>JAPDOI010000050.1:1379276-2758552 GCA_029168955.1 Aplectana chamaeleonis | reverse complement strand
CCCAACCTCCAATAGTGAACGCAAAGTCTCATTGAGATCCATGCCGACCAGACGTGTGCGGAATATTCTGGTTCTCAGACAGTAGCAGGCCCGGAGCGCAACCGATCCCGCCCCTGCCCACCCACTGCGACCGAAACGCAGAGCAGTTGATATTTGAACTTGCGGTGCGTTTCGGTTGTGATTGCAACGTGCAGTGCGTTCAGGTTGCTCTCCAGGCCACATGCAAATTGCGACTTATCGCGCATTTCGAAATCAGATGAATCAATTGAAACAAGGAAGAGCATCTGGGTTTCCTTCGATTTATGAGCGGGATTCTCACTGTTTCTCATGTACGGCTTGCAATTAATTTCCTCTGCTCCATTTGCGCTCAATATTCGACCATCCTAGAATTCACTATATTCTTCATATTTGTGCAATATTTAGACTGTATTCAAAAATCGAAACGTTAACATGGCTTTCCGAACGCAAATATTCATGGAGGGAATATTTCGGATTTATTTAATCATTTCGGAAAAATGAGAAAAATGAATCGCTCGGATATTTAAATTTATTTTAATGTATATTTAAATGTATATTTAATTTTTAATGTTTGGAATAAATATGTGCCATGCATACTTTCCATTGTTATCTTTGAATCGTTCAACGAGATCATTAGATGGACTGAGAAAGGGTGGTTGTTATGAATACCCAATAATTTCAGGGAACTATACCTAACAGTCGGAGAAAATCAGGTGAAATCAGAAGATTAATAGGTGAAGTTGTAAGGGAATTTGTGACGGAATCAAAATTCTAAGCAGGGGAAAGTGTACTAAGCTTAAAGGTATTTCATAATCAGCACACTAGCTTAGATAAAGGGGACAATTAAGTCAGTTCCTGCATAGATCAAGAGGGAAATTCAGTAGGGTGGGAGTAATTCGGTGAATGTGTAGTGTAAATGGTTGGATTCTTTCCTTGTAAAATCGATTAGAAAGCTCAAAGCCGGGTGCGATAATCGATCAGCGAAGCGCGTCTGAACCACGATCAATGCATCGATTTTTGCAACTGTGTTTGCTGGAAATCGGTTTATTGTAAGCGCCCGGGCGCAGCAAACCATCTACGCTGCATGATGTACTGTGACGTCATCAGCCGACAGTTGCGCTCAGGGCGCTGCGCGAATCAATCTCGTCGGTAGCATTTGCCCGAAGCGCAACCGCTTCATGCGGCCTGGATCGTAACATATGTGGCCCGGAAATCGCCAAATTTATCACCCTGAGCGCAACATGGACGCGGCTCCGGGTGCATTCGGGGTGGGCTCAGGGCCTGCTATCGTCTGAGTTTCTGTTTTCTAATTCCTGCCCATTTTCGGCCATTTTTCTCTGTTTTCTGTAAAAATAGGCAAAATTGGACAGAAAACAGAAAAAACGGTGAACCGCTATTGGAGGCAGGATTGCCTTAGAGATAAGAGGCAGGATTAATCAAAGCTAAGCCAATAGGTTAACTGCGAACTTGACCCGGGCTCTCTGAAATTTCCCACGCCTAACATTCTTTTTTGCTATGGTTGTTACCCATCCGAGCGCGTGTGGCGCGGTGGCAAGAGGCGCTGCTGATCGCTGTACACGGTCGGGCTCGACCCTCTCCAAGGTAAACCAAACCTACTATCTCTCCAGGGTCATTGAATAGGTAACAGATTCTTGTAGGGAGAAGTGGGCACTCACTGGAAAGTTGGCTAGCACTTGCAAGCCAACATGTAAATAGGCACGAAAAGTATTCACGCCTCTGCGAAACCGGCGTGGAAAGCGCTGCGAATCCCAATCTGAGAAAAACCAATTCTTTATCCTCATCTCATAGTGGTAACTCGTGCCCAGAGGTTTGCAGCCGATTGATTCTCAGAGGGTATGCGATGCAGTCAAATTACGCGAAAACTATATTGTTATTGTATACTAACAATAATGAGCCATTGATACTACTTCTGAACGCCCACCCATACCCGCACTGGAGCTGCGTCTGAATCTGAATGCTTTCTAAACATGGGCAGGGACTAAGATTACTGAAATGTGTGACTGTGTAATATTTTTGATACAAAGTTTTTCAATGCGAGACATTCCACTAGCAGTTTTTGCTTTCATATTCCTCATATATCATACCGCATAATTAAATTAGTGCATTATACCAGGTTGTTAAATAAGTTTTATCGTTCGATAAGAGAGGGCGTTGCTACTAGCCCATTCTATTGTTTTATTGGTACACTCTTCATATGAACGTGTGTGGAGTTTCATTTCAATATGTCTGTTCATTCTTTGTTTACAAGCCATTCAGTGTCGCCGTGTCACAGCAATGGAAAAAAATTGAATATCGTGCAGTGATAAAATTCTTATGTTTGGAAGGTGTAGCACCAAAAGAAATTCACGAACGAATGTTAAAAGTGTATTATGATTGTTCACCTACAATTAGAACAGTAGATAGATGGGTTGCTGAATTTAAACGTAGTCGTACAAGCCTTGAAGACGATCCACGTGAAGGACGTCCAAAAAGCGCATCAACACCAGAAACCATAGCCAAAAGCAGGATATGGTTTTGGCAGATCGTCGATTGACTGAGAGAGATTTGGTAGAGGCTCTACACATTTCATTAGGCAGTGTGAGCCATACTTTAGGTGAATTTTTGGGTTTTAGAAAGCTGTGTGCACAATGGGTGCCGCATTCGTTAACAATGGAACAAAAACACATTCGAATACGACTTTCTCAGCCACATTTGGAGCGTTTTAAAAAGGATAAAGTGGATTTTGTGCATTGAGTCATCACCATGGATGAGACTTGGGTGTATCGCCATGATCCTGAATCAAAACAAGAAGCTAAAGAGTGGTGTGAACCTGGTTGTTCAGCTTCGAAACGAGTTCGTGTCCGGAAATCGGCCAAGAAGGTTATGGCATCACTTTTTGGGATGCGAAAGGAATTTTGTTTGTGGATTACTAGCAAGCTTGTAAAGCAAAGAATTCTGAATATTATTACAACCTTTTGGACCAGTTGAAGGATAAAATTCGTGAAAAAAGACCCGGTTTGCAGAAGAAAAAAATCCTTTTTCATCAGGACAATCCACCGCGTCACAAGAGCATTCTCACAATGGCTAAAATCCAGGAATTAAAGTTCAAATTGTTGGAGCATCCACCGTATTAACCATGCTTGACCCACATAACGACTTCCATTTTGTGCATTCCCAGAGTGCCTCGAAAATTTGTATACGTGGCAAGCGTTTTTCATCAAAATGAAGGGGCCATGAATATTGGGCTGTTGAAATCGGTATTTTGCAGACCTTTCACGGTTTCTCACTTCAGGGATATAATCCACAGCAGATTAGGAGGATCTGATTGAGCAGAAGTGTATTAAATATTCAGGAGATTATTACTGGATTTGATCCAACAAGTGCGTATTTTGAACCACAACAGTTCAATTGGACTTATCGAACATCAGACATTCAAACTTATTGAACAACCTGGCATGAGTTCAAGGGCATAGTATGCACTCAATGAAATCTGTTCATCTTGAGCGCACCCTTATAATCAAGGTTCTGTTTTCAGTATTTGAATAGTATGCATATTCAGGCTTCATTTCTTGCTCAGATGTTCGAATCTGATCTTGCTAGACTGATTATTTTCATCCTTCTGCTGAATCTCCTTGATGCTGACAGCGAACAACTATCCCTTGTGGTGGAGTCATTTAACCTGAGAAGTGAAAATGCGACTCGCGTTACATGCTCACGAATCCAGGAAATTAAGGTAACTCTAGTACAAACCTCTAAAACTTTCTTCATTTTGATTTCGCCTACAAAATTCATCATCTAGAAAAGGATCTGCGATTCGGAAGTAGCAGTTCTAGAAATAAATCACAGAAGTCATATGGATACATGAATAGGTGATCTACGAAACTTTAATAGAAAATCTTTCCCTAGAGTTTTCTTATGAATAAGGTGCCGGTATGCGTTGTAGACAAGGAATTATTTGGGGATAACCATCTCAAGAGGTTCACTCCTTCGTAACGAACAGCCATTTGTTTCATCCCAACCTCAGAATTAGTTTACATACATACGCAGAGTTGTCCGTCAGTCCTGTGCATTTTGTCAAGCACATAAAACCATAAAGGCACAGACTGCGAGAAGGCATAGAGACTACGCACAGCATGTAAAGACTGGAATTCGCGAAATGCTAACCACGTTGCAGCCATGGTTAACGCGCCCATGCATGGGCACATGGTTTGCGAATCGGCTGACCGCGAATCTTGGCTGAAACGTGTTCGGACAGAAACTAGGCTTGACCGCGCGCAAGTTTTCGCCCTTAGTACCGACCGCGCGCAAGAACCGCTTCGACCGGCAAGCGCAAAAAAAGAACAGCATAGGGCCGACCGCGCTCAAAGAACGCGGTCAGTACAATCTTAAAAAGCTGCGCAGCACGTTCCGGACCGCTTTTGCCTTTTCACGGCTCTCATATCTTTCCCGTTTGGACCGCGCGCAACTTTGCAAAAGCGGACAGAAAGCTCCGCGAAACTCAGGGACCGACCGCGCGCAGACGTGAGAGAAAATTTATGGTTGCGCAGCGGATTGAGTGGCGACGGTTTGACACTCAACTTCACGCCTGAGATCTGGTCCGATTATTTCAAGCTGCAGTTACCGTGTTATCTCGTTTTTTGCTGATTTTCTTTTCTTTTTTTCTTTTTACTCTATTGTTCTGTGTGTTCCCCCTTGTGTCTCATTCTCTGTGTGCACCCATGCTTTATGTGATTGCCCTGCGTTGTTTACGCTAGGGTATTAGCAAGAATAACAATAATACTCATTTGAAAAAGGTTAATTGACCGTCGTTTAATGAAGCGCATGTGCGGAATGTTGGGTAAGGTGTGTAGGGATTCAGTCGGGTGAGTAGCTTTGAAGGAAATAACGAAATGGGATGGGGGAAGTGGGCAGGGGCTTCGACAGGAGTGCGCACAGAGGCAAAAAAAAAGTGCTTCGAAGAATTTAGAAGAAATGTGGGGATAAGCGTTAGAAGGTAACATCGGCATGGAACATGAAGAGACTTTGCGTTGCACTGTTGAATATTGGCGCAAACTCGGTGCACCTGTTATAGCATATGGCACCGAGTTTGCGCCAACCTTCAGCAGCTGAACGCAAAGTCTCTTCAAGCTCCAGCTGCCGACGTTACTGCAAGGGTTCTGAAAGTTTTCAATGTTCCACGTGTCTGGAAAGCGGGCGGGGCTTCGGCAGGAGTGCACACAACGGCAATAAATCATGTTGGTATTTGAAAAAGTATGGGGGAATCAGGCTGGAAGTCTGTGAGGGGCATGCGAGGGTGTTTTTCTACTGCATTCCAAGGGTCAATGTGGAAAGCGGGGCTGCAGCAGGAGTGCGCATAACGGCAAATAAAGTAATGCTTTGGTATTTGAAAAAGTAGCAGGGGAGATCAGAGCTGGAAGTCTGTGAGAAGGCTCCGAAGGCAAGTTTTTAACGTTCCAGGAAAGTGGGCGGAGCTCAGGCCAGGAGTACGCACAACAGCAAAAAAAGTGCTTTGGGGGATTCGAGAAAAGAATTGGTAGAATCGTTATAGGTGTGCAAAAAGTTTCCAAAGACATTACCTAGATGCTCCAAAAAGTGGGCGGGGCTATAGAATGGGTGTTGCGCGCAAGGGTTAAAATGAGTGCTTGGGAAATCGAATTCTGATGACGTTATTTTCGATGTTCACTCCAAAATGGGCTTTGGCTCCAGGGTAATTGCGCACAATTGCAAAAAAAAACGTAGGTTGCAAAAGGTTTTGGCAGGAGACATATGGGAGAATTTCAGAATTTTGGGTACGATTCAGAAATAAATTCCGTGTAGAGAAAGGAGCGCAGAGCTTGGGAGATCTAACTAAAAAATGATCCAGGCAATTGCACTGCTCAGGCCAAGTTGACGATCAAAATCGTATTGTTTTTGACTGCGTCTCCGACTAGTGCGCGAACTTCACCTAATAGCGAAAAGGGACTTTTTCACTGTATCCACAAAGCTGTTTTCAGTTGAGAAGTAGCTTTTCTATCTTAAAAAGGCCAGTTGGTCTGCGATCAAAATATGTCTGTGTCGTCTTTTCTCTCCAAATCCTTTCTTTCCTGGGAGTGCAGGTCGAGTAGTAGGACATATAAGAAAAAATCAAAAAAACCACTGTTTTGGGCCGAATTTGACCAAAACCTGAACTTTCTTGTCTTTTTTGGTGGTGGACGAGTCCTCTCCGCATCATCGGCATCGATGACCTCTTATATCAAGAACGCATCAGCTGGCTTGAAATTGAATGTCAATCAATGAACCTCCGAATTTATGTAGACATCTAGTCAAAAAACTTATTGACTGAAGTGATGCTCATTATTCAACTGTTTCTTGGCCTGTTGAATTTGCATTTATTTCGTCCTCTGAATACATCGAGTGATTTTTTTGAAGCTGCTCGCCGGCATGAGACTGCGATCTGTTTCCGTCATCGCTATAGGCATGTGTGCACGAACTAGCTTCTTTGGGCCCTAGAAACTCTATTTGTAGACCGTTTTTCACCGCGCTACCTTCATAGTTTTTCAGCTGTTTTTCATCTAAGCTGATTTTTGTAGTTTTTTCGATAACGTTTTTCATCGTGACCACTGCCTGTATATAATGTGCATAGTGTGTACACTTGACAGGGAGTTCGCAAAACAGCTCTTTCAATAATAAGCTACTCTCATACTTGTTGCTACAATTTAAACACGTTTGCAACATAGTTTCACGACGTTTGCGTCTTGAATAGTTTCTATTTTCCAGAAATTTTTGGGAGATTTCGCAAGGGAAGGCTCGAAGCGACGACGCGGACCACCAGATAAAACAGATCGAAGAATACAAAGCGGGGTATGTGTTTTGTGTTACGGCTTTTCTAGCGGTTGAATCCAGAGTGAGGATGTATTTGTTCCTACGAAAATTCTGCACCACAATACGATGATCCTTTCGAGTTTCCGCGTACTTCATTTGGAGAAGCCGTCGTAGCAGAGCTAGGTCTGTAACACTTTCCGTGACAAACTTCAGATTTTCCACGACTACAATTTCCTTCAGAACTCTGTTGTGACAGTTGTAGGTTTTAGGCGGGACTAAAATGTTCAGCACTGAAAATTTATGCCAAACTTTGATATAAGCTCCGTTTCCATTTTTTTTAATAGAGAAGCAAGCTCATGTTGTTCCGCCTGTTGTGCAATGTAGAGCGTAGGGAGGCACAGTTAGTCCGGTTGGAACTAAACTTAACAGAATTTAGTACTTCCACCAAATAATTTCAATTCATGGATTTTAGCCATTGTCAAAATGCTCTTGTGACACGGTGCATTGTCCTGATGAAAAAGAATTTTTTTCTTCTGCAAACCGGGTCTTTTTTCACAATTTTTTTCCTTCAACCGGTCCAAAAGGTTGCAATAATATTCAGAATTATGTGTTTTCACCAGTTTGCAAGTAATTCACGAACTAAATTCTTTTCGCATCCCAAAAAACTGATGCCATAAACTTCTTCGCCGATTTCCGGACACGAACTCGTTTCGAAGCTGAACAACCAGGTTCACACCACTCTTAAAGGCTGTGTTCACGATAAAAATCGTTTTTCTGTTTCTCCACCTATCTTGAAAACGGTCCCATGCTGATTCCAATGATGTTTCTGGAATCGTACAGAACCCCCTGGAAACGGAGTTATGGCCCCTCAAAATTTGAGCTAGGGAAGCATTGTGAACGGGTTCCAAAACGCCTGCTTGCACCGCTATTTCGCCATTCCTGGCTTGTTTTCTACCGTTATTCCGACACCGGAAGCCTAGGAACCTTCTCGCCTGCCATTTAACTATGGTAGGTCACTGAGGATGATTATCGTGAACTCTGCCTTTAAGCCTCTTGTTTTCATTCAAGATCATGGTGATAGACCCAAGTCTCATCCATAGTGATGAATCGGCGCACAAAATCCACTTTTTCCTTTTAGAAAGCTTAAAATGTTGATGAGAAAGTAGCATTTGAATGTGTTTTCATTCCATTGTTAGCGAATGCAGCACCCATTATGCACACAGCTTTCTAAAACCCGAAATTTCACTTAAAATATGGCTCACACTGCCTAATGAGATGTGTGGAGCCTCTACTGAATCTCTCTCAGTCATTCGACGATCTTCCAAAACCATATCCTGTATTTTGGCTATGATTTCTGGTGTTGATGCGCTTTTTGGACGTCATTCACGTGGATCGTCTTCAAGGCTTGTACGACCACGTTTAAATTCAGCAAACTCCATCTTTCTTTCTGTTCCAATTCAGTGTAGAGTGAACAATCATTATACACTTTGAACATTCGTTCGTGAATTTCCTTTGGTGCTACACCTTCCAAAAATAAGAATTGTATCATTGCACGATACTCAATTTTTCCATTGCTGTGACACGGCGACACTAAATGGCTTGTTAACAAAGAATGAATTGGCAGATTGAAATGAAACTTCACATACGTTCATATGAAGAGTGTACCAACAAAACAAAAAAAATTTGGGCTAGTAGCAACGCCCTCTCTTATCCGACGACAGAACTTATTGTACAACCTGGTGCATGCATCAAGTTTGCCAGATGCTCCCCGTTTTTACAAAACTTAGTACGGGTATTCTAGATGCCCAATCAGTTTTACATGGGGAACTCTTTGTAAGTTCTACTGGCCTTTTAAAATGCCCTACTACTATTATTTCGTTTAATGATATCGATCTCGCTTCTTTGCTGTAGGGAACCTGGAATGTGCAGTCAGTCTCATAGTTAAGCTCTGTTGCTTTTTAACCGCGGTCTGGGTATCTGTCTTTGAAAAGCAATGATTCGTTACCCACTTTGGGTCTCAGTTTTGATGACTCCTTTTTTGTGTGCTGTAAAGTTTCAATTTTCGGGTTCACAAATTTCAAAAGATGATTTGAGAAAGAATTTAGGAAAACAGTGTTGTTCTTCCAGAAACATAATTTTTCATGTAACAGCGTGGATGCACAATAAATAGAATGCAGGATTGAAGTTTACAGTAAAAACTTATTGAAAGAAATATGAATAACTTGACTGGATGTGACACAAAAAGGGAATTCGCAGTTTGAGTGTATAATTTTTTCAGTTACTAAAATTTACTTTCACTAGTTTTTTTCGAATATTTGACATTTAAAATCATACCAACATGCACTATCTTCGGATTCTGACATCGAAATTATTGCATACTCCAACAAGGTTTTTTTTTTTCAAGAATTCTGAAGTCATTTTTTGGAAACTTGTGAACACGATCATAGTGTTGTATTTCCTCGCTGCATATGTTTTGTGGTGTGACCGTTTACGTATTATTCTGAGCAAACACAATTTGTTTCCATACAATTATCACGCCTCATTGCTATTTGATGTTACAAATCAACTGGATTTAATTTGGAAATAAATTCGCATATTATCATTTTTCGTTCTATGTTATTATGCAATACGCTAGCATCTAGTCCCCAATCGTGATCTCCTCTACGTTGGCTATTTCATAGTGTAATAGCCAGTAAAGGGCAATTTACCACCGATTGTAGGATCCCACTGCTGGCGTATTGCGCTGTTCCTGAGCCCCTCTCCCATCGGAAGGGCGCGCCGTTATATCATATTTGCCCGCGGTCCGAACGCAAAGTGCCGTGATGCAGATTTGCGTTCGGAACGCGCACATTTTCGTACTGACCGCGGCGGCATACCGGTCGGAACGCTCGCAATGTTGCGGTCGGAACGTCGCCGATCCCGCGGTCGGTCCTATTGTTGCGAGCGGTCAGCCCTATTTTCTGTCCGAGTGGTTATCTCTTCGTGAGCTCCAGTCCTGGAAACGCGGGCGTCCCTCCAGGTTTAGAAAATTCATACGTTTGAATGTATTGCCGACGTAAATCTACAAATGATTGGGAACCTTGTTGTTTGATTTGATTTGATTTATTACGACGCATAAGATCATCGTGCGAAAAAGTAATAATCAGATAGGAAACAAGCAAAACGTTCAAGTCATCACAGATGAAAATATGCTCCCTACATAGAAAAGCTAGCCCGCACAGCTCAAGCTACAACGCTGTTGAGCAGCTTAGATTTAGCCAAGCGCTTCAAGCTTGAAAACTCCATCGTTTCGTCAATCGAACTCATAAGCGCATTGTAAGCCGACGCTGCTCTTACGCAGAAAGAGAATGCTGTATAGTTAGTTTTTGGTCTATTTGTTCTTATTCCGTTGAGGTTGGAGTAGGTTAATGTCTACGTGTATAAGTAAATAGAACCTACATTTTTGTTACAAAACCCGCGCTAAGTTTTGTAAAAACGGGGAGCATCTGGCAAACTTGGCAAAAAAGCGTCCTATGCATGTAACATTTTTGAATGAAGACTCTTCTAATTCTGAAAACGCTATCATATTAACAGATCAAATTGCTACCTTATTATGTGACTCGCAGGCCGAAGTTCCCTAAAATCGCTTTGTTTTTGAAGGAAATAATTTTTGCAATTGTTTTCCAAAAACGTCGCGCGCGACGAAGTGCAGCGAAACTTTGAACAGTGTTTGTACAAGTAATTGATGAGCAATCTGTACGCTTTCTTGATAAATCAGGTGCAGGTGAGAGCATCTTGAGGTTTGTCTAGGTTGAATTTTCGAAAAATTTTATTTGAGAATTCAGGGCTTTCGCAACAAAACTCCGACTTTTCAGTAAGTTCCAAAACGTGTTTATAGAAGGATTCCTGAAATTCAACCAACATAAACTTTGAGATCCCTTCACCTGCAACTATTTTTTGAAGAAAGCATACAGATTGCTCTTTCATTATTTGTACAATTACTGCTCAAAGTTTCGCCGCACTTCGCCGCGTGGGACGTTTTTGAAAAAGGATTGCAGAAACTATTTCCCTGAAACACCAGGCGATTTTAGGGAGCTACAGCCTATAAGTCACATAATTAGGATGCAATTTGATCTCCAAATATGATAGCGTTTTCAGAATTTGAAAAAGTCTTCGCCCAAAAAAGTTACATGCATTGGACGCTTTTTTGCCAAGTTTGCCAGATGCTCCCCGTCAACCGCGTGTGAGGCTAGAGAGGAAGGTGCGCAAGTGGGAGATGAGTGAGAAGGTGAATTCAATTGAACATGAAAACTGCTATCAGATGCTCACGCTCCGAAAATCAGTATTGTCTTTCCGAACATATTTTTGCCCTCTTGCACGTACATATGAACCGTCAACCGACATCGTTGAAGGCAGTATACGAGCTTGTATGGTTTCCATTTTCGATTTAGTCTGACGCATGGAACAGGCGGCTGGCCGTGCGGAATTGGCGGCCTCAATGGAGAATGGGGTTTCGATTCGTTTGGGGTGATCTACCGTCGCAGCCCCGTCCATTCATCGGACTAAAATTATTGGGCAAACTCTGCACATGCTTGAAATAGCAATTTAAAGGCAGTGGTCGCTCTCAAATACGCTCGTCTTCTTTTCTTCTCTGAACCCCTTTCTGGGTTACAGTAGTAGGACCTATAAGAAAAATTGCGAAAAAAACCGATGTTTCGTGCCAAATTTCAACCCTGGACTTTCTTGTCTTTTGATGGTGGAGGAGCCCACTCCACATCATCGGCCTCGGTGACCTCTTGCATCAAGAACATCAGCTGGCTTGAAATTGAATTTCAATCAATGAACCTTCGAATTTATGTACACATCTAGTCAAAAACATTGACTGAAGTGCTTGCTTTCATTGTTCAAATGTTTTATTAGGTAAATTTGCATTTATTCTTTCCTCTGAGTGTCGATGATTTCCGACTGCCCGACATGAGACTATGGCCATTCTGTGCACGTGTGCACGAACTGGAAGTTTAGGGTTTTAATAACTCTAATTCTAGCCCGTTTTTCACCGCGCTACCTTCATAGTTTTTGAGCTGTTTTTGATCTGAGCTGATTTTTGTAGTTTTTTCGATAACGTTTTTCATTGTGACCACTGCCTTTAAAGGCAGTGTTTACGATGATTCTCGTTTCCAAGTTTTCCACTCAAAACAATGCGTTGGCAACCAAGTGTTACCAAAATCACGAAGAAACGGCGAGAAACGCACTAATTCGTCTTATTTCAGTGACATTATTCTATGGCTTGGACTAGTTGTCCGGTTGGATGAACATGTTCACGGTGGTTGTCACCGGTAAAAATGGGACTAATCGAAAATGGAAGAATGTTTTGGGCAAAACAGTTTTAGTTAGAGCCCGCAGGAAAGAACGGAGCAACACAGAATGGAGAATTGCAAAATACGGGTCCACAAAAGATTTCATTGTCGCAACGAAGAGTTCCATTGATACTTAAGAGGCGGGCTGATACTTGAGGATTTCGTGCCCTTCTTGTGCGTTTTTCTCGGTTTCTTCGTCATTTCAGTTCTACTCGGGGGCCAAACAATCGATTTAGCGAATAATCTCAAAATCGAAGATTATCGTGAACACTGCCTTTAAGTAAAGCCTTCCGGCTCCTACCAGAATGTCAAAAGCACCGGAAACAATGAAAGATGAGTACTTGAGCAATGTCGCCAGCATATTAAATCGTACATATCTCTACGATTGCCAGGTTGAAGACCGGGACTTCAGAAAACATCAAATGATTTGAAGTAATAACTTTATGCATAGATTCGGAGTTTTACGATATGATTAGACTGGCTCGTTTTATACATATCTCCTTGCCCTTGGATTTCTCCGTCTTTTTATATCGCAATCAATCAGGCTTTTCAGCTCGCATCGCTCCAATTCGATTGCGCTATTTGTTTAGATTACCTCATTCGTTATCGAGCTCCTTTTTTCCTTTTACCATCGGTAGACGTGAGGCAAGACAGGCTCGCTACCCAAGATTGCTCGAGTCTCCAGGTACAGTTTAGTCTAGTTAGTGGAAAAGGTTGCGGAGGTAGAAGACCATCGTGCGCTATTGAAATCCTAGTGGCCGAGGGTGTCGCCGTAATGGTTGCGCCTCGAAAATTCTCTAGACTAAACTTGATAACGACACCAGAATGTCATCGTGGATTGTTTTCGCAGCTCTCCACGGCGTTTTTTTTTGGAGCCGTACTAGCCCATTCACACTTCATCTCAGCCATAGTCGCAGCCGAGTGCTCGAGGAATCACCAGAGAAAGTTGGAAGATTAAGAGAACAAGGTGGCTATTGAAGGAGAACCCTCAGACACCCCCATACATGAATACTGAGAATCAAATTCTTTAGTAGAACCCTCCTGTATAACACAAGCCAAGTGCGAGATTTCAATTTCATCGGATAAGCGAGATGCAGGCTACAACCTTGGGCCGACCCATTCAAACAATACCACGGGACATACTCCTTTCCCTGGTTTTCGAACCCAATAGCGGCTGAATAAGTGGATGAATTTCATACGTGTCTTTGTGTCTACCTTGCCGATCTCCCTCTTCACTCTGGTTGGGGTCGGGTGCGTAGCGTTATTTCCGATTCTTCGATTTGTCAAAAGCTATCTTGTCAGGAAAGCTGCGCAGTCATCGCACTGGAGCGGATCACATTATTAGGCTAGACTGGTACTGAATGGAGGAACATAAATTCTGATTAGAATCCATCGCGCTTCTCGCCCCTATTGTAATCGAGAACTCATCGGTGGGCTTTGTCCACTTTTTATTTTCGGGGAATCTGCTTTTTTCCTCGCTTTTTCTCGTTTATTTTATCGAACTGAGACATCGTGCTCGGCAATGAAGGTACACGCGGCAGCCGGGTTGTAATATGCCCCAGGGCCCGTAGCAAACCCCTGCTGCCACCACGTAAGAATGGCTACCAACCTGAGGTACATCGCGTTTCGGTGCCACTTATGGCCACCAGTTCGGAAGGACCCCTATCGTAGGGTGCGCATCTTTGCAAAAATCGAAGCCTACGTTGGATACGAACCACTGACGATAAGTGCAGCAACAGCGCGCACAATGGCTGAGCCACACATTCACTTGCCAGGTAGGCACCGAGCCCGTTGATAACAATCCTCTACGGAGGAAACCAAGAAAACTTTTGTGGTCATTCGTTATAACATGCTCGTGGCCAATTCAGTCTCTATTGAATCTATATTTTACTCTTTTTCTCGTGTTTTGCATAATTACGGTTTTAATACATAGTTGTGTGTACACGACGGGGGTTTTCGGGGTCTATACAAAAGGGTTGTCCTAATTATTTGAATTATTTTCATATTTCTTCTGTTCGAGAAAGCGCTCGAAGCTCTTGAAAATCAAATCAAAACGTTGACTGACTTCGATAAAGGTTCGATTTTACTTGGTTCAATATTTGAAATTCTGGTAGTCTTTTTTGCTTTCTCAGAGACTCAGAAATGTGGAATACCCATTCCGGCTCTAACTCTATTTGTGGAGAAATACACATTTGCAGCATCTTTTCTTTAAAGATTCTTGAGCGAAAAAGTCTCATTGTAAGCGAGAATTTAATGCGCATTCCTCAACTTTTCATGGAAAACTGGTTGGTGCGTGATCATTTTGATCGCTGAACTTCACTGTTACTGTCCCTTATTGATATGCTTTTATTTTCCATATATCTCCCTCATATCACTGCTCCAAAAGTTATCTAATTGACTCAAGTTCGCTATATCTGCTTAGGGTTCGAAGGTAAAACAGCGTAATTTAACATAACTTTTTATCTATTGCAAAAGATTAGAAGTCGCATTGCCTTTAACTTTTAGCTCCTCTGTATGCTATCCGCTTTCATCTGTGAAACAAAATTTTTCGAAATCGGTTTCGGTAGATTTTTTCTCTGTTAATATCGTGCGATCCGACTTCTGCATTGAAAGTATTTCAATTATCAGAATACTGGTAAAGGTTCAATTTCCAGTGGTTTGATTTCTTGTATCGGCCCTCAATACCTGATTGTTCAATGCTAGGCTTGAGTATTCTTACCCTTCCTTCTAATTCTCGCCGCTCTCGTTTTCTCAAAGTGGTTTTTTTTTTCATAAACATTGCCTTTCTCGAGTAGTATGTTACTTTTGATGAGGAACTGTCTTTTGTTTGCAGTTTCAACGGGTTGTAAATGAAGAAGGTTTTGTAAAATTCGATTCTGACCGAAATAAAAGAATAAAGAAGAAAATAGCTAACTGGAAACCATTTTGCTTATTTTCGCCTCCAACGTATTAACATTCCCAACATATCAAAGGAGTTTGGACTGATATTAAAAAAAGACCTGTATTACTCCAAACTGCTAAAAAAGTCGTGTTTAAAAAGTTGTCAGAAAATAAATGAATCCCTTTGAAAATGCACACACAATACGAAGTATGAAGAGTATTTATTTAGCTCAATCGTCTATTCAAAAAGAAGCCAACTGAATCCTAGTTTTGACTGCAGGTGGTCGCTGCGGCCATGCAAGGGACAACTGTTCCTTTTTCATCGCACGTAATGGAAAGCCGCTCCAATTGTGATCACTTCGTGGCAAACGTCCTACATCGCTGGGTCGCAGCGACGAAATCCTATGTTTTACTGCATCGCTGCTTGAAGAGCGATTCTCAATGGTCGCTGACCATCGCTTCATCGCGGCGTCTAGTGAACGTTGACCCTTTCGCATGACAAGATCAGTGTTTTCGAGTCGAAACGCGTTATTGATGAATACCAGCCATTAGTTTCAATGATAGATTGAATTTCTTCTATGTCTTCTATCATCCGTGGGCCTATGCACTATGAACAGAATCGCTGCCGCTGCTACATCGCTGCAGCAGCGTGTGCAAAATCGCTGCGATGAAAAACAGCAGCGACGCAGTCAAAAGTAGGCTTGAGCGAATGTAAGCAGCGAGAATATCGAGAAGGAATAAAAAAAGGGTCACCCAGCCAGAAATTAACAGGTGATGGAGAGTGATTGATTGAGAGTCATCATGGAGTTTCGCCGACACTTCCTTAGCAATAATCGATGCCCTACCGCATCAATCATCTTGGCTGTGGTGTCTAAAATACTCTAATTCTCGAAACACTATTTTAGGAGAGTAGCTACCGCTACACCACCAGATATGCAGGCCTTTCAGTGAAATCATACGGGATCACTGCTGTAATTTGAATTCTGCTCATTTCTCGAAGGGGTGGTCAAAATGACCACCAGGGCGACAATTCTTTCTACGCCGCCACCACCTCGGACGTGCTCGACCCATGACCGAGATGGCGGCGGGCGCCTCTCTTATTTGTGCGTGCTATTTCATTGGTTGTCTCGCACATCGTGCCGCCTTAAAGGCAGCAGACACGCTCGAAAAAGTTGTTGAGATAACTACGTTTCTGAAGTCGCATGGCTCCTAGTAGACTGCTCACGCCGTTGGAAGCGTCAAAAACGAGTCAATACTTCTAAATATCAGCAATGCAAATCGAAAAATTTCTGCGACCCCGCCCCTAAGCTTCTGCAACCCCGCCCCAAAATACAAACTCGTCCAGATTGATAGTACTAGTACGGTTGTTTTGGCTGGTTTTGGATGCTTCCAACGAGGTGAGCGCCCTAGTACACCGTGTAGGAATATATCGGCTTCCCCATCTCAACCGTTTTGTTGCTAATATTCGCTGTTTCAACCGCGCGCCGTAAAACTCGTCCACTTTCACCTGATAACAAAATTACCGTTATTCCTCTATTTGGACACAGTTTTCGTGCGTTTTTTTCGTCAGTTCCCAATACAACCAGCTCCAAAGGTTTGATTTATGTCATAATATCGATACCATTTGTGAGCGTCTCTGCTGCCTTTAATCGAGTTCATCACCTACCTCACGCCCACGGATCGCTCACATACCGTCTGCAAATAGCTGCCTCCGTAGTCACTACCTGTGGCCGCCCGCATGCATTAGGATAGGAAGGCGCACACGTTTCGCTGCCTAGACGTGAGTTACCTGCTGATGGCGCGGAGGCAGCGCTTAATTCCCAACACCAGGGGGGTTTGCTACAGGCCCTGAGGTTGGAGTGTGCCCTCGGGAGTGTCCGACAATATCTGTGAGAGCAAAACATACTCAATAGCCGATGTAAGTACATATGTACATAAGCGTTGAAAATGATGGGTCTCTTTTTAAGATTAACAATGTGTCTCTGCCGAACTGGAATTGCATTGGAGGGACAAAGACAACAGCCAAGGGACAGGGAATGTGGATACTCGCCTCGGTTTGTTCAATCGTTTTCTTAGGCTCGTGGCTCAACCCTTGAGAATCGGGAGATGGGCATGTGTTCCTGTTTCAGAGTCCGATGATCAACACCACAGAGAGGCAGATTCCATTCGAAATTGATTACGAACATCCACAGGCTTTAACGGCTACAACCAATTTCGGAATCGGAAGTCAGATGTACAAGCAATTGCTAACAACCTCGACGATAATGATAGGTTTGCGCCTTTCATACTGTTAAGGCTTCCCCATCAGTGAGTATCTGTCATGCAGGTAAATGGTTTGTTTGCAAACTCAGTTGGCAACCTTCTTGAACGAATGATCCTCCGACGCTCGCCCGAGTGGGCTTGCAAGCTAGCTACCCCCTTGCCAACCAGAATGCTTCAGACGTACCCTATGGGCTCTTCCAAGTTTCGTATGGCCACAGTTTCTATGCGATTATGTCGGTTTTATTTTACAACCGTTCGTTAGCGTCCAACTAAGAGTGAATACGCATAACCTCTGCTTCCGAGTGAAATTTATTTCCGTTCATTGCGTGCGTCTGCGCACGTACGCTGCGTCTCCTTATTCCCACACTTTGCCGCTGTCTCTACCCTCGCTCCGCACAAGCGCGCGAGTGAACAGAGTAAATTTGGCACGGAACCCGAGAATACACAGTTCTATTACTGGTGCAGATATAGTTCGTTTTCTTGTGAAGGACACCATGATTACCAACAAAGCACCAAAGTGAGTCCGATATCAAGTGTACGCTTAGGAGAGCTGCGGGACCGGTATCGAACGTTCTGTAGCAGGATGTGTTGGGATATGGGCTCTCTACACATCGAGGGAGGAGTTGTCTCACCATTCGCGGCTCTCATTCCACTCGGGACCACTTAGCTTTTTTGAGAAGCGAGATATGTCGAACTATAGCCACGGGACAACTCCTTTCTCTATGTGTAAAGAGCCCCCTATGTTCTTGGGGTCACCTGGGGTTGTACTGGGCGTTCAACGCAACTGAACCCCGAGCTGAAAGAGAACATGGAAATTGTGTATGAATGGAGAAAAAAGATAGATAGCTTCCGCAAGTCTCCTGTTTGATGCCACCCCTGATGTTTATTCTCATGTTGAGCAGGATCAGGGATACTTTCCGTATGGGCCCGAATAGAGTCCCGCCGCTGCAAAGCGCGGCAGCATGAAATGAAGGTGTATCGACCCGTGGCGACACGCGATCGGATCTCCTCCATTGCGCGCTGCAGCGCCTTCCAGCGGCGGGACTCTATTCGGGCCCTATTTAGGTGGAATTCTGTATTCTCAGCTTCAGACTGCCACAGTTGCAGTTTGTAGCACGAGCACGATCGCTTTGGGACCCCGTGGTTCAAGCACATTCATCCTCGAGCTGCGTGCTGCAACGGCGGTGGTCTGCCACTGCGGACCGGAATCGCAACTCGATATGGACAGAACATTGATGGAAACTTCAATCTGAACCCACTATTTCAACGGCTGCGCAGATTACACACAGGGTAGCGAAAATACCCCTGAATGACGTTAGGAATGAAAATTTCTTGCCACTTTCCACAACAAGTGCACAACAATTTATACACCTCACCATTTCCACGGTGGGAGCTTTGGAATTCTCAATTGAGTCCTATGGAATCCTATGTTTTCACATTGGAAGGAGTACATAATGCGTAGTTGCGTACTCGCATGAAATTTATTATAGGCGCAGTACACCCGCAGAAATGAATTTTGTGATTTTCAGCTTATTGCGTAGTGGACACCTCCTGTACAGCACGTGCCAAGTGCGAGATCTCAATTCTTCCAAAGCTTTGAGCGATTCCAGAGCCGGCATACACCAGTATGCGCGTGCAATTCGGCCAAAAACGCGCTCATTCGGTGGGCGTGGCTTAATGGTAAACACGAATGTGAGCGCGTCTATTCTAGCGCGCGAATGGCGCAGCCATTCAAGCGCGCATTTTGGCGTGCAATTTTGAACGGAAAACTGTCACACTTAACGGTGCGAACTTCGCTTCATTTTGGTTTTCTGTAGCTGTATTCTCATATCAGAACGTGAGTGTAAAATCTCATCCGTGAGTTTCTGCCGGAGTGAGCGGCTGCTTCAATAAAAAAAAAAATAAAATCTGGAAAACATCAAAATGACTAATTTAAAGAGAATTTTCTACGGTCGGTCCTATTTCTGTCCAGGTGTACTGATCGCGAGCCCATTTAGAGCTGACCGCGCGCAAACGCGCTGATCGTCGTTGACTACGCATTCGTTCCTATTCAGCGTCGCAAAAAGTCCGCCCTCTCAGGCAAGCCATCGCTAGGAGCGAGACCGGAGAGCGACCCGAGCGACGCCGTCTCTCCGCTCCGAGCGAAAATTAGCCATCTACTCGGGCCACAGCAGCCGCTCTCCGGTCGACAGCCGTACCGCTCGGAGCAGCGACCTTCGGTCCCAGTTGGCACTGCGGTGGTTCTTCGGGCGAACGAGCCTAGCTTCACCGATGGCTTCTCTTTGCTTATTTACTCGTTTCTGCTTCTCTATTCCGCTCTCTTTCTTCTTTCCTCTTCTCCCGATTCTTTTCTTCCTCTCCCGTTTCCTCATTTTCCCCACTTCTTCCTTTAGTTTCGAGATTCGAATTATTTTCTATCGAACGCTACCTTCCACTTGATCCAAAGCCTGCTTGTTTAAGAAATATATGCTACAAATTCAGTGGAAATCTTCAGCACTGTGTATCTTTAAGTGCTTCTGTTCACTTTTAGGTAAACCACCAAACCTGCCATAGTTAACAGAATATCTGACCTACCTTAGAACTAGATGATTGCGTCTGCCAAAATTTTTGACGGAGCGTAATTAATGATTTTTAACTGATTTTGTGATTTTGCAGCTTCAGTCTCTTCTGACTTATCCGAGAAGTCTTAGTCTCGAAGCTTCAAAGCTATGAATAATGACTAAGTCCTTAATTAATAATATTTTCTAACAATTATGGATCGTTTTTTGCGAATTCGATTTTCGCCGTTTTCATCGATTCTCAAAAAAACGACTAACAATTGACGAAAAAATACTATCGATTAGGAACTTGGCCGGTATAACATCGGCATGGATCCTAGTGATACTTTGCGATCACTATTGATGGTTGGCGCAAACTAGATGCCATAAGCTACAACATAGGTGCACCGAGTTTGCGCCAAGCTTCAATGGAGAACTCGAAGTATCGTTAGGACTCATGCCGATGTTATACCGGCCAGGTTCCTAATCGATAGTATTTTTTCGTCAATTATTGATCGTTATTCTGAACATCGAGGAAAAAGGCGAGAATCGAATTTTCAAAAAAAAAAGATAGATAATTGTCGGAAAATACTAATAAATAAGGACTTAGCTATTATACATAACTTTGAAGCTTCAAGGCTGAAACTTCTCGGATAAGTCAGAAAAGACCGAAGCTGCAAAATCACAAAATCAGCTAAAAATAATTAATTACGCTCCGTCGGAAATTTTCTCAAATACTGTCATCTAGTTCTAAGGTGGCTCAGATATTTTGTAAACTATGGCAGGCTTGGTGGTTTACCTTAAAGCAAATGGATGCACTCATATACACAGTACTGAAGATGGTGCAAAACTAGTTGAGGGGGCCACTCAGAATTCAAATGAGGAATGAATGATACCATTTTCAGAAATCAATCCAGTTCAATGGGATTTCTAGGAAATGACGAGTGATTTTCATGGATGAATTTCCTAATTTCTATGAGTAGCTCTTGAGTGCCCCCCCAACCAGTTTTGCATCCTTAAAGGCATCGTACGCGCTGAAATCCACTTTCCATTTTTTATGCTTAATCCCTTCCTCGGGCCCCTTAGAGAACGTATTACGAGCTTGGCTGCTCAAAAACGTACCATTGTGAGCACAGAGGAGGTGGAAAGTAAGGAATTCCGTCAAAAGGGGCCGGCCCTTCCGTCAGTCATTTGGCACTTTCGCATTATTTGAGCAGAACATCGCGTCGCTAAGTACAGGGCATGCCACTGTACGCTGACGCACCGTCGGACGAAAGTGGCATTATCGACTGGAAATTTCTCGTCACACAACGAGCGAGGACGATGTGTAGGGCCCAGGTGAGTATTTTTGTTAGTCAGTGCAAGTCAGTGCAGTCAGTGCATTGTAGTCTCCGGCGAATTGTTTTCAACGCTGCGCCAATGGACAAATTGTAGAACTGCTTCTTGCGCCATCCGCGTAACTATCCCGAGTCGATGCCGGCGCGAATTTCAAACGATTTGCAGAAGGTTTTCGAAACGGTTCTTTCTTAAAAAGTTAACGTTTTCGAGGGGGCTTTTCGCTATTTTTAATTACTATAGGAGTGTAACAACTCAAAAACGCTCAAAAACGAGACATGATTTTCTGCGCGTACGATGCCTTTAAGATCACCTCTGAATCTCAGCATATATTTCCCAAATGAAAAGACTGACACAAGTGGAAGTTAGTGTTAGATAGAAAATATCACGCGAGTAGAAAGGAATCCGGCGCCTGCAACGTGTCCGAGGACGGCGGCACTGGTCGATGGTTTCGATAATATTACTGACAGCCGCTACTGCCGGTAGGGGCAGTGCAGCATTAGCGGCTGTCACTAATAATATCAATGCCATCGTTAGCCTTATGCCTAACGCACACTGGGGTTGATCCAAATATTCGACCGGAATACCTAGACCGTACGACCCTAGATGAGAAGATTACCCAATGCAAGATTGGAGCATGTTAAGAACTAACATTGCGAGTAGGAAGTGGGTAAAATAGCAGTACTTGGGTTTTGGTGTGCTGTGAGTGCCGGGCTTCTATCAAAACGTGTCCTTCTCAAAACTGATGTGAGCGTGAATAAAACTTACGAATTAGGCGATTGATCGAGATGGGCAAAGAACGCTCTTCCTGGCCATCACGCTGCCTATGGAGCGCTACCGATTTTTCCATGATGCTTTTGACACTTCATAAGATGCGTGACTCAGTATTCATAGCGCGGAGCACGCCTATCATGGTGCGCGACTCGTTTTCTATGACGCGGAGCACGCTCCTCATGATGCGCGACTCGTTTTCCATGACGCGGCGCACGCATCTCATGGTGCGCGACTCATTTTCCACGACGCGGCTCACGCCTCTCATAATGCGCGACTCATTTTCAATGACGCGGAGCACGCTTCTCATGGTGCGCGACTTTTTTTCCATGACGTGGCGCACGCTTCGAATAGTGCGTGACCCATTTTCCATGTCGCGGCGTACACTTCTCGGAAAGCGCTTCTCATTTTCAATAACCTGTAGCACGCTTCTGATGAGTCGTCAGCCATTTCCAATGATGTAGCGCACACTTCGCATTTATGGCTACTCGTTTTCCGTGACGCGACGCAAGTTTCCCGTAAAACCCTCTTTACTTCTCCACAATGCTCCACGCACCACTAACCTCGCCCACATTTTGCAACGCGGAGATTCGATCATAGAGGATAAGTACGGAGGATCGCTGAGGCTTTAGAAAGCGTAAATACTACAATTGGCAGTGGGATTCCATGCTGGGTCCGTGATTGCAGTGTACCAAGTGACGGTCTGGCTAACACTGCTCGCACTGCTGTGGCTCCGAGAGCGACCGGACAGCGGCCGAGGGGCGAACTGGCACCGGACAGGGACCGCGGTGCCAGTTGGCCCCTCGGCCGCTGTTCGGGCGATGACGTCATAATTGGGAGGAGCCGGTCCCGCTCGTAGCGATGGTTTGCCTGAAGCCTAGTTTTGACTGCAGGTGGTCGCTGCGGCCATGAGAGGGAGATCTGTTCCTTTTTCATCGCGCATAATTGAAAGCCGCTCCAATTGTGATTGCTTCGTGGCAAACGTTCTACATCGCTGGGTCGCGGCGACGGAATCCTATGTTTCACTGCATCGCTGCTTGAAGAGCGATTCTCAATGGTCGCTGATCATCGCTCCATCGCTGCCATTATGCCAGCAATGGAGCGATTGCCTGCTAATGGCACGTTTCGTCCAGTGAACGTTGACCATTTCACTTGACAATATCAGTGTTTACGAGTCGAAACGTGTGATTGATAACTACCAGCCATTGATTCCCCTGATTGATTGAATTTCTTCGATCATCCGTGAGGCTATGCACTATGAACAGAATTGCTGTCGCTGCTACATCGCTGCAGCCGCGGGTGTGAAATCGCTGCGATGAAAAACAGCAGCGATGCAGTCAAAACTAGGCTTGAGCTATTGTCCGTGACCCTGTCTGCAGTAGCGAGCACGCGGCTTCACAGTCTAGTCGCTGGCTGTTTATTAAATAAACTGAATCAGATCATGTAACCTTGAATGTTTCTGTGTATGAAGGTCTTGAACACATTCAGAGATGTTAGCATCATTGAAATAATCATAAATTGCGAAGATCCTTAAAGGCAGTGTTCACGATAATCTTCGATTTTGAGATTGATAGCTAAATCGATTGTTTGGCCCCCGGGTAGAACATAAATGACGAAGGAATCGAGAAAAACGCACCAGAAGGTCACGAAATCCTTTACTCTCACCCCACCTCTTTACTCTCACAGGAACTGTTCGTTGTGACAATGAAATCATTTGCGGACCCGTCCTTCACAATTATTTGCTTTATGTTGCTCTGTAGTCTTCTTCGGACCCTACCTAGTACTATTTTGCGTGGAATATTCTTTCATTTTCAACTGATCCCATTTTTCACCGGTGACAACCACCGTGAACAAGTCCATACAACTGGTCAACTAGTCCAGGCCAGAGATTAATGTCACTGAAATATGAGGTTTTAGTGCGTTTTTCGCCGTTTCTTCGTAATTGCTGTAACACTCGGTGGCCAACGCTTTGTTTTGAGTGGAAAACTCGGGAACGAAAATCATCGTGAACACTGCCTTTAATACGTTGGGAAGGAAAACTTCAGCATACTTCTAGAAAACGACAGTGTGGCCATAATCATGACGTACATCCAATTCCAACCTCACCTGACTCCAACTCCGCCATCTTGTCCTGAAACCTCTTCCGTCTGTCCTGTTTTCGCGAGCCTGGAGGTAACAAAGCGTTTTGCAGTGGCCATCAGTATGACCTCAAGCTGCGAAAAAAGCATTCTAGGGCGTTGCATTGGTAGTCTTCGCTGCTGTCGCTGTAGTGATTGTGACGAAAACGGGAAGAGCTCAACGACATCATCCACTCGGAGGTGCGTCACACCAGGTGAGGGCTTTTGTACGTACAGATTTACTTATATGCGAACCTAAACTCTGGGGAGTCTCTAGTGAGCTTCCGATTCCGGTTGTCACCAGCAGCGGTGCGGTGCGCCAATGAGAAATATTAGGGTGTTACAATTTGAAGGTGCGCTCGATGTTCACGCGCATATCGAAAACATTCGAAATTTTGAAGCAGCCATCTTTTTGCACAGGTTTTGCTTATTTCATTGTTAATTTTTTATATCATTATGATTTCGCTCGCTTTAGTATTTCCTCGTTAGAAAATTTTAGGAATGGTTGCCGAAAAGTATATATTGCGGGTATGTTCGCTCTTTGATTTAGCAGCAAGCAAGACCTCTGCAAAAGAAGGCTGCTTCAAAATTTTGAATATTCTGGAAATGGACGCCATTAGAGGCACAGCCCAACCAAATTTGAGATTTTCACATAGTTGTGCAGTAGACCCGCCCTATATAACACCTGCCAAGTGCGAGCTCTCAACTCATGCGTATAAGCGAGATATAGGAGGAAGCCACTCTGTAGAGTCCACCTTGAGAAGCCACTTTGGTACGCCCCTTTTACGATCTTTCGAGCTAAACAGTGGCGAGATGAGCGAAGATTTTTGATCAGTATCCCCGTTCTTTCCTTCATTCGCAGCCTCTCTGTCTATTCAGGCCCGCTCCCATGGATCGGTTGCAAATGGCGAAAGTTACAGGCCTCGGACAACTCGTCCACCGTGCTTTCGCCACTCAATTTTTGAGGGGCCATAACTCCGTTCCCAGAGGGTCTTGTGCAATTCCAAAGACATCATTGGAATCGGCGTGGGACCGCTTCCAAGATGGGTAGGAAAACACAAAAACCGTTCAGAGGTTGGACTGTGCTTTTAAGTGCGCATTTATATTGTTACCTAGTGTAACTTGTTGTAAGGATGTTCCGAGGAAAAAGCCACCGCTACTTGCTGTGATAATCGAAATTAACTGCTTACAAGAAATGCCCCAGAGCTTTGCTTTATCTTCATCCTTGTGTGCCCGAACTAATGCCTGAAAACTAACATTCAGAATCCCGCAGTCGAAATCGAGGAGTGAATCAGGAGACGACGGCAGATCTTCCAGTTTGCTAGTGAATTGACCTATTGATTTTTTCTACTGTTTTTCAGCTCTTTCACTTTTTCCAGAACCAGTTCGGGACAAGTGTTACTTAGGTCATACGCAGCCAGCTGCCTAAAGCTTGCGAAAATACTGATGTCAGAGATGTAATGTCGGTCAAGAAGGAAACTACATGCCCTAAAAAACTGGGCGAATGCATCAGTATCCATCTCATGGGCGCCATTTTCCACCTCGGACGGTCAGTCGCTGCACAATGGCCTGTTGCTTTCTCCGAAAAATTCACTGCACAGGCCTTTCACGAAAATCGGACACATAAGCCTCCCTTCATTGGTGCATTTAACCATTTGTGCTGTATTGTTGAGAAAGGCCAGGATGCCTGTACAGTTCATCTACGCAATCGCGTTCAGTCCGCAAAGTGCACGCTGATTGCGAAAGCGTGTTGCGGCGCGGTTTCGAGGATCCTCAGACAGGGATGTCGGATCGCCCGGGCGGTTTTTGCCTTTTTTCGCTGCGGCGGAGAAAAACGAAAACCGCCCGGGTGTTCCGTCATCCCTGTCTGAGAATCCTCGAAACTGAGTCGCAACACGCTTTCGAAATCAGCGTGCACTTTGCGAACTAAACGCGACTGCCTAGATGAACTGTGCATGACGCGCAAGAGAGCATTCCATCTAACTTGTCGGAATTCGTCAGAAAGCGTTCTTGGACGCGCATCCGCATATTTAGCGCCATTTTTGCATATCTTCCTTCACAATCACCTTATTGGGTCGAAAAAGCTGTACACATTGGGTGCAAGAGGCGGAAGTTACAAGCCTCGGACAACTCGTCCACCATTCTTCCCTTGCAGAATTTTGAGGGGCCATAACTCTGTTTCCAGGGGTCTGGTACGATTCCAGAAAATCACCGGAATCAACATGGGACCATTTTCAAGATATGCGGTTAAACAGAAAAACGACTTTTATTGTGAACACTGCCTTTAATGAAACGCGTACAAACGCGTCCGACATTTGATCAATCGACATCATATGCTCATTTTTCTTAAGGCAGCTAGCTGCGAAGTAGTCAATAAAATTTTCAATGTTTTTTTCATCCCCTCGCTGCTCTGAAATTTGGTTTGATGTCATTGCAAGCTTGTGCCATGGTTGGGTGCATCTTGAAGATGAAACTAATAACTGATTTCAATAGATTAGCCCTTTCAATTCGCGCATTAATAGCGCAGACTAACAGTTGCATTCGCCCCGGCTCTCTCAATGCTTTGAGCATAGTGCATTTCTTTTTGTACTCGTCCTTTCATTTTCTCTCTCATCGTCGCATGAAAACATTTAGCTCAGAAAAACCTTCCGCGCTCAAAGGCAGCGTTCACGATCATCATTGTCGTTGACCCTTCGCCGTAGAATGGCAGGTATGAAGGAAAAGAGGCTTACTAATGCCCTTGTGATAGCTGGACGATAGGCCATAGTTCCACCCCGTCGATGAGCAAGTAAAACACAACGAGAACAAAAAATACGTATTGTCTCCGATAGTGTCTCCCGTATGTTCCATAGTCTCACCTACTTCCCACCAGGAATGAGCGGAATAAAAATATGAAAATTCAAAAATCGGGTTTCGGAACAAATAAAATTTCTCAGGTTTCGGAAATCGGGCGCGAAACGCCTGAGAATGCGCGGAAATGTGGTTTTCGGAACGCGAAACGCGGAGCTCCGCTCATCCCTGGTTCGCACCATTCGATATGCAAGCGAAGCACGCGAAACGAGGACAAAAAATTGATAATACCCTTGGGTCGTCCTTAGTCCCTCCCTGTCCCACTCAGGTCGAAGCAGGATCTGTAGTGCCATTATCACCCCGTCGAGTGCGGCCTAGGCTGGGCTTAAATATGGTTAAAGGCAGTGGTCGCGATCAAATATGTTTGTCGTCTTTTTCTCTCCAAATCCTTTCCTGGGTCTCGAGTAGTAGGACCTATACGAAAAAATAGCGAAAAAACCACTCTTTTGGGCCGAATTTGAAACCTGAACTTTCTTGCCTTTTGATGGTGGACGAGCCCTCTCCACATCATCGGCATCGATGACCTCTTATATCAAGAACATCAGCTGGCTTGAAAATTGAATTTCAATCAATGAACTTTCGGATTTATGTACACATCTAGTCAAAAACATTGACTGAAGTGATGCTTTCATTATTCAACTGTTTTTATTCGTTAAATTTGCATTTATTTCGTCCTCTGAATGTCGATGATTTTTGACTGCTCGGCATGAGACTGCGATCTGTTTCGTCATCGCTGTGCACGTGTGCACGAACTAGCTTCTTTGGGCCCTAGAAACTCTATTTGTGGACCGTTTTTCACCGCGCTACCTTCATTGTTTTTCAGCTGTTTTTGATCTAAGCTGATTTTTGTAGTTTTTTCGATAACGTTTTTCATCGTGACCACTGCCTTTAAGTAAGTCATATCGCTTGATTGCATTGCTACTAGGTGTAGGTATCAGGCTTGTTGATCGAATTCACAGCTCACGGCGACCTGGATCCCAGCTGTAGGGCGCGTCTCAGTGATGAGAGGGCAGCAACGCAAATGTAAGCTGTGAATTCGATCAACAAGCCTAGGTATCAATTCTTCATAACGGTCAACTTTTTCGTGCTTACTAGGGAAGCACACTGTGTCGGAAACGTCGTTTGCAACGAAATTTGTACCAAATAATGTACTTCCCATGACGCTTTCGAATCTATGTTTGTAGCTGCTGAAGACTTTTCTAAACCGAGTAATGGTATGTTTTCCATGTCAGGCGATTCAGGCAATTCTGAAAGTGTTTAGAGAAATCGTTTCAGACTTGGCTTAAAACTTGTTCCCGCGTGGGGGGGTTAGGGAGCTGAACACGACTCAGAGGTCAGAAGGTAAGGTGAGATCAGGGTTGTTTGATAATCCGAGGCTTAATGTAGTTCGCTAAGGACGAAACGCCATCTCCTTGGAGAAAGCCACCTTAGAATTCCGAGAATAAAAAATGAACATGAATTTCGTGTTTGGCAACCCCAGAAAACTTATTGCCCACAGTAAACCACCTCAATCTATCGAAAATCGATAAGCCAACCTCGGATCTGTGTTGAGCAGGCCGAAATAACTTCTACATAGAAGTTTCAAGGCAAATCTGTCGCAGCGTTTTAAAAACCATCGAGAGGCGATTTGGCCCGGTGGGAGACTTCGAGCCAAACCTGATCAAGTTTTCCGGAAATCTACAATTAACCGTTTTCGAGACCCGAGTAATCCCCGGAAAGAAGTTTCGAGCCAAATCTGAAACAGTTTATCTGAAATCCTGAGAGTTGCCGGATGGTTGATTGTACCTTAAGTTTACGCCCAACTGAGGAAACCCTCCCCTTATAACTCGGTTCAGAGAAGTCTTCAGCAGCTATGAGCCCCGGTTTGGCAATGCCATCAGGGGCATATATGTAGCTGTTAGAAAGTCTGCTGGAAACGATGTTCTCAACAGAAGTTGACTGAAGCACGGGTGCCTCTTTTTTTATTCTATCCCAGAAATAAGGTGACCGCGGAAAAAACTCAATGTGAAATTCACCGTGAACGCTGTCTTCAAGTTGAGTAGATTCCATTTTTCGCTTATGTAGAACACCTAGATGGCACTGCATCCCTTTTTTTGTCATATTGGTACTCTGTGAGTTTTCTGTTTTCCAATCGTCGACCCAAGCAATAGATAACTTATGTGCGGAAGATTAAATTTTTCAAATACTATTCCACATCACTATCCAAGTCTTTAAGGGCTCACTTTACATTGCCTCATTTGCTGTTGTCATTGCTTACTACTCTGGTAATAGAAGATTTGCGTTTTAGTCAGCTTCATACGTATTAGTCACAATTATTGTTATCCATTATTGTGTACGTGTCTTTTTTCACTTAATCGGTAATGAAGACTTCTTGCTTTTGCTTTCTCATGTTTGTGTGGGAAATTCGTTATTTTCAAGAGGACCGAAGGAGTTGTTGAAAAAATTGTTCACAAAAAGTCTTTGCCCTCGAGGAAGCAGGACAGCGTTAAAAGAACACGTTGACCTGCAATAATATGCGGTGGCTTTTGGATTGGAAGAGACTA
The DNA here is from genome assembly GCA_029168955.1 of Aplectana chamaeleonis. Taxonomy (NCBI): domain Eukaryota; kingdom Metazoa; phylum Nematoda; class Chromadorea; order Rhabditida; family Cosmocercidae; genus Aplectana; species Aplectana chamaeleonis. The sequence continues at coordinate 2,729,102 of JAPDOI010000050.1, read as the reverse complement.
AGGATTTGTGAATCGGTCGTTGAAAACATTCAGAAATCTTCCTAAGACAAAATGCTTCCATTGCCTCTTCCGTTCAAAAACCTCTGTTGTTGGTGATCGCTGGTCAAAGTAATATATAAATACAGCCGTTTTGGTAGTGATGGCAGAAGCTGGGACCAGGAGAGGCGCAACCTAATCACCAAAACACTTTTCTAGGACATTGTTTGCTTTTGGTAGGGCGTTTCGGTCTGTTCTTTACACCTCCCCTTGCTTCCAGAGGCTATCTCAACTAATTTTTTATAGAAAACTCGAAAACGAAGGAGCAGTGTCCTCGAGGGACTCATGCTGTACAAGGAAAGTTCGAACTCAATATATACATGACTAGAACACGAACCGATTCAAATTCGATGGGGTAAGAATATATTACGTATTAAGACATCACGGGGCCTAAATCTAATCCTTGCGTCATAGTTGCCGTCCTGTATTGATGCGCGTCACTGGTATGAAAAGAGAGTAACTCTCTTGTTACTCTCTTCCAATCCCAGTGGCCCGTATCAATGCAGAATCGATACACTGTGGGGAGTCCGTTTCGGTGCTTTTGATTCCACTACGAAGTGCTGTGGGCGACGATACGGTGGGGTGCTCCTCGAGCAGCACCGTGCCGTATAGCCTTTAGAAAGAGTTTTTTTTTCAAAAAATAGGATCTCCGTTAGCCTCGGAAATAAAAAACAATACTTTACGGGCATCCGTCTGTTGCCACTTGCAGCCTATCCTGTCCTACCTGTATGGTCTTGTTTGAAAGCAAGATTCGGTCACATTTTGTCTATCCCGTAATTTGGTTTAGATAGGTCAACTTGGACTAGGTGAGCCCTATCTATAAGTTTTGTTGGATGTGAGTCTTTACTTTTGAAGCAAATGGTATCTAAGCAATGAAGTACGAAATTCACAGCATTATTGACCCGCCAAAATATAGATATTTCTACGGCTTATGACTGGTCAACTCGCCGCCAAGCGGCGGGGTTGCCGAACTCACGACATTCGCGGCGCTGCTGGGCGACGATGTCCACGGCGCGCTGTGAAGGAAGCGCAGACGGTGATTAATAACATTGACGACTGGCAGACTTGCTGTATTCGCTGCTCGAAGGTTTGCCCGGAAAAGCTGCACCTAGTGTGCATATGAAGACCGACCAACTACTGTGCGTTTTTGAGAACTATCAACCCATTGGACACGACCGAACGCATAAATAGCTCAATCAAAAAGGTGCATATGAATTTAAAACATCGTACCGAAACTGCTAATCATCTGAATATGCTTTAAGCCTAGTTTTGACTGTATCGCTGCTGCTTTTCATTGCACCCGCTGCTGCAGCGATGTAGCAGCGGCAGCGATTCTGTTTATAGTGCATAGGCCCAAGGATGATAGAAGAAATTCAATCAATCAGTGAAACAAATGGCTGGTATTCATCAATAGCGCGTTTCGACTCGAAAACACTGATCTTGTCATGTGGAAGGGTCCACGTTCATTGGACGAAACGTGTCATTCGCTGGCAATCGCTCCATCGCTGCCATTTTGGCCGCGATGGAGCGATGGTCAGCGACCACTGAGAATCGCTGTTCAAGCAGTGATGCAGTATGACATAGGATTTCGTCGCCGCGACCAAGCGATGTAGGACGTTTGCCACGAAGCCATCACAACTGGAGCGGCTTCCCATTACGCGCGATGAAAAAGGAACAGTTGTCCCTTGCATGGCCGCAGCGACCACCTGCAGTCAAAACTAGGCTTGAGAGGTTATGTGTTCCCGAGGCGATCGATGCGACCCGGTGAAGAATGAGAACAACGAAAGCATCCAACATTTTCATTACCTAAAAAATCCTCACCGCTTCGTATAGCACCTGTGGTCTTTTGAGGTCAAAGTTTCCGTCCTCAATAACTACATAAAATCGGCATGGATCCTGAAGAGACTTTGCGTTTCCTATTTTAGGTTGGCACAAGCTCGGTGCACCTATGTTACAGCATATGGCACCGATTTTGCGCCAACCTTCAACAGTGAACGCTAAGTCTCTTCACGATCCATGCCGACGTTACATGACCACGTGCTCATGAACTTCTGGCCGCATTGGCCTCGACAGATAACTTACGAAAATACGCATCTATCCTGTATAGAGGAATGTGTACTTTGACAATAAAGCGTACGCAGTTTTTGATTACTGGTCATTTCATCATGTCGTGTAAAACGCTTCTATAATGTTCGGATATTTTGACTCGGCCGGCTTGGTTAGCCGCCACTGTGTTTGCCCATCAAACTAGAACAGCCCGTCCAGCATGTGTGCCCTGTTCTAATACTTCAAAACGGACGGCGCTTTCCACTGCCACATATTCCATGTTCTTTTTTTCGAATTCGTGAAATCATCGATTGATTATCAGCGAATGAGTATTTTCTCTCATTGTTATACGTCTGATGCCGGAAGGGTTTCGCTAATAATTATCCATAGATTCGCATCAGTGAGCGAGAACTCATTTCTTTTCTAAATGTCCCCTTTTTGTGACATTGTTTTCATGAAGTTATTAGACAAAGCTTGGGAGTTAGGGTGTTGAATCACTGAAGATTCTTCCTACGTATGATGGAAATCTATGTTTGGCTTGCGCTCTTATAGAATTCGCCGTGAACCTTCCGCGAGCTTTCTGAGTCGTATGCATCATAAGGCAAAAATTCGGCTGTTTTAAGGCTCCAACTGGGCAGGTCTACGGTTCTTCACAGGCAGGATCCGCGATAAAAACGGCTGTTGTGCTATCCGCGTAAGAATGTAGATCTGGCCATTAGAAATGTGAAAATAAGTGAAAATTAAAGGAAAAATGCTGAAGAACAAGTTATTGCTTCATCTCCGCCCGCCTCCAATTATTTAGATAAGTGCCTGTTGTGCCATCTTTTGTTTTGCTTCTATAGCAATCTGTGAGCACTTTTAGAGACTATGGACCACTTTAAGAACAAATTAAAAGACGAATAAACAAGCATTCATAAAACCTCTTTAATTGGGGGGGGGGGGGGTGAGCGGACACCACTAAATAGTCGTTCTACCTTGTTTTTGTGCGTTTTCCCAGTAAATTTCAACTTTTTTCACTTATTTTCACTTCTGTGATGACCAAATCTACATTCTCATAAAAAGAGTCAAACAATCGTTTTTATTAGTTGGCAACCCAGCCTTTAAACTTGCAGCGGACTTTATCTCGGCGTCGCAAATCCAACACTGAATGGTTCATGACAGAACCAAGGCAAGTTCACGGTGCTTAGAAGCCTCTAAGATCTTTTCAGAAGTACGACTTATTGCTAGTAATTTTTCGAAACTTCTGTCTTCTTCCCTAGTCTTTTTTTCTCTATCCTGCTCCTTGTAAACGGAGAGGAATCCATCACTAGGATAGAGTGATGAGCTCGAGTGCCATCAACCTGATCAGCCTGTGTTAGGCGCAACAGTAGGCCCAGATTTGTGCAACGACTTTCTGGGCGTTCAACACATTTAGCAGATTGTGGTTGGATTTAGGAGCCACGAAATTGGAAACTGAGGGTCGCGGAGTCCAGGTTCGAGGTTTGCGGCACGTCAAGGTAGATGCGATGCAGGCGCGAAGTTTGCGGCGAATTTCACCAGAGTAGACCCAACGATAAGCGCAGAACGATGTGCACCTGTTACTCCAATATTTGTGCTAGCTTATAGCGCAGGACTCGATTTCACGGGTATACTTTTCGAAAAGCTCCGTGCTGGGCATCGCACTTGAAATAATTTTATGAAATACTGATCTACATGATTCAGGGTCTGAAAATCGCGCAAACTCGACATACGTGAACCGAGTGATTCAATTTCTTAATATGTTAACTTGAACAACTTCCCTAATTTTCGAACAGTCAGCAATCCTTCCTTCACTTCAAAGGAGCTTCAGCCTTTTTTTGCTGGACAATGTTATCTGCCAAGCAAACTGGATTCTTCCCTTGGGAACGAGTTTCGGAAGTGAACGCGATTTCGTGGATTTTTTGCTCTTTAAAAGCGTGGGACGCGTGGTTTTGCCAACTTATGAGTGCACATACGTATGTGCCTAATTGAAAGCTCATCTGAATTGCTTCCAGCTGGTATCGAAGCACTGCCTTTCCTACGCAGAACAAATCACCAAGGTATCGGGGAATTTTCACTCATATATTTGAAGGAGGTTATTGACTGTACCGAACTGAACACCTTGAGAGATATTCAACATAGAAAAGAAGGGGTCACAAGTTGTTATGTATTTTAAGATTTCTCCACGGTACGACAAAAAACATTCTCCGGGGCGAACGCGAAATCGTTTCAAAAAGCTGTGTTTCGCCAGTTCTACACGATTTTTTTTGAAAAAAAGGGAGCTTCCGGAGATTCACCTTTGCTAAAAAACACGATGAGCCAAAGTACTGCTCATAAAAGTCGTCTGAAATCCGTAAATCACAACAATTCTTTCTATTCAAGCGTTTTTGGTGTTCCCAATAAACACAAGACAAAACCAATAAAACTCAGCACAGTTTTGGATACCACAGGAAAACAAACAAAAACGTCAAAATTATAACAAAAACAAAGCACTTAGCACGAGCAAGGAATGAAACAGCAAAACGAGAAGGCAACAGTTGAAAAACGAATCGAAAACTGCAAAGTTCACGAATCTCAGATAAAAGTAGTTGTCCAGAATATATCGAGAAGTTGCCGAGAATCGGTCGAGAATCGAGAAGTTTGTTCAGAAAGTGGAGAGAAGTTGTCGAGAATTCTGGCAGAAGGGGAAATTGTCGAGAATTTCGGAGAAGTTGTCCAGAATTCTGGAAAAGTTGTCGAGAATTCAGGAGAAGGACATAGTTGTTGAGAACTCCGTGAGAATTCTGGACAACTTTTCCCCGAAGCGAGAAGGTGTCGAAAATTTGTCGAAAATTCAGGACACATCGAACTTGAGCAAGCTGGTTATCGTTTATAATTTAATCCACCGAACTCTTGAACATCACATTTCTGTGGGATTTCCATGTTTTCGAGGTTCGACATATCGGTTTTACCGGAAGATTATAAATTGAAGTAACTAAATTTCAAAGTTTTCGCGATTCCAAGTACTGAACTTTCTTTTATGATTCGTTACTGGAAAAATGAGATTTTAAATATCATTATTCTAAAAGTTGTTCTAGAATTATCAAAATGACGTTGAGAATTGGGAATATTCAATCGAAAAAAATCTTAAGTGATTCAGTTTTGGCTTAAATATGAACCTCTTAACCTTGCAATAATTCTTTGGCATTCTATTGGTGTACAGTGTCCTATCCCAATTGATTTGCTCCTTCACCGCATGGATAGGTGTGACCCGAACCTTGTGTTGGCACATGAGCGAGGCCAGTTCTCACACCCTAGAGTATTAACAGGCACCACCACAGGTACTCTGCCAACTCGTAGCTAGATGCCTCCGAGGGCGCGGCCTGTTACGCCGCCCCATTCCATGTAGCGAGAATTTACGGGTTTTAGCTACGATAGCTAAAACTCGCATATTCTTGTGTCAACGTTACAAGGGTGGACATTCTACGTGTATTCTACGTAAAAACGAAGGCTAAATTCGATACATTGATCTCTCTGTCGCTAAACCCGTATATTCTCGCTATAATTTTGTAGCGAGAATCTACGGATTTTGCGACAGCCCGTGTTGAAATGCAATCTTAAACCCGCGCTGGTTACGCGGAACACAGGGATGCCGTTCGAAGAGTGTTGGCCCAGTCAACCCACGGATGACTTGACACTGTGGGTGGTCGTGGAGGGTGACCTCGTGTTACTCTCTGGAAGACCTTGCTAGGGATAATTTTGGCCGCTGTGATGCTGCAGGCCGTGGGGAAGAAACGGCGATGCTGTCGATCTCAGCTGGGATCGCCTTTCTAGTACGGATCAGGACTGGGTGGGTCGATCGACCGAGTGCTGTAACAAGAATTTGCGTAGAATATGCGGGTGCCGTAGCGAGAATTTACGTAGAATATGCGGGCGCTGTAGCTAAAATTTCACCAACTGAGGCTAAACTTTCCGTAATTTACGTAAAATCTCGGGTCAAAATAAGACTAGATGCCTCCGAAACCCTGGGCATCTCCGGTTTCCGTGTGAGGCATCTAGCTACGCGCTGGCAGAGTACTTACCTCCGTTACACGGGGTCCGCCCACTCTTGGCTACTCGAACCTCGTATGCCCAACTATGCCGGCTTTTGTAATTATCGCTTATTCCTTTTTTTCTCAAATATAAGATTTATTCAAGAAATTCAATCTGAGTTTTCGAGCAATTTAATTACCAGTTTTTTAATATATTCCATTCATTCGAGAGACTGAAACAATCGTATTCAATTTTTTTTTGCTTTTCTTTTTCGAGTACTGTGTTCAACAGGAGAACCGAAAGATTTGATTTTTCGAGTTTTAAACCATTTTCGGGTCACTACACTTGATTATTTAGCCTGAAAAAATTTTCAAAATATTTATGATATGTTACACAGATTTTCCGAATATTCATTCCAATCGAATTCATAACGGGTATACAAATTTATTTAATCATTCGAGAAAAAAAAACTGTGGATTCCTACTCGGATTCAGCCATTCATCCGAAAATTTGAGAAGAACTTCATTCGAAAAATTCAAACATTCGGGAATTTCAAAAACGCATTCTTGCTTATATACGTAGCGTAGGCCTCAACGAGGAAAGTCGAATACTGTGTGAAAATGGCCACGCCTTGAATGCTGAATAGCATTATAATTGTACAATTTCTAAAAAAATGTCGAACAAATGAAAACTGAAAAAAAAACATTGTTCGAAAAAGCTCGAAACAACGAAAAAGGAAAAATTCGAACGAACAAATTTCAAAAACCTTTCGAAATTTCGAAGTTGGAACGAATGAATTTCGAAACTAATAGAAATTTTGATTTTTTTCGAAAGTCGTTCGAAATTTTAGATCTTTTCGAAATTCGTTCGAAGTTTAGGATTCTTTCGATACTCCTTAGAAGTTTCGGATCTTTTTTTTTCGACACCGGTCTCAACGATTTATTTGCAACACTCGGTCAGAGAATGAATATTCCACAAGTATTCGATTTCTACTCATGTCGCGTTCGCCCACGCTCGCGTCAACTAGGCCCGAGGAATAAAGAAACAGCGTAACCTAGGGTTCGAGAAGCGTGTTTAAAGTCCAACGATTTTTCAAAAAAAAAATCGAAATATCAGATCTTGAACGAATGAAAATCGAGAAAGAAATTCTTTTGACGAAATTTCGAACGAACGAGATTCGAAAAAAATTGTCCGATGAAACATCGAACGAACGAAATTTGAAAAAAAAATCGTTCGACGAAAATTCCAAGGTCTAAAAATAAGAAAATAATTACTGCTGCTGAAATTAGTGCTTACGAAGTTCTCAAAAAAAAACTGACGCTTTTGATTTATTTAAGTCCTACAGATGTAGTGAGATATCTCCTTTCGTAATCAAACCGTTTGTTCAGATATACATGTGTTCATATATATTCTTTTTCTTATTTACTTATTTTATTTTAAATTATTTCCTTGCGAAAATGTGACGGACCATCGAGAGGAGAAATCAGGCGAAAAGCTGCTGTGGAGAATAAAACGAAAATTTGTCGAGAATCAGGCGAAAAGTTGTCAAGAATTAGGCGAGAAGTTGTCCTGAATTCGTACGAATTCTCGACAACTTCTCACCGAATTCTCGACAACTTTTTTCGCCTGAGAAGAAATCAGGGGTAGTAGTAAATGGGGTGTTAACCGCGAATAAACCGTCACCTCCAAGCCGCCAACATACCGTGACATAGGTGCCACGACTTGTTGCCGGTTTAACGAAAGCTGCCCTCTGCTTACACATACATTATGCGTTAACTTCGTCCGCATAAGTATTTTCTACACTTGGACACAAACGACGTTTGCGTTGGAAAGACAAGGGATCGGAAAGATCATACAAGTAATGCTATTTATTTTATTCATTCGGAAGAGCATTCAAAGGGAACTTCGTATTATTTCGCTTGTTCTAAACACGATCAGAACGCAATTTTTTAAATTTTCCTTGGAAATCCTAATTCTCGTAATTTTTTATGAGCTCCGTGAGTTTTCAGAACCACTCTGGAAAAGTCATGTTATGTTAATCATTAGCCTCAATCAATCAAATGCGTGTGATCTGACAAAAGTTTGCATTTGTAGTTACTTTGTTAACTTTTTTTAAAAATTTTTTCAAACAAAAGTTTTTTTGAAAAACAAAAATTTTCTCCAAAGGAAATTTCGAGCGAACGAAAATTTGAAGAATTCTGGATGAATTATTTACAAGGTGTTCTTGAAAAGGTAACGCTAGGTGCGAAAAAGACATTCCGAAACTCGTCGAGTAATGCATAAATTTAAAGAATGTCCTGCATGCAACTGAAATGGATAGTTAAAAACCTATAAGAATGATGATGAATCAGATAGTCTATTTTCGTTCTTGGAAAAGAATTCAAGCATTTTTTTGGAAGCGTGCAACTGAAGTCTGGCGTCGGAGATTGGGGTAATGGTGTGGATTCGGTCATTGATGCAGTTGAATTTGTGAAGTGTTTGCCGTCTTCTCAAAATGAAACTAATCCGCAGTTAGTGCTGAAAATATATAGAAATACTGTTACACACTCATATGCGCATCGTGCAAGGAAAAGATTTTGTACACATATTTCAAGGTTAGAGTTTGAAACACTTCGAGTGGCTCTACCAATGCACCAAAGCAACTGCGTCGCGAACCCTCAAAAAAAAACCACTCTCGATCACGATGGCACTGATCTGGCAATGAAATAGGAGTATTCGAATCTTGCAGAAAAAGGAGAACAAATACAGTTGGTTTCAGAAACAAGTTCGCATTTCGTTTCCACAAAACTCGCCCGATACGCCCCGACTAATGCTGATTAAACATTACTAAAGCATCAAATCACTTGAAAATCAGTGGCTTGGAAAATTTTCACTTTTTTGCACTAAAAAAGTTTGTGGAAACCTTTTAGAAACGCGAGCAAGCAAATAATTTACTACATACTCCTCATAGCCTGTGCTGTGCAATGAATTATGAAAATGAAACTAACCTGATAATAGCAAAGCGAATGAATTTCGGAAGAAAATAAACAAAAGCGGGAGAAGTGTCGGCGCTCGAAAAAAAAATAACAGCTGGTTGGGAGGGATTGATTAGTGCCACCAAAGAAGACGGCCAACGTGTTTCAGCGATGATCCTTGCTTTGTTTTTGATCCCTCATCGCCCGTTTCCCTGGCGGAAGCGGTTAAAAGACTATCCCTTGAAACACCTTTCAGTTTTGAAGATAGGCTGACGTCCTGAATCAAAGTGGCTAACAGTGCTATAAAACTTCCTTAACCCTCTGCATTAATTAAACTCGTACTTACCCTCAGTATAGATGGTCAAAACTGTTCCCACTGTATCTTGCTAACCGCATCCTAAAACTACTCGTGAGGAGTTTTTCGTTAACCGCCAGTTCCTCTCGCATTTCAGCACTATTTCCGTGCTGTCTGCGAGAGTATGTTAAACGCGAACTTATCGCGACGATGTCATATGTCGGAATTTTAGAGAAAAAATCAGACCTGTAAACGTTTTGAAAAGGCTATTTTTCGTAAAAAAAAGGTTACAAATGTCGCTTTTCCGAGGCGTTTTCATTGAAAGTGTATAAGAGGCCTACCACTGGGGGATGTTAGGGTAAAACTAGAACGAGTTCTCTCTTAACTATCAAGAGTTATCATTACAATCTGGTGTGGTTAAACTCGCGTTTAACGCGAATTTACCTCCTGTTAACTCGCGTTTAACACCCCAATTACTACCACCCCAGGGTTCGCAATAAAAACGGTTGTTATGGTATACTCATGAGAATGTAGATCTGGTCATCACAAATGCGAATAAAAAGTGAAAATTTGCAGAAAAAACGCTCCGGACAAGTTATTGCTTGGTGTCCACCATAGCTTCGTTGGGTGGAGCCATGTACTCCACCAACTTTCACCCCTGGGCAGGTGAAGTGGGGAGCCTCCACCATTGGGGAAAACCGGTGACAACCGGTGAAACGCCCCAAAAAATGAAAGTGACCCAACACTCATTCGTCATTTTCAAGACTGGGTGGGTGTCACTGCCGGTTTTTCGGCCATAACTTTTTTACCCTAGAAGATAGCCCTTTGGTAGAGGTTGTTTTCGGAGTCCACATAAAATTCTGCATCGAACTTGTGTTTTCATTTTCAAGAAATATGTTGCCTTCTACCAGCCGCATTCAATGTATAATGTGCATTTTTTTCGCCTAAAATTGTCGGCTTTTCGTCTCTAACTTTTTTGTGCTTCGAGATGGACTTTTGGTGAAGGTAGTTTTCGAAATCACGATAGAATTCTGCGTCGACTGGTGTTTCCACTTCGGAAAAATATTTTCTCGATCCTTCAGCCTAATTCATTTTACGAAACACTGGTTTTTCACCTATAACTCTTTAACCGGTTAAGATAGGGTTCTGGTGAAGCTTGTCTTTGTAATCTACGTAAAATCCTGCTCCCAATGACATATCGGGTTCCTAACTTTGCTTGCTCCATAAGCCAGCCAGGTCGGTGGAGCCGACCTCCATAGTTATCACCATAGGGAGCTCTCGCCTCTATGGTGTAAGTAGGAGACGCAGAGTTCTCCCGGAGCCTACAACGGGGCTCGGCTCCACCGACCTGGCTGACTTATGGGGCAAGCAAAATTAGGAACCCGATATACCATTCGACGCAGAATTACACGTGGATGTTAAAAACGATCTTTGCGAAACCCTATCTCAACCGGTTAAAGAGTTATAGGCGAAAAACCGAAATGAATTGGGCTGAAAGATCGAGAATTTTTTTTCAAACTTGAAACACTAGTCGACGCAGAATTTCATCGAGATTCGGAAAACAAACTTAACCAAAAACGTGTCTCCAAGCACAAAAAAATAATGGAAGACAAACCAATAATTTTAGGCGAAAAATGCAGTTTATAAACTAAAATCGGCTGTTAGAAGGGGGACGTATTTTTTGGAACTGAAAATACTAATCGATGCAGAATTTCATGGGAATTCCGAAAACAATCTTTATAAAGAGCTCTCTTACAGGGTAAAAAAGTTATGGACGAAAAACTGATCGCTTTTGGTGAAAGAAACGTTAATTCATAAATTGAAATCGGCTGAGAGATTGGGAACGTACTTCTCTCAAATTGCAAACATTATTCGACGCGAAATTCCTTGAAGACTCCGTTCAAGATTCGACTCAAAGGGCAAAAATGTTATGAGCGAAGAACAGGTAGTGTTTCAAAAATCGCTTGGGAAAAGTTTCCGAAAATTTTTGACTTCAAGACAGCTCAAAGGAAATTTTTCATGGCCTAGGCAGATCATTTCGTTAAGAATAGTGAATTCAAAAAGGAGGTCGTCTAACGAAAAAATGTTTCCAAATTAATGATTAAAAAGAAAAATATACTGAATGCAAAAAAGGAGGATTTAGAAAACGTTAAATTTTGAAGTTGCAAGTCTATAGGGAACCTTCACCATTCCCCACTCCGGTATCCTAAACAACCTTCACCTCTTGGACCACTGTATCCACCCTAACGAACCTATGGTGGCCACCCGCCTCTAATTGTCGAGATTTCTAAAATAGCCTGCCTGTCTTGCCAACTTTATTTTACTTCTAAAGTGATTTCTGCGCGTTTTTGGTGACTACCGACTACGTTACCAGCAAAATAAGCGGTGGATAAACAAGCATTAAAGGCACAGTCCAAGCTCAGGGACGAATTCCAAGGTTTCCACATAATTTTGAAGTAGACCCGCCATATATAGCACCTGCCAAGTGCGAGCTCCCTATTCCTCCGAATAAGAGAGATATAGGAGGAAGCCACCCTGGGGCGCCTACATCAGGAAGCCACCTTGGCACGCCCCTTTTACGATCTTTCGAGCTCAATAGTAGCGAGATAAGCGACGGTTTCCGATCAGTAGCCCCGTTCTTCCTTTCATTCTCGTCTACCCCCTTTGCTCAGGTCAGTTCGTATACATCGGTTGCAAATGACAGAAGCTACAAGCCTCGAACAACTCGTCCACCATGCTTCCGTAGCTCATTTTTTGAGGGCCATAACTCCGTTCCTAGAGGGTCTTGTGCAATTTCAGAGACATCCTCGAAATAAGCGTGGAACCATTTTCATGATAGGGAGGAAAACGAAAAACTGTGCCCTTAAAGGCAGTGTTCACGATAAAAATCCCTCTTCTGTTTTTTTCGCCTATCTTATAAAAGGTCCCATTCTGATTCCAATGATGTCTCTGGACTCGCACAAGACCTTCTGGGAATGGAGTTATAGTCCCTCAAAAATTGAGCTAGGGAAGCATATCGGACGAGTTGTCCGAGGTTTGTAACTTCCGTCCTTTGCAGCCAATGAATGCGAGCTGACCTGAGTAAAGAGAGAAGTTGCGAATGAAGGGAAGAACGGGGCTCCTGGTCGGAAACCGTCGCTCATCTCACGATCTCGAGTGTTTCATTGTTCACGTCGAGGGGCGGAAAGGGGCCGGACTTTCCCAAAGCGGCGGGGTTTGCCCACTTTTCTAAGCCGTTTAGCGGCTCTTAAATAACTTTTCGTCCCATTTCTTCTACGCTGTTCTGCTTCTGAGAGCCACGAGAAGCGTTTGTCATGGAAAATTCGAGGACGAAGTTTATCGTGAACAGTGCCTTTAAGGAAAATCTCGTTAGTTAGGGGGACGGCCGACACCAGTAATTAGCCGGTATTCCATGTTTTCGAGCGTTTCCCCGCGAATTTTCGGGTTTTTTTCACTTCTTTTCGCTTTTGTGATGACCGAATCTACATTCTCATGAAGAGAGCTCGAAAACCGAACGAAGGCAGGGTTCGCGATAAAAACGTTTTTTGAGCTGTCTTCATAAGAATGTAGATTTGGCCATCACAAAAGTAAAAGTAAGCGAAAAAATCCGAAAATTCGCGGGAAAACGCCTAAAAAGAAAGTATAACGGCTAATTACCGGTGTCGGCCGGCCCCCTAATTAACGCGATTTTCCTTAATGCTTGCTTATCTGACATTTGTTTTGCTGTTAAAGTAATCAGTAGTCTTCAGAAATGTTCAGAAATTACTTTAGAAGCAAAATAAAAGTTGACAAAACAGGCTTTTACCCAAATCTCAATAATTGGGGGAGGGAGGACACCAAGCCATAACTTTCTCCTGAGCGTTTTTTCTCCAATTTTTTACTTATTTTCACTTTTGTGATGGCCAGATCTAACATTCTACGGTGATAGCACAACAACCGATTTTATCGAGAACCCTGCCTTTGAAGGCAGCGTCCCGGCAGAAAACCACATTTGTTTTTTCTTCTCAGACTAAGGTTTGAACCAAGTGCAAATAGTTGGCAAAGCTTGAGACCTCAATGCTACTTATAAATAATACCATAGCCTCTTAAAAACTGCTCCGTGGTCTGAGAAGGCGTTTTACCGGTCGATCATCTAGCACGAGGAGTAGATGGCACGAGGAAGAGGAGCGACAGGCTCCGACAGCCCGTGGAAAGCGAAAACTCCATATTCCCAATCCGGTTCTACGCCTTTTTTTGTAGTACACAAGACAGACCTGACAGACGTGAAAAAAAAGAAACTGAATGCTCCGGAATTTTCCAACGACTTTTTCCACGAAATTCCGGGATATGGGCGGCTTCCTGGCGACGTATCACAACCTGGTAGGCCTACCTGCTCAAAATAGTAAACAAATGAACGCGGCTTTTTGCGCGTACGCTGCCTTTAAAAGTCAACGCGCAGCCAAAGTCGCGGATTTTTCGCCGCGTCGTTTGCATTCTTTATATTATAGATCACGTTGAGAAACATACCTAGGGAAACTGTTTGTCCTCAAGCGGTTGAGTGATTATAAAACATCCACCTGTGATCGCCACTAGCGGAGCGATCCAAATGAATGTAACCCTCCTTCACGAGGTATATCATTTACCGTGTTTAGAAATTAACAACATGATGGGGTGGAATTCACGAATCGCTAACCACGTTTCAGCCATGGTTATGCACGTCGTGTATAGATCGATCGGCCTCAGACCATGGGCCGGGATCATACTTCCGTCGCGGCGATGCATGTAAAACAGCGGTATTGATCAATCGCGGCTATATTGCCCTTTAGAGGAAATCGATTGTTGTGATTAGCACAAGGGCAGTTCGTGGGGTTAAATAGGATGAGATATTCATGCGAGAATGCTTGGCACCGGCATTTTCAATCACAATGCCGAAATTTTCAGCAAATATGCATATCGCCGCGATTTTATTGCAACGTTGCCCAATGGAGAGCGGCGCCGATGTCATCGCGGCGATATGCATATCTGCTCAATATTTTGTAGATGTGAATGGAAACGTAGATTTCTACCGATCTCGAATGTTTACATCATCCCATTTCACTTCACAGTATGCTGTTCTGCTCGCCAAAACAATCGATTCCCTCAGAAGCGCAATATCGCCGCGATTGATCGCTACTGCCTTTTCTCATACATCGCCGCGACGGTAGTATGATCCGGGCCATGACCAAAACGTGGTTATCGTTTCGTGAATTCCACCCCATGGGTGACCAACAGGTATGCCTTTTCTCTTGGTAGGGATATTTGTGACTGACCCTTCTCCAAATTCAGATCCCGAGAATTTAACTCATGGAAAGCGTATGCTGCAGTAGTAAATCCGTTGTACCTCAATTCGGAGCGCCAAGCATTGATATGAAATTCATTTCTAGGGTTTTGGACGATTACAATAGGTTACTGCAAGTGGGTTACGCTTGCAACTACGCTAGCAGTCTTTCAAAAAACCGAAAACTGACCTCGTGTTCGAGTTAGGTCCCGCATTTGACCCAGCCCCTCATGAACTGCTTAGGAATTTCGGAATTCTGGAATACGAAACATTGCTACGAGCATGCGCTCTAGTTAGCTTGACGTGCGGCTGCGCCATGTGGAAGACGTCGGTATTCAGCCGTTACCTTCATGATCGCAAAGTACATATATCGGTCCAAGCAGCCATTCGCTATAAATGTCGACCTATCCTACTTCATTTATCCACATTCAAATGTGTGAGTAGATGGGTGAGATCAGTGCAGTTACTTCGATGTATGGAAGTTTATGTGCAGTTATGATCAGTCGATTTATGTGAACTTTGTGCTGTTTTCCAACAGTGACCACTCAGCGTTCTATTTCAGCCACTGCTGTTTGTGAGTACTCACCTGAAAGGGTCACCCTTCAGGACGAGTGTTCAATAGAGCGCAAAGCGCTGAATCATCATTTTTCCCTTAAATACACACTACAATAATAGCCACTAACACCATTCCAACGACCTACATTATTGGATGCGATTACACAGACATATCCAGAGGGGCAAAAAGTGAACAGACAATCGTAAAGGGAGCAAGACATCGCTCAAACATAGTTTGAACACAGTTTTCAAGAATGCTCCTTGAAATTTAGAAAGCTGAAACTCTTGTTCATTATTCGGCGTTTAACATCGGAGAATATGTCGAAGTCAACCCTTTTAAGTGTTAAGGTGAATTCTATTACACCTGAGGTAACGGAGGCAGCCAAAGCCAAGTCTATGACAGTAGTAAGACGCCATACACGCTACCTTGTTGACTGCTTGGTTAAGGCTCAAGTGCAGATCACCGCATGTTGAGCCTCTTTGCAGATTTTTATCCAGTGAATGGACGGGACTGCGACGATAGATCGTCGCGCGCGATCTGAAACACGTCGTCCTACAATAGAAGCACGTGGCGCTGGGGGCAGGGTCCTACCCCTCCAATGAGAGCGGGTCTTCCCCAACAAAGATACGGTCCAAGTCACGGCCCGCAGAAGGGTGTCACCCTCACAGCAGTTCGCGACAATGACATCACCCTCGCCACAGTCGACGGCGAGGGAGCTCCCCTCACTGAGGACCGGGGACACCTCGAAAATCGTCTAGAAAGTGACTCGTAGTAATTTTTCAGGAGTCGCATGCACGAATGCGGCAGCGAGGATCAGGGAGCGCTACGCCGTGCGCTCGCGCCACGATTTGAATTCAAGTTGCGATGCGTGCGCCTCCCTAGCCTAGCCGCCGCATTCATGCATGCCACTATAGGGGTCTGCAGAGTTGCACCGACCGGCGACTAGTCGCCGAGCGTCAGACTTGACGCAGCGACAAAAATGTTTCCTAACATTATCGTCGTCGCGTCGGTTGCAGCTGGCTGGCAATAACGCGGGGCCGTCGCGGCGCCAAAACACTCTGCGGCGCCCCCTCGTCACCCTTCACGTCGGTCGCCCTCGTCGCCGAATGTGATCGATCTTGCATCACCCAGTTCTGTTCGTCGCTGCGAACAACGCCGCGACTTCAGCTCTGCAGACCTCTTATAGTCGTGCCGTGGACGAAAAGACCGAATATCGATTAGACTCGAATGACCCCCTTTCTAACGTCCGATTTTTGAGTAGATTTGAATACCCCCTTTTTTGAGGTTCGAATTTCGAATATAATCGAATGAAGCCTTTTTTCGAGTTCCGAATTTCGAATAGATTCGGATAAATTCCATTCGAATATATTCGAATATATTTTTTCGAATAATTTCGAATCGACAACTCTGCTGAGCAGTCAATGGGCTGTAGTAAACCCCTCAAAATAAAGTTAAGATGATTTTAACGATCGTATGAAGAAATGTTGGGATGATCTGTAAATTATCTTGATGATATAGTGAAGGATATGAATCTCATCTGTTAGCACATCATTCAGATGATGAACATTTTAAGATGATGCTAATTTCATCAGGTTAGCTGAACTTCTACAGATCATCTGGACAGAGAAAAGCGAGAGAGCATGCATTTCCGGAGAAGCTCGCCTTATCTTTAGAAGTAACCCCGGAGCGCCTCTTATTCTTCATATGAAATACCAGATATCGTTATCAGCTTTCAGAAAACAACAAGCACTGTGAATCTATCTCGAATAAGGCAACTTTTGCTATGAATAATATTTTCAGGGCTTTGTCAACTTGCAATACCTCTGTGCATATCAGAACTTACACCACGTATGTAAGGCCTCTACTCGAGTACGGTACTCCGGTATTCAACCCCGCCAAACTCAAGAACATCAATAGATTGGAAAAGATACAGAACAATTTTACTAGAAGAGTTCTTATCAGACAGCATGGTTTCATTTATGGGCGATTGCCCTCCGCTGCTGACAGAAATGCACTCTTTGGCCTTGAGCCTTTGGCTCTCAGAAGGAAGAAGAATGATTTATTTCTGTTCCATCATATCCTTTTCAATGGCAAGTGTGGTCTTGGGCCTAGGGATTTCGTGAGAACGAGAGATTGGGTAACTCGAGGGGGGGGTCCGATTGAATTCCACCGTACCGCGTCAAATCTTGAGTGTCGGCGCTGCTTTTTCACTAATAGAATTGTTCCGGTATTTGAAGATCTCAGTAGGAACGATACTATCCCTATAAACTTCGGCGCGTATAAGAACTTAGTACACATGTAACTGGATTCCGGGGAGCGGCGGAGTGACCCTCCGTAGTGCTGGCTCGTTTCCCTGTGCTATTCTTTGGACTCATCCATCGTTGTTCTCATTTCATTGGTTTACAGTATCCTTGCCTTGAATATTCCGTTTGAGGTTGGTTGTTTGTTTTCCTGTTTTCACTTTTTTTCATACGAGGTTAAACTTGGGTAAATAAATAGATAAATAAATAAATAAATAAATAAATAAATAAATAAATAAATATATATATATATATATATTTCATTCCTTGAGAAAGAAAGCATGGAGTTGCTCGATTAGAGAATGACCACCTACAGAATGTGAGCCGGTTTTTCTTATCCTCACAGGTATAATCATATGTTATCATATCATGAATTTGCGAAGACGACCGATTTAGGGCGATTCATCGCTGATGGAATCAATATGAGCCTAAGTTCAGCGATCAGTTGTGACTGATAGCGATAATTATTAATCAATACGAAATTAAGATCATCTGAAACTTGTCTGGAAAAACATTAGATCATCTTATCGAAATAATATCAGATCATCTGATAGGGGTGGTTTACTACAGCCCAATGTATCCTCTATTTCGGAGTTAATCTTACTGCCATTGATCGTGAGCGTGTGCGCGCGTATGCTACGTCCCCTTTGCCTCACACTTTCCCGCCATGCGGTTCCAAAACTTGAATGCGGTGTGCCGACTCCACCCACTTTCCCGTGGCTACCGAGGAAGTGGGTGGGGCGAGCGCATCATATTCATAGCTTCGGGGCCGCATATTGCTATTGTTTGCTTGTTTTGAGCCGGTTTTCAACACTGTTGTTGCAATGGGCCACGGACCTTACGATTCCGGGTGATAAGTTGAAGGTGGTTCAACCGTTGCCTTCAAAGCATTTTCATTCTTTCATCATTACACAATATCCTACCAAATTCAGCTTTGCCAGGTAGGCAACCCTTCGTTTAAGCTAATGATATCAACATGTAAGTTATTATTGAATACTGCCTTTATTGACCGCTGTAAAAAAAATTCCGTAAAAAAAAGCGGGAGAAAAAACTTGTTGGAATTCATCCATCCATCGAGCCGCTATCGAGTTCGTTAATGTGGGAGGGGGCCGGGCCTGTGGTGGTGAGCGAAAGGGGTCGGGCCTGTGGTGGTCGCTCATATCTCGCTTATTAGGAAGAAATGAGATCTGGCATTTGGCACATGTTATACAGGAGGGATCTTCTACAAAATTACATGAAAATCTCAAAATTCATATCTGAGGGTGTACTGTGCCTTTAAGGTATACATAATGTCAAGAAGAACCTGCTTCGAGGAAGATAGGTGTGAGCATAAGGATATGCTATAGTCCACGGGAACGGAAAAAAGGCGGTAGGGCGGTTGCGGACTCCTCTGAGTATACTGTAATTTCTGCTGTATCAATCACTTTTCCCGGTTAGATGTTATTTTTAGGAGAGCCATTGTTTACAATCTCGCATTTTCTCACAAAATTTCCACTTGTTTGCACTACTTCTACAGCTTCATTAGTAATAGTGGAATCCAAAGACTCACCGATCAATCACAGTTTTTTGAAAAATCATTGACATAATAGAAAGACTACACTACACATATCAGGAAATGCCCGCAACCGCACCACCGCCTTTTACCATACATATAATCTAATTTGGTGAAACACAATCTATTAGCACACAAAGCTTCTCGGTTCAGTTAACATCACAGTTGATTTTGATGCTTTTTTATTTCTTGGCGCGTGTATCTGAGTATTATCACATTCCACAGCTGATTGCAGAGGCGTAGATCTCCATCCGCTCATACCATTTTTGTGCTTGTAGGAGGCAGCGTTACCGTTCATTGTTTTGAAAAAGTTGCAGTATGATGTGTGGAAACATGCATAGCCTCTGTGCTGTGTTGAGAACGAACCGGAGTACAGCATCGGATTCGATTCAGTCTCGGAAACATTTTCCGCGGAGGGTTATTATGGTCTGAGCCTTTGAGACACAATAAAAAGGCGAACCTCATTTCAAGGGTAGAGTTCTTTTCACTTTCATCCTCAGTCTTCGTGCAGAGATACCTTCCTATGTGTGCACATTAAAGTGCAGGATCAATCTTCTGCTGAGCCTCCTACTCAATACATTGCTATATTTTGCTCACTCTGCGTGTAGGTGTATGTGAATGTCAAAGTGTATGTGTATGTGAAAAGTCTGTCCGGATGAGATTGTCCGCGCTCGCGGTCGTCATGCGTGTCGAGCGGCCGTCGCTAGAGAACTTTTCGGACGAGCTTCCCCACGACTGCCAGAAGCTGACTGGGATACTATGCAGTATGCATCTAGCACCCTTGTTAAAGGCAGGGTTAGCGATAGAAACGACTTTTGAGCTCTCTTCATGAGAATATAGTATTGGTCATCAAAGAAAGTTAAAATATGTGAAAAAACCCGGAAATTCGCTTGGAAAACACTCGAAAACATGGTGTACCGGCTAATTACAGGTCTCGGCCGGCCCCCTAACCAACGAGATTCTCTTTAATGCTAGCATTCGCGCCTCTTTCAAACGCTTCCACAATTTTTTCTCTTTTACCTATAGTGCCCGCTGCAAATACTTTGCCGCCGTTAATTTCCCTGCTCTTTTGATTTGATTTGATTTATTACACGGTAGAACCGTGTCAAAGACAAACAACGAGAAAAAAACACCTAAACGGCAATTAAAGAGACTAAAGATTGTCGGTCAATAATAAAGCAAATGGATGAACTGACTATTAGGCATACACCGGCACCATGAGGAATGAGATCTTACAGACATCGCTCTTGGGATAGCATATAACTCTCAAGCGCCTTTTTGAATTCAGTAAATTTTCCAACTACCAAACCTGACCGAAGTAATTTGTTAAATTCAGATCCCCCCAATTTCACCGGCGCTCTAGTGGTTGATGGTCTCAGGTTGAACAGCCGGCTAGCCTTGATACCAGCACTTGCATGAATGATCTTACACATCATTGTCATATCAAATCTTCTTCTCCTGTGCTCTAAAGTGGTTAGGCCCAATTTAGCGTTCCTGGTGACATGACATACGTTGCGATTAGTCAAATACCATGATGTTCTTAAGAAAACCCTACGTGTAAAAGTATTTTGGACTTTCTCCAGCGAATCAATGGATCCCTTTTTGTATGGATTCAAGACCGCCGTACCATACTCCATAAGTGGACGTATGTACGTTTTATACACCTCAGTCAGGACATTTGCATTGGTAGTTATAAGTGCCCTGAACATGCTGTGCATCATTCTGTTCGCCATGGACCAGGGAAGAGCGGAATAAAAATATGAAATTTCGGAAATCGGTTTTCGGGTTTCGGAACAGAAATTTTTTTCTCGGGTTTCGGAAATCGGGCGCGAAACCCCTAAAAATGCGCGGAAATGCGATTTGCGGAACGCGAAACGCGGAAAAATTCAGAAATCATCTAATGTTTTCTTAGGTCCCAGACGACCCGATATTTTCGCATTCCGCGGCGTTTTCTGCGGTTTTCGGAATGCGGAACGCGGAACTCCGCTCATCCCTGCCATGGACGCGACTTGGAGGCAGTGATCATCGAAACTAAGATCATCATTGACAAGAAAACCAAGGTCCTTAATCTCGCTGACCTCGCTCAACTGCATACCGTCAATAGTATAGAAGGTACTAACTCGCCTTTTGCCAAGCTTCATCACCTTAGTTTTTTCGCTGGAAAGCGGTAATTTCCACTCATTCGGCCATCTGGCTACATCACTTAGAGCTTCTTGCAAACACTCCAAATCTTCCATTGTCAAAATAGGATTATACAATTTAAAGTCATCAGCGAATGCCGAACAGCCAACGTTGTTCAAGTATATTATAGAGGGAAGCTCATACGTATAGATATTAAAGAGAATTGGTGAAAGCACTCCACCCTGGGGAACACCACTGAGGACTGCAAAGGGAGAGGAGAACGTACTATTAAGCCTGACCCTGAAAGTTCTGCCCGTGAGAAAAGCACGAATCCAAGCCACTATACGCGGATGGATACCCACTATTTCTAGTTTGTTTATTAATTTACGATGGGAAACTCTGTCGAACGCCTTGGAAAAATCGAGGTAAATAACATCTACACCAATATCCTTCTCCAGCGCACTTGTCCAATCATCAAGAGACTGCAGCATCGCCAAAATTGTGGATTTACCCTTTTGGAAACCATGTTGGTGCTCCGAGATGATGGAGTGCTCCTCAAGCTGAGCCATAATCCTTTTCTTCAATACTTTTTCGAACAGCCTTGCAAAAATAGACGTGATACTAATCGGCCGGTAATTGTTGGGATCAGAACACGGTTTCTTTTTTGGTATAGGAGTTACAAAGGATGTACGCCATCTACTCGGAACATCTCCACGCATAAAACTTAGGTTGAAAATGTATGCAAGCGGGCTAACTATGATAGCAGTCACCATTTTTATGAAACATAATGGTATTTGATCCGGAGTGTCAGAAAGCGAATTAGGCCATTTTGCTAGTAGCTCCGACAATTCACCCGGGTGGAACCATACAGAGTCAGGCATAACAGGAAAAAGAGAAGGACTAACACGCTCATCCAAGTCAGTATCCTCAAGGAACGCTTTCTTAAACACATTTGCCAGAAGTAGAACTTTTTGGCTGTCCTCCACTGCACTTGAACCATCCTCTCTCACAAGACATCCAACCTCAGATTTACTCTTGAGCCTTGAATTAAGTAACCTATAGAATGAGTTTTTATTTTTAGACTCGATAACTTTCCTTTCCTTATTACTATTATACTTCTTCAAACGTTTTTCAAATATTGCCGCAACTCTTTTGTATTCGAACCAATCCTCAGCCCTATTACTACTGTTTGCCATGTTCCAAGCTTGAGATTTCCTGTGAGAAAGATTTTCCAAGTGCTCAGGTAGGTACGCCTTCTTCGTAGACACCAGGCTTATCGGTACAAATAAATCAATGGTGTGGTCAAGGATGGAAAGAAAGAGTTCGTATTTATCTTCTACGGTATCCACAGTACTCAGTGAGCCATACCAATCCACGCTGTCCAGGTATTCATTGATACACGCGAAATTCGCTTTACTGTATATTCTATTGAGAAGTTTACTATCAGATACCTCGATATGCACGCTTAGCCCGAATACTATAGAAGCATGATCACTGGTGCCCAATGGGGCCAGAGTATCCACTTTTACAATTAACCCATCCTCATTGGACAGTAACAGATCTAAAATATTACTACCTCGCGTAGCCATTACGTTATTCTGGGTGAGATTATGCGAAGCGCACATATCTAGGAACTGTTTACTACTCAGGTTGGTAGCCGTGGAAACAAGCTGTTCCCACGATATATCTGGTAAATTGAAATCGCCCGTGATGATACAAGACTGACTACAAGAAAGCAAATCACCTAGGGTTATAATAAAAGTCTCAAAAGAGTCAGCAGTACACAAGGGCGCCCTGTAAGCAATAACTATACTCAGCGTCCTATTACTAACAACAATGTCAGCACAAAGTAGTTCATAACCCTCAGCACAAGACTCCTCGTACACTAACCTTGAACAAAGAGACTTACTCAACAAAAGAGCCACTCCCCCGCCCCTCTTGTGCGGTCGGTCACATTTAAGTAGATCAAACTGAGAACATAAGCCACCAACAAATGAGGCACCAGTGATGTGAGGCGTCAACCACGTTTCAGACAGCGCTATAATGCCAAAATCAAATTGTTGAATGTATCCTATAACACTGTTTATGTTTTTAGGGAGGAAACGTATGTTGGAAGAGAGACATTTGAGATTGCTATCCGCGGTCCGAATAGGATTTACAAGTTTAAATTAACACCCGAATGACCGGCGGCAACGTTATCACTGACATGCTGACCGGGAATACAATTCGAACTCGTACTAGGCTCTTGGGAAGAAACTAGGTTGTTACGAATATTGACACAGTTCACCCTAACAGTAGCATTAACGTTCACACCAGGAGTACTGACATTAACAGGAGTGTTTACACCAATATTGACAGCCGGAGAACTCACTAAAACAGGGGTAGTACCACTAACGGAAGGACTTACATTCGCCCCAGCATGATTCACACTGGCAATGGTAGAACTGCGACGAGCTCTCCGCTCAGCACCTCGCCGCTCACGTTCCTCCCGAGGGAGGGAGGCTCTGATGAACAGGCCGTTAGTGAACGGGAAACGCTTTAGCTGGGGAGTGCTCCTCAGTACTGTCCTGGCAATGCTCGATGCAGAAAAGATCACTTTGAGCAACCAATTATGAGAAGAGTCATCGCGGCCCATGCGATGTATCGATGCAGGCAAGCAATCAATAGACAGGAAATTCAATATATCAAAAACACATAAATGGTTGTTAATAGCTCTATCACGCGGGCATTTGCTACGATTCTTTGGAACTCCTATGATCACGACTGAGCGACTACGTTCAATCTCTCTGAAGTCGTTCGACTTCTCTAACCTTACAGGAGATGACGGCACAACTGAATCGGGAACAGCACGAGTACAAGGGACATCACTGATATTATGCGGAACATTCTGACTACTAAGGGCCAACCAATTAAAAAAATAGACCTGATGCGGTGGCACAGAAGATAAAAAAAAATTTCACACTCGGCCACAAGAGTGCTCGCCTGTTCTTGAAGTGACTTCGGTGTCCAGATCGTAGCAGTTACCACAGACGATATAATAACGCAACCAATGTAGATCACACCAACAATACCAGACGCAGATTACCACAGACGCAGATTACGCCAACGATGCCAGTTATCATATAGTTATCATATACCATATACCTCAAACTTGGGTAATTAAACCTTGCAAAGGTAGACTCTCTATACTACTCCGATCATGATTTCCACCACTTCCGCATGAACCGATTCCTATTCTCCTCTGTTTTCTGTTGTATGTGCTATTCCGTCTGGGTATGGCATAAGATTTCACGACTCCTCTATATGGCCTCAGTTTTGGGTTCCCTGATGCACGTTAAGGTTTTTGTGACATCGTGCGGAATTGATGTGTTTTCGCCTTCGACCTAACTGCCATCTATGTCCCTCACAGGAAATCGAACGATTTCTTGTACACGCCTCTCTCCCAAAGAGTATAACCTCATCTGGCAATGCAGTTTAGCTAGAGCATTGCCCGGTTTCAATAGTGAAGCTATGTGGAAGTATGTCGAGTTAATCGCCATACCAGTGTATCAATACGAAAATTAATAACAACCCTTTCGATAGGAAAATAGGCTACTGCACTTATTCCTTGGTTCGGAACCAAATTGACTTTGTTCCTAAGCGTGCGTGTGCAAAGCGAGGGGAGAGATAGCGAGAAAGCGTGGGGGAGTGGGAGACGCAGCATACGTGCGCAGACGCGCGCGGACGCACGCTATCAACGGAAATAAATTTTACTTCAAAAAAAGAGGATACGGGGAGTCATACAATCACAATATGTTTTTCACATAGTCGGAGGTTCCGGTCAGAGATGATCAGATTTCCAATTTCCGAAGGTTTGCGGTCTTCCGATTACCGAAAAAAGTCAAAGAAGAAATCGAAATTATCCACGAGATTATAATTTTTTATTCTTTTCCTTGCCAAGTCCCTAGAGAATTATTTTGGGCGGTAAATTCAAACTCGAGGTCCGTCTTATCTTTACACAGAGTCAGAGTGCATTGTTTCCACATTAAATATATTCAATGAATAAGGATAAGCCTAAGTTACTTGGTAGGCACAGCCCCCGGAGGGATAGGAATTGCTCCGAAAAAATTCCTGATTTATGATGGTTTTTTTACGTTCCTAATTCCGGACCCCTTTTCCGAAAATGAGAAAGTCGCTCCGGCTTCCAATTTTCAAATTCCAGAGAAAATTCCCGCTCATCCATGGTTCCAATATTCTGTGCACAATTTACAAATGAAGAAACATTTCTGAACTCTTTCCTCGATCAGGTGCAGATGTACTTACCAGGTTGTTCAATATATTTTGTCGTTCGATAAGAGAGCTACTAGCCCAAATTTTTTTTTGTTTTGTTAGTACAATCTTCATATGAACGTATGTGAAAGTTCATTTCAATCTGTCAATTCATCCTTTGCTTACAAGCCATTTTGTGTCGCCGTGTCACAGCAATGGAAAACATTGAATATCGGGCAGTGATAAAATTCTTATTTTTGGTAGGTGTAGCACCAAAAAAAATTCACGAACGAATGTTAAATGTGTATAATGTTTGCTCACCTACAATTAGAACAATAGAAAGATGGGTTGCTGAATTTAAATGTGGTCGTACAAACCTTGAAGACGATCCACGTGAAGGACGTCTGAAAAGCGCATCAACACCAGAAATCATAGCCAAAATACAGGATATGGTTTTGGCAGATCGTCGATTGACCGAGAGAGATTTAGTAGAGACTCTACACATCTCATTAGGCAGTGTGAGCCAAATTTTAGGTGAAATTTTGGGTTTATAAAGCTGTGTGTACAATGGGTGCCGCATTCGTTACCAATGGAACAAAAACACATTCAAATACGACTTTCTGAGCAACATTTGGAGCGTTTTAAAAAGGATAAAGTGGATTTTCTGCGTCGATTCATCACTAAGGATGAGACTTTTGTCTAGTATCATGATCCTGAATCAAAACAAGAGGCTAAAGAGTGGTGTGAACCTGGTTGTTCGGCTTCGAAACGAGTTCGTGTCCGGAAATCGGCCAAGAAGGTAATGGCATCAGTTTTTTGGGATGCGAAAGAAATCTTGTTTGTTGATTACTTGCAAACTGGTAAAACAATTAATTCTGAATATTATTGCCACCTTTTGGACCAGTTGAAGGAAAAAATTCGTGAAAAAAGACCCGGTTTGCAGAAGAAAAAATCCTTTTCCATCAGGACAATGCACCGTGTCACAAGAGCATTTCGACAATGGCTAAAATCTATGAATTAAAGTTCTAATTTTCGGAGAATCCACCATATTTTGCCCCTAGCGACTTTCATTTGCTTCCAGAACTCAAAAAATTTATGCGTGGCAAACGTTTTTCATCAAATGAAGAGGTCATAACGGCTGTTGAAGCGTATTTTGCAGACCTTCCGGATTCTCACTTCAGGGATGGGATCCACATATTGGAGGATCGTTGGAGCAAGTGTATTAATGTTCAGGGAGATTATACTGAATAATAAAGTGTATTTTGAACCATAAAATTGTGTTTTTCTTATCGAACGACAAAACTTATTGAACAACCTGGTACATTTGGTACGCCAGTTCCATTAGAACCAATCACATTCTGCCTGGAATGAACAAAACTACTGCAGAAAACCCGGTTGCCCACATTGTATTGGGAGCTAATGTGGAGATTCCCCATTTATACACCGAGCCGACATATGAGGAGCCTTGCCAGATAGCCGCCTTCCTACTCTGGTTAAAGGCAGTGTACACGATGATTATTCCAGTGAAGCTCGACTCAAAAATGGGGTTTTACGGTTGTGAGCTATCGAATAGGGAACAAACAGCGAAGAAAAGCGCTTAGAAAAAGCTAAAACTGCGGTTTCTAATGTTTAGGGCGTGGACGAGCTTACGGGCCCTGCTAGTTTCCGCAAGCACGCTTCGATGGCGAAACATGCGCGAATCGATCAGGCTGGACATGGCAGAGTTTCTTGTCAACTTGCCATCTAAAACGTGCGCGGCGCCACAAACGCGCCAGAACGGGTCGGGGCGGGCTAAGAGAAGACGTACTGGACCAACGAAATCTTCACTTCGCCGTCGTTTTTATCCATTTCTGTCTTCCGTACCGTTTTCGATGCTTTCTTCGACCCTACCCCCACCGGCATCTGTCAGCGTAGTGTTTCACCCTCAAAAATCAAAAACGAGATTCATCGTGAACACTACCTTAAGACTCGCCCTTTACACAGTAGTCGCATTAGTCCTTTCTCTACAAAACACTGTGTTTGCGTAGTTACCAGGACAGCTATGACTCGATCTTCTTTGCTGATTTCGTGCGCAAGTGAGCGGAAGCCGTTAGTGAATCTTTCCAGCAAACAGAACACGTTGATCGTCCTCCTCATGGCTTTGCGCGACGCAATTGTGTTGTGCGTTGGTAGCAAAGAAGAAGAAGAAGAGGGGAGAAATTTTTGCGTTGCGCGGCGGCCGACAAACAGAACGGGCCGACCAATGGGACCATTCATTCCCTATGGCGCGGCATTGTTCCACACGAGACGCCGACACTGTCTTTTCCGTCACTGACGACGTCGTCATCGTGATCGTCTTACCCTTGTATTTGATCACTTTTCATTCGGCTTCTTTGACGTTTCCACGAAAACCAGTTTCACCAGTGTCAGCAGCTAGCTGTCCAACGTGTGTGTGCTACGCCATACAAGCACCAGGCAACACTGAACACAACATCATCAAACAACGCCATCCGCAATTCCCACCAACGATAAATCGTGGGTGGTCTGCGCTGAAATTCTCTTTCCAGAGTCCTTCTCTCTGTTGAGGTCATTTCGTTTAAAATCACATTGCACTCTGCTTTTTCCGTGAGGAACGTGGGCAGTAAAATCATCACACAACATCTGAATATTGCAAATCGTTCCACTACTTTGGATCCTTATAACTGTACTCAGTTCCCCGAATCATATGTCACAACTATAAAATTTTCTCATCCATACTGACCTACAATAACAGCCATAACCTTTGTTCCAAAACGCGTCCGCGATGTGAAAGAGCGTCGAAAACGTCGCTTCCGTTCGAAGCGGATAGTATCGGTATCCATGAAAGCTATCCGATTCGTTTCAATGCGCTGATTTTGAAAATGTCTTCAGACTTAGAAAATATGTGAAAACTTTTCTGCATGGTTGATGTGTCTGTGTATTTAAAGGCAGTGTTCACGATTAAAATCGTTTTTCTGCTTTTCCACCTATCTTGAAGACGATCCCATGCTGATTCCGATGATGTTTTTGGAATCGTACAAGACCTTCTAGGAACGGAGTTATGGTCCCTCAAAAATTGAGCTAAGGAAACATGGTGGATGAGTTGTCAGAGGCTTATAACTTCCGTCTTTTGCAGCAGATGTATGCGAGCTGACCTGAGTAAAGAGAGAAGTTGGGAATGAAAGGAAGAACGGGGCTACAGATCGGAAATCATCTCTCATCTCACAATCTCGAGCATTCATTTGTTCACGTCGGTGGGCGCGGAAAGTGCATCTGGGGGTGACGAGCTGACGGGTGTCGAACTTTGGGCTCGAAAAGCGTTTTCAAATTTTCCCTATGATTTCTAAGTCGAGGGTGTGTTTTACACTGGTAAACCTTTGACTCAATACGAAATATAGGTGTAGATGACCCTGATTTGGAATCATGAATTCCAACTTGCAACACATTTGCTCCGCTCCTTCTCCTGATCGTGTTTGCCTAGCGCGTTTGTGAGTTCAGACCCATGTCCACATGTGGTCATCGGTGAGTTCAGCGTGTAAAAAAGGGGCACGAAATGAGAGGAGAGGGTGGGGGCGCACAACGGTCATCGACCTCATTGTCCTCGAGCGATTGTCACGCCTCTCATTCCACATTGCATCCATTTTCGCTAATGTACATAAATGATCTCGTCCACGGTGGGTGTGGTCTAATCGTGAACCATCGCTGCGGATAGCCGGCGTATGAGGGTGGCGGATCACATACTCATCGAAGGGCGAGTGACGTCCAGTCGATGACATCACGGCACCGACGGTCACCGCCAGGTTAAACCCGAAGTTGTTGTTTTTTTTTCTTCTAGGGGTAACGCTAAGCCCTACTTAGTGTTCACTCTGATGGGAAACTCATTTGTCAACTGTTACCCGCTCTTCACACGCCCATTCTCTTTCTCCTCACTTTTTCTTTGAGTTATGTATTAGTTTTCTTTTCCGAAAATGGAAAACGACTACCCTTCCTTCCACTTATTCATCCAGTCTTAGTTGGCGAAACGTTAATTGAAGTTAGCGGGCACTACCCAGAAACTGTTCTGAATTTTAATCGTGAACAAGTGCCTCACCTGCACTATAACACATAACAGAAGAAGAAAAATTCCCCCAAATGTAGCTAAATGATAGCATTTTGGTATCACGGAAGTGACGACATATCACTGCAAGGCTAACGAGTGTAACAAGAATCTTCGCCCAGATTGGTGTTTGAAAGGGAACTCATTTCATACGCTTACTCAGAAATCGGTGACAATTCTCATGTGAACACAACATTTTGTTCCAAGTAGTTTCTCGAACAATTTCTTGGTGTGTGTACATGAATGCGACAGTATGAAAGCTTTTTAAGAATTAAGTCTCTTAACACAACTCGTTGGAAAAGAACCAAGTTCGTTCAAACCGAATATTTTGCGGAAACTCACATGCATGTAATAAACTAAGTCAACAGATCTTACACCAATTTCTATACAACCCTGTTTCCAGGTAATCAAATCACATGCATAAGACCATATTTTCGGACGCTGTCAATCTTCCTGTATAACCCTCCTGATTTTGGTGTCTTTAAACGGCTAGGGTGGGGATCATTTATTACCTTTCCAGTGTTCGATTGTCGATGTTGCGCACTGACTCCTGAACTATGCAAGTGCGCAAATGATTAATTAACTGAATAAATCGCCAAAAATGTTTCCATGATTTGGTTTTCGCTCATATTCAAATGAGAAAAAGATGGTGAAGGGTCTTACTCTTGGGAGTTGAGTAGCTATCTGGTTCTTATTTTGCACGGCTACACCTAAAGTCTTTACGAATGCAAATGGCTGCGCAGGCGGCGGGCGTGCGTGCTGCGCGGCGAGTACGATTGTTCGGTCGCCTGAACACAGTTGACTGCAGCTATATTTATTTGTTATTTTCATCTATTATCCCTCTGCATGACTGTGCTGCCTTTTTATCAGATTTTTTCTATAATACATAGTTCGTGAGAGATTGGTTGTCATGGGTGGAGTTGAACCAGTTCGGATCAGGGATGTGCGGCAATCGCCGTTTGCCAGTTGTCGACTGCCGTTTGCCGGTCGTTTTGGACGATTTTTGTCGATTGTCGTTTGCCGCTTTCCCTAC
Source organism: Aplectana chamaeleonis (assembly GCA_029168955.1). Classification (NCBI taxonomy): domain Eukaryota; kingdom Metazoa; phylum Nematoda; class Chromadorea; order Rhabditida; family Cosmocercidae; genus Aplectana; species Aplectana chamaeleonis. Next base: position 2,698,564 of record JAPDOI010000050.1, on the reverse strand, counting down.
CCTTTTTCGACAAAATTCGGCGAAAAGTGAGTAACAGATATCAACCGCCGCGATTTCGACGCAAGGCCCATAGTAAATGGCCCTAATTCCTAATGATGACTCAGCTCTCTCGACTTTTGGATAGAACTTTTATGTCCTTATGGTAGAACTTTCTGAAAAAAAAAAGTTTGCAATTCAAATGTCATTGTGTCCATGCTCCCCTACGGTACCGAGGCTCCCACTCGAAGGGAAAATAGGCCTGAAGCCTTTCTCGCTCCTACTAGTTCTTCCGGAGCATGCAGCACAGCGGTCATATGGAGGGCCCGGTAAACCTTACTGAAAACAGCTCTTAACCGTGAAGGTTGTCCGCCGAAAAACGTGTCAGAATTAGAGTTTTAGGACCATAATGCACAGGTGCACAACTCCGCCCAAAGTGTTCAAGTCCCAGTAAAACTTTATCGATGGCCACAGCCAGAAATTAAGCTGAAGTTGAATAGTAAAACAGTTCACGGGAGACATGAGCATGCTAGAATATTTGGCTAGCTCGAGAGAATGAGAATATACAGGCCATAAAACGGCCAATGTCTCACCGTCGACTGCGTACCACGCGCTGCGCGACCGCACGTGCGTCGGAAGCAGACGAGTTTTGGCCGCCGCGCGACGAGTTTCGGCCGCCGCGCGGCGGCCGAAACGTCGCGCGGCGGCCAAAACTGTTCGCGCGGCGGCCAAAACCCGTCTGCTTCCGACGCACGTGCGGTCGATCAGCGCGTGGTACGCAGTCGACGGTGAGACATTGGCCGTTTTATGGCCTGTACTACCGGGCCGGTTCCGCAGCCTTTAGTTGGGACTATCCCAAATGGGGGGGGGGCACTCAAGAATCAAGTCAGAAATGAATTGAACCACCGATCTATAACGCTATCAATCAAAGTATTTCTATAAAATTTCATCAACAACAATGATTGATAGCAGCACCAAGCATCTTTTATCAGGGTTTCCATTCATTTCTATGAGGTGGTTCACTTCATTTCTGACTTGAATCTTGAGTGCCCCCCCCGTTTAGGATAGTCCCCTTTAGTCATTGCTTCAACCCTTATTTTGAGCCAGCTAATGACCTCAACGCTGCAAATCAGCAATGTCGATCATGTGGTTTTCCACATCTGATTCGCTCCTTCATCAGTTGACGTAAAGCGAAGATTCAAACGAAGGTTGTTCCCAATAACACCAAAGGAAGTTGCACTTTTCAGTGCAATGAAAAAAAAACATTGTTGAACAACAAACACATTGAACGATTGTTTGTAAAGCGAAGATCAATCCTAGCCTTACAAACAAATAAACGACTACAGTGTTGTGGTGGTGCTGGAAAACAATTACAAAAGGATCTAAAAATGCGGTGTACATAGTTCTAACGGTATGAGTTTAACATCAAAGTGATCTTGGGGTTCCAGAAATTGTTGAAAATTCTTCTATCAACGAGTGCAAGACTATTCTTCTCGTAGGTCAATCATTAATGACGATCTCAGTATCGCTGGAGTTATGGCTTCTGCCCTCCGAAAATGGTTGACATCAGGGAACCTCGAAAAATTGCTACTCTTACACCGAAATATTCTGATTACCTGTTTTTTATGAAATACTCATACCGGAACTGTTTTTTGCTATCAGGTATTGCACTGAAAAGCTCAACTCCACATGGTGTTATTGGAAACGATTTGTAGCTTCGTTATTTTTATCACTATTGGTGCATGAGGAAATCAAACGTCTTTCTACAGTTACTCTTCAAACACTCGTATTCTTTTTTGTACGAGGTTTTTTAATTTGCCGTTTATCGATTGCCGATTGCCGTTTGCCTGCCATTTTTGGGCGATTTTTGTCGATTGTCGTTTGCCGATTTTTGAAAATCGTTTGCCGCACATCCCTGGTTCGGATGCGATTTTTTTTTGGTTTTTGACCGGGTTTTTTGTAAAAGTTGCTTGAACTGTTTTCTTTCTGGGATGCGCATGGCTAAATGATCAGTTCGGCAAATTTCCTGTGCCTATTATACTGTTTTCGATTCTGGAAAATCGACTTGCGAAGCATTGTAGACTCTGAATTGTATTACAATCCTCTTTTCTAATTTCGAGTATGAAGTTTTCAATGGAAAATTCACCCTAAATCTGGATAAGGAGAACAGTGGATGGAAATGAGAATGAGTACCATTGGAGCCCGCTGTTTTCTAATGGGCGGAAACTAGCATCCTCTGGTTCCGATCCAAATTTACTCTGTTGCCTCGCGCGCTTGAGCGGAGCGATGGTAGAGACAGCGAGAAAGTGTGGGGAGAAGGAGACGCAGCGTACGTGCGCAGACGAACGCGGTGAACGGAAATGAATTTCACTCGGAAACAGAGGATACAGAAACTCTTGGTACAGTGGTTACTCGGGACGCATGTCGACCGCATAGGCAGCCACTCGTATTCGGACAAAGTTAGTAAATATGTATTGGAACGTCATGGTGGTCAATCTTGATGTTTGAAATTCCATTTTTCTGAATGCTCGAAAACTTTCCTCATGCTTTGCTTTCCTGTGTTTCCGAGTTCTCTTTCCAACCCCCCCCCCCCCCGAGTTTCATTTGGCAAGGGAACCAACGCTAACCTAACCGGTCGTGCTCCGTTAAGTTGTAGAGCTATCACCAGTCAAATGTTTTCTCACAGTTTGTCGTCATCACACAGGGTGCGTTTTAAATATCCGTCCAAAGTTTCTGATCTTGAGGTGCAGGTACATACATAACTATATTTGGATTCTTAAACAACTCGTATTGTGGGTTCTTTCCATTGAACCTCTCTCTCAGAACATACCGGAACTCGGAGCGTGAGATTTTTTTGGAAAGTAGTGGTGAACGAAATGCTGGAGAGTATCGATTTCCAAGGAATAAGATACGAAATCGAAATTCTTTCCTCACATTCCGCATGGAACGTTGCTATCTACATACTCCGATGGGATCATTTTGGTACAGAGGCTGCTAGCTTTACCAATTTTTTTTTCGGGAATCCTTGGGCCCTCTATTAAAAGAATAGGAGAGCAAAACCGTTAGCCAAAGCCGGCTCATGTCACTCCTCGTAACTACATTTTCCTTGGAGGCATCGTACGCGCAGAAAACCATATATTATTTTGTGATGTTTTTACTTAGTTTGGCCTCTCTAGTGAACAAGAATGTTAAAGAGGCCCACGAAAATTTTTCATTTGTGAAGGCAATTCAGTCGGAACACATTGTAAATTTGAATTTGAATTCCTCGCCAAAGTCGTTTTTTAAGTTTTTCTGCATTTGAAGGCTTCGCCACTGTCATTTTCAAATTTTTTCTGCATGTGGAATTTGCGCCAAAACTATTTTTCATGTTTTTTTGACGGTCGCATCAATATTCTTTGAAAAGTGCTAGATGACGGGTGAGAACTGATGCCGGATCCTCATCTTTGACCACTTCCAACCTCATAACCCAGCGTTTTTGATGCGTCAAAGTTTACAGGTGCGGTCTACTGAGCTCATTCACGAAATTTTGCTTGAAAATTTTAAAATGGTTTCTAGCGCAGACGATGCCTTTAATATTGGCATCCCTGAAGACATCCAGGCGACAAACACCTTGGAATGGTGCAGACCAATATTCTTCATAGGTTTTGTGCGCTTCTCATCGATTTCTGAGAAAATCGACAGTTAATCAAATTTCAAATGTGTGCAGACTGATAGAGAGAGAGTCTCAAGCAGCACATACGATAGAAGTTTCACGTCTTGAAAATGCCAGGTAAATGAAAAAGCGGCACAGTTCAGAAAACTGATCGAGGTCGGTTTTGCTCCACGGTATTTTGATCAAGTATCCTCTAGTTCCGAGCCTGATTTACTCTGTGCTTGTGCGGAGCGAGGGTACAGACAGCGAGAAATTGTGGGGAGAATAAGACGCAGCGTACGCACGCAGACGCACGTGACGAACGGAAATAAATCACACTCGCAAACAGAGGACATTCATTTGATTGAGGGTTGAAGAAGTTCTGCAATAACATGTCTCAAAGCTGATTCTCTCTTATTGAAAATGACGCTATCGGATTGAGTCCTTACCCTCATATACGGGAAGGTAGAGACGAATACCGATGCTGGGTAAGCAGGAGCTTATCTCGTGGATATTGAAGATTCTTCAGGCTTCTGTCTACCTTGCATTTAAAAAAAACGACTTTACGTCACGATTTTCTGTATATTTCGAGAGATAGAGGTTCTGTCGTAAGGACAGATTATACGAGGTCCGCAAATACTAGCAGCACAAGATCATAGGCTTTGTGTGGGTATTTAATACGCACCCTGTAATATTACATTTTTATCACTTTATGTGAAGCCTGCAAATGTTCTGCATCGTGATTTGCCCTCGTTTCCGAGGTTTTCCTGTCCATCGCTACATTACGCTTATCTCAACTTCTCTTGCATTGATTTCCGCGATGTGATTTTTTTGACCCCGTGCGACGGCCTCTCCTCCTCGTCCTCCTCTCCTCGCTCGCACTCACACACACGCAGACCATTACTGTTCATGCCTCAATGACCCCGCTGCTTACTCGGAACTTGTTTCTCTCTGCTATGTTGTTATTTATGCGCGAGTTCACGTTTTGATGTATAAGTGGAGGGCGTGGTTCTTTGTGAATGCAGCGGATGTGCGGACATGCTGGCGTCGCGTGCGGCTCGCCGGCAGGAGGCTCCTTCCACCGCCCAGAGTATGGAAAAAGCCGAAACGAGAAGCTGTGCGTCGAAAAAGTGGTCCTTAGATTCGATACAACAGATTAACGAGATATTTTGTGTTGTGAGCGAACATAACATTGATAAAAACGAAAACATGAGATTCACTATCGCCGCAGACCACGTAGACCTGAGAAATGCAGCTGGCACGATCTACCTCGCTGACTATATATGTATCGTAATGTAAGTACTTATGCTTATTTATTTATTTATTATTGCGTTCAAATGACGGGCATTATGAAACACACAGGTTGAACAGAAAATACCACTCATTAGAAAAGTTCTATAAGACGATCCGGCCGTTTGCTGCTAAATATATTTACTCTAAATTGAAGTATTTCCATTGGTGTTTCCACATCTAAAATTTTACGTGCTGAAGAAATCTTCAAGTCAGGTTACGTAGGGGTTTTCTCGATCGGGTACGGACATTTTCTAAGGATCCCACCGCTTTAGGAGGTTTTAGAGAAAAATGTGTCGTATTAGGCTCGAAGCATTTTTCTGAGTGCTATTACGGGCTCTGAACACGAAACAGAGGCCCATTTGTCCATTTTCGAAAATCTGCGATACATTTGGGTCGAAGTCTACTTACATGAAAATCACAAAATTTGTGTCTGAGAGTGTAGTGTGCATTTGAAGACGCAGTTCAACTTCGGCGTAATTCTTTATATTATGGTTCAGCCGCCTTGCGTAGTTATCCTGCCAGGCACGATATTTCAATTCGCAGAAATAAGAGGGGGAAAAATCTCTGAGAGAATTTGCAGCTGCGGTTCCGCGATAGTGCCGCTTCGGAGCCTGCAGGCACCGAAGCGGCGCAATCGCGAAGCCGCGGCGGCACTACCGCGGAACCGTAGCGGCGACTCCGGGAGAGTATCTCATATGAAGTTATTTAAGAATTACAATACAACTTGGGTGGCCTAAGAACAATAAATACGCACCTGCGGTTGTTAAGTCCTGTGTCTGATATATGGAATGTTCCTCAAACTTGGGTTATTGAACCGCCTACAATTTCGTTTTACCGCACAGGACAGTTAATCATGCTCCACGCGGGTTCGCTGCCGCATTTTCGCGGAGCCGGCGCGGTTTTAACGCGGAGCCGCTGCGGCACTATCGCGGCGATGTTCGAGGCTCAAGACACGGCAACAAAATCGTTTGAATACCGAGCCGCTGCGGTACTGTCGCGGAACTATTGCGGCACAGTCGAGGGTCGCGGTACTTTCCCGGCTTTGGCGCGGAAAATTTTCTCAGAGATAGGGATGAGGCGCGCTACGGATTTTGATCGAAATCTATCTTCTTCTATCCTTGATCGTTCTGAGTTGACACTGTGGTCTGCTCCAACCAAATGGCTGCAATTGACGACATAAAACTGGCTCGAGACAAATCTTCCACAAAGTTCTCTTCAAATTCATTACCAATGAGATGCCATAACTCCATTCGTCGTGAATTCTGAGCGTTTCTGAAGACACCATTGTGATCAGTGCGAAATTAGTCTTCCGGGCGACCAGAAGAACTGAGAAACGATTTTGTGATTTGTCTTTACAATCCCAGATTACCTTCTTCATGTTCTCAGAGCCTTGCAAAACAGCCTTGCGCAGCAGTACAAAGCATGTATCAAATTAGAGATGAGGAATTATGCCAAAAAAACTGAGCTTGGGAAATGGCTATGCTGATGAATTTTCGTGCAGTTTTTCAGAGCCTAAACATTTTTTGACATTCCTATCAATTAAAAAAATAGTCTAAGAATAAAGGAATAAAACTTCGGCAGATTACTGCTATTGCGGAGCCTCATTGCTGATTGAAATATTTGTTGTCGAAAGAGCCTCAAAATCTGCATAAGTTCGCGGAAGTATTCCGAGAAAAATGTTTCCAAAAAACTCGTATAACTTCCTTCTTGAATTTCTGATGTGGCGAGCTTTCGATGCATAGCACCAAGTACTATGCACCGAAAGCTCACCACATCAAAAATTTAAGAAGGAAGTTATACGAGTTTTTTGGGAACATGTTTCTCGGAAAACTTTCGCGAACTTTTGCAGATTTTGAGCCTCTTTCGACAATAAATATTTCAATCAGAAAAAATTCGGTTGAATACTGCTTTATAGAACCATATGCAAACTTTCCTATAATGTTTAACTATGAAGTTTCGTAGCTGAAACCCGTAGCTGAAAGAATTGATTGTTGCTAATGTCGAAATCTCAGCGATTGTCAGAAAAACATGTCCTTTGAAGAATTTTCGCCCATCCTTCGTGTACACATGTATTGTCCTAACCTTATAGAATCATCAAATATGGTAGCCGAGCTTTCCTTTGTAAACGCAGGGAGCATTAGTCAAACTCATAAAAAAAACGCCGAATGCTTGTGACAATCTTGAATGGAGGTTTTTCGATCTCTGAAAGCGCAGTGATATTCGCAGTTAAAGGCATCGTTCGCGATGAAATTCGTTTTTGAGTTTTCGATGTATAATGGAAGCTCTAGTATCCTAAACAACAGCCACGTTGAGAGAACCGCGGAAAAGTTACTAAAAACTGCTTTCCGGACCCCTTTCTCTTTGTTTTCAGACCCCATTCAATCAATCGACGCATGAGGAAGGAACAGTCGATCGCTACAAATCGCCGTGTTGACCCATGATCTCCCGATCAAATCGCGGTCATCTTTCTTTCAGCTGATTTTCAAGGGAGAAAAGGTTGACCGATATGTGCAGGAAAGACATTCAAGAAATAATCATATGATTTTCTTGAATAACTTCCACTCATGTGTACTATATCACTTGCTGATCGATTCCTTTCGTTCCTCATTTGGTGAACGGACGTAACAGATGATCGACCCAAAGGCCAACCCCCGAACCCAGGAAGACGTTTTCAACTGGAAAAAATTCCACTCCGGTTAAATTTCAAGACTGCAAACTTTGTGAGTGGCCTTATCAAGGTCCACTTGAATGATCTAACACAAAAACAAGATTTTGGTTTTCAGCGCGCACGATGCCTTTAAAGACAGCATGCACGCTCGTAAACATGGTTGAGATAACTACGGAAATAGAATGGTATGGCTCAGATCACAACGCCTGCGCATTTTGAAGCGTCGGAAACGACCCACAAGGTCACTACACGAGTAAGGAAATGGCCCCGCCCCGTATTTTTCCGCCTTTTCTAATTCCCGTCCTCCAAAACAGGGGTGCTGGACCATTTCCGCCGTCGTCGATGTATGTGGTTTACTTATTGTACCTATTGTACCACACACTGACGTCTCCGACGATGGGAATGGCCCAGCACCCCTGTTTGAGGGGACGTGAGTTACAGGGGCGGAGAAATGCTGGGCGGGGCCAACTTTTTACACGTGTAGCGGCATTGTGGGTCGTTCCTGATGATTTAAAATGCGTAGGTGTTGTGTTCTGCGCTATACCATTATATTTCCGTAATTATCTCAACCACATTTACTAGCTTGTATGCTGCCTTAGAATCCTTGAATCCATCAGCAGCAGCAACTGTGAAGAAAACGACATTATTGCTCCACATTTCACAAATTCGCAACCTTGATATGATATCTTCCAATGAGAATAGTTTTAGGCGAGGGCAGAAAAAAGCTCTATACTAGGAACGGTGCTTCTCTGAAAAAAAATTAAATGGATTTTTTCCCAAATGGGTAGTAATCTCGGAACGGAAAATCATTCACCCTTCGTTCCGTCACAGGTGACCGACCACCCTTCCTACTTTACCGCATTGAACAAGTTTCCTGCTAATGTGACCTGGTTTTCTTGCAGATGATACGATCATTATCTTCATTTTGCTTCAATGGATGCTGCATTTTGCAACTTTCTGGTTGTAAGCAACATCCTGTGGGCATTCTGAGAGGAACCTATTCAATCTTGCGAGAAGCACTTCTTTTCAACAGCTCCCAACGCAACATTTCTAAAGTTTGGTGACAATGTCACTCCGTCTGCAGTAAACACTATGATGCACCGTCTTCTATAAGGATTTCATATATGTTATGTGTATGTATGCATGTCCCTGTCTGCGTCGATCCGCAATATCCAGTTTCTTGCTTTCTCCCTATCAGTATTGATTAGGGATCCATTCCATTCCATGAAATCGGAATTCATCGGCACCATTGCTGAAATATTTATATCATCTCAATACAATAATTACAACCTTTTATTCATAATACAGTTTGTAACACTTGCGCAAAATACGAAGTATAGTCAAAAAATATATCTACATAAAATTTGGCAATCGCTAACATCCGAGATTCACCCACCCGTAAGCTTCAACCCATTGCCTGAAATACACGATGAGGGCCCGCATTCAAACGAGTGACACCACGCAGCCGCCTTCAGGGTTAGCTGCGATTCTCGGTAGTATGAACTGTTTCCGAATAATTCGACAAAACAAGCATTTTGGCTTTGGCCTGAGTGTGTGTTTCGCAGCGAAGCCCATCACGCGGCGGGTTTACGGCAAGACCGCTCGGGTACTCGCTGCGTCTCCACCATGAATCGGTAATCAGAAACGAAAATTTGCAACTTTTAGGTATTCTTGCCGTAGAAGCGTCTCTTAGGGAGGGTGTACAATTTCCGAAATTCTTGGGCGCTGACTGATCACCGAGGGGGGGGGGGGTTGTAAGTATATGGACGGGCCCTTGCCAATGGGTTGCTGGACCCTGAATCAAAATTCGAACTTTCGTGTTTTTTTTTTCAAAATTTGCGCATTCTGCGTAAGTGTACCACAGAAAAAGGTCGATTACCGGAGTTGTGTGCGAGTGCCGTTAAAAAAAAATTAGTCTGACACAAAACATGAAGATTTTATTCACCATCAAACATTTTTTTGCGCGAAACAAGGGGGCCCCCTATTCGACGCCTCTTAAGACTTGCCCGATCTCGGCAGGCCCGTTCTTTAGGCGTTGTGGAATCTCCCGCTCTCACCGGGGTTTTGGAATCAATAAAAGGCTAGTTTCTTCGGCTAAAAGTATCGCTTCCATTGTGGGAGCGAAACGACCAGCCCAGGCGAACGAAGAAGATCTGTGATATCGTTTCAACTGTCTATGAACTACTATACTCTGTTTATCTTGAATTGCACGAAACACGGTCCGCCAATAGTCCTCTAATTGGCCCGCTAGTACCGTAGTGTACGTCCACGACGCGTTCTCGGCAGACACGACGGCACAGTGGCAGGGTGGGTGGCCGAGTGACGGTACTGACGAATCGATCGCTCTGCACACCGGGTGCACACCCGGGTCTGCCGAGAACGCGTCGTGGACGTACACTACCGTACTAGCGGGACTATTGGCGGACCGTGTTTTGTGCAATTCAAGATAAACAGAGTATACAAATGCTCAGCCGCTGACACCAATCTGCCAACTGTTACAATCCGTCGCGATTCAGTAGATAAGGCTCCGTCCATACATGGCGAGAGCGTGCGATTACGCAAAATCGATTATCATCGTGGGCACACGATTCGCTAGCCGCTAACAGCCGCTTTTTCTTGCGCGCCCTCTACCGTTTGCTCTCGCGCGCTTGCGCCAGCACCATGAAGTGAGCAGCAAGTTTCTAACTTACTACTCCATCACTTAAAGGCAGTGTTCACGATAATCTTCGATTTTGAGATTAATCGCTAAATCGACTGTTTGGCCCTCGAGTAGAACTGAAATGACGATGAAACCGAGAAAAACGCACCAGAAGGGCACGAAATCCTCAAGTATCAGCCCGCCTCTTAAGTATCAATGGAACTGTTCGTTGTGACAACGAAATCTCTTGTGGACCCGTCTTTGGCGATTCTCCATTCTGTGTTGCTCCGTTCTTTCCTGCGGGCCCTAACTAATACTGTTTTGCCCAAAATGTTCTTCCATTTTCGATTAGTCCCATTTTTTACCGGTGACAACCACCGTGAACATGTTCATCCAACCAGACAACTAGTCCAGGCCATAGAATAATGTCACTGAAATAAATCGAATTAGTGCGTTTCTCGCCGTTTCTTCGTGATTTTGGTAACACTTGGTTGCCAACGCATTGTCTTGAGTGGAAAACTTGGAAACGAGAATCATCGTGAACACTGCCTTTAAGCAGGCGACATTAAACCTTTAGCAAAACTATTGCCCTTGTTTTCCATAATGCCACCACGGAAGTCGAATACAGTGGGACATCATCAGCCGTTGCGCCGACTCGAGCGGTTGGTCACACGATCAAACCTTCTCAATCGACATGAGATAGGGTGTGTTTGCCTGTGTTCATTGGCGGGCTTGGGCTGCCCCAGCGTTGAGGAGCGTCGAGAGGTGCACAGCAGTGGGAACGCCCACTCTCGCGACGTATGGACGCTGCCTAAAGCAGCGTCCATACGTTGCGAGGACGCACGAATACGCAAAATCGATGTTCATCGAGGGCACACGATTTCCTAGCCGCTCACGCGCGCTCACTCCTCTCACTCGCTCACTCTTAATTCGGGAGAGATGCAGCCACTTTCAAGCCATTTGCTACATTCCTCGAGCAATAAAAGCCAAACCATGTCCTCGTGTCTAATACGCCTAACAAGACCATCTCAAACCGTGAGATAAATAAGCTGCAAACAAGTCGAACCGAGTGGCTGATCACCAGGTCAAGCGTTTTCAATCGAATTAACACGAGGCAGAATGCATTTGCCGATGTCTTTGTGCCTGCACCGTGCTTCTCTGGGTCAAATTCCTGTCTGCATTTGCGTCTCGACACGCTTTGCGGCCCCGCGCATCCAAGTCGGAGGAGTTTCCAGCGCCGCAGCCGCCGATCTGCTTACACTGGATGGGGTTTAGAAACTGGAAAGTAAACAAAATTGGAGAGAACTATAAAAAAAACCATTTCGAGTCGGCTTTGGCGCTGGAAACTCGACTGACTCCAGCGCGTGCGGCCGCAAAGCGTGTCGAGACGCAATTGCGGACCGGAATTTGGTCTAGATAAGCACAGCACAATCACCTATCAGCGCTCAAGAGCGCTGAGGAGAGCCGGAGAACGAGAGCGAGCGTTCTCGCCACGTATGGACGGAGCCTATTGTGTCGCTGCTATGGTTTTTGTAACCGACGGCAGTGCTGCGACACTGGTGGGAGCAACTATGTTTGATAAAGACTTCGGGAAATTAATGAGCTCCTGCAAAAAAAAACATTTTAGCACGAATTACGCGCCATACTGCTCATTATCACCCTGCTTTGATTTGCGTATTTTTTTATGTATTTTTTCTTCTGTTCGTTCTAATTCACCCGTAACCTTCCTACACAGACCGCAAATGTCTTCGAAGCATCACGAGATTTATCGCGGTCGCTGCCTTCCAGTCACAGATGTTGTGATAAGATCATTATTTCAAAAGAAAAAATCAGATCGGTGTCCGACTGCGTGACCTTCGAGACGCTTCGATTTTCGATTCGTTCCGCATTCAAAGGGGGTTGCCAAAAAACGCTTTCGCAGTGGGAGTTTGCGAGTATTGTTGGAAGGAGACGGCGCAGAATGCTAACGATAGTGAGGAGCGATTTATCGAGACTCTTTTGTCCTCACAAAGTCTTCCTCTTCAATTAGACAGCGTTGTTCGTGTTATGATTGAGAAAATGTCCGGCGATAACATGAGACCTAGTTCTAGTTGCATTGTTACAAAGGCTGCCACTTCCGGAAAAAAATTTCCTAGTCAAGCAAACACGTGAAGTGAAAACAATATTACGACTAGTATTTTTCACCCATAGGGCTACCATATGCTTTCCACCATGGAACTTGTGGTTTTGTTTCTTGGGTGGATAATTACCTACATTTTAATCAAAAAATGTGTGACTTCGCTAGCGCACTGACTGACGGCTTGATATCGCGTCCTTGGGCCGGCGATCCATCCACACTGCGCCCCGTTCGGACAAGGCCATCATCATCCCACGGGGGTCCAACCCTTCTTACTCCCTGTCCCGATCGTCGTTCAGCAGATAGAAGAACAGCCGTCAATGGCTTAGTTTTTCGCCACCGGTTCGCTTGATTTTCCACCGCGCCCCATCTTCGAGGTCAAGTGCCATTGGCCTCAGCTTCGACTTTCTCCCGAATCACAGAACATGAACTAGTGTGTCTAAGTTTTTCATCGTCTGCTTTATCTGATTGTGTCAATCATTGCATCGACTTCGTTCCGAATCTGCTAAGTTCATGCGTTTACGGCTCTGAATGGCGTACTGAAAGGGTATCCTATGAAAATTAAGCCTCAAAAGGTGTAAAAAATTTTTAAAAATCATAACTCAAGCAAGAAATGTTTCTGCATAGCGCCCTCCTCAGATTTCAAGTAATTATTCCAGTTTTGAAAATTACATCTTGTTTCAAGCTTCGTGCAGATTATGATTAGAATTTCTCATCCTAGCACATGCACTTCAATCTGTTGCAGTAGATTTTAGTAGTTTGTAGAGTTTTTTCGTATTTGGCTGTCTTAGAATACACATTGCTTGTTCCTTTATTTGAAAAATAGGGTGAAAACTGAAAGCTGTTTCAACGACAATTACTGCTTGGCTTTTAAAGCTCTTTTCAAGTTTTTCTTATGTCAGCATACACACCAAAAATGCTATTGATTTTATGGTACACATCTAAGTTTTAGAGCTGTTAGTAATGATATGTACTGACCAAAAGTCCGAGAAACATCCATGTGAATGAAGAGCATCGCGTTGCTTCTGGACTGTATTGGGAGCGGATGGCTCTCTCCCGAAGATATACTCGCGCAAATGCGATTGAAATTTTAACCCTCTCGTATGGCCCGTAGCAAAACGTTTACGCCGTCTGAAGCGTCAAAAACGAGCCAAAACGACCAGATTTGAATGATTTTGAGCAGCGAAATGAGGAAATTTTCCTACTTTACCTGCCGAAACGCTTCTCCTCCTACGAGTCTATCGCTCGAGGACGGTCGTTTTGGCTCGTTTTTGACTCTTCGAACGACGCAGCCGTGTTAACATGGATCTCGTAGGTACATTAACGTCGTTACCTCGACCACACTGTAAGATTATATGTTGCCTTCGGAGGCAGTGTCCATGATGAAAAGCGAATAGGATTTTGTGTCAGAAATAGGCAGTTGGGGAACATTTAAAACCATGGTGTTGAATGAACCGAGAAATACGTTCCCAAAATGACCCCAGAAGGCTCCACGGTTGGAAGCCCGTCCACTGGCCACGCCAGAACCCTATTGAGTCTATGAAACAGTTATTGAACATTTGGAACAGCACCACGTCTTTCGGCCTTGGGAACTAAAAAAGTTTCTCTATCGGACCTTTTTCATTCCTGTGCAGCGAAATTTTCGCCTTTTACCCAAGCGAAACCTACTGCACTAATCTGTCAGAATAGAACGATGAGACTTTTTGGTGATAAGCAGTTCATCTGATGGGTTTTCCGACTTTTTTCTGTCTTCAGAAGCCAGAAAAAAAACTACTTGGGAGAAGGAGTGCAATTGCAACCGGAGACACCAGCACATTAGCTGATGGGTGGTCTTACTCCTTCTGTTAACTTTCCTTCATCCTTCTTCTGACTAGATTCTCCCTTCTGTTCTTTTTCCTTGCTTCTCTTAATAATCAGAAAGCTTCACCCACCTTGTCAAAGACACGTCGCCATTTTTATGATACAAGTATCATTCAACGCTCAATGATGAGAGGGGGAGCCTAGAAGACATAGTTTCCAGATGACGACCTCATCACAATACAATCATATTAATCTGAAAAAAGAAGATATAAACTTTATCTACTCAAATGTGGTCTCTTTATCAGATTTTGTCTAGTGAATGGACCACGCGCGGCCATTGCGACTGTTCGTACTGCGTGGGCGGCATCAGCGGCCAACAGGGTTTCGATCGCGCGCGACGATCTATCCTCACAGACCCGTCCATTCACCAGATTAAATTGAAAATGGAGACTCCTTAATCTTAATAATTCTTGATTTATAATTCAAATAATTGAAACTTCTTCTTACTATAATTTTCACTGAAGAGCCTGGGAGATATGTATCTGTCCAGAGATATTGGCTAGGCTTCAGTTTTATGGATACATTTGGGGGCATGCCTAGTTTTGAAAATTGAGAGAGTGTCATGTTAAATATTGGCAAATGAATGAGAAACGCAGTGCCCTAAAATAAGCAGGCACGCCTGAAAAAATTGTTGAGATAACTACGTCTTTGGGGTCACATGGCCCTAGTAGAACGTTTTGCCGTTGGAAGCGTCAAAAACGAGTCAAGACTACTAAATTTGAGCAATTGAAGTGGGGAAAAATCCACAAACTCCGCCCATGAGCTTCGCCAACTTCACTCCCAATACAAACCCGTCCAGAATGATCCTTCAAATACGGTCACATTGGCTAGTTTTTGAAGCTTCCAACGAGATGAGCATTCTAGTATAGGCCGTAGGAGTCTATCGGGTTTGCTATCTCAACCATTTTGTCGCTTATATTCACTGCTTCAACCGCGCGGCCATGCTGCGGTGTAGCCTGTCCACTTTCATCCCATAAAAAATCTGCTATTCCTCTAATTGCACCTAGTTTTCAATAAGCGAGATACAAGCGAGATGTATGTATGTATAAGCGACAACCACGAGCCACGTCCCTTCTCTTGAATTCCGAGCTCAATAGTGGCTAGAAGGACGGATGAGAAATTCTTTTGCGTTTCTGATTTTCGGTTGCGGTACCATTGACAACCAAGCATGCCGCGCCCACTTTATCTCGCGCTTGCTGCGCTCTCCACTCCACCTCTTGCGCTGGAGACACAAAGAAAAAGAGACTACTATTGTGCCATCGACTGGCATCTCTCGGGTGATTGAGGTTTCGATGCATATTTTGGCAAACAACCGCTCCGTATATGTGGATTCTGGAGCTGTAATCACAATTACACCTGTAAATGTATTCCTTGTAGAACAATATCTTAGAATTCCCGAATTATTTTTATTTCTAACTGATCGGGAACAAATTTCACGCTCGTTCTCTCATAGCACCATGCGAATTCTTCAACAAAGTTAGTGAACAACTGAATTATTTGCTAACGCTGCTGATTACACATGAGATAAAAAGGAAAAAAGCCAAGAAAATCTATCAAAGAGGGGATCTACCAAGCAAATGTGGTCTGGTGCTGAACGAAACGTTCCAAGAGAAAAAAAGAGTAGTAGAGAAGCGGAGTGGACGAGCATACAAAAGAAGTATAAATATTTATCAAGAACCGATTCCCGTGGCTGAAACTTTCAACTCGTGGAAACAGCCCGTTTTGCTATGCTTCACAGAAGTACTCTCTGGTTTTGAGAATGACTTCTTTTTCTTCGGTTCCATTAGAAAATTCGTGCACTCAATACTTATTATTGAAAAGAAAATATGATGTTAGTCAATTCACTCAAACGATTTCATTTTCCTGTTCAGAAAGGTAAACTAGTGAAAGGGCAGTAGCAAATCCAATTACTAACACATGAACCTTTTCAACCAAGTAAAAGTCCTTCTTCGAAAACCCTAGAGCTCTTCGATGTGAAATACCACAGCGGTTGATTCCATGGAATTAAAAATTTTAACCACAGAAATCGGTTCTCCAGAAATAATGTTAATTCTCTGTAGACTCGCCCAGTCCACTTTCCTAATGTTTCTTTTGGTTGGAGCGTTTCTGCCAGTGCCAAAGCGCTTGTGCTTGGAAAAACTCATTTTGCTAGAATTGTACACTTTTCTTGGTAATACGTAGTAATACCCACGAGAAATCTCCACGGTTAACCGATCGGTATCGTTTAATTTATAAACAGTAAGTGACCAGCTTCTTAACCAGTTCCCCTATCCCACCCCATCAAAAAAGCACGGCTGGCAATGTGTTTTAGCGTTTTGATTTAGAAACCTAACCTCCATTTCGCTGTTATTTGCAGTTTCCTGTAAGACTATAATAGTAGTGTGATTTTGAGAACGATTTCTACATTTTCATAGTTAAATTATTTGAAAAACAACCGCTCCGCATCGACGACTGCGAGTAGCGAGGAAAGAAAGGGTATATCAAAGATTCATTCGATAATTAGTAAGTAACCAACTTGTTTACCGGTTCCCCTATCCCACCCCATCAAAAAAGCACAGCCTACAATGTCTTTCAGCGGATTGATCTGAGAATCGAATGTTCCAGAGATCCAGCCCTGTGTGCAAACTTTGTTGGCGGGAGCACTCAAGAATTAATCATGAAATAGAAAGTTTCTTCCAAATCACATACCTTACAGTCATTGCTTCCCTAGAGACTCCATCGAAATCCTTCGATTTCTGAGAGCTGTATATTTCACTTCTTTCTGGTATTCTGAATGCTTCTCCCCTTCAAAACTTGGATAGGTCCCATCCCTGTACTGCACAGTAAAAAAGCTGTAAATGACCCTCTCCGCGGAGACGCAGAGATAGCCAGTTTGCACTTTGTCCGGCCGAGAGAGTGCCAGGCCACCTGGCAGCGCCTTTCTTTTCGTCCTCTGCGCTCATCATACTGACTCGAATACCCCGCATGCCGAGTTGTCAATGCTCCGGAGACCCTGATTTTCACTCCCCTGCCAGTTTCATTTTGGTCCTCTCTCGCGCATGGCCGAGAATAAAGGGAAATATAGGGCTAAGTCAACCCTTCTACCAAATTTCCGCCCTAAAAGTGTAGGCATTTTTGAGGAGCCATAACTCCATTTGGCGCGGAGGAGGGGGAGGGGGGGCTGAATGAGTAAAATAAAACAATTGCCATCAGTGTGTAATTCTCTCCAAGATAAGCACAAAATCTGAGGAATAGTTTTTTGGGTGTCCTATGCACAGAAAAGTGTGGGCTGGTGCCTGCATTTGATGCTTATGCACGCTTCACTAAAATCTCTGCATTTGGACATCGTGGCTTGCAGAATAAAATTTGGTGATTATTTCAGTTACCACGTCTTTTCGCATTCCGAAATTTAATAGGGTTTTATCGTCTCACCTCAAGTATTTCTATAAAAACTGTAAAATGGAATATCAGGGAGATCTTCCGTATTCTCCTTATTATGCCATGGATTCGATCATCACTCTGACATCACTTATGTAGTATAGCAAATTCCCTTTTTTACCCTGACTCACATGTGGACATGGTAAAAGTGCAAAACTGGACATCACATGGAAAGTGTAAATAAACTTTTCATGGCCAAAGAACGTTCAGCTGATTCTACAACTAAAAACATTTTTTCCGGACTTTTCACCCTCTGGTACAGCACAGTTTCCGTCATCGACCAGAGCAAAAAGACGCCTATACTAATCTTCTGGACCAGCACGATAAGACACAGTGATGATAAGCAGCTCATCTGATCGTTTTTTCCTCTTTTCCTGCCACCAACTGATAGAGTAGAACGGGAAAATCGACAACTCACATGCACAGATTTGCTTTATTCTTACTGGTTTTGCTTACCTGTACGTTCAGCGAAACCAGTGTTAGTAGGGTGTGTGTATGTGTGTATGTGGTGGTATGGTGTGCATGCATCAGTATCTGTATGGAGATTAGTTGCTGGACAAGAACTGGTTGAATGTGGTGTGGAGGAGGATCAAACATTCGGCTCAATTTGTACTACATGCAGATCCAGCCATATACCCATTACTGTCCCGTTCTGCACACTTACCTACTTCCGTAAAATTCCCAGAAACGGAAGGAAAACTAGTATGTCCTCCTTTTCGCTTCTTACTGTTTTCACTCATTCACTACAACCTAGCATCTGTAGAGTCCAACGACTCCCATTCTGTGGAAAACAGAAGTACTCAGGTACCCATCGCTCTTGTTTTCCATTACTTCATTGAATATCCTAGTTTCCCCAGCTTCGTCCTAATAATCTTGCACCACTTAGAAGAACGAAAGCATGTAAAATATGTCATAAAAAGCCAAGAACAGTGAACAAAAAATACTTGCGGCATCTTTCGGCCAGTGGGAATTAATTGCTAATCATCTTGAGCTAAGTAATGTCTGGGGCATTTCGAAAGAGTTACACATTCCGGTTTTCACCCGTGTCTTTTTTGTCCGAGCATCGTAATTGGCTGTTATATTTCGCCATAATTGACACCCAGAAGTGATCTGAAATTATACAGCTCTTCAGAAATGCCCTACACGTTACGTGAGTAGCATGCGGTGTTTCGGTAGCACGCTAACACACAAACTGATGCAAGTATGTGCATAACTCACATTCGCCATGATATACTACACGCAATATATTTTTTATCGCTCAATTTAAAACATTATTGTTGTAACACAAGAGACAGAAACAATATACTTGTGACATATCTTAGTCAATGTAAGTTGCATGCGGAATATTTTTGCTCACTCAGAAACTTTGAATTATGTTAGGCACACGATTAAAGGCCCCACCAAGCTCGTGCCTCTTAGGCCTCATTCAGAGTGCGATCGCACTGCGACGCCATCGAACGGAAACTTAGCACATCGATCTGGTCGCGTCGCACAATCAAGTCGCAGCAACGTTCAGACACAATCGCCTCAAAAAGCGCTGGAATCGCGCGGTTCGGTGACTCGATGCCTCAATCAGATCGCTGTGCATTGCACAGCGACGCCGCGATGGTCGCATCGCTGTACACACGTTCGTGTCGCGCTGCGACCGCACTATGAAAGAGGCCTTACCATTAAACACCCACCGCTTGTCTCTACCGATCGTTAACCGCTCACATGTTACAGTTTCTAATAGCCTTGAGGAGCATGAGGAGAACGGAGCACATTAATTCTGATGCAAGCATTGAGCTTTGTGCTCCATGAATGAAGCAGTGATTTCTACGCTTGCTGTAGTAGTACACAGGAAGTCTCAATCCTTCTGTTCTTATCATAACACTGACGCGATATGAATTTATGTTGCATACAATATAAGCGCATGTTACACGTAACATTATAATAGGTTATTTGCAATAAAAGGTATGGTACATTGGAAGTAAGATTGCCGGATCAACTTTTGTCTCTCTTAACCTAGATATTACACCGGTACCAGTACCTTCTGCTTTGTGGAGTTTCAAACGCATTGCAGGGAAGGAGCTATTGTGTTTCTAGGTCCACATGGAGAAAAAAAAACAGTATTCGTCCTTTTTTATTCAGTTCATGTTCTATGTAGTTACTTTTATTGTAGTACTTGTAGTATCGGTGTTTCTTACGCTTGCTTTATGTGGCGTACTCAATAAATAAATAAATAACTAGATACTTGAAACAGTCAAGTATCCCAACTCCTTACATGTAACGTCTTTTCAGATCTCTAAGCAGGCAAAAACAACTTTCATAGAAGAACGTAATCTTGCATACAAGCCCAAATCATCATGACCTTCGTGAAAAAAGTCATGCATTGGAAACATTGGGGCTATTCGTGTTCATGGAAGTTATCTTTGCGCCCCGTTATGCTTTCGTGTACTGATAATGGTCTCCTGCTTTACTGATTAGTTGCGAAAAGGTGCTCGCAGTTTCCGAAGCTGATTAGGGTGAAGAGGTTTAGGGTGTTTTGCAAAACCTTACACTTCTCGAAAGCTATTGTACTATGGTATACTGTACTGTACTTCAATTTCTCTCACATCGTTTTTCTGTAATTAATGCTAGTCATTGAGAAAACCCGTTTTCTCATTTAGACCTATATTACTGGACATTTTAGCATACTTCTTGATGTACACATCATTCGCGAGTTTAGGCCTTGGAAATTTTAGCGTTTCCAGGGTACATCACTTTTTTAATTGAACTATTTGTAGCTTCATAAATGTATTGTCACTCGTGTTTTTGTAAACTAAATATAACATCCCGCGATTTGATTTTTCTCCATAACATTACTATACATACATGTTGCAGAAGGATCGAGCGGCCACGGGAAGCTTCTCTTTGCTTTGCGTATTTGAGTGTTGCTGGACCATCCATGAATTAGATATTTTCTCTTGTTTTTTTTTGCCTCATTTCATTCTCTTTCTGTTTTGTACCTGACGTTTTTAGTCCAGATATCGATTTATGATATGATTTTGTTATTTTGAGGAGCATCATAGGGTACAGATAAATAAATGAATAAATAAATAGTGATAGACATAACAAATTAAAAAATCTTAGTTTATGAAGTACAACTAAGTAAATAAATAAGTGGTGAATGAATAGATAGAATATTTTATGCTCTTGAACTCATGCCATTAAGAAATAAGAAATGATTTTGTGAACTCATTGGAAGACTATTTCACTCTGCCACTCCAGCCGCGAATCCCACACTTTTGACTTTGCCAGCCAGCCAGTAATACTACCATCTTCGAAATTGCTTGGCTTTGAAACGATTAACATATGTCGGAGGCTTTGCACGACGTTTAAAAGTTTCTTAATTATGATTAGTCTTTGATCCTTCACAAAGTGTACTAGGAGAGAATGAGAAAGTTTCAGTTGAACTGAAAAAAAGTTCCATCAAAGTGATTGTAAGCCTTTTTTCACGGATACTCGTCATAGTTAGAGGACTTCTGGCTCAAGTTCGCATACATGTTTATCGTTGCGGTGTTAATTTATACATATGTAGAGAAAGGCCGGATTCATACATACTTCCCACGACCTGCCAGAGCAACAGTGCTTATCAATCGTATAGATTTTTGGTCGATACTAGTTTGAGACATGGGAGTATGATTCCGGCCAGAGTAGCGTAAAAAGTCTCAAAAAAATAAACGTGAATAGTGTATTTATTTCTATGGAATCGTACTGTTAGAAAGCGTTGATTATAATTCGAGAAGTTGTCTGAGCTGTATAAAGAAGCCATTTATCTGTCTGCAAATATGAGAATTGAAAAAGGTGGCCCTTCCATTCAGTAACGTTTCGCTGCTTGATTAGTAATTAAAGTGGATGTTGCCATAACTGCTTCATGCGCTTTTTCTTTTTTCTTCATATTCGATGTCATTGGTATAGTATGTACATATAATATGGATGTGGACTTTTGTGTAACTGCTGATTGGCTTTTGCTCACCTGTATTTCCAAATTAGCATTTTGCTATCAAACTGATCTGATAGTGGGGTGGTAAAGCCCCCCCCCCCACTTTTGACGATGAACTGTGCAGCTGGAATTCATGGACTGAAACGTGCCCTGACCTTTCACAAAAAAATGAAAACCTGAGTGAACGGAATTGAGAAGCGGCTGGTAATTTTTTCTTCGGTTCCCACGCAGAGCGCTCTGCTTCCTCACGTTGTGTATCTGGGTGTACATGTAACCCGCAACTCTATTTTTTCGATGCTTCGCTTGCCGATTTGCCGTTCAAAATTAATCCGTGGAGGTGTCTTCATGGAATAGAGCAGATATGGTATTAATATGGCAGTGGTCATGATGAAAAAACGTCATCGAAAAAAACTACAAAGATCAGCTAAGATGAAAACAGCATAAAAACTATGAAGGTAGCTCGGCGAAAACGGGCTAGGATTAGAGTTTCTAGGGCCCAAAGAAGCCAGTTCGTGCACACGTTCACAGCGCCGACCAAAAAGATCGCAGTCTTATGCCGAGCAGTCAAAAATCATCGACATTCAGAGGAAGAAATAAATGCAAATTTATCTCATAAAAACAATGGAGTAATGAAAGAAAGCACTCCAGTCAATGTTTTTGACTAGATGTGTTAATAAATCCGAGAGTTCATTAATTGAAATTCAATTTCAAGGGAGCTGATGTTCTTGATATAAGAGGTCATCGATGCAGATGATGTGGAGAGGGCACGTCCACCATCAACAGACAAGAGAGTTCAGGCTTAAAATTTGGCCCAAAACAGTGTTTTTTCGTGATTTTTTTCTTATAGGTCCCACTACTCAAGACTCATAAAAGGGCTTAGAGAGAAAAAGACGACATGCATTCTTGATCGCGACCAAAACGTCGAGTCTTCCCCCCCCCCTCAACCGTTGATTCTACGCCCACCAGTCCCCTCAATACAAACACCCTCGAAATGATTGTTCGAACACGGTAATTTTTTTTTGTTTTTCAATGCTTTCAACGATTGTAGTACACACAGTACGAGTTTATTAATTGTCTCAATTATTGTGTCGCTACCTCGACCTGCTGCAGGGTAACTCGTCCACTTCCAATCCCAACAAATATAACCCGCTACTCCCTCAATTATATCATTATTTTTCGCATTTTTTCGATAGTCTTCACAACTAACAGCTCTAACCCTTCGCTCCGTGCCATGAAATTTATGACATCCTTGAACTTGCATTCTCCCTTTAAAGGCAGTGTTCAAGATAAAAATCGTATTTCTATTCCCCACCTATCTTCAAAGCGGTCCCATGCTGATTCCGATGATATCTCTGGGATCCCACAGGACCCTCTGGGAACGGAGTTATGGTGCCTCAAAATTTGAGCTAAGGAAACATGGTGGACGAGTTGTCCGAGGCTTGTAAGTTCCGTCTTTTGCAGCCGATGTATGGGAGCTGATTTGAGTAAAGAGAGAAGTTGAGAATGAAGGGAAGAACGGGGCTAATGATTGGGAATCATCGCTGATCTCACGATCTTGAGCGTTAATTTGTTCACGTCGCTGGGCGTGTGTTGCGCTTTTGGGGTTTGCGTTGCTCTCAAAGTGGCAACTTCGGGCTTTTTTGGGGCTTTTCCTGGCTCGTTTTCATGCGTTCTTTCGACGTCTACGTTACAGTGTGCCCCTCCACTACCCATTCCCAGTCGAAACTGAAACATACTTTTTATCGCGAACACTGCCTTTAGTGTTAGAGCTGGTACATACATGTGCTTTTTACACATAAGCATTTCTGTGGTAGTGGTGCCATTACTATAAGAGATTGAAAAAGCACCATATTGTCCATCTGTAGAGGCCATTTTTCAAGTGGTCCGGCACGGCATTCGCTAGCCAGTATGTGGGCTAAAAGCATGTTCTCCGATGGTTGCATCCAAAAGATACGAGCCTTAGTGCATAATATACTATATCATTTACAGAGCTGCAGTTGTATGGATTTTCACTGCAGTGGGCGTAATCTATGTTAATAACTTTGTAATCTTCGCTGAATGCCCTTCTCATATCATAGACCGCTTGTAAAACTGCCGCCGTTGCACTTTGGCAGTCCCTACTTGAGCGCACATTTCTCTTCCATTTCACTACTTCATTTTCAAATTATCAAAGAAAACCTGTTTGATAGAAGTATCCTAAAGAATGCAGTTGTAAAATTGTACTATTGTGAAATTGCACTTTCTGTCTCATGACAAAGCAAACACCAGCGACTACTTAAAAGTCGCCGACGCTAAATGTCTATTTCCTGGATCTGACCTTGCCTGTGAGAATTTGTGTCCCTGTATGTACATTTAAACTCAATCTCATCGAAACTCTGCAGTTACGGGTTTCGATTTCGTTCTTTTCAGTAGCTACCCATTGTATCTACTGACTAACGGTTTAGCTACCTCAGACGTAACGCATTGTGTTAACACCTAATCGATTCTGATGGGAATCCTAAAAGTGTGTTATTTTTAACTTTGAAATTTTCCAACTTTTTAAAATGTTACTCGAGCAGCTAAGATGATACATATTTAAACGAGTATCCGTAAGGCGGTGGATCAGAGAAACATAGCTGTATGGATAGTTCTGACGAAATGATCTGACTATTAATCTGAGAGACCATATTCAAGCAAATTCGAAAAACTGTCAATACCTGGGTGAGATATGGAATGAATTGCTTGTTCTCCTCCCTGCTCCTGAAGCTTGAGAAAACAATTATATTCGCCATGCGGATGATTCAGAATTCGATGAACCCCTTGTGGGTGGCTATCTCTGTAGGTGGGTGGCCTTTTTGATAGATAAGCTTTGAGTACTTATAAATTATGTTATCTCAGATTTCGTTCAAAAGCTTGCTTGGAATATTGCAGTTCCTAGATCTCCATTGTGACATTCACGTTGGTAGTATAAGTGTGTTATTTTATACTAGCTTTTTGCTTTTAGGATTCCCATCAGAATCGATTAGGGACACTTTTCACAATTATCGTGTTTGATGTATTCCTTCATAAACAAAAAGAAAGGTTCTGCAGCTTCAAAATCCATATCAGTACATCATCTTTTCTGCATCCATCGAAACATATAGTAGAATTATTCCTTCACGTATATGCACAATATATTGTACGATAAAATTTACTAAACAAGGTCAATAAGCCTCTAGCTTCGTGCGTGATGTTCACATATTTTTTTATAGGGCGCAAATTTCCCATGGGAAGTTTACGCTCCGCGGCATTGTTAGCTTGAAAGTTCGTCTTCTGTGGCAATTTTTGTTACTCTAGTTGATGCAGTACCTGTCTGCCAAACGCTGAGTTTCACTAGGACGTGTCTTACATATACCCGATGTTTAAGGTAACCATGTTCTGAGCCCGGATTCATGAGCGATTTAGCGGCGGGGTAAGGGTAAATGTTACTCGAACTCTGCATTTTCTGCGCTCTCTATCTCCACCTCACTTCTCCAGAGAAGCGAGACTGGATGTTGTAGGTATATTTAGGCCTGGGTATCAAGAATCGGTGTTTAAAATTTTCTTAGTTCCATCTAGATTTCCACTAGATTTCCAGAAAATGGCTTTTTCATGGCTTTGCGAAGAGAAAAGGGATTCCCCGAGAGGCAATTTTTCAGGGTGTTAAGAAAAAGGTGTATCAGATTTGGCTCAGAACTTCTAAAGGTTATCTTGGGTGCTGTCTACAAATTTGGCGTCCAATGCCGATTTTATAATATGTTCTTCTAATTTGGTGCAAAGCTTCCCACCTGAGGAAATTTCACTGGCCAAACGCAACCCTTGGCGATTTCCAGCATGCCAATATAAAATATTTCCAAAACTTCTCCAAAAGAGCTGCCTACGCAAATATGTGGTTCGTTTATCGACTCTGGTGAGAATACGGTATGTAACGGTGGGCATACGTTAGCTTGGTGTGAGTCTCAGGTCTGGCTCGAAATTTTTCTGTGGGTGTTATTAGGGCGCCTAACACGAACTCTGTGTTAAATTGTCTACTTTCAAAACATTAAGACAGGTTAGGCCAGTTATTAAGCCCCGTAATATACAGTAACCCTCAGACTAGCGACAAAAGGACTCCAGATTTGTGTTCAGCGCCATAATTAACCCTTTTTATAAGTTTTAAGCGAAATCCGACGAATGTTTTTTAAACACCCTGAAAATTCCCTGTTTGGTGGGTATCCCTTCCTTTTTGCCCTTTTTAAATCCCCGAAGGCATTCAAGAAATTTCTAGCGCGGATTATTGCAGTGTCACACTAACAACAACGGAAACTCTGCTTTCCAAATCGTCTTGGTGTGGGTAGATCAGTCTCTAGCCAGTTTTTTTTTTCAATGCGCGAGGAGCTACAGGAAGCAAATCGGCCCGACCACATACCGCAAGAACAAAGTCAAGCTGGGACACGACCGACTTGCTCCCTCTATGTAGTTATTCGCTTAGTGAAAAAATTGCGGTTCCCGTCGCGCATTATGATGCTGTAGACAGAAAGAGGGACAGGATTACTGTGTTTTCTCAGCGCATCTTTGTCGAAACCTATTCGTGCTACTGTGGCTTAACAGCGGAGACCCTTTTCTACCGCAAGAAAGCAATAGCTTTTTGCTATCCTAGTTGCGCGCTTACTGCTAGCGATGCATACACGACTTGGCGGACGTCATCAGCAGTAAGCGCGCTCCTAAGCCGCTACAAGCCGTGGCTGCTCATTGTCAAAAAAGCGTTTGCAGTTCAGCTTTTTCTCACGTATACACCTGCACAAAATTTTTCTAACCAAAATTTTCATGGAATGTTGGTTACTAGAGGTTTCAAGGTGGGCCGTGTCTTGGGGAAAAATATATAAAACCGGACAGTATCAATCTAGATTTCCGTATTGTGTATTTGCCTCCCTTTTTCAATAAAAAAGTGTCCAGGATTCCGCTATATTTTGCGGAGCTGTCGTGTAAACGAACCGATCTGCTTTTAGTCGGCTTTTTTCCACCATTTCGAATTCGTATGATCCAGATCAAGATCTGCTGCTTCTCTGATGAAGCTCTTGTCCTGTTTGAAGTTTACCCCTCACTTCTCACATGTCTTCTTATTGATAGTGCGCATTCTTCAACCCCGTGGAGATTAAGTCTCATTCATTTATTTGAATGTACCTCGTAAATTGAGAGACGCTTTGTACTTTCACCGAGATAAAACCCTCCCCATGCCGCTCTTCATTCCTATATAGTGATCCATTATCGAGATGTTCCTATGGAAGCCATTTTTATCTCTTCTGGAGTCTAGTAAATATTGCTATGATGCATCAACTTCTTTGTTTGCTTTGCATATTTGCTTATAGAGATTTGCAACAACAATCACGCATCCCC
Organism: Aplectana chamaeleonis; assembly: GCA_029168955.1. NCBI lineage: Eukaryota > Metazoa > Nematoda > Chromadorea > Rhabditida > Cosmocercidae > Aplectana > Aplectana chamaeleonis. The sequence continues at coordinate 2,671,628 of JAPDOI010000050.1, read as the reverse complement.
AGTTTTTGCGAGCTGTGCTATACCTTTCATCTCTTTCTATTTTCGATACGATACGAGATGTATGTGTATGCGTCTAAATGAAAAGTGAATATTCTTCAATCGCTGTGATTTCAACTAGCAACCTGAAGTAACAAAGATTACACTACTAGAAAGATATAGGACTGTGTGATGGGGAGAGCCATAGCACATGCAGTGACCTATCAATACCTTCGGCTCTTCCCGTATTGGAGAAAATGAAGAAAGCGCATCATATCTGAAAATCATCGTTCAATTTGGAGAATCTGTTCAACAGGGCAAGCTCCGCCATTAGAAGGAAGCAACGACGGCAAGTCCTGAGACCAAAAATGTCGTTTTCGCTTCATGATAACGATTTGGGAGATATGACACTAATGTTGCGGAGAGGTCCTCCAAACCTAGGTAAGGCCGGGAATAATAAGTTATTGTCAGTTACCTATGGAAAAACTACAGGAATCGAGCTATCGGCCTGGGCGAGGATGGATCTCAATAACAGGTTTTTGCAACTCACTGTTTACGATGGGGAGTCTGAAGAAACTTTACTAGAGGAGTTTCTGAGTTTTCAATTGCTGATTTTTTCCGCAGTTCACAAAAATTGTTATCCTTTCTCGATGATTTGTTCGCCTCTGGATTTCCGAGCATCTCTATGTACATATCTGGAGTAAACATTCAAGTGAGGAGTTGGCCTTTGTCAGTTGTATAAGACTGCTTGAATTACCTTGAATGCCTATTCCAGGTATATGTCTAACTGGGGCACTTTAAGCTATCATACGACGTGAAAAATCGCATACCCATATGTGCGTGTTTGTAGTTGAAAGGTGGCAGCACTCTAAGCTTCCATTGAAGTGCTCTCTATCCTTTGAAGTCAACACTTAGATCTTCTTTTTAGATCCAGAGCTATTCGAGTAGTGATCCATTTGAAGCGAGTACAGTCGTCGCGCGATGTATGGTTCTCACCTACTACATAAAGTGCGCCCGAATGAGAATGGCGGCCCACGCGGCCGGCGTGCTTGGCAGGCGGCCGTCGCATGTGCCGCCCTCGGACGAGTGTTGGATTTCAACGACGGCCGTCCCCTCTCCCCCCGTCTACAGAGCTGATTGATCGGCGCAGTGCTTGCTGCCAGCCGGTGCCGGCCCCTTTCGTAGTCGATGGCGGTGGGGGCTTTTCGCATGCTCGTCCGAGAACGGCGAGCGCGACGGCCGCCTGCCGAGCACGCCCGCCGCATGGGCCGCCATTCTCATTCGGACGCACCTTATGTATGCATAATTAGCCTCAAACTGCGCACATGGCATTTGACAAGCAGCATAGCGCAAGTGTGTTGCGAACGTTACAATTCACTCGAGGAGGGTTTCATGTGAAAAGTTCATATCCACGATTGGTTTAAGGACTAATATTGCTAGATTACGGATTGACTACCCCTATGATCGTAGGCAGGAATCAAGGATGCTCCAGCTCCCTTTGGTAAAGTCGCTTCCTTTAAGAGGAGCAAGGTGGCTAGAAAGGCTACCACAATAAGTATTTGAAGATGGAGATGATTTAGTTTTTGAGAACAAGTCGAAGGAATTTGGTTTAGTCTCGAACTTAACTATTGCAGACATACAAAAATTTGTCGCGTTCAAGAAGTAAATCTGGAGCACACATTGTCTGCAAGTAGTACAACTGTTTGAAAGACTTCTGTCTTCAAAACTAATTTTCTATAGCTCTATTACCCCCTGTTCTACATTAGTTAACACTTCTTGTAGCACGCGCAAAACTATTATTATCGAATCTATGTATCTCAACCTAGCTGCAATGAGCTGGATATCAGGGTAATATTTTTCCGAGTCAATCTCAGTAGTGGATGGGTTTTTAAAGCACAATTGTTGGTGGTGAGGAATACATACCTGACATACGGATGTATGCTCTGAGGTTCGTAGTAGCCCCAGGAGTACCTATTTACCTGCGCTATCTACCCAATGTAGAACTGAAATTCCGAGTGATACTTGCGAGAAAGTTAAGAAATCAGAATATATTCGCAAATTTGTTGCAGACAATATTGAGCCGCAGATCATGCTGCTTCTTGCTAAGCATTGTGTTTTGAGCGAGAAGTTATTTGTTTTCGTCTCCTCTCCTGTCCATTAGGAGTCAATGTGTAATATTATTTTATTGTTTCCAGTTTAAGTATCTTTCATATCTGTTTATCTTCTTTTGTTTTCGATCTTATGTGACTGGATTGATTGAATCTGGTTTCAAGTCATTTCCGTTATGCACACATCTGCGGGCACGAATAAATAAATAAACACAAGCATAAATTCAGTATTAAAAATTGTAGTTCCATCACTTTTTGAATCAGTGCTCTATTTTTTTCGTAAAAATGTCTGAAGCGGCAAACCTTTGAAGAATAAGGAGACTGTTTTTACGACTTCATCTCTTATCGTTGCACTTGATGAGCGGCACGTGAGATGAACCAAGTGACGGGAAAGTGGCACTAAAATATAAGACCGCTTTCGAAAACCAATTTTGAACTGCGTAAACGCCTCGTTTAATAGTTTCGGGCCACTCAGTCCCTTTTCGTGGGGTCATTTCTATCAAATGGTTTATGTTGTCTTGATCTCGCCCGATCCTTGTATGATAACGGTGGGTGCGAAATCGCGGTTTTGATAACTTTGGTTCTTCATACGCCGCGTTTTTGTTCGCCCCACCCGCTTTACGCCTAAAACCGCTTAGCGCTGCACAGCCTACTCACAAACGTTTTTCTCTTACTTTTCACTTGTTGTACATAACCCTTCAATGCGGATCAAAGGTCAGTGCATAGTTGACATAGGAAATTTGAGTTTGATTCACATGACTCTGTCCATTGTTTCATAACTGCAGCGGTGTCTGAAACAGTACAGAAGGAAGCAAGAGTGATTTTCTCTCTTAAAGGCAAGGTCCGGTCAATTTTTGACACTACCGAAATTCGGGTGGGGCAGGTTGGGCTGGATTAGCTGAACATCGTCTGAACGTTTCACAGTGTCTGAGTCCTTACTTCTGGAGAAAACAACCTTTAAATCAGGGATTACGGTATTCACAACATGATAATCATTGCCAGAATGACCGATATTAACACTGCAGTTTTGAAGAATGCGTGGGCGATGGTTGAAACATGGACGATGGACATGCTTTTCTGACTTTTCTGACATATGTTATGTAACTAGGTGTTCACGGAAGTGGATGGAATAGCTTTAAAAAGACCGGAATTTAGGCAGTTCTCGCATGTTCCTTGGGACTACATACCTGTAGCATTCGCACCGATTCAGCGGAAAATCTCAAAATCGAAATGTTGCCCGGACCCTGCCTCTAAGATCGGTCGATTATTTTGTTATTGTATGTCTGCAGGACATAAGTTTTATCATAGACCATTGATAGTCATTTCCGGTGCATGATTATCTCCTTCTATGGTTCACGTTTCCTGTTCGGAAGGCGTTGAACTTTGCTGGCAAAGTCAGAGAGTGAGTCATTGTGATAGCGTAAGCCCCGTTCCCTTTAGAGGAAGACCAACTTCCCAAACTCGCTCACCAACTCTCATTCTCCCCCTTCCACTCGTAGAACATGTCTTATTCATTAACGGACTCAGAGAGGGCCAACATCTTTCACAAGACCTTGCCTACTCTTTCTCGTTAGCAATACTAGTTCTCTACTCCCCTCTTTGTACATTCTCTATGTCCAAAGGCCAGCATAATAAAACTGCACACAGTGCCCCACCCTAAAAATTGGAGAAAAAGTGACAAAGTATTTCTCGCAATATTTTCTTCCTTTCCCCGAAATTCCTCTTTTATGGGTTACCGTGGTTAGAAAATATTGCTGGACACGCTTCGTCAAAGTTCACGTTATGGCTTTAATGTTTCGTTGGCAGCTTTAACTGCATGCTGTCTATAAGTAACAATGTTGCACTTACCATAGCAGGTTTTGACTTCTCAAAGTGTGGTATCCCGCCGAACATTCTGACGAGTGGTTTGGGAGGAGCATGCTTCGTAACTATAGATAACTTATAGTTGAAGCTATCAATCAAATTTCGTACCCATTTTGTAGATCTCAAGAAGGCGGTTCCAGCATCGCCTTTTTTTCTCGCAAACCCAAACCTTACGGAGATATGAGGAAAGGAAAATTTGCACGAGATTTTTTTCTTTCTTTCTCTCACGCTCAATGGTGGCTATTGTAACTTGACCATGAAATGGCGAAGCACAGGTAGGGAGGTAGTGTACGTAGTTTGAGCAGTGTTAGACTGGTTTTTTTCTAATTGTGAAATATTATAATTTTTTTCTTCAGTAAAAAAAGTGAATATTTAATGCTCGAAGATGATGTTGGTGGAGGCATAAAGCATAAGGCTGAAGTGAATTGCTCCGACCTAACAAACTCCTCCTGAACCTTTGATTTCTCATACCAGTTTCAGTTTCCTTCAGTCGTTTCTTCACCTGTATTGCATATTTTTTCTCTGGTCCATACATGTGGTTCTTATTGGCCCTTGAACAATCCAGTTATTAAAATGTTTCGAATGTCATTTTTTCCCAGCCAGAACATTTTGTTACTTTCCCAAACATTTTGCATAAACAACATCCGTTTCACTACATTCTTTCCCGGTTGGTAAATTGTTATACATAGAACAATTACTAATCTTCTTTCACTAGCATAACTCTTAATTGTTATTAATCAGAAAAAACACGAATAGTTTGGTGTAACCTATAAGTCGCAAACACTCTTCATGCTTCAGAAATCTTAATGGAAGATCCTTTGCGAATAGAAGCTGGTAACTCGGAGAATTAGATTTGGCGGAGCATTGAATTATCTCAATGTTTCACTGAAGTTATGGAAGGTTTTTATTGTGAAAAACCCGAAACTGAAGCTCCAAAGGTTTGAAGTGAATGTACAAACTCACTGGCAAGTTTTCGGTGCATAGCAACTTCAGGAAATAAACAAGCACATCAAATTCGGTTTTTGCGAAGTTGAGCTATACGTGGTAGATAACCCAAAATTATGTCGGCTAGCGCACGGCTAGGACAGAACCCTAGATTGGTAGCAGCTGCGGTACTTTTGAAATCCACTCTAACTGCGCGCTAGAGTGGTTGTTCCCTAGTTATAGGAAATGACATTATCGTGACCCAAAACATATAGAGTAAATACGACTATGCAGTCAACATGCAGCAAACTGCAGTATATCACCTGAGTAGTTCATACTAGCTCTTTATCTCAAAATTATAGCGACCTACATAACTCAAAAGCCTCCAATATTTTCTGCTCCAGTTTTCTTTTCAAGAAGAGACTTTCAAGTCTTCTACGTAAGCTTTTCAGTACCAAAGACTGGGGAGGAATGTTCATCGACAAGGAACTGTTTGTTATGCTTGTCGAACAAAATTTTAAAAATCATTTATCAATGTGATGATCATAGGCGGTCCTGAAGATAGATTGCAGTGAATTGAACCAAGGTGAGTAATAGTATGTGTGCACTTAAGACTGGTTCTGTGCAATCGTTAATTGATCATTCCGTTTATAATCGTACTCTCTGCAGTCATCATAGTATGTGCAGTACACAACACCTTTCAGTTCCTCAGTCAGTCGAGGGGAAATACATCGGCATGATAGGGGTTGCACCCGGGTACCAAGAGATTAGCAGCACCCTTGCAGTAGTACTGCTAACAGCAGGAGCTGCTGCCAATCAGCAGCAGCTCCTGCTGCTTGTTGTCGGATCCAACCCTTTTGTTTATCTTGGCACGCGTGAGTTCGAATTCCTTTTTAGTGCATTATCTCCTTCAAAGGCAGCGTTAACAAAGTGAAAACGGATTTTCGCTATGTTTCAGAGTGTGATTTCTGAATGAAACATTAGTGATAAAAAAGACCAACGGACGCTCTAGAAGTGCACTAAAACACTTGCCCATTACTCGAAACCGGCTTCGAAAGGTTTGATTCGCTTTTCTACTCATTGAGAATCCTATTCAATATGAAAATTTATAATTTAAAAAACAAGTGCGGTGCATTCAAAAATGACATCACGTTTTGTAGAAGATCATTCATGATCTCCATAAGGTTTATGTGACGAACTAATACACATATGCACGTAGATATGTACATAGTTAACGGGAGAGTTGACCGTTGACCGTTCACTCGTGACCCTTGACCGGCCACCCTGAACAGTTAACAAAAGGGCTTCACTGGGAGCAGGGTTGTGCGGAAATCATTTTCAGGTTTTTCGGGAACGGAAGGAAAATGGCTAAGAAACTCCGAAAACGGAAGAGACCGGAAGATTCATGGCTTTCCTCATTCTCACCATCTTCGTTGCTTATTGCTTGCAGCTCTCATCCGATAACCTATGATTTCAGCCATTAAACCAATAATTACCCGAACTACAATACCCGCGCTAAGTTTTGTAAAAACGGGGAGCATTTGCCAAACTTGGCAAAAAAGCGTCCGATGCATGTAACTTTTTTGAACGAAGACATTTTTGGATTCTGAAAACGCTATCATATTCACAGCTCGAATTCCTTCATAACTCTATGTCCTGTGGACCGAAGTTCCCTACAATCGCTTTGTTTTCCAGTAAAATTGTTTTTGCGGTTATTTCACAAAAACGTCGCGCGCGGCAAAAAGCGGCAAAACTTTGAGTAGTAATTGTACAAGTAATAGAAGAGCAATCCTTATGTTCTCTTCGTGAATTGGATGAAAGTGGGGCTCTCTCGAGATCTGTGCAAACTGATTTTTCGAAATCCTCCATTTATCGGTCTGGGGCTTTCGCAACAAAACTCCGGCTTTTCAGGAAGCTCCCGAGAGTGTTTAATGAAGGAATTCGAAATTTCAATCTGCACAGATCTCGAGAGAGCCCCACTTTCATCCAATTCACGAAGAACACATAGAGATTACTCTTATATTACTTGTACGATTACTACTCAAAGTTTCGCCGCTTTTTGCCGCGCGCGACGTTTTTGTGAAACGACCGCGAAAGCAATTTTACTTGAAAACAAAGTGATTTTAGGGAACTTCGGTCCACAAGGTACATTGTTATGTAGGAATTCGAGCTGTGAATATGATAGCGTTTTCAGAATCCAAAAATGTCTTCGTTCAAAAGTGTTACATGCATCGGACGCTTTTTTGCCAAGCTTGGCAAATGCTCCCCGTTTTTACAAAACTTAGCGCGGGTATTGTTTATGGAATCACAATGACGCTCTACATGATTTTGAATCCTCGCTCCTTAGACATCCGAGAAGGCAGTTTCAAAAACTAATCTATACTAACAAGACGCAGTAGATAAAACATAAAAGTTGTCTAGCGAGTGGGTTGAAAATGTCTACATATTTTTGATCTGGTATTGCGAAGGAATGGAAGATCTGAAGATGGTCACGAATTTGAGTGGGAAAAAAATTGCGATCATTTCACACATTTCCTGGACTAGAACACGATTTTTGACGGTTCTATCAATTTACCAACCCTTGAGAAAAAAATAGGAAATCGCGCGAAATTTTTTCAATTTTTCCCTGTTTCACACATCATTCATAATAGTGAACGGCTGAGTTGACCGTTGACCGTTCACTCGTGACCCTTGACCGGTCACTCTGAACCGTCAACCAAAAAATGCGCAGGGCTTCACTCGGAGCAGGTTTGTGCGGAAAACATTTTCAGTTTTTATTTGAAAACGGAAGAAAAATGGCCAAGAAACGCCAAAAACGGAAGAGACCGGAAGATTCATGGCTTTTCTCATTCTCACCATCGTCGTTGCTTAGTGCTTGCAGCTCTCATCCGATAACCTATGATTTTAGCCATTTAACCAATAATTATCCGAACTACATATGTACTAGGTACATACCCACGCCGCTTCGCGGCGTACTTATAGACGTGTATTGTGGCACATAGAAAAATCGAATAAGCGCAAAAGTAAATGGGTCTAACACAGTTTCCTCGGCCCATTCCCAGTTGTGTCCTACACGATTTCCTCGGAGCTTTGCGCACTCCCAGTGGAGTCCCCCCCCAAGTGTGAATTTGAATATATTTGGTTTTTCAGTTCGTATACAGTTTACCACAATGTTTAAAGGCCATGGTGCTGTTGCGGTCGACACACTAACACTATGGCAAAAATCCTGGCGCTTTGCTAGATTTTGACATCGGCCGACAGCACAGCTGATATTTTGGGTTAGTTACGGTTTTTGTTATTTTTTCTTGTTTGCTTCTGCTTTATTTTTGTTTCTGACTCTTTTATTATTGCAAATAGGTGATTTTCTTAGTGCGTTAGAGGAGTTTGCCGTTTTTTTCAACTTTAAAGTAAAAATTTGAAAAAAAACTACCCAGCCGGGACAGACGACAAATTCCTTTCACGCACTAAGAACAGCCCCTATTCGCAATTACTAAAGAGTCGGAAACAAAAGTAAAGCAGAAACAAGCGGGAAAAAGAAGGGAAAAACCGTAACTCACCCAGAATATCAGCTGTGCTGTCGATCGGTGACGAAATCTGGCAAACCGCCAGGTTTTCCATTGTAGTGTTAGTGTGTTTACCGCAACCGCACCATGACCTTTTAACATTGCGGTAAACTGCACCCTCATTGAGTGATGTCCCTTCACCTTGTTCAGTTCATTTGCTTCAACCGCATTCTGACTTTTGATTATTAATATTTGAAATCGCATTGCATAATTTTACCTAGAAAATCATTAAAAGCTATTATTGCGAACAGTGAATGCCCTTCTCTACAAGGAGAATATAGTCACGCTCTATTATTCATAATTGATGGTCTATGAGCACGTAGTATATATCGATAGCTCTTTCTAAATTTTTCGCCATTGGCTACTTGTTATTGATATTTTCAATAATAAAAATGCCCATATGCGTTTGAAAATTCAAGTTCATATGCACGATATATTTAATACTTATAGTTCGATAGTCTCACAATGTTTTCGGTGGTTCACCATAGCATATTATTGGCTCGATGAGGTTGGCTCGAGCAAATGTACAATAGCAGTGCAGCGCTTTTCGGATGGCATGTCCGGTCCTGCCGCAGTCGGCGGCCGCCACGCTCTGCAACACAAAATCGCCCCGCAACGCTCTTTGGATTGTGGATTAGTTCTGCACTGAACGGACGGGGCTATTTGCATAATACTCACTGACTATACTCTAAATCCGAAGAGTTCATTCTACACTGCAAGAATACCAAAACAGCCTGATTGTTTAGAATTCCTCTCTTGATTTCCAAAACAAAGGTCTCCTTGCTGCTGTGCAAGTGAGGTTACGAATTCTACTGCTGTGAACATAAGAAATTTTAAGAAATGACCCCCAGTCCCTCTCTGACGTGACAAAGTATGTATTTTGTTGTTATTGCCGCAAGCATTGCCTTCGATAGCCTGTCATGGAGCTTACCATGCTCGTCTTTCCTACTCCAAAATATTAAAATTTTTTCTTGTTAATTGACTCTTCCCCATACTAGATATTTTAGTACTCAACATCACGAATTCACTAAAACCGTGTGATTTTGTGGCGGAGTTTCTAATTTGACATAATTTGTTTTGGCGTACGCATGCTGGGCCATCTTCCATTGTTAAATTGTAGCTTTTTTCTCCTGAAAACTTCCTCAAGTGAAGTTTGCACTGGGAAAAACCTTTGTGTTTCAACAAAGATTCGTCTCTCTTTACCTCTGTTTTTGATTTACTTAGATTTTAAAAGTTCAGAAATTTGTTACCACAGAAACAGAATAATAGTATAGATAATACTTCAAACTCATAAGTTGCTACTTTTTCATTCATAATACAATGCTATTGCAATGATTCTTATGCTCATTATTATTATTACAGGACAGCGTCCCCTACAAATCCAACCCAATATGCCGCTACTTGCTCTCCAATTGATGTGTCTATAGGAGTAATCGGAACTATTTTTCACCTAAGGATTTGGCATTAAATACCCGAAACTAATTTTCAGCTCTAATGCCGCAAATAAATATATACGTCTCCCTGCCCGCTCTTCGAATTTGTTTTGTATGTAATCATTTCTTTCCATAGTTTTGTATTTCTTGCTATTTGTTTTAAATTTTTCGACCACTTCATTATTATCCTAACCTTTCTTCTTAGGACTCGCTCATTTTTTTTCTTATTTGATTCATTTTTTTATTCACTGATTTATATGTTGACTTGGTTTATTTATTTCTTTGTACAGGCTATAAAACGGCGAACTTCACATTGTTCCTACGCGTGCTGTTGCGGAGCGGAGGTTAGAGACAGTGAGAGAGCGTAGGGCAGACGGAGGCTGAGGCGCCGCACGCGCCGTTCGCGCCTCAAATGATATGAATTACGTTTGATAGAGGGTATTTCTTCGCTTGCTTATTTATTTATTTTTTTATCGTTTCAATTGTATACTCATGCACTGGAGGGGTGAGCGCAGCTCCTAATAAGGCGAGCCTCCGAGCACTGAGGCTTACCCCTCCCCCAAAGGGTGTGAGTGCCGAAGTGATACTTTGGGTTGAACGAAGCTTTGTCCTCACCGCCCTGAAGCCCCGCCGTCGCTGCCCTGAAGCCCTGCCATCACTGTCTTGAAGCCCTGCCGTCACTGCCCTGAAGCTCTGTCATCACTGCCCTGATATACAGATCACGGGAGGAATCGCGTCAAACTAAGACATGTATTCAAGTGAAACCGTGATGCGCACATTCAGACTTTGTACTGTAGGCGGGGAGCATACTTCACGCGACCAGCAGCAGCGACAGTGTATCTCAAAGATATTGATTTATAGTCGATATGGATGGTAAACATTCCGTCGCGTCGTTCGTCGCTGAAAGTATGATCCCGGCCATAGCTTCTCTAGCCTCTTTTATCATAGACAGCTATCTATGAGCTCGCTACGTATTTACCATTTCTATTTCTTGACGGGGGAGCGCCGGAGAAAAGCAGGGACTCTGAAGTCGCTTTCTTCGGGGGAAGCCTCTGCTATCGGTGCCTTCCAAGTCGACAACGGGCTCTGTTGCCCAGCGCTTGCCATGTAGCAGTGTCTGGGTATTCAATGATTTATTTAGCCATATATTTATTTCCTCATCTATTGATTTATTCATTCATTTTATTTATTTACTTGTTTATTTATTTTTCACATTTTTATTCATTTATTAATATTTCTATGTTGTTTCATTCATGCGTCGTTGGATATCCCTACAAGTATCTTAGTTTTTCATGTTTTTGTGTTCGAAGATCTCTCAAGCATAAAAGATCGCATGGCTTGTGGAAACACTGACAATCCTAGGTTGTGAAAAAAACTGCGTCTAAACAGTCAAAATGAAAACATGACGTTGGCGCGTCTGAATGACGAACACAAAAACGCAAATGCTGGTTAACATGCGCTTGAAGAGTTTGGATTTTTTTTCGTTTTCAGAAGAGAATTTTTCATAAATCGCATTCCGTAGACTTTCACTGCCTTCTCTGAAATGCCATGCCAGTTGTCGTGTGTATATCTTTTCTTTCTGCTAAATCGTCATTCCTTTAACAAGAACTCGTAAACCGCTTGCGTTTGCATTCACTGAAATTCCTTTCGTCACGTGAAGGAATGAAAATACGACGGAATATTCGATAATTACAGATCCCGCCATGCCGGCGGCAAAAACGGGATTCAATCGGGTGCTGGACGATTTAGCACGTCGTCAACTGCACCTCGATTTTGAATTCGGTACCGCGTCCGAAAAATATGAACCAGTTCGGAGCATCGGAGCGGGAGCGTTTGGGATCGTTTGCGAAGCAGAGGAAACAACCAGTGATTGCGAGTTCACCAAGGTGAATCATTATGCAATATTATTTAATCACTGAGCCTTTAGCCTATCCATCGCAATCGAAAAACTACGAAAGTGAGAATGTGAAAAAAACTCGGATCAAAGATTATTAAAGGAATACCATTTTCTTTCAGGTTGCAATCAAGAAGATTGGGCATGCTTCAGCCACGCCAACATTGGCACGACGAACTCTTCGGGAGATTCGTGTGCTACGCCATGTACACCATGACAACATCGTTTCACTAAGGGATATTTTCCGCACGAGGGGACCATTAGGCATTAATGTATATTTAGGTAAGCACGGGAACAAGTCAGCTGGTTTCTAGTGCTTTGACTGAGCATTTATTTTGAAGCAGGAAATTTTCCTCTAATTTAGTGATGGATCTCATGGAATACAGCCTCCATCAAGTGATTCATGGTTGCTCAAATGAACTCGACGATTATCTGGTGAGACGATTCCTGTACCAGCTCCTCATGGGGCTACGGGTCAGTTTCTTCTTCATATAACGGAATATGATTAGATGTGTAATTCTAGTTGTCAACGAGAAAAAAAAACTAAGCAGGACAGATCGCTTTGAGAAAGTTGGCATGTATGCAATGTGAAAACAAAGACGTCGGCATGTTGTGTGGAAAAGAGAACTGAATCAGATATGAGTGGGGTGATAGTTTAACGAGTCACTCGTTCTATACATAGGCATTTCACCAGTCGAGCGAATGGACGAGGCATGATCATTGCTGTGGGCCGTGCGGTGTTCGCGATACCACCAGAGAGCCGGGTTTTGATGGCGCACGACGATCTACCGCGCCGCCTCGTCATTTCACTACATAGATTGAATTTTACGAAGAGACCATACGGCACGGTGAAGCTCACTGTCGCGGTCCTTTTGTATTCGCACTTTGTCGGGTCGTGCTGCCCCTCGAGGGCAGTTAAGCGGACCTCAAACCAGATTTCGGAGAAATTGAGAGGCTCCTCTGTGACCTGATTGCAGAGGTTATACATTTTTACTCTAGCCATGCTTTCTGAGAGGAGAACGCGGCAAAAATTGACAATCTGATCTTAAATCAAGGAGTGAAGAAGGATGCTAGGTTGCTACAACATGGGGATGATTTGCTGTGGGGGAACAAGGAGAGTAATGCCGTGAGATTTTCTCCTATTGTTCTGCTATGAGTACGTTCTCTGCTTCACTTCTGATAAGGGGAAAATCTCTTTTGCCCTTGGGAAAGTTCTCTATTCGTTCTCGACTGAAGTTTCCCCTTCTCGAAGATGTGAGTTCTGTAGCGAGCACGGTCAAGCAACCAGTTGTACAAAATGCGTTTGTTGTTGCGACCCCTTAAATCGTGGCAGAGCTTTGCTACCCTGGCAATGGCCCCGCTGAATTCAATGTATACCCGCAAATTTTGTTGAAGACTCGGATGCTTGTCAAAATTTCAAGTGTCCAAATAGCAGAACATGTTTTCTGGGCCTTTCTAGCGTCATACACATTTTTCTGATGGACCGCAGCTCAGTGGTTTGGTAAAATATACCGAAACAGGAGCTGAAAAAAGCACATTTGCTCTAGTGAATTGAGAAATAGAAAAATGCCCGTTTGAGAAATTGGTGTTGAAAAGCCGTTTTTTTTTCAGCGGTCTTTTCAGCCTAGCTTTTGACTTCTATAAGGCGAAGATCACGCAGAAGATGCATCTACCGAAACGACATTGATACCTAGCATCGGTGGATCTTAATGAGACTTTGCGTTTCCCCTTGGTGGTTGGCCCAAACTCAGTGCACCTATGTTATAGGCGGCGTCTAGAGTTCCTTCGCAGCGCGACGCGACGTTATGATTAGCCTACGTATCGATCAAGCGATGTCGCGTCGCGTCGTCGCTAGGTGTTCACAGTGAAGAGGCGCGATACATCGAATTTGACGCGCAAATTATAATCGCTCCGCGACCATCGCGTCGCGTTGCAATGCAACGCGACGCGATGGTCGCGGAGCGATTATCATCATTTTTTCGGGACAGGGTCTCTCTACACACCGAGGGAGGTGATGTCTGGCCTTTTGCGGCTTTCATTCCACTCGGGACCACTTCGCTTGAATTGAGTGGCGTGAGCTGTCGAACTGCAAAAACCGGACAACTCCTCCCCATGTGTGTAGAGAGCCCCTGTCCCATTTTTTCTTCCATCATCGGGGGCTCAAGGGGCGTTTTTGATTTTCTCGAGCCTTTTCAAAGACTAGGTTGATTGAAATTGTCATAGGTTATTGTATTGTTCTCAGGTGATACTGGAAACAATTTTGTCTGCATATTTAAGGACATGTGATGAGGGTGATGGTTTCAAGGAGTTGACGAGCTATAAAGTTTTTTTTTTGGTTTACAAACGACACAAGCTTATTCGGTCTCATTTCACCGAAACATCCCTATTCTGTACTATCAACTCCAAAAGAATTCTAAGCATAATTTGCTTCCGATTTTTTTTTGATTTTCTCGTCATTAAAGAAGCAAGTGGTCGCAACGAAAACAAAAATGTGCAATAATAATACAGATAAAAGATGAAAAAGATACATTACACTTAAATAGATAGAATAAGATATTGAGTTTTGCTTCGTTTATCTTGGACACGGAAAATTCCGGAAATTACGCAATTGCGCGTAGTCGCCTAGCGCTCGCGCCCCGTTCACACCTTGATTTCCGCGCGACGCGACTTTCGCGTCGTGCTGACATGTGCCATCGCGTCGCGCCGCGAAAACTCTGAACGCCGCCATAGCATATGGCACCGAGTTTGGGCCAACCTTTAATAGTGAACGCGAAGTCTCATTAGGATCCATGCCGACGATACATTAGCTGGATTTTTCAAAAAAAAAATGCTAATTGGACATTCGCAATTTTGACGAGTATCCGGGTCGCCAGCGGTTGGCAAAGAGATCTGAACATTTTGTGGTTGTGTAAGATGTTGTCTGTGATGAAGCTGAGTCAAAACCGGGAAAAACCGACTGGAAAAAATGCAATGCGCCCCCCCCTATTTTTTAAAGTTCTGTGACGACCCCCCCCACTTTGGAAAGTTTCCAGCATTGCTTGACCCTAGCAGCAAGTTCCTGCGTGTTTGGCCCGTATCCACCGGATGGGCTACAGAGGACGCTCACTTGTAATGGGGGTATCAGAGGCTCAGAATACTCGAGGTGCGACGATAGTAAGTGGTTGTCGGGAAACGCTCCCGAATTTGTGCACGCGTGACAACATAAATATATTGGGCGCGACGGTTCCACCAAAGCTATGCCATTCAGGAGACCTTTTTCATTTACATAACAACACTCACAACAGAAAGCATTCTGGCGTAATCTGCAATGCGCAAAATGTAGTAAAGTGCGAATATGCCCATGCTACTACAATAAAAATGTGAATGTCTCTTCTTTAAACTCAAAAATTTCAAGGCGTCGTACGCTATGAAAACCATGACTAGTTTTATTTGCTCGATGGCTTTGTTGGGTCTACCTGAGAAGTTCTGCAACGTGGGGGGGGGGGGTCGAAAGTGGCCTATTACGAAGATGTCTCACCAGTCATTTCCCACTTTGAGCAGAACGCCATGAAGCCCTCTAGCGCAATTATCCAATCATGAATACTGCGCGGAATTCACATTTTCAGTTCACGTGTTTTTAAGAGTGAGTTTCTCTACGCATTAAGGTTTTTCACTGGTGTTTTTGCAATATCAGGCCCCAAAAACCGGTGTGGTTCTCAACGCGTACGATGCCGTTAATATGTAACAAACTCTCAAAACTGTAAGTGAACCCTAAAAAATAAAATGTACCCTTATCGACCCAAACTTCGTTAAGGGGGGGATGTTTGGAATGCTGATAACGAATATAAGGTATATGGGTTTTTGTTCAACTTCGGTAATTTATGGCAGAAAACTGGCGGCATACCTCCTGCAACAAACGGTATTCGCCCGAAAAACGGGAATCAACCCTTGTTATCAAGCTTAGCTCCCCAAAGAACGACCCTGGACAATGTTTTGCTGTGAAAAAAAAATACAAATCTTGGGGTCATACTACCGTTTCCTGGACCCCTTGGGATTCAGTAGGTTTGGGAAAGCAGCGCTCACAGTTTCGACTACTATAGCTGCATGGGGCTATATGCACACCTCTTCTCGAGTGTTCCCGCCCCCGCAGACCTCCACTCTGCGTGTAGACTCCACGGGTATGTAAGCGCTCGGGATGAGGTATGCCTACACCCTATGGGGATCATTGTAAGACACTTTATTTTGATCATTTCGGAAAACGCTGGAATGCTTTCTGTTGTCAGGCAGAAATATCGTACAGCTAAAAGATTTCGTTTCATTCGATTGGCTGTACATATGTACTACACTTTGTTTTCGGACAAGATCGAATAATCCTATCAATCATTTTCTCACGTCTATATCACTATGGTTTCAGCTGACTGACTTGGAGAGACCAGGTCAGATCAAGAGTTGCCATACTTGAAGCGAGAGTACCGTCTACGCACTGATGAAATCAAAAGAACCGGGTAATCGAAAAAGATCGAATGGAATCGAAAATTCGAATTTATTGATTATCTGGCAATTTCAATTAAGCGAAATCGAAAATCCTACTCTGGCATCAATCATAGAACTTTTCCTCCTGACTTGATCTCTTCAAGCCAAGGAGAGCTCAAACCATTCTGAGGCGGCAATGAATCGAAGGGAGGAGTGCCATTCAACAACCGCTACGCTCACAAGGGAAGTATAAAAAGCGTAGGTTGGATCTGCCAAAGCGACTAGTATGGTTAGTACCTTTTCTGACTCAATAGTAAAAATGCGCAGTATCCCGCCGCGAGCAGCGGGTTCAAAAAAGTTATGAGCATTTTTTAAGCCTGGCGAAAAGGCAAGGGTTCCCATCAGGCATTTTTTTGGAGTTTCAAAAAATTTTCTCGGATTTAGATCAAAAGTTGTATGTAGGAATAATCTAGGGTGGCGAACACGAATCTGGAGTCCATTTGTTGAAATTTTTGGTTTACTGTAGGTTACGGTAGGTAACATGTCATTTAGGGATCAGAACCAACCTAAGTATTTTGAAAATCGACAAACGGACGTTAAATTCGTATTCTTCACCCCGAATAACCCCCGTATACGAATTTTGAGTAAAATCTGAGATTTTGACCAAACTACCGTATACCCACCGTAATCTACCGTAATCTGCAATAGATCGATAAACGGACTCCAGATTCGTGTTTAGCACTCCAAATAACCCTCAGAGAATGATTTTGAGACATATCTATCGTAGAAAACCGGAAATCTCGAAAGTGGCGTTTTTCCCTCGAAATTTTCCCCGGTTGGGAAGCTTCAAACGAAATGAGCCGAAAACTTTTGGAAATCGACTAATAAATCTCAAAATCGTGATCAGCGCCCCAAAAAACCTATCTGGGAGAATTTTAAGTCAAATCTGGAACATTTTTCTAAAACGCTTCCAGAGCCCTCAATTGGTAGAAATTAGCGCCCAACCGAAAATCCGTACAAGTCCAAAACGCTATCAGTCCGGACAAAGTACGGAAAATGTGCGTTCATCCAAAATTTGCTAAAGGGGGTAGTTTTGGGTGCTGAACACATTCATGAGGTCCGTTTCCGGATTTTCCGAAGAATAACGCGATTTTTGTAAGGTACAAAAAGCACAAAAAATGAGCTTTTTTAGCTTGTAACTTCTTAAAACCTGCGGCTCGCGGCGGGATACTGCGCAGTTTTACTATTGAGCCACAAGAGATACCAACGACACTAGTCGTTTTTTTGCAGATCAGACCTACGCTTTGCATACTTCCCTTGTCAGTCAATTTATACAGCTCGGTCACTTTAGATACACACACATTCGACCAGTCTGTGACCTCGAGTATGTACAACAGTGTCTCATGCTTAATTTTCCCTCGCTCACTGCGGGAAAGGCATGCAGGAGCGCGACTTAGAGGTTCAGGGAGCGCAACGCTGCACGCACGCGACGCGATTTGGATTCAAATTGTGGCGCGAACGTGGGACTCTTTGCCTCCATACCCCATCTGTTGCATTCTTGCATGTTACTCCTGGTCGGATGTTTCGACGCACTCCGTTTGATTGTGAATTGATTTTATTGACTGGATCACTCTAAGGCTCTAAAGAAGGCGTCAAACACCGAAACGCGTTAGCCAATTAATAAAGACCCGTGTCATCCTCGTGGAGGCTGAAAATCGACGAAAAAGCAACCTCAATCCATTCTGATATGAAGGCGAAAAATGGATAGATCGAATCAATCTATCTTATCAGAGAACGAAAGGTAACACACACTTTGCCGACAGCCGACGCAAAGAATCGCTGCAGGAATTTGCAATGAACGAGATTAAAAACCAAAATCACACCGCCGAACTCGAAGTTTCTCGTCTTTTTAAAGTCATCGTTTGGGAAACTAGTCAGTCACAATCTTTTGAAGCTGGTTGACTGATATGGTTCGAGTAAGTAGTTTAGGTCAGGGTATAACGGCTCGAAAGTGGAAGCCATTTATGCCAAGTTTGCGAATATTCAGCCCGTTGCCTACAGGACCTTTAAAAGTGGATACTCCTGAATCTGCGTTTTACACAACATGCACATAGTATTTGTTAATTGAAATGATGAAACTTCAATTCATACCTCGAACTCAACCAAACGATAGTGGAAATGTTTGGAATCTCACGTTTTTAGAGCCGCTACTAGATGCTCACTGGTGTGACGACTTTCCCCTTTTTTCTAGGGATAACAAGAGGTGTTTTTCCATAAAGATCGTTTCAGTATCTGCACACAGCCGGTATCGCACATCGTGATCTGAAACCATCAAACCTGTTGGTGAACAGCGACTGCACCCTTCGCATAGCTGATTTTGGCATGGCGAAACTGGCAATGAGGGATCAAATCGATGAAGCTGATGAGCACTGCTTCTACATGACACAGCACGTCGCCACACTGCCCTACAGGTACATTGATGATAAAAGCTGGGTTGGTGAGAAAATTGATGTACGGAGTATTTGGGATATTCTCAAAATTGCATTTTCCTGTGCGATTCGAGACTGGGTAGTCTATACTGAATAAGTTTCCGTTCAAACTTGATTATAATGGCACGGTAAGGCCAATGTCTCAATGGGTAAGAGTTTACTTGGCGACAATTTCTTGAAAAAAATCATCCGAATCATCCCGCATAAACTTCAATTATGAATTTTTTTTGTGGGTTAATTGATGGCAATTAGCACCGATTGCTACAATAGGTTTCAATTGATGAAAAGTCTTCACTTGGGGAGGAAAAAATCCTGTTCTTGGAAGTATCCGAAAGCTTTCGGATAGTATTTAAAGTTCGTGTCCAAAGCATTAAAGGGATTCAGTGGGATTATTCATTTATGTCCTATTTTGTTCATATTTATGGAGTAGCTGAGGTAGTTTTTTTATCTTTTCCAGGAAATCGGAAAAAAGATATCCATGAATAAGCGGTAAAGTGCGCCTAACCTCACAGGAGATCCTTTACAGCAAATTTCCGGATTATACAGATCTTTCCGAGGTTTCTAAGAAAAACCAAGAAGCTGTCCCGTCTTCTCTGACTCTGGCAGTATTCTACCTTAAAATTCCGAGAGAACTCTGGATGAAGTTTCCTCTGCGTTGTCTTCTCCAGTCATTCATATATCCCTGAAAAGACCTCAATAATCCACACTGCATAACTCTGAAACGTAGTTCAATTCAATATGGTGTGTAGCTCTCGAACACAGAAAGAAAATCTGGAGATAAGCCTCAATCACGTGGTGGATCTAATGGGTGAAATTCACTGAATGCCTCCTAATCGTTACGCACTTCATTTACTCCATTTTGCACTTTACCTACTTGTTCTCGTTTGCATATCGCTGCATGTATAGTTGTGGGAAACACCGAGAATCGAAATGTTAAAGGCAGTGGTCGCGATGAAATATGCGTTTCTTCTTTTCCTCTCCTTTTTCTGGCTTTAGTACATAGTAAGACCTGCAAGAAATTACTGCGAAAAACAGCTGTTACGGCCCAATTGAAGCCTGAACCTTCTTGTCTTTTGATGTTGGACGAGCCCACTGCACATTATCGGCATCGATGATCTCTAATATCAAGAATATCAGCTGGCCTGAAATTGAATTTCAATCAATGAACATTAACCTTCGGACTGACCTGCTCGAATATTTATGCACTCATCTATGTAGTCAAAAACATTGACCGAAGTGCTTGCTTTCTTTATTCAACTCTTTTTATAAGGTAATTTTGCATTTATTTCTTCCTATGAATGTCGATGATTTTTGACCGCTCGCCATGAGACTGCGATCTTTTTGGACGGCGCTGTGCACGTGTGCACGGAGCCCTATAAACTTCAATTCTAGCATGTTTCTCACCGCACTAACTTCATAGTTTTTCAGCTGTTTTCGATCTAAGCTGAATTTTGTAGTTTTTTCTTTAACGTTTTTCATCGTGACCACTGCCTTCAACTCCAAAGCACCATATCATTTTTTCTTAAAAAAATCAAGAAGAGCTCAAATCAAGACTGAACTCGAGACCTCATTGATACTCGCTTCCAGCTCTGGATACACAAACTACCTTTCTTCTTTTTAGAGCGCCAGAGCTTCTCTATGTAATGCCAGAGCATTCCACAGCTGTGGATATGTGGGCAGTTGGATGCATATTCGCCGAGATGATTCTCAGACGTGAACTGTTCCCGGGACGAAGTGTTTCTGGTCAAATAAAGATCATTCTCACAATGCTTGGCGCTCCATCACAGAAGGTATATGCGGGCAGTATTCATTTGAAACCATGTTGGTAGTTGACTGTTTTGAAATCTATGGATTCGCCAGCTGGTCTTCTATTTCTGACGAAGATGACCTTTCCGTCGATGACTTTGTTCATCATTTTAGATTCTGGACGAGATACGATGTGAGCGTACGCGACGACTCATTGAGAATTTCGGCGACCACGCCCAACGGCCATGGCAAGAAATCATGTACTGCAGAGAGCGCGAGGTGAATCATGTGTGAAAAACGTGTGTTGTTACAGTTGATACAGCGATAGAGAAAAACGATCCTCTCTCGCTCAGAATTCTTCCTATAGCCTGGAAAGGCTGATCTACCTAGCCAACAGATAGAAGTCAATTTTGGAAAATGATCGAAATTTTTGTGAAGTGCACTTCCTCTCGATTGATATTGTCAGCAGGTTCGCGAAGGCGCGTTTCCGTTTTGAGAGTCCTTTCCATAACAACTCCCCTCAAATGAAGTGTTTCGAACCTGAAGGTTTATTTTAGGTCCTGGGGCAGCATTCATGAACGCATGCGAATATGGTCAGGAAGTCGCCTCGCGTCCTTCGTGCAAAGCGTCTTAGGGGATTTTTAGATTTCCACAGCGGCACGGCGTGATTTCATGATTCATATGCGAATCGACGAGCGGCGGTTATCGATCGATGCCCACAGAAAACATCTCATTGCGCCGCGCTACGATGGAACTCTAAAATAAGCCTTAGAAGACCCCGGAGCACATGTCGCACTCAATGCGTAGGGCCGTGATAATACTTCCAGAGACGAGCGACGAGACGCAATGTTTACCATCGAGTTTGACCAAAAATCGATGTACCTGATATGCACTGTCACTGCTCGCTGGAGGTACGATCCCGGCCTAAAGCGGCGTTCGCAGCTCATTCGCAGCGCGACGCGATGTTATATTCATCTTACGTATGGAACATGCGACGTCGCGTCACGTCATCGCTGGGTTTTCACAGTGAAGGGGGTGCGATACTTCCGAAATTACAGGCCATAAAACGGCCAATGTCTCACAGTCGAATGCGAACCACGCCCCGCGCGGCCGCACGCGCGTCGGAAGCAGCCGGGTTTTAGCCGCCGCGCGACCAGTTTTGGCCGCCGCGCGACGTTTCGGGCGCCGCGCGGCGGCCGAAACTCGTCGCGCGGCGGCCAAAACTCGTCTGCTTCCGACGCACGTGCGGTTGCGCAGCGCGTGGTACGCAGTCGACGGTGAGACATTGACCGTTTTAAGGCCTGTACGTGCAATTCGTCTTCGCGCGACGTCCATAGCGCCGCATTGCAATGCAACACGACGGACGTCGCGCGGCGGCGAACTCGTTGCTGCTTTTTTCAGTTTTTTTTTTAATTACCTTTCTTGAATTAACGTTTTTTTAAACTAACTTATGTTTTTTTTTAAATTAACGCATACAAAGCTAACAATGAAAGCAATAAAATAAGCGTATCAAGGATACTTTTAAACGTAAACGAAAAACTTTAGGTATTACCAGAAAAAAATTGTCGTAGCTTGCTTACGAGAGATCGCATCTCAGGCACTCGTGGGGACGGCCCGCCACACTTTCGAGGCCGAAACGGCCATCCGCCGACCTTGAGAGAGTCATTCGGCCATCCACACCCGTTCTCGACCGCGACGCGTCTACGCACATCGGCAGTCGCAGCCATCCGCGCCCCTACGCAGCTGTTCGGGATCATCACCATGTTTAGACAAAGATATTCACAATGTTGCTGGTACAAAAGGCTCCTCATCTCGCAGTGTGTCTCAGTCGGCTCTTCGGAGCCGGACGTGGAAGGTGGCCTCGAGTCACTTTCCAGAAGATCCACCGGATACCGGAGGATAATTTTTGTTGCCGAGGGGATCTCCCACGGCTCGGGGGGGTGGTACCCAACCGTGGGGCCATCTCCCCACGGTCCATGGTGGGTGCACCTCACTGTGGACCGTCGCGGTCGGGCCACCCCCCCCCCCGGGGGGATCCCAACAGGGATGATCTTTGTGGGATGTCCCCGGGTCCCCTGTGCTAATCCGAAAGCGCTAAAAATGGACATGGACAGTTTTTCAGCCGCTTATGGGCAAATTTTGGACCGCTGGGGGGCCGCGGACCGGCAGATTTTATCGTAGGACGCCGATCCGCGCACCTTTCGACGTCGATGCGCTAATCGGAGGCGCGGCTCGGCAGCCAGTGGTGCGACGGCCGTACCCCCCGAGTGCCTGAGGTATGTACGCAATTGCGCGTAGTCGCCCTGCGGACGCGCAGCGTCTACACCTGCGTTTTTTGTCTTTTAAGTAGGTGCTCTCACGGGTCGCAGAGCGTATCAGGGCATCAACCACATCTTTTCAAGTAGCCTGCATCTGCCCAAACGAAATCAAGCACGACTCTAATGAAAAAAAAGAGATTGGGCGGGAAGTTTCCGATGAATTGTGAGCCTTCGTTCATTACACTTTAGACACGACATGTGCTTCACGATCGCCCCTGGAAGGACGCTTTGCGCATAGGACGCTGGGTGGCTGGCTCCCTGACCCTTCTTGAAAGCGTTCGGGCATGCTGTCCCTGGTGAGAAAAGCTATCCAACAGTATAATGATTGTTAGGGTTTGAGTTCCAACAAAATAGTTGAGGATGAAATTCCTGGTGTGTCATAAAGTAAACAAATATGTATGTACAGTATACGGTTGCTCAGCGTCATGTGTACTGTATGTACATGCAACGATCTGGAAATCACAATCCTAGTTTTTTTTGTTCAAATCTCAACTTTGGCAAGCATTTTATTGTTGGATAGCCCTCTTAGCCTGAACCTGAATTTATGAAGCAACAAGGCTTTTTCGTGCACTTTCCTCATCTATAAAGCACTCCCTACGTGCGATAAAGATGTTCTTCTGAGAGCATATAAAACTTACATAAGGCCTATCCTGGAGAGTGGGTCGGTGGTTTTTGCTCCACATAAAAAAAACATTTCTTTGCTAGAGAGAACCCAATAGAATTCAGACGCAAATTATTTGCAAGGGCTTTTCAGTTGTCTTACAGTAGCATACCCAATTCAAAGATTCGGAACAGAGAGTAGTTGCTACACACATTAGAATCTCGGCGGAAGGTTTGTGATGTCGTCACTGTCGCTAAAATGTTAACGAGTATCATGAGAGTAGATGTTTCTAAATTTCACCGTATAATCCATTCTAGAACCAGAGGTGGTACAGAGAAAATTTCATATGCAGTCCCAAAAAGTACACTGAGGTCGTGCTCGTTTACGTGCAGGGCTGGGTCGCTCTTTGTTTTATTTAGAGAAGGGATACCTGCCTTTCGTTCCGGAGTGAGATCATTCAAACGTAATGGGCGAAGGAAGTTACTGTGTTTTTAGCGGGAAGTTCGCTGATGGGATGGAGATCACTATGTATCAGCGATTCATATCTGCGCTCAATCTGTATAATACTAACTTACTGTGTTTCTGTGTTTCTCACATACATATGCCTTGTGCATCGTATTTAAAAAATAAATAAATAAATCCTGAGTAGTCTTTCAGATTTAGGAAAAAAGTTGATTTCGAGGTCTCAAGAGAGGACTGAAGAGACGCAAAAATGCGTCCCCACGCTCCTTCTGACCAAATTCTACGAGTGGTAGTTTAGATGGGGTTAAGCGGCAGCATTTCCTCATTTGCCCTTAGAAAAAAGTCTACTTGCTTTCGGCATTTTATGAAATTTCTTTTGCGTAAGATTGCTTTGCTATAGTCTCTGCAATTCTTGAAACCAAAAAGTGATGCATCAGTTTCCCGTTTCCGTTTACCGAGTCTGTCGATCTACTTTACTTCCTATATAGCACTTGAGGTGGTTAGGGAGTTTCAATAAAATTACGCAACTAGTACACGGCTCTCCTTGTACATATACAATACCCGCGCTAAGTTTTGCAAAAACGTGGAGCATTTGCCGAACTTCGCAAAAAAAACGTCCGATGTTTATAACTTTTTTGAACAAAGACATTTTTAGATTCTGAAAACGCGATCTTATTAACAGCTCAAATTCCTACCTATTAATGTAGTACATTGTGTACCGAAGTTAACTAAAACCGCTTTGTTCTCGAGTGAATTTGCTTTTGCGCGCGGCAAAGTGAGGCGAAACTTTGAGTAGTAATTGTACAATTAATAAAAAGGCAATCTCTATGTTTTCTTCGTGAATATATTAAGGTGGGGGCTGCACGAGATCTGTGCAGATTGAATTTTTTTAATCCTCCATTTATCGGTCTGGGGCTTTCGCAACAAAAGCCAGACTATTGAGGAAGCTCCCGTGCGTGTTTAATGAAGGATTTCGGGTATTCAATCTGCACAGATCTCGAGGCTACCCACCTTAATCTAATCACGAAGAAAACATAGAGATTGCCCTTCTATTATTTGTACAATTACTACATGGAGTTTCGCCGCAATTTTCCGCACGCGACGTTTTGCGAAACGACCGCAAAAACAAATTTACTCGAAAAGAAAGCGATTTCAGTGGTCCGCAATGTACATTATTATGTAGGAATTCGAGCTGTGAATAGGATGGCGTTTTCAGAATTCAAAAATGTCTTCGTTCAAAAAAGTTATATGCATCGGACGCTTTTTTGCAAGTTTGGCAAATGCTCCCCGTTTTTACAGAACTTGGCGCGGGTATTGTACGTGTGTGGTACATAGGTGAGATCAAAATGATTTTCTGCTTTGAACATACCTTCTTCTTATCTCCTGAGCTCACTTTAGATATAGCGACAAATTCTCGATTCTATTTTACCTCTGTGCTGTGGAAAGAATGACTCCGAAAATAGTCGTTTGAGCCGCAGAAATGCATTTCTGCCGTAAAAGCTGTGAAAAAACGCCTTCTTCTGAGAGCTCGAGCAGTGGCCGTATTCAAGAAACTACGGGAGCCTCCCGGGAAGTTTCTAGTACCAGCCGATGTGTGCGGCAAGCGGGCTTCGGACCCTCCCGGGAGGCTCCCGTAGTTTCATGCATACGGCGACAGGTTGTCCTCTCTTGTCCACCCTGCAGC
Organism: Aplectana chamaeleonis; assembly: GCA_029168955.1. Taxonomy (NCBI): domain Eukaryota; kingdom Metazoa; phylum Nematoda; class Chromadorea; order Rhabditida; family Cosmocercidae; genus Aplectana; species Aplectana chamaeleonis. The sequence goes on along the minus strand of JAPDOI010000050.1, from coordinate 2,646,115 downwards.
GCGGACCATCCATTGCCCCACATCCTCATCATTCGATGGGCCCACTATACATAGGAATTTGCTAAAAATTTTGAACTCAGAAAATCGAGAAAAGTTCGGATTCAGATTCGGAAATGTTCGAGGAAAATATCGAAAAGAAAAAAAGTTTTGTGCTTGGAAACGCCTTCTGTCAGCAATCACATATCCTACGAGAAAGAGAATGAAACACCAGCTATACGTTTCCTTGGATAGAATAATGATCTGGGAAAACGTACATAAACTTATGTAAAAGTCTACCTCGCGAAGTGTGCGATTTCGCAACCAAACGAAACAGAATTCCTATGAGGACATGGGTGAAAAGCTCTATATTTATAAGACGCAAAGCGAGTCTTCGGTGCTACGACGTTCTATGTCCTCTAGCATTCGCTCGCGTATAGTCCTATACAAACTCACTTGTTGCCCCGTTACACCTGGGCGACAAGTCATTTTTCTGGGGCGCGAAATGGAAAGTGTGGGGCGATTGTGGGCATTTGTGCCCACAAAACTACTTGTACCCCCACTAAATCACTAGTCGCCCCGCGAAATCACTTGTTACCCCAAAAAAGCAGCTGCTGACCCTAAAATCACTTGTTGCCCCGCAAAATCACTTGTTGCCCGCAAAATCACTTGTTGCCCCGCAAAACCACTTGTTGCTCGGAATCATCATTTGATCGTTCGGACCCCACTGCGTTGTTTATTCACGGATTCCGTCCACCCTCTAGTCACCTTGTACTCCTCAAACCCTTCTTCTTCTTTTTCCTCTTCCCCCTCTTCCTCCTCTTCTTCTTCTTCCTCTTCTACCTCGCCGCTTGTGAGTGTGGCTTGAAGGCAGTTGTCGCGATGAAAAGCGTTATCTACAAAACTATAAAAATCAGCCTAGGTTGAAAACAGCTGAAAAACTATGAAGGTAGCGCGGTGAAAAACGGGCTAGAGTTAGAGTTTCTAGGGCTCAAAGATGCTAACTCGTGCACACGTGCACACCGCTGCAAAAATAGATCGTCGCCTCATGCTGAACAGTCAAAAATCATCGACGTTCAGAGGTAGAGATAAATGCAATTTTACAAAATGAAAAGGGTTTACCAATGAAAGCAAGCACCTCAGTCGATGTTTTTGACTAGATGAGTCCGAAGGATGATGTTCTTTGATTGAAATCGAATTCCAAGCCAGCTGATGTTCTTGATATTAAAGATCATCGCTGCCGATGATGTGGAGAGGGCTCGTCCACCATCAAAAGACAAGAAAGTTTAAGGCTTCAAATTTGGCCCGAAACAGCGGTTTTTTCGCGATTCTTTCTCATTGGTCCTACTACTCTAAACCCAGAAAAGGGTTTAGAGAGGAAAAGAAGACAAGCATATTTTATCGCGACCACTGCCTTTAAGGTATAGGCGGATGAGGGAATTCCTTCGTTGAGATCTGTCAATAACAACAAAAAACACTTGAACTAAAATCCAGGGGTGGTAGTAAATACATTTTCAACGCGAGTTAACCATCACCTTTGAACCGCGAGGTAAGCACCAACTTTACGCGAGTTAACGGCCAGGTTTATGCGAGCTTGCCAATCTTTGTACTTGGTGGATAAGTGGTTAGGACGCTGTAGAAAGTTTGCAGGACCCGAGTGGGCGAGTGCAGGACATCATAGAAAGTGTGCAGGACCCGAGTGGGCGTGTGCAGGACCCCATTGGGAGTGTGCAGTATGTGTGCAGGACCCGAGTGGGCGTGTGCAGGACCCATTGGGGAGTGTGCAGGATGTGCTGGACCCCATCGCGTGTGTGCAGAATGTGTGTAGGACCCCACTGAGGGTATGCACGACGTCAGAGAAAGTGTGCAGGACCCGAGTGGGGCTTAGCAAGTCGTCGTGAAATGTGCGTAGTACTATAGTAGAGGTGCAGGAGCATCCTGCGCACTCCCAATGGGGTCCTGCACACTCTCAGTGAAGTCCTGCACACCCCCAGTGAGGTCCTGCACACTCACACTGTGGTACTGCACAAAATCATAAACGTCCTCCATACCATTCACGACGACTTGCATACTCTTCAGCAAGCGTAAGCGTAAGGAAAACGCGTTATCGTATGTGATCTCGCGTTAAGTCCGTGCAAAACTGCAACCAAACGGGAGCTGACAGAGAAAATGGAAATAGTGTGTGAATGAAGAAAAAGATGGATAGCTTCCGGAAAAGTCCTCCGGAGGACTTTTTCGGAAGCTATCCATCTTTTTCTGTATTCACACACTCTTTCCATTTTTTTCTGTCAGCTCAAGTTAAGTTGCAGTTTTGCGCGGATTTACCGCGAGCTGAAAAAAGCTCAGAAAAGCTTGAAAAAAATTCTCAATCACTAATTTTTCTCCAAAAAAAAAAGGCAGAACGGACCATTTTTTTGCATTGTTTTCAATGCGTATATAGGGGCTCATACAGTGCCATGAGTGTGCTTAGTTTCAGAAATGCCTGGCTCATCTCCTGAAAATCGTCAAGTGAAAAGCTCACGGTCAGCTGCAGTTACCCGCGAGTTAACTCGCGGTTATCTACCCATTTACTACCACCCCAGATTTATTTCTAAATGCTCCTCATCAGACTAGAAAAAATCACGAATAAATTAGAGTATATCAAACGAATAAAAATTTTTGAATATTCGAATAATCGAATAATTCGGATAATTGACTCTTTCGAATATTCGAATAAACGAACCATTCAAAAAATCGACTTCTCCGAATATTCGAATAAACGAATATTCGGAAAATTACCTTCTCCGCATATTCGAATGAACGAATTATTTGGGTATATGACTCCTTTATTTATTTATTTTGTAGACGCAGGATAACCCGCGTGGAAAAACAAAGCATATATAAAACAGACAGAAAAAGAATTAACTCAAGAAAAATAGTAACAAAGAGTACGCATAAAAAAGTGAACAAAAGCGGTGATAGGGACTCTTTCGAATAAGCGAATAAGCGAATTATTCGAAAAATTGACTTTTTCGAATACTCGAATTATTCGAATATTCGATTATTCGTTTATTCGACCGAATAATCGTTTTCCGAATATTCGTTGACATACTCTAGAAGAAATCGGGATTCGTTTTTTTTCGAATGTTCGGTTTTGCGAATAATTCGGAAATGTTCACTTTTCGAATACTCGATTTTCCAAATAATTCGGAGATTGACCTTTCTAAATTTTCGACTTTTCAAATGATTTGAAGTCGCCTTTTCTAATTGAATATTTAATTTACGAATCATTCGATTTGGTCGAAGTATAGTTCCCACCCCCATGAAATTTCAGGGTGTTTTTGGGGAAAAAAATCGGATTCTGCTCAAAAGTGGCAATCGTGGGCAATATCAATATGTCACGGTATCAGGCAGTAAACATGGAGAACTCTTGAAAGAAAAACCATTACACTTCCGTGAGAATTTTGTGCCGGTGGCAAATTATAAACTTGTATCTAGCGTACCACTTCGAAAATCGTCAAAAGTCGCGATTTGCCATCAAATTTTCCCTAAAAAAAAGCTTTGAAAGAATCAAATCGAAAACTTCAGAAAATTCACACATAAACCCCAAATTCGTGATCAGCGCCCCAAATAAAACAACTGGGAGGATATTAAGTTAAATCTGGAACATTTTTAAAAACGCTTTCGGGGCCCACTAATTGATATGAATAAACTTCCAACCGAAAATCCGTACAAATCCATAACGCTATCAGTCAGTGCAAAGTTAGGGTAATGTGCCTTCACCCAAATTTTGGCCAGAGGGGTTGTTTCGGGCGCTGAACACAATTATGAGGTCAGTTTCCGAATTCTCTAAGGACTAGTGCACGTTTTGGAAGGTACAACAGGTACAGAAATCTGACGAAAAACGTCTATAACTCTTTTCGGTGCGGTTTTAGCCAGATGCGAGGACCATAATCGGTTTTACACCAGAAACGGTTCTAGAGAGTTATATTTCTTCCAGAATAGTTCGGCTAACTAAAAGTAGCTCCATTAAGAGCCTCACTAGATTTGAGCTTATAGAAGTAAGTGGAAAATGGAGGAAGATCGAGGTGATGATCAGGAGAGAAAGACAACACGCGGGCGCACGCGATGCGACCGCATACGCCACCGCCCAGGCCTCCTCCGTGCCGGCGCTAGCTGGGGCGTGACAATCCACACAATGCTCACAAAGATTTTGTGGGCATTGCCCACAGTTTTTTTTTGTGAGCACTCGACTCTCGCCGGCGCGATTATGTGGAACGTCTAGCGCCGACGAAAAAGGACGCGAAATTGGCTACGCCTTCCGGGGCAACACGCGAGCGAATGCCAGAGTCGATGCCAGCGGTCGCGCAGCGGTGATCGCACACCATTAGATACATACCTTAGTCCCCCATTGCTATCGGTTAATGACAAACCGAATCAGGGTGCCTATAGGTCAGTTTTAATTCACCCTTTTGGAGGTAAACCCTATACTACATGTGACGTGCTTTTTAAGTTTCCCATGAAAATCGGTATTATCGGTAGGTGCCTGCTTACCACGGCTGCGCGTCAACGTAGATGCCTACTTTCGAGATTAGTCGTTTTTTGATGATTTTAATGTGGCTACAGACATCTGTGAGCAAGGTGGGATGGATTGCAAATCAACTTCATATTGCGCGGAAAGGCAAATTCTAGACACAGTGAAGGAATATTTTTATTGCTTCTTTTTTTTAGATTTTGATTCTTCGCCAGATAGAGCGAAACCAAAAAAGAAGCGGAAAACAAAAGAATGCGCTTTTCTCCGTGCAATACACGTCGCGTCCGCCAGAAGCCGTTCTTCACCCTTCAACTGCTGCCCTTCTTCAAAACGGTGCACACATCTGATTCATTTATGGGTTCCTTCAGTAGTTATTCAGAAAAACAAAAGTGATGGGCAACTTATTCATCATCCTGATGCATGTGCCGTTGAGACCTTTTCAAGGAAGTTAGACGTCTCGAGAAAACTTTTCACTTTTTGAGACCAAATCACAAAAGAATTGGCAGAGTTCCTCATAGGATCTGTGGTGTTTAGATGAAACACACAGGCTAACTCACAAAAAAAAACAAGATTACATGCAAGACCGATTTTTCTAGCATGAGCCACCCTTTTTTTATTTCTGTGTTTTTTCCCCGCACAGGTTTTCACAACATAAAGTCAATTCAAAATCACTATCCTTTTTCGCATGATTTCTTCTGATATTTCCTAAAGTGCTTCTTACAGGTGTCTGATGACATGATCGACCTAATTTCGAAGCTGATCGTTGTCGATGTTGGAGATCGAATCGACGTCCAAGGAGCGCTCAATCATTCATATATCACACAGAGTATCAGCGCCGATGAATTGCGTGCACAGAAAACTTGCCCATTCAAGGTGATCAATCAATCACCATCAAATGCATGACAAATTTGAAGAACGGATGGAACATTCGAAGAATTTAGGTGAAAATGGATATGGCAGCCGTTGAGACACTCACCCATCAGGAATTAATCCAAGCACTCAACAAAGATGTGCGTTCAGCCGACTGCCTTATCTATGCAGCACGTTCTGGAGGTTAGTGGATAGGCTTTCTCTATTTAGGTTGAATAAGCAGTGAAAACTCTTACTTCAGGCTCTGAAGGTTCAAAGAACTCAACCGAATGTTCGTCAGCTGAATCCGAGGAAGGCAGCGGAACTCGAAGCGAGTTTGGCGGCCTGAGCCCAATAATGACGGCTCTCTGATCTATAATGCTGATTTTATCCTTTGCTCAATATCCTGTTTTGAACGAGCATAGAACCACAGCTGTCCCCTCAGCAGGCATCTCAATCTCATGCGCGGAAATTTGGTGACCTATTGCTCCAATTCGAGCTCAAAGGCGGTCTCACGATAAAAATCCGTTCCCTAATTTTCGATGTGTTCGAATAGGTAAGTCCTCTAAGTAGACGTTAACAAAGGAGGATCCCTACAGAACTCTCAAATACAGGAGTAACACTGCTTAAGGAAAACTCTAAAATAGCTAATTAATTGTGGTTCGGGAAGCTGCAGACAAAGCATCAAACCTGACGTCGGCGCGGTTTCTCGCTCTAAAATTCTTAGCTATGATTAACTTTGTTTCCAGATTCTGGTACCGGAAACTTTAGAAATAAGCTTGGCCAAGGCACATGCTGGGGTGCTAGAACCTTTTGCGTGAAGGAATATTCGAAAATTTAGGGCCTGTTCCTCGTGTGAAACGAAAGCAGAACAACTGTTATATGACGTGGGCGGGGTGATCCAATAAGTTGGCTGGTCCATGAGATTTTCATTCACTTCCTGACCGTTTTTTTGTCGTGCTTCCATCGTTAATAGTCTCAGAAGGACCTAAAGCTTACGTTTTCTCCAAAAAACGGGCGATTTTTCCATCGTGAACCCTGCCTTTAGAATTTCCGTGCTCACATTTTCCCCAATGCCAACATCGCACTGTAACCGATAACCACCCAAGTGAATGAAAACGGGATCAATTTGAAGCCATGCACCCTTTGGGTACACTGAATAATGATTCTAGCCTCCTCATTCTGTGTATCCTTTAGGCTGTCGTTGGTATACTCTTCTAGTCGTGTGTTGTATTCTACAATTCTATTTATTATTTCTAGGTAAACATACTCTCCATAGTGAGTCGTATATTGTATGTCGTAATTTCAGCGCTACTTCGTGACGTATGCTTTCATCTTGCTTAATGCTCAAGTACATATAACAGCCGAAATACATTGTTATTTGATCGATTCTATTGAAATTACGTATATATATGAAATTCTCGATCATGTATCCTCATTACTATGTACACATTCTGAATGTACGTTCGTAGGTATGTAGTAGATATGTTATCATACTACTCCAATCTATACTGCCAAGAGAAAATCTTAAGTGATTGAGACAGTCCACCCAACCTTCGGTTTGTGTTGTTGGTGCTGATACTCTTATACTCTATATCGAATCTCATCTTATAATCAATTCACTGCGACTTCTTTGCCTATACTTTCATTATTTCATGCATTTTTCATTTGCAGCACATATGATTTCTAAGTGATTAATGAAATTTCTATTGGTTGCTCTTAAGTCAGTGTAGACTCAACATACGGCTCGTTCTGCACTTTCGTCGTATATCGCCGCGACTGCATAGGTTCGTTGGGGTGGAGATAGCGGTCCGAGGGGTGAAGGTTGTTTAGGATACCTGAGTGGGAAATGGTGAAGGTTCCCTATAGACTTGCAACTTCAAAATTTGGCGTTTTCCTAATCCTCTTTTTCTTGCATTCAATATATTTTTTATTTTTAATCATTGATTTAGAAACATTTTTTTTCGTTAGATGACCTTCTTTTGAATTTCACTATTCATAATGAAATGATCTGCCTAGGTCATGTAAAAATTCCTTTGAGCTGTCTTGGAGTCAAAAATTTTCGAAAACTTTTCCCAAGCGATTTTTGAAAAACTACCCGTTCTTCGCTCACAAAATTTTTGCCCTTTACAACGAATCTTTGAATGGAGCTGTTTCCAAAGTCTCTGTCGAATTTTGCGTCGAATAATGTTTTCATGTTGAGCAGAATACGTTTCCAGTCTCTCTGCTGATTTCAATTTATGAAGTAACGTTTCTTTCATCAAAAGCAATCACTTTTTCGTCCATAACTTTTTTACACTAAAAAATAGCTCTTTGGCTCTTCGGTTTTTTGGTAGCTGTTTTCGGAGTCCCCATAAAATTCTGCATCTAAAAGCGTTTACAGTTTTGAAAAATACGTTCTCCACCTACCAGCCGATTTCAGTTTATAGAGTGCATTTTTTTTCGCCTGAAATTATCGGTTTTTCGTCCATAGCTTTTTTGTGCTTGGAGATAGACCTCTGGTGAAGGTTGTTTTCGGAATCTCGATGGAACTCTGCGTTGACTAGTGTTTCAGGTTCGGAAAAATATTTTCTCGATCCTTCAGCCTAATTCATTTTACGAAACACCGGTTTTTCGCCTATAACTCTTCAACCGTTAGAGATAGGGTTTAGTGAAGGTTGTTTTTTGAAATCTGCGTAAAATTCTGCGTCGAATAATATATCGGGTTCCTTAATTTGCTTGCCCCATAAGCCAGCCAGGTCGGTGGAGCCGAGCCCCGTTGTTGGCTCCGGCAGAACTCTGCGTCTCTCATTTAAAACATAGAGGCGAGTGCACCCTATGGAGATAACTATGGAGCTCGGCTCCACCGACCTGGCTGGCTTATGGAGCGAGCAAAGTTAGGAACCCGATATGTCATTCGACGCAGAATTCCACTTAAAGTTCAAAAACAATATTAACCAGAACCTTTTCTCCAAAGGTTGAAGAGTTATAGGCGAAAAACCGGTGTTTCGTAAAATGAATTAGGCTGAAGGATCAAGAAAATAATTCTCCAAACTGGATACACCAGTCGACTCGGAATTCTATTGAGATTTTAAAAACAACCTTCACCAAAGGTCTTTCTCCAAGCAAAAGAAGAGTTATGGACGAAAAACCGATAATTTCAGGCGAAAAAGTGCTCTTTAGAAACTGAAGTCTGCTGCAAGAAGGGGAACGTATTTTTCAAAACTAAAAACGTAATTCGATGCAGAATGTTATGAAGATTTCGAAGGCAACCTTCACCAAAGATCTACATCTAAGCACAAAAAAGTTATGGACGAAAAACCGGCAATGACACCCATCAAATCTTGAAAATGACTCGCATCAGTGTTGGGTCATCTTCATTCTTTTTCGGGGCGTTTCACCGGTTGCCACCGGATTTCCCAATGGTGAAGATTCCTTCCTTCACCTGCCCAGGGGTGAAGGTTGGTGGAGTACATGGCTCCACCCAACGAAGCTATGCGCGACAACATGTTTCGAATAGGCCGGGCTTGAACATTTCGCGACTGGAGATACGGTGCATTTTCCATCGTCCATATGGCCGAGGGTATACTTCGGGACAGGGGCTGTCTACACACCGAGGCAGGAGTTGTCCCGTTTCTACAGTTTGAAATGTCACGCGCCTCAACGCGAGCGAAATGGTCCCGAGTGGATTTAGAGCCGCCAAAAGCGGGGAAACTCCTCCCTCGGTGTGTAGAGAGCCCCTGTCCCCATACCCTCCGTTGCGGCGATCCGATTGCGCCGAATGAGGTTGCACGGCGACGCGATTATGGCCGGGGATCATACATACTGCCGTCGCCGCGATTTTATTTCACCGTTGCTCAATGAAGAGCGAAGCCGATGTCATCGCGGCAGCTTGACTATTTACTCGCTATTTCAGTAATGTGGTTGAAAACGGAGGTGTAAACCATTCTGGGGCAGTAATAATTTCCCATCTCAATCCACGAACCGCCATTCTCCTTGTCAAAACAATCGATTGTTTCCAATGCGCTACATCACGGCGATTGGTCGATACAGCTTCTCGCGCATAGCCACGACGGTATAGTGTGTTCCCTTCTTATGACGGGGCTTTCGCATCGCTGCGCAAGAAATAGCGGCGATGCGTTGCTCCATAATGACGCTAAACAGCGTCGCGCGTAGCAGCTCCCCATTTCCGTTGCGTGCGATGCGTTCTCGGCCCGAATCATGCCAGCGACGTGACCAATCGCGGTGACGGAAAGTACAATAATGGCCTATTTTCCGAAACTAGAAACTCTTGGTACGCATCTTCACACTCGGGCGTAGCTGGAGTTTAGCTCAGGGGCATTTCTATTAGTAGGTTAATGGAAAAGTTTCCGGAGTTTTCCCGACTTTGAATTAAAAACATCTGTTTCAAAAACAAACAAGGCTCACCCAACGAAATAATTTCCATCACAGTCAACTTAGATAAAAACAGCCCACTTCCCGCCGGCCAAGTCGGGCTAGTCGACTTCGCGCGGCTCTAATTTCGTGGGCGTGGCACAGTGCCCCACTTCCCGCGGAGATCGAGGCTTTTCCGTCTTCCCGCGGAGTGTCGGCCGGCAGTCGGCTATTCCTGGGGGTCATCGAACACTCACTCATCGATTCCCATTTTGATATCATCATTGCATCACCCACTAGAGTGGAGCCAATGAACGATTGCAGAGCAGAGAACGCTGTGTTGAGGCTCTTTTCAAAAGCCGCACTGTGTGCGACGCTGGTCTTGTGCAGGTGAACCACTGTCCGCTAAAGACATCTGCGAATTGGAAGACTGCACGGACCAGTTAGTGTGGGAAGCTTCCCCGTATAAGCTCACTCCTCACTTGTCAAGAGCAGTTCAAGATGAAATCTCCAGAAGCGGATTTTTGAAATTTTTTTCTAACAGACCTTTACTTAAAAGTTGATTTTTAAATGTGCCGCGAACTGTTTTAAGACTGTGTAATGTCAGTCATCAGATTAGCCGTAAGGCGGTGGCAGAAGGGTCGCAGAGTGCTTGTTCACCGTGTACGGGCAGTCAACAAAACGGCGGTGCCGACTGTCCGCGACCAATCTATTGGCCTTCCGCGGGAATGGTTACGGACGTCGGCTAGTGGTACCGCGGGAAGTGTGCTGTCTCTATCTGAGAAGGATCCTTCGCCACCGATTGGGCAGATCATGAATTCCCGGCGCGTAGAACTCTGGCTGTTTAGAGTCGAAGTATTCTTCTATAATAACAAGGGAAGTATAAGAAGCGTAGGCCTGAACGGTAGAAATCTAATGTCATGTGAGAATGTTCACGCATTACATGGTGAAATGGTGTTGGGTACCCGCCGCGAAAGATAGATTTGAAGGAGTTATAAGCTCCGAAAGCTTGCCGATCATCGACCTCCTTCTAGTCTATGAATTGTTAGGCGATCGAGAGAACAGCATCGACGGCGCAAAGGTAGGAAATGGTAGTGATCGGCATGTGATCAGGGTTCGAATCTCCGCCAGAGCTGTTTCTTTGCAAAATCACGGAACTTTCACATTTTGATCAAAAATTATGTCACAAATGCCATCTTATCCTTTTGCTGCGCGATATAGCCATATCGACAGTGAAATAGACTCGGGTACAAGGGATTCAAGGTTTTGTTTTCCATCAAACCTTTCTCATTAGTTTGGTGAACTTATTTGATTAGGGAGTATTACCCCACATATTTTAAACAACCTTGTCACTTTATGGGGCGCATAATACATAACCATTTCTTTCACTAATGGTAAATAGACACATAATGCATCAAACATAAGCAAATTCCGCAATAGGGACAGCGAATGAACGCGATAGGCCCCTGGCAACCTATCTCTTCACAAGGGCCGAGCGCTACTGGGAATTCGAGATCAGTTGGAGTTTCGAAAGGACCCGGACGGATAAGAGCGTAGCCGGCCTTAAAGGCATCGTCCACGCCGAAAATCTTATATTATTTTGAACGACCTAAAAACTCTAAATTTTGAAGAGCAATAGTAGAGTGAAATCGCTTGAGCAGTGCTTTCGTTTAGAAAAACCCGATGTCTGCCAGCTGAACCAAGCTTGTTACGCCAGGCGGTTTCGTCGAAATTTGCAAGTTTTTCCCCGTCGGCACAAGAGCCTGTATCGCGCTCTGATTGGAAAAACACTCCTTGAGTCGAGAAAGAGAACACAATTCTCCGGCATTTGCTGAATGAAAGCATTCTCAAAAATTGCAAGCGTTGTTAACGTCGTCAGGATATGGTATGTTCCGCTGACGACGTAAAGTTTCTTCGTCTTGAATACACTCTTCAATGGGAAGCGACAAACCTGCTCTGGTAACTGGACAAAGAGCATTTATCCGACCTTGCCTGATGGGAAAATTGAGGGGCATGACGTTCAGACTACGGGTGGTCGCAGAAGCCGACTGCACCAAGCGCACCGTCTTCTAATAATGGTTCTCGTAACTTGTTCAAAATATGTGGGCTAATACTCCCCAATCATAAAAGTTCCCCAAAACAATGGGAAAGCTTTGAGGGGAAACAAAACTTTGAATCCCTTGTACCCGAGTCTATTTCACTGTCGATATGGCTATATCGCGCAGCAAAAGGATAAGATGGCATTTGTGATATAATTTTTGATCAAAATATGAAAGTTCCGTGAATTTGCAAAAAAGCAGCTCTGGGGTATAATCGAACCCTGGTCACATGCCCATCACTGCCCCTTCCTCCCTTTGCGCCGTCGATGCTGTTGTCTCGATCGCTTAAAGGCAGTGGTCACAATGAGAAACGTTATCGAAAGAACTACAAAAATCAGCTTAGATCGAAAATAGCTGAAAAACTATGAAGGTAGCGAGCTGAAAAACGGGCTAGTGTTAGAGCTTCTGGGGCCCAAAGATATCAGTTCGTGCACACGTGCACAGCGTCGTCCAAAAAGATCGCAGTCTCATGCCGAGCAGTCAAAAATCGTCGACATTCAGAGAAAGGAATAAATGCAAATTTACCTAATAAAAACAGTTGAACAATGAAAGCAAGCAGTTCAGTCAATGTTTTTGACTAGATGAGTCCGAAGGATAATGTACATTGATTGAAATTCAATTTCAAGCCAGCTGATGTTCTTGATATTAAAGATCATCGATGCCGATGATGTGGAGTGTGCTCGTCCACCATCAGAAGACAAGAAAGTTCATGCTTCAAACTTAATCCGAAACAACGGTTTTTTCGCAATTTTCTCTCATTGGTCCTTCTACTCTGAACCCAGAAAAGGTTTAGAGAGGAAAGGATATTTTATCGCGACCACTGCCTTTAACAATTCATTGATTAGGAGGAGGTCGATGGTCGGCAAACTTTCGGAGCTTATAACTCCTTCAGATCTATCTTTCGCGGCGGGTACCCAACACTATTTCACCATGTAATGCGTGAACATTCCCACATGACATTAGATTTCTACCGTTCAGACTTACGCTTCTTATACTTCCCTTGTTAACCCATTTTGACTTTTCTCATCGTTAGTGAACTATTTTCTACCCAGGAAGTGCTGCATCGGAGCGGAACAGATGGTAGTCGGAAGGGGCAAGATTTCGGCTATATGGAGGGTTAGGAAGAACTTCCCAGTCCAGATTCAGCAGTATCTGTCGCATTGTCCCGAGCTCTGATTACGGTCTGATTAAGCTGTTGCTTTGGAGTGGATGATTCTTTTTCTAATGTCTACCTTATTGTAGCCTGTTCAATAAATAAATAAAATAAATAATTACGTGTGCCCGAGCATTGTCGTGATGAAGGTGAACAAAATCTGCTAGACCCGGGCTCGGAAGCTCTTCCTCACCCTCCATATAGCCCAGATCTTGCCCTTACGGACTACCATCTGTTCCGCTCGATGCAGTACTTTCTGGATGGAAAACAGTATGAAAAGTTCGGAAACTTCTGCATCAACCTAATAGTAAGCTCTTGATTCCGGTTATTACAACAAAGAGCGGTCGCTTTTTTGTTGGAACATCCTTTTAGCCAGATACATTCCACTGAAGCCCACCGCTCCTCTGCTGATGGTAATCAAAATCGAAAGCTCACTAGAGATTGCCCATAGTTTATGAACTCGGACAAGCGGCTGGACTTGCGATGCGGTTTCGACCAATACTCATGTTCGGCGATCGCATACTCGTGAGGATTCAATTAGATTTTCAAATCTTAAAATGTTCCTTTCTATCCCATCTACAAGCCCCGAAAACATTTTTTCTCAAAACTCTAGTTCTATGGCGAACTGGGGCGTCGACAACAGGTCGATCCGCCCATCATGAGTCACCGCTGGCCAACGCTCCGATATTCGGTGAGGCCGTGGCCACGAGTTACGATCTGGTCGATAACTAGGTGTTGCACAGCAATTACGGCCGGGAGTTATGATTTGGTCGATGTCGAGCTGTTGTGCAGCTAGCGCTCTAGATACAAGGGAAATATACGACGCGATTTCCAGGCATGCTGCGAATGATGAGAGTGCAGCCGGTTCAATTACCCAAGTTTGCGGTACGTTGGCCCCGCCCAGCATCTGGAGGTCCTGCCAGTCCGGTGGTGACCCCAGTGGAGGCTGGCTGGGCGACCAGCCGCGACGCGTGTCGGTGCAAAGGATTTTCTAAGCTAAACGAAACAGTCCTGCGGGATTTGAACTGCTGCTAATTAGGCCGCTAAACGCGACACATCGAATTGTCAACAGCCCAACAACAGGCGGACGTCGCTGGGCAACGGGCAGGTCTCAAGCTGACAATACGCGCGATTTGACTTGTCAACAGGGAGCGGTTTATGAGATGACAACTTTTCAACCTGTTCACGACGCCCCAGTTTGCATTAAACCATGCTTTGACTGTATCGCTGCTATTTTTCATCGTAACGATTATGTACCCGCTGCTGTTGCGATCAGTTGTCCCTCGCATGGTCGCAGCGACCAGGTGCGGTCAAAACATGGCTTGAGTTCGTTTTCGTGGTGGTCCCTGGGGAGACTTGCGGCGCCTGGACGCTGGCGCGAATCCGCTAAACGTGTCGAATGCATGAGAGAGCCCGCTATATATACGATGCAAGAGCCTGACACAATTGATGTGGGCTTCGCTCCATCACCTACGGGCGATTCGCTGCAAACCCTATCAAAGGAATCGACCAAGAAACTCTTCTAAAGAGGTGCGTTCATTGGCATCACTGTAGCGTTGAAGGCAAGATTCCGTCATATTTTGGCTCCCCCAAAATTTTGATTACAAACGTCGACCTCGAAAAAACCAATCTAGAAGTTTTGTGAGTTATGAGTAGCTGTTTTTGGAGAGAATGGCAGAGAGAACGACCTTACGATCGGCTGCCGTGCCGTATTAGTTCCTCGCGATCTATCAATATGGTCGGGATCATACTTTCCGCGACCAGCGACAGCGACAGTGCACATCAGGCACATCGATTTTTGGTCGATATTGATGATAAAAGCGTAGTTCGTCGTTGAAAGTATGATCCCGGCCTATACCAGCCCGTCCTAAGGTCACGCCCGCGCTGTCACTCTGCTATACCTCTCAGCAAGTAATCTCTGCTCCACTTCTCCGCAAGTAATCCAGTATTCACAGCATGATCACACCGTCAAAATATCGATATTTCTGCAACATGTGCTCAGATAGAGACATCACACTTCCCGCGGTACCACTAGCCGACGTCCCGTAACCCCTCCCGCGGAAGGCCAATAGATCGGTCGCGGGCAGTCGGCAGCGCTGTTTCGTTGACTGCCCGTATACGGTGAACACGCACTCTGCGGCCCTTCTGCCACCGCCTTACGGCTAATCTGATGACGGACAGAAGACAAACCTAAAACAGTTTGCGGTACATTTAAAAATCACCCTTTAAGTAAAGGTCTCTCCTAACAAAATTCGAAAAATCCGCTCCTGGGGATTTCATCTTGAACTGCATTTGAAAAGTAAGGAATAAGCTTCTACGGGGAAGCTTCCTACACTCACTCCTTCTTGCAGCCTTCCCATTCGCAGATGCCAGTAACGGACAGTGGTTCACCTGCCCAACGCCAGCGTCGCACACAGCGCGGGTTTTGAAAAAAGTCTCAACACAGCGTTCTCTGCTCAGCAATTGTTCATTGGCTCCACTCTAGTCTGTGGTGCAATGATGATTCCAGTGTGGGAATCGATGAGTGAGTGTTCGATGACCCCCAGGAATAGCCGACTGCCCGCCGACACTCCGCGGAAAGACGGTAGAGCCTCTCTGTCAGCGGGAAGTGGGGCGCTGTGCCACGCCCACGAAATTGGGGCCGCGCGAAGTCGACTAGCTCGACTTGGCCGGCAGGAAGTGGGCTGTTTTTATCTGAGTGGGCGGTCGTCTCGTCGCCACACCAGGGTTCAGTACCAGTTGTGATGACCGCAAGGAGAAGGCCGTAAGAAGCCTACTGATCCAAAACAGGGGTGTTGATTGAGGGACCGGTTTACCTGCCGAAGTCCCAATTCTTCATGCTAATTCGCAGAAAAAGTTAAGAGTTAGAATTAGACAACTTTGTCATAACAACTCAGAAAGTCAGAACTCACTCATTTCAGGCCTTGCTCGCTACCTGTTGTCCCATGTTTTTCAGGTGCTCGCCACTCGCTGCTTACCAGACTGTGATTGCCAACCGCTAGCAGGTGGGGAGTACCAGTCATGAGGCTAGGGTCCCAAGCACAGTTCATTGGGTAGCGGATGGCGAGCCAAAAAGGGAAGCGTCCAAAGCGTGAAACGCATCTCCGAAAACGAATTACAATGCTAGTTTCTTGATACTCCATTGTAACGCTGCATTGTAACCCGCCCAGAGCTACTGATTCCATGAAGTTATAAGCGCTCTACAAGCTTCGCTAAAAGGTAAGGGTACCCCATCAGACAATTCTTTCGGTGCTCAGGGAACTTCTTTTTCCGGATTTGGCTGAACACTTGTGCATAGGTATTAATATATAATTATATATATATATATATATATATATATATATATATATATATATATATATATGGAAGGATATATATATATATATATATATATATATATATATATATATATATATATATATATATATACTAAACAAAAATATATATATATATATATATATATATATATATATATATATATATATATACTATATATATATATAATTATTAATAACTCCCGCTGAGAAAGTTTGAACCAAATCTGAGGCTTTGACCAAACCACCGTATACACAACGTAATATATCGTGAGCTGCAGAAAATCACTAAACGGACCTCGAATCCGTTTTAAGCGTTCCAAATTACACCAATATAAACATTTTTTGTGACAACTATCGTAGCATTCCGAGTCGATAGTCGCGTTCTGCCCTCAAAATTTCCTCCGATGGGAAACATTGTACGAATTAAAGGCAGTGGTCGCGCTCAAATATGCTCGTCTTCTTTTCCTCTCTGAACCCTTTTCTGGGTATAGAGTAGTAGAACCTATAAGAAAAAATCGCGAAAAAACGCTGTTCTAGGCCAAATTTGAAGCCTGAACTTCCTTGTCTTTTGATGGTGGACGAGTCCACCTCACATCATCGGCATCGATGATCTCTAATATCAAGAGCATCAGCTGGCTTGAAGTCGAATTTCAATCAATGAACCGTCGGATTCATGTACACATCTAGTCAAAAACATTGACTAAAGTGCTTGCTTTCATTGTTCAACTGTTTTATTGGGCAAATTTGCATTTATTTCTTCCTCTGAGTGTCGATGATTTTCGACTGCTCGACATGAGACTGTGATCTTTCTGTGCACGTGTGCACGAACTGGAAGTTTAGGGTCTTAATAACTCTAATTCTAGCCCGTTTTTCACCGCGCTACCTTCATAGTTTTTGAGCTGTTTTTCATCTGAGCTGATTTTTGTAGTTTTTTCTATAACGTTTTTCATCGTGACCACTGCCTTTAAGTCGGAAACTTTGGAACATTGACAAATTCTCCTCAGATTCGTGAGCAGCACCCCAAGTAACCCCCATGGAAAATTTTAGGCCAAGCCTGGAACTCTTTCCGTGAACACTTTCAGAACCATTTGATTGATACAAATAGACTCTCTTCCAAAACCGGTATCAGTGGGAATTGCTGTAGCATGCTCTGTTTAAAGCTCGAAAACACACTTTCCCCAAGCCGTTGTCCAGAAGGATTATTTCGAGCACTGACCACGATGATGAATTTTGTTTCCAGGTTCTAGAAAGAATACTGCTCGTTTTGGAAGGGGCAATAGGTGCAGAAAACGAGCGTCTTGAACTCGTTAATCCTTGAAATTATCGGGATACCACGCAATTTACCTAAAGACACGTAATAGATTCTAACAATACAATTCACTTTCACAGATGCGTTCACGCTCTAAGCAGTTCCCTTGTGAATGGAACCGGGTCGCACGCTACAATCTCTAGCGGTATCAAGGGCAGCAAACACGTTCGGACGATCGGACTAATACATAAGGCTTCCCACCTCACCGAATGCTCACTCGGCTTCTCGGAGCGTGCGCGCGGGGCGTGCACCAGATTTGGATGTGACTTGGCATTCCTGGAGCTATTTCAGAATCTAGGTTCACAGAGGGCAACGCGGTTCTTTTCGCCCTGAAAAGAGAGTACAAAGTTGGTTTAACCACCCGAAAATGTCAACGCATTAACGTTGAGCTCAGGGAGGCGAGAGTGCGCGTTCATCCGACGCGTGAGCAGAGCCTGAGGTACCCATGCCAAGCGCGATCCGATACGCTATAATTGTGATACCGATGTACAATATTTGATTTAGCTTATTCAAGATAATGCCTTGCGAGGGCGTAAGTAGCAGATTTGTGATAATGGATCTACGATCTGATGTGTGGCTAACTACATTCCCTTTTTTGTTTAAATTGCGCTCTGGACCATTAGGGAAGCTTCAGTGAATCCTTCCTCAACTGGCAGCTCTCTCAGCAGATACTCAGAATCCTCTTTTTTGGGGGTTGACTCGATTTGGCAGATACTGCATGTTAACATAATCTCCCATCCAGTTGAATCGCAACCCAGAGAAATTGTATTTGTAGTATTCCTGTGCATTGAATCACAACCAACAGTAGTTCGCTCATTGTCAGAGTGCATCGATATCGAAAACAAAAGACACGGGCTAGATAAAAAGCTTTCATCAAAGTATCACAGGACTATTTCAAATCTTGCAAGCTTGCCTTCAATCTCTGCCCAGTAAACGTCTTTGCTGTAGGGTGAGCGCAGACTTAAGCTGGAATGAAAACAATTGAACTTCACAAATCAGCAAAGGGGTGAGCCAATGTACCTCCCATTTCCTATGGTCCGCTTCGTTTTCCGAAATACTCATGTCGCTGTTGATTCTCTCCACCTCCTCCCAGAACCGTCTGATTTGTGGATCGGGTGCATTCGCGATTTTCGAGGCCATTCTCTGCTGCTCACGAAGCTTCTTGTGCTCAACTATCAGCTTGTACCGATTCTAAAATATTTCTCGCGCTTAATGGAATACCTCTCGCAGAGTTAGCTTTTTTCAAAATGTCACAAAGTTGCTAAAACCATATGGAATTTGATGATATCTAACGTCGGCGCAGACTATTCTTTGTCTTTCTCAGGGGCTTTTCCTTCAGAGGTGTGCCACAGAGAAAGCCGACAAATTCGAAAACGGCGAAAAACTCCAGAATATTGTCTACAATCGGCGGACGAAAACTGCCGCACACCTTAAGTTAGATTCCTGAGGTGGACGAAAATGTATAGAACGAAGAAGTTGAGCGCCGTTTGGCTTCCAAGTACAGTGCGCGCCTTCTAATCAAGTCCTACGAACAGTACTGTATCGTTTTGTCCTTCTTGGAATGAAATTCAGCTCCGCAATCGCGGACAACTACTTTGCAGCAAACAGCACGAAGACAATAGTGGCATCGTGAAATCGTGCCGGGACCACGTGGTCTCGGCCCGGATGTCTCCATGCTGGTGACTGCAACAGCGGTTGTCCCCAACTTCGCACCGGAATTTCGTTCCTGTAAGAACAGTGGTTTCGTGTGCTACCACAAGACGGTAAAGAAAGAAATCTCTGCCCATCTCACCTGGATGAACTCCGGCTGTCTGGCAAGGATCTCGTTGAGGGCAGCTTGTTTTTCAGATCTAAACATTTATGCTTTAGCAGAAACTCTTCAGCTGAATGTTTAATGACAACGTTTCGGGCCTATGCCCTTCCTCAGGTCAACTGAAATACAAACAAAAAACATTGAAAAACTTTAGCATCAACAGAGGCTGCTGACGGACCTGGTGTGGTGAAGGGTGGACTGTGTCAACCACAACCAAGGAGCCCAATGCTTTCTAAATAGGTAGGGTGAGAGGAAGTAGATTGTGTGCTGTCGATCCCACCTACCTCTATATGGACATGGGCAGTAAATGAAGGGATGGGGTCTCAAATGATAACTGTGGTATTGGTGAAAGGGTTTGGATGAATCGTCGATTATCCACTAGCTCGCCACTGTTATAAAGTGATAAGCCTCATCGCGGCCTTCATTTCCTCTTTGTTGTTGATCGGCGGTTTTAGCCTCCTTATCCCCATTGCCTCCCTTATCTTCCTCCCTACCGTATCCGCGATATTTCTGTGAAGGATTGTAACTTTAAGCTGAGGTGGTTGTTCCAGCGTGTGCCTCAGAGTGCGATGCTTCGAGAACGGACTTTCTGAGTAGCTTTTTGGACATTCTGAGAACTCTTTACGCTTCTCAATTGGAGATAAATGCAGCGGATTTGTCGTCATGTCACAAGAACAGGACATTTCCCTCAGTGAAGCAGTTTTGTCAGACACGACCACATATAGTGAGGTTTCTTGTCATGAGTACAAGCGTGAATGCAAGAATTCGGAAGAGGTAATGAAGAGAGTGCTGAGCCCGAAACTGGACAAAAGCCTTCTCGCCCGGTTACTGCCAAAGCATGCAAGTATTCCAACCTATTACCATCTCGTAAAGACGCATAAGTTGGTGAGGGACGAAAGCAACAATCTGGATGAATCTTCAATAAAAACAAGGCCGATAGTTTCCTCTTGTGGTGGGCCAACGGACAGAATTGGCTGGTTGCTTCAACACATTCTGAATCCCCTACTCGCGTTCGTGCCTGGGCACTTGAAAAACGTCAGCGAATTTCTCCAACGACTGAACTGATGCAACTTCAACGAATGCCCGAGGTTAGAATATCAGAGCTTCGACGTTGTTGCTCTGTATACCAACGTTGATACGAGCAGACCTGTTGGCGCATGTGTAGGACTACTACGAAATCACTACCGAAGCCTTCAGCTTTTCGGTCTGAGCGTGGAAGACGTTGAAGAGTTGCTATGATGTGTGGTGAATGTCAACACGTTCCGTTTCATGAACGTTTTCTACAAACAGACAAGAGGTCTCGCTATGGGAAGTAGATTGGGCGCCCTTGCTCGCTATTGTTTTTATGGATAGCATGGAGAGAAGCGCTCTGTCACCCGAAGTGTTGTTTTTTGGAAGATTCATCGATGACATTTTTATTGTTACTAAGTCTCGGACAGCGCTGCGTAGAACATTTGCGAGGGTGAATTCTGCATGTTCCTCAATCAAGCTCACCAGCGAAGAGCCTGCACCTGATGGATTTTTACCATTCTTGAACACGAAAATCAGAACCGCGGACGGCCAGAATCGGTTTCTAATATGGGGTACAGAAAAATGACATCTCATAACATCATCACCCATGGAAGGAGTTCCGAGTTCCCGTCATCCTTCATATATGAAGAAAAACTTGGTCCGCCATTTGCTTTCAACGTCGTCAAATTTGACCTCTGTTAACTCTCAAGAAGTGGATATCATGATGCGAGAAATACTCAGAAAGAATGGTTATGGTGAAGGACAACCACCGTGCTGGAAGCCTTTTTGGACACCAGGGGGGACACCCCTCGTCGTGTCGTTTGTTTCTGATGCCTTTGCAATGGACGTCGATAGGATCGTGCGACGATCAGGGCTTCCCATCAACCTTGTGTTTCGCCCACCGCTAACCTTGCGACGTCTCCTTACGTCGTCGCGTCTATACGAAAATCAGTGCGAACGCATCCATTGTCCAGATTGCAGTGGAGGAGCGAATGTGTGCCAGATGAGAAGCGTGGTGTACAGAGTTGATTGTCTGGTGTGTCAGGAGTTTTACATCGGCGAGACAGCCAGGCCACTCTTTTTGCGAATGGACGAACACAGAAGAGAGCACCACAAAACCCCTCAGAAAGTCCGTTCTCGAAGCATCGCACTTTGAGGCACACGCTGGAAAAACCACATCAGGTTAAAGCCACAATCCTTCCCAGAAATATCGCGGATACGGTAGAGAGGAAGATAAGGGAGGCAATGGAGATAAGGAGGCTGAAACCGCCGATCAACAACAAAGAGGAAATGAAAGCCGCGATGAGGCTTCTCACTTTATAACAGTGGCGAGCTAGTGGATAATCAACGATTCATCCAAACCCTTTCACCAATACCACAGTTATCATGTGAGACCCCATCCCTTCATTTACTGCCCATGTCCATATAGAGGTAGGTGGGATGTAACGACACCACACTAACTACTCCCTCTCACCCTACCTATTTAGAAAACATTGGGCTCCTTGGTAGTGGTTGACACAGTCCAGCTTCACCACAACAGGCCGGTCAGCAGCCTCTGTTGATGTTAAAGTTTTTCAATGTTTTTTATTTGTATTTCAGTTGACCTGAATAAGGGCTTAGGCCCGAAACGTTGTCTTAAAACGTTCAACTGAAGAGTTTCTGCTATACTATTAACAGAAGTCGTCAAATTATGAAATTCAGGGAACCTTCAATACTTTCAAATTTATGCCTTAGTCGAAGAATCGTGCTATCCCTTCTTTGCTATTTCGGCTTAAAATAATATTTATTGCAGCTGCTCTAGTACACCAAAAACACACAAATCGGTTGTGACCTTTTAATGGAGACATCGAGATTTATACAGCGAATCGTTAGTGGAAAAATACTCGGTTACATTCGTTTCTAGGTAACGGATATTTCGAGTTTGAGAAAAAAACATCTAGCATTAGTCCGACATGGTACGCTACTACGAGGGAGAGGGCTGAAAAGCTAGGAGGTGCCTGCCGAACGTTCGTGGCTGGCCGCCGTTCCATTGTGCGGTTCAGATTCTACGCGAGATTCCACGCAAGATTTTTGAGGCTGAGCACACATCGGAACGATCGGAAGAGAATATTTGGGGCTCCAGGAAGCTGTTACTGAATCAAACCCGGGCGATATGCAATACACCATTCGGTGTGCTGCAATTGCCGAATCAGTTGAACTATTATGAGTTCTCATGGGTGGATCCCAAGAAGTAATGTGATTCTGAATCCTCTGCCAGATTAGAGACAAGGTGAAGAAGCGCTGTAGCGGGATTTTTTAGTGGACAGGCCTGGAGAGAACTGATCTTCTTCCTGCAAGGCCGGACATCTAATATATGTACAAGGTCCACCATTTCAGAGAACTAGCTCCTCTCTCCATGATGACGAGAGGGGTGTGATCAGGGCTGAGCGGAACTGTTCCGTTTCCGATTCCGTTTCCGGATTTCCGGCGATTTTTGGGCTGTTCCGTTCCGCTTCCATTTCCGACTTTTAAGGCCCGGAAACGGAAGAAATATTGGTGCACGGGTAATGGTTGGGGGTCTAGGCAAGGGTGTTTGAAGGCATCATGAGAGGATAAAAATAACTTCCAATCCCTTTTGTCCAATCAAATATCTGAGCCTGGCTCAGATCCTCAATAAAGTCCGGCTTTTATGTGCACCCTAGAATAATGACACAAAATATGCTTGACAGGAGTCTGGCCGCTCAAGGGGGATTTTTTTATACAATTTTTTCTCCGATAGTGAAGTGGGACAAGATTTTCTGCACGTAAACTCTGTGAAATCTCTACTAAGCTGTCGATTTGGATTATCACCAGCAGCGGAGCGGTAAAATGTATTTGGTAAGAAGGAGATCGCGAAGAAAGAGCGACCGCTCCTTGCTGTGATAGTCAAAACAGGAGCTTACTTGAAATGAACCACAGCCTACAGCCTGTCCTAAAGCAAGGAGCCTGGGCGGAGGCAAGTGGAGATGACCATAGACTCCTATTTTCGCCGAGGAGTTTTCCTTTTTTCTTGAATTTGATCGTGGGGTATTCGCTGCGGTAAGCAATTGAAATTCAAAAATAAAATCTGGAAACCCGGCGGTGACAATCTGTAGACTGATTTCTGAAAAGCCTTGAACACGCAACGCGGCCGCCCTCGTTCATCTACGTCTGGTACACCCTAGTCTCTTTTCTGGGAGACAGGCTGTACACTGCTCCAAAGGGGCAGCTACCTGAAGCGTAGCTTGCTCGGATGAGTACGTGTGGAGAAAGCAGAGGAGCGGTCGGTGATGGCAAAATATAACAGTGATAAGGAGATTTTGACATGATAAGCCCAAAAGCCTTACTTCGACCGGCTCAAAATGAGGGAGCTCTGCCATACATATACTGGGAAATTTTTGGAACTGCCGTTGCGGATTTTCCAGGAGCGAGGACTCGGCCTCATTGTGATTTCATGTAGTTTGAATAATAAACCATAGGTTATCGAATGAGAGCTGCGAACAATGAGCAGCGACGAAACATGAAAATGAGACAATCCATAACTTTTTGGTCTCTTCCGTTTCCGTTTCCGAAAATCCTGGATAAGATTTTCGCTTAGCCCTGGGTGTGATATCGCAGCTGCGCCCTATGAATTGGGACACACCCGATGCTTTGTCGAGGCACAAAAACTGGTAGGCCTGCGGGCTATCCACGTTTCGCCTCCCGAAGACCCCAAAATTCTCATAAGAGTAGTTGAACTTGTCGCGCGATCCACTGCTTTGAAAGAATCTTTCGCGCTAGTACCGTGATGCTTCCGCCATCCGCGATGGTACCGTGTTCGTCTCCTCCTAGTCCCGCGATCCGCGTCCGTTCCACGATAGTTACCCAATCGACCCATCCGTTCACACTCCCGTGCTCGTACCGTGATGACACCGCGATCGCTTAGAAGTTTACCGCGCTTTTGTAAAGCAGCGCGAAATACGGCACGGGCAATACCTTATAGCTTCGTGTTGATCTGATATGCAACACCCGTTCGGGTGAAACATCGAGAGGGCATGGATGATAGGACGTGGTACGATCAGGGGTGGAGGCTGGCAGAATCTCGCGATCGTCCCGCGATGGTTCCGGGCTCGGTTCATCGCCGTTTCGCGATGTGACACCCCGAATTCATCGATGTATAGACGCGATACGCCTTCAGGTTGATACCGGTAGAATCTCGCGAACGTTGCGCGGAAGCCTCGTGCTCAATTCCTTGCGGTTTCACGATGGAGCATGGCGGAAGCATCGATGAACGAACGCGGTACACTCTCGTTTGGAGACTGGCAGAATCTCGCCGATTGTTCCGTGACTCCCCCATGCAAGTAACCTCTCGGCCCCACCCAGAAACCGAAAGAATTCTATTCGTGAACGATCGCGGGCGATTCTCACAGAGTGATTGAGATCCGCGCGAGACCTCATGCAGCTCCGCTGAGAGCCTCTGTGTTTGTTAGAACAGCTAGACGTTTCTCGCTCGGCTTCTAACGTTCTTCGCCCACATCCTAATCTGCGACCCGATCATAATGGACATCAGCTTGCACGACAGAGCTCACGATTATTCCGTTCTATGACTAATGCTGGAGGGGGGAAAGAACGCAGCTGAACTGGGCGATTATCTCGAATCGCACGATTAGGGACGCGCTGGAGGTTATAAAGAGATAGGTCGAAGGGGAAAAGGACTGAGTAGCATTCACATCTCTCAGGTGTAGTGCAACTCTCACAGCGAAGAGTGACGCGATATAGTGTAGATCGCTCAAAAATCGATATGGCTCGTAGGCACTGTCGCTCGACACGGTAAGTATGCACTAGGCTTGGGATCTCAGTTCAGCATGTAAACCTTGCTCTGAAAAGAAGTGAAAAGCCACACATAGGGGCGATTTTCAAAAACTAGGATATCTTTGAATATTTCGGGTAAATATTACTCCACCTTCTCTCCAAAGAGCTCGTCTTGCTAAATATGGTTCATGACCTGTACACGCCCACCTCGAATTCAATTTCGTAGTAGCGTTTGCACCTTCTCCTCCAGTCAAAGGCACAGTCCAAGCTCAGGGACGAAATCTGAGATTCCCACATAATTGTGAAGTAGACCCACCCTATATATCCCTTGGCAAATGCGAGCTTTCAATTTCTCCGAATAAGAGAGATATAGGGGGAAACCACCCTAGGGCGCCCACACCCGGAAGCCACTTTGGCACGCCCCTTTTACGATCTTTCGAGCTCAACAGCGGCGAGATGAACGATGGTTTCCGACCAATAGCCCCGTTCTTCCCTTCAGTCTCATCCTCTCTTTTTGTTCAGGTCGGTACTAGAGTGTTGCCCGAATATTCGAATATTCGAATAATTCGAAAATTCGAATATTCAAAGAAGTGGATTATTTGGGTTATTCGAATAATCGAATATTCAAAGAAGTGGAATATTCGTTTATTCGAATATTCGAATATTCAAAGAAGTGGAATTTTCGGTTTATTCGAATATTCAGCACGAGTACTTTGAACATTCGACAAGATCGCACTCCATTTTGCGCTCATTTTACATTTCAAACATCTTAGCGTAGTGACTACTAATTTCTCACAATTCTTCGGTACCTCATAAATATAAAGTTAGTGTGCTTATCTGGGTTAAATTCCATTCCGCAATTGCGTCTCGACGCGCTTTGCGGCCGCACGCGCTCGAGTCAATCGAGTTTCCAGCTCCAAAGCCGACACGATATGGCTTTTTTATGCAGTTTTCTTCAATTTTGTTCAGTTTCCAGTTTCTAAAACTCACCTAGAGCCAACAGATCCGCGGCTGCGGCGCTGGAAACTCTTCCGACTCGAAAGCGCGCGGCCGCAAAGCGTGTCGAGACGCAATTGCGGACCGGAGTTTGACCCAGATAAGCACAGTATAGCAAGTATTTACTACAATATATTAAATGGCTCGTAGTATTTTGCCAAAACGCTAGAAATGCCCATTTAACCTTTAGTCATAGAGAAAATTTTAAATCTCGAGCGGCTCATAAGTATAGCAACACTTGAGCAACATGGAAATTTCCTACGATGATGGCCAAAATGAGCCATTTTCATGAGTATTTTCATGAAACTGGTTCGAGGTGATGCTATTTGTCTACTTTCCCGGTGAACTTCACCTGAATTCTGACGCAAAAGCCCAAGTTCTCTCCTTCCATAATGCTGGACGTGGGATTCGATGGTTTCCAGCCACCTAGGACGACCAGCTGGATGTAGTCTCAAGTTCGTGCCAGATCCTGAGCCACTCAACGTCTGTTGTCGCCCAGACGTCTGATGGAACTGGGAAGCAAAATATTACACGGCGAGTTCCCAGTGACATGGTGTCGGTCTCAACGACTAACTATGAATTGTCGCTGAGTTTTTTCGAATTGTCGCTGAGATTCCGGAGTAAGCACGGCTAAGCAGCACTAGGAAGTTCGCCATCGCATAAACCGCGCATAACTCAACTGAACTCAACTAGGCTAAACCAAACTAAACCGAAGCAGACCACAAATTTGGCGGCAATTTAGCGGGTACTTTGCGGCTATTTCACGGCGAGCATTATTTGGCGACTATTTCGCAGCCAGCATTATTTGGCGGCTATTTCGCGACTATTACTCGGGAAAAAGGCATTTTGCGTCTCTTTCGCTGCTATTTCTCGGCCAAAACTCAGAGTACACGCTCGTAAACGTGGCTGAGATAACCACGGAAATATAATGGTATGGCTCAGAACGCAACGCCTACGCATTTTTAAGCGTCAAAAACGTCCAACAATGACGCTACACGTGTGAGAAGTTGGCCCCGCCCCCGTATCTGCCCGCCCTTGCATTTGCGTCCTCCTTCAAAAAAGGGGTTCTGGGCCATTCCCACCATCGGCGACGCTTGTGGGTGGTACAATGAGTACAATAAGTGAGCCATACACATCGACAATGGTGGGAATGGCTGAGCACCCCTGTTTGGGGGAGGACGCAAATACGAGGGCGGGCTGATACAGGTGCGGGGCCGACTCCTCAGTCGTGTAGCGTCACTTGTGGTCGTTGTTGACGCTTCAGAATGCGTAGGCGTTGTATTCTGAGCCATGCCATTCAACTTCCGTAGTTAGTATCTCACGTTTACGAGCGTGTATGCTGAACTTAAGTGATAAGAGTGCAGCCGGTTCAATTACCCAAATATGCAGTACATTGGTCCCGCCCAGCATCTGGAAGCCCTGCCCATCCGGTGGCGGCCTCAGTGGGGGTTGGGCGATCGCGACGCGTGTCGGTTTGATGACCGCGACGCGTGTCGGTGGGCCGACCGCGATGCGTGTCGGTGTGCTGACCGCGATGCGTATCGATGCGCCGAGCGCGACGCGGGTCGGGGCAAAGTAGTTCCTAAGCCACATAAAAGTCTAGCTGGATGTGAACCGCTGCTAAATAGGCCGCTAAACGTGACAGGTCAAGTGTGAACAGACCGACAACAGGCGGACGTCGCTGGGCAACGGGCAGTTGTAAGGCTTACAATGCGAGCGATTTGAGTTGTCAAGCGGGTGCAGTTTATGAGATGACAACTTCTCAACCTGTTGTCGACGCCCCAGTTTGCCCGAGTGGATTGGGTGGGATAGTACGCAATAGTGTTCCCCAAATATTCGTTTATTCGAATAATATTCGAATATTCGAATATTCAAAGAAGTGGATTATTCGGGTTATTCGAATAATCGAATATTCAAAGAAGTGAAATTTTCGTTTATTCGAATAATCGAATATTCGAAGAAAAGAAATATTCGAATTATTCGTTTATTCGAATATTCGAAAAAATATTCGTTCCAACACTCTAGTCGGTACGCGTGCATCAGGTGCAAATGACGAAAGTTACGAGCCTCGGACAACTCGTCCATCATGCTTCCGTAGCACAATCCTATAGGGGCCCTAACTTCGTTCCCAGGGGGTCTTCTACGATTTCAGAGACATCATTGGAATCAGCGTGAGACCGTTCTCAAGATAGGAAGAAAAACAGAAAAACGATAATTAGGTTGGACTGTGCCTTCAAGGAAAACTCATTGGGAAAAAAAGCTATTACAACCCAGAGACAAATTTTCGAGAAGAGCACACCTACACTTGATCGAAAACAAGTTTGTTTATTTCAGCATAACTGAACCTCGCATGAAACAATTTCAAATGTTGTATGTGCCTTTACTGAACGAATATTCGGAACTATCCGGGAAGGAAAAACCTCTCCGCTCGCTTCTACACTCAGCACAGAATAACTCCGCCAACGCGTAGCTAGATGCCTCACACGGAAACCAGAGATGCCCAGGGTTTCGGAGGCATCTAGTCTGATTTTGACACGAAAATTTACGTAAGTTACGGAAAGTTTAGTCTCAGTTGGTGAAATTTTGGCTACAGCGCCTGCATATTCTACGTAAATTCTCGCTACGGCACCCGCAGATTCAACGCTTATTCTCGTTGCAGCACTCGGTCGATCGACCCACCCAGTTCTGATCCGCACTAGAAAGGCGATCCCAGCTGCGATCGACAGCATCGCCGTTTCTTTCCCACGGCCCGCAGCATCCCAATGGTCAAAATTATCCTCACCATGGTCTCCCAGAGAGTGACACCGGGTCACCCTCCACGGCCAGCCACAGAGTGTCGAGTAATCACTCTGTGAGATGACTGGGCCAACACAGTTCGAACGGCATCCCTGCGTTCCGCGTAGCCAGCGCGGGTTTAAGGTTGCATTTCAACACAGGATGTCGCGAAATCCGTAGATTCTCGCTACAAAATTATAGCGAGAATATACGGGTTTAGCGACAGCGAGATCAATCTATCGAATTTAGCCTTCGTTTTTGCGTAGAATATGCGCAGAATCTGCACCCTTGAAGCCTCGACACAAGAATATGCGGGTTTTAGCTATCGTAGCCAAAACCCGTAGTTTACCGCTACATGGAATGGGGCGGCGTTTCAGACCATGCCCTAGGAGGCATCTAGCTACGCGTTGGTAGAGAATGCTCAAAATTGGGCGTGAAATACAGTAAGAAAGCAGTCCTTCAACTTTACTATCGTTCTCCGAGCCGAATTCCGGTCCGTAATTGCGGACTAGGGCTGTTGCATAATGCGAGACGTGGAAATCGTACTGGGAGAAAGGTGCATCGTGTCGAGACCAAGTGGTCCCACCACGATTAACACGTATCGCATGATGCAGTGGCCGTAGTCCGCAAATGCGGATTGGAATTTGGCCCAAAGAACGATAGCGCATAGATGCCTTATGGTCACTTCAGTTCAATTTGGAGCTGAATACAGATCCTAAACTTTTGAAGACAAATCCGAGAGATATCCAAGGTACGTGAGAAGCGTTTCCTCCTTTCCTCTTTCCATTGTTAGATGGAGGAGATACCTCCGTTCACTGGCCGAGGAAAGATATACCCCACCTAGGACTGCCATCTCCCCTGTATCGTATTTAGTTCGAAGAAATTTGAAAAATCTTTCGAAATGCACTTTTAAGCTTTTTTCTTCACTTACGGTTCCCTTGCTACAAATGGACATACCTCCCTTAACCGGAGTGGAATGGGTAGCATTGAACATCGTGAGCAACCAGTTCTGAGTTAATTGCCTAACTAATTATTCAATCGTCAAAAGCATAGATACTTTTCGCTGTCTTCCCTGGGTTCACGCTCTTGTTGGGATGATGTTGCGAAAAGCCGTACCGGATCACATTGTCAGCATCATCCAAGTGTTCCAGCTCCCACTCGTCCTGCTTGTTCACCACAAGATCCTCCAGCTCATCAACGAACACTGGATCGTAAGCTTGAGTACAGGCGATGCCAAAGACTATGAAAACCAACGCTGACTTCATCCTGAAAATTAATAAGCCCCACACATCTCCTTTTATATTTGACAATCAATGCTTTGAAAGAAAATATATGAATGGATTTGTCTGAAGACGATATGCCATTAAGTAGCAGTGATAAAATGAGCGAGCACTTAGTAACTTTTGTGGAACACTGACGAGATTTCTGAACGAGGTGGCGGGAAAGTAGGTCAACTCCGCAATCATTCATAGGTCATTGGGCCAGTACTGACCAATCCTAAGACACCTATCGAGCTTTATTTGGATGAGAAAGATTTTAAACTAAACCTAGGAACGAAAACGGGAAAAATTACTCTTTTTTAAAACATTTTTTTAACTCTTTATCTTTCAGGATGGAAGCACTGCTTAGTTTGACGATGTTGTTGTAACGCAACCGATGCCAACTGGATACTACACTGGCCAGGTACACAATGGATAGGTAGGTGTATTTGTCATTATTCGATGAAAACTAAGGAAGGAATATTCTCTTCAACTGGTCTGCCAAGAGCAAAGAGAGCCCTGGTGATATTTAGTTGCTAAAATGGGGTGCATGGAGGTAGCGTTCGATACACAAGTGGTCAAAACTAGAAAAACAAGGAACTGATGGCGTTACCTATTCACACGGTTTGGAAAAAGGGTGTGCTGAAGCAGTCTTTTGCCGCAAACGATTTTCCAGAATGCTCAGTGAGAAGTTGAACGGCTATTTGTCATGCGGTCGTTTCTTGGTGAGTCAGAAGGAGGAGGTACACATTAGAAAACAGATGGCCGGAGAATTCATGACGCTGACACTACTGAAGAATCTTCTGCTTTTTATGCGATGCAGAACGTTGTTTCCAGTCAACAAGAAAGTAATAAAAACTGTTCTGATTATCTGTCCTAGTGGTACGTTCATAAATACAATTCACATGTACAAAAGACGCGGAACTGTTCGCCAGATGGATATAGGCCCGAGCCGTCTGCTTCCTTACGTGTGTTAGGATTCTGGAATTGCTGTAGTATTCGCAGCTCAAGTGGCTATATAGGGTGTGATTTGTGAAACGAATTTCCCTTAAATTCACTTTTGTTTTCTAACGATATTGTTTTTGCGTTTGTTCCTGAAAAATGTCGCGCGTGGCGAGGTGCGGCGAAACTTTGATTAAAAATTGTCTAAGTGCCAGAGAAGCAATCTCTATGCTCCCTTCGTGAATTGAGTGCAGGTGAGGCAATCTCGAAACTCCTGGAGGCTGATTTTTCTAAATCCTTCATTTGAAGGCAGGGTTCGCTATAAAAATGGTTGCTGTACTATCCTGAGAAGGTAGGTCTGGTCATCACAAAAGCGAAAATAATTGAAAAGGTGGAGAAAAAAGGCTCAAGAACAAGTTATTGATTGACGTCAGCCAGCCTTCAATTATCGAAATTTCTATTAATGCCTGCTTTGTCGTCTTTTACTTGGCTTCTTAAGTAATGACTAGATTCATCAAATTCTCGTTAATAGTCGTTAAATGGGGGTGGGGGCTGTGAAGACACCGGTAATTATCCGCTCTAACTCGTTTTTGTGAAGTTTTCTCGCAAATTTTCCTTTTTTTACTTACTTTAACTTTTGTGTTAACCAAATTTACATTCTCATGAAGAGGGCTCAACAATAATTTTTATTGCGAACCCTGCGTTTAAAGGCAGCAGACACGCTCAAAAATGATATCATTTTTATGGAATAAATCGATGGTCCGAAGCTGTTAATACTCAGAGATAACAAAAAAACCGAAAAAAAATCAACTGAAATGATGATATAACGATTCGTTCTATATTGGCCCAAAAGTGGACGAGTTAAACCGTATTGGCTGAAATAGCGGAGCTAGCGACAAATTCGTTGGAATAACGACGCTAGTGTACTCGTACGGCCCTTTTTGGGACTCTTACTACCTTAAAAGCGTAAAAAATGAGCCAAAATGACCGTAATCGAGCATTTAACATTTGTATTGAGGGGCGGAGCCCGTATCGATGGGCGGGGAAGGGATGATTTTGTGACTCAATACGGCTCAAATACGGTCATTTTAACTCGTTTGCAACTCTTCCAACTTCGTGAGGGCTCTTCTAGGGCCCGTACGACCCCACTAATGTAGTTATCTCAACAACTTTTGCGAGCGTGTATGCTGCCTTTAACGGTCTGGGGCTCTCACAACAGAAGTCCGACTTTTGAGGAATGTTTCAGGGGCGTTTGATGGACGATTTAAAGAATTCAACCTGACCATATCTCAAGATTATCCTACTTGGGCCCAGTTTATGAAGAAATCATAGAAATCGCTCTCTTATTCCTTATACGACTACTACTAATAGTCTAGCGCACATTAACACGCGCGACGGTTTTCAACAATTGCAAAAACGATTCACATAAAAAACAAAGCTATTTTAGGAAACTTCGTCTCACACACCATTAGGTAGACATTTAGACTTTGAATATGGCTGCTCTTTCAGATTCCAAAAAAGCATTGTTCATGAAGTTACCAGCGTTGGACGTTTTCTGCTGAATTTCGAAAATGTGCCCCGCTTTTACAAAACTCAGCGAGGGTTTTGTTTTTCACAAAAAAAGATAGAATTCTTAGTCTTAGGAGTATTCTTATTGAATGTCAAAATTCTTATCTATCTATGAAACAGTCTCTACAACGTAATCAGACAAACTTGTTGGTGCTGAAAGCAATTAGATACGAAGTTGTGAACTATTGTGAACGTATTCCCGATCTCATGGTAACTGGTGTTTTCTTGAACTGACGAGAAGTACATATGCAGTCAATAGTGCCCATTTGGAAAATCGAATATATTCTGTCTTTGACGCAGTGCACAAACTCATGATCTGTCACTGGTCCTCTGTTGGCCCGCTACTGCCGTAGCCGCCGCGTTCGCTACCGATGCAGGTACAGTTGACCGCAATGTTAAAAGGACATGGTGCGGTTGCGGACTCGCACTAAAACTACGGTAGAGTCTGGTACTTTGCCAGATTTCGTCATCGATCGGCGCCGCAGCTGATATTCTCGTGATCAGAGAGACGACGGTTGGCGCCGATCAATGACGAAATCTGGCAAAGTGCCAGATTCTACCGTAGTTTTAGCACGAGTCCGCGACCTCACCAGGTCCTACTAAAATTGCTGTAGATTATATGCATTGGCGAACTGTAAGCCATCGATGAGTCACGGACGCTGCTCAACTACCACGCCATCCCACCATCCTGCTGGTGAGCCGGTAAGCGGATGCAAAGACATATCGATCGCCACTGGGCCGCCGATGCATACCGAGGTCTGCCGAGAGCGCATCGTTCACCGTAGTAGAGGGCCAGTAGAGGACCAGTAGCGGACCATGAGCTTGTGCACTGCGTTACAAACAGAGTATGCATGAAAAGCCCAGACAGAACAGGATGAGGCATGCGTGGTCAGCGGAATAACGGGAGATGAAAAATGGAATATATAGTAGCACCTGATTATGTGCATAGATTCTGATGTCATGGAGGGACATCATAAAAAGTTTTATTAGTTTCGACCGCAAAGTTCTGATAGCTCTGTAATTATGGAGACTTACCTATGAAGGCAGTGCTCACGACGAGTATCACATTCGAGTTCGACTTAAATGGGGTATTTGATCGTGGCTCAACGAATGCCCGAGAAACAGCGGAGAGAAAACTCAGAATAAGCTTGAATCACGGTTTCTAACTCATGTACAGGTTCAAGGTGCAAACGAGTTAGCGCGCCCTGCTAGTTCCCGCAAGCGCGCGCTAATGCCTAAATAAGCGCGAGCCGATCAGGCTGGACGCAGAGGAGTTGGTTGGCAATTTGCCATCGAAGACGTCCACGGCACCACAAGCTCGTCAGAACGGGGAGCGGGGCAGGCTTAGCATTAATACCGGGCTTGCGATATCTTCACTTAAAGGCAGTGGTCGCGATCAAATATGCTTGTCGTTTTTTTTTCTCTCTAAACCCTTTTCTGGGTCTCGAGTAGTAGGACCTATAAGAAAAAATCGCGAAAAAACCACTGTTTTGGGCCAAATTTGAAGCTTGAACTTTCTTGTCTTTTGACGGTGGACGAGCCCACTCCACATCATCGGTATCGGTGACCTCTTATATCAAGAACATCAGCTGGCTTGAAATTGAATTTCAATCAATGAACCTTTGGATTTTTGTACACATCTAGTCAGAAACATTGACTGGAGTGCTTTCTTTCATTGCTCAACTGTTTTTATTAGGTAAATTTGCATTTATTTCGTCCTCTGGATGTCGATGATTTTTGACTGCCCGGCATGAGACTGCGATCCTTCTTGGCGACGCTGTGCACGTGTGCACGAACTGGCATCTTTGGGCCTTAGAAACTCTAATTCTAGCCCGTTTTTCACCGCTCTACCTTCCTAGTTTTTCAGCTGTTTTCGATCTAAGCTGATTTTTGTAGTTTTCTCGTTAACGTTTTTCATCGTGACCACTGCCTTTAACGACCGTTTTCGTCCACTCCTCTCAGAGAACACCGAGTGCGCTTTCATGAAAAAGGCTGCTTCGACATTGCATTTACGATACTTGCGAGCGTATCGGGGGTTTGCGCACACAGAGCCCTTGAGACGTTCTGGTTAAACTTCAAGACAAAAAAAATCAATAGAAAAGACGAATGTGTAGCGATCACCCAAGAACTAGCCCCCTTTGTAGACGTTTGTGGGTTTTGAACTGCCTATGAGCTTGATAAGCCTTCTGAAGCCTAACAAAGTGGGTGGTTAGATATGGTCCCACTCATTCGCCCGCCATCTGGCAGGGTTCCGTCTGCAAAAAAGGGTCAGCTCTTAAAGTTGCCATACGATGTCGTTTTTGTCAGTTTTTCTATGAAATTATTCCTATCGTTCTGAAATAGTGGTTGAACGGCAAAATTTTTCCTATGCATCTTTGACGAAGGTGTGATCGCCAAAACGTTAGCCGAACAAAGCTGAATAATCTCAGTCTACTGTTCAAGAATACCACTACGACATGCTTCCATGCCGAGATTCATGGAAAGTCGAACGTACAATATTTGCAGTTCTTGTGCATGTCGATGAGAAATTCTGCTAAATCGCTTATCAAAAGAACGTCGTCGACATATAAATTGGCGTTCAGTTGATCATATTATATTTCCTTACCGAGTGCCCTCTGTTGTCTAATCCCGTACTTGATGGAAATTCCAAGCAAGTAAGGAGACGCGTTTATGCCTAAAGGCAACCGGAAGAAACGCATAGGTTTCACATTATCTGGCGTAGGGGGTTTATTAGCATCCTTTACCCATAGGAATCTCACAGAATCTCTTGCGGACTGCTGCAGGCGAATCATGTGCAACGCTTTTAACACATTTGCTATCATTGCCCTGGAGCAGGAACGGGAGCGCAATATAATTCCACAAAGATTCGGCAAGATAAGTGGACCTTGGTTGATGACATTGTGGAGGAATTCGCCTTAACAGTGAGACGAAGGGTCTGGAACAATTCGCGTCTTCGTCGTTGTACTTTCATCTCTAATTGTAAGCACTGCCTGGTGAGGTAGGCAGTAGGACGAATTGTCCTAAAAGTGACCGTATCTGAGTCTTGAAGTGGTAAAAAACCATGCAGTCTCCGTTCAAATTCATTATATGTAGTTCCCGTCCCTCAAAACAAACTCAAATTTATTGCTAGATTGCGGTCACTTCGGCTAGTTTTTGATGCTTCCAACGACGTAAGCATTCTAGTGAAGGCCGTGCGAGTCTATCGGCTTCGCTATCTCAATCATCTTGTGGCTAGCTTCACTAGTTTGAGGGAGCGTGTATGCTACGGTGCATGTCATCCACTTCCTGTCCAACGCACAATATTTCTTCAAATGCATCACGTTTTCGTCATTTTTTTTCTTCAGTTCCCAATGCGTCCAACTCTGAGCCTTCGATTTATATTTGCTGTTCTTTCGCGCGCTTTTGTGGAGCGAGGGGGAGAGACAGCGTGTGTGGGAGAAAGATACGCAGCATACGCGTGCAGACACACGCGATAAACGGGATCGAGTTTCTCTCCGAAACAAAGTATATGTTACTTCCAAGAGTGTCTTAGACTTTGTAGACGATCCGGAGCCTGGTAAGTCTATGCCGAGTTCGATCCTTTAGATGATCAGAATTTATTACTCGAATACGCGAATCTCGTAACTACACATTTGAACAACATTTGTAGATCAATATTCATATGTACAGTCTGGGAAATGCACTATGTGCGAAATAACATTTGAAACTGAATAGTCAAACTATACAACATTCTTCATAAAAGTGAAATCAGAGTTGAGACTGTTTGAATTCTCGTCGAAGGCGCTCAATCCGTAGATCATTCATGAGTTGAACAGGCACATCTTCAGCTCCAAACATGTACTTGTCACGTAGCATATCGTCTACAGCACTTGTAGATTCCTCTCCATATCCATATTCCAACACATCCTTCAATTACCAAACGTATACCATACTTCTTGCGATTTGAAAAGTTCTTTCTCAACTTAGGGAGCATATCACTCAGGAAGCTCCTATGCATTATACTTCTGCCCGTTACTCTACGGTTGCCCAAAAATTTTTGGTCTAGTGAATGGACGGGGCCGCGGCGTTCGATAATTATTTACGGTTAAAACCCCTATGAGCGACCACGTAACCAACGCCGCAGGGACTGCTTCGGCTCCGTCCATACGTGGCGAGAGCGTGCGATTACGCAAAATCGATGGTCATCGTGGGCACACGATTTGCTAACCGCTCACAGGCGCTCCTTCTCGCGCGCCCTCGCTCGCTCGCTCTCGCACGCTTACGCCAGCACCACGAAGCAAGCAGCAAGTTTCGAGCCTACTGCTCCATCACTAAAGCAGGTGGCATTGGACCTGTAGGAAAACTACTGCCTTTGTTTTCCATAATCCCACCACGGAAGTCGAAAACCGTGGGAAATATCATCCGTTGCGCCGACTCGAGCGATTGATGACCCGATCAAACGTTTCCAATCGAATCAACACGAGGTGGCGGGTGTTCGCCTAGGTTAATTTGCGGGCAGCGTTGAGGAGCGTCGAGAGGCGCACAACAGCGATAGCGCCCGCTGTCGCGACGTATGGACGCTGCCTCAAATGACTGCGTCCCGTCCATTCGCAAATTTCGATTTCGCGAAAGGACTACATGTAGTTCCGCGAAGTGTTGTGCATGAAACGCCAAGTCATTAAGATGTTTCGCAGCAATTATGCAACAACTATTGTGTTTTTGAATTTGACTAACTTATCATGTCTTCACCACACATTAAAGTCAGTTTTGTCGAAATAGCACCACAAATGGGTCCTCACTGGCCCTGCAATGTCGTCAGCGACGTCGCATGCGCTGAAAACTCTCTTGTGTGACAGTATTTGTGCAAGTCTCTAGCAAGGGTGTGTTGGGTTGGCAACTAAGTAAATGCGGATTTTTTTTACAAAAGAAAAACAATTTTTCATGGAACAAAATAACTTCAATCTGTAATGTATTGCCCATTTTGATTGTCATGATGAAATGCAAAACCTCTTTGATTTGTCAATTCTTCATTTGGTTGGGATTTTTCGCCATATCCACCATACAGCCCTCACCTTGCACCATCTGATTACTTTTCATTTCGATCTTTGCAAAACTTCTTGAATGGTAAAAATTTCAATAATGATAATGATGTTGAATCGTAGCTGGTTCAGTTTTTTGCTCATAAAAACCAGAAGTTTTATGAAATTGAATTTATGATTCTGCCTGAAAGATGACAAAATTTCATTGCTCAAAATGGGCAGTACATTACAGAATAAAGTTATTTCGTTCCACAAGAAGATTGTCTTTTATTTTCTAAGAAAAAAACCGCAATTACTCAGTTGCCAACCCAATATTTTTCCACCTCTACGAATAACAGCATCAGAAGCGGAACGTGAGGCGACATGCGATCATCTGAAGTGATAGCACTACGATGTGGAAGCCTACAAAACAAACAGCTCGGCTTACTGGATCTAAGCATGTCTACTTATTGGGAGAATCCTCCATTTTGCAAGCCATGTGGACGAAAATCTGTCTACTGTGGCATTATATACCTTTAGAGGGTAATCAAGCAAAAAGCAGATTCGAATGTTGTTAATCAAACCATCCAGCTGTTTCTTTCATAGAAAACCATTTGATAGTACTGTCATTCCAGATTTCACATGTTTTGTTTACTAAAGCTTCACTCTTAATTGTATCATTCAAAGGTGTGGAATTTTGCAAGCTTGGCAAACGGGATTGCCTGAGCATGTACTGTCATAATGGATTGTTTTCAGCTCTTTAATCATCTAGGACGAGATGGTGAAAGCCGTGCAAACCTAATGATAGTGTTGTCTCGATCATGATTGTCAGCGTGTAAGCTGACTTTAGAGGTGCCCTCCTCAATACTAAAGCCCAGCGAAATTTCAGGGCTGATCAGACAGAAATTATTACACAAGTTCTGGTTCAAATGTGCGGAAGCAGCCATACCTGTGAATGCGCATGTGTTTCAGATCCATCTCTCGACTCCTGCCATGGTGTGGTCTTAGGGCTGCCCGTCCTATAAGCATCGTCATTACGTGAGCTATGTAAGCACAACGTTTTTGGAAAGAATAAACTCCTGGCAAGAGGCCGTCGCGCGCCGCTCTCGGACGGGCATTCAAAACGATGGCAGGTCTTTCCTCACAGCTATTAGCTAGGGGTGGGGGTCGGAAGCGGCTAACAGCAGGCTCACTGCGTTGATCAATGCAGCCGTGGGGGGGGGGTGGCAAGCCATTGGATGGTTGGGAATACCTCCAGACAGCTGTTTGCAGCAGTTTGAACACTCATTCGAGAGCGGCGCACGCGACGGCTCCTCAACACGCACGCCGGCCGATTGGTTTGCCAGTCTCATTCGGACACACTTTTCAGCGAAAATTTTCGCCCCGGTGCTCGTGTACACGTAGTCAAAGAGCTTAAATAGAACTTGTCCACAGATCGTTCAGGAGGTTTCGCGCATGGGAGTAGCGCCATGTCCCACTTACAAGGGAAGTATACAAAGCGTATGTTGAATCCGCGGAAACGAATTATATTGTCAGTATCTCTTGAGCTTGTATAGTTAAACTTTGCAGTACGCCGCCCCGAGCAGCTGGATTAGCTGGATCCAAAAAGTTATGAGCGCTTGTAAAGTTTAGCGAAATGGTAACCATCAGACCATCGTACCCATCAGAAATTTTTTGGGGTGTTTTCATAAATTTTCTCGAATTTTGCTGAAAACTTGTATGTAGGGGTGGTCTAGGGTGCTGAAACGAATCTGGGGTCTGTTTGTCAAACATCTGAGGTTTACTGTAGGTTACGGTAGGTAATATGCCACACATGGGGCAAAACCTACCTTAAATGCTCGGAGGTTGGCAACGTAATCTGTAGCAAATTGGCAAACAGATTTCAGATTCGTGTTGAGCTCATCAAATTACCCCCAAGAATGATTTTGAGACACACCAGTCGAGGAAATCCGGAAATCTCGAAAGTGTAGTTCTGCCCTCAAAATTCCCCCCCCCCCTCTGGAATGCTTCCAGCGAATTAGGCCGATAACCTCGGAAAATCGATAAACAAACCTTGGCTTCGTGATCAGCGCCTCAGAAAACCCCCTTTGAAGAATTTTAAGTCAAATCTGGAACATTTTTCTGGAGCGCTTTCAGAACCCCTAATAGATAAAAATAACCCCCCAACCGGAAATCCGTACAAGTCCAAAACGCTATCAGTCTGTGCAAAGTTTGGAAAATGGGCTTCCCCCCCAAACTTTGCTCAGAGTGGTAGTTTCGGGCGCT
Source organism: Aplectana chamaeleonis (assembly GCA_029168955.1). Classification (NCBI taxonomy): domain Eukaryota; kingdom Metazoa; phylum Nematoda; class Chromadorea; order Rhabditida; family Cosmocercidae; genus Aplectana; species Aplectana chamaeleonis. The sequence continues at coordinate 2,606,131 of JAPDOI010000050.1, read as the reverse complement.
GAACACAATTATGAGATCCGTTTTCGGATTTTTCAAAGACTAATGCGCGTTTTGAAAGGTACGAAAACCCTGAAAATCGACAGTTTTAGGCTTATAACTTCTCGGAACCTACGGCTCGGGACGGGGTACTGCGCAGTTGTACTATATGTGCCCAAGAGATACCAGCAATGCTACTCGTTTCCGCAGGTCCGACATACGCTTTGTATACCTTCCTTGTTAACACAAAACTTCCTCATTTTTATACAGTTGAGTTTAAGTGCGAAACTTCGCACAATTATAAAACTCCGCCACGCAGTAGATCGCATCTGCGCAGGAAAAAGAAGCGCGAAAATTTTCGCTGCCGATGCGTGCAAATTCTAGAGGCGCAACAGAATTTTCTGGCGAGAACATTCCTCATGAAAATTGAATTTCACTTACAGATTGACTGACTGCTCGTAAAGAGTTTCCGTATGTGGTTGGAACGATGATGGGCACACTAAAACAATGATATCGGCCCGTCTGTGCAAATGTAATCCAACAGAAATATAACAGTACCATAATCATTGTAATGCTTGTTCTTCCGCTTCCGTCGCCCGAGGTATTTCCCGTATTTTGAATATAGGTAAAGCGTCAAAAACATAAAGAAGAATAAGAAGCCACCGAAAACAGCCCACCACATGGACGGCAGATTTGAGCCTGGAGACCAACAAAAACGTTCTCGTGAAAATGGAGGTGCATGAACTATGTCATCCGTTACCGAATGATCCAAGTTCGATCGTGCGACTTGGTAGGCTTGGTTCATATGGAGTCCTTAGGCTTCGAACGCGAAAAGATTGTCCGTGATGAAAATCCGGCCTCATGCGGAATGATGGATCCACAACTTCTCCCTGAAAAGTGACCTATTTCAGTGATGTGGTACGTCTGTGGATAACTCGCATTCCATTTAACCTGACGAATGGACGGAACTGCGGCGGTAGATCGCCCCGCACGATCGAACCCCCGTTGGCCGGTGACGCCGTAAACGCCGCACGGCCAGCTGCAATCATCGCTCCTGGTCCACTCGCCAAACCAGAATAAATTTGATACACAAACCATACTGTCGCTCTCGGAGTCAAATTCCGGTCCGCGATTGTGAAGTACGGCTGTTGCCTCACGCGACAAGTGATAATCGTGCTGGAATTAAGGTGAAGCGTGCAATGGCCTAGTGGTCCCAGCACGATTATCATCGTGTTGCATGATGCAACAGCCGTGTTCTGCATTTGCGGACCGGAGTTAGGCTCCGAGAACAACAGTACACTACCGCTCGTTAGATGAGATTAACATACTAAACTTGTATCTAAACGCAGGAAGGAGCATTCAGCGTAGATCTACAACAACGAAACTAATATGGAAAGTTTGGCTTCAAATATTGGGACAATTATGTACTTTTTGAGCCTTTTCACAAGGATTTTTATGTGCTACCTTCATTCCTTCGAGGAAGCGTAGAAAGGGTTTCACAGCATCCGTTTTCTGGTAGTTACGCTGCCCCTTATGTATGTATAGATCACTCAATTTTGCCTGGTCAAAGCTCTGTAAAAAGGAAAATTCACTTACAATTTCCTCGAAGGCCGACATTTTGTCGTGACGGGATTCAACTCGATAAGATCTAGCCAGATGAACAGGATCCCACTTCAGTTCCGTGTCTCCCATCAGTCGAAAATTCAATGGTGGCGGTAAAGTTGAGCACACTGGAATGCCAACATAATTCTTTGGCAATTATGTACAAATAGATAAGTAGGAAACAGGGTCCCCGATAAAACGTTTCTACCTTTTTCTCAAAAAAAAAGAGTCAGAATGGATTCTGTTTGAGACAGCTTTATCAGAAAGACTCTCGTATTATGATATCGGAGAGAATAATTTCCTTTTGACGTGAGATCAATTGACTGGGGGTTTTGTGAGCAACTTAAAGGCAGGGTTCTCGATAAAATCGGTTGTTGTGCTATCACCGTAGAATGGTAGATCTGGCCATCACAAAAGTGAAAATAAGTAAAAAATTTTAGAAAAAACGCTTAGAAGAAAGTTATGGCTTGGTGTCCTCCCGCCCCCAATCATTTAGATTTGGGTAAAAGCCTGTGTTGTCAACTTTTATATTGCTTCAAAAGTAATTTCTGGACATTTCCGGAGACTACTGATTACTTTAACAGCAAAATAAATGTCGGATAAGCAAGCATTAATGAAAATCGCGTTAATTAGGGGGCCGGCCGACACCGATAATTAGCCGTTATACTTTGTTTTGGAGCGTTTCTCCCGCGAATTTCCGGGTTTTTTCACTTACTTTTACTTTTGTGATGGCCAAATCTACATTCTTATGAAGAGAGCTCAAAAGTCGTTTTTATCGCGAACCCTGCCTTTAAGGAAAAGCGGATCTTCAAAAATCGTTTCAGAAAAGGACGACCCTTGGAATACATCAGCTTACTATTCGACTCGCAATAGTTCTAGACAAATAGCTTTCCCTCAGATTTCCCTGATCTCGTTTTCCCATTTTTTCCTCGACGATATCCAGTTTACTGGCTGCTGCTGCCTTCAGTGATTTTCACGACTGTCCCTTTCCCTTGCTTTGCTGAAGAAAGCGGTTAGTAGGGATTGAAAAGAATGAAATTCATTGATATCTTTCGCTGTTCATCATGTTCCTGTCATTATCAGCAGGAATAGAACTGGGGCGCTGTCGGGAAAACTCAAAGGACGCCAGACCTCTCTTCACTGAACGATCATTTGTTTTACTGACCGTATTTCTCCACTGCACTTGAATTCGTCGAGCCTTTCTGGTTGCGACTTTCCACATGAATGCGATATTTAGAGAACGGCGTCAGTTCTCCAATGGTTGCTGTATTTGAGGTGGTCAGAAGGCTTTTCACGGACGAATCCTCTTCTGAAGCATAATGAACGACGAACGATTGTGCGTATGAGCCATTGAAACCTGAAAAAAATGTACATCATTGATGAGGATACGAGACGCAAATTATCAAAACTTTGTAGCACACAAATAACTGTCTGTCTGCTCAGATTTACAATTCATTACCTGGAGTCCAGCTTACAGACATCGCCTCTTCGCCGACGCATTCAACACTGTCGATGACAGCGGCTTGTGGACGTGTTCTCTGTAATCATTTTTCAAATCCATCAGATGCGTCGAAATAATAACCAGATGAGATTTAGAAGCCTCATCAAACCTCGATAATCAAATTGGTCGAAGAGGATATCGTGGAAACAGCATTGCTCACGATACAATCATAGACCCCATGATCACTGTGAGAAACAGAAGGGAAAGATAATGTGGCCGAAGAAATCCTTCGCTGAAAACCATTTCCCTCATTTAAATCCAGATCGAAAATCTCCTTATCCAAACTGACCTCAGAATGAACCCAGTAAACAATTGGAAGCGGATCTCCAAACCCTTCGCATGCCAAATCAACTGGTGCGCCTTCGAATACTCGAAGCTCTGCCGGTGGACGGGTGATAAATGCAGGTGGTTCTGAGAAAAAAACATGAGTTCCAACTTCTGTTGGAAGCAATGACGAATTTTCAATGTTGTTAGCGAACCAGCTATGATCACATGCGTCTCGATAATTGAACTCCTTCCTACAGAATTTTCCGCCTGGCAACTGAATATTCCACCATCCGAGTCCTTTTCGCCACGAATCAATAAAGTATCCTAAAATTATGAATTTCACATTTTCGGGTAAACAAGTTTGATCTGTGCTTCCCGGACTGTTTGCTCTTCTCGAAAAGATAAGGTAATCCAAATTTCACAAAGCGCAGTCTTCATACATACAGCATTCAGCAGTATGTATTGGGTTGGCCAAAATGTTGGTAGCGTTTTGGTTCTGCATTTTTTCTCGCTAATTTTCGGGTTACCAAGCATATGCATGTGTTGGAAAGCCCTTCTTTTTATGTCCGAAATTCGAGTAGATTTGAATGACTACCTATTTAAGGTCCGAATTTTGAATAGCTTCCATTGACCGCCTTTCTTGAGGTCCCATTTTCGAATAGATTCGATCAAAAGACCCTTTTTTAGGTCCGAATCTCTAATGGATTAGAATAAGTTAAATTTGACTATATTCGTATAATTTCAGATCGACAATTTCAAAACAACAAAGGTGAGCAGTCACAGTAATCACGAAAAAAAAATCACAAGTGTTATTATTTTGATCCAACAAACTCTACCTACGCTCTCAGGCGGGCCTAACCAATGATTCAAACCCAGAAAACGGTGAGTGGTTTTCAACGCGTACGATGCCTTTAAGCTTGTGTATATGTAAAGCAGGGTTTGAGATGTTCTATGACTAACTGAAGTTTCATCAAGTTTCGTTTAGCCCAAGTCGAGATATGTATAAAACAGTATTCGCAAAAATGCCATGTCAATAGACCTTCTGATCGCTACTGTATCCTCTTTTTCACGGTGGAATTTGTTTCCGTCGCTCGCGTGCGTCCTCGCGAGCATGCTGCGGCCCATTTTCTCCACGCTTTCTAACTGTCTCCCCTTCGCTCCGCACACGCACGTTCAGGTATCTAGCCAATTTGGCTCCGAACAAGAGCATATGTGGCCCGACACATGCGGACGCCGCTCCGGGTGTTTAAAGATGGGTCAGGGCCTGCTATTGTGTGAGTATGGTATGGTTGTCTCAAGATGTATTGGTGGTATTGCTATTTGACGATACAAAATTTCATTACTTATTTTCTTTTTATTTGTGATCCGTGACAGCTCCATGATCTCAAAGAGATATGAGCTCTAAACCTCCGGTTCCAGTAGTAGCCTAATAACGTTGTATTCACCTGAGGAAAGCTACCGTGAACTTTGACGAGCCTAAAATCAGACTTCAGATTGGTGTTCAACGCCCTGTAGATTCCTGAACGGGGGTTGGACAAAAAAAAAAGATTGTCTGAAGTTGAAAAGGTGAGATATTGCCAGTCATTCAACAACTACTGTTACTTTTGGATCCAGATTTATAACTTACACAGCACAGAGAAGAGATCCAGGTCTTGACACCAGAACGTTTTTCAACGCTTCTATAAGAAACGTAGGCACTCTCGCAAGGCACTCTGTTTTGCTCAGGCTGATGAACGCTTCAGGGGCGTCTCTTATAAGAAATAAACATGCAGCATGCTGCCGAGGCTATACCGATGTACAGAAATTGCTGAAACGTTTTGAGATTCTACTGGTCGGTGGAAATGACTGTAAAATTTTCAATTCAAACTCGTGAGGAGAATTCTCTGCCCTAAGTCATAGAAACTTGCTTATCAGGGGTACAGCTTGTTATCGCGAACACGGAACACTTGACGACTTATGACTCTCTTAGTGCTTCTCATAATGCTTTTCATTTTTTTATTTACATAACCAACTCGATCGTTGACCCCACAAGATAAGGTTCCAGAAAGTTCAACGCACAGTTCTCGTCATGAACAGAAAAAGAATGAGTCACGAAATACGCTACACCGCTCGAAGCAGAATAGCACCATATCCAAACTACTGCTAATGCATGTAGTTTCGAGTAACAAATCAATCTGCTAACCTCCGTTGACGTCGTAACAAAATGTCCATTCTTTGACCACGTGTAGAGACTCGGTTTAGGATTCGCATTTACCGAACACATCAATGTTCCATTCTGCCCATACCCAATTGTGAGGACCTGACGATGAGATGGTAACGTTTCAGGAGCATCTGCAAGTACACACATCAGAAGGTATCTCAGGACATAAATCTTCTATTTCGAAGAGAAATTCATTTCCGTCTACCGCGTGTGTCTGCGCGCGTTGCCTGCGTCTCCTTATAACCCACACTTTCTCGCTGTCCCTCCCTCGATTCGCACAAGCGCACGAAGGAACAACGTGTTTTCGGTCCCGTAAAAAAGACATGTGTATCGTCCTGTCCGTTCGTAGTTGCCACACAGTAGGACTGCCCACAGCACGCTCGCTCGTGACGTCATCCATTGATCTTACCCGTAGCAATCGGTGGATCGACAAGCGAGCTAGCTACCTCAGAAAAATGAAAACATATCACATGTAATATAAAAAGCCCGAATTAATATACGTGTAAGATAAATTGACCAATGTATATTACTTGCAAATTATCTCGACCGATGTATACTCTGTTTATCTTTAATTGCACAAAAAACGGTCCGCAATAGTCTTCTAATGGGCCGGCTAGTACCGTAGTTTACGTCCACGACGCGTTCTCGGCAGACCCGGGTGTGCACCGGGGTGGGCTGAGCGATCGATTCATCAATGCCGTCACTCGGCCACCCACCCTGCCACTGTGCACACCCGGGTCTGCCGAGAACGCGTGGTGGACGTAAACTACGGTACTAGCCGGCCCATTAGAGGACTATTGGCGGACCGTTTTTTGTGCAATTAAAGATAAACAGAGTATATATTACATGTAATATATCGGTCTCTCGCTCACAGGCCAAACTCAGAAAAATCAAAACAAGTTACTTGTAACATAAATGTAACTTACTTGAATGTCTCAAGTAACTTACATTTATATTACATGTAAGTTACACTTATGTTACATGTAACTTACATTTGAATTTTCACTATGGGTGGCCATCACGTCACGCACCCGACACGCGACGCAGAGGGCGCGTTCCAGACCACACACTAAGCAAAAAAATGTTGTGCCGGGCCTTTCCTGCTGGTATGGGGTCAAGTATCTCAAACTTGAGTAATTGAACCAACAGCAACGCAAGTCGTAAGCCTGACCCCGCGAGTGCGTCGTACATCAGCCTTGGAAATATCTTCTTGGTCGATTTAAGTCACTTGCGACTTATCTCAAGTCACTTATGATACATGTAAGATATCGGAGGCGCAGCGCACGCATTATCCCACCGATATGTTACATTTAACCAAAATGACCTGAGATAAGTCGCAAGTAACTTACATCGGCTCAGATATGTTACAAGTAACTTGTTTTCATTTTCCTGAGAATGTCAAACGTAATACATCTACGTCAATGTAAGTTACATGTGAATTATCTCTACTCAAGTAAATTACATGTAGTATAAATGTAACATGATTCAATTATCTCCAGCAACTGAGGGCCCATCAAGGCTGTGCGTAACTGAATTTGTAATTTCGTAAATCGTAAATCGTAATTTTCAAAATTCCTCGTAATTCGTAAATCGTAATTCGTAATTCGTAACTGATAATGAGTAATAATCCCACACATAGCCCTAACTTAGTGATGAAGCGTTTCTATATAGAAAGAGGTTTGAGGTTGAGGTTCAAAATGAAACTGTCTTAAGCAGGGCTTGAAGAGATTTTACAGTATACATAAGTGGGATAAATACCAATAAAATAGACAAAACTGAAACTCTACGCGTATTCAAGTGACAAACCTGCGCTATGTCTGCCAAGGTTTTGAAATACAGAGAAGCACAGAAACATAAAGAATCATCGCCCCACTAAACACAGTTCAATCCAAGCTAGGGAGGTCAACACTGTGATGAGGAAAAAAATCGCAGTTTAGTAGTTTTAGGCACGATCGATCAAGGGAAGGAAACTTGGGCAAGGTGGTTATTTTAAAGGGGATTTATGCACGTTTTCAAAACCACTTTCTGAACAATTCGAGTCTACCCTCTACATTTGTAAAGTGATACTCCAAATGAATTTATTAGCTTCCTTTCCATAAACATAAGTTTGTTGTGGTAGAGATAGCGATTCGCGATGCTTAGGTTGTCAGGAATCTGAAATGCAAAAAGGTGAAGGTTCCCTTCAAATCTCTGATTCCGAATATGACAAAATTCTTGCTCTTCTCTTTTCTTTGCATTTGCTTCGAATTTGCTTGAATCTTTACTTTACTTTTTGAAACTTTAAAAACATGTAATAACCTTTTGGAACATAGGATAGACTCCAGTCATAACTTTTCTTGAAACTTTCCTCATCAAGTCGAGAAATCATCACTTTTTCTCTCGCAGCTGACCTGCCTCTGGGCATAGTGATCTACCAAATCTTATATCAGGGATCTCCTAAAACTCTTCGCCGAATAATGTTTTCAGGTAAGAAAAATATTTCCCCGATCCTTCAGCAGATTTCAATTCACGAAATAACAGTTTTCGCCCGTAACTTTCAAACCGCTGAACATTTACGGTGAAGGTTGTGGGTTCCGAACTTTATTTGCTCCATAAGCCAGCTAGGCCTTCGGAACCAAACACCATATTTAATTTCTATAGCGTATGGAGCTCTAGTCTGCAGTTGCAGACGATTGCTTTTGCGGACGATAAACGTGCTGGGACGAAGACTAATCGTGGCAGGACCTCGTAGTCCCAGCATGCCCCTGTTTGCAATAAGTGTTGCAACAGCGGTTGTCTGCAACTCCGGACCGGAATTTCGCTCCGATATAGGCGGTAGCTCTACCATATGTCTGCGTCTCTCGTGTTCATGATGGCGGACGAGAGCATTCCATGGAGATAAACAACTGTGGAGCTCGGCTCAGCCGACCTGGCTCGCATGTGAAACAAGTAAAGGTTGGAACCCTTCAATACTTTTGAGTCGGCCAGTGTGAGAAGCAGAGCGGTCGGTCATACCTGAATCTCATTATCAACTATTATATTACGCCATGTCATGTTGTCTACGATCGGCTGGGAATAACAAGATTTAACCGAAAATAGAGATTGGAAAGAATAATCAAATATCAGGAATGTGAAAAAAGTGCTACATTTATCAATGCTTTGGACCGCAAACCTAAATTGTTCTTTCCACCGCATTTTGACAATTTGTTACGATTTGTTACGATTCGTTACGATTTTGGGCCGAAATTTCGTAAATCGTAAATCGTAAAAAAATTGCCAAAAACTCCCGTGATTCGTAAATCGTAATTCGTAATTACGCACAGCCCTGGGGCCCATGCTGAACACCTTCTGCAAACCTGCACAGCATACGGCCCGCCTCATACCTTAGTGATGAGGGCAGGTCCAGTGCACTGACTTTCGACGGGGTGATCACTCGCCCTGGCTGAGTCGTTGATCTCTCGCTCCTGATGATCCGTTTTAATCGTGTGGAGGATCAGAGGGAGCGACATGCAATATTTTTTGAGCAAGCTTAAGACCACTGCTTCTTGTATAAAGCTGTGGGATCCAAGCTTGCTGCTTCAGTCGTGAAGCAGCAGGCTTTAAGCTCCTGGGATGTTCAAAAGAGCTTAAAGCTTGCTGATTAGTACCTGAAGCAGTAGCCTGGAACTTGCAGCTCCAACCCTTAAAGTATCGAGCTTCAACTCGCAGCTCTATTTAAGTTACATGAAATATAAGTGTATGTTATGTACATGTAATATAAGTGTATGTTACATGTAATATAAGTTTACGTTACATGCGATATAAAGGTAAAATACTTGAATGTCTAAATTATCTTACGCTTTATATTACATGCAACATGTTTTCATTTCTCTGAGACGGGGAAGGGCGAGTGCGCACAGAGTTCAATATAATGCCCGTAACTCGGCTCAAAGATCTCCTTAGAAGGAAAGAACCTAGATTTGGAAACACTCCTACGTAGATGTAAAGCTATCAGAATATATTCCATTGGAAACGGCTGGGTGATTTCATAGCAAGAAAACATTTTTGAAAACAGAAAAAAGAAAACATTAAAAACAGCGAGGATTCCCTGAGTGAATAGGTAGCTAAACCTTCTAAATGAACGGGTCTCGAATAGTTGTCCAAAACTTGCAAGCCAGCGGATATACTGACGCCGCTATGTCATAACTTAGTTCGAAGTAGTCCGTTTGGGTTACTATGAGCATGTTTAGAATCAGCATAGAGCTCTCCATTTTGAGTTCTCTCATAGCCTACCCTGCAAACAAGGCATATAGGCTTGACAGAATCAATCGAGCGTACGAAAAAAGAAGCTAGATATCAATTTTAATTAGTGTGTGTATTGACCAGCACTAATTTGACTTGATGTCAACAATACAGGTCATGGATGAGTTATGTACACGTATGTAAGGCCAATCTATCAAGGTGGTAAAAAAGAAAATTACGTTATTTTCGCCGGTTCGACGCCCCGGCAGACTCAGTCACCGTCTTTCGCTCGGGCGCAACATGTCCGCGATCATAACTACGCTCAGTATAGATACATAGGCTGAAAACGATCCTAAATCACCGACATCCCGTTCTCGGCTCAAACGGGACCAATCGACGTGAGACACGGCCGATAACTTTTTTCTGATCCTTATTCGAAGAAGCGGTGCAGGCCGTTTTCTCAGCCAAAACGATCGAGGTGCCGCTCGACTGTAAATGCTTGCAGACAGGTGGTTTCTGCTTTGAAGTCTATGCCAAGCCTAGTTGAAATTGCATGCCTTTTGCGCCCGAGCGAAGGACATTGGGTGAGTCTGCCAAGGAGTTGAAACGGCGAAAAAACACTGTTTTAGCACAACTGAAAGTGGTTGTTGGAATTAGGATACAGGTGAGGGAGCCCTCCAACAATATGCTTGCTAGCGTTTGGATCCCAACAAAAAAAAAGCGGAATGAGAATTTTAAATCATTTTCGTGCAGCCGCATACTACATTTGTATGCTTTATGGCAGAATGAAAAGTTTTCCTTGAAATTAATTGCCGAAACATCTCTAGCAGTCATTACATCATTAGATGGACCTTTTCACCATAATCTTAAATAACGGTCCGAAAAAAATATTTGAAGGGAGTTATGAGAAAATGGCGTTGAAAGCACGGTAGCGTGTCCTCGCGCGCCTTCTGTTCAAATTCAATGAGGGGATTGCATGTTTTCGCACTCTAATTGTAAGAAGCAAGAGTCGGAAGCCTGTCCGTAATTCGATTAAGAATACAATCGAAAGAATTTCGTGACCTAAATTTCAACTCCTCCTGAAGTGCTTCAAACAATTCATGGAAAAATCCAATTAGTTGACTTCGAATGAACCGAATATATGAAGCAGAATATTTTGATTTTCCGTATGAACAGAAAATTATAAGTGAATTGTCTGTCTGTAGACATGCATTTATATACAAACATCGGGCTGAACGCAGCCAAAATCGGACCATCGCAGCACTACGGGCCCTGATGGCTCAAACTGGTATTCGTTTTTGACCACAACCAAGCAGTAAAATTCAGTAGAAGAACGTTGGCACCATTCATAATTACGCACCACCCCTACAGATAATCTGGATTGTTGAATCCCTGGTACACGTGACAGTCGACCTTGAAACTTGAGCCTCGGCCTTGTCAGTTTTGCTTGTGTTTTCGAGAATTTTCTAGGGCAATCATTAGTTCCTCCGAAAACTGGATGAAAATGTAATAGTTGTATGTGGAAACTCGTGACATATGACCGTGACGACTAACTGACCCCATTAATCTGCTATTACTATAGTTATTAGGAACGTGACCAGCGTCCAAAGCAGTCTTCAGCTTACGTAAAATGATCTCAAAGGAACTATTTACCAGAGCTATTTTCCTAATAAATTCTAGGTGATTGTGGGTGAATAATACCGTTGTAGAAGGGGAAGCGAAGCGCGGAGAAAATGAAGTGATAATACCAAATATTACGTTGACGCGGAAGTTTCCAGCGATTTCACCTTTACGATTTTTTTTGCTTTGAGCGTTCGTCTTTGGGTCCATCCACTTTGAGAAAAACTTTCTAATTTCCAAAATGTATGCTACAGTTCAGTGGTACTCTTCAGTGAGTAGACGATTTGAGTGCCTCTCTTTACCTCTAGGTAGACCAACAGAGCTATGTATGTCTTTTTGTAATCTGGAAAACCGGTTTTTTTGCCTGATTCATCAAGTGTCTGCCCTGAAATTCTGGTGTTGAGTATTACGGACAAGTACCTACCCAAGAGTATTGGTTTTGTCAATTATCGATCGCTTTTTGGAAAATCGATGAAAATGACAAAAGTCAAGGTTCGGAAAAAATCGTCGATAATTAGAAAAGTAAATACTATTGAATAGGAACTCACCATTCTACTGATCGGAACACAGCACCATGCTGATCCCAAGCTTTCATTCAGGTTGTAGTGTGAACAAAAAAAACTAGGTGAAAGTATGGTAATCGGCATAACATAGAGAGTCTGATAACTATTTGAGGTTGGTTTTGGTACCAAGAGTCCATAACTATAGAAAGCTTTGAAAGCGCTTTCAGTCGATCGAATCCCGTCAATCTTTAATTTAGGGACGCAGATTTCATAAATCACTATCTCAAAGTCAACATCAATACCGGGTCTTATGCTGAACAGAGTGCTCTCTGTCCTTCTCTTTCCCTCTCTCATTCTCTCTCATTCTCTCTCTCTGTCTCTCTCTCTCTCTATCTGTCTGTCTGTCTGTCTCTCTCTCTCTCTCTGAGGACTTCCAAATTTAGCTGTCCTCTTATGGTTTAAGGTGATATATACGAAGATGGGTACGCAGTTACATTGATTGTCTAAGGACTAGAAAAGAGCGAAGCGCGACCCAGTTTGATTTTCCAGATGATGCATATTGTTATGCGGTTGCACTGTGCTGTACATACATATCTGAAAATCATTAATGGGTCACTCCAGAGTACCGGCTCACGCTTCCAACGGGCTAAATGTTCTTTGTGAAGACAAGGGAGTGGACTGAGGGCATTTTTTTGTGGAGTACTATTAGATTTTTCATACTTATTGGGCTATTTGTTCAGCAAAGCTTTCAATTATGATGCACAAAGAATGGTAAAAACCGCTCAGACTGGAGAACACGTCAGCTAAGTTTATGACTTTTTTGACGTTTTCACTCCAAAATAGATGAAACTCTTTTGCTTGGCGATATTTTCGCATGTTTAGTCTTTAATTCAATGATCACTGGGTGCCTAGTAAGAAAATACACAAGACATCAATAAAGACAATATATGAAGCTGATCAATTGTCTCGAGAAATCATTCTCACAAGATGTTTTTATACCCTCCCCCCACCACCTACACTCCTCTCCCACCTTCTGTTGGTGAGAGTACTCTCTATTCCCTTTTCTATGAAGCACTGTGCGCGTTATCACCGACAAAATAGGGCGTAGCGAACTATGTAAACGCGTTTAGTCCGAAGATCCACTACATAGTATAGCAGTTCTGAGCAGCCAAACCTCCGATTGTACCGCTAATAACAAAATAGAAATGCCTGATATTACAGCTTTAAATTATGACTGCGTGTACGAAACAATGTACACGGGGAAAGCCGCAATCAACTTTCAAAATAGAACCCAACGTTGAGTTGATCATGAAACAGTTAATGCGAAGAAACTGTGAAAACGGTTCAATTTTTTTATGAAATTGGCTCTCACATAAGCATTAGAGAGGCGGATGGGAGAAAAAAACGAAAGAAAGAAAGAAAGAAAATAGAAAAACAGAAAGTAAAAAAGAAATAAAGAAAGAGAAAAGAAAGAAAAGAAAAGAAAGAAAGAAAGAAAGAAAGAAAGAAAGAAAGAAAGAAAGAAAGAAGAAAGAAAGAAAGAAAGAGAAAGAGAAAGAAAAAGAAAGAAAGAAAGGAAGAAAGAAAGATAGATAGAAAGAAAGGAAAAGAAAGAAAGAAGAAAGAAAGAAAGAAAGAGAGAGAGAGAGAAAGAGAGAGAAAGAAAGAAAGAAAGAAAGAAAGAAAGAAAGAAAGAAAGAAGAAAGAAAGAAAAGAAAGAAAGAAAGAAAGAAAGAAAGAAGAAAGAAAGAAAGAAAGAAAGAAAAGAAAGAAAGAAAGAAGAAAGAAAGAAAGAGAAAGAAGAAAAAGAAAGAAAGAAAGAAAGAAAAGAAAGAAAGAAAGAAAGAAAGAAAGAAAGAAAGAAAGAAAGAAAGAAAGAAAAGAAAGAAAGAAAGAAAGAAAGAAAGAAGAGAAAGAAAGAAAGAAAGAAGAAAAGAAAGAAAGAAAAAGAAAGAAGAAAGAAAGAAAGAAAAGAAGAAAGAAAGAAAGCTAGAAAGAAGAAGAGAAGAAGAAAGAAAGAAGAAAGAAGAAGAAAGAAGAAAGAAGAAAGAAATAAAAGGAAAGAAGAAAGAAGAAAGGAAAGAAAGAGAAAAGAAAGGAAGCAAAGCAAATCAAAGATCAAAGGAAAGGAAGAAAGGAAAGGAGGAAAGGAAAGGAGAAAAGGAAAGGAAAGGAAAGGAAAGGAAAGGAAAGGAAAGGAAAGGAAATGAAAGGAAAGGGAAAGGAAAAGGAAAGGAAAGGAAAAGGGAAAGGAAAGGAAAGGTAAGGAAAGGAAAGGAAAGGAAAGGAAAGGAAAGGAAAGGGAAAGGAAAGGAAAGGAAAGGAAAGGAAAGGAAAGGAAAGGGAAAGGAAAGGAAAGGAAAGGGAAAGGAAAGGAAAGGAAAGGAAAGGAAAGGAAAGGAAAGGAAAGGAAAGGAAAGAAAACGAAAGGAAAGGAAAGGAAAGGAAAGGAAAGGAAAGGAAAGGAAAGGAAAGGAAAAGAGTAAAGAAGAGTTGAAATACCGTTCAAACGCACTCGTTCCGAGCGGGAAAACTAGAAGATAGAATTTAGACTCCTAAACGGGTATGTACTTCATTCACTCACTCCGCACTACGCTAAATGGCTCCCCTCATTTGTTTACAACTCTGCGCATGCATCTACGCTATCTATGATTGCAGCTTTACAATATATACCTTGTTTTGCTAATGCATTCTTTTTACAGAATTAACTACTAATAGTTGGTGAAAGCGATACACGCTTGATGGAAGATTGGCTTATTCGATAGAAAATGTGGGGGAAGGGAAGATTCTGAAGAAATAAGAACATAAAACAGTAAGGAACATACAAAGCACATCCAGGTAAGCTGACGCCTGAGATTGTCCACCAGAAGGATTTGACGCAATGCATGCATACCAACCGCCATCATGTTTTCGGACGTCTCGCAAGGATAGGTCACCATCCTACATGTTTTTGTTGAGAAATTCTGTTATGAAGCATTGAAAGTTTGATTTACCACCCACTAAAACTGTGCAAACCTTTATGTCCACCCTCAATCCGGTTTGAGTTGTTTTAATAGGTCGATCTTTGAACATCCAAGAGTATTGTATAACAGATGGTTGCGCATCAGCGTGACAACGCCAGAAGACATTCGAACCCTCCACGACGGTTTTATTCATAGGCACGAAGTCAAATGAAGGCACTTCTGGAATGATACTAATTAACTAGGATAGAGCGGCCACCCTTCGGAAATTCCTGATATTAGGGCTCACTTGAGAATTTGAGCTCAAACGTAGATGTCGCGCGGCCTTCGACATTCACAGCTAGACAGGTGTAGGTTCCCTAAAAACGGAGCTGGCAAAGACTGCGAGGAAGAAAAAAGGGAAAAGAACCCACCTCGTGCTTCTTCTCCAACTTATCAATGCGCAATAATGGACCGGTACTGACAATTTTCTCATTCTAAATTACTTCTGTTATCATTGCATTGTGAGGACCCGGAACACATCCAAGCCTCCACGATTACGAACTCAACTGTGCGGCGCATCCCCTTAGCGGTTGAAGACGCCGAGCCTTTACCTTTTTATTTTTCGTCTGTTATTTTTCATGATGTTTTTTGTTTCACACCATAACAACGTGGAAATTGTACGATCCGGATCACAGCAAGTATAACTCACTAGATAAGTCAACATGAGGCACAGATAACGCTCTAACCTGGTGCACTCGAGGGACCAACTCCAACCCGACCGATTGGGTCGCACTGGTCATGGGAGAACTTCAACCTCTATTGGCAGATATGACATATAGCCTAGCTACCTTCTTTTGAGCCCGTCGAAGTGAGGCTTATCGGGCTTATCATGTCAAAACCTCCTTGTCTCTGTTACTTTTTGCCATGACCGACCGCTTCGCAGCTTACTCCACCCGGACTCATCCGAGCAAGCTAGGCTCTATGTTCTAGCGCAACCTACTCTGAAGCGACCTAGTGGTGTTTTGCCCTACTTTGCAGGATATGGAAGAGCTCATGTTGATTGGACTTCTAGAACACGCGTTGGATACAATGTCGACAGAAAGGTCCTTTAGTGTCTGCTGACATGATTACTTATCGGAGTGTTATTCGACTCTTCGAGAACTGGAAGGCAATCTCGGGTCACATTCTAGTTATAGATCCCCCAGATTGATAAAAAAATTTTGCCCGATCCTGACGGAATCATTCCTGAGGTGCCAGGGTGAGTTGACTTCTCAGAGAATGTATGATAACTATAAAGAATTAAAACACAGCAGCGAAACGGTCTTTCTGCCAACTAAAGGCACAGTACACCCTCAGATATGAATTTTGAGATTTTCATGTAATTGTGTAGAGGACCCCTCCTGTATAACACGTGCCAAATTCGAGATCTCAATTCCGCCAAATAGGCGAGATATAAGCGACCACCACAGGCCCGACCCTCATCGCTCACCACCAGAGGCCCGACCCCCGTAACAGATTTTCGAACTCGATAGCGGCTCGATGGATGGATGAATTCCAACCAGGGTTCGGCACGAGGTGTGGACAAGACTAAATTTTCTCGGAACCTCCCCCACTCTAAAAGGAAACTTCTGGCAATTTTCTCAGACACCCTCCCAGAAGCGTTAATAGGACAAACTTTTGGCAATTTTCTCAGACCTCCTGCCAGGAGTGTTAATTGCTTGTTTTTGTAGTAAAATTGAAATAAAAGGAACAACTTATTCCAAAAGATGTATGATTTGAAGAAGAACAACCATTTCAAAAAAAGGCAAGATATTAACATTGAAATATAGATATAGATCACGGACGAGGCTTTTCTTGACGGATTACATGAAGTTGCCTGCGTTTTTGAAAATCTTAACTAAAGTAAGGGTTTTGATCATAGTGAAGGCTCTCCTAATGTTGAATATAAGTTACATAGGTTTGAGCACGTATCCAGAAATTATGAATGATTCCGGGAAAGAGGCTAATGTATCTACATATCTATCTACACACACGCCGTGGCGTTGCTCACAACGACAAATAGCGCTGGTTGGTGGAACTTCGATTACGTTCGGCGACGAGGGCGACCGACGCCCCAAGAATTATTTTTCAGTTTTTACGCTTATCTTGGAGGAAATCTCACGCTGATCATAATGGCACCTCTGGAATCGGTCAAGTCCCCTACAAGCCATGTCATAAGTCTTCAAAAAATGCCTGCTGAGGGTGAAAACTTAGTGAACGAGTTGTCTCAGGCCAGCATTTCCCTTGATTCGTAGTCGCTGCTCGAGTGCGATTCAGAACGAAGAGACAGACAGGCTAGAGAGTGAAGAACGACGATGCGGTTGAAAATCAAGCATCTATCTAGCCGCTATTGAGTTGGGATATCAGGAAGGGGGTGTGGCCCGTGCTGGTGCATACAGGGGCTCGGGCCCATGGTGGTCACTGGGAGCAGTCGCTGCGTCAAAGCACTGCGGTGCCCCCTTGTCGCCCTTCACGCTGCGTCGGTCGGCCCCCGTCGCTAAATGCGATCAATATTGCACCACCCAGCGCTGTTCGTCGCTGCGAGCAATGCCGCGATTTGAACTCTGCAAGCCCCTTCGCGGTTTTTTTTTGAACAGGACGCAAGAAACCGCTCGTCGCATGCGGCGAAGAATCTCGGAGTCGCAGTGTTGTCAACGTGCCGTGAATGAAGTCAAATCTCACAAGCAAACTAGGCTGTTCATTTCCTACTCACCTTTGTCCACGTAATTTCGGGTGGTGGGACGCCGTCTGCTTTGCATTCGACCGATAAGGTATCGCCAATAGTTCCATAATTTATTCGTTGATCAGTCGGCGATATCAATATCGGAGACGCTGCAATAATAATGAGTTTTTCGGGTAAAATTTAAAATCCCATTGTTCCAGTTACGGATCATCTAGAAGAAAGTTCGGTAATTCAAATCGCGAAAACGTTTCAAATTCAGTTACTTGAAAATACAACTTTCAGGTAAAACCGATATTTCAAAACTCGAAAATATGGAAATTTCTACATTAATTTGATACTCGAGAGTTCAGTGAAAAAAATTATAGTAGATCAACAGCCGGCTCAAGCTCGATGTGTCCTGAATTCTCGACAACTTTTAGACGCATTCTCGTTCCGGGGAAATGTCCAGAATTCTCCCCGAATTCTCAACAACTATTGCCTTCTCGTGAATTTGCGACAACGTTTCCATAATTCCGGACAACTGATTCAGAATTCTCGTTAACTTTCCCATCTACCAGGATTCTCGACAACTTCTCTCTTTTTTCTGAACAACTTCTCGATTCTCGACAAATTCTCGACATATTCTGGACAACTAGTTCTACCTGATTATGTTACTGATGTGTTAAGCACGTCAATCTGAGGCTGTATTCATGAAAGATAATCGTGAAGCTTAAGAGTAACAGTCGGGGCGAGATGAAGGCATAGAGCACAGGGAGATTTCGAGTACAATTTACCCTCGACCCGCTGGTATCTAGTTCATGTAGAATGGTTCTGGAAAAGCGACGGTTGCCATGAACCCGTGGTCACCTTGAAAACAGTGTGCGACAACTCAATATCACCACGATCAAGATGATATACATGATAGTTCCTAATGGAGGGGGTGCTAATACTTCCTGGGACTAGAAACCTATGCCTCCAGAACATGAAAATGTGGTTCAGCTAGCCCATTGATATGCACATAACCAAATTCGACAAAAACTCGTAATGTGTGCGATTCATAACCTCGAAATAATCCACCCATAATTTCTTTCTGGATTTGAGATTGTGTACACATGAATCATCTACGCTCTGAAGGGAGGTATGTACTCCAATCGGACCGAGGTAGGGAGATCTTTGAACAAGGATCGTTGTGAGAGCAACAAATGGGATAACAGCGAACGACCGCCAGTGCACATTCCGCTACTGATAGGCAACAACCATTTGTCTGATGAGAATCCTTTGAGAGGATTCGCCCTTTGGACTTCAGTTCAGCGTGCTCTTTTAGAATCTATGATAATGCACGTTGACAAGGAGTCGCCGGTCAATCGCACTCAGACCCCATGGTTCTTACGAGAAAAACGGCCCGCAATAACTCTTCCGATTCTGATCATCCACTCTTTGACTTGTTGCACTTTCCGCGAACGCGAGCAAGACAAATGACGAAGAATTAAAATCGCAATTTTTATCTGCAACAATGTTCCATCGAACAAAAATGTAATTTTAGTAAATTTAGTAATCTAGTAATTTTATCTGGGCGATTTTCTAAACAAGTAAAACACACACGGAATACCTAAGGAAATCTTTGAAATCCTACTGGCGTTCTGGTTCTTTCACAAAAAGAGCACACAATAGGCGTCGCATTTGTAGGGGTGAGACGTGAAAGAAATCAGGCTGCTCTCGTTTAAAGGCAGTGGTCGCGATCAAATATGCTTGTTGTCTTTTTCTCTTTAAACCCTTTTCTGGTTCTCGAGTAATAGGACCTATAAGAAAAAATCGCGAAAAAACCACTATTTTGGGCCAAATTTGAAACCTGAACTTTCTTGTCTTTTGATGGTGGACGAGCCCACTTCACATCATCGGCATCGGTGACCTCTTATATCAAGAACATCAGCTGGCTTGAAATTGAATTTCAATCAATGAAGCTTTGGATTTATGTACACATCTCGTCAAAAACATTGACTGAAGTGATGCTTTCATTATTCAACTGTTTTTATTCGTTAAATTTGCATTTATTTCGTCCTCTGAATGTCGATGATTTTTGACTGCTCGGCATGATACGGCGATCTTTTTCGTCATCGCTGTGCACGTGTGCACGAAACAGCTTCTTTGGGCCCTAGAAACTCTAATTCTAGCCCGTTTTTCACCGCTCTACTTTCATAGTTTTTCAGCTGTTTTTGATCTAAGCTGATTTTTGTAGTTTTTTCTATAACGTTTTTCATCGTGACCACAGCCTTTAAATATGCCAACTCGAAGCAAACAAAGTGTATTACAGAAAATGTCAAAAGCAATAAGCAAAAAGTTTTCCATTTCCAGGATCTTTGAACCCACACAATAGTGCCCAGATTTCATTCTAACTAACTGAAATTTATGTTGGAAAAGATTCACGCCTTATTTGTTCACTAAACCACGGAGCAGAGTATGTTTCTTTTGCCTCTATTCTATCAAAAATTCAATAAAATAAAAGTTTTCTAATGCGGATGAACGGCTGTTAGGAGCTGACGAGCTAAACAGTATTCGGCTGTTAACGAGCTTTTTCATCTTCTCTGCCGATGGGTGACAAAATATGATCAACTGCGCATTGCCGTTCAGTCCGCAAAGTGCACGCTAATTGCGAAAGCGTGCTGCGGCGCGGTTGCGAGTATCCTCAGACAGGAATGGGGGATCATCCGGGCGGAGGAATCACCCGGCCACCAAAGGCAAAAACCGCTCGGGTGACTCCCTGTTGAGGATACTAGCAACCGCGCCGCATCACGCTTTCGAAATCAGCGTGCACTTCGCGGTACAATGCGCAGCTGAACTGTACCTCTGAGGGAGCAGCCTTATACGTTCTCTCATTCCGTGAGCCCAAAAGTTCCGGGCTTTAGCGATTGTCGCTTAATCCGCAGTTCGATGTAATCAGAAATTTCCATATATTTTAACCAACCGGGGCTAGAAAATTCATAGTTTGCGGAAATTCTCTCGACAACTTTAGTCGAGATGTCTCCGAAACCCAGGGTATCTCCGGTTTGTGTGTGAGGCATCTAGCTACCCAATGTAAGAGTTGTGCTAGATGAACGGCAAAAGAACTTCGCCTCTTCAGACCAATAAAATCAGCAAAAAGGATGCTCAAAACATAAACTTTTATATGAGACCCGTGTAAAAGTAGTTTTATAGCGTTTAACTCCACTTCAAAACAAGTATAAAAACTATAGCACGCCTCATCCTTCTAGCCTTCACGGCTTCCACTAACGGAAGCGGAGCGTTTTTTTTTCAATTTTTCCTATGTCACCGTTTCGCTAGAACATGTTCGCACGAGTCACCCAAAAATGCCAGGAAAACACCGAGTAAACGAGCGAGCTTCTTTTGCAGATCTTGCTGACAAAAACTGAAAAAGTATAAAGTCATAATCCAACAATATCCTCTATGGGATTCTATCACACTTTGGAACCAATTTCACAAAAAAAAACCTTGCAAAACGCAATAGTGAGTTACAAAAATGATCTGATCATACAGCATCAAAGGCCTACCGTTGACAATCAGTCGTATAGGTGGTGCTGTTTCAGGCCTTGTGGGTTGTTTAGTGAATCGCGTCACAACACAATGATAACGTCCGGCATCCTCGCCACTGATCGAATGGATGGTAAGTCCAAGGCCCGTTCCGCGTGCAACGCTGCCTGCAATGAGCGAGCATGAAAACAGAACCTATGCAGAAAACTTAAAATTTTACTTAATGAGAGCCTGATCCAAGTATAAAACCAACAGAACAAGAACAAAAGAATATGACCTTTCTTCCGATGCTTATCACTCTTTTGCGAACCCGTTTCGGGGCGGGTGGGGGAGGGGGGCGGCGGTTAGATGGGTGGTGGTAGTGGGATCAAGAGCGGCGGCAATCCCTGACCCACTTCCGATGAGGCTGGCCTACCTCGTCATGCTTATCCCAGTTCTGTACAGTTCAGATTCATCCTTCCTCGCCTATGCTCACACAGAGTCCTGCTGCCGAAATCGCGGCGTATCGGATGCTTGCTCTAAAGCACTATGTCGGCTTGATTCACCGCCGGGCGACATGGAACGGTACACAATATTCGAGGCTCGTGCCGGATGCGCTCATTACCTTCCTGAAATCGCTGAATGTCTCGTCGATGGACGGGACTCATCCGAATGCTGCCATTCGTCAGCAGTCCAACCTGAGGAGAACTCCTGCCTTGGCCTATGCAGTGGTTCATCCAATGGTGTCAACAGGTGGATTCGCTACCAGTCATGCCTGGCCATTAACCTCCCTTCCATATACAGCTGTATTCTCAACAGCCACTCCAATACACCAACACCACCTCAGCTGCTGAAAATCGTTTCCAAGACAAGCACTTCAGCCGAAATTCAGTGGAGCGCACCAGCAAAGTTTCCAGAGCTTGTACATATTTATAAAGTTCATGTCACCGACACCTCCGGGGCAATACACGAGGAAGTGATACACTCAACCAAGCAATTCTCAATTAATTTGACAAACCTACGACCGGAGAGGAAGTATTCACTCTACGTTGCAGCGCACGCGGCAGATATAGACAAAAAATCCACACCATCCGACATTCTGCACTTCAGCACCTCAGGGCATGATAGCACTGAAGGCGTGAGTTATACTTCAACTGTACAGATTCCAGCGGACGCATCAAAGGCTTCTCTTGCATGTAGACTACGAATGGGCATGGGTTCCAAAATGCATATGGTTTGGGAGAAGAAAGTTGGCTCATCTTATCGAAAAATCGAAGGAAGCCGACATAAAGTCACCACTTATGCGTCAGATGACGGCAGCAAAATATTGGTATCAGCCCTGGAGATTCGCTCTCTCGACGAATCGGACTTTGGAACTTACAAATGCCATGTACGCGGAAACGGCAACGACTATGGAGAGGTCAGTTTTCAGTCCGTATCCTTGAAGGCAAGAGAACATTTGCAAAGAACCAGTACAGATTTTCTAGTCCATTTCTTCACACGTTTGCACTTGTCTGTATATGATTGACAACGCTGAGCGTTTTATTTACGATATTCTTGCGAGTCATGAGATTCTTCTCTTTTTTTTTCGGAGTGAAATCTTTTCAATTACATTTCCAGGTCCATCTGCTTGCGCACTCTCATGCTCATGGACGGCCACCATCTTCTCCTCCAGAAACCATTCTGGAGTGCTGTTCCCGAGCAGTCTTCCGAGCACATTGCCACTCAGTTTGCCACGCGGGCAGTGAAAGAAAACGTGGACTAAAACCTGGTGAGCAGTTTTGTTCATAATGTTATCGTTCTAATTTCTTTTTGATTCCTCTAATCTTCTTCTCTCCTTTTTCTGGTGCTTGCCGAGCGCTGCTCTCGTCTCGATCGTGTTGATTGTGTAAGAAAGACTTTCACTTGTTTATGCGTGGGTCACTCCCTTGCCCCAACCGACTCCGATAATCCGCGGAAGTACATGATCGTAAAATGATTTAGAGAGTATATATGCAAACGGCAAAACCATTGGGTGTGAAGAGATGTTATGTAGAGATACCACCACGTTCTAATCCATCCAAACATATAGACGCACCCCTTCTCTTAAATCACAGAAAGGTCGTAGAAAAACGTGTGAACGTGCTCTACCGAGCGCCAACAAAACGAAATCGACTGAACAATCGTTGTGTAAAGATTGATTGAAGGCCGAATCTGGGCTGTCTAGGACTCAATGACGATTAATATCATTTCAGGTGCTTTCCTACCGCAATATCGATGTCTTGATGAATTCCAAAGTTTGCTACGATGTACTTTGAGCGAGATGAACAACGCCGCTTGTTGCATACGAAAAAAGGTGGATATTCTCTATCTATCTCCAGATTAAATGTGATGTATTTTTTTCACTGAACCCTCGTGTGAGCAAAAGCAGATTGATAGTGCTGGATGTGTACGAATTAGGCGAAACACGTTCTTTTCTGTTTAGCTGCTTCAACATGTGGATACTCATGAACACAATAAAACCGAGTTTTCACAGCACAGAAATTCCTTCATATTTGGTCTAGCTGAACAACTTCTTAAAGACAAGTCCAGGGAATTTTATGTCCCCAAGATTATTTCAAGGTACTCTACGAATACAAGATGAATACAGATGAGGTTTTTTTTCAAGTGAAGAGCTTTCGACGAACATAACTACCCTCTATTTCGTAGTGGGAGTTACGATCATAACGTGCGCGTATGAGCGTGCATGTGCACGGCTTCTCTTTCTCCCCCTCCCATACTCTCTCGCTGTCTCTCCCCTTGCACAGCGCACGCACGCGAAGAAACAAACCAAATTTTGCACCGAAGTGGAGGGTACTACGTGATAAAAGAACTGCATCCGATAAGGGGGTGGTAGAAAGCACAGCTATCCGATTTTTGACATGGATCGGAAACTGAGATTTTCTATAGATCCGATTCCGAGTTTAGTTGGTGCGAAACGTTGTCAGATTTTCCCCAAGGAGTTGGAACTCCTGGATGGACGAAATTATGACGTTAGTGGAAAATGTTATTCGACACCCTTCCCAATATCGAATACAGCTAGAAGTTTTGTGACTATACATAAGGTTAGTCAGAAAAAGTTAAATTTTTAAAGTTTTGAGAAACCTTCTCCTCTTGTTGGCAGTGTTTGCTTTTTTGATGCAAAATTTCTTCGGTGCAAAATATGACCTACTATAACGGCCACATAAACATTTTAGCAGTTCTTAATTCTTCGATTTAGGGTTTACTTCAATATAAACAAACACAAGTTGAATTATCACTAAAGACAGTTAAATATTCTGTCAAAGAGGAGCAAATCAGTATTACCACTACAACTGCCTTGTGTGGATAACCAATATATCACTTGTGGCATGAACAAACCCTAGTTAAATTTTCAAATACAATTTTCTTTCACTGTAACCCGTCAATGGGGCTTGCAGCGCGTGCAGAACTGAGAAAGTTCTATTTTTTTACGAATGTGCTTGTAAAAAATGTAGAAAGGATATTTTTTTAGATTCTCTCGAAAGGTTGCAGAAGTTTTGTTGGCATAAAGATCAATTTTTCTGTACTATCACTTTCATAAGTATTTCTCAATGCTGGCAATGTTCAGATACCATATCACTGCCTCGGCATGTGCGATAGCAACTTCGAGCTGAGTAAGCTGGACGGGTATAATTGTCTGGAGTATGAAAGCCATGTGAGTTTCGTCACCGCCAAGAAACACTGTCTGATGAGATGCGATTTGAAGCTATTGTGAATCTTTCAGATTCGCCAGTGTCAAAGGGAAACCATAAGTTTGCGGCCAGAGGCCGTTTCGCAGCTGCATATTCGATCTGAGACTGATACAACGGTGTTGAACTGGGAACGAAGTGAGAATGCCGAGGTTCGGGGAAATTACAAGATAAATTTTCCCATGTTCACTTATCGATGTTTCGACGCCTCTGCCGAGTCTTTTTTCTGTCTAAATTTTCACTACAAGAACATCAAATATCTTGGAGAGCCTTCAAAAAGTAGAACGCAAGCCTTTGAATTCTGAGACATTACCAACTTCTTCATGTTAGTAGGGTTTTGGATGCTTGACATAACAGTAACTGGGAAAAAAGCGTGAAATCTAATGAGAAATTGTCGAGCTTAGCCGCTTTCATCGGTGTAAAAACATATTTCTCGAGGCCGACTAATCGTTTCTCAGAACGGTAGAAGGCGGAAGCTCGTTTCTGGGGCTTTAAAAATTCCAACCTTTTAAGAAGTCGAACACAAGCGGAGCTACTCTGCCGTTCCGCGACACTTTTGCTCAGATTCCAAGCGTTTTTTTTCTTTTGTAATTGTTAGCTTGTGCTTATGGCGTTAATGAGATCTTTACACTACTGTTCATTAAAGAAACTTCGAGTTAAAGGTATCGTGAAATGCCCAAGTGTATCTAACGAAAATCTGAAAAAAACACTCCTTTTAATAGATCGTATTCACAGCGTAACGTTTGAGCGAATACAAAGAAAATAGACAGATAACACTACTGTGTTCAATTTCTGAACAAAGAAAAAGAGTCCGAATTCCGATAGTGCGCTTTTTTCAGCGCAGCAGTTGGCAAACCAAACGTGTATCACTTTTTTTTTGTAAACTGAACTCTGTCGATGATTTCCACTGATATACTCCTGTTGTAGACATGTCGGCGCCCCACCCGATAGGCTTGCTATTGGCTAATTTTGGAGTTTTTTTTTACCACAGACAAACCACCAACAGAGAAGTTTTACCAAAGACTATAGGAGTATGATAAGAATCATATTTTACACCACTTCCCAACCAACTGAGCTAATAGACTCGGGGTGCCTAGATCAGAGTTTTTTCGCCCTAAAGAGAAGTACACGCTCTCGAACATCTGTAGCAAATGCCTTTGAAAAACTTCGGTGTATGAACGGCAAGGAGAGAGAGAGTCTAGTCCGCCTATCTAGAAAATTTTTGAACCATTTCGAGCAATTCGAGCCACACTTTCTGTACTCGAGTCTAGTCTGGGATCCGACGATAAGCGGCTATTCATGTCTGGCCTAGGATCGGATTGAAGGTAATGTCATTGAGATAAGTCGCCAGATTTTCGGAGCTGACTGTGGCTACCACAAGGAATGTCGTTCCATGGGTATCACACTTTTAGATAACTCAGAGGCAGCTGCCCAGACGGATCTCAGAAACAGGGTTCGGCACGAGGTGTGGACAAGGCTAAATTTTCTCAGACCCCCCCCCTCTAGGAGCAAACTTTTGGCGATTTTCTCAGATCCCCTCCCAGGAGTGTTACATGTCTATTTTTGTAGTAAAATCAAAATAAAATTCAAAAGATGTATAATTTGAAGAAGAACAACCATTTCAAAAAATTAAGACATTAACATTGAAATACAGATATAGATCACGGACGAGGCTTTTCTTGACGGATTACATGAAGTTGCCTGCTTTTTTGAAAAACTTAACTAAAGTAAGGGTTTTGATCATAGTGAAGGCTCTCCTAATGTTGAATATAAGTTACATAGGTTTGAACACGTATCCAGAAATTATGAATGATTCCGGGAAAGAGCCTAAGGTATCTACATATGTGGTGAAAAAGAAGCGTGGAGAAGATGAAGTGATTGGCTAAGGTCAAGAATACGGGAAATCTCAAAGAAATAAATGTGTTTTCAAATTAATATGAGTTTGTGAAATCATTTCGCAAGTTCAAGAAGAACATGTCACTTCAGATGTAAGGACTTTTGGTTCGAAAGAGCGTCATCCAATCTGGTTACGTTGCGAATTTTGTTCTTCGAAACCCACTCATACACAAAACACACGACACGGGTTCGATCCCGCAAGGTGCTTAATTTTCGGAAAACATTACACCTCAATTTTTTTTTGCAAATTAAAGGTCACGAGAACAAGATATTCGAGTCGAGAGTGGTAGATTTACCCTATATGCAAATTTTCAGCCTCTAAGATGGACGCTGAAAGGCACTTCTCTGTGTGGCCTCATACTTTTCTCAGGTGTGGTCCCGCTGAAAAGGGGCATTTTTGAAAGTCAGGTGTCATGAGAGTAAGATATGTGAGTCCAGCGTAGCCGATTTACCCTACATACGCACTTTCACCATCCAACATAGATGCTCAACACCGCTACAATATAAGGCCTCACACTTTTCTCAGGTGTGGTCCAGCCAGAGGTCGTCAATTTCGAAATTTAGGGGTGACGAGAGTAGGATATTCAAGTCCAGCGTGGTCGATTTACAATGTTTACAATCTTTTACCGTCTCAGTGTGACGCCGAAAACCGCTACATAGGGAGCGGAACAAGGAAAAAAAACGTAAAAAAAACTTCGTCCACAAACCTGGAATAGGGTTTTTCAAAGCACCTGTACCTTAGCCTCCAAAAGAGCTACCCCGGGTTTGAGCAAAACTAAAAACTAGGTTTGTAACCCTACCGAATGAAACTTTACTCGCTCCCAGAGGACGCCTTACAAAAAAAATTTCTAGGTGTGGACATTTGATGTTTTGAGCATAAATGTCCACACCTAGTCAGTGCATTTTGGTGTAGACATTTATGCTCAAAACATGAAATGTCCACACCTAGTAAAATTTTTTGTAAGGCGTCCTCTGGAAGCGAGTAAAGTTTCATTCGGTAGGGTTACAAACCTAGTTTCTTAGTTTCGCTCAAACCGGGGGTAGCTCTTTTCTAAGTTGAGTTACAGATGTTTTAAAACCCTACTCCAGGTTTGTGGACTTCGACGTTTTTTTACGTTTTTTACCTTGTTCAGCTTCCTATGCAGCGGTCTTCGGCGATATACTGAGACGATAAAAACATGTCCATAGAGTAAATCGACCACGCTGGACTCAAATATCCTACTCTCGTCACACCTAAATTTCGAAATTGACGATTTCCAGCGGGACCACACCTGAGAAAAGTGTGAGGCCTCGCACTGTAGCGGTGTTCAGCATCTATGTTGGACGGTGAAAAGGAGTATGAAGGGTAAATCAACCACGCTGGACTCGATCATCGTATTCTCCTGACTCATACCCCGCAGAAATGTAAACTTCCAGCGCGACCGCACCTGCGACAGGTGTGGGCCACACAGAGAAGTGCCTTTCAGCGTTCATCTTAGAGGCTGAAAATTCGTATATAGGGTAAATCTACCACTCTCGACTCGAATATCTTATTTTCGTGACCCTTATTTGCAAAAAAATGTGAGAAAAAATTAAGCAGCTTGCGAGATCGAATCCGCGTAGTCTGTTTCGTGTATGAGTGGGTTTCGGAAAATGAAATTCGCAACGTTACCAGATTAGATGACGCTCTGTCCAACTAGAAAGTGTTTTTGCCATGTCTGGTCTGACTCATGTTGAAGCACCTATTTTCGTATCCAACCACTTATTAAAGCGTGTTTTCCATAAATTTAAAGTGACCTGTTCTTCTCTGAAAACATTTATTTCTTTGGTACATCTCGTCGTCTTCGCCTTTGCCAATAACTTCATTCATTGCATCCACTCTTTTCTTCTTCCCCATTCCGTAGCTTCCAATCTGCTCTTGTTTGCAATTCAGTACACAACTATCCAGGATACACGACCAGAACCTATGTGCTTTATATTCAACCGTAGGAGAACCTTTACTATAATTTCAACATTTACGTAAATTTAATTACGACAAGGTTTCACGTTAATTGGACGGTATTACCGAATTATTCGCAAAAATATTTCTAAACAATGTACCTACTACCCCCGGTCAGAATGATTCACGTGGTCTCCCGGTGGAGCTCAGACCCCCCCTCCCTCCACCATTGCGCAGTTCAGACCCCCCGGGGCGGCATGCACGTACGCGGCGGGTTAGGTTGGGGTTAGGCAGGGTTTGGGGCGTCGGCGCGTTTCATGATTGATGTGCGAGTGCTGGAGATAATCAATAGTTGGGGTATCAACGGGGTTTCGGCTGCCCCACCCTCTTAGGTGGGGTTTTCGAGGGAAACATTTTTCAGTGCTAGCCAAACCCCTTTCAGCCCTCGCGCCGCTATCATCAAACGCGCCGACGCTTCAA
Organism: Aplectana chamaeleonis; assembly: GCA_029168955.1. NCBI lineage: Eukaryota > Metazoa > Nematoda > Chromadorea > Rhabditida > Cosmocercidae > Aplectana > Aplectana chamaeleonis. The sequence goes on along the minus strand of JAPDOI010000050.1, from coordinate 2,577,093 downwards.
ACCCTGCCTAACCCCAACCTAACCCGCCGCGTTCGTGCATGCCGCCCCCGGTGTGGATACCCAAACACCGCGCCGAACCCTGCTCAGAAACCGAAAATAACATCATTATCCGGATTTGGCCCCAATAAAGCTTTAGAGACCATTTGGAAGGGAATTTCAAATACGATTTGTTCAGTCAAAAACCGGGGGCAGGGCCACGGATTGACAACTAAGGGCGAGTAAACTGCCTTTATTCGGGAGTGCACAAGTTCCCCTTTTCACGCGCACTCGCTGTTACAGTAATGCAGCACTGCCACGCGGTCTGTGACGAGCCCGTTCTTTCCCACTCAGATAGAGGTATCACACTTCCCGCGGTACCACTAGCCGACATCCCGTAACCCCTCCCGCGGAAGGCTAATAGATCGGTCGTGGGCAGTCGGCAGCACCGTTTCGTTTACTGCCCCTACGCGGTAGTAAGCACTCTGCGGCCCTTCTGCCACCGCCTTACGGCTAATCTGATGACTGACAGAAGACAGTCCTAAAGCAGTTCGCGGCACATTTAAAATCATCCTTTAAGTAAAGGTCTGTTAAAACAAATGGTGAAAATCTGCTTGTGGGGATTCAATCTTGAACTGCTCCTGGCAAGTAAGGAGTGAGCTCATACAGGAAAGCTTCCTACACCCACTGGTCCTTGCAGTCTTCCCATTCGAAGATGCCATTAACGGACATTAGCTCACCTGCCAAAAACCAGCGTCGCACACAGCGCGGGTTTTGAAAAGAGTCTCAACACAGCGTTCTCTGCTCAGCAATCGTTCATTGGCTCCACTCTAGTGGGTGGTGCAATGATGATATCAAAATGGGAATCGATGAGTGAGTGTTCGATGACCCCCAGGAATAGCCGACTGCCGGCCGACACTCCGCGGGAAGACGGAAAAGCCTCTGTCTCCGCGGGAAGTGGGGCACTGTGCCACGCCCACAAAATTAGAGCCGCGCGAAGTCGACTAGCCCGACTTGGCCGGCGGGAAGTGGGCTGTTTTTATCTCAGCACCCCGACTTGGCCGGCGGGAAGTGGGCTGTTTTTATCTGAGCACCCCATGTAACACGCATCGACTTTCGCATGACCACCGTTGTTCATTCGTCCGCATGACCGGCGATCATGCTCAGAGAAGGTGAGTTTTTGAATTTTTTTTCGCCGTCTTATGTTGTTTCAGTAATGATTTAAATGTCGACGTAATGGGATGCGGGTAAATGACTCATGGATATGAAACAGTAGATAAATATTCAGAAAGAAAGTTTTTTTTGGTAAAAAAGAGAACAGATGTTTTCTCAATTTCTCGGTAGCGCGAAGGATTCTGGAAAGCTTGATGTATACCCTAACCTTTAGCCAAGAGGATGACATTTGAATTATTGCCGAAACAACTGAAAACGGCAGAGCAAAAATAAAAAAAACTCACCGTCTCCGAGCATGATCGCCGGCCATACGGACCACTGGACGGTGGTCATGCGAAAGTCGATGCCTGTCGCATGGGGTGGGAGAGAACGGGCTCACCACAGACCGCGCTGCCGCGGTCCATTACTGTAGCAGCGTGTGCGGGTGAATAGGTGGGCTTCTGCACTCCCGAATAAAGGCAGTATAGATACGAAGGATCCAGAAATTCAATGAGTTTAGACGGAAGCTTTGTTGAGGCCATGATTTGAACTTTAATTTTTCTGTTTCTTTGCACAGTTGTGAAAAAGTAACAATTCATTTGGTAGTAGAAAAAATTTATATCCGTTTTCATACGCCGTCTCTGAAAAATCTTGCATGAGTATTCAGAATATATGAAGACATCCTTGCTGGCATCATTGACAGTACTTTACTGGTTTTATGACTTGTCGGAATAGTTTTATGAGCGGGCTCGAATTTAAGCAAATATCAATTATGGTGTAATTATTATGGCGCACTAATTTGCAACCCGTATCCGATATAAAAGCAAAATCATCAATATCTTTGCAGTTCGGCGAGCGAAATTCAAACCTGAAGTATCGAGAAAGATTGAAATTCCCCAGCGATGCCTTCGTCTGGCTATCCGATGCGAACACAGCCATTTTTCATCATGAAATTTAAGGTGTATCACGTATACCACCGAAGACGAAACGGAGTCTGGAAGTCCACATCAACAACGAAGACAGCGGCTCGAATACGGAATGCCGATGAGGTAATTCCACAGCTCTTAAATGTTTCTAGAAATATGTCTCCAACATAAACCATTTGTTTAAGATAATGGTGATTGCGGTGAACGCGTATGGTTCAGCGTCAGCGAATCGTATCGCCTTAGAGGATAACGAATGGGTTGGCAACTATGATTGATAACATTGATTTCTGATCGAGTAAGTAATGGCAAAAGTTTAAAGTCGATAGCGAGTTAACAGCATGCTTCTGTGAGAGTGAGAACTGCACTTATTACCTTTTCAGGGTCGGCTCTTTGTCCTGTTTCTTACACGGGCGACAAACCAGCAGGGATTCCTTTCTTTCACACCTTTTTGGGACAGTGGGGCCCGAAATTACAGTCATATGTTATTCGCTAGCTAGGACATATTTGTTACTCCAATTATGAACGGGTTACTGTGTATTGTTTACCATATTGATCATGTATATCTCCCCATTCATACTGTACAGTAGTTTATGTAGTTTAGGATCATTGATATAATTGCGTACAAAACTTTAGACAGAGGCAATCTATACTTGTTTATCGGGTGTTTCATTCATGTTTTTGTTGATATTGGAAAATAGTATTTATTAGTCATATATCTATTTTATCTACACCCCTATACATACTACACGGGAAGTACATGTTATATGGACTACAACACGTCGCTCGAACTGATGCAGAGGTTTAAGCTCTAAAAACAAAATGGAGCGCACGATAAAGATTGTATTGCTGTGTACCAATCACTGCGAACTCAGAAAACATTCGAAATTTTGCATTTGATCGCCCAGACGCAACGCGCGACACGGAGATCCGCTGCGTTCGCGTCCTCTTCAGGAGCCCAGAGTAAACTGACATGTAAATGGAGTACAGAAAGTGGCGAGACCTGGCGCTAATGCAAGCTCACAATTCGCTTATTTCCTGGCGGGGGTCCTGCCACGAAACAAGCCAATTGTGCGCCTGTATTAGCACCAGGCCGCGCTCCTTCATGTACTCCACCAACAGGCCGAGTAGACACGCTCAAGCGCGCAGTGAAAACTGCAACGCGCGCGCAGTGAAAACTCGCCGCGACTTATCCTTTATCTGTGTACTGGGTCCAAAAGGCTCGACACGCCATTTTCCGCATGATTCATTCATTGAAATGTCTGAATGAAACTGTTCGGCTACGCGGTCGGCGTGCGTGTAGAGCTAGTTACAGTCGCGGAGGCATTTTTGAAAGAGTACGAATCTTACCGACGAGTCTGCAAACGGCTGATTGGTGCTACTATTAACTAATTCGTCTGATATTCCATCTGTTAGGGTTACAAGTTTGTGTCTGTCTATTATAAAAACTATTGATAAACTATTTTGCGACTGCTTGCCTCCATTGAGTGACACTATCAACCGTTGTGGAAGAAAAATTGTTCTCCCTGCTTGTTTTTCTTTCAGTTTCGGAGCTTTTCTAGAGAGATTTGACGGCTAATTTTAACCCGTTTCCAAAATTCATTCTTATTTTCGCTTTCTGTGTTGTAAGAATGTAGATAGAAAATCATGTGGAAGCTTTTCTAACGCACAGTAAACAGATCGCAAACAATTTTCCTTTGTTTCAAAACGGAGATGTCACCCACGCCGGTCAAACAGTCACAAATAAGTTTATAGGAACAAACACTCGTCTGTTAACTGATTAGGAGAAATATTAGACGACTAGTGAGTAATCAGGGCCCAGCAGAATTCCGAATTCCGATTTACCGATTTCTGATGGTTTTTAGCCTTCGGATTTTCGAATCCCGATTTTCGAAAAAATGCCTCAAAATGCGGAAAAAACCGGAAATGATAAGAAGTTTAGGGGCTTGCGCTCTGTTTTCTGCCAGACCTTTAGGAAGTTCTTTAAGGGTTAATCTGAACTGGAGGTTTGTTTTGATGCTTAACAAAAGAGCAAGAAATGAGATTCACATATCAACAGGAACTATAATATTTCCTTGAAATAAATAAAAAACCGACTGAGAGTGGTCCTTTTTCCGTCAGATTCAGGTTTACCCATTCTCGAACTGGGCTCTTTTTTTAATGAAATTTGTGTTTGTTCATTCTTTTATTGAATCTAATAAGGGCCTCTATCGTGATTATGCTCAAGTGGAGCTTGCAGTCTGAACAGATTGTAGGTACATACATAGGGTCTCTTCTCAGAATGTAGTGAGGTGAATGGACGGGCTGCAATGGTAGACGCGCGATCGAAACGCTGTTAGCCGTTGGTGTCGCGCAATGAGCGCGCCTCGTCCATCCGCTAGACCATATTTACCAAGGGCCCATTACCTACTATAGTATTTTTGCCCATCTGTACCTCGGTCTACTTGTTGCAATTCTAATGGTCTATATATTTCTTGTTATAGAAGGGTTACGTTAACCATTCAAGTTACAGTCCATAATATGATATCTGATTGGGCTACACTCAATTAGTGAGTGTTGTCTCGAAGTCATGACATCTATAGTGTGCTACCTGAGAATAATTTTGAGCAGCATTAGTCTGGATTCTCGGTTTTTGTAGTGTATCGGAATTTCGTGAAAAATGAGAAAGAAGATCAAGCTACATTAAAGGCAGTGGTCGCGATCAAATATGCTTATCGTCTTTTTCTCTCTAAACCCTTTTCTGGGTTTAGAGTAGTGGGACCTATAAGAAAAAATCGCGAAAAAACCGCTGGTTTGGGCCAAATTTGAAGCCTGAACTTTCTTGTCTTTTGATGGTGGACGAGCCCACCCCACATCATCGGCATCGATGACCTCTTATATCAAGAACATCAGCTGGCTTGAAATTGAATTTCAATCAATGAACCTTCGGATTTATGTACACATCTAGTCAGAAACATTGCCTGGAGTGCTTTCTTTCATTGCTCAATTGTTTTTATTAGGTAAATTTGCATGTATTTCTTCCTCTGAATGTCGATGATTTTTGACTGCTCGGCATGAGACGGCGATCTTTTTCGTCGACGCTGTGCACGTGTGCACGAACTGGCATTTTTGGGCCTTAAAACCTCTATTTCTAGCCCCTTTTTCACCTCGCTGCCTTCATAGTTTTTCAGCTGTTTTTGATCTAAGCTGATTTTTGTATTTTTTTCGATAACGTTTTTCATCGTGACCACTGCCTTTAAGTTTTTTTATTGGGAGGAAATCTTCTCCCAGCTAAAGATTTAAAACAGTTCTAAAGGATAAATAGATTAAATGTAGATCATGTACATACAGCCACCATGGGTGGTTAGAATCTATCCAGGTCAACGTATTTCCGGTTACCCGATTTCCGATGGTTTTTGGGGTTCCGATTCCCGAATTCCGAAATTCAAATGGTCGTTCCGGTTTCCGATCTCCGATTCCGAAATTTCGAAAAAGATTTTCGCTCATTCCTAATCCCAACCAGCTATCTGCAACTGTTCCAAGGCTAGCCCGAAACTGCCTTTGACAAACGAGCCGGCCGCGTAGGCCGACAGTCTCATTCGCAAAGACTTCAACCCTGCTTGCCTTCATGCTGATTGCAAACCTAAAGTAAATCTCCAGACTTCTTGCTGACTACTTTCACGCAGCTTCATCTTGCTCTGACGGGTTGATTCCTTTGCGTCAACTAAAACTCCCATACCTACGCATTTCCTACATGATCCTCAAGAATATTCATAACGTATGAATTTGTTCGTAAATAGTGTTTCAAACTTATACCACTACTGGAATTACCCCTTAGGTAAGCCATCGCATACGCTTAGTCCAGGTCAGCTCGCTCTGAAACTTGCAGAAGTTGATCCACCTATTAGTGCATTGGGACAACTACGTATTCTTCACTTCCGCACTGCCGTTCAGTCCGCAAAGTGCGCTTGATTGCGAAATCGTGCTGCGGCGCGGTTGCGAGTATCCTCAGACAGGGATGTGGGATCACCCGGGCGGTGGGATCACCCGGGCACCAAAGGCCAAAAGCGCCCGGGTGATCCCACATCCTTGTCTGAGGATGTTCGCAACCGCGCCGCAGCAAAATTTCGCAATCAGGGTGCACTTTGCGGACTGAACGGCAGTGCGGAGGTGAACTGTACAATGGGTCCAGGTACGAAACGTAGGAGCAGACAAAGAAGCAAGCGCTACGTAACAAAAACAGAAGAACAAACAGCGAGCGGAATGCGTTAAGGGCTCTTGACGAACCTTGCAAAGATGGCGCTGCATGTCCAGCTTCAGCTCCATAAGCGCTCATGATAAGTTTATTTTCCTTCCTCCATTCCAAGGAAAAATTGGTATCCTCCGGTATAGGCAATGTACATGGCAATGTGATGGGTTTGCCCTTCCGACCCCAAAACGTACGCATAACCTGAAACCATGTAAATTTGATTGTCACATTCTTTAATCTATGAAAAAATGCATGACTCGAATGACAGGTTTCGAGAATTATAGGAGGGAATCTTTTAAAACAGCCTCCTTTGAAAATTAGGGAGTGATTTATTTCTCAAAGGTGTACGGTATTCCATTATTTCCAAACCGACATCCAAAAAAAAAACTGTGCTGTGAGTAATTCAAATGAATATTCGGGTGATTAGTTAAAAAAATAAACATCTATTTGTCGGAATAGTACTTGCATTTTGAATATTATCTGAGTATGTACGTTCGAGCAATTAATGTGATACTCGAACATCGTCACTTGAAAAAGAACTAACTTCCGAAAATTGAACATCCTGATTTTGAGGACAGAATAAGTGTTCAAAAGACCGTAAAAATCAAATTCCTCAATGAGTCCACGAAAATAAAGGATAATAACAAATCCCGAATGAATCGGCACACGAATGACGCGAAAATTCAATTCCCCGGGAAATCCGAATATTCAAAATATACGAAGGCTATTTGAATCACAATAAGCGACGAATACTCGTGAGATTGGGTTTTTTACATATGGTCATATTTTGAGCAGAGAGAGAGAGAGAGAGAGAGAGAGAGAGAGAGAGAGAGAGAGAGAGAGAGAGACTAGCAATACATACATCTTCTCAATTTTGGCTTGATTTTCGGAGGAGTATAGAAATTCTATTCATAAGTTCTAGTCTAGCGAACGAATCATGCACGACAAGTGAAGTCGAGCCCTGCCGCCTTCGCGATGCCGTGATCAGCTCGCATTGCGCCGTGAATGAAGAGACGATTGCCGGGCCTAAGATAATTCACTGGAATGAAATTGATGAGGCGATCATACCCTTCCCTTTAAGAGATAAATTTACCCGGGTCCATCGCGTGCGTGTGCGCGTCTTTGCTGTTTCTCCTTCTCCCCAACACTCTCTCGCTGTCTTTATCCCAGCTCCACACACGCACGAGAAGGAACAAACTAAAATTCGCTCCAACATGGAGTGTAGATTGATGGTGCAGAAAACAACAGAAATTAGCGGGCGAAGGTGAAAGCTTCCCTGACTCCTTTAAACCGTGACTATGGAAGCCTGAACTGCTATCATTTATTTAACATCGAAGGTACTCCTAAACTGCAATACATTCTGAAAAATGGCGCCGATTACAAATTTCGGAGACAGTGTGCACAAATGCATAAAGAAGAGGTGTTTGTTTGGAACCGAGCGATTGTTATAAACATGTATGTATATAATGAAATGATGAAAAAATAATGCCCTGATAATAAATAAAGTGCGTCCAAATGCGAGTGTCCACCAACCCGGTCGGCGCGCGTTTCAAGCGGCCATCGCGTCGAGAGTTCGTGGGCGAGTTTCAAGCGACCCCAAACAGCTGACTGCTGTTGTAGTTATCTACTATTTTCGCCTTGGATTCTCTTCCCTATGATTTCAGATGAGTTCTTGTTAGGATTAGTTTCAAGTAACTAGAATATTTGTGAGACTTTGGAAGCCATTCCGTTGGGTTTACTCCGTTCTTATGCGGAAAGCGAGGGAGAAAGGGGGGAGGGTGAGTGGGTTTCTGTTTCTTTTTCTTTAGTTTAAGAGATGTTCGACTAGTTCCTTTTCGTGATGGACACTAGACGAAGTAATCTGTTCGATGTGTCTTTTGCCATTACGACGACACCCTCTTACGAAATTATGTGAACTTGGGGTTCTTTGCTCAGACGTTCGCCGTTGTCTACAGGACTCGGATGAGATGTCACCTCACGCAATGCTCTCTGTAGACATCCGAAAAGGGCAGGTATCGCCCCTCGAGAACTGCCCGTCGCCCCCCTCCATGGTGCCGTAGACAACCTATCCGCTGTAACGCTTTTGCTGTAAACATCCCATCGGAGGAGGGTTTCCATCCCCGATTCCGCGTTCACATCCTATCAACATCTCGTAGACCTAATATTAGGATCCCAGTAAAGCATTTGCCGCCTAATCACGTCACCAATTGAAAGGGGTCTTTTCTCCTAAAGAAACTTGATAATGAGGCTCGATTCTCTCTATTTCGGTTCTGATCTAACCGGAACAGAGAAATCGGACCCTCTCAACCAAATTTTCTAGGAAAAAAAAACTAACATTGGCGTGGACCCTTATGAGACTTTGCGTTCCTCTTTGGAGGTTGGCGCAAACTCGGTGCACTTACGTTATAGCATATGGCTCCGAGTTTGCGCCAACCTTCGATAGTGAGCGCAAAATCTCATTAGGATCCATGCCGACGTTACATTATTTTAATAATGACGTCCTCATGCGGACAACACTGTACTGCGTGGTCACAGACGTTATATACTACTCGATGGGAAAGCCACTTTAGCGTAGTCCGGAATGACCAAAAGGCTCTCGCAATTATGCTCATATATTTTCAATTTTTCGAATACTCGACTTTTCGAATAATTCGGAATTTGAGATTTTCGAAAATTTGAACTCTTCGAATATTCGACTTTTTGAATATTCGGTTTTAGAATCATCCGGAAATTGGCACTTTTCCAGTAGTCGGTTTTCGAATAATTCGGGAATTTGTAATTTTAGAATATTCGGTTTTTCGGATTGTTAGGAATTTGACACCTTTCGAAAAATTCGACTTTCTGAAGTCGAATTTTCCAGTCGAATGAGTATTCGAATGCTTCGATTCGGTCAAAGTGTACTCGCTACTAGTAGTTAAAGCTGTGAGTGACTCTGGCCTAATCGCAGATCATAAAAAATTTTCATCTAAGAACGGTAGGTGGACCATAAAAACTAAAATGTTTCTTCGTGTCCCAATTTTTTCCAGGTTGGCTATTTGGTATACTTCTGACCGAATTGTTATATTAAAAAATTACTCGAATGATTTTCGGAATTTCGAATCATCCAAAATTCAAAATTCCAGAATTTTGGTTTTCAAAAAATATTCGAATATTTCGAAAACGGGCTTCCGAATGATATTCGAAATTCGAATACTTCGTAAAAATTGGGAGCCTAGCTGATTCAATTACCCGAGTTTGCGGTGCTTTGCTCGCTCAACCGCTGGAGACCTCGTTCAACCACTTGCGGCCCCAAATGGTGCTTGGCGAGCTGGCCGACTTGCATGTCGTTGTGTTGCTACGATAACGCTGCACTACCTTGCAACACGTGCTCCTCCGGTAAAATTTAGCAGCACGTGATGCTGTTCGGACCACATGTCCCAGCAATACACCCTTTCACTGGATGTGGTCACTCGAGTTGGATACCTATTCGATCGACACGCATTGAATGCGGCGATTTTTTGAGCACGCAACAATGTACTCCATTTCGCTCATTCCGGATTATGCTAAAATGGCTTCCCTTGTTATCCAGAAAAGGTGATATCGGCTAACTACGCTTATTTTTTCAAATCTACATTTTTTTTCTTCCAGCTACATTCACCTCTCCTCGAGTATTGACAACATGGATGGGAATCAGGGTAACTAAACACCACCGACTGATCAGATTTTCGACAAACAACTAAAAACGACGCAAATGACACATATAAAAGGATGAAAAAAAACGAAATCTGCCTACGAAGGCGGCTACTGAAAGCTCCGTAAACCACGGAATCCTTCGGGTCCACCACGGGGAACTCAGCAAGATCCACGTGTCGGCAGGACACCAACACCCCTTCCACGGAAAGACGTTATTGAAAAACGAATCACAGATATCACATAATCAAAAAATGAGAAGAATTACTATAAAAGTCTACAGTATCAAAAGAACAAATCTAACATAACCAAAAATGAGGACTCGGATGGCACAGTCTTCGTAATACATTGATTGATGGACGCTGCCACCAACCCTCCTCGCGAATGTTCTGTAGAACAGCCCATCGACCTGCACCGCCGTAGACATCCCGATTTGTCGTCCTGTAGACAACAACTCGGTCTGCATCGATTTGTGAAACTCGGCGGGATTGCTGGTCGATAGGCTGTTTAACAGCCCGTCGTTCCCTGCTCAGCAGCACACAAGGACGGCCGCGCATAGAGCTGCCTGTTCGCAAGCGGTGACTCGTTCTGGGCGGATCGACGCCTTGTAGACAACGGCGAACGTCTGAGTGAGTATTGAAAATACACGCTTTCACGGTAAGCCTTGAATCAGTCAACTCCCAAAAATAGCTTAACCGATTCACGACCACGCCTAATTTTGGATGACTGCACGTTCGGACCGCGTGCAATATTGCGTCACCGTATAACGTGTCCCACCGGTGGGACACGCTGGCTTGGATAGCGTCCCACGGGTAATTGCTTTAACTTGTTTTGTGTTTTTATTGTAGCTAGCAGCGATGATTGAACAGTATCAGAGCTTGAGCTTCTGAGACACTTTCGTTATCGAGAAACAATTACTCAAAACCAAAACGGGGCCAACTGAGCTGCAACGCTTTCAGAAAAGTTAACGAGTTTTCAACGATAGATTTCTACTAAGCAACTTGAAAGCTAGCAATAGAAGGAAAAGGAAATCATTAGGTGCTTCCAAAGTGATTTTACAGCCGTTTTTTCCTCTATTTAAGCCCACCAGATTTTGGAAAAGTCCAGATATATCGTTGCATTTGACTTACTGGTAGTTTCTTGTGGCGGAGAAATCGATTTTTGAAAAGGGTGTCCAACCGGTGGGACACGCAGTACGAAGTAGTAGTGAACGCGTGTCCCACCGGTGGGACTTGTGGTCGTGAATGAGTTAATTGCAAATGCTAATTGATCAAGCTTGAGAATGCATTTCCTGATAGGGTTCGCGGAAAGTAACTGTCAAAATGACCCCCTAAACTCTATTCTGTATTTTCTAGAAACTAGAGAGAGAGTGAAAGAGTAATAAAAAGACATTGAACGGATTAGTTCATCTAGTCACAAAAAAACAGAGAATGTGCCATCCAACTGGAAGAAGGCTATCGTCGTGCCTATCCATAAGAAGGGCGATGCTAGAGACTGTAAAAACTATCGCGTAGTCAGCCTGTTCTCAACTGGGGGTAAAGTTTTCACAAGAACTATTCAATCCAGACTTCGACGCCATCGGGAGAGAACCTGTCGCGAAGAGCAAGCAGGATTTCCTGCTGGTCGAGGCTGCAGCGATCAAACTTTCGCACTTCGTCAGCTGAGGGAGGAAAGGATTCGTTTTGGAAAGCGGGTCGTCATCACCTTCATAAACTTCAAGTCGGCATTCGATTCTGTACACTGGCCCGCCTTATGGAAATCGATGGAATCCGAACACATGTGGGCAAAAATTGTGAAGCTTCTGCAGGAAACTTATTGCGGCTCAGCTAGCTGCGTCCGCGTCGGAAATATGCTATTCGAAGAACTCAGAGTCGATGCAGGCGTCCGGCCGGAAGATGTGATTTCGCCGCTTCTCTTTAATACTGTGATCGATGCTATTATGAGGAAGACCTTCGAAAATAGAAGAAGGGTCCGATTTGGCGATAGCGATTTTGTCCCTGATTTGATGCTTGCGGACGACAGCGCGGTGTTCACCGATACTGACATGGAAGCCACGCATTTGTTGAATGATATGGCACAAACCGCGGAATCGTATGGTTTGCGGATAAACAAGGACCAAAGTCATGACGTCAGACGGATCATGCGCTTCTGTGTACTTCGATGGAGCTGAGCTCCAGCAAGTTGAGGAGTTCAAGTAAGGTGTGTCCGAATAAGAATGGCGGCCCATGCGGCGGGCGTGCTCGGCAGGCGGCCGTCGCGTTCGCCGCTCTCGGACGAGCATGCGAGAGGTCCCCACCGCCATCGACTACGAACGGGGCCGGCACCGGCTGGCAGCAAGCACTTCTTCTTCTTCCTCAGCGTTTGTCCCGCTCCAATGCGGGGTCCGCTTTTCTTATGCGCTGGCGCCATTTTTCCTTGTCATGAGCCTGATCAGGGTGCACGCCAGCTATTCTCAGATCGGTGTGCAGCACGTCAAGCCACCGCTGCCTTGGCCGTCCTTTGGGTCTCTTTCCAGGCACGTCAAGGTTAAGCCCAGTCTTGCATACGGTATCACTTCCAGCTCGAAGAACGTGCCCATACCATCGCAATCGAGATTCACGCAGCTTCTCGGCAATCGGAGCAACACCAAAACGCTTCCTGATGTCGTCGTTCGTGACGTGGTCCAAGCGGGTGACACCCGCTGTCCAACGTAGCATTTTGGTCTCCATTACACCGAGCCTTCGCTCTGCTTCCTTGGTAGCAGGCCAGCACTCTGCTGCATACAGCGCAACAGGCCGGACCACAGTTCGGTAAATCTTCGACTTTAGGCGATCGGGCATCTTCCTGTCGCATAGCACTCCTGTCGCTGACCGCCATTTCAACCACGCGGCGCTGACCCTAGTGTTGACCTCATTATCTAGACTGCAGTCAGATGTAATCATCGAACCAAGGTACTTGAAGACGTCAGCGCGAGGGAGCTCGATACCATCAATCTTGATAGAGGCAGGCTCACTTCTATCCGTAGTCAGATACTCAGTCTTCTTAACGTTGAGGCGAAGCCCGAATTGAGCCAATCGGTCACTCCAGTTTTGCACCTGTCGCTCGAGATCAATTTATCTTCAGCTGCGAGCATCACATCATCCGCATACAAAAGCGTCCATGGCGCTGGTCTCTGCAGGTCTCTTGTGATAGTATCCATCACGATGATAAATAGAAGGGGAGACAAAGCAGACCCTTGGTGCACGCCAACGGAGATGTGAAATTCGGCCGAAGCTCCAGCAGCAGCTTGGACCCGACTTCTTGGATCAGTGTAGAGAACCTTGACCCAGTCTATGAGCTCCTCTGGGACACCGTGCCGCCGTAATGCAAACCAGATTACTTCATGCGGAACTCGGTCAAACGCCTTCTCTAAATCGAGAAAAGCAAGATGGAGCGGCTTCTGTTTCTCGCGGTGTTTCTCAACCAATAGTCGTGCAGCGTGGATGGCGTCCGTAGTGCCACAGTTGGTAACAAAGCCACACTGATTGCTTGTGATCTCGACGATTTCACGAATTCGACGATCGATAATGCGCTCAAACACTTTCATGGTGTGAGACAGTAAACGTATTGGACGGTAATTCACACAATCCGCTGGATTGCCTTTCTTCTTCAAATCGGAATGGTCGTGCTTCGTTGCCAGTCCTTGGGCACTTTCTTTTCTGCAACGACCCGGTTGAAGAACTGTGCAAGCCATTCGGTGGAATCCCAGCATCGTGATTTCCACATCTCTGCCGCCAAATCGTCTGGCCCCGTCACCTTTCCCGGCCTCATACGTCCCAACGCCATCTTCACTTCTTCGGTAGTGATAGGCTGGACAGGACCGCTTGTAGGTGGGTGTTCAGGGATGGGAGGATGGGGGAATTCTTCCGTCGAGATTTTCTCGAAATAGTCGCGCCACCTCCTCATCACCTTACCACGGTCCATAAGCAGCTGACCATGATCGTCATTAACACCGTGGAACTTCTCGATGTCTTCCGTACCACGCTGACGGGATTTCGCAAGTCGGTACACAACACGTTCACCGTCACGAGTATCCAGCTTGTCATACAGATCTCCGTAGTGCGCCGCCTTGGCTTTTGCAACGGCCCTTTTGGCAGACTTCTTCGCATCACGGTATCTCTGCCAGTTAGCAGCCGTCTTATTAGCCAAGAAAGTGTGGTACACTTTCTTCTTCTCTTGGACCGTCATTAGCACGTCATCTGTCCAGAGCCACGTTTCCTTATCAATCTTCCGCCGTCCGGGATTCGTTACCCCAAGTTCGGACCGCGCCGAATCAATCATTGATTTGACTGCCTTCTGCCAAGATTCGCACACAGTCGTAACTGGCGGTAGCTGAACACGTGAAATGACCGCAGCTTCTCTTTCCTTCAGACGCCACCACTTTATTCGAGGTGGTCCGCACCGTTCACCAATCTTACGCCTCGGCGGCATAATGCCTATAGTGCAGATCAGCGGTCGATGTTGTGTAGCGACCGTCTCGTACGGCACGACCTTCGAATCTGTGACCATCTTCTCGTCGCGACGCCGAACAAGCACAAAGTCGATTTGTGTCATGCTGCTTCCACTGTAATAAGTGACAAGGTGGGACTGGCGCTTCCGAAACTTCGTGTTCACAATGACTAAGTCATGTGAGTCGGCATAGTCGAGAATGCGTTCGCCATCGGTGTTCCTTGGGCCGAAACCGAACCATCTGTGGCAACTGTAGCCTTGACTCGTTTCTCCGACGTGGCCGTTCATGTCACCCGCAACAACAACGATATCGTCTGGTGGCACCTCGGCAGTCTTCTCATCGAGCATCATCCAGAAATCATTTTTCACTTGCTCAGAACAACCCGTCTGCGGGGCATACACCGAGAAGAAATGGACTCGTTGATCCTCACTGACAATCACTATCTTCATCAAACGATCGTCAAAACGATGCACTTCGGCAATCGCATCACGGAAGCGTTCAGACACGACAACGCCAACGCCGTTCGTGGTCCTAGGGCTGCCATGATACAGGACCTTGAAGCCTCTGCCAATGTCCTTGGACTTACTACCCGACCATCTCGTCTCTTGCACCGCACAGAGATCAATACGTCTACGCTCCAGAGCAACAGCAAGTTCGCTCGAGCGGCCTGACAACGTGCCGACATTCAGCGTTGCAACGCGAGTCTTGGCAACGTCAAAGGACTTACGGACTAGCCTGGTTACCCTCCGATGCCGTCCTTGCACCGAAGACCCTAGCATACTTTCACCACTCACCGGGCTCCGTGAGTGGGCGTCGGTTACCGCGGACGCCGTAGCTTTTACAGAAACTTTAAGCACCATTGCATGTGGCGTGACAAGGATAACCATCGGCCGACCTGTCACACGGGCGAAACGCCTTGGCCTGTCGCCGGAACACGAATGTCCGCGTTCAGCTTACCTCGACAAAATCGAGGAGTTTCCAGTGGTACCAACGTGGAGGAGCGGACTGCGTCACCGGCTGGCAGCAAGCACTGCGCCGATCAATTAGCTCTGCAGCCGGGGGGAGAGGGAATTGCCGTCGTTGGAATCCAACACTCGTCCAAGAGCGGCACATGCGACGGCCGCCTGCCCAGCACGCCGGCCGCGTGGGCCGCCATTCCCCATTCGGGCACACTTTACCTTGGATCGGTGGTGCAAGAGCGAAAGGTAGTAGCTACATCTGAGATACTGTGCAGGATCGGGCAGGCATCGGCTGCTTTCGCTTTGCTGGGCTGGTGTCTGTGGAAGAAGGGTAATGTATCAGTCAAGACGAAGATCCGGATCTTTCGCGCGCTTACAGTGCCAATTCTGCTGCACGGATCAGAATTGTGGACGTTGCTGAAGTCGGATCACGGCAGGCTGGAGATCTTTCAAACGCGGCTCCAGAAGGCTGCGCTGGTTCGGACACGTATGCAGAATGGAAACAAACCGACTTCCGCACAGACTGTTATAGAGAAAGCGCCCGACATTGTGGAAGGTTGTGAAAGCAGCACAGAAAAAGACATGGTTGAAGCAAGTCCAGGCGGATCTGAAGTCCCAACGGTGCAGTGTCCTTAATGCTAGACTTATTGCTGCGAAACTTACTGAATGGAAGCATATCGTTCAGGTCACAAGAGCTCCTATGGCACCTACGGCAGTGTACTGGTTGAGAGGTCGTCCCGCTCCGCCAGCCGCCAGCTAACGGGATGAGTGAGTGAGTGAGTCACAAAATCACATCACAAAATGCAGAAAATGAATCGGACGGATACACCACCCCCTCCCCCTTTAAAAGCGGTGATAACCCCATCCCATGGTCACGAAAATCTCACAAATGAGCTATCGAGAACTCACCTTATTGAATCAAAGAGAAATGAATGGGCAACGGAAATGGCAGAAAGCTACCTTCGGTTTTCCGCCCCGGTAAACTCGTCCAGAAATACGTAAAACGACGGCTGTTCGACACGCTCGCTGACTGCGTGAGCAGACGTGTGCAATCGAACTCCCTTTAGGCGATCTGGTGAATCACGAACCCAAAAATAGTGTTCAGCTGTTCCATTCATGAACGTCATTATAAAAAACGGTTCTATTTTGGAAGTATCCGAGCTTTCTCAAATAGCGTTATTGGCTCGATTACACATAATTGGGGAGTCAAACAAAAATTTCGCACTTTTTCAGGATTTTGTTCACCCCGGCGGTTCAACTCTCTGGGGAAAATTTGGAAAGCGTTTCGCACCCACGTAGAAATTTGCCATAATTCCCCGTAATGGGCGAAATTATGACTTCTGTGCGGAATTTTTCTTCGATCCCCCCATTATGTGTTATCGTTCCGCATTATTTGCTGACTTTTATTGCGAACACTGCCTTAAAAATAGTACCGTTTTCCAAGCCTCTGTTAGAGTACAAAACAACCTTTTTTAAATCAAAACTCTAGAAGTTATTCGAAACAGCTGTTGCAGGTCAGCTACTACAGCCGTCAACGAGTAACAGTAAATGACGCCAATTGACGAGTGGTTAGAGACGCAACAGTTGCTCTCTACCCAATGTGCTAAATGATCAAATGCCTGCATATGAACGGGTCTCTGAGAAGCTGTTCTGTTCCCAAATCGTTTCCGTATTTCCGATGTCTCTGAACTGTTCCGTTTCCGTTTTCGAGTTTTCGGGCTCGGATGTGGAGGAGAATAGAGCTACACGGTTAATAATAGTGGAGCTCAGCAAGAGTTGTTTGCTAGCATCCTAAGCACTGGAATTCACATCTAACTTCTTCTGTTCAGTCAACAATCTGAGCCTGGCTGAGATCGCTTAAAAAATTTGGAGTCCTTGAAAAACGCTCCCATAATATAATGACTCGAGATTGGATTGGCAAGGACCTCAACGCTTCCTGGGAAGAATTTTTTTAAAATAGTCTCTTTCTCTGAACAAATAGTTTTTTTCTGAGAAAGTGAACAGTTCTTAGAGGCTTTTCCGCTATATTGCTCCACTAAATGATCTAACGCAACGGCGAAGAAAATTGATATACGGTTTTTTGGGCGCACGGTGCACTCGAAGGGTACATAGGCATAGTTGGTAATTTCTTTCTGACCTCTCATGAACATGAATTGGAAATTGTGGAATGTCTCATAGTAGCCTGAATTCTAAGAATTCTCAAATACTGAATGAAATTACAGGTCCTAAAAGAAGGCGAGAAAGTAATAAGCAACGACGAAAAAGGTTATTGACAGATCCTAAGTTGTTTGATTTTCCTCCGTTTCTGGACTTAGGTAACCAGTATTCTTACCCAGTTTTCTACGTTTTCGAATTTCGCATAAGAATATCTCCGCTCAGATCAGCCCAAAAAGGAAAAATCTCCAAGAAAAGGCTTAGGATCTGTCTGGGAACATTCCCTTTTAGAAAACGCATTTGTAGTGTACGTCCAACCTCGTTTTCCCTTTTTTTCTGCCAATCTTGGAAATGTTTTCAAATTTTTTAAATTATGTCTATCAAATCGTATAAAACTCCTGGGAACGGAGTTATGACCTCCCAAAAACTGCCTTGGATTCAGCGGGGAAAGCATGGTGGAGAAGTTGTCCGAGGCTTGTAACTTCCGTCATTTGCAAACGATATAGGCGAGCAGACCTGGGTGAAGAATGAGACTTAGAATGAAGGGTAGAATGGGACTATTGACCGAAAACCATTGCTCATCTCGACATGTTGAGCTCGAAAAATCGTAAAAAAGCGTGCCGAGGTGATTTTGTGCTGTATGCGCAACAGGTTGGCTTCTTCCTACTACATCTTGGAGGAATTGAGAGTTCGCACTTGGCAGGTGTTATATGTAAAGTGCGGGTCCAGTTCACAAATCTGTGGAAACCTTAGATTTCGTCCCTGAGCTTGAACTGTTGGACCGTGCTTTTGAAGGCAGTGTACAGGACGGAAAATTTCTTCAAAAAAATTGCGAAAATCTTTTTTTTCGAAAACAGCTGAAGAACTGCGAAGATTGCACAGCGAAAAACGCTCTAAGAAGAAAGTTACTGAGATAAGAAGATGTCAATTCGTGCACAGGTGCACAACGCCGCCCATAGAAATTCGTGTTTCTTACTGTGCCTGGTCTAAATTCTCTGACGTGCGCAGCAACTAATAAAATAGTTTGAAAGCATACAAAACAACGTTTTGCAGATAACAAACACAAAGAAGTGAGTGTTAAATAAATGCAAAGAATAAAGTTCAAAAAAGGCCAAACAGACGATGAGAAGTCATTGACTAAATAGCAGTTTAGAACCAGCTGATGATCCCTGATACTACAATGCGTCGATGACGGGCACCAGACTCCAAAAAAGGAGAACGATTTTAAATTTTTAATTTCATCCAGAATAGACCTTTTTGTGTTAATTTGTAGGTAATGGTCGGAATATGTACCTTTAACAAAAAAACTACTTTCTTGAGGGAGACGCGGCAACCAAATTTCATCGTGAACACTGTCTTTAAATGCATCGTATGCTCTACAAACAGTGTACTGTTATTCTAACTTTATTTTTTCTTCACAAATTGCGGTTTTCGAAGAGTTTTTTTGTCCCTTTTATTTACCAGAGGATTTATGAACTCAAAAATATGAAAAACAGAATATGGTTTTCTGTGCGTATGATGCCTTTAAACCTCAAACACTTGAATACTCATAGGCCAACATAAGCAGCTTGGAGATTCCTGAATAATGAGTTTCATGGGATGAGCTGAAAACAAAATAAATCGTCCGGGTAGCACTCGGTGCAATGAAATGTTGACCATAGCGCAATGGCAATGATTAAATTTTCAGAAATCACTAGGATCCCCAGAGATGCTCCCTACCAAGGCTCATAACAATGTTTCAACCTGTTAAACGACGTCTCCTATGCTCAGTTCGGTGTTCGTCAGGAATAAACGACAAGTTGCACATGGAAGCCAAACTCAAAATGTAGGAAAATAAGGTTGAGAACTAAAACATCATGTTAATGATATTTTGAAGAACAAAACAGCAATCAAAACTATCAACATTCGCTCTGAAAACGAGGTCATCCAATATTTCACTGCTCGGTAGCATCTTGCTTAGTCGGTAAGGTGCCTTGAACATGCCGATTCTAAGTCTTTAAAGGCAGCATACACGCTCGTAAACGTTATCGGGATATCTACGGAAATAGAATGGTATTGCCCAGAATACAACGCCTACGCATTTCGAAGCGTCAAAAACGACCCACAATGCCGTTACAGGAGTAGCAAGTTTGGCCCCGCCCGTATTTTCACCCTCCCTGTACTTGCATTTCCCTCAAACGCAGGATTGCTGGGTCTTTTTCGCCGTCAGTAACGTGTGTGGCTCACTTGTTAAGCAATCCACCAACAGTACATACCGATGGTAAAGAGGAACCAGTAACTTTGCGTTGCAGGAAAAGGGCAAATACAGGGGGCGTTAAAATACGGGCGGGGCCAAATTTGCTACTCCTGTAACGGCTATGTGGGTCGTTTTTAACGCTTCAAAATGCGTAGGCGTTGTAATCTCAGCCGTACCTTTCTGTTTCCGTAGTTATCCCAATCACGTTTACGAGCGTGTATGCTGCCTTCAAGGCAGTGGTCGCATCAAAATAAGCCTGTCTTCTTTTCCTCTTTTAACCCGTTTCTGGGTTCAGCGTAGTATGAACTGTAAGGGTATGTAATTCGCGAGAAAACCCCTGTTTTGGGACAAATTTTGAGCCTGAACTTTCCTGTCTTTTATTGTTGGACGAGCCCAATCCACATCATTGGCATCGATGATCTCTAATATCAAGAACATTAGCTGGCGTGAAGTTGGAATTTAATCAAAGAGCAATACCCTTCGGAATGACCTGCTCAAATATTGCTGTCTTGGTAGAGTCAAACTTTGATTGAAGGGCTTGCTTTGTTTAATTGTTTTGCTCAGCTAAACTTGCATTTCTTCCTGGCTGTGACCTCAATGATTTTTGACTGCTCAGCATGAGACTGCTAACTTTTTGGGTGGAGCTGTGCACGTGTGCACGAATTGGTTTTCTTGCATTTTAATGACTCTATCTTTAGCGCGTCCCTTGCCGGGTAACCTTAGTGGTTCTTTGGCCGTTTGCGGATCAAGCTGATTTTTATGGTTTCTTCCACAACTTTTTTCATCGCGACCACTGCCGGTGAAGGCCACGAATCGGTACGTTCGCGGAAGGTTGTCAGTATGTCAGAGTATGAATAGGAGGGTTATCCGGAACTGTTCCGTTTCCTATTCCGTTTTCGTCTTTCCGGGTTTTTTGGGCCATTCAGTTTCGTTTTCGCTTCCGGGTTTTGGGCCAGAAACGGAAGAAATTAGAGCAACAAGACTATTGATTACGCCTTCCCAGCGCCTAAAGCCGCGGCCCTCTGTGATCAACACAGCGTAAATCTATCCCTGATCGCTAGGATCTGGGCTTCTGCTTCATCCAATCGGCACGCAGTCCGCGTTCAACAAGCAAGGCGCACGACGATCCCAGCGTGAGCTTGACCATGGCGCCACACATGGCATGCTCTGGGTACTGATACAGGAGTGAGTAGGTAATGTTATATAAAATCGTACTGCTGCCAACAATCTCATCTCCGTTGAAAACCATTAGTTTGCTTCGATCACTTTTTTATCACAATATTTTTCTCAAGCCCCTGAATAATCGGTTTTTCATTACTGACCCATGCATCAGCACTATACTTTGTATCCAATCGATTATGCCGAAGGAGAGCCAAAAGAGTCAAAAACCATTGCTCATGGTCTGTTCAGCAACTCACGCACTCGTGGGGATGCCCTTCAGCACAATAGAAATTGCTTATCGAGTTCAGCTCCTTGCTGTCAGCAGCATCTGCTGCCAAAGCATGCTGCGTTTTGATCCCTTCTCATCCGCAGCTCGTGGTGCAGTTAGTACCACCTGCCGCTGCTGACGAGGGGTTGAACTCGCTGTCAGCCCAAAGTGCGACCCTCATTGTCAGCAGCATTTACTGCTAGCAGCATCGCGTGATCGGTAGAGGTGGTGAAGATTTTCAGTCACCACCACCTCTACCGGAGTTAGGGTCAGCGTTAGTAAAGAGATATGGAGACTATGGCCCGTAATAAAGCCTGCGAAAATGCCAGTTCAGCCTAACTGAATCCATTTTCTGAAAACAAATCACGCGAACAGCACATATTTCAGACGTGCTTGTTGAAGGATAGCGACCTAGGCCAAGTAAAGAAAGTCAGCAACAAACAAGATAGATTGAATCACTCAGTCAGATCTGACTGAGTAGACTCATTGGCCCGTAGTAATTCCACCACTCAGTCACGATCATCTGAGTGGGTGATACATAAGACGAGCCCAAAATGACTCAGACAGAGCTCAGAGGAGTCCGAAATAGTGTCGAGCGATAAGTTGCATTTAAGCGGTCGGTCTTGCAAATCCATGATGATGGGGGCATGACTATACCTGTGATGATGAGAACAACCGGCCATGATTCTCTTCACGACTCGACCAACTCCATGCTCCGTTTCTCAATAAATGAAATGCTGTTTGTTTCGCGGAAGCTGATATTGATACTGATATATTGATAAGCCGATATCTCTGCGGAATTATTTAACACTTAAGAGACCGCCTGCTCCACGGCGAATTTCCACAGCCGACCGGTGCGCTCCACGGCTAATCGTTTCCGTGGGTGACATGTGTGGACACGCGGTCCACTGGGAACCATTTTTATCGGAGCAGGCTTTCTTACTTATACAACCAATACTCCACTTCCACTCCAGCTGAGAGTACAGAGAGTAAATAGAGAATTGAAGTAAGGCCGTAGTGGAGCAATGAGCCACCGCTTTCTTACGAACCTGCTTTTTCTTGATTCTGGAAGGTATTTCAACTTTGCATGTTCAAGGTGCTTTGAAACACTTTTCGCAAATTTTTGGGGGTGCTGGTCAGAAAAGAAACGTTTGTCTCTCGACTTCTAGAATTCTCTGCAGGTTACAGGTAACGGCCAGAACTGTGCCATGCGGAGCCAACCTAGAGTCTTGAAATTTTGAAAATGAACGAACTTCTATTATGCAATGTCCTATTGAACCTCATGGAAAACTTTCGGCGGACTCATAAAGTTTGACCTGCAAAATTGTCCGATGTAACCGATGAAAAATTTCATCAAAAATCTCAGAATGGGAATCAGATTTTTACAATCACTACCCCCCCCCCACAGTCGCCGCACCAAAACCTCAAACGTTTCTCAACGGATAACGAACGGCAGACAACAACGGTGCTTTTGAAAATCGTGAAAAAAACACCATTTGATTGTTCTTCGAGGCCTCCAAATACACCCTATAGTGAAGTATCAGCAAAATTTCGAGCATCGAACTATTCACAGGTTTTCACTCCCACCCCCAAGTTATTTTCCTCTCGTAATCGAGCGAAATCTGAAATAAAGATGAACGATGGCTAAAATACCACAATCGACGAAAATTTTATTGGGAGTTGTGAAGTAAACACCGGAGCCTTGTGCAGCAGCTCGAATGACCCTCGGGGTCAAGACAGCAAAATTTGAAACGATGACCTACATACTGCAGCTATCTCAAATAGGTGGCACTGCTGTTCCGACAATCAACTAGATGACATCAGCTACGTGATCAGCATCATCTTAATAACCCCCTTCAGCAAAGTTCGGACAATTTCTTTCCGACCAAAGAAGCTCGAAAACACGAAAAGTGCCATTTTCGGAGGTGGTAGTAGAATTACTAAGAACACTCAAAATGCTTGACCACTGTGAATGTAAATAGTTTACATTGTTAAGAACCTATTCGTATTTTAGGAGGACTCCACGCATTAGAACTTCAGAAAATATTGAAAGTTTTATGGCGTGGGTGCGCAGTGTGGACACGCGGTATCTTAAGTGTTAAGTTACTCCTTTGCTCCTTGAAGCAGTCTCAAGCGCTCTTCTGACCTGGCGTGCTATTTCTCTCCTCTCCAGCCAAGATGTTTGTCAGATCTGACTGAATCTACTCAGTCAGATCTGACTGAGTGATTCAGCTTATCTTGTTTGTTGCTAATTTTCTTTACTTAGCCTAGATCGCTATCCTACAACACGTACGTCTGAAATATGTGCGGTTCATCTGAATTCTTTCCAGAACATGGATTCAGTTAGGCTGAACTTAAATTGTCGCCGGTTTTACCACGGGCCATTGTCAGTCAGCTCTGACTGACTTCTTGGCTAGAGGGGAGATAAACAGCGTGCCAGGTCAGGAGTGCGCTCGTGACTTTTTTAGGAAACAAAAGAGTAACTTGAATAGTTCAGAAGAGATACCGGTTTATTAATGTATCAATATCAAAATCAGCTTCCACGAAACAAACAACATTTCACTTATTGAGAAACGAAGCATGGAGTTGGTCGATTAGGGAACGACCCGTAGAGGATGATGTCCGGTTGTTCTTATGATCACAGGTATCGTCATGCCCAATCATCATGGATTTGCAGAACCGACCGCTTGGGTGCAATATATCGCTCGATACTATTCGGACTCGTCTGAGCCCTGTCTGAGTGGTGGGTTTACTTCGGGCCTATGAAAGTTCACTGGAAAGATTAAAATTGAAGAACATGGAAATTCTCTTAAACAAAAACTATGGGAATTCACTGGAAGGATTCTCTGTACATAGGATGCAAAGTTCTTCAGGGGATTGGACTACAGAGGAAATATAACCCTTGAAACTAGAATCTTCTCCGTATTTACTCCACCGTCGAACCTTCGCGTCATTCAACGGACTCCTAGCTGAGTAGCTTATATTTACATCAAATAGTAGCTCACAAAACGACTCTTGATTGGTCGGTCAATGCGCTATTTTAAGCGCAAAAGTGACCAATTCAAGAACGAGTATGCTTTCGGCTAATTTGGACGAATGATTACTAATTTTCTTTCAGAATCGTCCAACTCCGAAAAAATCCTTAGCGTTATCTTACAACGCACCGCAGAAAAGCGATAATTCAAAACTGGTCTGGCTTTTTCCGAATTTTGAAGAAAAGACAAGGTCAATGAAACTCATTTGATACGTTTATCAAGAAATGATGGGAAGAAAGGACTTCAGAAAAATGGGAGCGATGGGAAACAAGCATTGAACACATACAGAGAGCCGATGAGAAGGAACTACAACAAAATATTCGTCTTCAAGGTAGCGAAATCAAATTTCATCCGATAATCGTCGCTGAATGGCAGGTCCCATCCCGAAAACATGCGAACAGAGCCAGCCGTTCGAGGAATACGGCGAGTTGTCAAGACGAATACGAATGAAACCACGAGAAGACGTGGCAAACGCGGAACTTTGGCCGGGGTCAGCCTGCGCAGGCGCAGCTGTCTCTGACCGGATGACCCTACTGAGTCGGCTTGTTTACGAACACGGGCTACAGATATAAACTATTAAGTACAACGTGCGCACGCAGCCTGGCACGTATAACGGCGGCTTCTGGACACAACCCATCAAATCGCTGCTCTGCACGCGCTCTGGAAAACATTCATCAGTACAAATGAAATTCTTCCACGTGAATAGTTTTTGTACCTGCTTATGGGCAAGACATGTACAATTGTGAGCGAAAATTTCGGAGCTCTTCAATCCGTAGGTTCCAATCTTTCGTGTGCCAGTTTGAGCATCCTGTACAAAAATGTGCCAAAATAAGGTATATTGATCAGCAGCACGGCGGGAGTCTAGCACCTTTCTGAAGTTAATTCTGATCGAATAATTTGATGAAAGTCGAGCTTAGTTCATATCACATCGCTGGCGCTGAGTTTTGTAACCCGGAAGATATTTGAATGGTTGTTTGAATGGGCACGTAATTAAAATTGGAAAAGAAAAATTAAGCCTTCGAAATAATCCAGTTACCAAGCCAAGATTCCAGATATAATAATATGTAAATATGTACATACAATAGAATCCAAAGTTTTAAAATCCATAATCATAAGTTATACTTCTTTAGCAATAAAACATGAAAATCCACTGCTACACACTCAACGCTAATTCTCCGGCAACGGCTGTCTAAATTTTGGGCACGCTTACAAAAACTGACATTCAGTAAACTATCGATGACTACCAATGAGCATCGAGTAAATCTCTTCGACTGATTTCTTCTTTGATGACGTGAGATCATTCCTAAACGCATTTGGTCTAAAACGTCGTCTCCAACGAAAATCGTGCAAGCAAAAGACAGGATTCGGGATAAAAACGATTGTTTAGTCCTCTCCATGAGAATGACGATTCAGCCATCATAGAAAGGAAGATAAGTGAAAAGCCGTCGGAAAATGCACAAAAACAAGTCAAAACGGTTAATTGGTGGGTGTTAGCCAGCCCCCAATCAACGAGATTCTTATAAGTGCTTGTTCTAATGCCTTTTATTATGCTATCAAAATAGTTAGTGGTGCCTTAAAGGCAGTGGTCGCGATCAAATATGCTTCGTCTTTTTCTCTCTAAACCCTCTTCTGGGTCTCGAGTAGTAGGACCTTTAAGAAAAAATCGCAAAAAAAAACAACTGCTTTGGGCCAAATTTGAAGCCTGAACTTTCTTGTATCTTAACGATGGACGAGCCCACTCCACGTCCTCGGCATCGATGATCTCTAATATCAAAAACATCAGCTAGCTCGAAATCGAGTTTCAATCTATGTACACATCTGGTCAAAAACATTCACTGAAGTGCTTTCTTTCATTGTTCAACTGTTTTTATTAGGTAAATTTGCATTTATTTCCTTCTGAATATCGATGATTTTTGACCGCTCGGCATGAGACTGCGATCTTTTTGAGCGGCGCTGTGCACGTGTGCACGAACTGGCTTCTTTGTGGCCCTAGAAACTCTAATTCTAGCCCGTTTTTCACCGCGCTACCCTCTTAGTTTCTCATCTGTTTTTGATCTAAGCTGATTTTTGTAGTTTTTTCCATAACGTTTTTCATCGTGACCACTGCCTTTGAAGTACTCAGCAGTTACTCTAAGAGAAAAATGAAAGGCAGCAAAACAAGCACTCATAAAAACAGCGTTAATTGGGGGCGGGCGGACACCCACCTCTAATTTGTTCCGGCGCGTTTTTTCTCAAACTTTTCACCTATTTTCACTTTTCTGATGGTCAACGCAACAACCATTTTCTCCACACCCTCCCTCTAATCCACACCCACCAGGCAATTTTGAAGGTGATAAAAATGCTTCGGATTCGACTAAAAACTTCTTTGTGGGTGGGGGGGGGGGTATTCAGAGACCTGAACACGAATCTGGGGTCTGCCTCTTGACATTTTTAGGTTTATAGTACGTTATATAGTTGATATGATGATATTTAGCGTAAACGTAAACTACCTTATCGCATCGAAAACCGATAAATGGAGCTCAAATTCGTGTCCGACACTTCAGCTAACCCCGCAGAGAGGTTTTGAGCAAAATCTGAGGCATTGACCGAATTGCCCTATACCCACCGTAATCTACCGTGATCTGATCTATGAAAAAATGATAAAAGGACCTTAAAGGCAGTGTTCACGATGAATATCGCACACGAGTTTGACCCAAAAATGGGATTGTTTGGTCGTGAAGTAACTAATAGTGAAGAAACGGGGAGGGAAACGTCCAGAATAAGTCAAAATAACGGTTTCTAAATTCAGGGCGTGGACGAGAATCATGGGCCCTGCTGATTTCGGCAAGCGCGCGCTAATCGCGAAATCTGCGAGAGACCATAATGCTAACTGCGGCAGAGTTGCTTGGCAATTTGCCATCGAAGCAATTTTGATGAACACTCTGAAAACTGCCGGAAGGAGTGTACCCTTACCGTCCAGGTTCAGTTCAGGATAATGTTGGCGAGATAAATGTAGTTTACCGTGGAACTGATTGTTCGATTATTTTCAAGATATAGTTGAAGAGAAGACTATCTGAGCATGTACCAGTCTGAGGGTATTGGTATACTTGCTTGTCGCTGCAGTGACAGGTTTCGTCAACTATCACTCATCGTGTCGGGACCAGCACCGGCACTATGGCATGGTCGGCCGCGGGAACAGTTTGCATGGGCCCGTCGCGGCGTTGGGTCGCTGAGGGGTGTTATAGTTTCGAGTGGCGTAACCCTGGTATATTCCGTCGCTGTGCGTAGCACAGCGACAGTCTGTGGCTCCGATTATTTCCCGAAGAAGCTTGTTTTTTGTTTCCCTGCAGTCTTTTTTGATATTTCTAATGAGATAGCGGCAACAAGTGATCAATCATATTATTCATCACCCAATTAGCATTTTATACGCCGCTTCTACCATTTTTAGGCTTAATTCCAGGCAGTTCAGTGCACTTTACATAGTTCTTTTGTCACATGAGCACTTTTTTCCATCCTGATTAACTCGTTTTTGACATATGTGGAATAAAGAATAAGTGTTTCTTTTAATCTGGAGTGAATATGTATTGCAGATTTGTGATTATATACAGTACCGTGCAAAAGTTTATTCGCGTGGCATTTCCACGAACAATGTTTTTCTACATATCTTGGCTTGCCCCCAGCGAAACTTGATAAAACTTTAGTACGTTATGGGCCATTAAAACCTTTGCTTTACACATACACAAAACCGGTTTTTGAGCGCGCAGTTTTTTCGAATATGGAATTTATTTATCATTTTGTGATATTATCTCGAATTAGGACTGTTCCTTCAAAACATGGCTATTATACAGTGTCTTCGGAATCGTTGTATAGCTTTGTGAGAGAACGTCTTATTTCTAAAAAACTTTCGAAGGAGATTAATTTTTCACAAGGTTATACAACGTTTCAAAAGACCTCCGAATGGCGAATAACTGCTACGGGTTTGGAATCGCAATAGCCATGTTTTAAAGGAATAGTCCTAATTTAAGATAATACCACAAAATGATAAATAAATTCCATATTTCAACATCTGCGCGCTCAAAAACCAGTTTTGTGTATGTGTAAAGCAAGGGTTGTGATGCCCCATAACATACCACGGTTTCATCAAGTTTCGCTAAGGGCAAGCCAAGATATGTATAAAAACAACGTGTATTCGCGGAAATGCAACGCGAATAGGCTTTTGCACGGTACTGTATACCAGGGCTGTGCGTTAATAACCTTAACGTGTTAACGCATTAACGGGTTAACGCGGTTTTTATTCAAGAATTAACGATTAACGGTTAACAAAAAAGTCCCGAAATCACGTTAGTTTTTATTTCGTTAATGTTCCATCTATCTATGCTTTTTTGCATGTCAGGATTCCTATTCTTGAAGAGTATTCGTTTTTTGTTCTGGCTGATAGTATTAATAATCCATGAAGATGATTTCCAAGTTTGGAGTGTACTGACTGCGGTGTTTGGTATGGAACGCGTTTCATGTTTTTTTTTTGGGACGTCTGGTTATTTATCGATTTTCGTGGTGGTCAGGTAATGTTTTCAAAATTGTTAACGAAATGCAAAATTAACGTGTTAACGCATTAAAGGATTAACGCGGTTTTTTTTTTCAAAAATTAACGATTAACGGTTAACGAAAAAAAATTTTTTCATTAACGCACACCCCTGCTGTATACCCATCATATTGACATTTTTTCCATCAAAAAAAGTTTTCCTCATACAAATTATTTCAGAAAAAAAATATCAGGAACACAGTCGATATCCATTAAATGATCTGCAGATGTGCGTACGCAGAATTGTAGGTTCGCAAAAGCGCGTGGAAATTTTGGTAGAGGCGACAACTCCGTCGCCGTGTCCGTCGCCGGCGACCGGCTGTCGCTGATGTATACCAACGCTCTGATGGTTTCCGATTGTATGGGTGGACATCTAACAAAATCATCGGAGTTGGATTTCCTAGGAGCCAGTGCCCATCGGGCAACTTTTAGGGTGTTGTGAAAAAGTTTTCCGGATTTCGCTAAAAACATGTATCCTCTGTTTCCTAGTGAAATTTATTTCCGTTCATCGCGTGCGTCGGCGGCATACGCTGCGTCTCCATTTCCTCACACTTTCTCACTGTCTCTACCCTCGCTGCGCACAAGCGCGCGAGGAAACAGAGTAAATTTGGCTCGGAACCAGAGGTAATCTGGGGTGCTGAACACGAATTTGGGGTTCGTTTGTTGAAATTCTGAGGTTTACTGTAGGTTACGGTAAGTACCATGCTATTTAAGGGGCAAAACCTACCTTAATAATTCGAGAATCGACAAATGGACATCGAGTTCGTATTCAGCACCCCAAACAACCCCCGCATAGAAACTTAGAATCAAATCTGAGACTTTGACCGAAACACCGTATACCCACCGTAATCTACTGTAAATTATCAAAAATTGATGAAATGACACCAGATACGTGTTGAGCACTACAAATAACCTCTTGAAGTACGATTTGAGCCACATTTGTGGTCACATTCCGGAAATCGTCAAAAGTCGATTTTATCTTCAAATTTTCTACCGGTGGGAATCGTTGAACGAGTTTAGCCGGATACTTTGGGAAAACGACAACTAGACCTCAGATTCTTGATCACCACCCCAAATAACCCCCTGCGAGCTTTTCAAGTCGAATCTAGAATATTTTTCTTCAACGCGTTCCTAGCCCTCCAATAGACGCCCAACCGAAAATCCGTACAAGTCCAAAACTCTATCAGTCTGTAAAAAGTTCGGAAAATGTGATTCCACGGTTATGAGGCCCGTTTCCGAATTTTCGGAAGATTACTGTCGAAAGGTACAATAAGGAGGAATACCAGAGAAAAAAAGCCTATGACTTTTTTCAGTGTGGTTCTAGGCAGTTGCGAAGGTCATATTCGGAATCTACGTAAAAAAATGATTCTAGAGAAGTACATTTCAATCGAAATGTCCAGTTTGGCTAATAGTAGTTTCCTGGTGAGGTATCGAGGGCGGGACAGACGTTGTCCCTGTAGTTACTGACTTATTGTAGCGAGCTGAGATTTCTCGCTTGGCAGGGTTGTTATACAAGGCGGACAGACTGTAATGTCAAAAATTACTCCTGAGATTTTTCTGTTTTTTTTCGCGAGTGAACACATTTTTCCGTTTAAAGGCGTAGTCCAACCTCATGAATGAAATCTGAGATTTGTGAAGGAGAACCACCCTATTTAATACCTGTCAAGTGCGAGATCTAAAATCTTTCGAGTATGCGGGGTATAGAAAGAAGCCACTCTGGCGCGCCCGCAGCAAAACACCATTTCGCTCCTCCCCTTTCAGCGATGTTTCGAGCTCACCAGTGGCAAGGTGAGCGAAGAGTTTTGATCAATTGCCCTGTTCTTCCCTTCATTCTCAGCTCAGCTTCTCTCTTAACTCAGGTCCGCTCCCACATATCGGTTGCGAAAGACGGAAATTACTAGCCTTGGGCGTCTCGTCCACCCTGCTTTCGCTGCCCAATTTTGGGCAACTTTTGAGGGCCATAACTCTGTTTTCAGGAGCTTTTGTGCCACTCTAAAGATACAACTGCGATCGGCGCGGGACCGTCTTCAAGAAATGCACAAACTCTTGAAGGCCTTACAAGGCGTACAGTGATTTAGTAACCGAACCGAGCAAGTGGTGGGCTTTGTGAATGCTTTCTGGGCAGTTTGACGTTACTCGTAAGCTGCTGATGTTCTTCGCAAGAACATACCCGTGAATCGCCATCAACAAAAAGTAGAGGGTTTGGCAAAATTTAATCATTCATCGCTCATCGCCCACTCACACACTCATTAGGTACGCCGGCACAATAGCAATCACACCCACGTACAAAGAGA
This sequence comes from Aplectana chamaeleonis, assembly GCA_029168955.1. Classification (NCBI taxonomy): domain Eukaryota; kingdom Metazoa; phylum Nematoda; class Chromadorea; order Rhabditida; family Cosmocercidae; genus Aplectana; species Aplectana chamaeleonis. The sequence goes on along the minus strand of JAPDOI010000050.1, from coordinate 2,546,009 downwards.
TTCGAGGCACGCTTGCCGTTGCTGCTGCCAAATAGCAGCGATTCCGGCTTAGGTGCTGCTGATCCCTTCGTTGGTGATCTCGACCAGGGATGTGCGGCAATTGCCGTTTGCCGGTTGCCGATTGCCGTTTGCCGGCGGTTTTTGGACGATTTTTGTCGATTGTCGTTTGCCGCTTTTCCTGCCAATTTTCGACAAAAATCGGCAAAAAGTGAGTAATAGATAAGAAGTACCGTAAATGGGCGCTAGGCCCATAGTAGGCAAGCTGCGCTCTAATTTTAAATGATGTCTCAGCTCTAGCATCTTTTGGATAGGGCCTTTGTGTCTTTATAGTAGAAACTTCTAAACAACAGTTCGCGATTTGGATGTCATTATGTCCAGGACCCACTGCGGTACCGACGCTCCCACTCGAAGGGAAAATAGGCCTGGAGCCTTTCTCGCTCCTACTAGTTCTTCCGGAGCATGCAGCCTTTAAACAGGCAGTAATCGCGATGGAAAAAGTTGCTGAAAAAAACGATAAAAAGCAGTTTGATGCGAAACAACCTTAAAATGTGAAGGTTCCGAGCCGAAAACTCGTCCAGAATAAAGAGTTTTAGACTCTAATGCACAGGAGTGCACAACTCGCCCAAAACCTCCGAGTACCGTGCTACGAACAGCCGAACTTTATCGACGTGCACAGCCAGAAACGAAGCTGAAGATGGACAGTTAAACAGTTCATACGAAAATAAGCAGGATAATATATTTCGCTCTCGAGAACGAGAATTTCCTAACGGGCCGGATCAACAGTCTTTAGTCACTATTTCAGCCCTTATTTTGAGCCAGCTAATGACATCGACACTGCAAATCAGTGAAGCCGATCATGTGAGTAGATAGTCCACCTCAAAAAGCAAGCAAGGTTGAGGCTGTTGATGCCACCCAAATAGGCGTGTCTCCCATGGTTTTACTTATAGGATCTACTACTCTGAATTCAGAAAAAGTTTTAGTAAAGAAAAATTGACAACCGTACTTCATCGCTACCACTGCCTTTAACCAACTGAGCGGTCGGTCACGTCAGAAATTGCTATGTAGTATTCTATTGTCATGCTGGAATGGGCTCACTCGTTTGAAGTAGTACCGAACTCAGTTAGTTTTAGGATTGGGCAACCAAAATAGGGCTCAACGGGTGAATGGATTAACACCCTGAAAAATTTAGGGTGGGGGACACAAAGGGTTCAGAAAAACACTGTTTGGCTCAAGTGGTATCGGATATCTGGTATCAATGTATTTCGAGTGAGATCGTATGAAAATAATCACTCAACGGCAGTGTCCACAATAGAAACCGTCTTCGAGTTTACACCGGAAATCGTCAGGACCCGAAAGAGGCTACAATGTCGAAAAACGGCTGAAAAGGACCCCAAATTGCTTCGCGCGGCCCTGAACTTCTGTGCAGAGCGCACTCCATGCCTTCTTCCTCAACGGCCAAAAAACAACTGAAAAAATAGACCCTTTGAGAAAAAATCAATATTTGAATGAGTGAATTTGTTTAATCTGTGCATTATGGGAAATAGCTTTGACCAGTCGATCATCGTGTGTTTTGTTGAAATCAATTTTCTGTGGTTCGCTTTCATCTGTACCCGTTGACAGGAGTGTGCGGGGATTGCATGCTACACTGAAGTTGAAGGCCGTATAGGGCTCAGTTTCAGTCGCTTCCACATTACTGTTGCCATCGGCTCCAAACCTTTAGAATTCCGCTGCAAACTTGGAACGGTTTTTATTGTGGACGCCAAGGTCAAGCGGGGTTGCGAAATCTCGCAACGGATGGAGAGGAGGGTCGCGAAAATTCTTAACCTAAAAATGAAGGTGGACTCCGCTTCAGTGCAAGTGAATTCCTGTTTTCGATTATCACAGCGCGGAGCGGTGGCTTTTTTTGTCGGAAACTCCTTATCACTAATTATATTTCGACGCGCCCACCGCTCCGCTGCTGGTGATAATAGAATTCATAGGTCACTGAGCATTTACCAGAGCTTATGAAACGGGAGGGATCGCGAAAAATCTGGACCAAAAATTAAAATTTGGTAATTTCTTCCCATTCCGGCCTGACAGTTTTATTAATCAAATACGAACTGCCCAGAAATCGCGCTTTGGGAGGGGGGTCACAAAAGCTTTGGATTTGGGAAAAAATGTTGATGGTGGGGGGCCGCTCTGATTTCGAAAAATCACGCAACGCTCCGCTTGACCCTGGTGGACGCTGCTTTGGAAGTAGGACCACATCGAGCTTTTATTTCCTTGGATAAATTTCAAGTGTCTCTCACTCCCTAACTTGGATTGCACCGTACTCTGAATTTTGTGCAGTGAAATCACAAGCAAATAAACGATTACAGTTTTGTGGTAGTACTGGAAAAAATAGCAAGAGGTTCTAAAAATGCGGTGTAGTTCGAAGGGTATGAGTTTTACATCAAACTGATCCTGGGCTTCAAAAATTGTGCAAAAGTCTTCTTTCAGGAAGTCCAAAACTATTTTGCACGTAAGCCAATCATTAGTGGCGATCCCATAGTCAATAGTGCTGGATACATCACTTTTCAAACATTTGTATCTTTTTCTGTACCAGGTTTTTTATTTTGCCGTTTGTCGATTGCCGATTGCCGTTTGCCGGCCATTTTTGGGCGTTTTTTGTCGATTGTCGTTTGCCGATTTTCAAAAATCGTTTGCCGCACATCCCTGATCTCGACCCCTACACATCGATTTTTTTGACACGGCTGGGTTTGGCAGCTCCGTTCACTAGTGTCTGCTGATCCCTTTGTCCTGGGATTCAACCCATTCATTGAATTTTCTGATGCGAGTGAACACGGCAGCATCCTCTTCTACGAAGGCGGTGGGTAGATAAGTTAGCCATTCTCATTGAGGGTACAGTTAACCGTTTAAGGTCAGTCGTAGAGAGTTACCTTGCTCCACTTTCTGGGCCTTAATTTTGAACGCTGAGGGGGTCGTCTCTATTGCCCATAGAATGCTTCCTCGTTGCGCACCGGAGAGAAGATAATGTCCCTTTTGCAAACCGTGGAGAGGCTGAGCTCATTGCTGCGGGCCGTGACAAGGATCATGACACCTGCACCCGCTGGAGGATGCGGTTGCCCAAATTCTCTCTCCGATTGCAGAACATGCTGCTGATAATGAGAGGTTGCACTTCAGGTAAGACATCGGGAGCAACCACTCGTCATGGGCAGCAACTGCTGCTGCCAATGAGGAGGGGTCGAAACACAGCACTGTTGTCAGCAGCAGCTGCTGCTGACAACAAGAGGTTGCATTCGATGCAGGGATGTGCGGCAATTGCCGTTTGCCGGCCATTTTTGGGACGTTTCTTTGCCGTCTGTCAATTGCCGAAATTTTGTTGTTTTTTTTTGGCAAAACTCGACAAAACATTGGAAGAAAACGCCGCCTATGCTAACGGCCATGTAGGCAACAAGGGTGAGTCGATTATCCGTTGTTCGTTAACCGTTAACAGGGGTCTTGACCTATCTGTTTTCAGCTTCGTCGTCTGGTCATTCTTGAACAAGATAAGGGATAAAAATCTGTTCTCAATCCCACCACATATACCTATTCAGGTCCATGGCTTGTTTCCTCAAGAAAAAACATTTAAATCTTACACGCGGCTGGCGCGGTGGTCGCGTGCGCCGATCAGTTAACCGCAGCTGATCAGCTTATCGTACCACCAGCCTTCGGTGAGATTTAAACAGAATTTAATTTTTTCTGTATTTGTACAAGTAATGGAAGAGCAATCTGTATGATTGCTTCATAAATTAGTTGCAGGTAAGACAATCTCAAGGTTTGTTCGGGTTGAATTTTCAAAAACTTTCATTTAGAAGTCCAGGGCTTTCGCAACAAAGCTCCGACTTTTCAAGAAGTTCTAAAGCGTGTTTATGGAAGGATTTCGAACACTGCACCTACACAATCCTTGAGATGCTCTCATCTGCACCTGAATTATGAAGAAATCATACAGATTGCTCGTCCATTACTTGTACAAATACTACTCAAAGTTTCACCGCACTTCGTCGTGCGCGGCGTTTCTGTTAAACGATTGCGAAAACTATTTCCTCCAAAAACAGAGCGATTTTAGGGAGCTTCGGCTCACAAGTCACATATTAAGGCAGCAATTTGACCTGTGAATAAGATAGCGTTTTCAGAATTCAAAAAAGTCTTCATTCAAGAACGCTACATGCAACGGACATTTTTTTGCCAAGTTTGCCAGATGCTCCCGTTTTTACAAAACTTAGCGCAGGTATTGTATATACAGTTAGGTCTGTTGCTTGCTTCCTCAAGGAGGAACATTGAAACATTGAGGAACATTGATGGTCGCGTGCGCCGACCCACTAATCGATTCAGGCCGAGAGAAGAGCACAGCTGATCAGCTCATCATACCGCTAGCCGCCGGTGAGATTTAAACCACCCGCGCTAGCCGCGGGTGAAATTTAGATGGTTTTTTTTGAGGAAGCAAGCCACGGACCTAACTGTATGTATTCTGGTAAGCAAGCGTGCATGTGTGGACGCGCGCTTTGAGGTACATCCCTTATCTCCTAGGTTGCAATAACAGGGTTACCATCTTTCCCCATCAGCCAGAGGACGGAGGCACCTCAGGTGTGTAATTTTGTTTGTAGGCCCACCCAGTTGTAGTATGACTCAATTCATTTGAGTTACTCGCAGTCGGTCCTATATTTGGTAGAGCGCAGCCAGCGATCGCGGAGCCACAGCGGCACTATCGCCCGGCCGCCACGACATTGCCGCTGCGACTTCGCGATAGTGACGCTTCGGCGCCTGTAGGCTTCCTCGCGAAGCCGCCGCGGCGATTTCTTTGATTTGCATAGGGTCCCACATGTCTTGTTTTTGTTCATCTGATGCCTTGATTTGAAAATATTCTCTTGAAATAGAATTATTAGAATGCTGACTTAGTATGTAAAAAAAGGAAAAAAAGGAATGTGGCACATGCGTGTATATTTTGGGTCAATCTAAGGGATGAGGTTTTTTTCCGTTTGCCTGCCATTTTTGGGATTTTTTAGGTGATTGCCGTTAACCGAAATCCCAAAATCGTTTGCCGCACATCCCTGATCCGATGTTTACCCTCGAGTGCAACCCCTCGTTATCGGTAGCATACTCTGCGGAACAATAGGAAATTTGGGCTATTCCCCTCCAGCGGGGTTAGTTATTATCCTTGTCGTGACCCGCAGTGAGGCCTGCCTTGCCTTGGTACGCAACAAGAACATTATTTTCACCACGGTCCGCAGCAGGAAAGCTTTCCTCCCGAGGGCAATGGATATGATTCCCTCAGCATCAGAAATACCGTCCGAAAAAAATGCCCGCAATACCGCCTTCTAGGACCGGCGTCGAACGGCCAACTGCCCCCTCGGTGAGAGTGGTCTCCTTATATACCCGCCGCATTCATAGAAAAGGGTGCTGCGGCGTTGACTCGCCTCAGAAAAATCAATGGACAGGTTGAATCCCAGAACAAATAGATCAACTCTTATTGAGAAAACGAGCTGCCAAAGTCACCCGTGCCAAGAAAATCATCACGTAGAGGTCGAGTCGGCAACAGAAGGGATTAACACTACACTAGCGGGAGGGGTTACTATTTGGCAGCAGCTGCTGCTGTTAGCAGTAGCTACTGCAGGTGTGCTTCAAATCTTTTTGTACGATTGCTATTGTGCCGACGTACAACCCAACGAGTGCGTGAGTTGATACTACGGCAGTCAACCATGAAACTTGAAATAGCGCGGTGCCGGACAGTTCCTCGAGAGACCGTCTATCAAGCTGACGGAGCGAATGGATAACATACCAAGGATCAGTTAGTAGCTACTCGAAAAATGTAGGCGCTAATCAGTAACTACATACTGGAAAGTACGGAAGCTAACCAAATACTCAGTAGGTACCGGTTGACGGTTCTACTCTGACGAGGAACGCTCTCGAAATGGACGGAGGACTCAGATTTGCACAAGTTTTGCCCACGACCGATCTTTCGTTCAGTATAACGTCTGTTTTTCACTATTCTATTGCCGCGAGACTGGACCGCGGCAGAGCAGCTCTTCAAGGACCCAGAAACCACCTGGTAGCAGTTTTTTTTTTGCTGGTGTAAAAGCACTTTATCTGCGCCACACTGTCATAAACGGCGGAGTTTTTGAGCAGCAGACACAGCATTCTGAAGCTTTTTCTTTCACAACTGTAAGATGAAAGTGAAATGATGATGATGAGTGAAACTGTACCGAGATAGTTGACAAAAGAAGTTGAGTGAAGAGAAAACAGGGTCTGATCGTTACCCTGCGTACGTGAGTAATGGGATAAGGTGGCTACAGAGTACTCGAAGCAGTGTGCTAACTTCAAATAGGATTTTATATTCTACAATCGCGGCCAGATGTAGATTGTGACAAGCATTTCGGCGAATACCGTTGTTGACTTATCTAAATCAAAACGTTCACGATGAAAAAATTGGAAAAAGTTATTTTGGCAGAAATGTAAGCTTTGGGTCCCTCTAGGAAAAATGAGGACGGAAGTAAGACGGAGTACGACCAGGAAGTGGGTGAAAATCCAGTGGGGCCAGCCAATTCAACGAATCACCCTACCCAAGTCATATGAGGGTTGTCCACAGTTCGTTTCACCAGAGCAAGTTGCCGGATTTACGAATATTCTTTATCCCAAAAGATTCTAACATCCAAGCATGTGCATTGAACCATCTCATTTTTTGAGAGTTGTTAGTACAAGAAACAGCAGAACACAAAGTCACTTACTTACATATGAATGGGCTCAATTCTTCTAAACTGCGTGAATGGCCCTGCATGAGTCTAAATGAGGGAATTAGCACAGAATTCCAATCTGATTGGCTAAGCAGGATAATGCCGCTAAAAACACACTCAGCCCATTATGGCAGCTTCGTAAAATCCTCATATGAGCTCCCCTTCTTTCTCGCCATCGCCAATCGCGTATTCCACTCGCATCGACCAGAGCAAAATGGAAAGACTTTTCTGTTATTTGTCATGAAACGTATGCAAGTCGGCTCCAGTTCTTTAAGGCCATTTTTTTCGGAAATGTACAGTCGGCACGGAACGCACTGATACTTTGCGTTCATAATTGCGCGTTGGAGCAAACACCGTGCGCATATGTTATAACATATGCGCCCCAAGTTTACGTCAATGCATAACAAGGAACACAAAGTATCAGTGCAATCCGTGCCGGGTATAATCTCAAAGAGTTCGTGCCTACAACGCGCAAACTCTAGGTCTTCCCGCAGGCTGTACCCGCGCGGTGGAACAAGGATATTTTCTCTGGAACCACCCGTGACCCGCCAAGATAACCGAGTTTAAGGCAAACGACATGCATCCTAAGGCAGCGTCCATACGTTGTGAGGGCGCGCGATTACGCAAAATCGATGTTCATCAAGGGCACACGATTTGCTAGCCGCTAACGTGTACCTACGCTCGCTCTCGCGCGCTCACGCCCGCTGCCGTGCGTTCGCGCGTCCTCTCGCTCGCTCGCGCCTAATTCGGGAGAGATGCAGCCACTTTCAAGCTATTGGCTTTATACCTGGAGCAATAAGAGCCAAACTTACCTCAAAACCAATGCCCTCGTGTCTAATACGCCTACAAAGGCTATTCACACGAGGATAAATATGGTTGAGGTGAAGGCATTCTCAATGGAAAAAAATCCAAAGCAGCAAACGAAATATTCCTATCTCGAAAAACTTCTTCACTTATTCATGAGTTAGCGTTTTAGAGTGATCAACTACGCAAAACCATATAAAAACAAGAATTCAAAGCAGGCATTTTTTTTCTGCCAAGAATTCGAAGCAGACAGTTTCTGCCAAGAATGCATTCGCTCATGCATTTTTGAAGGAAATCAACTGTTATCGTTTTTTGTCTCGATGGTTTTTTGCCTCGGTCCGTTGCGGATGTGACAGGGCACAGCGGAGGTGAAGCAGGATCGTAAGAAATTCTGATCTGAAAAATGGAAATCTGTCAGTTTGAGGAAGAAGATCGTTAAAATATTGTCGTTGAATTTCACTGACTAGGGATGGTCATAAAAATTGCAGAATATTGAGAAAAAAAATTGGGGACCCAGGGGGGAGACCAAGGGGGGAAGAGATAGTTGTTCCATTAATCGGTCGCAACGTCCCACTGGACCCTGCTCGATACGAGTATGTAAAGTTTACGGCAATGTTAAAAGGACACGGCGCGGTTGCGGTCACACACTAAAACTACGGTGGAAGACGCCTAATTTCATTATTGATCGACAGCACAGCTGATTTGCTCTGTAAGTTACGGTTTTTCTTGTTTGTTTCGACATTAATTTTGTTTCTAACTGTTTGAATATTGCGAACAGGAGCAATTCTTAGTGCGTGGGGGAAATTAGCCATTTGTTCGGGCTTCGAAGTGTTTTTTTTTTCAAAATTCTGTTCTGCAATATAAAAAAGGCAAATTCCTCTCGCACACCAAGAAAAGCCCTTACTTGTTACATTATAGGAGTCAGAAACAAAAGTAATGCCGAAGTGAACAAGAAAAAAAACGGTACCTCACCCCAAAAATCAACTGTGCTGTCGATCGATAATGGAATTAGGCGTCGTCCACCGTAGTTTTAGTGTGTGACCGCAACAGCACCATGTTCTTTTAACATTGCGGGAAACTGTATAAGTATTGCATAGTAATACGTGAGAAGAATTGAAGAAAATCAAGTGCAGATATGGACTTCAGGAAGCTACCCTAGAAGTGCCAGAAAAAACATAACATTATCATTACAACGTTTATCGATGAGTGACATAAAGGGTGCGACATTGCCATTCACATTTGTGAGCAGCACAAGAAATGCAGGCAGAGAAAAATATGTAATCCCACGAGGATCATTATGGATAATTGGACTTGTGACTAATGACAATGTGTACTACTGGTAGCAGCAAATCGAATCAACTCTAATTCACTGCCAAACCATAATTTTCGGTTATCCAATTAAGGATCTGTGAATGCAGACACCATGGATGTGGGAGATGATCTTGGAAAAGAAAAAAATCATGGAAGGAAGGGAATGTTTTCCCCGTCATTGGTGAGATACACAAGCAGCAAAAAACTATATTTCGATTCAGAGACGATATGGCCATATGCAGGAGAGAGGGTGAAAAACATATGAGGGGAAACGTTCCAAGAAGTCGATAGTCAAAGCCCGTTGCCCACATAAATCGCGTTTTCACATAACGAAATCACGCTGATGTCAAGTCTAATTGAGACCCTCAAAAAAGCCAAACCTCGTACACACATCATGAGCATGTTGTGCGTGATCGTTTTGGAACTGAAACATGTGAAAGACTTCCTACATTTTTTGCATTACGCTATAAAAAACTGACACTTCATTTTGAATTTCGGAGCGAATTCAGAGAGAAATGATGAATTGCAGTCAGCTTGGACGACGCACCCATGAAAAGGTGAATATTTGAAAGCGGTTAATATGTGGTTCGATCGAAGTTCAATACATCTGAACTCCTAACTCACCTACTCTGGCGAATTAAGCCGTCGGCAACAAGTCGGTAGCTTATCACCTCATGAACCGCTCTCTGTTGGTAACCAAAATGGCTCACCTGCCCAGCAGAGTATGCCTGTTGCCCAGCGAGCTCCGCTTGTTGTCCGCCTGTTGACGCCCTATTGTGTCGCCTGGAGCACCCTAATTCGCACCCATCTACATCCTATGACGGTAGCTCGCCTCGCACGATGGAAACCCCGTTGGCCGGCGATGCCACCAACATCGCACGGCCAGCCGCATGATCTATGCGTCAGACTAAATCGAATACGGAAACCATATTCATTCAATTGGATATCCACTGTATCTCTACCCAGAGTACCAAAAGAAAAGAAATTGAATGGCTCGTTTTGGAAAATATTGAAAGTGTGGAAAGAGAAAAGGTAGGGCTAACGAGAAAAAATAGGTAAACTTGTCAATCAGTCGATTCACGCTAATAAATATTGCATCAGCGCGCATTAACAATTTCTAAGCGCCAGTGCGAGTGAGTGAAGAGCGCGAAAAATGTTAGCTGCGCAACTGACAGATATCGTCAATTCGTACATCGGGGGAAGCCGCGTCGCAACTAGGAGCGCGCGCGTCGAGCGTGTGGGGCGACCCCGTTATGGAAAAAACCATCTTCATCATTCACCGCTGTTGAAAATAAAACGAAAATGTTTCCCAATTCCTTCTTCATTTCTTTCTTTCTTGGCACCCCCATTTTTTCTTAACATGCTTATCTGGTAGCTTCTCGTTGTTCGTTTTCTAAACCTGGAAATATGAAACGATTCGGTTCAAAACATGCCATAAAAAGAAAAAATATGCAACAACGCCCAATATGTAAATAAGGATTGTTGTACAAACAATTAGTAAGAGGAGCAAAGAGAATTCAGGAGAAAGAGCGAAAATAGGAGATGATAAAAACTAATTGGATGAACAATGGTCACGGGAAAATAAACGGTGAGCGATATCGATCGTTTTTTTTTTCGTAACGGGGCCACCCCACACGCGCTCCTAGTGGCGACGCGGTATCCCCCCCATCCAGAGAATGACGACAGCTGCATTGTCATAAGACAGGGCAGTAGTGACTCATCTTCGGCGGATCATGCTGTTGTCGAAGCCCCAGTTTGCAAGAGTACATACTTCCACGCCCAAAAGTCTGTGGACAAACGGTTCTGAGAGAAACTCTTTTTATACAAACATATCTCAACTCAGGCTTTTCGAAAGATGATGAAACTTTGTTGAGCTATAGGGCATCACAAATAGTACCTGACACAAACTCGAAGCAATGCCAAATTTGTTTGATACCGGAAATAGTAATGCCTCTACGATTACGAAGTCGAATGTGCGGCGCATCCATCTTGGGATTCAAGACGCCGAGCGGCGCGTGTGGTGTTGTGACAAGAGACGCTGTTTTCGCTGCACACGATCGCGTTCGATCCTCGCCCAAGGCAAATCAAGCTTACCATCCGTGGTAGCTAAATTGGGACCAGATTCACCTAGGAAATTTAAAACATTGGCTTGAAAGTTGGCTGGCTCCAGCAAGTCATTGTGTAAGCATATTCAACACATTCTGCGCAGACCGTATAAGGCTCCCAATCTCATACAGAATGCAGTTGGCCCTTTTGAGGCTGCTCGCTTCTGGAAGCTGACCTCGAGTAACTAGCCACGGTTTTTTTCCGACCGCAGAGAGGGTATCCTTCATGGCCTACAGCGAGGAAGAAGGCTTACTCGTTGTGGATCGTGACGAGCAGTTATGTGCGTAAAAATATTTTTGGAAACAGAAAATCTAGTTTGACAGAAAACCGAAAAAAATCTCCAAAAATGGGCAGAAAACAGAAAATTCCGTACATCCCTGGTGACGAGGATGATGTCCCTGTCGCGAACTGTGAATGGGATGGCCTCTCTGCCGCAGTCAGTGAAAAGAACCGTGTCCTTGTTGTGGGAGACCCCGTTCCTAGCGAATAGATGCCAAACGCACTGGTCGTTTGGGGGAGGGGAGAGTGCGGCAAAATTTTCACTTAAGAGCACCAAGTGGCCGCTTTGAATCAGCCACGTGCTCCTCTGACTCTGAGAGTTTTGGCCGTGAAATAGCCGCAAAATAGCCCACCAGGCTCCGCAGCGGCCCCTGATGGGCTATTTCCCGGGTATTTCGCGGCTACTTCTCGGCTTCTAACGGAGCGGCCCAGAAGTAGCCGAGAAATAGCCGAGATATACCCGAGAAATAACTATGTAGAAGTAAACAAAAGCAACCAAGACGCAACCGTCGCCGGCTAGCCGAGCCACCATCTGGTACGCCAGCGGTTGGGCGGGGCCTCCCGAGACTGATCGAGGTCCATGTACCTCAAACTTTGGTAATAGAACCGACGGAGCTGCTGACATCCGAATTGCGCCTCTGAAATGCGCCGTATATCTACCTGGAAAGCATTATTTCCGGGCCATTTCGCGGCAAGCATTATTTAGCGGCTTTTTCGCGGCAAGCAATATTTGGCGGCTATTTCACGGCAAGCAGGCATTTCTCAGCCAAAACTTTCAGAGGAGTAGCACGTGTGGCTAGTAAGGAGCCTTTTATCTTGACTCTGCCGCGTCAAAAAGAATTGTAAGAAAATGAAGAGAAAAAATACGTTTCCAACAAAACAGGACCACTTTGTATCTCACTATTGAAGGGTTTATGGTTCTGAAATAATGGGATTAATTTATGATATACCATTATTCATCTAATCGACAGTGTCCGAAAATGATTTTCTATTTTTGACTAGAAGATTTTTCGTTAAATACTAAGTTCTGAGTAGAAAAGCTCAACTAATAAAACAAGAATGTTAATGAGCAGACAATTATTATTAATTTAGACTTGAATTTTCGGTACGAGGTGGGAGGAATTCAGAAGAGAACGGAAATGTGAAAGAAAATCGCATCACACATGTGCAATAATCAGAGCGCAATGTGGCTAGGATGCGACGACCAAATGCCGAATCTTTGAGTTCTCATAATTGCTCGCATATGTATGTTTTCTACGCATCGAGCACTATGGAAAGAAACGCGGTACTTTCCACTGTAATGAGCTTGATAAAATAGGAACAGCAACTGAAGCTGCTGCCTGCTAAGTATACATATATCACCACCTTTCTACAGTCTACAGGCCCTAATTTGAGAATTCACCAAGATGAACTCGCCTCTAGTTCTTCCATTGAATATCTACAGGATAAACAAGCTGTGATAAAGGTCAGCTTCTTAAAAAGTATTACCAGCGAAAAATTTCCGGAAGAAAGTTAATTGATGTCTTCATGTTGGGTTTGTCTCTCCAACTTGTTACATGCTACAATACCCGCGCTAAGTTTTGTAAAAACGGGGAGCATTTGGCAAACTTGGCAAAAAAGCGTCCGATGCATGTAACTTTTTTGAATTTTGAAAACGCTTTCATATTCACAGATCAAATTGCTACCTAATTATGTGACTTGTTAGCCGAAGCTCCTCAAAACCGCTTTGTTTTTAAAGGAAATAGTTTTTGCCATCGTTTTTTAAAAACGTCGCGCGCGGCGAGGTGCGGCGAAACTTTGAACAGTATTTGTACAAGTAATGTAAGACCAATCTGTATAAGTTCTTCATAAATTAGGTGCACGTGAGAGAATCTCAAAGTTTTTGTTGGTTGAATTTTCGAAATCCCTCATCTGAGAGTCCAGGGTTTTGCAACAAAACTCCGACTTTTCAGGTAGTTCTCAAGCGTGTTTAGTAAAGGATTTCAAAAACTCAACCAACACAAACCTTGAGATTCTCTAACCTGCACCTAATTTATGAAGGAAGCATACAAATTGGTTTTCCATTACTTGTACAAATACTGCTCAAAGTTTCGCCGCATTCGCCGCGCGCGACGATTTTGCCAAACTATTGCAAAAAATGTTCCCTTAAAAAACAAAGCGATCCTGGGGCACTTCGGCACACAAGTCACACAATTAGGTAGGAATTTGATCTGTGAATATGATGGCGTTTTCAGATTTCAAAAAAGTCCTCATTCAAAAAAGTTACAAGCATCGGACGCTTTTTTGCCAAGTTTGCCAGATGCTCCCCGTTTTTACAAATTTTAGCGCGGGTATTGTACAAACGATATCGATACGAGGAGGGAGGAATTCAAGGGTGTACTGCAGTTCTCCCGTCGCGACGCGACGAGTTTTCGCGCGCGTTAGATGGGCGCGGAAGTAATGTTCTACAGCGCTTAGGGAGTTACAAACCGAGCGCGTTAGCGTGCTTCTAGAAATTTTGACAGAAAAAGTCCTTCTGAATGCGTTTTTGAATGAATTTCTACGTTCTTTTCATTATCAAATCCAATATTATCGATAGGAGGAGTGAGTATATGTTATATGAACATCCTCTCCATACGATAATTATTTCCAAACGGTCGTTATTCCCAAGACAAAATGGGCCGTTTTAAAACTTTTTAAGGGGATCACAGCGAATTCATACTTGAATGGACACTTTTGAAAGATTGATTCCGGCTGGAAGAAATACTAGTGGCTTGACTCGGAAAGAAAACTAGAGAGGTTTTCTTGGAAAATAATCCGGTATGTTGAGAAAGGATAGGAGAATGCTGGGAGGAGAAGGGCGAAATGGATAACAAAACAGTGAATGGAAGAAATTACAAATGGGTTGAAAAAGAATAAACAATTCAACGATAACGTACTTCAATTGTAATCATCACGGGAAGGTATACTCGTCCGAATTTCGCCGCGGCGCGACGAGCCTGGCCCTTATTCGGAGAACTGCTGGTCTCCCGGAATTCAAGAACATAGGAAACGGCTTCACAAGTTGTGTGAAAGTGAAACATAAGAAATAAGAAAAAAAAGTCGGTTTCGATATAGACGCTTGGTACAGACGTTGTTAAACAGCCTGGGCTCAAGCATAAAGGGTTGTGCACAAACATTTTTTTCTCAACGCAACTCGTGTGCGCGCTCAATTGCATGAGACACTTGCGACAAGGAGACTTGAATGGGACCTCGAGAAAATTCTGCAGTGAAGAAACTTGCATTTACCTTCTCTGCCAACGCGTAGCTAGATGCCTCCGAGGGTGCGACCTGTGACGCCGCCCCATTCCATGCAACGGTAAACTACGGATTTTGGCTACGATAGCTAAAACACGCATATTCTTGTGTCGACGGTACAAGGGTGCAAATTCTGCGCGTATTCTACGTAAAAACGAAGGCTAAACTCGATACATTGATCTCGTTGTGGCTAAACTCGTATATTTTTGCTATAAATTTGTAGCGAGAATCTACGGATTTCGCGACATCCTGTGTTGAAATGCAATCTTAAACCCGCACTGGCTACGCGGAGCGCAGGGATGCCGTTCGAACTGTGTTGGCCCAGCCATATCACGGAGTGATTACTCGACACTCTGTGGCTGGCCGTGGAGAGTGACCCGGTGTCACTCTCTGGGAGACCATGGTGAGGATAATTTTGACCATTGGGATGCTGCAGACCGTGGGGAAGAATTGGCGATGCTGTCGATCGCAGCTGGGATCGCCTTTCTAGTACGGATCAGGACTGGGTGGGTCCGTCGACCGAGTGCTGTAACGAGAATTTGCGTAGATTATGCGGGTGCCGTAGCGAGAACTTACGAAGAATATGCGGGCGCTGTAGCTAAAATTTCACCAACTGAGGCTAAACTTTCCGTAATTTACGTGAAATCTCGGGTCAAAATTAGACTAGATGCCTCCGAAACACTGGGCATCTTCGGTTTCCACCTGAGGCATCTAGCTGCGCGCTGGCAGAGTTGTTGACCTTTCAACGAAACAAGCTCTCAGAACAGCAAGCAGGAACATAGGAAACGGCTTTACAAGTTGTTTGAAAGTTGCTTAAAACTTGCGTGAAGCCTCCAAATGCCTGGCGAAAAGACAACAGGTGCAACTAGCCCCCATTGTGCGAAAAGGTTCTATTTGAAAAAAAAATGTATTTCTGCAGAATATTTATTGTTACTTTGGCAAGTCCCGCCAATTCTGTTTCAGTGAATGAACAAGGTAACGGTGGACGATGGCCGCTCGCGATCAAGACCCTGCTGGACAACGCTGGCTGGTCGGGAACGCCGCACGGTCCACATTTATCAACGTTTCTGCTTCAGAAGCTGCTCTTAAATTCACGCTTGAGCGGATTTTTCTACGACGACGACGTTTTTTAGCTTCTATTGACTTTGCCGACAGCCTGCGTGATCGACGGCTTCTGCTTTTCGAAACTCCCTTCCAGAAATGTATTTTCCTCACCTTCCTGCTAGCGGGATTATGAAGTCTTATCCGCCTTCTAGAATGGGACTTTCGGGACCTGATTTGCCTTAAGCGTGACCACCGCGACCTCGAGCGTCCGCTACGGAGCGGCCTCAAACGGTGAGAACAGGACCTGGATCGCCGGAAGCTTTTTCTGTCGTCGGCGTCGTGACCCTCTTTGCTTGGAAGGTCCTGCATGCTCTCAGTCGTATTCATCGTCTTCATGTTCTTCGTCTTGCTTACGTCCTACCAGTAGCCGCCTCGAATCAGGGTACGGGATTTTGCCATTCGCCAGCAGTAGACAGTGAGTGTGAACACTCATGGGTAGTAGAGGATGACAATATATGATAGTATGTTAGTATTATGAATGCATGATTTAGGGCTAATATTAGCACTACTACATACTAGTATACTGTCCTTATCGGGGAGGAATTCCGGTTCGCAGCTGCGGACAGCCGCTGTCGCGACGCGTACGCGGCGCAGAATCGAGCGGAGGCGGCGGGTAATCGTGCTGACACCACGGAGTCCCGGCAAGAATATATTTTAGCTGCGTTCTGCAGCAGCGGTCGCCCATAACTTCAGACCGCAATTTTCAACCAATAAAGACAGTTGTTCACTCTACTCAGGGTTGAGCAGGGCGTCGCGCCCATTTTCGGCGGAGGCACGACCCCTGTCAACTAAAATCTCGGAGAAATTCAAAATTCTTTCACAATCCACCCTCGACAAATAAACATTAAATTTGAATTCAGCTCACCAAATAATCCCTGAATAGAAATTTTGACTGAAATCTGATTTTTTGCGCAAACTACCGTATACCACCGTAGCGTAGAATTTCATGACGGCCTCTGCAGACACAGCTGTTCTCGCGCTGCAATCTTACTGTCATAGAGCGCTAGAACTGATTATGAAAAGAAAAAAAAACATCAGGATCAGTATGGAGACCTTGGGATGGTTTTGCATGCTTTTTCCAATGAATTGGGATGACCAAACGTTGCATGATACGGCAGTATTTGTTTAGGCGCAATTATTCTCACATCGGAGTCTTACGGCTGGTGTAATTTATGGTGCTGAGGCGCTGGACGCCACGCAACAAGTTCTTCCTCTTCATAAGAGCTACAGTTTCGGTGAGAGGGCAGGTGATATGTATAGCCTAACTCCCTCATTTTGAGCCGGTTGAAGTAAGGCCTATCGGGCCTATCATGTTAGAATCACCTTATCACTGTTATGTTTTGCCATGACCGACTGCTTGCTCCTCCCGGACTCGTCCGAGCAAGCTACGCTTTAGCATTATTTATGACATTTTCCATTCAAAAAACGCCAACCTTAAATAAGGTTTACCATATCAAGCCGTAGCCCCAATTCAGGAGAGATTAAGGGTAGCTTAAATTTCTTGGTTTTCTAAGCTTTCTTTTCTTAGCCTCAATTTTTTAAAGCTTCAATTCCTGTCATGGGCTGAGCAATGCGTAACCTTCCTGAGCAGATGAAAATAGGAAGAAGAATTTCCATAAAGCTGCCTCTTGAAAACATGCAAAAACGTCCGCGTTCAATCTAGTACTATATACAAGAATGGAAGAAACGCGGAGATACAACCAAATCTGCACTCCTAAGAATTTGCGCAGGCTTCTTAACTGCACTGTTTCCTTCTCAAGAACAGATTGTGTGACGCAGATTTTCATCTACAACACCAAGTCTCTAGGAAGCTCTTTGGATAGATTCTTGCCATCTGCATAGGAACGCGAAAGATGTACACAAACATGAAGGAAAAAAGCTGAAAACGTTCGCATAACTACATATTACAAGCCGCTGATATCACGACAATTTAGAGATAAATGAGTATTTCATGGAAGCGTTTGAGCCCGAAGCCAGCAGCTGTGTGGAGCGGATACAAATCCGGGTCGTAATTAAGTAGTGCTGGATAGGAGAGGGTCGGGCAACAATGCATCGTAATTGACCGAACATTGAGGTGTCGATAGGGACAGACAATCTGACCTCTTCATCACGTCTCAAATTAGGTGTGGAAATTACAAAGGTACACTTGATTTATCCCATTCACGGCCGTAGTCATAACAGACTTATGAGAAAGAGTTTGGCGACAAGAAAAGGGTAAGCAGATCTACAAATGAATTGCTACAAACCAGGGATGAACGAAATTTCGATGAGTTCAGCCTTCCAATTCCAGTAAAAAACCCTCAGAGTGTGGATGATTCTGGGAGTGTCTACAAGATCACAACATTTCTAAAGTCCAATCCCCGTTTTGCAATGATTTCGGCGTTCCGTTTTCCGAGACTGCCCAAATAAGTGGCGGCTCATTCCTGTTTGAATTGCAAATTCAGATCCCAACATTCAAATTCAGGCCATACCAAGATTGCAGGACGGACACTTAAAATTCACGGCTGTTCTCACGTAGTACATAAATGTAGAGTGAGGCTATCAGCAAACCAAATGCATACATAATTACATAGGTAATGAAAAAAAACAACTGAGGAAAGAGGAGTGGAGAACTTCCACACATTAAATAATCGTAGCTAGTTCTATTTTGCAAGCTTCATGTGTGAATGTGACAGCTGATGACTGCACTTAGGCACATAAACGATGCATGCGCGTTCAATCTCATGCTTAATTGACCTCCAGAAGGTGAAAGGCGGTGGATTTGATCGGTAAGCGTTGAATAATGGAGGTGTGGTTATGCTAGCCGAATTGAAGTCCAAAATGTTGCTCAGGCGGGCCTCTGTGGTAAATTGTTACAATTTCAGCTAAACCGACACGAGGAAGACACTGAACCAATGGTTGCCAATAGTGCTGGATTAATTGAAATAGCGATATTTGGAATACACATTAAATAATCCAAGATTTCCACAATCACCAGATTCGAAATACATTTTTGAAGATCGAGTCATGCTAGGTACATGTGCACATTTCGAGTTCTAATAAAACTGCAGTTAGTAACACTGGCCAACTCCTAGAGAATCCCTCCAAACACCGTCACATATTCTTCACTTCCGCACTGCCGTTCAGTCCGCAAAGTGCGCTTAATTGCGAAATCGTGCTGCGGCGCGGTTGCAAGTATCCTCAGACAGGGATGTGGGATCACCCGGGCGGTGGGATCACCCGGGCACCAGAGGCCAAAAGCGATCGGGTGATCCCACATCCTTGTCTGAGGATGTTCGCAACCGCGCCGCAGCAAGATTTCGCAATCAGGGTGCACTTTGCGGACTGAACGGCAGTGCGGAGGTGAACTGTAGGTACCTAGTTATTCATTGACGAATACATTCATCATCGTATCGCCATCATAGAATTTTACACGGGAGCCACGCGAGTAAGTCAGAATCTACACGATTATTATGGGTACACATACGCTTTACGCATTGATTGGAAGCGTACTGATTCATCAAAATGTAATTGGTTGAAATTTTTGACAGAAGTGAACACGGTAACAGGCGTCAAATGCCGCAACTATAAAGAAGACGATAAAGAAGGAATACATGAAATCTTCAGAATAAAAGAAAACTTTCTGGAGAATTCTGACGTAATACAAAAGAAGGAGCAGTTTCTAGAGTAAAGTCAATATCGCTGCCTCGCGCGAAAATCTCTTCCGACGGGCATCGCGAGTGTAGGCACCTGCCCCATGGCACTGCTCACCCTCGTGAAACCTAACAAAGGCGCCGCATAAGCAGACAGGTGAGCGATGTCAGCCGCCATGACCAACATCACATGACGTGGTGCGTCGCGTAGGGAAGGCGGCCCTGTGCAACAGCGGATGAAATTTTTTTCTACTTCGTGGAGTATGTGTTTCGTTATTAATAAACCAGCCTGAATCATGCGCTATAAATAGAAATACAAGTAAAACCCTAAATGCTCCATTACGGAATTAAATTTACATTATAAAAGTACATACGCCTACAGCACGCGACGCACGATTTCGTACGAGGTTACGAGGTTCGTCCACATGAGCTGGTCAGAGGACTTTATTTAAATTTCCTATGTTTTGCGTCTGTTTCTGAGTGAGTTTAATTACAACATATTATGGTCGGTGGTATACATATGCTCTACCTGTCGAGTTTAGTCTAGTGCACGGACAAGGCGCGATCATTGCGGTTGGGGTGCGGCGTTCACGACACCTTCAGCTAGCAGGGTTTTCGCGTTCCCAAAACTCTTTGCATTCATAAGGCCCCCGTCATAGTCGGTGGATCTACTGAGTCCCACCGGGTCGATACGCATCGAATTCGTGGAAGACGGGTGCAAAAAATCAACCCGCTGAGTCCGACTGCGACCGTCTGATGCCCACCGCAATCCCCCCGGTCGATACTGCTGGTTCTCATGCGTACAAGGGCGGGGCCAATGCACCGACTGAGTCCGACTGAGTCCCACCGAAATCATCCTCACTCCACCCGGTCGATATAGTAGCTGTTTCTCACGTGATTTGGGTGCATTTTTTTCCACCGACTGCAACCTGCCGAGTCCCGCCGTATCTCGACTCTCGTCGTCTGCGCTCTGCCCCACCTGCTGCTGATACGGAAACCAGATTCAGACATGTTCAAAACAAGAAAAATCAGCCACCAAACACGTTCCGATTCACAGCTGAGGTGATAATCGTCACTATCAATTACGTGTTTCGCAGAGAAGTTGGTTGGCGCTGGGGGCAACCGGACTCAGTGGGACACAGCAGGTTTTTCCACCCCGGACTCATTCGGACTCAGTCGGACTCAGCAGGTTTTTCGACGAAGTCTGACCGGGGCCTAAGATTACCAGCTAATCGAAAAAATAGAATAAAATTAAATTATTGATTTCTCTTGATAAGTTGGCAAATGCGATTCTATGAATTCGAAGAATTTTTCTCTGTGGCATAGGTTATAAAATTTTCATCCTGACTTGATCTCTGGGAACCAATGACAACCCATTCGATCAACAAGCTGCTTAAACTATTGTTATATGAAGACAAAAAATGACTGGTAGGATTTTTTGATCTCATTCAAGGACAAAACATTAGCTACACTCGAGGCGATGAAGCTCGCACGAAACCGCGCGTCGTGCACCATCAGCGCGCGGTCGCAAATCGAGCAAACTGAATTTGAATCTGAAATGGGGTGCACAGAAGGCTTCGAAGCGGAACTCGCTTAAGAGGCCTGCAGATTCGAGGTTGCTTCGTTGCTCGCAGCGAGAAACAGCGGCAGGTGATGCAGTATTGATTACATTTGGCGATTGGGGCGACCGACGCGGTGTAAACGGCGACGAGGGGGCGCCGCAAAGTATTTTGACGCAGCGACGGCCATGCGTCACTGCTACTGAGCAGCAACCGATCCCGCGACGATAATGTTCGGACACATGTTGGTCGCCGCGTGAAGGCCAAAGAGGTCTGCAGAGTTGCACCGACCGGCGACTGGTCGCCGAGCGTCAGCCTTGACGCGGCGACAGAAATGTTTACAAATATTTTAGTTGCTGCGTTAGTTGCCGCTTGCTGGCAGTGACGCAGAGCCGTCGCGGCGTCAAAACACTCTGCGGTGCTCCCTGGTCGCCCTTCGCTCCGCGTCGGTTGCCCTCGTCGCCGAATTTAATCGATATTGCATCACCCAGCTCTACACGTCGCTGCGAGCAATTGCGCGACTCCTTCTCTGCAGACCCCTCAACGCTCGGCGACCACTCGCTGGTCGCTGCAACTTTGCAGACCCCTTTAGTTTCTTGCATGTGCGAGCCCGCGTGTCCTCTTCTTTACTTCACCACCTTTTCGCTGTTTCCGCACTTCTCTTCGCGGCCGCGATGCAACTCGTGTGGCCGCCGTGATCTTCGTCCGCCACAAACTTCGCAACATTCCAATATTTCTCTCCTCTTCTGATTTCAAGAGAGTTTGAGGAGCTCAGAGGTGTATAAGAAGTACCACACAAATACAAACTTTCCATTTCATTTCAGTCAAAAATTTCAGAGCAGCGAAAATCGTTGCGCGGACGAGTTCCGAAGTAATCGCAAACGCTAGTGAATGAACCGAGTGAACTCTGTTCCTTCTTCTTCTTCTTTGCAGCCACATTGAGGGTTTTGTCATAGGTTGAGGAACTGGGCGACCAGTAACGGATTTGTCCATAAGTCCATTACGGTCAGCGTGGTAGGTCTCTCCGGACAGTTGAATAAATGTGCGGTATCGTGGCCGATGGTACCGCAGTCCGGGCACACATCAGATTTACTGCTGTCAATCCTGCTGACATAAGACATTAGCATTGTAGAGTGACCACAGCGTAATGATGCGAGCGTGCACCTGGCCCTTCTTCCGAGTTGAGCCTCGGATGTGCAGACTTGGGGCGGCACTACCCCAATATGGGATTAATGACCGCCTTTTCCAGATGACACCGTACAAACTGAGTATGCTCCTCGCGCAATAGACGGAGTCGTTCTTGCTGTGAGTCGTGCCATCTTTGCAGATTGACTTTGCTGGGAGCATCGGCGAATGGCTTTCTGATCTTTCTTTCTCTGACGGGGTTTAGCACTCTCCAAGAGGGGTGATTTGGTTGTTTGACAATGTTGATGAAAAATTGTTGGGCCTGGAGCTCACAGTGCTCCCTTACTGGTAATAAGCGGGTCTCAGCATGCAAGTGATCGACCGGGGAACTTCTTGCACACCCGGTGGCGATTCGAAGAGCCGCATTCTGTATGCGTTGCATCTTAGTCCAAGAGGATTCCGAAACTAGATGCTGCCAAACTGGGGCGCCGTATTCCAGTGCAGGCTGGAGAATAGCCTTATACGTTGTAATAATGGTTTCTTTGCTACTACCCCATGTTGTACCGCCCAGGGCTCTAAGCACGTTAAGCTTCGCTTTAACGATAGCCTGCTTCTGTTCCGTGTTCTTATGGAATTTGAGCGATGGATCGAGTACGAGTCCGAGAAGTTTTGGGAAGCGGGCGGCAGGCAAACGATCTCCATTCCATACGACATACGGATGTGCGCTGTGTTCAGATGGGCCCGTTGTGAGTACGGATACCGATGACTTTGACGCAGAAATCTTCAGCATTTTGCGGTCGAAGAAGCTTTTCAGTGCGGTCAAGTACCCGTTAATCTTAGCGGCGGCCACATTTATGTCCCGATCACGACACAAGACAGTCATATCATCAGCGTAAGCGACCACCTTGATATCTTGGGGTGGGGCGGGCATATCTTCGAGGTACAGACTGAAGAGAGCAGGCGACAATACACCGCCCTGTGGGACTCCAGCTGCAATCGGAATGCTGTTTGAGACATGATTCTGGAACATCACTCTAGCCCGTCTTCCCTTAGTGAATGCAGCTATCCAGCGCTTTTGCCATGGCGGGATTGATGACTCCAGTAAGTTGTTTGATAAGATACCAAGATTCACTGTGTCGAAAGCCTTAGTGAGATCCAAGGCAACTGCTACAGTTCTTTCCGGCTTATACGCGTTGAAACCATCAATTGCATAGCTCGTAATTTCTAACAAAGCTGTCGTGGTGGAATGCATTTTTCTGAATCCATGCTGAAACACCTGTCTCTCGTTGTGCTCGGCCAGGTCTTTGACGATCAGCTTTTCAGCTACTTTAGCAAAAGAAGACAACAAGCTAATGGGCCGATATCCCTTGACTGAAGCTTGGGGCTTGCCAGGCTTGGGCAGCGGAACGACGTTTGCCATCTTCCAATTCTGCGGGATAGTACACGACATGAACGAGGAGTTTATCACATCAGTGAGGAGCGGTAGTAAGTCAGTGGGTATCTTCTTCAAGACAGCAGGACATATCCCATCAGGACCAATAGCTCTAGAGTTCCGTATTTCCTTTATGATCTTCTCAACTTGCGCCGTAGTAAACGCTTCGGCCGTGCTCATAAGCGGAAGGCGGCACAGCTCTCTTACAGTTACTCTATTCTGCGGACCTCGTTTAGCACTGGTGATGAAAAAACTTCTCCCGAGCGCATAAGCGGCTTCCTTTCCTGATTTGAATACGCCGTTGTCGAATTCGATAGTGGAGACGGTGGCGGGTGAGCTTTTACCCGAAAGCTTCCGTAAAACCTTCCAAGTAGCTGCACTGTCCGTCTTAAAGTCCATCTGTCCGGTGAACTTCTCCCACTCTTCTTTCTTGTGTCTGTCCAAATCCTTTTTGATCTCACTGTCAAGCTCAGCAACCACGGGGTCCAGATGATTAGCCGCTCTCCTCGCATCTCTCGTTCTAATTTTGTCGAGGATTTCCCTGTTGACATTTGGATAGAACGTCTTGACGCGACCGATAGGGATAGCCGCATTCATGGCCTTGCGGATTGCGTCAGATAGATGGCACTCCTTCTGGTGCACGCTTCCATTCCACGGGTAATCTGCCGATAGGCGAAGCGCAACTTCACTGAACAGGCGCCAGTCTGCTCGGCCTAAATTAAGATAAGAACGTTGGCGAACACCAGAAAAGGGAGCGAGAGAATTGGATAGATCGATGTGGACAAAGACAGGAACGTGGTCACTTGGCAGAGTAGTCGAGGTAGACCATGAGCAGCAGCTAGAAAGGTTGGACGAGACAAGAGATATGTCTGGGCTAGAAGATCGGCCGCTGGCAGGGAGACGAGTGGGCTGATCATCGTTTAGAATGACCAGGTCGCACTCATCTGCCCATTCTTCGACGTCATTTCCTCTAACATCAGGACCGAGAGACGAGCAAAGGTGTGAGCGTTGAAATCACCCGCGAAAACGACCGAGGATGAGAGGGAGCAGTCGCTCAGCTGCTTGAGAAGTGGGATAGGATTGTAAGATGAAGGGCATGAAGTTGTAGGTGGAATGTATATGTTGAAAAGAGAAAGGGGTGTTTTTAGGGGAGATGGATTGGGAGGTACTCGAGAGTACCGTCCGTGGGAGTGCTGGGAATGAGGTGTGTAGGAAGTGAAGATAGAACGAAAGTAGAGACTCCACCGCCGAGAGATGACCTTGGAGCATGGTAAGAAGTATAGCCTGGGATATTGGGATGAGGATAGGTAGGGGATGGAGAGAGCTTGGTTTCTTGAACCATGATCACGTCTGGATGGTAAGTACGTGCAAAGAGAGAGAGTTCAGAAAGCTTGGCACGAAGGCCGTTTAGATTGATATGCACAATGGAAAGGGGGCGATTTGAGATAGAGGAATCTGAGATGGAAGGTGAGGAGCATAACACACAACGAAAAGATGAGTTATGATGCCTCACAGAACTGAGACCCGAACAGGAGAGATGCACCCACCTTTGGCATCCGAAGCACTGGACGCTGGTATGTCTCCAGTTTACATCCTCTCCGCACGTGGCGCATTGGTACTTCTGAGCGGGTCCAGGATTCCTCTCCACGCCGGCCCTTTGTAGGAGAATCCGAAGGAGAGTTGCGGCCGGCCAGCACCTTTCCCATGACAAAAACCCTCTTTGTGGAGGGGATGACGTCGGTTTGCACGGAGGCGATCTTCTTTCCTCCACACTGCCACGGCACGAACGTACGACATCTCGGCAGTAACTCTGTTCCAGAAAGTTGGAATCTGTGGCCAACTCGACACTGGCGCTTTCGAATTAACTATGCTACGGAGCCGCAAGATCCAGTTGACTGCGAATGAACATCAATCGAGTGAAGACTTCCTTAGCGAAAACATGTACAAACAATCTGTTCTCGAAAAGAAGCCATCGGACACTTATGGGGGGGGGGTCAACGAGAGTGAAGCATTCTGAAGTTTTTTTCTATACGACAGTAAAATTGGTGACCAAAATGGGCATGTGTTTTGAAAAACTAGATCACCAACGGGGCGAACAGAGCATCAATAGTTCACATGTGCTCAGACACTCGTAGTTGTGTTCCGCCAGACCGTTGTTGTTTGCGCTTGTCTCGAGGGCAAACGCCAGGTGTTTAGGTTGAAGCAGAGAGCGTTTCGGAGAGAACAGACCTTAAAGAAGGCCACCGAAGAGCGATGTCGCGAGGTAAACGGCTGACGTTTCGAGGCAACGAATTTGGCCTTTATACGGCAGCGGTCTGGCGGAACACAACTACGAATGTCTGAGTGGTATAGCCACACTCCTGCCTATCCTTTCGGCTCTCCAAACTTTCAGGAATGACTTAATCGTTGGGGAAAAAATCGTGCAGAGGCGCTTGCTCTATGGTCAAGCAGACCGAAGAAGCATAATCTGGCTAATAAGGCGAAGAAGAAGATCGTTATCCCAGACCTCGGCTGAACTGCGACCCCTTCTTTTGCATACCGAAAATTCTGAGAAATTTCTAAAGATTCTTCGCTCCTGCTCTAGGTACAATTCTGAATTCGAAACCTAATATGAATAATGGAAACTTTGGTTTTTCTTTTTCGAGGTTCTCTTTTATTTGGCTTCATGCTCCATACCCTACTAAACGCCATAAAGCTTCTGCAGAGTAGAGCGGCAAAAGTTGCGCCGCCACGTTGAAGGATAGGGGGCGGCCACGCATCTTCGTCCCTGCCCTTCTTTCTGCATCATTGCGGCACGACTTTCGCCCAAAGTTTTGAGTGGGGATAGTATGCATTTCGGGACAAACGCCGAAATTCGGAGAGGTAGCATAAGAGTTTGTGGAGAGTTCGTCATCGAGGGATCGTATACACTGTCCCAAACGAGATGGCAAGCGTAGACTCCAAAGAAGCAACGCGCCCTCTGCGTCTCTGACATTTTCACAATCCGAAAATGCCAGAGACGCAGAGGGCGCGCTGCTTCTTCAGACCCTACGCTTGCCATCTCGTTTGGGACAGATTATAGCTCCGTTGATGTCCTACTCTGCCGATGCGTAGCTAGATGCCTCCGAGTTGAGCGGCCTGTAACGCCCATTCATTCCATTTAGCAAGAAATTACGGCTTTTCGCTACGAAAGCTAACACCTGTATATTCTTGTTTCGAACGTACAAGGGTGCACACTCAGCGCATATCCTACGTAAAAAAAAGAAGGCTAAAATCGATGTATTGATATAACTGTCGCTAAACCCGTATTCTCAAATTAATTGTAGTGAGAATTCACGGGTATAGCGACAGCCTCCGTTAAACAGTAATCTCAACCCGCACTGGCTATGCGGGACTCAGGGATGCTGTTCGCCCAGGGTTGGTCCAGTCATCTCACGGAGTGATTGCTCTACACTATGTGGCTTGTCGTGAAGGGTGACCTCGAGCCGCTCCAACCCTTGGGGTAAATCACGGCACGTTATACACTCATGTTAGAACTTATGAAGATTTCATGTCTCCTTTCCATCTCCAAAAATCACAGGGAGGCGAACGTAACTTTCCCATGGCCCAGTACACTTCCGACTCGCATAGGGTGCCTAAGCGTTGAAGCCGTGGTGTTAATCGCAGCATGTCTAGCGCGAATGGATGTTGATCGAGTCGATAGATCACGGCGAACAAGTAAAGTGGTGGTAATGAGTATTTCAAGCTCGCGACAGCCCCTAACCAAAGCCTACGAGCCACGGTAATGATCGAAAACCTTTTTGTCGCCGAGGCGAGTCCGACGCTCAATGTCATGTCTACGCTCGCTCCAGCTCTGCGGATTCTAAAGCCTCTCGGCGCAGCTACTGTCCTGTCAAAGCGATACGGATTTGCATCGATCGACGGCAGAACGTTGAGAGTCAGACTGGAGGCGTTGAATATCGTCAGGATCACACTCCCCCGCGACAGGCGACGCCACCCAGCATCAATAGTAGCAGCAATACGGATCAGAAATCGATGTGCCTGATATGCATGACCACGGTAGCGCGTCAGGCGAAGCATGAGTCTAATTCAATGCTGTCACCGAACCGATATCAGCACGTGGCGCAGGAGTTTGTCTCCCACACCGACTTTGAGAGGGCGGCGTTACTCGGTGTAGTAAGCGATGTGTGTTCTAAAGTCGCAACGGCCCCGAGTGGAAGCCAGCGCGCAGGGAGCAGCGCTGTCACGATAATGGTGGAGATTGTTTCCGGTGTCGGCATCAAGACTGACTCTCGGCAACAGAATCTGCACGAAAGGCTTCACTTGAGATTCAAGGTTCACAAGTTGGCCGTCTAGGTGTTACATTTGCGACCCCTTAGGACCGAGTGCAACCTTCGGTACTGGCGCCGTCAACGAGGTATCCTTGGCAAGTAGCGCAAAATAGTGTCAAGTGGAATGATCTGTCTGTAAACTAGGGTGCTGCACGAGCTGTGAAGGAGGCCAATTCAACTCAGACCCCCCCCAAGAGCGCAACTTGGCAAAACTTAAGACGATCTTTTCAGACCTTTTCAAACCTTATTAGGAGCATGATTTTGTTAAATTTTTGCCGATTTTAACGGCCCCAAGGAGCATGACTTATTCTGTTTTTTGTAAACTTTGAAGAAAAGAAACAATCAAATTCGTTGTTTAAAATTGATGTTAAGCAGTGTACACCAGGGCTGTGCGTTAATAACGTTAACGTGTTAACCCATTAACGGCTTAACGCGGTTTCATCGTGAACATCGTGAACACTGCCTTCGAAGAAATTATCAAAGCTGCCATTCAATGAAAACTTCAAGTTCAAAAAAAATAAAGAGTGCGCCTTCTTCATACTCCGTGTGACCTTCATAGAACTCGACGCGTCAGCTGCTGCGGTTACGGTAGTAAGAATTCTGGCCCAGAAGAGGCGAATTAAAAATTTAGGGGGAGGGTCGTAAAATTCCAGGCTAAATTTTAACTTAGAAGGGGGAGTTCACAACAGTTTCGGACATTTTCTAAAGTTTTGATCACCAAGGAAGAGTGGTCCTAGCTTCATCGAGATCGGTCACAACATCCCGCTGCACCTTGAATTGCATTTAACACAGACAGCAGCATCTCGCTTGCAATTGGCAGTGAATCACAAGCACAACTTCCTGCCGTGGATCGGCTGCCCCGGATCGCACTGATACTTTGCGTTTCTTATTGTGCATTGGTGCAAACTCTGTGCACGTATGTTATAACATGTGCGGCCCGAGTTTGCGCGAACGCGCAATAAAGGAAAAAAGGTATAGCCCCTCTAACACTTTCTTTGCCGTCCGACGTCGGATAGTGCCACACATGGGGATTGCGGTGTGGTTCGCCGCACCGCATCGCGCCGCATATTCGATAGGTTGCGGTGAACAACCGTCATTTCCGTCTCTTCAGTACAAAAGGTAAGGCGAAAACAACACGTTCTATTCGTCAAAACTTGCACTGACGTCGTGTCAATGGTTTCACCGCTCTGCAACGTCGCTCGGTCGACCCCTCAGTGCGGGACGCCCCGAAGCCGCACTCCTATCTTATAACGTGCGGCGTCGTCCGGCAGTCCGTGAAGTAGGCTTATCACTGCTTTCCGTGCCAACAGTATTTCTTTAAGATTCAAGAAGGGCCTTCAAAACGATGATACACATAAAAGCTTGCCGAAACCTCGCCTAGGGCCGAAGCCATATTTCCCCCGACGGCAACTCGTGCTCCTACACCACGCCCGCGCTGGCGTCGAGAAGTAGCCGCTTATGCGACGCTGCCCGTCTAGGAAGTCGTGGTTCGTGCCATTGCAGCTAGGGGGGGGGGGTAGGGGGGGGGCACTTGGCGATCACACTTAGCTACTCCCATTTTTCCGTGCCCCAACGACTTTCACGATTATCGAAGAGAGAGAGAGAGGAGAACTCCGGTTCGTGGTCTAATCGAACGGCGGCAGGGAAAAATGGGCGTTGATAAGGGCGTTGGCAAAGTGCCCACCCTCCCTTGCTGCGATTGCATCCGTGGTTCCAGTACAAGGGATATATTCAGGGCTGCAGCGATGATCGTGATTCCAATGCCTTGCAGGCAACAATGTTCAATGTTCACGGTTGCTCACTAGCGTTGTTTGATGATAACTTGAAGAAAAGTTCCATCACGCTATTTCTCAGACAATCGATCGCTCGGAGCGGGACGGGCTCCTCCCAATTATGACGTCATCGCTCGGACAGCGCCCGAGCCCGAACTGGCACCTCGGTTCCTGTCCGGTTGGAATATTAGCCTCCGCCGCTCTCACGGCGACAGCGGTGCCAACCCCACAGATAGAGAGACGCAGGATTGGTTGTCCTCTGAGTAATAACGTCAGTGGCATCGCGCCGGGCGCGGACAAAGTATACGGGACCCAAGTGGGAGTGCGCAGGACGCTGTAGAAAGTGTACGGGACTGAAGTGGGAGTGCCGGGAATGCCGTATAAAAAAAATGCGTGACCCCAGTAGGAGTGTGCAGGACGTCATGGAATGTGTGCATACTAAGCCGAGCAATCACAGCGTCATTTGCACAATCGATTTTCGTTTGTTCTCTTTGTCATTTCGATTTCTGTGACTATGTACTCAGGCAGGAATATCGGATCACCCGGGAAGTTTATGTAATCTTTTGCCTCCCCGAAAACAGCCAGTGCGATTTCCCCGACGGTTTTCAAGCCTCAGTCCGTTTTCTATCATCGGGGGTACCATCGAAGGGTGCGTGGTGAAGTGGCAGACATGAAAAAACATGGTAAGGCAAATGATCACGTCCTAACGTGTTTATCGCATGCGGCAACCGGTATAAAAATGCCTCATCTCACTCGAGTTCTCATTCGACATTCTGATGCCGGCTTTGGAAGGGGACTTCGAGTCCCTCTCCGGAGGCCAGCATATTTTTGACCCCTGGGGGATAGGGGATATCCTCACGGCTGTGGGGTGGGGCAGTTTTTGCCGCTGTCCGCAGGGAGGGTGGTTCCTCACCGCAGAACTCGGCCAAGGTTTTTTTTTCCGTTGTAGCAGACCAACGCGGGGCTTTCTCTGCGGTGTACCGCGACATTCACGCTCCTCTCGCGAAGAAGCGGTGTTGAAGAAATTTAGCTGTTGAGAAAATTTCGAAAATTGCCCGCACGGTGACCGCAGTGCCAAATGCGACTGAATATCGCTCTGAGCGGGTCCACAGTCGTCCGGATAGCGAATGCTGTCGTCCGAGTAGGTGCCTAATTTTCGCTCGAAGCTGAGAGACAGCGTCGCTCGAGTCGCTCTACGGTCCCGCTCCGAGCGATGGTTTGTCTGAGAATTCTGTGAGGTTGCATTGTGCACTGCGCACTTCTTGTTAAGGCGGACTTAAAAGGAGACAGAGAGGGGAAAACGAAAGGATCACACCATGTGTAGTCGTGTAGGAAATTCTGATTCGATGCAGTGCCGCATTCGGTAGGCTCGTCCATTGCGATTGATTGAGTGTGCACTGCAGGTGAACGTTGCGATGCGGCTCCGCATCGCTGTGGATTAGCCAGTCCGGACTGTCCGCCATCTACGGTAGCCCTGTGATCCTTATAAGAAAACCAACAATGTCTGAGTATGTTCTCGGAACGCACCCCAGGTTGAAGCAGCTTGTTGTCACATACCTGGACAGAGCATCGTGCCTACCCCCTTGGTGATTCGAATTTGTGAAAAATGCCAAAAATTTTCACGCCCCCACCAGGCGAATTCTTTTTTTTGACAATTTCAGGGAAGAACGTATTCGAAAAATTGGGTTTTATCGTAAAATTCATTCTTTTAGTTATGATTACATTCCTTACACTACTGACGAGCCTTGTTGAGCGCCCGTTTGACTTTTTTCGAAACACCCTCCCGAAAATTCCATTTCTGGACCTACGTTTTTAGGCGACCACCCCAGTATTTCCAATTTTTCCAAAATACGTCCTCGTCTTCCCTGAGGATATTATCCGTTTGACCCATACGTCGACAGGATGTCGTTCAATCACCGGCTGACAACCAAGATACCAAAACAAGTATGTTTCTCGCGATGAACCTACCTGGAGGGTGTGACCGGTGGGCTAGTAAATGTTCTCATCCCATACTTGTGAAGGTCGGAACATGCTCGCCACAAGTGTCACGCCACTGAAATCAGTCATAGAACAGGTTTTTGAGCAGGTTCAGCATTTCTTTCAAGAGAATACAGTCGAAGCATGTATTCTGCCTAAAACATTAACACATGCTGCGAGAAAATACATACATCTAACTGATAAACATTTCTATGTTCACCACATGATTTGGCAAGTGGTTGCACTGAAGGCCTATATTTACACGCTGCTTAGGCATTGAGGATGCTAGTGCGGTCCATTCTCCCCGAAATCCGGGTTGCGTTCAGAGCTTATTGGAGGTGTGACTAATGAACAGTGCTGCATTGACATGTGTGAGCCAGAGTCAAGCGGGCCATCGAGTAAGACCTCAGCTGAGAGCAACGCTCTCCCCCCTTGACCACCAAAAATTTTGAGAATTTGCGATCCCAACATTAAATTCCTTCTTTTTGAGAGAACTATTACAATTCTCACCCGTAACTTTCATTTTTGGGATATCACTTCTACGACCCCTCGCCAGCCGTTGAGAAATTACTCAACCGCGCTTGACTCTGGTGCGACCAGTCCAACGCTGGCTACTAGCCTCAAACGACCATGCAGCGGTCCAAAATATCACAATAATAAAATCTAGGTGGTCAGAGGATCACCCTATAGGCCATTCGTAAACCGTAATTCGCGTCGACCACTGGTCGTGTGCCCCGACATAAGGCCCACGTCATAGTCGGCCGATAGGCTGTAGCCAGCTCGGCCGATACGCATGCAATGCATTGCTCAGTAAGGTCGAAAAATGCCCTCGATGTGATCCCGCCTGTCCAATCCGTGGTCATCCCGGTCGATACGTATGCTTACTGAGGTGGAAATTTTCCCCGTTGTGGCCGGACTGCGCAGGCGCGTGACGCGTTTGGGGCGCTTGCGGAGACTACGAATACTACAACGGCAACGCTATAACGGAGCGGATTAATGTGGGCCTTAACTTTGTAGAGAAAACTAAATCTGTACACGCGTTCACAGTGGTGAGCAGAATATAGTATCGGAATTATTATAATGGAACGGAATGAAATTAGTGATATAAAGTCGTTAGGCATCTTCATTAGTCCTCACCGCAAGCGCGGCACGCGCTGGAAGTGCGGTGGACAATGAAAGTTCTCACCGCGCAGCATACGCGCTTTTACCATTAGAACGCATACTAGCTCCTCAGTTTAAGTTCACTCCAACATAAATAAATCTGGAATTATCCTCCGCGACTGTATACGCAAATGCAAGCCAGGAATTGCTGTGCATGTCACAGTCGAGGCCCAACTTTAACCCGCACCGCCCTGGCGGTGCCGTCGGAGATTACTCAGTTGCTTCCCGCGCGGTGGAAATTTTCATAGTAAACCGCTCATCCCGCGCTTGCGGAGAGGACTATGAAAGATGCCTTACGGCCGTGGCAAAGGGCGCGTGACGTGCTGGTTTTGAGGAGTATGAATATTTCCCGAGAGCTATCTCTCTGGGCTCACCCCTACTCAGGCAAACTGGGGCGTCGACAACAGGTTGATAAGTTGTCATCTCATAAACCGCTCCCTGTTGACAAGTCAAATCGCGCGTATTGTCAGCCTGAGACTTGCCCGTTGCCCAGCGACGTCCGCCTGTTGTCGGGCTGTTGACAACTCGATGTGTCGCGTTTAGCGGCCTATTTAGCAGCAGTTCACATCC
Source organism: Aplectana chamaeleonis (assembly GCA_029168955.1). Taxonomy (NCBI): domain Eukaryota; kingdom Metazoa; phylum Nematoda; class Chromadorea; order Rhabditida; family Cosmocercidae; genus Aplectana; species Aplectana chamaeleonis. The sequence goes on along the minus strand of JAPDOI010000050.1, from coordinate 2,512,842 downwards.
TACAGGACTGTTTCATCTAGCTTAGGTACTACTTTACACAAATACGCGTCACGGTCGGCACACCGGCACGCGTCGCGGTCAACACTCCGACACGCGTCGCGGTCGACACACCAACACGCGTCGCGGCGGGGTCGACCAGCCTCCACTGGGGTCACCACCGGATAGGCAGGGCCTCCAGATGCTGGGCGGGGCCAATGTACCGCAAACTTGGGTAATTGAACCGGCTGCGCTCTCATCATTCACAGAATGCCTGAAAAATGCGTCGTATACTTCCCTTGTATCTAGAGCGTTACCTGTGCAACAGATCGACATCGACGAGATCATAACTCGCGGCCGTAATTGCTGTGCAACAGCTCGACATCGACCAGAGCATAACACGCGGCCACGGCCCCGCCGAATATCGGCGCGTTGGCCAGCGGTGACTCACGGTGGGCGGATCAACCTGTTGTCGACGCCCCAGTTTGCCAGAGTACTCAGCTGGTAGCGTAGGAAAATACCGCTAGTAGCGCTCGGTCAATTAGGCTGCTAGCGCAAAAAAAAGTTATACATAAAAGTCTCGTTTGATCGCGGAAACACTTGAGGCGCATGTCAGGCCGGGATCATACTTCCGGCCACTAGCGACGCGATGTTTACTATTAATATCGACCAAAAGTCGATATGCCATATATGCACTGTCGCTGTCCCGCGTCGTGGGAAGTATGATCCCGGCCTTACGGCACCGAATTGTAGAGGTGTGAGAACAACTGGGAACGAATCCAACATTGAATCTTATCGCTGGTAGGCTGGGTAAGGTTTTCAGTCTGCGTCCTCATTGGCAAACGGCATGTTTCAGAGAAATGCCCAATCCATTCCCAGTCCTTCAGCAATACGTTTCAATGATGAATCCTACTCCTAAAGCTTAGCTTCCTGGTATAGGCACCTGGCTGGCAGCAATTCAACTGGTCATGGCGGGTTTATCGACAGTCGACTGGCAGCAGTCACACCCTGACAGTGAATGTAAGAAAATGAGAGCCGACACTCCCTCATGCTTCAAATTGCTACGTCGCTACCAAATCAGCTGCGACGAGGTGATCATCAGCTATCGTTTGCAAGCGATCCAATAGTAGAGATGCAGTATGGCATAGGATTTCGCCGCCGCCTTGCAGCGATCGCGCGTCTTCCACAATGTGGTCGCGATCAGAACACTTTGCAATCATGCGAAATGGATCTCATCCACAGCGAAAACTTTTACTCGACGCACAAATAAGGCTTATAAAACAGAGATGTAAGGCTTTTTGACCCCCCCCATCGTTGATGATGCGATGTCGCGCCGCAGCGAAGGAGAATATTGGGCAGGCACGGAGCTGCGTAGCCACTCGCTCGACTATATACAGGCTCCTACTCAACGCCACGAGCGGAGCCGCGATTTGAACGCTATGGCCTCTCCCCACCCCTTAGGACAATAACCGTTTCACCTATACGTCGACAGAGTGTCGCCCAGTTACAGGCCATATAACGGCCAATGTCTCACCGTCGACTGCGTAACACGCGCTGCGCGACTGCACGTGCGTCGGAAACAGACGGGTTTTGGCCGCCGCGCGACGAGTTTTGGCCGCCGCGCGACGTTTCGGCCGCCGCGCGGCCGCCGAAACTCGTCTGCTTCCGACGCCCGTGCGGTCGCGCAGCGCGTGGTACGCAGTCGACGGTGAGACATTGGCCGTTTTATGGCCTGTACCTGCTGACAACCAAAACACTAAAACAAATATGTTTCTCGCGATGAACCTACCTGGAGGGTGTGCACGGTGGGCTAGTAACTGTCCTCATCCCATACTTGTGAAGGTCGAAGCATGCTCGCCACGAGTGCCACGCCACTAAAATCAGTAGTAAAACAGGTTTTTTGAGCAGGTTTCAGCATTTCTTGTCAAAAAATACCTAACTCAGAAACATTTCTGGGTTGAGCAAATGATGTGGCAAGTGGTTCCACTGAAGGCCTATAGTCGAAAGCTGCCTAGGCATTGAGGATGCTAGTGCGGTCCATTCTCTCTGAAATTCGGGTTGCGTTTGAAGCTTGTTGGAGGTGTGACGCTGCACATATAACCTAGCTCCCTCATTTTTAGCCGGTCGAAGTAAGGAATATTGAGTTATCATGTCAAAATCTCCGTATCCCTGTCATACTTTGCCATGACCGACCGCTCTGCTGCCTGCTCCGCCCGTACTTGTATGAGCAAGCTAGGCTTTGAGTCCGGTACGCAGGCTTACTGTGCTTATCTGGGCCTAATCCGGTCCGCAATTTCGTCACGATACGCTTTGCGGCCGCACGCGCTCGAGTCGGTCGAGTTTCCAGCGCCAAAGCCGACTCGACAAGACTTTTTTTACAGTTTTCTTCGATTTTGTTTAATTTTCAGTTTCTGAAACCCACCTAGTGTCAACGGATCGGCGGCTGCGGCGCTGGAAACTCTTCTGACTCGAAAGCGCGCGGCCGCAAAGCATGTCGAGACGCTATTGCTGACCGGAATTTCACCCAGATACGCACAGTATGTGAATAAATAAATAAACAATGAGTCCTCATGTGAACTAAGGACACCTGTGTATCGTTTGAATACCCTTATAAACACCTCAGAATGTATTCCGCTGCATATTCAGGGTAACAAGGAGAAAACCAGGGCACTAATCTATCGCACTTGGCCACGCCCATTTTTCCGTGCCGCAATGACTCTGCTGATTTTCGCAGGGGAGGGAACCCCGGGTAAGTACTCAAATTTAGTGCGGAAAAGTGAAATGGGCGTGGCCAAGCGCATCGCGCCACAGTGCCCCCTCAAATCACATGACACCGATAATTCTACCAAACCACATGCCCAAGGTATCGCCCATTCAATGGAACGCACTGCAACCAGTACACTATAGCTACCGAAGACAATTTACGACAAATTTATTTATTCTTTGCAATAGAAGTCTCCAAAAAAATTAATAACGTTCTGAGAATATATAATAAACATAACAAATAGACAAAGTAGCAACAACTGCCTAGAATAAGGCAACGTCTTTTCTATCTGCGAAGCGCACAAGTTTTATAGAGAAGAACAGAGGTCTGCCCAAGATTGAAGTAGATGAAAAAACCCTTCTCGTACGTGACATAACTTCCAAAGTCTCTTCCGACAACGCAGTGCCATGTCGAACCATACTTAAAGTCGAACTCTTTTTTGATAAACTCAGCAACATTATTCTGGACGTTGGATGATTCAATGGCACGCGTAGCGCACGAGACGGCGTCTTCTTGCATCCACATGGGCATATCAGCGAGTTTGACAAAAGCTACGCTGCTACCCATGATCTGAAGTGATGACATTAGCAACGTGCAGATAAAGGTAGGCTAAAATATAAAGGAATAATGAAAATCTCATTCACCAAAGGAGTGAGAATGGTGAGCGAAGACAGCTTAATAGTTATATAGAGGCGATAACTGGATTTTTGTTGGCAGGATGGCGGGGTCGAAGTGACGCGCGCCGCTTAGCCAGAAAGTGCTCACTCAACCGGTCACTTCTTGGGTGCATTTCGGTGCAAATCATAGTGACCGGTAGAGTCCCCAACAAGTTTTGGGGGCGAAGCTCGTTTTCCATTACCCGGTCAGCCTAACCTTATCACCCGGGTAACCTCTAGACATGGCACATTGGATGCTCAATTAAACCCGCGCCGTATACGGTGCACGATCCGCATTATAGTAAATGCGCCGAGGTCGGAGGGTCAAAGTCGACTTGCACTCGCTCCAGCCCTTGGATCATGAAGGCGAAGGGTTCCAATGTCAATCGATAGGACATGGAAAAACCAACGCTGGATCTCTATTCATAGCGGAATTTTCGTCAGAGGGCCCAGACTCGTGCCGGGTGATGGCCCAAATTAGCATCCAGGTACAGTTCAACTCCGCATTGCCATTCAGTCCGCAAAGTGCACGCTTATTTCGAAAGCGTGCTGCGGCGCGGTTGCGAGTATCCTCGGACAGGGATGTGGGATCACCCGGGAGGAGTGTTCACCCGGGCACCAAGGGCAAAAACCGCCCGGGTGATCCTACATACCTGCCTGAGAATACGCGCAACCGCGCCGCAGCACGCTTTCGCAATAAGCGTGCACTTTGCGGACGGGTGGTGGCTAACGTGTATCAACACCCCCGAGGAGGCGGGAGAAACGGGGGAGGTTCCTTATTGGACGCAACAGGGATAGCCCCGTGTTGCGTACAATTAGGAACCGCGCTCCTCCCCCGTTTCTCCCGCCACCTCAGGGATGTTGATACACGATGACCACCACCCTTTGCCGACTGAACGGCGATGCGGAGTTGAACTGTAGTCGATAGAGCGCTGGGAATCACCCGGGCGCGTTGACACGTCATCACTGGCCCAAACTCCCTTGCAGCCAATTGTACAAAACAAAACGACCTACTCGAATGTCATGTACTGTGCTTATCTGGGTCTAACTACGGTCCGCAATTGCGCCTCGACACGCTTTGCGGCCGCACGCGCTGGAGTGAGTCGAGTTTCCAGCGCCAAAGCCGACTCGATAAGGCTTTTTTATACAGTTTTCTCCAATTTTGTTTACTTTCCAGTTTCCAAAACCCACCTAGAGTCAACAGATCAGAGGCTGCGGCGCTGGAAACTCTGCCGACTCGAATGAGCGCGGCCGCAAAGCGTGTCGAGACGCAATTGCGGACCGGAACTTGGCCCAGAGAAGCACAGCACATATTTTATAGAGCTCTAACGAGATCGTAGCTAGATCGAACTTCAGAATCTGTCCAAGCCCCGATTAATGGTTTGAACCTTAATTCAAATTCTCTACCCCGACAGCATGGTTTTAGCCAGGAACATTGTTTCGTGAGCTTTTTTTTCCAATGGAATCGTAAATTTCTAAATACATAAGCGCCGGGGCGGTCCTTTAGTTCTTGGCCACTGATATGATTAAGTTATGTTGGAAATAAGGTGAACATTGGGCCCTTCGCCTGCGGAATGGCGGCAACCGGCTACAGCGAATCGGGTAAACCGCTGACTGAAGAATGCCCACAACTATCACAGAACCCCCTCGGCCCGTACTGCACTGTTAACCCCAGGGTAACGGATAATGAACTGATGTCCGAAACAACCGATAAACCCAAGACGATCTATGGGAATTGTGTACGAAATAATGTGACTGCGAAATGCTCCGTCCTTCAAATTGTGGCCGTAGATTGGGAAGCTGGGATTTTTAAGAAACTTTGCATGGGTGGGAAACGTTACCTTATTCTGGGGATTAAAGGGGTTGTAATAATTTCGAGGACAAAATGTCGAAGTGAAAACTTCCAACCCCTCTTTACCGAGCTAGCTTCGTATCATCGTACGAGGGCCCCGGTGCTCTCGCAGCGCACGAGGGGGGGGGGAGGGGGTTGGGCACTTTGGCATCGCACTTGGCCATGCTCATTTTTGAGCGGCGACTTGGGTGAGCGGTCTACGAATGGGGGCGTATTTGCTCATCAAAGGTCGCAAAAATATGATTTCAATACGGTTATCAGCATAGCCTCACAATAGGTGTGAGTAGAACTGGACAACGCACAGTGCGGTGAGGGATACACTGAGGGTCGTATTTGACAACAAAAAAGGAGACGCTCCAGTCAACATTTATTGAGGAAGTACGTGTAAAGATGAGAGCCAGTGGGAAGGGGTCGCCATCAACAACAAGAACATGCACTTGCTGCGAAACTTGTTGTGCGACAACAGAATGAGTGTGCAATTTATTGAGTTTTCAATTACAAACGAATTCCAGCCTCGACGGGAATACATTCCATACGTAACGTCGGCATGGATCGTGAAGAGACTTCGCGTTCACTGTTGAAGGTTGGCGCGAATTCGGGGCCATATGCTATAACATAGGTGCACGGAATTGGCGTCAACCTTCAACAGTGAACGCGAAGTCTCTTCACGATCCATGCCGATTTTATGTACAGTCGGCACGGATCGCATTGATACTTTGCCTTCCTTACTGTGCGTCGGCGCAAACGTGGTGCGCGTACGTGCCAAGATACGTGAGAGTTTGCCCCAACGTACAAGAAAGTAAGCAGAGTATCAGTGTGACTGTATCTACCACACGAGAGAAGTTTTAGTATTTAGCATAGTGAATTGATAATGTTTCGTGGCGTCATACTCACAAGTGCACCGTGACAGACAATGTGCTCATACCCCTTATCTTTAAAGCCCCTGTCTGCAGTTTATTGTGACGCTTCTTCGCGGCGGAGGGCAACTGCTGTTTTTCTATAGCACCCGATTTCAGAGTGCTCCAATTGTCGTCGCTCCGTGACAAATGTCCGCCATCGCTGCGAGAAAACAGTACTTTATACTAAGTTGCTGATTTTGGCCGATACACCCTGCGACGGCCGACGCGACCCAGTTTCAATGATCCATGTCGACCAGGAATGGATGAGCAAGATCGCGGCTGCGCATCGCGGGGTTGTGATTTCGACCTAAGTTCTATGATATACTTTGTCGTTTTCATGAGCGGCAGGCATGCCATTTAGCACACGTCGCGGCTGCACCAGCACCGTCATTGGTTGTCGAAGGAACAGTTGCCGAGCGTCCGTCGCAGCGGCGTATCGCACAGGGCCGCCATACTGCAAATGCGCCGAAGCGTGTAGCTGCCACTATCTCTGGTCGCTGTGCAGCGCACTGCGACAGCGACAGGTTCGGGATCTATGGACTCCTAAGTCTCAAGACGGATCCCTGAAACGAATTTCCATCAAATCTGGAAGTTTAGAACTGCAAGAGTCAATGATGCATCGCGAAGGAGTGGCAGTAGCTCCCGCCACTATTACTACCGTAAACCATTGCTTGCGCATTGCGACAACCCTGTCAACGCGTAGCTAATTTAGGTGTTTAATAGACCTTTCTCTAAAACCTGTACAATCTTGCGTGGAAAGTGCGAGGGTGCAAGTACTACGGACTTTCCGCGTAAATATAAAGACTAACTCGCAATACCTGCATATCTCGCTGAAAGCACTTTCTACCGCCAAAAAGAAAGGAATAGTCTGCAGTGCGGGATCTACGGAAAAATGGTGGTCTCTGAACTATAGGGGGGCCGCGGCACTTCTAGACAGGTTTTTGACGTTTTTCCCTCGCGAACGGATCACCATCCAATGCACCGCTAGTTCTCCGCAAGAAAATTGCCAACTTTCTCATCGTGAACGCTGCCTTCAAGCGATGTCCCTGGAGCCGCCTCTGCGGACCCGGGAACACCGAAGATGCTTTGAGAGAAAAATGCTAGCTTGCACTCTACGATCGGCCTCACAGGGCCAACCAATGCCCTGGAACATTTCTTCTCGCCCCTCCTATTACAGCCAACCAAAGCCCCCATAACTCAACCCTGTCTCCCCCAGTGTCCACTATACTTTTACATTTTCAGATTTTTTCGAATATTCGGCTTTTCGAATAATTCAGAATTTTGAAGTTTTCGAATATTCGACTTTTCGAATAATTCGGGATTTTGAACTTTTCGAATATTCGGCTTTTCGAATAATTCGGGAATTGGAACTTTTTGAATATTCGACTTTTCTAATAATTCGGGATTTTAAGCTTTTCGAATATTCGACTTTTCTAATAAATCGGGATTTTGAGCTTTTCGAATATTCGACTTTTCGAATAAAAAGTCGACTTTTTCAATCGACTGTCGAATCACTTTTCGATTTTTTTTTCATTCGACTTTTCGAGTGAGTAAAAAAATATTTTGTCATTCCCACTACTTTCCAGAAAAAAGCTAAATTACTTCAGCTAGCTTATTCTTTCTTTTGGGACTGAACTAAACTGTCGAATAGGGAAGCAAACAAACTGTATATTTACGAGACGGTTGGCCATATCAGAAAAGAGAAAAAACGAATTATCAAGTTAATGCGGCAAATAATGCAAACAACTGCTTCTCATCATTCGATTCCGATAGGAAGTAACTGCAAAACAATAACTCGGGCACCTGCTCAACAAATAGGCTATTGAAACACGCCGCCGCCGTCTTAGGCATCTTTCATAGTCCTCGCCGCAAGCGTGGCACGCGCGTGACGCGCTGGAACCGCGGTGGGCTATGAAAGCTCTCATCGCGCGGGACGCGCGTGCCGCCCATCCAGCGCCGCCATAGCGGCACCTACGTAGTCAAGAGTACCGTCCGAGGGGGTGTTTGGTATGATATGAGAGGGTAGATTTGATAATACGAAAGTAGAAACTCCTCCGCCGAGGGATGACCTTGGAGCATGATAAGCAGTATAGCCAGGAATATCAGGGTGTCGAGAAGGAGACAGCTTGGTTTCCTGAGCCATAAAAACATCAGAATGATGAGTGTGTGCGAAAAGAGAGAGAGTTCATATGCATAGCTTGGCTCGAACCCCGTTGAGGTTAATATGTGCAATAGAGAGGGGGCGCTTGGTGAATGAGGAATCAGAGTTTTTGGGGGCGGAGCACTGAACACAACGGAATGAAGGATGTCGCACAGAACTGACGCCCAAACAGGAGAGATGCACCCACCTCTGACATCCAAATCATTGGACACTTTTTCCATTCCAGGTGACATCCTTGCTGCAGGTGGCACATTGATACTTCTGCACAGGTCCAGGATTCCTCCCGACGCCAGCCGTTTGTAGAGTAGAATCTTCAGGAGAGCTGGGGCCAGCCAGCGACTCTCCCATGACGAAAACCCTCTCGGTGGACGGAGTGATGTCGGTTTGCACGAAGGTGATGTTTTTTCCTCCACACTGCCACGGCACGAACGTACGACATCTCGGCAGCATGAGGAGATAGACCGGCAATGGACTAAAGAATTACGAGATGTTGAGAATTCATAAATTCATTTAGCCGCTATCGGGCTCGTAAATCTGGTAGGGGGCCGGGCCTGTGGAGGTCGCTTATATCTCGTTTATTTGAAGGAATTGAGATCTCGCATTTGGCACGTGTCATACAGGAGGGGTCTGCTAAACTTTTTGTCGTCCAATGTGTGATGAAAGTTCAGGGTGCTCCGTAATTATTGGCGCGTAGTTATTTCAGCGTTTTTCCTAGCGAACATGTGTACGTTCAATCCTAGTACGGTGAACACAGAAAAATGATGAGAACTGAAAATGTCCGCCATCTGCTTGAATACAGGGTCGGAGACGTCTCTTGGAGGTATCGAAGCAGTCACGGATGGTGAATATTGTGAAAGTATAGTGGACACTGGGGGAGACAGGGTTGAGTTTTGGGGGGCCTTTAATTGGCTGTAGTAGGAGGGGCGAAAAGAAATTTTACAGGGCATTGGTTGGCCCTGTGAGGCCGATCGTAGAGTGCAAGCTAGCATTTTTCTCTCAAAGCATCTTCGGTGTTCCCGGGTCCGCAGAGGCGGGTCCAGGGACATCGCTTGAAGGCAGCGTTCTCGATGAGAAAGTTGGCGATTTTCTTGCGGAGAACTAGCGGTGCATTGGATGATGATCCGTTCGCGAAGAAAAAACGTCAAAAACCTGTCTAGAAGTGCCGCGGCACCCCTATAGTTCGAATAATCTACATGTTTTAAATGCAGAAAACAAAGCAGGTTTAAAAACCGGTGCTATCGCGAGTGGGATCACCAGTTTATCGCGCATTGCCACACCCTTTTTTCAGCGCCGTTTCGACTCCGCACTTTACGCGCGCAATTAGATTTCAGGCGCAAATCTCACACCAACCCGGGTTTGTCTTGACATAAGATTGTATGGAAAATTTACTTTGATCCCATCAACTCTCCTGATTTCGGAACGGGAGGAAAACTTCTGGTTGGTGTCAAATTTGCATGCGTGTACCTCAGAATCGTTGCGACGAGAAAAATGGGCGCGGCCTAGTGCGATGCGATGGCGCTCCCCCCGTCTGCGGTGGCACCTCAATACCATGACCAAGGGTGCAGGACATAGGTTCGTTGGGGGTGGAGACAGCGTTGCGAGACGTGAAGGTTGTTTAGTAGAGTGAGGACTTTTTAAAAAGAGACCGAACGAACGAATTTCGAATAAATTCGTTCATTTTTTATTTCGAACGAACGAATTTCGAATAAATTCGTTCATTCTTTATTCCGAACGAACGAATTTCGAATAAATTCGTTCATTTTTTATTCCGAACGAACGAATTTCGAATAAATTCGTTCATTTTTTATTTCGAACGAACGAATTTCGAATAAATTCGTTCATTTTTTATTCCGAACGAACGAATTTCGAGTGAATTCGTTCATTTTTTATTTCGAACGAACGAATATTCGAAATTCGAATGACGAATAATTTAAGCATCCATAGCATTATCGCGCAACTGCGAAAAGAGCGGCACTAACAAGTGGAATTCTTCTTCTAGAGCTTTATATCCACTTACAATTGGAATTAATAAGAGACGACTCATCTCTAGACCTGTACGGGCTACAACGCAAAGAATGCTACAAAATCAACTTTCCCTCTGTAGCTTAGCCTAAGGAGCTTATTCGAGGACCTTACTAACTTTGCCTGCCCCATAAGCCAGCGAGATTAGTGGAGCCGAGCTCCATAGTTATCTCCAGAGGGTGCTTTCGCCTCTATGGTTTAAAGGCAGTGTTCACGATAATCTTTAATTTTGAGATTATTCGCTATATCGATTAGCTGGCCCCCGGGTAGATCTAAAATGACGTAGAAATTGAGAAAAACGCAACAGAAGTACACGAAATCCTTATGTATCACCCCGCCTCTTAAGTATCACAGGAATTGTTTGTTGTGACAATGAAATCTTTTGTAGACGCGTCTTTTGCAATTCTTTACTCTCTATTGCTCCGTTCCTTCCTTAGAGCCCTAACTAACTACTCTGAGAGAATCTTTTGCGCAAATACCGTGATGCTCCCGTGATTCGCGTTCGTTCCGCGATAGTTATCCAATCGACTCATCCGTTGACATTCTCGTTCTCATGCCGTGATAATACCGCGATCGTTGAGAGGTTTACGGCGCTAATACCGTGGTGCACTCGCGATGCGCGATGGTACCGTGATCGTCTCCCCCCGCTTCCGCGTTCTCATGTTGTGCATATTTGTAAAGCAGCGCGAAATGCGGCGAGGGCAATTCCTTATATGTTCGTGTTGATCTGATAGGCAACACTCGCTCGGGTGAAACATCGGGAGGGCCTGGATGCGGTACCATCAGAAGGCTGGAAGAATCTCGCGATCGTCTCGCGATAGTTCCAAGCGCGGTTCGTCGCGGATCCGCGGTGTAACGCCCCGAATACGTCAATGTATAGACGCGATCCGCCCTCAGGTTGAAACTGGTAGGATCTCGCAATTGTTCCGTGATAGGCCCAGGCTCGACTCCTCGCGGTTTTGCTTTAGAGCATCGTGGGAGCATCGATGAACGAACGCGGTACACTGTCGGTTTGAGACTGGCAGAATTTACGATCGTTGCCCGATAGCCCCATGCTAGAATCCTCTCGGCCCCTAACAGAAACCGGAGATTCTATCCGTGAACGATCGCGGGGGATCCTATCAGAGTATGGAGCGAGCGAAGTTAGGAATCCGAAATATCATTCGACGCAGAATTTTACGTAGATTTAAAAAACAACCCTCAACAGGTTAAAGAGTTACAGGCGAAAAACCGGTGTTTCGTAAAATGAATTAGGATGAAGGATCGAGAATAGTTTTTCAAACTGGAAGCACAAGTTGACGCAGAATTCTATCTCCAAGCACAAAAAAGTTATGGACGAAAAACCGGCAGTGACACCCACCCAATCTTGAAAATGACTTGCATGAATGTTGGGTGACTTTCATTCTTTTTCGGGGCGCGTACTGGGGGGAGATCGGAGTACGGGGCGGAGTTTATTGCTCCGTCGGCCAATCGACAGACGTCTCTCCACCCCTTAAGACGTGGGTAATTGGCCAACGGAGGGATAAACCCCACCCCAACGTATTCCCATCTCCTCCTGTGCCTCGGGGCGTTTCACCGGTTGTCACCGGTTTTCCCAATTTTCCCGATGATGGAGGTTCCCCCTTCACCTGCCCAGAGGTGAGGGTTGGTGGAGTTCATGGCTCCACCCAACGAAGCTATGGTTGGTGTTATCATTGCCCAGCGGCATGGACAAATGGGAGTGGCCACGTGCGATTGCCATATGGCTCCCCCTGTTAGAACCGCCCTAGTAGCCTCATCAGACGGTGTGGGGAAAAAATTTAGTTCTTGCGTTCGGGAAAATGGAACAATGGAGTAATGAAGAGACTGACATCAGTCTTGAAAGGTATGTCGATTCCTTCATACATTGGAGCTGACTTTCATATGTTTTGTTAAACCAGCTCGGGTATTCAAATTGGAATAACGTTCGAATATTCACCTCTGCGAATAATCGAATTCGAATAATATTCGAATATTCACCTTTCCCGAATAGTCGAATTCGAATAATATTCGAATATTCACCTTTCCCGAATAGTCGAATTCGAATAATATTCGAATATTCACCTTTCCCGAATAGTAGAATTCGAATAATGTTCGAATTTTCACCTTTTGCGAATAGTCGAATTCGATTAATGTTCGAATTTTCACCTTTTGCGAATTCGAATAATGTTCGAATTTTCACACTTTTCGAATATTCGAATGTTCGAATAAAAATTCGTTCGAAAAATTCGAATATTTATTCGAACTCGAATATTCGGTCCTCACTCTATTGTTTAGGATGTCTGAGTGGAGGAAGTTGAAGGTTCCTTCGGCTTTTTCATTCGTTATTTCTTATTTTAATTCTTAGTTAGACGAATTTCCAATAGGTGGTCATTCTGTGGAATTTATTGTTCTGTAAAGGGTAATCTGCTAAAGTCATCAAAAATTCGGAGCTGCCTTGAAGTCAGATCATAGAAATAAAAAGTGAAAAGGAACACGCTTCAAAAATAACTAGTTATCAAAAGTGTGCGGAAGGGCAGTGTCAGACGGAAGTTAATTATGAGGGAACGGGGTGGAGAAAGAGGGCGCAGACGGCGAGAGCATGCGTAAACAGCTCAGCCTGTGGCTCCTGGACTGTGCGGCGCTGTTCCGCACAGACATCATCTCAGCTGATCGCTGGGATTTTCAATTTATTTCTTTCCGTTTTTCTTCTCCTTTTTCTTCTTTTTTTTATTGTTTAGTTTTGTTTCTGTGTTTTTAGATCTTCTGTTCGCTGTAGTGTCTCTATTATCTTTTTTTTGTTCGAAAAAAACGATTTTTGCTCTGAATATTTATGGCGACCTTGCAGAAAAAAACGTTTCTAAAATTTTCGTCTTCATAAAAAAGTTCAACGACGCAAAAATTCTAAACGGTGAATATGGATTTTTCGAAAGAAAATCTGCGAGTTTAATAATTTTTGAAAATGGCTTTGTTTTTGATTTGTCCTGTTCGGTTTCTTTTTTTGTTTTTACATATGATTTCTTTTTGTGATTGAATGCTTCTTCTCCTGTGTTCTGTTCCGCTTTAATTTGTCGCTTTGTTTGGCTGTGTTTTTTGCGTGCGTATTTCTGTCTTTTCGTTTTTCTATGTGTAAATAAATTAAATGCTGTGTTTCATGTCTTTGTACGGCCAGCCTACGCAAATCATTTTTCTCTCGTTTCCGCATTTATTATGTAGCTGTTCACGCTCCAAATATCATACGTGGTGTCTTTGTTGTTTAGTTTAGTTTTTTTATGTTGTCCGTTGTCCTGACTGGTTTTGCTTTTCGTTCGCAACTGTTTTCTTTCAACCATAGCAAAAAACGCAACCAAACAAGCAAAAAACACCACCAAACAAAGCGACAAATTAAAGCTGAACAGAACACAGGAGAAGAAGCATTAAATCACAAACAGGAAACATAAATAAAAACAAAACAACAAACCGAACAGGACAAAACAAAAACAAATCCATTTTTAAAAAATATGAAACTCGCAGATTTTCTTTCGAAAAATCCATATGCACCGTTTAGAATTTTTGCGTCGTTGAACTTTTTTATGAAGACAAAAATTTTAGAAACGTTTTTTTCTGCAAGGTCGCCATAAAACATTTAGAGCAAAAATAGTTTTTTTTCGAACAAAAAAAAAGAGAATAGAGACAATACAGCGAACAGAAGATCTAAAAACACAGAAACAAAATTAAACAATAAAAAAAAGAAGAAAAAGGAGAAGAAAAACGGAAAGAAATAAATTGAAAATCCCAGCGATCAGCTCAGATGATGACTGTGCGGAACAGCGCCGCTCAGAGCTTTTGAAACAGGTTGTTAGCACGCTAAAAGCCACTTCGTTCGGTGCAAACACGTTATTCGCGTCTTGGTATGGTGCAAGCGAGCTTTCTCAGTGTAGACGACCCAGGAAGCACCGAGCAAGCAGCCTTACTGGGGGTTTTCGAAGCGTTCCAGCAGCTTATTGTACGGTGTTAACCAGCTCACTGACACTTCGTTCCGTGCAAGCCTCCTTATCGTGGATCGGTAGGGTGCAAACCAGCTTCGGTTCCGTGCAATCAGCCTTAGGCACGTAAGCCACCGTGCAAGCAGCCTATGGGTGTTGCCGAACCGTTCCAGCAGCTTTGCACGAAGTTGACACGCTATCTTGCAGGTGCGACTCGGCTCTACAGCAATGCCTGCTCATCGATTCGTCTCTTTTTGCTTCGTTCATTAGCAGTCGTGCGGTTTCCTTTTCATTTCTCCCTCTCTGATGTTGATGTTTTCAGAATGTTTAATGCCCTTTCTTGGCCTGATATAGCATAAGATATAGCTATAAGATATAACTCCCTAATTTAAAATATAAGATATAACTCCCTAATTCAAATTTCGTTAAAGCCTCGAGTCCTGTCTGATATCTGAGTTTTGCGTTCGACTCAGCTACCTTAAAGGCAGTGTCCACGATAAAAACCATGTCTGATTTTTTGGTGGAGATCGGCAGCTGCAGGGCCTAGCTCAACCCTAACGTTGAAATAACTAAGAAAAATGAGCTCGGAACGGTCCCCTACGGCCCCAAAGTTGGACACCCTTCAGCTCGTCACACCCAGATGCACTTTCCACGCCAACCCTCGTGAACAAATGAATGCTCGAGATTGAGAGATGAGCGATGGTTTCCAATCAATAGCCCCGTTCTTCCCTTCATTCTCAACCTCTCTCTTTACTCAGGTCAGCTCGCATTCATCGGCTGCGAAGGACGGAAGTTACAAGCCTCGGACAACTCGTCCACCATTTTCCCTAGCTCAATTTTTGAGGGACCATAACTCCGTTCCTAGAGGGTCTTGTGCGATTCCAAAAACATCATTGGAATCAGCATGGGACCGTCTTCAAGATAGGCGAAAAAGCAGAAAAACTATCCTTATCGTAAGCACTGTCTTTAAGATATCTCCTTAATTAATTCTCTCCCCAGTAAGACAGTTGTTATTGCGAGTTTTCTGAGATAAACATATGGGAAATCAATGTTGTTACATGATTCATAGAGTGGGTAAAAGGCGAATTTCATTTATCTTCATGTATCTGCGGTTATGATCAAGGTAGAATTTGACTCATAGACTGTATAAGGTAGCGGTTCCGTGGTATTCGAATTCGAAAAGCATTGGTAGTCGAAATACTAATCATCGTATTTTTTATGCGCTGCTAGCACAAGGTATTTCAACTATCCTCTTTATGATGGACGTACCATGAGGTTTCCCTAGCTACATCTGCATAAGGTGAGATTCCGCTCTCTTCGCTCATGATTCCGCATG
Organism: Aplectana chamaeleonis; assembly: GCA_029168955.1. NCBI lineage: Eukaryota > Metazoa > Nematoda > Chromadorea > Rhabditida > Cosmocercidae > Aplectana > Aplectana chamaeleonis. Next base: position 2,497,214 of record JAPDOI010000050.1, on the reverse strand, counting down.
CTTTGACGCATGGTTCTCATTCAACCCCTTCCGCCTATCGTAAGGTTCCGCTTGCTTGGTGTTAACCTCCGCTTGTTTAGCGTTAGCTTCTGCTTGCTTCCCGTTAACTTCCGCTCGCTCAGTGTTAGTTTCTACTTGCTTCGCGTTTGCTTCCGCTCGCTTTTGTGCATGGTTCCACTTGTTCCCCTACCTAACGTAAGGTTCTGCTTGCTTGGCGTTAGCTTCTGCTTGCTCAGCGTTAGCTTCTACTTGTTTCGCGTTTGCTTCCGCTCGCTTTGGTGCATGGTTCCACTCGTTCCCCTACCTAACGTAAGATTCTGCTTGCTTGGCGTTAGCTTCTGCTTGCTTCGCGTGTTAGCTTCTGCTTGCTTCGCGTTCGGTACGGGGACAATCCGTTACTAGCGGATTGCGTGTTAACACCTTGTTTCAAAAGTTCTGAGCGCACAGTCCAGGAGCCACAGGCTGAGCTGTTTACGCATGCTCTCGCCGTCTGCGCCCTCTTTCTCCACCACGTTCCCTCATAATTAACTTCCGTCTGACACTGCCCTTCCGCACACTTTTGATAACTAGTTATTTTTGAAGCGTGTTCCTTTTCACTTTTTATTTCTATGATCTGACTTCAAGGCAGCTCCGAATTTTTGATGACTTTAGCAGATTACTCTTTACAGAATAATAAATTCCACAGAATGACCACCTATTGGAAATTCGTCTAACTAAGAATTAAAAATAAGAAATAACGAATGCAGAAAAGAAGATCAAGAAAACGCTTAGTTTTTAAACCAGAGGTTCCGAAGGAACCTTCAACTTCCTCCACTCAGACATCCTAAACAACCTTCACGTCTCGCAACGCTGTCTCCACCCCCAACGAACCTATGTCCTGCACCCTTGGTCATGGTATTGAGGTGCTACCGCAGACGGGGGGAGCGCCATCGCATCGCACTAGGCCGCGCCCATTTTTCTCGTCGCAACGATTCTGAGGTAAACGCATGCAAATTTGACACCAACCAGAAGTTTTCCTCCCGTTCCGAAATCAGGAGAGTTGATGGGGTCAAAGTAAATTTTCCATACAATCTTATGTCAAGACAAACCCGGGTTGGTGTCAGATTTGCGCCTGAAATCTAATTGCGCGCGTAAACTGCGGAGTCGTAACGGCGCTGAAAAAAGGGTGTGGCAATGCGCGATAAACTGGTGATCCCACTCGCGATAGCACCGGTTTTGAAACCTGCTTTGCTTTCTGCATTTAAAACATGTAGATTATTTCAGGCGATGGAATTGGGAGGTGCCACAATTATCGAAGCGTCCATGCCCGTATTTGTCCAGCGCCACTCCGTGCGATGTGCTACTGAAGCCATGGACGAACCCAATAACCGTCCGCGAATCACCTCTATCACAAAACGCGAGTCCGATTTGGAGTATGGGCCTTCGTGGCACTGTATTGCTGGTAGTGACTTCGGGTATGAGGTCGACCACAATTATAGATCATTCATTCATTTTAGACTCAAGGATATCCGTATTCTGCTTTTTAAAACGCCGAAAACGGAGTGTGATTGCTGAATTTATTTTCAAAGCCGTGTTTAATTGTAAAACTTGATAGATGTAATCTGTCGTAGTTTTTGTCAATGCGATGGGTTCATGTACTCCATTGAATCCATTCATGGCTGCTTATCGAATACATACATATATGCTTAGACGAATGCATGAGCTCTGAAAACTGTGTAGCTCACGGGGCTTGACAATCCGACGGGTGATGATCGTAGTGTGTCGAAGGACGGGGAAGGAACGTAGGGTTGTGATTGGCGACAGATGGTAAATTCTCCAATCACTGTCCTTTGCTTCTCTCCCTCCCTTTTCACGTTTGCTTACATTACGATGACGACCCGTGTTTGCTGCAAACGCGTTGCTAGATACTATACTTATGTCGAGTCGAGTCATTAAGTCTTGGTATCGACTTAAAGGCAGTGGTCACGATGAAAAACGTTATCGAAAAAACTTCAAAAATCAGCTTATATCAAATACAGCTGAAATCTATGAAGGTAGCGCGGTGAAAAACGGGCTAGAATTAAAGTTTCTAGGTCCCAAAGATTTCAGTTCGTGCACACGTGCACAGCGCCGACAAAAAAGATCGCAGTCTCATGCCGAGCAGTCAAAAATCATCGACATTCAGAGGGAGAAATAAGTGCAAATTTACCCAATAGAAACAGTTGAGCAATGAAAGAAAGCACTTCAGTCAATGTTTGCAACTAGATGTGTACATAAATTCGAAGGTTCATTGATTGAAATCCAATTTCAAGCCAGCTGATGTTCTTGATGTTAGAGGTCATCTATGCCGAAGATGTGGAGTGGGCTCGTCCACCATCAAAAGGCAAGAAAGTTCAGGCTTCAAAGTTTGCCCAAGACAGTGATTTTTTTTTTCGCGATTTTGTCTTATAGGTCCTACTACTCGAGACCCAGAAAAGGGTTTAGAGGGAAAAAGACGACAAGCATACTTGATCGCGACCACTGCCTTTGAAGGCAGTGTTCACGATGATTTTCGTTCCCGAGTTTTCCACCTAAAACAATGCGTTGGCCACCAATTGTTACCAAAATTACGAAGAAACGGCCTAAAGGCACAGTACACCCTCAGATATAAATTTTGAGATTTTTATGTAATTGTGTACAAGACCCCTCCTGTATAACACATGCCGAATGCGAGATCTCAATTCCTCCAAACAAGCGAGATATAAGCGACCACCACAGGCCCGACCCCCTTCGCTCACCGTCACAGGCCCGACCCCCTAACGGATTTTCGAACTCGACAGCGTCTCGATGGATGGATGAATTGCAACAAGTCGTCGTTCTTCAGTCCATTACCGGACTGTCTCCTTATCCTGGCTTTCTCTCACGCAACGATTGCGAATGAAGAGAAATACAGGCCTGAGGCTGCCGAGATGTCGTACGTTCACGCCGTGGCAGTGTGGAGGAAAGAAGATCACCTCTATGCAAACCGACGTCACCCCCTCCGCGAAGAGGGTTTTTGTCATGGGAGAGGTGCTGGCCGGCCGCAGCTCTCCTTCGGATTCTCCTACAAAGGGCCGGCGTGGAGAGGAATCCTGGACCCGCTCAGAAGTACCTATGCGCCACGTGCGGCAAGGATGTTACCAGGAGACATACCAGCGTCCAGTGCTTCGGATGCCAAAGGTGGGTGCATCTCTCCTGTTCGGGTCTCAGTTCTGTGAAGCATTATAACTCTGCTTTTCGCTGTGTTTTATGCTCTTCACCTACCAACTCTGATTCCTCTTCCTCAAATCGCCCCCTTTCCATTGTACATATCAATCTCAACGGCCTTCGTACTAAACTTTCTGAGCTCTCTCTCTTCGCACGTACTTACCATCCAGACGTGATCATGGTTCAAGAAACCAAGCTCTCTCCATCCCCTACCTATCCTCATCCTAATATCCCGGGCTACACTGCCTTCCATGCTCCAAGGTCAGCTCTTGGCGGAGGAGTTTCAACCTTTGTTTTATCCTCTCTCCCTCCCACCTCATACCAAACACCCCCACGGATGGTACTCTCGAGTACCTTCCAATCCATCTCCCTCTTAAAACACCCCTTTCTCTTTTCAACATATATATTCCCCCTACCACCTCATGCCCCTCCTCCTACAATCCCATTCCTCTTCTCAAACAACTCAACGATTATTCCCTCTCATCATCAGTTGTTTTCGCGGGCGACTTTAATGCCCACACCTTCTGCTCGTCCCTTGGTTCTGATGCTAGAGGAGAAGAAGTCGAAGAATGGGCTGAGGAGTGCGACCTGGTCATCTTAAACGATGATCAGCCCACTCGTCTCCCTGCCAACGGCCGATCTTCTAGCCCAGACATAACTCTTATCTCGTCCAACCTTTCCAACGCTTGCTCATGGTCTACCTCAACAACATTGTCTAGTGATCATGTTCCCGTCTTTGTGCACATCGATCTCTCAAATTCTCTTGCTCCTTATTCTGGTGTTCGTCAACGTTCTTATCTCAATTTAGGCCAAGCAGACTGGTGCCTGTTCAGTGAGGTTGCGCTACGCCTAGCGGCTGATTACCCGTGGAATGGCAATGTGCACCTGAAGGAGCATCACTTATCTGATGCAATTCGCAGGGCCATGAAGGCGGCTATCCCTGTTGGCCGAGTTAAGACGTTCTATCCAAACGTCACCAGAGAAATTCTTGAGAAAATCAGGACTAGAGATGCCAGAAGAGCAGTTGACCATCTAGACCCTGTCGTCGCTCAGCTGGATGGTGAGATCAGAAAAGATCTCGACCAGCACAAGAAAGAACAGTGGGAAAAATTCACAGAACAGTTGAATTTCAAGACGGACAGTGGAGCTACTTGGAAGGTTCTTCGGAAACTATCGGGAAAGAGCTCGCCAGCCACCATCTCCACTATTGAGTTCGGTAATAACGTTTTCAAGTCAGGAAAGGAAGCCGCCTACTCTCTCGGTAAAAGTTTCTTTGTCACGAGTACAAGGCGAGGTCCGCAAAATAGAGTGACAGTAAGAGAGCTGTGCCGCCTCCCGCTCATGAGCACGGCCGATGCGTTCACTGTGGCGCAAGTAGAGAAGATTATAAAGGACATGCGGAACTCCAAAGCTGTCGGTCCGGACGGCATTTGTCCTGCTGTACTGAAGAAACTCCCGACTGAGATCCATCCGCTCATCGTTGATATGATTAACACTTCGTTCAGCTCTTGCAGTATTCCGCAAAACTGGAAGACAGCCAACGTCATCCCGTTGCCCAAGCCTGGCAAACCTCAGTCATCAGTAAAGGGATATCGTCCCATTAGCTTGATGTCACCTTTCGCCAAGGTGGCCGAAAAGCTCATTGTCAAGGATCTAGCGGAGCACAACGAGAAGCAGTTGTTTCAACATGGGTTCAGGAGGCTACATTCCACAACTACGGCGTTGCTAGAAATTACCAGCTATGCTATCGACGGGTTCAACTTTAACAAGCCATTGAGAACTGTAGCTGTTGCGTTGGATCTCACCAAGGCATTTGATACGGTTAACCTTGGAGTCCTGTCAAGCAACATTCTGGAGTCGTCAATACCATCTTGGCAGAAGCGCTGGATATCGGCCTTTATTAAAGGTCGGCGGGCAAGAGTCATGTTTCAGAACCATGTCTCCAACAGTATTCCTATGGCAGCTGGAGTCCCTCAGGGCGGAGTTCTATCGCCAGCCCTCTTCAATCTGTACCTCGGAGATATGCCTGAGCCTCCACAGGACATCAAGGTCGTCGCGTATGCCGATGACATAACAATCATGAGTCGAGATCGGGACTTACAGGTGGCCGCCAATAAGATCAACGAGTACCTGATCACACTAAAGGGCTTTTTCGACCGCAAGATGCTAAGTATCTCTGCAGCCAAGTCGTCAGTGTCCGTTCTCACGACGGACCCATCCGAGCACAGCGCTCATCCGGATGTCGTGTGGGATGGAGACCGTTTGCCTGCTGCTCGCTTTCCAAAGCTGCTCCGGTCTTGTGCTCGATCCGTCACTCAAGTTTCATAAGAATACCGAGCAGAAGCAGGCAGTCGTTAAAGCTAAGCTCAACGTTCTCAGGGCCCTGGGCGGCACTTCGTGGGGTAGCAGCAAGGAGACTATACTCACAACGTATAAGGCAATTCTGCAGCCCGCCCTGAGTACGCCGCACCGGTTTGGCAGCATCTCGTCTCAGAATCCTCCTGGACAAAGATGCAACGAGTACAAAATGCTGCTCTCCGTATCGCCACCGGATGTGCAAGGAGTTCCCAATCGAGCACCTGCATGCTGAGACCCGTCTATTACCAGTGAAGGAGCACTGTCAGCTCCAGGCCCAGCAATTCCGCATTAACATTATAAAGCAACCAAATCACCCGTCGTGAGAGTGCTAAACCCCGTGAGAGAGAGAAGTATAAGAAAGCCATTCGCCGATGCTCCAAACAAAGTCAATTTGCAAAGATGGCACGACTCACAGCAAGAACGACTCCGTCTTTTTGCGCGAGGAGCACACCAAGTTCGTACGGTGTCATCTTGTGAAGGTGGCCATAAATCCTATATTAGGAGATGTACCGCCCCCCGTCTGCACCTCAGAGTCTCAACTCGGAAGAAGGGCGAGATGCACGCTCGCATCATTACGCTGTGGTCACTCTACAATGCTAATGTCTTATGTCAGCAAGATTGACAGCAGCAAATCTGATGTGTGCCCGGACTGCGGTATCGTCGGCCATGATACCGCACATTTATTCAACTGTCCGGAGAGACCTACCACGCTGACACCAATGGACCTATGGACGAATCCACTACTGGTCGCCCAGTTCCTCCGCCTATGACAAAACCCTCTATGTGGCTGCAAAGAAGAAGAAGACAGGCCTGAGACAACTCGTCCACCAAATTTTCACCCTCAGAATCTAGGCATCTTTGAAGAGTCATTACTCTGTTCAGAGGGGGTCTTGGACGATTTCAGAAATACCACTGTAATCAGCGTGTGACTCCATCCAAGATAAGCATGAAATCTGAAATTTAATTTTTTGGGTGTCCTGTGCCTTTAAAGCGTACTAAAACGTCTTATTTCAGTGACATTATTCTCTGGCCTGGACTAGTTGTTCGATTGCATGAACATGTTCACGGTGGTTGTCACCGGTGAAAAATGGGGTTAATCAAAAATGGAAGCATATTTTAGGCGAAACTGTATTAGTTAGGGTCCGAAGAAAAGACCAGAGCAACAGAGAGTAGCGAATTCCAAAAGACGGGTCGACAAAAGATTTCACTATCACACCTATGGGTCGGCGAAGCCGGCCCATAGTTCGGCTAAGCCGAACGAATACTACACGAGGGGGGGAGGGGATCGGCGGAGTCGGCCCATCGTTTGGCGAAGCCGAACGAATACTACGTAGAGGGAGGGAGGTTGGCGAAGCCGAACGAATATAACGTAGGGGGAGGGGGGTCGGCGAAGCCGGCCCATAGTTTGGCTAAGCCGAACGAATACTACAGGGGGGGGGGTCGGCGAAGCCGGCCCAACGTTCGGCGGAGCCGAACGAATACTGAGTAGAGGAAGGGGGTTTGCGAAGCCGGCCCATAGTTCGGCTAAGCCGAACGATTACTACACGGGAGGGTCGGCGAAGCCGAACGAATACCACGTAGGAGGAGGGGGGTCGGCGAAGCCGGCCCATCGTTCGGCGAAGCTGAACGAATACTACGTAGAGGGAGGGTAGCCGGCGAAGCTGGCCCATCGCTCGGCGAAGCAGAACGAATACTACGTAGAGGGAGGGGGGTTGGCGTAGCCGAACGAATACTACGTAGACGGTAGCCGGCGAAGCCGGCCCATCGTTCGGCGAAGCCGAACGAATATTACGTAGAGGGAGGGAGGTCGGCGAAGCCGAACGAATTAATTCTACGTAGAGGGAGAGGGGTCGGCGGAGCCGGCCCATCGTTCTACATGGAGGGTAGCCGACGAAGCCGGCCCATTGTTCGTGAAGCCGACACATTGTTCGGCGAAGCCGAACGAATACTACGTAGAGGGATGGGGGGTCGGCGAAACCGGCCCATCGTTTACCCGGCCCATCGTTCGGCGAAGCCGAACGAATACTACGTAGAGGGAGGGGGTCGGCGAAGCCGAACGAATATAACGTAGGGGAGGGGTCGGCGAAGCTGGCCATAGTTCGGCTAAGCCGAACGAATACTACACGAGGGGGAGATCGGCGGAGCCGGCCCATCGTTTGGCGAAGCCGAACGAATACTACGTAGAGGGAGGGAGGTTGGCGAAGCCGAACGAATATAACGTGGGGGGAGGGGGGTCGGCGAAGCCGGCCCATAGTTCGGCTAAGCCGAACGAATACCACGTAGGAGGAGAGGGGTCGGCGAAGCCGGCCCATCGTTCGGCAAAGCCGAACGAGTACCACGTAGGAGGAGAGGGGTCGGCGAAGCCGGCCCATCGTTCGGCAAAGCCGAACGAGTACCACGTAGCTATACCAGTGTCAGGGGGGACGCGCCTTCATGTCACGTGGCTGCCACGGGCTAGGGACCCGAAGGGTCACTAGTTTTTCTAAAACATTTGGAAAGAATTTAGATAGTAATAATCGCTCGCTACTTTTTTTGCCTTGAATATAGACACCTGGTGATGGTTGTTTTCGGAAGCCTCGCAAAAAACTGCGTGAAAAAATTTCAGGTTATATGAATACTTTCTCGGCTCTCCAGCCGATTTCAACTAATGGAATGCATTTTTCCGCTTAAAGCTCTCAGCTTTCCGTTCTTAACTTTTTTATGTTTAGAAATGGGCCTTTGGTGAAAGTCGTTTCTGAAATATCCATAAATTTTTGTGTCTGATAGTGCCCTGAGGTTTGAGAGGCTTGCCTTCTATCTTCCACCCGATTTAAGTTGATGAATTTTTTATGCCCACTGCTATCAGTTTTTCGCTCATAACTTTTTTGGTCTGGAGACGCACCTTTGGTAAAGGCCGCTTGTAAGACCTTCATAGAATTCTGTTTTGAATGATTTATCGAGTTCCTAGCTTTACTCGTTCTATGAGCCAGGTCGGTGGAGCCGAATCTCATTGTTTTCTCCAGTAAATCTCTGCGTCTGTCGTTCACATCATAGAGGCGAGAGCACCAATGGAGATAACTATGAAGCTCGGCTCCATCGACGTGGCTGGCTTTTGGAGCAAGTGAAGTTAGGAACCTGATATGTAGAATTTCACGAAGATTCCGAAAATATTTTCACTACCACCCTGTCTCTAACGTTCAAAGATTTAAAGGCAAAAAAGTGGTATTTCACAAAATGAATTAGGCTGACAAATTAGGCTGACAGATCGGAAAAACATTTTTACACCCTAATAGCACAAGTCGAAGCACAATTTCTTGAGAATTTTGAAAAAAACTGTATCACTAAAGGCCTACCTACAATTTTCAAAAGTTACATATGTACGAAAAACCGGTAATGACACCCATCCCATCGTGAGAATGACTGGTGGAATCGCTTTCATTCCTTTTTTGGGCTTAGCCCCGGACGTTACCGCTTTTTCCAATGGTGCAGGTATCCCCTTCTCCAGCCCATAGGTGAACGTTGGTAGAGTACCCGGCTCCACCCAACGAAGCTATGGCGCCGAGAATAAGAAAATGAATACCGAATAAATCTGACAAGCGGTATTGTCTTGTAGGTGAGGCTGCACAGGCGATTTTGAGTTACACTAACCGAAAAACAGAGAAATATCGTTTAAGCACCGCACTCCAACTGAGCAGTAAATCAAAAGTTTTGTGTGTGATCGCACCAAACCTCTCACTACACACATAATACGCTATTTTTTTGAGCGTCATAGGCATTTCGTTATACAGAGGACACCAGAGGCCAGATTCATCAATTATACCCCGAGTATAATTATACCCCGGGGTAAATATACTCTGAGGTATATTACCTTATACCCCAATTGTGTGATTCACAACGCGACAGGCAGCCGAGGTATAATATAGAGTTCGCGCAATCATTTTAGTCTGATGAATGGACGGGGCTGCGACGGTAGATCACCCCGCGCAAATCGAAACCCCATTCTCCAGTGAGGCCGCCAACCCCGCACGGCCGCCGCCTGGGCAATGAGTCAGACTAGAATGAAAACGGAAACCATACTACGGGTATACGGGCTACGGGCACTGCAACACCAATTATTATCTTTCACCGAACATTTTTTGATGACGGTACAAAACAGAAAATCTGCAACCGTACAATATTTTGTAAAAGCAGAGAAATCCTGTAGCTATAGCTACTTCATCCCAAATGGGAAGAGAAAATTTGACGAAATGACCATCACTAACGAACTATACATGTCTACAAGTACCTAATTTTGGCGTATAATTCGAAAATTATCTTCAAGGCGCTGCTAGACTGCTCTAAATGGAGTTTTCCTTATTACCTTCGCGTTTTCCTCATATCAATTATTGGGGTCCGAGAGCGTTTCAGAAGAAAATGGATTAGAACTAAACTTGGAAAAGTTTTCTCTGTTCAGTCCCAGTTATAGGTTCGATGAAAAATTAGTTCATACAATAGAATTAGTTTTTCCTACTTTATTTTAGTAAAGCATACACTAAATTTCAATTTCATTTGAATGCTCATAAGATTTCAAAATTGTGGTGAGCGCGAAGCGCTCACCAGATTTGGCTTTGATCTCTTACCGCGCGCATGCCCTATACCGAGATCACTCAGACTCTGCGGGGGGGGGCAAGCGCCGGACAATAGAGACCGGTTTCGACTTGGGGAAGCGACAGCGCAGGCCTCCCCCGAGGGCAGCTTCAGGGGAGGCCCCTGCTCTCCTCCGGCGCTTGCCCCCCCCCCGAGAGGAAGAGAGGGAAAAGATGGGAAGAAGTCGTAGAAGGTAGTTAACGACAATAGAGGCCAGAGAAGGCATCTATCACGCGCTCGACCGGTATAGAAGGCGCCTCACCTCATGGAGAGCCGCATTCGGCCCAACAGGGCCGGCCCTGGACGGCGACTTCGAGTCACTGTCAGAAAGGGATATTTTTGGAGGAAAGCGGAGACGCTTTCCGGGGGGAAGTGTGACGTCACTGCTCCGGTGTCGTGACGTCACTGCCCCGGGGCCGTGCGGTCATGGCTCCGGGGCAGTGACGGGGGGGGCTTCAAGGCAGTGACAGGGGGGCTTCAAGGCAGTCACAGGGGGGCTTCAGGGCAGTCACAGGGGGGCTTCAGGGCAGTGACGGGGGGCTCCGATCAAGCCAAATTGTCACTCCGGCGGTAGCCCCCCCGATTGGGGGGGGCAAGCGCCGGGGCCCGGAGGGTTGCCCCCCTGAAGGGCTGGGCTAGCCCCCCCCAGGGTAGGAGCACCTATTCATATTGTGACCAGAAAAGTAAGTTGTACATCATTCGAAAGTCCAATCAATATACGTATTCGAGCCAAGTTTCATTGCGATTGGTCACCGCTCTCAAAAGGTATGGCGCCTCGAATGACGCAAATATTTTCTCCGCCTCCGTCCGTCACATTTCATTTTTTTGGACGGCGTGGACCAAATCGCTTGAAACTTGGTGACCAGAGGCAATCGGGTACGAGGATGCCAAAAATAACCAGCAGAACTCACCATTTTTACTCCTGGACCACTTACAGGCGGTTCAAAAATAGAAACCGGCCTCTCAACATTAGTTCATGAAATGACGGTTTTTTTCGTGACATGTTATTGTTTTCTTAGAGAATCCATATAAACACCTTGCTCTCTAGGGTGGTGTACTCTAAACGTCCGGATCGGAAGAGGACGGTGGTGCGGGAGGGATGTTTCTGAGCGAGCCACGTGTTCGTACCATGCGCATCATCAAAAAGAAGGCGTCGTAGGGTGTGCTGAAGTGTCAGTTAACTAAGCGGGACCGCAACAGGAGTATGCAGGACGCCCTTGAATGTGTGCAGGACCTCAGTGGGAGTGTGCAGGACAACATGGGACGTAAGCAGGAACTCAATACGAGTGTGCAGGACATTATTAAACGTGTGCAGAACCGCAGTAGGGGTGTGCAGGATGTCACGGGACCTGTGCAGGATCTTAGTAGAAGTGTGCAGGATCGCATTATGAATGTGCAAGATGTCATGGAATGTGTGCAGGACCTCAGTAGGAGTGTGCAGGACATCATGAAATGTGTGCAGGACCTCAGTAGGGGTGTGCAAGATGTCATGGAATGTGTGCAGGACCTCAGTAGGAAAGTGCAGGACATCATGGGACGTGTGAAGGTCCGCAGTAGGGGTGTGCAGGATGTCATGGAATGTGTGCAGGACCTCAGTAGGAGTGTGCAGGACATCATGGGACGTGTGCAGAACCGCAGTAGGGGTGTGCAGGATGTCACGGGACCTGTGCAGGATCTTAGTAGAAGTGTGCAGGATCGCATTATGAATGTGCAAGATGTCATGGAATGTGTGCAGGACCTCAGTAGGAGTGTGCAGGACATCATGAAATGTGTGCAGGACCTCAGTAGGGGTGTGCAAGATGTCATGGAATGTGTGCAGGACCTCAGTAGGAAAGTGCAGGACATCATGGGACGTGTGAAGGTCCGCAGTAGGGGTGTGCAGGATGTCATGGGACGTGTGAAGGTCCGCAGTAGGGGTGTGCAGGATGTCATGGAATGTGTGCAGGACCTCAGTAGGAGTGTGCAGGACATCATGGGACGTGTGCAGGACCGCATTAGGAGTGTGCAAGATATCATGGGACGTGTGCAGGACCGCAGTAGGAGTGTACAGGACATCATGGGACGTGTGCAGGACCGCAGTAGGGGTGTGCAGGACATATTGAGACGTGTGCAGGGACTCAGTTTAATGTCTAGGACACCGTATGCAAGATATGCCAACGAGTCAGACGTCTGGGCCGGCACAGACGAGCGACATCCGCAAGAACCGGTGAAATTTGGCTAGAGCGACTGATCCTTTGCAATTGTGTCATTTTAAAACTCATTTCTTAATTTTTTCGACGTTTAAATCCAGAAAGTATATGCCTTGTATTCTATCTATAGGAAGCCGCGATGCAGCTACATATTACCTTGCTATCATAGCAGCAGAGCGGTTCTTTCTCTATTCCTACCACTTTGTTTCCTCAAAAATATCAACTTGACTTTTATAATAAAGCAATCATAACAGCATCGCGTCTCCTCCCTCCAGAGGTTTACGATATTGTATAAGGGAAACCCTCGGTAAAAGCTGTGAAATTTCTGAAAGTTGGGCTCCGCAAAAAAGGTTAGGGATTTGACATTGTTCCTAAATGTCGTGAAATTGTTTCATTGGATTTGGCTTTCAACTTGATTTCTTAAATGTAGTGAAACTATTGACTTGATTTGGCCGATGATGGTTTTTGTAGACATCGTAATCATTAAAATATAGCGAGATTGCTGCTAATGGATTCGGCACGCGCTCTATCAATTAACAGAGTCAAATCACGTGTCAGAAGTATTTCTCTTGATAGTACTCGTGTCCTCAACGCTTTCACGGTTCACATTGTATGGAAAGGTTTTTGTTGCTGGACTTATTCTTGTTCTGATTTGATCCAAATCACGCTCGACTCAAAACTCCTTCTAACGCGTGATTTGACTCTGTTAATTGATAGAGCGCGTGCGAAATCCATTAGCAGCAATCTCACTACATTTTAATGATTACGATGTCTACAAATACCATCATCAGCCAAATCAAGTCAATAATTTCACTACATTTAAAGGCACAGTACACCCTCAGCTATGAATTTTGAGATTTTCATGTAATTGTGTAGCAGGCCACTCCTGTATAGCAGGTGCCAAATGCCAGATCTCATTTCCTCCAAATAAGCGAGATATAAGCGACTACCACAGGCCCGGCCCTCTTCGCTCACCACCACAGGCCCGACCCCCTAACAGATTTTCGAACTCGATAGCCGTTCGATGGATGGATGAATTTCAACAAGTCGTCGTTCTTCAGTCCATAACCGGACTGTCTCCTTATCCTGGCTTTCTCTCACGCGATGATTGCGAATGAACAGAAATACAGGCCTGAGACAACTCGTCCACCAATTTTACACCCTCGAGATCTAGGCATTTTTGAAGAGCCATAACTCTGTTCAAATGGGGTCTTGGACGTTTTTAAAGATACCAGTATGATCAGCGTGTGACTTTCTCCAAGATAAGTATGAAATCTGAGAATTAATTTTTTGGGTGTCCTGTGCCTTTAAGAAATCAAGTTGAAAGCCAAATTCAATAAAACAATTACACGACATTTAGGAACAATTCCAAATCCCTAACCTTTTTTTGCGGAGCCCAACTTTCAGAATATTGGTTCGGGAATGAACATAAAAAAGGGGAATCCGCGAGCGAGATATCGAAGAGGGAAATCGTCTCATTAAAGGCAGCGTTCACGATGATCATCCTCAGTGACTTTCAACAGTAAAATAATAGGCGAGTAGGATCCTAGCTCCCAGTGTCGAAAGAAAACAAACTCCTCCCAACTCCTCAATCCGTGTGTAGAGAGCACCTTTCTCAATCAGGGTACGGCGAGAGGTGTGGACAAGGCTAAATTTACTCAGACCCCCCATCCAAAAGCAAACTTTTGACGATTTTCTTAGACCCCTTTCCCTCCCAGAAGCGGTCAGATTGGTTCACTTGGTCTCTCGGTGAAGCTCAGACCCCCCTCCCTCCATCCTTGGGCAGGCCAGACCCCCGGTGTGGATATCCACACGCCGCGCCGAATTCTGATCCCAATTTCTCCACGATCAAAAATCAATGCGAACAAGGGAAGGCCTATTTTGGCTCAAAAACGCGTGTTTCGCGTCCTTTTCAAGCATGTCTTGCTTTGTAGGCCACCAGACCTGCCGCAAATCGTGGAGATATCGGAAGTGAAATTTATCGTGAACACTACCTTTAAGAAAAGTGTATCAGTAAAATAAACGGAGAAAAAGAGAAAATGTATCAAAATGGTAAGATATGTAGAAAACTTCATCGAATTATGGAGGCAATACGTGCTGTAGCGGAACGGAAAACAAAGAATAGGCGAAAAACTCGTATTTTAAGGCTTCGCAAGATTTTCCGTCAGCTGATTTGGTTGAATGGCGCGAATCTGACCTCAGGATTGTGACTGCTGACGTTGAGATTGAATAGTATGTAATGGAGCATTGTTGGGGATGTGCTTCGCGTCCATTTTCTCAGCCACCAAAACCTTTTCACCAACCTAAGGCTCTTCTCTCTCCCGTCCAAAATCAGAAATGTTAAGAGGCCTAATAAACGAACCATTTACACAAAGTTAAGGTTTTAACTTGAGCGTTATCCCAGGAGTTAGGACTAGGAAACACGGAATGCTTACGTAATTTTTGCGAAGTTAGTCATTGCGTTTGGGATGCAATCGCAGCGGGGCTCTGAGAGAATCTTTCTCGCTAGTACCGTGATCCGCGATAGTACTGTGTTCGTCTCCCCCTAGTCCCGCGATCCGCTTTCGTTCCGCGATAGTTAACCAATTGAATCATCCGTTTGCATTCTCGTTCTCGTAGCGTGATGGTACCGCGATCGTTGAGAGGTTTACCACGCCAATACCGTGGTGCAGTCGCGATCCGCGATTGTACCGTGATTCTTCCCCCCCCCCCCGGCTCCGTGTTCTCATGATGTGCAGATTTGTAAAGCAGCACGGAATACGGTAAGGGCAATACCTTATAGCTTCGTTCTGACCTGATAGGCAACACTCACTCGGGTGAAACATCGAGAGGGCATGGATGCGGTACGATCAGGGGTGGAGGCTGGCAGAATCTCGCGACCGTCCCGCGATAGTTCCGGGCTCGGTTCATCGCGGTTCCGCGATGTAACAACCCGAATGACTTACTTGACTTAATCGGTTGGCTTTCGCCTGACGCGGTCATTCCGCATCTTCACCGAGGTGTGCCGTCCTAGTAGTCAGCCGTGTCCATTTTTCACGGTCTTCAGCCACAATTTGAACACATTCCATCCAGCTGTCACTATTCCATTTCCTGCGAAACGAAACATCGCGCCTGAACTGTCTTTCGATGCCGAGTGACTTTAAATCCTCTTTAACCACATCCGTCCAGAACTTTCGCCTACGCCCAGGTGGCCGTTTCCAGACAGGATTTGGAAGCATTTTTAAAGCGTGTTGTACGAGACTATCCGGCGTTCTTCTTAGTATATGCCCGAGCAGTCGAACTCGACTTTCCATTGCTGCTTGAGATGGCGTTAGGAGATGCTGGCACCTCCCTCGTGTCAAGCGTTGATGTACTGCGTCGATTTCCTTGTAAAGGTCTTCGTTATGGCATACACGCGGCCAGAAATATCCAAGCAAACGCCTAAAAGCTTCCTCTCCGTGCAATCCAACCTTTCCATCTGCGTTTTCGGTGCTGCCCACGTCTCCGATCCGTACATCATGATAGGGCGAATAGCGGATAGGTAGACGCGCAACTTGGCTTCCTTTGCGATGGCGGTAGACCACAAACACTTGGTTAGAGAATTGAATGCAGACGTAGCTTTCGCACATCGTTGTCGAATATCCGCTGCATAACTACCATCGTTCTTCAGCAAACAGCCCAAATAACAGAAATCGTCCACCAGTTCGATACGTTGTCCGTCCACACAAACTCCAGTTGAAGGCCTCTGAGAGACCCACATCTGCTTGCATTTGTCGGGACGAAGACGAAGTCCATAGGCTGCGGCATACTTCGAAACGAGGTTCACAATCCTTTGCAGTTTTGCGTTGTTTTCAGCGAATAACACAATGTCGTCGGCGTACTCCAGGTCGACAAGGGAGCGTCCTGATGGTGTTAGGATCACATCCGCAGGAAACTGTTCTGCAACTCTACGCATGATGTCATCAACGGCGAAGTTGAAAAGAAAAGGTCCTGCAACGGCTCCTTGCCTTACTCCTGTTTTCACCTCGAAAGCTGACGTAAATCCGACAGGTGTACGAACTGCTGCTGTTGTTCCTTTGTTCATGTCCTCGATTAACCGAACATACTTTTCCGGGACTCCATCTGCTCGCAGAGCATTGAGCAATCGATCACGATGAGGAGAGTCGAACGCGGCTTCAAAGTCCAAAAAGCAAGCTGTAATGGCTTCGAAAACCGCTGCCACGATTCAATTACTCTTCACGACGAACACTTGGTCGATGGTCGATCTTCCAGGTCGAAAACCGGCTTGCTCATCTCTGGTCGTTCCTTCACGATGTTTGATAAGTCGCTCGAGAATGATACGTTCTAAAACCTTGTACATGACACGAAGTAGAGAGATTCCTCTGTAGTTCTTAGGATCCGTGACGGATAGCTTCTTGTGAAGAGGTACGATGATCGCATGTCTCCACGAATCGGGTATCCTTTCGCTCATCCATATGGCACGGATGGTGTTGGTCATTTCACGAATCCCAGACGGAGGAAGAGCTTTCAGCATTTCAGCAGTGATGTTGTCATCTCCACCTGCCTTTCCATTCTTCATTTTCCGGGCCCAATCCAAAACTTCAGACTCAGTCGACGGTTTCTCACTGACATCGTAATGTGCTCTCTGAACATGCGGACGCTCGGGTACTGATGGCGCTGGACGATTCAGTAGTAAACTGAAGTAATCCTTCATTATTGTCAGCGTCGCATCACCAACTGCAACTACATTGGTAGCGTTCAAGACGGTAGAACACCTCTTCAGCTTGCCGCTATACTGTCGTAACAACGTGTAGGCTTTCCTCGGGTTCTTCTTATACCAAACCTTCTCGAACTCCTTAGCTCTACACCCTCACTCTCCTTCGCGGTCACTTTGAAGCTGCCGACGCAGCTTCCTACTCAAACGCTTCTCCTCCACGAAGTTTCCTGCAGTTCGGAGAGCACATACTCTGTTGTAGGTAGATGTTGTTTCTTCTGAGACGTAGGCGAACTTCTTCTTAGGCTGTACAACCGGGAGTGCCTCTTTCGAAGCGTCCTGGATGCATTTGACAAAAGAATCCGCGTCGCAATGTTTCTTCTTAGTCCGTACTCCGATGTGAATAGAAACGCGTTGTCGGAAATTCCTTCTGCACTCTTCATCTCTGAGACTTGTCATGTCAATCCTCTGGAGAGGCTGAGCCCCTCGCTTCCTCTTATGAATCCTCGCAGTGAAGTTCAACAGAACAGGACGGTGATCCGAATCGAATGCGACATCCCACACAGCTCTAGATCTTCGAATGTCCGATACTGGAATATTCCTCGTCAGGACATAGTCAAGCTGTAGTTTCAAAGTTGTCATCTTCCGCTTCCGCTGCTCTTCTGGAGATAGCCGGGTTGGTCCCTGCCACGTAAGCTGATGGCGGCGATGATTCCTCTTGAATGTCGATGCAATAATCAGACCACTGCGTTCACAAAGTCGACAAGGCGGTAGCCATTGTCCGATGTTTGCTCCACTGGGTAGAACCATTTACCGAGTACTTCGGATTCCTGATCAAGTCCCATCTTCGCATTTGCGTCAATCCCCACGACAACAGCATGTTGACAAGGTATCCTGGCCAGCAACGTATTGAGTTCCTCATAAAACGCATCCTTCGAATTGTCTTCGGCGGTTTCAGTGGGCGCATGAGCACTCACTATCCACAGATTGAATCCTCTGTGATCCCGCAGTCGTACGAATGCATTCCGGCACGACGTTGAGCCAAACTCCTTGACCATACCATTGAAATCCTTCCTTACAGCTATTGCACAGTCTCCCACTCTCCTATCGTCCGCGTTACCGCAATAGATGGTGTACTCTCCGACGTTGATAAAGGGTCTATCTCTGAGGCGGGTTTCCTGCAAAGCAGCAAACGGTGCATGGAAATAGCTCAGAAGTCTGGATAGCGCAGTTTTTTGGATATCACTCGATAGCGATCGACAGTTCAGGGTGGCGAAATTGTGGCTTGTGGCCAAAGACTCCATGACTCCTCAGGTACGGATCCTAAAGGTGTTATGGACCAGAGGCCTTAGTGTGCCGGACGGCGACACCTTTATGCAATGTGCGGGATACTTTCGCGATATAGTTGTGCACGCTATATCGCTCGAACGTTCCCTGTGTACACTCAAACGTCTGCTGGGTTCAGTAGAAGCAGGGGCACCAACGAGCAGGTACCAACAGACTTGTATACACACCCCCAAACCCGAATACATAAACTAATAGACACGATTTGCCCTCAGGTTGAAGCTGGTAAAATCTCGCGATCGTTCCATGACAGGCCCAGGCTCGATTCCTCGCGGTTCCGCTATAGAGCATCGTGGGAGCATCGATAAACAAACGCGGTACGCTCTCGGTTTGAGACTGGCAGAATCTCGCGATCTTCCCGCGATAGCCCCAAGCTAGTATCCCCTCGGCCCCTATTAGAAACCGAGGGGATTCTATCCGTGAACGATCGCGGGGGATTCTCTCAGAGGGAGGCATAACGGCACGATGCACTTGGCCACGCCCATTTCACAGTGCCGCACTGATTTTAAGCACCTAACCGGAGCTTTCCTCCCCTCCGAAAATCAGTGGAGTCTTTGCGGCAGAAGCCCGTAACGGTATAAAACGAGAAGTTTTGTGTAGGTTAGTGAAGGCACATGCATGAAATCTATAGTACTCTATGAAGTTTTTAGTGAACATTGGCTCAGGAGTTCGCGTAAGGATTTACGAACGAAGCGTTATTTCAATGTTATTTCAATGAATCAGGCAAACCGATTACGCAGCAGTGTTAAAGGCAGTGGTCATATGCTTGTCGTCTTCTTCTCTCTAAACCCTTTTCTGGGTCTCGAGTAGAAGGACCTATAGGAAAAATTCGCGAAAAAAAGACTGTTTTGGGCCAAATTTGAAGCCTGAACTTTCTAGTCTTTTGGTGATGGACGAGCACACTCCACATCATCGGCATCGATGATCTCTAATATAAGGAACATCAGCTGGCATAAAATAAAATGTCAATCAAGGAACCTTCGGATTTATGTGCACATCTAGTCAAAAACATTGACTGGAGTGCCTTCTTTCATTGCTCAACTGTTTTTATTAGGTAAATTTGCATTTATTTCTTCCTCTGATTGTCGATGATTTTTGACTGCTCGGCATGAGACTGCGATCTTTTTGGTGGGCGCTGTGCACGTGTGCACAAAGTGGCTTCTTTGGGCCCTAGAAACTCTAATTCTATCCCGTTTTTTATCGCGCTACCTTCATAGTTTTCAGCTGTTTTTGATGTAGGCTGATTTTCGTAGTTTTTTTCGATAACGTTTTTCATCGTGACCACTGCCTTTAAAGGCACTGTTAACGACAAAAATCTCTTCTCTGTTTTTTCGCCTATTTTGAAAACGGTCCCATTCTGATTCCAATGATGTCTCTGGAATCGAACAAGACTTTCTGGGACGGAGTTATGGTCCCTCGAAAATTCAGCTAGGGAAGCATGGTGGAGGAGTTGTCCGAGGCTATTAACTTCTGTCTTTTGCAGCCAATGTATGCGAGCTGACCGCGAGTAAAGAGAGAAGTTGAAAATGAAGGGAAGAAGGGGGCTTCTGATCGGAAACCGTCGCTCATCTCACGATCTCGAGTGTTCCATTGTTCACGTCGAGGGGCGAAAAGGGGCCGGAGTCGCCCAAAGCAGCGAGGTTTGCCCACCTTTCTAAGCCGTTTTACGGCTCCTGGGTAGCTTTTCGTCCAGTTTCTTCGACGCTGTTCTGCTTCTGAGAGCAACGAGAAGCCTTTTTCATGGAAAATTCGAGAATAAAGTTTATCCGTAAACACTGCTTTAAAGGCACAGGGCACCCAAGAAAATTAATCTTCAGATTTCATGCTTATCTTGGAGAGAGTCACACGCTGATCACAGTGGCGTCTCTGAAATCGTTCTAGACCCACTTCGAACAGAGTTATGGCTCTTCAGAGATGCCTAGATTTTGAGGGTGAAAAGTTGGTGAACGAGTTGCCTCAGGCCTGTAATTCTGATCATTCGCAATCGTTGCGTGAGAGAAAGCCAGGATAAGGAGACAGTTCGGTGATGGACTGAAAAACGACGGCTTGTTGGAATTCATCCATCCATCGAGCCGCTATCGAGTTCGAAAATCTGTTAGGGGGCCGGGCCTGTGGTGGGGAGCGAAGGGGTCGGGCCTGTGGTGATCGCTTATATCTCGCTTATTCGGAGGAATTGAGATCTCGCATTCGGTACGTGTTATAGAGGAGGGATCTTCTACACAGTTGAATGCAAATCTCAGAATTCATATCTGAGGGTGTACTGTTCCTTTGAGCTGGCGTCAATATCATCTATAGCTCCATCCGATGAGACAACTACTGTGCTTCTCTGGGCCAAATTCCGTTCCGCAATTGCATCTCGACACGCTTTGCGGCCGCGCGCTTTCGAGCCGGAAGAGTTTCCAGCGCCGCGGCCGCCGATCTGATGGCTCTAGGTGGGTTTTAGAAACTGGAAACTAAGCAAAATTGAAGAAAACTGTATGAAAAAGTCAAATCGAGTCGGCTTTGGCGCTGGAAACTCGACTGACTCGAGCGCGTGCTGCCGCCGTGCATGTTAAGACGCAATTGCGGACCGGAATTTGGCCCAAATAAGCACAGTATCTATTCTTGGCCACTGTCTCACTAGATCGTCAGATGGTCTCGCGCTCTGTCACTCAGAGATCATTCATGCGGCTCACCTCCTCACAGTACCAGAGTCGTGTATTCAACGCAAACCAACACGTTTCCCCTCGCCATCTGGAATGAGAGTAGAGATTGGGGCTGTGCGTGATAGCGTTAACGTGTTAACGCATTAACGGGTGGACGCAGTTTTTTTCTAAATTCAACGATTAACGCGTAATGAAAAAGCCCAAAACGCAAATTTAGTTAGATAATTGTGGAGGAATTATGGCACTGATTGATATAGGACCTCTGATGTTTAATTTATTTTTGCTGTGATGCGAGGGAAGAAACAGTTATTCGTTAAGCCACAGCTGGGACCGCCTTTCTAGTACGGACCAAGACAGGGCTAATCAATCTAGAGGAGAATTTCGCACCTCTTCCCTCATTGAACGCAAAAACTTCCCTAGTTTTTACAGGTTATGTAGCGGGAAATTCGGTACATTTTTTCCAACTCAGGCTGAAAATTCCATAGCTTGTGAAAATACAATACCGGCCACAACTTCTGTCCCAAAGCGCGTCGGCGACGCGAAATCGCGTCGAAAACGCCGTTTTCGTTCGGAGTGGTTTCTTTGAGAACCTGAAAAAACAATTCGATTCCTCTTGATGAGGAGATTCCGACTATATGTTCAGACTTGAGAAAAACTCAAGTCTTCACCTTGTTATGGCCTATTTTCCCTAAAAGAAGTCAAAGTTTTTGTGAATGGTTACTTTTTGAATCTGAAAACACTAATCGCTTCCTCTCATCGTCCTGATTCCAAAAATCTTTTCAAGTTTGGAAAATTGTTACTTCTTGGCATAGCTATGGCATATTTCGCCCACCCAAAGAGTAGGAATGCTCTATCAACGGCGAAACTTGAACATGAGCATCACCAGTATATTTGTGTAGTAATTCTGACTTCATAGCTGTCTCTGTACCTGGAAAAGTGTGAGATTTGACTCTTAATCTTTCTAAGTTCTATATGAATTCCGTTTTGGCGATGGTCTCCCTTCAATTTCTCGGTTCTCCGCGCTCTCCACGCTATTGCTTTCCTCTCTCTGACGCACTCCTCGCTGCCTGTACTGCCTCGCTCGAAAGCAGTCCCCCAAACTGAATAGAATTCGAAGAGCGGAGACGGACTGGAGAGTCAGCGTTATGAAAGCCCGGTATCTGAAAGATCAAAGGTCGAAATGGGAGAGGAGTAAACATCATGGGTGTTCTCTGAGATATTGCTGTAGCGAGACGGAACGCTGGTCGACTCAGAAAAGAAAGCATCAAGAGAAAATCGGAACAGGAGTTAGCGTTATGGATGGTTTGTCCCTAGTTTACTAAATCCTATTCTAACACTACGCCATCGGTGAGTGATTCTGCGGATGCAGACCACCCAGTCAGCGCGCGCGGTCGCGGCGCCCACAGCAATAATTCGTTTCCCTGCGAAGAGTGTGACTCATCATTAAGCAATCTTCCGGGAATGCATACAAGTTTTTTCTCTTGATGCTTTCTTTTCTGAGTCGACCAGCGTTCCGTCTCGCTACAACAATATCTCAGAGAACACCCATGATGTTTAC
Organism: Aplectana chamaeleonis; assembly: GCA_029168955.1. NCBI lineage: Eukaryota > Metazoa > Nematoda > Chromadorea > Rhabditida > Cosmocercidae > Aplectana > Aplectana chamaeleonis. Next base: position 2,474,618 of record JAPDOI010000050.1, on the reverse strand, counting down.
TCCTCTCCCATTTCGACCTTTGATCTTTCAGATACCGGGCTTTCATAACGCTGACTCTCCAGTCCGTCTCCGCTCTTCGAATTCTATTCAGTTTGGGGGACTGCTTTCGAGCGAGGCAGTACAGGCAGCGAGGAGTGCGTCAGAGAGAGGAAAGCAATAGCGTGGAGAGCGCGGAGAACCGAGAAATTGAAGGGAGACCATCGCCAAAACGGAATTCATATAGAACTTAGAAAGATTAAGAGTCAAATCTCACACTTTTCCAGGTACAGAGACAGCTATGAAGTCAGAATTACTACACAAATATACTGGTGATGCTCACGTTCAAGTTTCGCCGTTGATAGAGCATTCCTACTCTTTAGGTGAGCGAAATATGCCATAGCTATGCCAAGAAGTAACAATTTTCTAAACTTGAAAAGATTTTTGGAATCAGGACGATGAGAGGAAGCGATTAGTGTTTTCAGATTCAAAAAGTAACCATTCACAAAATCTTTGACTTCTTTTAGGGAAAATAGGCCATAACAAGGTGAAGACTTGAGTTTTTCTCAAGTCTGAACATATAGTCGGAATCTCCTCATCAAGAGGAATCGAATTGTTTTTTCAGGTTCTCAAAAAGTCCACTCCGAACGAAAACGGCGTTTTCGGCGCGATTTCGCGTCGCCGACGCGCTTTGGGACAGAAGTTGTGGCCGGTATTGTACTTGCGTCAAAATTAGACTAGATGCTCCCTGAACCTTTTGCATCGCCAGTTTCCATTTGGGGCATTTAGCTATCCAGCGGCACATGCCTAACGTTGCCTGAGTTGGATAATTGATCCCCCTCCTCACCAGTGGTCTTCTCCGGTGTGTCCCGAAAATGTTCCCACGAAGCTATGAGAGGACAAATAACCTGTCCATGGATGAACTTGCTTTACGTGGGTAGGGATTATTACGGCGACTCGCTTCCACACAGCTGCGGTTGCGTTTCCAAGGCAAGCTTTCCGAAGAGGAATGTTCTTGAAACGCACTCCAGTAGCCACTAAAAAGGTGATGCCGAAAAAGCAATTTTTTTGGAAGCAAGTTATAGGCTGACCGTCTCAGAGGTGGAGCAGTTGGTTAAGAGCACCATTTTTGAAGAAACCATGGAGGACTCATAAGTTAAAAAAATATTGAAAACAGTTTTCAACGATTATCTAAAATTTTCTCATGACAAGTTGAATTCGTCTTTTCGCCGTCAGTTACGGAGGCAGGCGGTCAATTGTATCTAAAGTAGAAAACAGCTTGGAATGAAACTTTTAAGACGACGCAACACAGAGAAAGATCAGGTACATATGCTATGACCCCGCCGTAGTGGTCGACTCTTATGGGCTGCGTGCGGCCGCGTGCTCATTTGCGCTGCGATAGGATAGATAATCAGATACATATGGAATAAGGGAGGAATCATACTTAGAGCGATGCTGTCGCACTCAGAAGGGTGATCTGTATAGCACTGGTCGCCGCGCGCGACAAAGGAATCGGGGAGTCGCAGTGAGGTCGGCCGTCGCAAGCGGCGTTTGCGTGGTGGCTGCTGCGCGGGATGGTATTTATACATTTATTTTGCACCGCTGCCGGCGCGCTTGAAAACTACAAAACAGTAATCGCGTTGCGCTCACATCGCGTTTAAAACCATACTTTTTCGCGCAACTGGCTAATGTTTAGCGCGCGTTCGTGATTTCATCACATCGCAGCGCCCTGCACTGCGATGCGATGGACATCACAGAGCAAATCGGGTGGTGGCCATCGTGTATCAACACCCTGAGGAGGTGGGAGACACGGGGGAGGAGCGAGGTTCCTGATTGGAAGCAACACGGGCCAGCCCCGCCCCCCGGCTGTTGCGTCCAATAAGGAAGCTCGCTCCTCCCCGTTTCTCCCGCCTCCTCAGGGGTGTTGATGCACGGTGGCCACCACCCGAGAAAGCCACATCGCGCGCGATTTTCGCGATACGATGTAAGTATGGTTCTCTCTCTTAACCCCCCCCCCCTGAGACATTTATCCTATCGCAGGCTATCTAGCTGAAGTGAGCACGCTGCGCAACCGCACGCAGCTAGTGGAACTCAATCGCTTAGCTCACTACGGCGGCGTCAGAGTTTAGGTGTGTCGCTACTGTTTGGTTTCAAAATTGGTGACCGAGCCTAGTCTGTGGACAATTGTATTTTGAAGACAGAAATGAAATGGCGGTTGGTCATTTCAGGTAGATTTCGAAGTATGCACCTCTTCTCAAGGCCTTGTTTGAAAAAATAGTAGGCAAGTGGCATCATGGAATGCTTTATTGCTCAAAATCAAATCTTATCGTTGGACTCAATGATGCCTATCATTGTTCCAGTGGTCATGGTGATCATGATGGTCATGGTCATCATCGTCATGGTGCCTGCTGTCCTTGTGTCTGTGATAATGGTGTCTATGGCGATTGCCATCATAGAACGGATTGGAAATGATGGGATCGTATCCGTGGATGTAGCGATAGTTATATCCTCCAGGTTGGACTGAAAATAGTCATCAACAATGATAATAAAGATGGAGGATGCTTAGTCACATTGTGTTCTCACTCCAGTATGGAGGGGGGTAGTAGCTGGTATGTGGACCGTAGAAGACATCGTGGAATGCGCCGTGATCACGTCCACCGCGAACGTTGGGGTAGGGTGAGCTCCAATGATTCAGTTAATAAAGAAACGGTCACTTATTCTTAATAACTTACTTGTTATGGCCAGGTGGAAGGTACACAGGATAGGTCTGTACTGGGGCAGACTGAATTGGCATTGGTTGATCCTGAGGGGGCTGCCCATAAGGCATGGCCGCAACTACTCCGAGTATTGCAAGTGCCAAAACGAACATTCTGAAAACGCCTGCGGGGGTTCTAGTATTGCATATGAAAGTGGAAATTTAAGGATCGACTTTTGTGCTGAAGAAAAGAAATAAGCAAATGGACTTGAATGTCCATAAAGCTCACCTCTCTTTTTATACTCGTTGTCACGCAGATTTGCTGTTAGAATTGCATTTTCGCCACAACATTTCATTAATCATTCGAAACAAATTTCGGCATTTCAGGCTGTTTAATCTCAATTGGCCCTCCGAAACGATTAGTCAGTCAAGACATTTTCGAAACGCCTCTTTTTTCTTTTTCGAATCAAGTAAATGCTTTACACTTAAAATCTTTTTAAAAAGTCCCCATTACACGTAATCTGCTCTTTCAGGAATAGATCTGAAGGACATATTAGAATTCCGAGATTCTTTTATGTATGAAGGACAGTGTTACAGAGGAACATCTGTAACACTGTCCTTCACAAAACCTCACAGTGATAGTCATCATCTGGTTTTGATAAATCTTGTAAATAGAAAATTTTTATATTATAATAAACATTACAACACATGGTTTCAAGGCCTTTCAGACAAACTTCTTAGTGTTACCAAAATCACTGCACCCAATGCTTTCGTACATGCTCCTCCACTCTTCATAAACTTTTCAATTCACCCAAATGATTTAGCCACATGCCTCGCAAAACAGAGAAGGAAAGGTGATTCTGCGAAATGTTGCTCAATGTTACGAAATTGTGGTTTTGAACTGGCCACGCGCGCAACCGCTTTTTCGAGATCTAAGTTCAGAGTGAATCTAGAACTTAGCTATAAATTGCTTTGGAAAGAGCGCAAAAAGTTGAAATTATTCCTCAAAAATGGTTTGGAACGGTTTGCTGGTTTTTGAAAAAAAATTTCAAAAAACTGCTCGATTTTGGTGTTGATCTCCATTTTTTTCCGCTGGCGTTCACGATCTTGTGGGTACACTTAAAATTGAGCTGGGAAGCTCATTTTTAGACAGGAGGCTGGAAATGGATGCAGGCCGCTCCTATGCCAATTTGAACTTGATACCTCAACTTTGAAAGATACCTCAAAATCGTGTGCTTACGTACTAAATTAGCCGTGGAGCGCGAAAACTGCCGGAGCATGTTACGGCTGTGGAGAACAGGGTGTGTGGGTGGATCTGTAGCCAATTAACATCGGCCTTTCAGGGTGAGTACTAAACTTGTCAGATTTCGTACTCATGACACGTCATCGATCGATAATCAATATTATCCATTTTCGCGCTTATTGCACAAAATGCGACGAGGAGTGGTAATTGTTGATTTGTATGGATCTCTTGGTTTAGGAATTTTACTCATCAAACATTTTTAATTGATACCAGTAAATAATATCGATTTTTGTCTGTTGCACAAACTGACGCTATGGGTGTTAATTGTTGATGGTCTAAGTACCTTGCTTGGAAAATTCTTCTCATCGTGCAAAATCGAATATTTATGATCAGTAATATCGATTTTTTACCTGTGGCGCAAAATGCGGCGATGAGTGGTGTTTTTATGGTTGAGCGTCATAAGTTCCAGAAGTTGCACTAATACGACAAAATCGTCTGTTAGATGTTTGATCTTTCCACACTGGAAATTGTTGAGCAAAATTCATGTCAGAAAGGGCGTCTTCGAGAAAAATATGTGAAATTTCTGAAAATTTGGCTCCCTTGCAAAAGTAAAGATCCGGTAATCTCAAAAAAGTTTCAAAAATGTCTTGAAATATCTTAAAAAACGGTTTGGCGTAAAGTAGCCTGAAGTAGTAAAAAAGCTATGTAGGAAATGAAGTGAAACAACTAAAATTACGATTGGCGGTCAATAACAAACTAACTAGCGATAATTAAAGACAGAGGGATCAGATTTTACAAGCTTCCCCTGTTAACTTATCAAAGCAAAATCAAGCGCGCAACGAAAACATTAAAGGCACAGGAAACCCAAGAAATAAATTTTCAGATTTCATGTTTATCTTGGAGAGAGTCACACGCTGATCACAGTGGTATCCCTGAAATCGTCCAGGACCCCCAATGAACACAGTTATGGCTCTTCAAAAAGGCTTAGATTTTGAGGGTGAAAATTATGTGGACGAGTTGCCTCAGGCCTATGTTTCTCTTCATTCGCAATCGTTGCGCGAGAGCGAGCTAGGATAAGGAGATAGCCCAGCAATGGACTGAAGAACGGCGACTTATTAGAATTCATCCATCCATCGAGCCGCTATCGAGTCCGAAAATCCGTTAGGGGGTCGGGCCTGTGGTGGTGAGCGAAGGGGATCGGGCCTGTGGTGGCCGCTTATATCTCGCCTATTTGGAGGAATTGAAATCTCGCATTCGGCACGTATTATACACGATGGGTCTTCTACACAATTACATACAAATCTCAAAATTCATATCTGAGGGTGTACTGTGCCTTTAAGCCATTTTCGAAATCTGTATTAGGGGAATCAGCATTCCTCAAGCTAGATGAACGCAACGCTCTATTTCATATCGCGCTTGATTTTGCATTGATAAGTTTAACGGAGAAGCTTGTAAAATCTGATCCCTCTGTCTTTACTTATCGCTAGTTAGTTTGTTATTGATCGCCAAATCGTATTTTTAAGTATTTCACTTCATTCCCTAGCTTTTTTACTACTTCAGGCTATTTTACGCCACATCGTTTTTAAGATATTTTTCAAGACATTTTTGAAATTTTTATGACATTACCAAATCGTTACTTCTGTCAGGAAGCTGAATTTTCAGAAATCTTCATCACAGTACACTCTGGAGATTTGCCCTTCAGAAAAAATGTTGTACCAACCATCAGAAAGAAACAGGATACATTTTGAAATCGGTGATGAAGGTAGTCGATTTTCACTACTGAGGGTATATAGTTGACCTGTAATTATATTAAAGGCAGTGTTAACAATAAAAAAAGTGTGAAATTCTCATAGGAATGGGTAGTGGAGGGACACTCTGTAACGTTAACGTCGAAAGAACGCATGCAAACGAGCCAGGAAGAGCCCCAAAAGAGCCCGAAGTTGCTACTTTGAGCCCAAGGCAAGCCCCAAAAGCGCATTGCCCGCCCACCGACGTGAACAATAGAACGCTCAACATCGTGAGTTGAGCGATGGTTTTCGATCGAAAGCCCTGCTTTTCCCTTCATTCTCGACTTCTCTCTTTACTCAGGTCAGCTCGCATACATCGGCGGCAAAAGACGGAAGTACAAGCTTCTGAAAACTCGTCCACCATGCTTCCCTAGCTCAATTTTCGAGGGACCATAACTCCCTTCCCAGAAGGTCGTATACGATTTCAAAGACATCGTTAGAATCAGCATGGGACCGTTTTCAAGATAGACTGAAAAACAGAATAACGATTCTTATGGTGGACACTGCTTTTAAGAAATACAATGCCATTTTTTTCGATAAGGTAACGAAACTCGCCTTATGGCGACTTTTTGCCATAACTCGACTCTCTAAATGCTTCACTCCAGTTTTTAAAACTTCTCGTAAATATGTGTATGGTGGGTGTGCCCGCGAAAGGGATAGTTGCGGATTGCTCAGCAGCTCGCGTGCCCGTCGCGTGCGCCAATCACCACGTTCCTCCTGGGCGCAAACGACGCGTTGCAGGCTGCTAAGGTGTCCGCAGCCATCCATTTTCTGATTACACGAACTATATAGCCTACTTCACCGGAATTTACGACACTTTGCTAAACGACCACTCTGGTTCGGCCTGTCTTGCAGGTGTTTACTCGAGTTTCATGAATACTGATCTCCAACCAGCCACTTCTAATTCGCCTGTAAGTGTGAAACTTCTTGTTAATTAGACTGTTTAATGCAGGTGTTCGAGAGAATCGTGGCGTCTTCTCTCAGATATCGCCTAGATATACATACAAGTGTAGAACCGTGCAAATCACCGCGTATGATACTTGAAATTGTGTCACACCTGAAATTTCGTCGATTTTGCATATTGTAGAAGCCAGGCTTGTGGTCTAGTTACTCCCAGAGTGCAGAGCCAGTGCTATCGGGAGCCGCCCGTTCTCAAATTAGTAAAACTAATGCTACGTCGAACTGCGTGACCGTTTGTGCCGTTGGCCATTTCACAGGACGAATCTTGACCAGGAATGTTCTCCCCTTCACGACGATGGGGTGACACATAAAGGGGAGAGCAGTCAGGAGCAGGGATGTGCGGAATTTTCTGTTTTCTGCCCATTTTGACCATTTTTTTCTGTTTTCTGTTTTCTGTAAAAATAGGCAAAAATTGGACAGAAAACAGAAAAAAACGTGTACATCGATTTGCAGTGAGACTTTCCTAGAAAAACGTGGCCGGATTTATCGAAGCTAAGCCGATAGGGTGAGGGTGTACTTCACTCAGACTCTCTGCAGTTGTACCACGACGCTATACACTTTTATCTCGCTGTAAAGGTTACCCATAAGTGCACGTGTGGCGTGGTGGGAGGGAACGGTGCTGTTCGCTGTACACGGTCGGGTTCGATCCTCGCCGAGGTGAACCAAATTAACCAACCCTCCGGGGTCCTTCGATTGGTCACAGATTCATGTAGAGAGATGAAGGCACTCATTATGGAGTCAACTGCCCCTGCAATCCACTAAAAAAGCGTGAAACCCATTCCTCTGAGAAAATTTGCAGCGTCAGTGCCGGGAAAGTACCGCGATCCTCGACTCTGCTGCGATAGTTCCGCGATAGTGCCGCAGCGGCTCCGTGATCAGGCGATTCTGTTGCCGTGTCTTGAGCCTCGACATTGCCGCGTTAGTACCGCAGCGGCTCCGCGTTAGAACCGCGAGGATGAAGCAGCGAACCCGCGTGGAGTACGATGTACTGTCCTGTGTGGTAAAACGAAACTGTCGCCGGTTAAATATACCTAATTTTGAGGTACATTCCGCATTTCCTTGTGCGCCAAAGCGGCCGTAAGCTCTGTCCTTATCAGACAAAGGATGAAACGGCCGCAGGTGCGAATTTTTGTTCTTACAGTTAGGCCCCCTAGTTGACTCCGAATTCTTGAATAACTTCATATCAGACATTCTCCCAGAGCCGCTGTGGCGTTATCGCGGAGCCGAAGCGGTACTGTCGGGTCCCCGCTACGGCTCCGCGGCAGTGCCGCCGCGGCTCCGCGATAGTGCCGCTTTGGTGCCTGTATGCGCCAAAGCGGCACTATCGCGGAGCCGCAGCGGCAGTTTCTCTCAGAGTCAAGCCTCTACGAATACGACGTCGAATGAGCTGCGCATCCCAGTATGGATTCAGGAAGCCGATTCCTCATCTTTATCTCATGGTGGATACTCTTACCCAGAGGTTTATCGTTGACGAATCCCTCAGAGGTAACGCAAAGCAGTCAAGTGAAAGGAAAACTGCAAGGTGACTCTATACTAACAAGTATAAGCCATAATACTACCAAATCCCACTATTCATAACCGCTCCCCAGCGTACCCGCTTTGGTGGAGCGGGGTAATGTTGGCCCCAACTGTGCCATGCACGCTAAACGTTGAATACACGCTTTACTTCACTGCAACGGCACAAAAATCATTCAAGAGTTAGATAGATTCTTGGCGCAGTGCAGCGCCTTCAACGGTGACTTGAAGTCATCTTCAAGGATCGGGCTCGAAACGCCGAGTACTCAATGCGAAGAAGCGCCTTTCATACCCTTCGGTTAGTTTTTTCTGAGCATGAGACTGATACCAAAAAAGAACTCGTCAATGATTGACAAGTTTCACCGTGTAAAATTTGAGCGGGCTGGCTGATTGCGGGCGGATCGCTGCATCTCATAGCTCAGCGGGCGGATCGCTGGCTATCAAAACCCTTGCGGGCGGATCGCTGGTAGGTTGCGAGCGGATCACCGCTATAGAGCTCGCCTGCGATCCACCCGCTAGCGTGATCAACTCTCCCAGGTGCCGCTATCCGCCTGCCAAAACGCAGCGATCCGCCCGCGGAGACAACGAGAGGCAGCGATCCGCCCAGCGAGGCCACGATAAGCAGCGACCCGCCCGCAACTTGCTGGCGTACCGCCCGCAGAGGCCTTGATTGCCAGCGGTCAGTCCGCACCTATTGTCTGAGTATACTCTAACGGCACAAGCGCGCGGTGCGCACGTGACCTTCAGCTCTGTGGAGTAGTGCAGTTTTCATACTAGCAGTTATCCCACAATCAGTGTCAAAATATGTACACTAAGGAACGGAAAGCTCGCTCCGACTGCACTACGTACTCCTTGCACCGACATACATATGTATTGAGCTTCTAATAGAGTAATCGAGCTTTTTTGGCCTGAGAAAGGGAAGACTCGATGATCATTTGTCATCTCATCGCACTTATAATCTGCATTTCTTAAACGCCTATACTTTTTGCTCTGGCCAACTGTAAGGTTTTGAAAATTAATGAAATTAATGAAAGAAGCATGAATCACTTCAAAAATGTTTTTAAAAAAGTTGAATGTTTTGAAAAATTTCGTTTAGTGTACGCTGAACACCCTTTATTAAATTTTGGAAATTTTCTGTTTTCTGTTTTCTGTTTTCTGCCCAATTTTGGAGATTTTTTTCTGTTTTCTGTCAGACTAGATTTTCTGTTTTCTGTTTCCAAAAATATTTTTTTCCGCACATCCCTGGTCAGGAGCTTTGGAAGGAGTCTGGTATCCGGGACGCGTTGTTTCAAATCGAGTCCGCGAAACAGATGGACAGGACACGTTGTACGCCGAAACGACGATAGATGGAGCACCAGGATCACGTACCGGTACCCGCGAGGCGTTAAAAGAACTCTTGGCCGCCCTGCAACGCGTTGGGCTGACACATTTAACAAGTCATTCAAACGAAGAGGTCTACCACATTGGATGACCGTTGTTATTTCCAGGAAATCCTGGAGCGAATGTGGTCCACATCAAGAAGATCACCGATGAAGATGGACCATCAAGGTATCAAGGAATTGCATATTGCAGGATGTGCCAAGTGACTACACAGAAGATTTTAGAAGTCTTGCGACCGCCGTTCTCAGAAACTTACTGGAGACCTCGGTAAGTTATTGAACAATGTGATTGCAAGTTGCACAATGCTGATTCGTAAGTTTCTGAAATGTTGATTCGACCCGAAGTTCGTTCTCTCCCTATCGTTTCTCCGTAGCTAATCTCGAGCGTGATTCGCGACATCTCCATAACAACTGTGCTGTTTCGGTTGTCGTCTATCTCATCACATGCCATAGCTGCGGCGAGGAGTATGTCGAAGAAACAGTTCGATATCTGCATGTGCGCATCAAAAAGCACTTACAGTTGTGAACAAAAACCTATTGACATCGTCTTTTTTTAAATACCTTTCCCCCCTTGGAGCTATGAGTTTCATCTTTTGATATAATATTTTCGGTCATAATGCCGATATAATAAAGTTTGCTGTAGGACTATAGTGCAAATATTCATAGACGAGAAAGGCAATTTTCAAAATTCGCTATTTGCGACTTTTTGTCTCTTCTTCCACTCGATCGATTTCTTCGCCGTTTTCGATATTCTCTTGGTGATTTTTGTATTTTGTAGGATTCTCCGTTCGTTAAGGAGTGAAATTTCAACACATGGTGAGCGAAGGTCGATCATCCGAGGTTCTGAAATGGGCCCGTCAGGAGCCGTTTCCCGAAGTCTGCTCGAGACCACAATGCAAGCCATTCGAGAAATTCTGAAGGTTGGCGTTAGACATTTATCGAGGCCGAAAGCTCGAGTAAGACATGATGAGACAAGAGCAATACAGGATGGTACCGTAACACGCACCTTACACGACATTCCGGGGCTTGATTATAAGGACATCAAAAGAAAACTTTAGCAATTTGTTGAATCGCAGGCGATCTTCAGTTCTTATCTCTCTGGAGAATCAATTTGAAGGTTTCTCAGGTATCTGTCAATGCTGCTAAACGTCGACACCGTGGTTGTGGAATGCTATGACGTCGTCCCATCAAATAGCTTTTGATGAGATTAAGGCATCCGAAGGCAAGGCTAGCGTGGGTAACGGAGCAGATCCCCTAGACTCGACAGCAATGGTATTTGCTGGGACGATGTCCGGGAACTTCACAGCCACAGTGTTGACGTTTAACAGCATCGAAAGATACATGAGAAACCTCCGAATGGATTCTCCAGAGAGATGAAACCTGAAGATCGTCTGCGATTTATGAAATTCTGGAAGTTTTCCTCCCATGTCCTTAGAATTGAGCCTCGCAATGTCGCGTAAGGTGCGTGTTACGGTACCATCCCGTATTGCTCCTGTCTCATGATGTCTTACTCGAGCTTCCGGCCTCGACAAATGTCTAACGCCAACCTTCAGAACTTCTTGAATGGCTTGCATCGTGGTCCCGAGCAGAATTCGTGTAACGGCTCCTGATGGACCCATTTTAAAACCTTGGATGATTGACCTTTGCTCACTATGTGTTAAAATTTCACTCCTTACTGAACGGAGAAACCTAAAAAAATTCACCAAGAGAATATCGAAAACGACGAAGAAATCGATCGAGTTGAAGAAGAGACAAAAAGTCGCAAATGGCGAATTTTGAAAATTGCTTTTCTCGTCTATGAATATTTGCGCTATAGTCCTGCAGCATACTTTATTATATCCGCATTATGACCGAAAATAGCATATCAAAAGATGAAATTTATAGCCCCAAGGGAGGCAAAGATATTTTGAAAGAAGCCGATGTCAATAGATTTTTGTCTACTACTGTAGATGGTAAAGAGAATTCGCGTAGCTACACTGCACTGAGGTGCCATCGGATTATTTGCCACCTATGGGAAAATTTCGAGGTGCGAGGGGAGACACTGGCGCGGGAGGCCATGGCAAGTGCGCGAAAAGCTCTTGAGGCGTCGTGGATCAGTGCGAGAGACCTACAGGTCAACCGGAAACAGGACGGTATAAATGTCACACGGAAACTCTAGCCTTACGTCAGACTTCCCTTCTGACTTGGGCGTGAAACACTGCTCCACTGGTGCCTAACTTGTTATCCGATGATTATTTTTCGGATAATGGATCGTTTCGGACAATGCCGATTTTGAATTTCCCGGATATTGGTTCATATCGGATAATGCGCTTTTTCAAATTTTTGGATAATGGATCGATTCAGATAATGCCATTTTTCCAATGATTCGGATACGGATATCCGGTCGGATAATTTTGGATAACTTCGAATATTTTCGGAACAAAGTTCAGGCAAAACGGTTAAAATAAACCAGGCACTCAAGGCAGTCCTTTGAAAACATCCATAATTGAGCAAACAGTAGTACTTCGTTGCTTTTGCAGCATGCTCACATACAAACTTCAATCTTCATATATGCATATTAATGAAAATATGAAAACAAATTTTCAATTACCCTATCGTCGTTGAGAGATACAGTATTATCCACAAACACATTTTTTTAGGACAACTAGCAAGGAAAGGTATGCAAAGCAACTGTACAAAAAACTTCTACACTGAATAACCAGCCACTTGGTCATCTCACTTGACCACGCCCATTTTGCGGCGCCGCAACGACTTTTTCGATTTCGGAAGGAGGAGGGAAACCCTGGGTTGATGTACTGAATAGAAGGCGGTACGGAAAATGGTCGTGGCCTAGTGCATGTTTATCCAATTTTATCCAAAAATTATCCGATTTTAACCGAAATTTTACCCAAATTTCATCCGATTTTATCCAAAATTTATCCGAATTTTCTCCGATTTAACCCGAATTTTCGACTCTTCGGATAATTGTTCGATCCAGATAATGCCGATTTTGAATTTCCCGGATATTGGTTCGATTCAGATAATGCGTTTTTTTCGAATTTTCGGATATCAGATTATCCGAATCTCGGATATCCGGTCGGATATCCGAAAAAGAGTGATTCGGATACTAAGTATACTGGTGCCCCACCGTATTCGACTGATTCGCGATTCCAGAGGATTTGATCACATATGATACCTGGCCTACTAATTTCTTGCGTACTAGCTTGCAAAATTGGAAGTCGAAATTTTGTAGTTTACCGCAACGGCGTTTGACCATGCATATTAATGAATTAATTTGGCTCTTTCAGGTTCTGAGGAAGGATAAATCGCCCATTCGTCAGCCGAATAAAGCCTCATACTACCTCGTATAAGCTTCAAACAACGTTCTCAATATCTCCATAACACAATGTGTGACCTATGTATCGTATCAGCATTAGATTCTTTCTTAAAGGCAGTGGTCACGATGAAAAACGGTATCGAAAAAACTACAGAAATCAGCTCAGATCGAAAACAGCTGAAAAACTAGGAAGGTAGCGCGGTGAAAAACGGGCTAGAACTAGAGTTTCTAGGGCCTAAAGAACCCAGTTCGTGCACACGTGCACAGCGATGACGAAAAAGATCGCAGTCTCATGTCGAGCAGTCAAAAATCATCGACATTCAGAGGACGAAATAAATGCAAATTTAACGAATAAAAACAGTTGAATAATGAAAGCATCACTTCAGTCAATGTTTTTGACTAGATGTGTACAAGAATTCGAAGGTTCATCGATTGATATTCAATTTCAAGCCAGCTGATGTTCTTGATATAAGAGGTCATCGATGCTGATGATGAGGAGTGGGCTCGTCCACCATCGAAAGACAAGAAAGTTCAGGCTTCAAATTTGGCCCAAAATAGTGGTTTTTTCGCGATTTTTTCTTATGAATCCTACTACTCGAGACCAAGAAAAGGATTTGGAGAGAAAAAGACGACAAGCATATTTGATCGCGACCACTGCCTTTAAAACATCAAACCATTGGACGCGAGCGATGAAGTTTAGTGGTTTACAAGAGAAACTCAATAGAAAAAGTGACCAGTTCCTTTCTGTTAGTATGAAGGCAGTTTTCACGATAAAAATCGTATTGTTGCTTTCGATGTTTTTGCGCACTTGAAGGCATCGTTCGCGCTGAAAATCAATTTTCTTTTTCAGGCTCAATTTCATGATTTAGCCCGGTAGACCACACTGGAAAACTTTGGCGCGTCAAAAACGTTAGGCAATGAGGTTGGAAGGCGTCAAAGATGAAGATCCGCCACCAATTCTCACCTGTCATCTAGCACTTTTTCCTAGAATATTGGTGCGACCGCAAAACAACATGAAGAATAGTTGCGGCACGAATTCCAGATGCAGAAAAACTCCGAAAATGACAGTGACGAGGCCTCCAGAAGCAGAAAAACTTCAAAAAGGATTTTGGCGCGAATTTCAAATTTGTATTTACAATGTGTTCCGATTGACTTTTCTTTACAAATGAAGGTTTTTCATGGGCCCCTTTGACATTTTCGTTCACTGGAGAGGCCAAGCTACACAAAAACATGAAAAAATAATATACGGTTTCCTGCGCGTACGATGCCTTTAAGTCCATTGAGGAAGAGGTTATTAGAGAAAAGTCCTCACAAAACACTCAAATAGCGGAGCAAATCTGTTTAGAGAAATCTCTGAAAAAAATAATTTTGCCTGTTAGTGTGCTTCGGGAGATTGTGGGCAGCGCATCGAACCTGACTTTGGGAAATGGTTTCGATCCTCAAAATTCTTAGATAAATGGCTTTGCTTCCTGTTTCCTGTCCCAGAAATTTCGTAAAATTAAGAGGAGCCAATGCACATGCTGGGATAATGGAACCTTTCGCGATAAAGAATATTCGAAAAATCGGTGCCTGTTCCTACGGCAAAACGAACGCAGGACAACTGTTATAGGACGTGGGCGGGGTGGCCCAATGAGTTGGCTCGCCCACGAAATTTTCACCCACTTTCTGGCCGTTTTTTTGTCGTACTTCCGTTCTTACTCTTCCTAGAGAGACCCAAAGCTTAGGTTTTTGCCAGAAAAAATGGGTAACTTTTTCATCGTGAACACTGCCTTTAAAGGCAGTGTTCACGATGAATTTCACTTCCGATATCTCCACGGCTTATGGAAGGTCTGGTGCCCTATATAGCAAGGCATGCTTAAAAAGGACACGAGAGACGCGTTTTTGAGCAGAAATAGGCCCTCTATTGTTCACGTTGATTTTTGAGCGTGGAGGAATGGACCACTATGAAGGATGATCTCACTGATGAGCTCACTTATCAGCACTTCCTTGACTTTATCATTTCTGTAATCTGAGTCTTCATTTGTTCATTCCGAGGGGGCGGATCTGGGGCACCAGGCGTGTCTGGGGCACCAAAACGCTTGTTTGTAGCCTTTATTTTGCCGCTCCTGGCTCCTTTTCTACCGTTCTTTCGACACTGGGAGCGTAGGATCCTTCTCGCCTATCATTTCACTATGGAAAGTCAGCGAGGTTGATCATCGTGAACGCTGCCTTCAAGATCGATTTGCTTGTTACGCGTTTCCTAAGCCTTCGATGTCTTACCTGGATGCTTATCGAGGAAACTTGCGAGTATCGCTAATGTTGCATTGTGTTCCACTCTTCAATTCTTTCCTTACAAGAGTATCGCCTGGTGATTTCGCATTCTGATCCGGTTTACACGTACTGCTAATTGACTATCCGTAGTTGTCGCTCAGCCCTGTATACTCACGCGGTGGGATGGTCCGATTCCGCCGAAATATTTATTCCTTTATTCATTCATTTATACGCCATGGAGGCTAGCCATGAAAATACAATGAATAGCAAGCAAGGACAATAAAAAAGGTAATCTACTCGAAACAAAATCGCTACTCATTTTGATGCATGCCCAGATCAACGAAGGAGAGACCAAGAGGGTCGACAAAAAAAGCTTGATCACTAAGATAGCAACAAAAAGAAAATTTTGATGTTACCACAGTGTTGAACCAGAGGAGAACCGTAGTTGGGAAATGAGTGATAAAGGCTCAAGTACAGGAAATCCAAGGATTCAAAGACTGCAGTTGTATTTCTTCGACAATTTGACAGCTTGTAGAACATATAGGTCGAGTAAAAGCTATGCGGGACGACAGATGCATACTCTGCCAATGCGTAGCTAGATGCCTCCGAGGGCGCGGCCTGTAACGCCGCCCCATTCCATGTGGCAAAAATTTGCGGGTTCTTGCTACGATAGCTAAAACCCGCATATTCTTGTGTCGACGGTACAAGGGTGCAAATTCTACGCGTATTCTTCGTAAAAACGAAGGCTAAATTCAGTACATTGATCTCTCTGTTGCTAAACCCGTATATTCTCGCTATAATTTTGTAGCGAGAATCTACGGATTTCGCGACAGCCTGTGTTGAAGTGCAATCTCAAACCCGCGCTGGCTACGCGGAACGCAGGAATGCCGTTCAAACAGTGTTGGCCCAGTCATCTCATTGAGTGATTACTTGACGCTCTGTGGCTGGCCGTGGAGGGTATCTCCGTGTCGCTCTCTGGGTCACCATGGTGAGGATAATTTTGACCATTGGGATGCGGCAGGCCGTGGGGAAGAAACGGCGAAGCTGTCGATCGCAGCTGAGATTGCCTTTCCAGTACGGATCAAGACGGGGTGGGTCGATCGACCGAGTGCAGTAAAGAGAATAAGCGTAGAATATGCGGGTGCCGTAGCGAGAATTTACGTAGAATATGCGGGCGCTGTAGCTAAAATTTCACCAACTGAGGCTAAACTTTCCGTAATTTACGTAGAATCTCGGGTCAAAATTAGACTAGATGCCTCCGAAACCCTGGGCATCTCCGCTTTCCGTGTGAGGCATCTAGCTACGCGCTGGCAGAGTAGACACAAGATGGCATTGCGTGGCCCCAGTAACACGATTCCCCAGGGCAGGAATTAGATTCCTAATCCTCCCACCACCGATAGGTGTCCAGGCTGAATTTCGATGTTTCAAAAGCTTTCAGAAAATCGACAGTCGCTTTCTAATCGAATACCACAACAAACAAAGAGGATCCATAGCAGCAGCACGTGATTCATCTGAAGCACGTGGCGGTAATGGGCAGAACTGTAGCCACACCCACACTGCCATTGCAGCCTCACGTGCTCCTATCGCAGAGAAGCGCCCTCCAAAAAGCAGTCGTGGCGTCTAGAGTCCTGCCGCTTAGATAGAGCGGCGTATCTCACAGCAAAGATCGTTTCGCATAGCGGTTCGCACAAGGAGACCAGATGCGGAGCGATTTGAGAACAAGCCACATTCTTGCCACGGTCCACAGCGAGGGCGCTCTCCTAGTTGTGGGCCATCAGGGAGTCGTCGAGTGACTCGAGGTCACCTCACAGAGCAGAACCCGGGAGACCGACCACGGCGACCATCTGAAGCTCAATCGAACAAATCGAAAGCATTGCTAGAATAACCAGGAGATTTACATTCCCTAAAGGGACATAAAAATACAGCTCAAGTGCTCTTTACTCAAAGGTATCATTGCGACAAAATCAGTGCAGACGTCATCCTCGAACCTGCTCCAATCCTCTGGATTACTAGATATGTTTCCTCCTTGATGATGTCTACTCCAGTTGCTACAGGAATAGAGTTGACAACTGCCATGAATTCGCCACTTCTGACGCCATTTGAAGAAGGGGGATCGAAGCCAGGGTTCGGCGCTGGTGTGGGCCCCCACAGGAGGGGGGTCTGAGCTTCGGAGGGGTGGAAGCGACGGGTCTGATCTGTGGACGACGACCAATTGAACCAACGTGTTTGTGAGTAAAAAAGCGATAGAAGCAGTTTTTCACGTGGATTTCAAATATAAATTGCGATATAACTAGAAGGCTGATTTAAAGGCAGTGTTCACGATGATTTTTGTCCCCGAGTTTTTCACATAAAACAATGCGTTGGCCCCCAAGTGTGTCCAAAATTACGAGGAAACGACGAAAAACGCATTAAAACGGCGTATTTCAGTGACATTATTCTATAACATGGACTAGTTGTCCGGTTGGATGAATATGTTCATGGTGGTTGTCAGCGATGGCCCCTCAAAAATTGAGCTAGGAAAGCATGGTGGACGAGTTGTCCGGGGCTTGTAACTTCCGTCTCTTGCAGCCAATGTATGCGAGCTGATCTGAGTAAAGAGAGAATAAAGGGAAGAACGGGGCTTAGATCGGAAACCGTCGCTCATCTCACTGACTCGAGTGTTCTACTGTTCACGTCGAGGGGCGGAAAGGCGCCGGACTTTCCCAAAGCGGCGGGCTTCGCCCATTTTTTAAGCCGTTTTGCGGCTCCTGGGCAGCTTTTCGTCCCGTTTTTCGACGCTATTCTGCTTCTGAGAGACATGAGAAGCGTTTGTCATGAAAAATTCGAGGATGAAGTTTATCGCGAACAGTGCCTTTAAGGATTAAGTGTACTTCTGGTGCGTTTTTCTCAATTTCTACGTCATGTTAGTTCTACCCGGGGGCCACTTAATCAGTATAGGGAATATTCTAAAATTAAAGATTATCGTGAGCACTGCCTTTAAGCTAGTTGATTAGTCGGTATTGTTTACATGAAAAGTTAAAGGCATCATTCGCGCTAGGAGCCCTTTTCCATTCTCAGGCTCAATTCCATCAATGAGCACGGTAGACCACACCGGTAAGCTTCGGCGCGTCAAAAACCTAGGGTTATTAAGAAATAATCTCAGAGTTGGAGATTATCGTGAACACTGCCTTTAACTGATTTACGAGTCGCGGAGTTCAGTTAGGAAGTTTGGGGGTGAAGTAAAGGTCTTCTCAGAATAAAATTCAATACATATGAACCTTCAAGTCTAAAGTAGTTTGACTACTAAATGCTAAGTGATTTCTGCAAATAATTTCTATTAGTCATGAGAGCAGGATATTTGAGGCCAGCGTGGTCGATTTACCCAGTATACTCACTTTCACTCTCTCAGATGAACGCTGAAGACCGCTACACTACATATATGGGACCTCTCTCAGGTGTGGTCCCGCCGAAAGCCGTCAATTTTGAAAAATAGAGCGGGAGACGATGAAAAAATCGGCCAAGTCCACAAACGCAAATTTGGATTTGAAAACTGCAGTAACTTAAGTTCTAAATAAGGTACCCGGAAAAATCCTGGCTTCAAGAAACTAAGCACTGAACCCTACCGTTCAAGGCCACCCGGACCCCTGGAGAAGGCCTTAAAAAATTTTTCTTGGTGTGGGTTCTGCAACATTTTTCGCGTTTTCTCAGTTCTTAGGTGTGGGCCCAGCTGTGGGCCCTCAGTGGATTTTAAAGAAGGACCCACACGTAGTAAATTTTCTTCAAAGGCTTTCTCCAGGGGTGAGGAAAGTTCCAAACGATAGAGTATAAAATCTAGTTTCTTAAAGCCAGGATTTTTCCAAAGAACTCCTTCAGCACTTAACTTATAACGTTCCAAATACCTATTTTTTGAGGACTTGGCCGATTTTTTTCATTGTCTCCCGCTCTTCATGTAACAGTCTTCGGCGTTCATCTGAGATGGTCAGAACAAGTCGTACGGGTGAATCGACCACGCTGGACTCAAACATCCTACTCTCGTGACACCTAAGTTTCAAAAATGCTCCTCTTCGGCGGGACCACACCTGACAAAAGTGTGCGGTCAAATACTGTAGCGGTGTTCAGCATACATGTTGGACGTTGAAAGAGAGTATCCCAAGTAAATCAACTACGCTGGACTCAAATATCCTAATCTCGTGACTTCTAGATTTCAAAATTATCGATTTCTGGCGAGACCACACCTGAGAAAGGTGTGGGCCCATGCAGTGTAGCGCCCTTCAGCGTTCATCTTATAGTTAGACGGTGAAAGTTGGTATACCTTGTAAATCAATCACGCTTGACTGAAATATCCTACTCTCGTGACTCGTAAAAGAATATGGACTTCCGGCGGTATCGAACCCTCTTTCAAACATCCGAATTTTATTACACAGCACAAGCTGTTACCAGTTACATATACTTTTGCACTTTCTGCTCCTCTCTACATAAATGCAATAACCGCCGTTTGTGCTCTCGTCCTCTCAAACATCCAAATTTAGTGGCAAAGCGTCGGCTTCGAGCTGTCAATTTTGGTTTTTTACAATTTGACAATTTTATACTTACCATTCAAATACGACAAGAGCAATTTTAGTGCAGTGAAACGTTAGAAGTATGTGAACCTGCTAGATAAACTGCTTGAACACATCAGCTCTTGATGGGGGATGGGAGGAAACGGTCAAACATTGACCTGCTAACGTTCCTGGGGGGGGTCTGAACAAAATTGTGGTTTGAGGGGAGGTCTGAGCAAAACTGGCCGGCCTACACCTCGCGCAGTATCCTGATCGGAGCTCTCTACATACCGGGGGAGGAGCTGTCTCGTCTTTCGCGGCTCTAATTCCACTCGGGACCACTTCGTTCCCCTTTAGTAGCACGACGCGTCAAACTGCAAAAACGGGACAACTTCTCCCTCTGTGTGTAAAGAACCCCTATCCCTGAAAAAGGTGGCGTTCTCGTTCTGGCGTAGTTTTGCGAGATGCTCAATGACGGTTTGTGGAGCCAACGCGCTCTATGCTGTGGTATTGTAAACTCCTAAAAGGCACAGTCCAAGCTCAGGGAAGAAAGCTGAAACCTCCACTTAATTGCAAAGTGGACCCACCCCATATAAGACCTGCCAAGTGCGAGCTCTCAATTCCCCCAAATAAGCGAGATAGAGGAGGAAGCCACCCTGGGGCGCCCACCTCGTTAAAGGCAGCAGACACGCTGGAAAAAGTTGTTGAGATAACTACGTTTCTGGAGTGGCATTGCTCCTAGTAGACTGCTCACGCCGTTGGAAGCGTCAAAGACGAGTCAAAACTACTAAATTTCAGCAATGCAAATCGAAAAATTTCTGCAACCCCGCCCCAAAATGCAAACTCGTCCAGATTGTTAGTACTAATACGGTCCCTTTGGCTGGTTTTTGATGCTTCCAACGAGGTTAAAGTTCCAGTACTGGGGCCGAATTCATCAACGCTTGGGTTAGGATAGGGGTAAAGGGGTGGGGACTTTTGATGATTACCCGCAAGGGCAGATCGTCTCGTAGCCAAGCAGTGTCTCACTGGCCCCTACCTCTTAGCTGGGTTAGAAGTGGGCACGACTGGTTAGCGATCTCCCGCTTGCACAGGGTAATCATCAAAAGTGCCGACGCCTTTACCGCTACCCGAACCTACGCGTTGATGAATTCGGCCCCTGGCTGTAAGAGTATATCGGATTCTCTACCTTAACCGTTGTGTTGCTAATATTCGCTGTTTCAACCACGCGCAGAGAAACTCGTTCACTTTCAGCCGATAACACAATAGCCGCTATTCCTCTATTTGCACACAGTTTGGTTCGTTTTTTCGTCATTTCCCAATACAACCGGCTCCAAACCTTTGATTTATGTCATAACAATCGATACCATTTTTGAGTGTGTCTGCTGCCTTTAAGTCACTTTGGCACGCCCCTTTTACGATCTTTCGAGCTCAACAGTGGAGAAATGAGCGATAAATTTTAATGACTATCCCCGTTCTTCCCTTTACTCTCAACCTTTCTATCCATTCAGGTCGGCTCGCATATACATCGGTTGCCAAAGACGGAAGTTACAAGCCTCGGAAAACTCGTCCACTATGCTTCCGCAGATCAATTTCTTAAGTTCTATAACTCCTTTTCCATGGGGTCTTGTACGATTCCAGAGACATCATTGGAATCAGCGTGGAGCTGTTTTCAAGATAGACTGGAAAACAGAAGAACGATTCCGAGGTTGGACTGTGCCTTTAAGGCACTGTTCGCAATGGAAATCGCTATCCTGTTTTTTTGCCTATCTTGAAACCGGTCCCATTCTGATTCCAATGATGCTTCTGGAATCGTAAAAGACCTTCTGGGAATGGAGTTATGGTCCCTCAAAAATTGAGCTAGAAAAAATGGTGGACGAGTTGTCCGAGGCTTGTAACTTCCGCCTTTTGCAGCCAATGTATGCGAGCTGACCTGAGTAAAGAGAGAAGTTGAGAGTGAAGGGAAGAACGGGGCTTTTGATCGAAAACCATCGCTCAACTCACGATTTCGGCGTTCCTTTGTTCACGTCGAGGGGTCGGAAAGGGGCGGGGCTTGCCCACAATGGCGGGGTTTGCCCACTTTTCTAAGCCGTTTTGCGGCTTCTGGGCAGCTTTTCGTCCCGTTTTTTCGACGCTGTTCTGCTTCTGAGAGCCACAAGAAGCGTTTATCATGAAAAATTCGAGGATGAAGTCTATCGCGAACAGTGCCTTCAAAGGCACAGTCCGTGCTCAGTGACGAAACCTGATATTTCCACACAATTTAGAAGTAGACCCACCCTATATAACACCCTACAAGTGCGAGTTCACAATTCCTCCGAATGAGCGAGATATGGGAAGCCACACTGGAGCGCCCACATCAGGAAGCCACTTTGGCGCGCCCCTTTTGCGATTTTTCGAGTTCAACAGTGGCGATATGAGCGAGGGTTTCTAATCAATAGCCACGTTCTTCCCTTAATGCTCGGCCTCTTTGTCTATTCGGGCCTGCTCGCATGGATCGGTTGCAAATGGCGAAAGTTACAAGCCTCGGAAATCTCGTCCACCATGCTTCCCTAGCTCAATTCGTGAGAGACCATAACTCCCTTCCCAATGTGTCCTGTACGATTCCAGAGACATGATTGGGACCAGTGTGGGACCGCTTTAAAGATAGGCAGAAAATCAGAGAAACGATTCTGAGGTTGATCCGTGCATTCAAAGTGATTTGTTCAGATTAGCCTCACTACAGCACCACTGGGCCCGTAGCAAACCCCCCTGATGTTGCGAACTCAGAGCTGCCTCCGCGCCTTCAGCATGTGGCTCACGCCCAGGCAGCGAAACGTGAGCGCCTTCCTATCTTAATGCATGTGGGCAGCGACAGATAGTGACAGCGGAGGCAGCCATTTGCCAGTGGTATGTGAGCCACCTATGGACGTGAGGTAGGCGCTGAGGTCGATGTTGGCGGCGAGATGTGCGAGACAGTGAGCGAAATAGCGCGCACAGCCACGAGAGGCACCAGCTGCGATTTCGGTCATGGGTGGGGTATGACCGAGATGGTGACGGCGTGGAAAAGATAATACGCTCCAGTGACAAAGACTATTCAGATTTGACCACCTCTATTGAGATGTAAGGGCAGATCCAACTAATGCAATGATTGCGTGAAGCCTTCATACAAGGACAGCCAGTTTGGTCCTGGGCAGTTCTTCAAATGAGAAAGGTGATAAACTGGAGAATCTTAAGAAACTCTTCCGCTAGTATTAGAGGCATAGATCATCGTTGAAGTGTGTTCGCTGTCTGCTACGATGGTCGAAATCAACCACCTCATCAGCTGCTTATTTTTCCCCGGGTGTTTGTTTTTTGTATTCCTTCTCTTTTTCGTCCCTATATTCCAGCTACAGGTTAGTTTTGTTCTGATAAACCATTTCATATTTGTGGGCACCGTAGTGATTTTGAGGGCTTCATCACTTTCACGTCTTTATAAGGCTTTTTCTTGAATTTTGAACTAAAAAAGTAAAAAAAATTTTGAACGTCCACTTTTTCCGAGAGATTCGGTTTTTTTATTAGCTTTACCTTCTGTTTTAGCACCACAATGGGCGTTTCTGAGGTTTTTCAACGGTGAAAAATACGTGGTTGTTTTCACATCCGACTATTTCCTCCATTTTTTCTGTATCAGAATTCTCCCGTTTGTTACCAGAGGAGTACCATCGATAGCCCCTTAGTATTGGTGAGGGTCCGCGTTAGCACTTTGTCTGGTGCACAAGTGGAGACGCTCTAATCGCTACAAATCATTTTTCGTTAGCAGGAGATTGCTTCTCTGCATGGTAGATTCACAAGCACATTATTTCCGAAATTAAAGATAAATAATTTGATTTCTCCCACATGTATCCTTGAATAAGTGCGCGATTTCAAATGAAGATCAAAGTGTTCCAGTGTCGGATATAGGCACAAGTAGCTGGGAAAAGTGTATACTTAACTTAGGACCGCACATTTTGTATACTTCGTACAGAGTGTCAATAAAACCATCAGAATTGGAACAATTCGCACATTACAGTGCTCGATTCTTCGGAATGTTCGGGAGACCTAATTTTTGGTTTCAATTTTTTTAACTGTTTTAGGTTCGTAAATTTTCGGGGCCTTTATCTCGAGTATCCCCATGATTGCAAAAATATTCGGTAAGTTTCCCTCGAATCCAATGGAGAACAAGTGTTCTAATTGATTTACTCCCTCAGAAATAGTGGAACTCTGTTCGTCTTAATTATTTCGTTGCCAAGTTTCCTCCACGCCATATTGTAGTTATTCACATTCATTCAGAAGCTAACATCAAAATTGAGCTAGGCTGTAAATTTTCAAAGCGCATTAGAGACTTCCGAAAATTTTGTGAAAATCTGGAATCCTCAATGGAAGAATCGGAAATTTTCATTCCCAGTAAGCTGAAATTTAGAACAGCTGAAAATGCTTTGAACGCTTATCGGCTTGATTGAATTCGACGAGATTGAACTGAAAAAGTTTTCTGTGAATCACAAAAATTTTTGTTTAAATGCAAGCGTAGAAATATATAGTTGGAGGCCAGCCACGCATACTTAGTGACCAATGGATAGGAAACGGATGAATCGGATGCACGCGTTCCAAGCAATTTCATTGAACAATCAGTTTGGGAAATTTCTTCACATGTCGTAGCTATCAGTGGGCAATGTTTCCAATGTTTAGAAACTGCGGTCATGGCTCAGAGCACGTGCTCGCTGTCGTCGCGAATAAGATCCCAGTTCGGCACCGCCCTGAAACAGAGTTTTGCCAAGAAGTGTATGCTGGGAATAGGTCCCTCCAAGTTGGTTGTCATAGGTGGCACCTGAGAGACGATGTACCTGAGGTTGGTTGCAATCTTTATGTGGTGACGGCGGGGGGTTTGCTACGGGCCCTGATGAGCTTAGCCAGTGTGGTCTCTGATTCCAGAAGGAAAATCGAGTGAAGGCCGATACGGAGGTTGTGTACTTGCACGCGTAACCTTGTTTTTGAAGTTGATTATCGCGGCAGAGAGTCTATTGCATTTAAATTCTCTTTGAGGGATTATTTATTCACAGTTGTGCTATCGTACAGACAAGTGCATATATAGTTTTGAAGCAGTGTAAAATGACAGAACTTCTAAAACAGTCGTTAAAATTGAATCTTGAGTAGGAATCTGTTGTGGACTAGTGTATACGGAAGAACACAACTCGACAGAGATGCAGAATGGTGCCCTCCATTATACATATATTGGTCTGGTTATCCCAAGAGAATAGGGTGCATTTATAGTCGTGAAACTCACTGTACTACACATAGAAAGCCTTCACAATCTATGTAATGAAGTCATTTCCTAATAACAAAAGCCACAGGTCCTTTCACATGCTGCCTTTTTGAGATGCGTAGGTATAGCAGGAGTGGCACAGTAGTGTTTTATCCGACCTGCTGGACACCTTAAACAGCGATTATTTCCAATTTATGCATAACTATTTCAATAGCAGGATTTTCAAATACTCACTGTGGTGAGTCCTTGCAGCTGACTGAGGGAACTTGAGGTACGGGCTGAGGACGAGGATTTGAAACACCAGTGTTCCCGGAGACTACAGGAGGAACTGAAAATCGGCTTGTAATGAAAAGTGCGTTCCCCAACAGGATAGGTTTAATGTACAAATATTACCAATGCTGTATTCAAGTTCGGATTTTGTCTCGCGAAACCTGTTGTAGGTTATTATAGGTACAACATTAGAAGCAGAAATAAGTGTAGTTCCTGCACTCGCGTCAGAGCAAAATCTCGAAACAAAAACGCGTTATCAAGTATGTACAGTAAATTTCATAATTCTGCCGGCCAGGTTTGTTAGGTAGTCTCACTTTATTGGTCAACGTTTCGGTTCAGCGCCGTTTTCAGAGAACTGAAAGTGGGAATCACGTTACGCGGCTCACACGGTCATGCGCATCTCCGCCCTACGGCGATATCGACGAGTGCAAAAACTGCAGAGAAGCGACACCTCCGACACCAAAACCCACCAGAAGCGATCCCACCAAGACCAGCACACACTGCGGTTGTAGTTTAGTGCAAGTGAACCACCACTGGCAAGCAGCGATTCCAGCCCTGTGATAAAACTATCAGAAGATCAACATCACAACCCACACAGCGGAATAATTGGTAGGAATTCACTGGTTACGGTAAGGCACACATTACGGTTGCTCAGCTTCTGGCTTCCCTTTTCTATAAAGAAGGCTTCTAGGGCCTTCCTTGCACCAATGTCCGTTTCGTGTGCAAGTATCGTGTACTTGACTTCAAAATACTTGTAACGGTGCTTTTCGACCCTGTGCTTCCCAAGCTGTGTTGGAGGCTCTTCCGTCCCTTGCCTGATAAGTGCTCTTTGAGGGAAACGTTCAGCTGTCTTCCGGCCTCTCCGATGTAGCTTTCTGCACAAATGGAGCATTGAAGCTGGTTAACAACGCCAGTCTTCATACAGTCACCGACCTTACCGAACGGACAGGCTATGCAACTCAGCATTGCACAAGATCGGTCGCAGAGCGTTTTATGTACCGATTGGTGTTTTATGTTGTCTCCTGGAATGCTGATAAGAACGACTTTGTCATTTAGATCAGCGCGAACCAAACATCGGCGAAGTTCAGAGCAGATCCCATCTGAGATGAATGGTAGCTGAAGCGGCAGTTTACCTTCAAACGCATGAGTTGATCGTATGCGTCTGCCTCCAGAGCGATGTTCTTCTTCATAAGCATCCGAACTGGCTACTTCTTTCGCCAGTGCACAGGACTCTTCTTGTTCTACGTTGCCTGTGCACGTCCCAATAGCCGTTCGGAACATGTTTCGTACCACCCCTCGCTTAATGGATTGATGGCGGGCGGATTTCGCGTGGAGTAGAATATTCTTCGAACTCTTCTTCCAAATCTCTTCGCGCTATATGCTCCGTTGGAAACTTAGATTTGTGTGTCCAGGAAGGGTAGCCAACCATCTTGTGGCACTTCTCGCGTAAACCTTGTGTATTGTGATTGTTCGTTCAGGATATAGAACACGTTGTCCATCTCTTCTCGTGTTGATGTAATCACACAGCATTCGTCTATATATCGACAATACAGATTAGCTGAGCGCTCAAGTATCGGCTGCTCTATTTTACTTATGAAGCAAATGGCAAGGGCCGGCGCTAAGCGTTGGCCCATAGCAGGCCCTCTCACTTGTGGGTAATAGTTGACGTTCCATTTGAAAGTGTTACGATTTAGGCACTCCCTCACCAAAGTCATGATGTGCATTTTGCTCAGTCCAAACGTAGCAGTTGTTCTGCTGCGTTGGTCCAGCATTTCGGATAATGACTGGAGTGCTTCGTTGTTGTTTACGTTCGTATAGAGAGCAGTGACATCGAATGACTCTAGTACGCAGTGTTGTCCAATGGTATACGCGTGCAATCGTTCCAAAAACTGATAACACTTAAAGGCAGTGTTCACGATGAAAAAAGTTTACGAAATTCCACTAGAATTGGGTAGTGGAGGGACACTCTGTAACGTTAACGTCGAAAGAACGCATGAAGACGAGCCAGGAAGAGCCCCAAAAGAGCCCGAAGTTGCAACTTCGAGCGCATTGAAAGCCCCAAAAGCGCATCACACGCCCACCGACGTGAACAAATGAATGCTCGAGATCGTGAGATGAGCGATGATTTTCAATCATTAGCCCCGTTCTTCCCTTCATTCTCAACCTCTCTCTTTACTCAGGTCAGCTCGCATTCATCGGCTGCGAAGGACGGAAGTTACAAGCCTCGGACAACTCGTCCACCATGTTTCCTTAGCTCATATTTCGAGGGACCATAACTCAGTTCCCAGAAGGTCTTGCACGATTTCAGAGACATCATTGGAATCAGTATGAGGCCGTTTTCAAGATAGGCTGAAAAACAGAAAAACGATTTCTATCGTGAACACTGCCTTTAAGAGACCGCGTGTCCACACTGCGCACTCACGCCATAAAACTTTTAATATTTTTTATATTTCTATGATGTGGAGTCTTTCTTAATTCCGGATGGGTTCTTTATAATGTAACCTACTTACACTCACAGTGGTCAAGCATTTTGAGTGTTCCTAGTAATTTCACAAGCATCTCCGGAAATGGCACTTTGTGATTTTTCGAGCTTCTTTAGCCGGAAAGAAATAGTTCGAAACGTGGCTAAGAAGAGTTATCAATGATGCTTATCACGGAAATGATGTTCTATGGTTGATTGTCTAAATAGTAGAGCCATCTATTTGAGATAACTGTAGTAGGTCATCGTTTCAAATTTTGCTGCCTTGACCTCGAGGGTTATTCGAGTTGCTGCACAAGGTTCTGGTGTTTACTTTTCGATTTCCAATCAAATTTCTTTCGACTGCGGTATATTAGCCATCGGTCAACTTTGTTTAAAATTTCGCTAAATTTCGAGGGGAGGGTAACTTGGGGGGGAAAGGGGTGAAAACCTAAAAATAGTTCAGTGTTAATGGTTTTATTGAAATTTAACTACGGGGTATATCTGGAGAAGCTGAACAATGAAATGGTGTATATTTCACAGTTTTCTAAAGCTTTGCTGGCGTCTACCGTTCGTTATCCGTTTGTAAACGTTTCAGGTTTTGGTGCGACTCACGTGGTCATTGGAGAGGAGGGGTGCTGACCATGAATCTGATTTCCATTGTGATATTTCTATGAAATTTCTGTCGGTCGCATCAGAAAACTTGGTAGATCAAAGTATTTGAGTTCGCTGAAAGTTCTGCATGAGGTTTATTAGGGAATTACAGAAGAGAAGTTCGTTCATTTTTCAAATTTTAAATACTCTGGGTCGGCCTAGCACGGCTCAATGATAACCATTAGCTGTAACCTGAAGAAAATTCTAGAAGTCGACAAACAAACGCTTATTTCGTTGCCAGCCATGTGCATGTAAAGCCGAAATAACTTCCAAAATAAAAAAAAAACAGGTCAGCGAAAAAGCGGTGGATCATTGCTTTGTCATGGCCTCACTCCAGATCTCTGTGGAGCGACATACTCTCAGGTGGAGTGGAAGCGGAATACTGGTAGTCTAAGCAAGAAAACCTGCTCCGATCAAAATGGTTCCCAGCGGACCGCGTGTCCACACATGTAACCCACGGAAACGATTAGCCGTGGAGCGCACCGGTCGGCTGTGGAAATTCGCCTTGAAGCAGGCGGTCTCTTAAAGGCAGTGTCCACGATAAACTTCGTCCTCGGTTTCTGGCCGACAATTGAAAGTTCAGGGTCTCATTGGAGTACTAGGGTCGAAAGAACGAACGAAAACGGGCCCGAAAGAGCTCCATACGGCTCCGAAGTCCGCTCGCGCTAGCCCTTCCGCTCGCGGTCGAGTTTTCCGAGGAACAGTTTGGTCCACTTCTACATTAGCATTGGAGCGCGTGCGCGGCTGAGTTTTAGCAATGGGGCCATTTGCACGCTGTCTACTTCAGGCCCATGCCCGCGCAACACATCACCGTTGAAATGAGGCTTTCAAATAGAAGAGCTGATTTTGGATGTTTTGCAGCGTTTTTCATGATTCTTTCTTCACTGATGAAGCAGTCAGACTCTCAACCTTCGCCTTCTGGTGGAAACTCGAAAACGATTTTTATCGTGAACACTACCTTTAGGTGTTAATGTTCGATAGGTGCGAAGGCACATGATTAAGAAGTTGCCGAACGATTTTGTTTAACAACCACGAAATACGATCCGTCGGTCCTCCCACGCAGCTCATTATAGGACCGATTTTATAATTACTTGCAAACAAACTGAGCATGCTCTGCGGATTGAGTTTCTATGTCTTCATCAGACTGTAAAACGTTGGACACATTGGAGTATCCAGCTTTAGCCTTCTGAGGAGCCGTTCGCTAAAGCCAGCTGATCTTCCTACCTCCGTCCAGACCATGTTGAGTCTATGGCCTTGGGACACAAATCTTCTTTCGGTTGTATGTGTGTGAATAGAGGCGTCATCGAGGTAAAGCTCTGTAATTTCTTGGTCCAGCGATAATGGATCAACCACAAACTCGCCCCCTCTGTCACTCGCCGAGAAACGGATTTCTCTACTGGCAATTAGACCGCGAACTTCTCTGAATCCTACCCATGGTGAACTAGTCTAATTCGGATTCAATGCTCTCCTCTGCCTGTTGAATACACCAAGAACTCCTGTTGATAATATTCTGAACTTGATAATCTGCTTCTGGACACCCATCAGGTTCCTTATAGAATGATCGTGGAAAAGGGATATGCGTCGGAGTTGGTTGCACAGTATCATCAACCAAACGTTCTCGATTTTCTTGTGATACCTTCATTATACCGTTATAAAGTACTCTACTGAGGGAACAGTCAGTGAGGTTCACGCTACGCCTTCTTAGTTAACGTTTCCGCGAAATTCCGAGCCGGGCGGGGGAGGTGGCGTGGTGGTTGGGTATGGCGAAATATAACTGTTAAAATTGAGATTTAGACATGATCTCCAACCGCTCTTCGCTCTGCGTCAGGCTCGAAGCTTGGGGTGAGGGTGTACCAAGCCATTTCAGAATCCCGCATTGCTTGAGAAATTCGAGATCTGCGCACTACAGCTTAATCTAGGAGTTTGAAAAACATCACAGAATTGAAAAAATACAGTACATAATAGCACAACTTGCAGTGCATGCGCACCTGTATCCAGTGAGACGTTGATCCTTGTGAGCTTTGATTTCAACGCCGGCATATAGACACCCGTTGATAGCTACGCCCTTAGTAAAACTCATAAGCTTGATCTGAATCTGCGAGCCCGCCGGTGCCTTGAATCATTAGATATAAAATGAAGTTGTGATTCTTGCCTCTCTTCTTTGTACATATATAAGACCGCACCTTGCTGAGATAATCGAAAGCAGAGGCTCACTTGAAATGCTCCGGAGCTTGGCTTGTTAGCCATGCAAGTTGGGATAGGGGCTCTCTATGTGCACAGCGAGGGTGGAATTGTCTCGTCTTTTGCGGCTCTAATTCCAATAGGGTCCTCTCCGCTTGATTTTGGAATCGTGACGTGCCGAACTGCAAACACTGGACAGTTCTCCCTTCTTGTGTTGAGAGCCCCTATCTCATGAAACTCTCCGAGCTTGAGCGCGCTATGTGTGGCTTTCGATTTCGTTTTAGTCTGACGCATGATACAGGCGGGTGGCCGTGCGGTGCTGTCGGCATAAGAGGCCAACGGGGTTTCGATTCGCGCGCGGCAATCTACCGTAGCAGCCCCGTCCATGCATCAGACTAAATTTATTACGTGAAGTCAATGTGGCTACGCGGGTGCAGTCGACATTGCTTACGACATCAACACGACAGATTTCGTAGTAACTCCTTTTTAGTTGACTTACCTTAATCTGGTAGTTGCAGAACATGAAATCCTCCCTAGGAGAAGTACCAGTACTGTAAATGCCAATTAGATCCGTTAATAGTTGAGGCTCTTTCGTGGCAGTTAGGGTTTTGCCACATCCGGAAGGCTAGAATATTGTCATAATATTCCACCTTGACGGTTTGTCAAAAAGTAAGTCTGCTTAGAGGCAGTGGTCGCGATCAAATATGCTTGTCGTCTTTTTCTCTCTAAACCCTTTTCTAGGTCTCGAGTAGTAGGACCTATAAGAAAAAATCGCGAAAAAACCACTGTTTCGGGACAAATTTGAAGCCTTAACTTTCTTGTCTTTTGATGGTGGACGAGCCCACTCCACATCATCGGCATCGATGACCTCTTATATCAAGAACATCAGCTGGCTTGAACTTGAATTTCAATCAATGAACTTCCGGATTTATGTACACATCTAGTCAAAAACATTGACTGAAGTGATGCTTTAATTGTTCAACTGTTTTTATTCGACAAATTTGCATTTATTTCTTCCTCTGAATGTCGATGATTTTTGACTGCTCGGCATGAGACTGCGATCTAATTCGTCATCGCTGTGCACGTGTGCACGAACTGGCTGCTTTGGGCCCTAGAAACTCTAATTCTGGTCCGTTTTTCACCGCTATACCTCCATAGTTTTTCAGCTGTGTTTGATCTAAGCTGATTTTTGTAGTTTTTTCTGAAACGTTTTTCATCGTGACCACTGCCTTTAATTCGAGAAACACACTCTTTGGTCGCATAGGTCGCCTCCATACCCGCTCGGGCACACACATTTGGAGCAGTCTCGAGGATGAGGGAATCCGCCGTTTTTGCACCGATTGTGAGTACCCACACATCTCGCTGAAAATTCTGAGTATTTCTAGCTTCATACCCACATTTTTTCCCACTATCTGATTAGAGTAGACCAAAACTCCCACACATTTTCAGATAGCGTTGTAGTTTGTAAAAACAACTTTCAAATCAGCAAATGGTTTCTCTTGAAAAACCAAAAGCGTCACTAGAACATGGAGAAGAAATTCATGCTCAAAAAGGTCGCAATAACTTCTTATGCTTGCCTTACGGAAACAACTGGACATTCGTAGCGAAATGGTCTGAGGTTAATCCAATCTACAGATGACAGGATTCCTAGGAGGCTGTGTGTTACAACGCTAACGTGTTAACGCATTGACTGGTCAACGCGGTTTTTTCGCTTTGATTACCCTTTGACGAATTGAAGGCAGCATACACGCTCATCTACGTGGTTGAGATAAATACGGAAATAGAGTGGTTTAGCTCAGAACACAACGCCTACGCATTTTGAAGCGTCAAAAACGACCAGCAATGTCGCTACACTAGTAAGAAGTTGGCCCGCCCCTGTATCTGCCCGCCCCCTGCATTTGCGTTCTCCTCCAAAACAGAGTCGGTGGGTCATTCCAACCGTCGGCGACGTTTGTGGGTGGTAGAATAGGTACAGTTGGTAAATCATAAATGTCGCTGACGGTGGAAATGACCCACCACCCCTGTTTTGGAGGGGGACGCAGGCACAGGGGGTGGGCAGGTACAGGGGCGGGCCAACTTCTTACTCATGTAGGGTCATTGTGGGTCGTTTATGACGCTTCAAAATGCGTAGTCCTTGTGTTCTGAGCCATACCATTCTATTTCCGTAGTTATCTCAATTACGTTTACGAACGCGTATGCTGCCTTGAAAGGAAAAGTCGAAAATTGCGCAAAATCTTGTTCATTAGTTGTGGAGGAATGATGGTGTTCACGTTGATCTGCGGCGCTGGTAAGTTTTTATACTAGCGCTCACGCGTCACGAAACCTTGCGACGTGGCCAAGTTTCGGTTGAAGGAAGTCTGCCTCTGGACTGAAGCCTCGTTTGTAGCTCCACTGTAGAGCGACCTGGCAAAGTGAAGTTCAACCATGTAAATACCGCCGCGCTGTAATGCACCATCACAACACGTTTTGAGACTATCAGCTCAAAAATGCTCGATGGCGCCACACCGCCTTGAGATCAGCGCGGCGGTTGTGCTGTCAAGAACGATCGGAACTGTTTGGAAATCTATTCATCAGCCATCAGTTCGAGAGTATATGGTAGAATTAATTAAGAGATATTGCTATAGAGCATAACGAAGTGTAGATGGACCTACCCAAGAATTTATCGTTTCTTCTACTTAGTGCGGCAGATATGTATAGGCTGTAACCCGCGTAATTCTCATGATTCATACGCGTGCTGATGCAGAGGAGGTTAGAGGCAGCGAAAGAGCGGGGGTAGGCGGAGGCTGCAGCATCGCGGGCGTCTTACGCGCCATGAGTAATGAGAATTGCGATTTTTTATAGAGAATATTGTATTCTGATATTTACCCCCATTCAACCTGCATCTTGCTTGTAAACCACCAAACATGTATTGTACTCTTCATCAGTGCCCCGAATGACTCTTTTTGGAATGTTAAGATAGTGCTATCCCGAAGTCTCATGATTATTAAGTGATCTTCCTATGTTTTGTTGTGGAGACCTTCTTTTCTCAACCTTTTATTAGTTAGCTTTCGGTTTATTGATGTGAATTTAGAATGAAAATTGGGCTAATGCGGAATTTCGGCATCCTACGCTACACATAAAGCAGCGTTCAGAGTTTCCGCAACGCTCCGTGATGGTACATATCACTGCTACGCGAACATCCCGTCGTGCGAAAATTAAAGATTAAACGGCACGGAATCGCGAAACAAACGCACGTACGCAAAGGCGCACATTTTAGGAGCAATTATAGAGAAGAATCTATTTTTTGTCTACTTTGCCCCTTTTCGTGTTCCCATCAGAATAATTCGTTTTCTTGACGGCAATACAAGAAACAAGATCCTTCGCGTGACTTCAGTCGTGTCGCGTTGCAAGGTAGGGCACGTTCAGAGTTTTCGTGGGGCGACGCGATGGTACATGCCAGTGCGACGCCAAAAACGCGTCGCGCAGGTACTCAGGTGTGAACGCTGCACGGAAGCTGGGCGTTTACGTGCAATTTCGTACTACGCAATCTTTCGTGAGCAAGCAATGACAATTTTTTGCAGCAATAACAACAGTTTTTTCGTGTTCTTCAATGTGCATGTGATTCTAGATATGGTTGTGTTATTCCTTACATTGTTACGTTTGGTATGTGTTAATGAAAAAACAACTGAAGAAAAGCAGCAACGAATTTGCGTTCGATTGCAAGGTGACGGGATGGTTGTCGTGCAAAGGCACATTGCGCGTCACTCCGAATGAAACGCGTCTTTTCACTGTGAACACCCAGCAACGACGCTACGCGACGTCGCTTGATCGATACGTATTTATTTATTTAGAATATAACATCGCGTTGCGAATGAACTATAAACGCAGGTTAACACAATTCACGTAGCCCAAACTCGAATCGCGCGTTGTATTTAATGTATCGCGCCCCCTGAAGACATCTCACCCGCTGAGAACCATTCACCGCTTTCTTTCCGGTTTTCTGGGCCAACCCATGAAGGTAGGGAGAGTTTGTTGGGATAAAAACGCCTTAGGCAGCGTCCATATGTCTCGAGAGCGTGCGTTCCCGCTCTTATGCGCCTCACGACTCTCCTCAACGCTGGAGCAGCTCGTGCCCGCAAATTAACACAGGCAAAAACCCCCTGCCTGGTGTTGATTCGATTGAAAACGTTTGATCGAGCGATCAGTCGCTCGAGTCGGCGCAACGGCTGATGATTTCCCACCGTTTTCGACTTTCGTAGTGGGATTATGGAAAACAAGGGCAATAGTTTTGCTACAGGTTTAAGCCTCTTTCAGAGTGCAATCGCTGATCGCCGCGATGGCTTGTTTTGAATACAGATCGACGTGCGACGCGATGTCGATCGATGCTCACATTTATCATCCCATCGCGTCGCGCGGCGATCGAACTGTGAAAGAGGCCTCAGTGCCACCTGCTTTAGTGATGGAGCAGTAAGCTTGAAACTTGCTGTTTGCTTCGTGGCGCTGGCGTAAGAGCGCGAGCGCGGCGGGCGAGGGCGCTCGAGAAGGAGCGCGTGTTAGCGGCTAGCGAGTCGTGTGCCCACGATGACCATAGATATTGCGTAATCGCACGCTCTCGCCACGTATGGACAAAGCCTTATTGTGAAGATGAATGAGGACGAATGTTTCAAGTCCCGTCAAAAGAGGCCGACATCCGTCTGTCATCTGGCACAGCTTCCCGTCAGCCATCATAAAAAAAACTGATCAACAATTGATACAGTACAAATGAGGGAAAGTTGATGAAATGTACTGTACGATTACGTGAGAAATGACTTTTCTACATACATCGGTTAACCTTTCCTTCTCCACATATCCCCTCAAAGAAAGATGATCTTTATTTGATTGTGAGATCATGGGTCAACACAGCGATCTCTAACGATCGACTCTTCCTTTCTCAAAAGTGGATTGAGAGATTTTCGGTCTGACAGAGGAGTTTTCAGTGATTTTTTTGCGGTTTTTTCAACGTGGCTGCCACATAGGATACTAAAGCTCTCATTATATCATACACGGAAAGCTCGAAAACGAAATCCATAGTGAACGATGCCTTTAAAGGCAGCATACACGCTCGTAAACGTTGTAGGGATAACAATGCGAATCGAACCGTATGGCTTACAACATAATGCCTACGTATTTTGAAGCGTCAAAAACGACCCACGATGCCGTTACATGTGTTAGAAGTTGGCCCCGCCCTGTATTTTCACGCCCCTGTATTTGCCTTTTTCCTCTAACTCAGGGTTACTGGGTCATCTTCGCCGTCAGTGACGTGTGCGGTTCACTTGTTAGGCAACTCACCAACAGTACCGACGGTGAATATGACCCAGCAACCTTGCGTTGCAGGATGAGGCCAAATACAGGGGGCGTGAAAATACGGGCGGGGCCAAACTTGCTACTCCTGTAACGGCATTGTGGGTCGTTTTTGACGCTTCAAAATGCGTAGGCATTGTAATCTGAGATATACCATTCTATTTTCGTAGTTATCTCTACCACGTTTACGAGCGTGTATGCTGCCTTTGAAGGCCCAGCCCGAGTTCAAGGGCGAAATTTGAGATTCCCACACAATATTGAAATGGATATATCCTATATAATACCTAAAAAGCGCAAGCTCTTGATTCCTTTAAATAAACGATATATAGGAGGAAGCCACCCTGCGGCGCCCACATCAGGAAGCAACTTCGGCACGTCCCTTTTACGATCTTTCGAGCTCAACAGTGGCGAGACGAGCGATGGTTTTCGATTAACAACCGCGTTCTTCCTTTGATTCTCAGCCTCTCTGTTTATTCAGGTCGGCTCGCATACATCGGTTGCAAACGAAGGAAATTACAAGCTTCAGACAACTCGTCCACAATGCTTCAGCAGCTCAATTTTTAAGGAGCCATAGCTCTGTTCCATGGGGGCCTTATACGATTCCAGAGACATCATTGGAATCAGCGTGGGACCGTTTTCAAGATAGGCTAAAAAACAGAAAACTTTTCTGAGGTTGGACTGGGCCTTCAACTGAGAAGATCTAGCGATGGCGCGACCTTCAGCGAATAAATTCTGTACGCTGCCTGAGGATTAGTGCATACTTACAGCGGGGCGCGACAGCGACAGAGCATGTAATCCATATCGATTTTCGGTCGATATGTATGACATACACTATGTAGCGTCGCCCGTCGCGGGAAGTATGCACTGGGCCTAACGCAGGCAGCGTTATTGCGGCTACAGGTTTCTTCACAGACTCAGTGACTTGTTTACTGATTTCCCTCCTTCACCTATTCTAATCCTTGTTCTATCCTTATTCTTCTTCATCCCACGCAATTCTGATTACGTTCAGAGTACAATATTGGTGTTTACAAATGTGAACTTTACTCAAAATCTCATGCGAATGAGGTGGACTCCACACAATGGATAATCAGCTTATCCCTCAACGTTTTCTGTTCACGTCAGAATGAGGCGTTGCCCTCATTCAATACAAAATTGTATTTTCACCTAATGAGAGAAAGAAAGTGTCTACTACGCGCAGCAACGGGTGAGGAAAGGTCTCAGAAAAGTCTGGAAAATACATACAAAAGAACTAGCTGTGTCTGCACACTTCGAGATCAACTCGTGCGAATAATAGTATTGGTTTGCTGAACTGAACAGCCTAATCTGGTCCACGTCTGCTTCCATGGTTGTCCACTCTTTAATTTAAAAAAAACGTTTTTTTTCGTGTGCCTGGACGCCAAAAGTTACGGTTACTGTTAAAGCGCTGCATTCTACACTCGACTAATCGCAAAGAAGTGCAGCATTTTTCATATACAAGGAGGAAACTCAAAGTAATATATAATATGTTTCACTTTTGTTTTGCCATTAATTAGGAAGAGTAGAGTGACATGAAAGAAAGTCTACTACCCGAAGCGGATTCATCATTAGTATTTAAGAAATTACATAGAAGGTTAATTTTGCATTAGGAATGGTGAAGCGAAGGACTGAAATAACCATGAAAAACAATGAAAAACAATCTTAGACGATGAAAGGAGGCAAAAGCGCGCAGCGTATATTTTGAAACTAGCGTATAGTAGGAGTGGTCGCGAAACATATGGCTGCGGACCACTCAGCAGCCTGTTTGGCGTCGCGTGCGCCCGCGAGAGATGCGACGACCGATGGCCGCACGCGACAGGCGTGCCGGCTTCTGGTCAACCCCACCTAAGGCCTCTTTCAAAGTTCGATTGCTCTGCGACGCGACCGAATGAAAACACTGTGTATCGATCTGGTCGCGTCGCACGATCTGGTCGCCGGCCTTTCAGACAAGATCGCGGGAAAAGTCGCCCAATCGCGCGATTGGGCGACTGAGATGGCCAGATCGCGTCGCCATGCAGTGCACGGCGACGCCACCGATCGCGGCGACCGCTTCATATGTCCTCGTTCAAATTCCTCTTTTTTTCACGTTGATTCAGGCAAAATCAGTATAAGTGGGCAGAAAAATCATAATACAAAACCATTATTATCATAAAATGATTATTATCATTAAAAAAATCTTTGATACACTTGAGGGTGACAATAAAACTAGGATCCAAATCACAATTGACAATGTAGTTCAATGGTCTAAACGAAACCTTCTCCCTCTCTCCACTCAAAAAAGTCAAGTACTACACCTGGGTAAAACTACTAATCCGGAAGGCGGGTACAATATCGATGATTCAATACTCCAGCATGTTACCCTGGTTAAAAATTTAGAGATTCTTGTGAAATTGAATTTTGATAAGCATTTGAATAATATTGTTGCGAAAGCTGAACAGAAACTTTTCCTTCTGTTCAAATCGCTGAAAACTAAAGGTCCATTGCTTTTGGTTACAGCCTATGAAATTTACGTTCGATCTGTTCTTGAATATGGTACCTGTATCTACTTTCCTCATTGAAAAACCTGCGTTGCCAAACTAGAAAGAGTGCAAAACAACTTCACAAAGAAGGTCGTCATAAGGTCTCTTGGCTTCACGTATAGGAGTAATCCCCATGGCATAGTGAGGAATCGTATGCTTAATTTGGATACTTTACATTACAGACGCAAAAGAAATGATTTAATTTTGGTATATAACACTATAACTGGAAGACTGGGTCTCAAAGCTCATTCATTTTTCAAACTGGATGAATCAAATACTAGGGGAGAAAGGTTCAAGCTTAAATCCCGTCAACCGCGCACCTCTTTGGGGCGCAGCTTCTCCATCTTCAGAGACGGCATAGAATACTTGAAGATGAGTCATACTGTTCAGATACCGATCAACTTCACTAAATTCAAAACACTTGTCAAAAATTACCTTCATTGTCAAGAAAGGATCTATCAATCGTTTTACGCTTTTTTCTTTCGAAACCTGTCATTTTTCAAGTTTCTCGATGTTTTCGTTGTTTTTCTGCCCTTTCTATGTTTCTACACGTCTGCAAGGGCGTGTAATAAAGTTAAAGTTAGATGGCAAAGCACAATGCACCTTTTTATCATAAATGACTAGCCAATAGCGCGACACCGCGAACATGAAACAGGCGTCGATTGGAATGTGTACGTAAAAGTGCGCGGTCGCCAACTTCCGCGATTGGGCATTCACACTTCCAAAATCTGCGATTTCCACGGCGACGCGACGGTCGCGTCGCCGTGCCCACGATCGCGTCGCAGAGCGATCGAACTCTGAAAGAGGCCTAAAGCCATTGATGGTAGGACTTAGGCGCATTTCGGCTACCGTATTCCGG
Source organism: Aplectana chamaeleonis (assembly GCA_029168955.1). Classification (NCBI taxonomy): domain Eukaryota; kingdom Metazoa; phylum Nematoda; class Chromadorea; order Rhabditida; family Cosmocercidae; genus Aplectana; species Aplectana chamaeleonis. Next base: position 2,435,454 of record JAPDOI010000050.1, on the reverse strand, counting down.
CAATCGCTTCAGGACTAAACGCTGGATTTCCTATTAGCCCAAGCCATTGGCAGCTTGATTTACTTCAGACGCGCGCGTTTCGCGTCGCAGTTTCGCTGCATAGCGCGCTTGCTCCCTATCCACATAAAGCCAATGATGGTAGGAATCAGCGCTTTCCGGGTGCCGTTTCTGACAATAGTTCCGGGACCCAACGCCCGCTTTCCCTTTGCGTCGCATCTGTTTCGCAACCTCATTCAGTTCGATTGCGCGCATTTCCTTTATGGTGTCACTCTGGAGCATATTATGCAGAGGTTGGATCAGACCAGAACTTGTCACGCCGCGATTTTTCCAAGCTTTCAGAGCTAGAGTCTTCAAACTCTGGGCGTGCTAGCTTAGAAAAAGACACTCAACTAAAAATCGTTCTCTGCATTCATCACTTCATGGGCCCTTTAGCTCTACTGATTTTGCGAGAGGAGGAAAACCCCGGGTTGGTGATAACATTATTGTGGAGTGTGAAAAAAAACACGGTGTATAAATAGATATCGTTTCAGGAGTTTATGCAAGGAACTACTTCGCTGCTTTTTTCTTGGGTGGAGCTATAAAAAATCCCACTTCTAAGCATTCCGATTGTTCGTGTTTTCGCGGCATTCTCGGCCACGAGAAATTTCCCAAAGGAGTTTTTTAGTTGTTGTTCTACTCATAAGATCGACGAAAAATTTTCTCCAAAATGAGCTACAAGTATGTATTCCAAACAACACCGCATCGGTGTGAATCACACTGGGTATGTAATTGGTGTGATTCACATGCCTTACCTAATTTATAATTCTGCTTCTACATCTCGGTATCATACATTCGGAAAAGAAAACTCTGGACTCCGAAGTTAGCTTTTACGGACAATTAAGAAAATACACCATCCAAAAATGATTAATTCATTGTGGAATATCCAAAAATCGTATTCATAGAAAATCGACGAGCGATGCGATGTTGACTGTAAATTGAAATAGATGGAGAAAATGGTTTTCTTCAAGGGGTGCTGAAGTGGTCAAACTCTTCATCTGAAAAACTCTTTCAAGCACAGTTTGAAACTTTATTGACATTATCCGAAGAGCTTGTCCGGAAACCTCCTGGTTCAATGGTGATCAAGTGGTTAGAAAACTAATCGATAACGTGATGAACAGTGAGTGGAACAGGCCTAGCTAAAGGGCGAAGGGATGGAGCACGTTGGGCTCCTGAAGCGATTGCCGGATTACGGTACCCGAAATACACCGAAGTCCTACCATCAATGGCTTTGAACCCCACCATACTCCGCAGGGGCCGAATGCATCAACAGGACGGGTTGGGGCATGTGCAGGGAAGTCTGCGCCTTTGAAGATATCCATGAAGCACAAAATCAATCGTGCTCTAGCTAGGAGGCTGGGGCAGCTAGAGCAGCGAAAAACACTGCTGCAACACGATTGATCTACTGCCCTCGCACTGCGATCTTCAAGAATGCTGACTGCCCTACCTCTGCCCCAACCCAGCGCGTTGATGCATCCGGTCCCAGGCCTGCACATCTCACGAAATTGGGGCAGCTCAGCAATTTTATGACTTTTGAATTTCTGCAAAAGCGATTTTTTTGATAGAAGATTCTTGCGTGTGTCTATAACAAAAACTTTATGTGTATTCGTAATGGTTGTAAGAGGAAAAATTTGCGTTTCCAATATTCCCGGTGAGTTTAACTCCAAAATTTCGAAAAAAAAGTTTGCCCTTTACCACGGTGATTGCTCGCAACTCTGAGGACGCCCCGCTGTTATCGACTGTCGACCATGTCCATGTTTATCGACGGCAACATGAATTTTGGAGAAAAAAGCACCGGGCACTCTGAAAACGTTAAGTTTTCCCCACACACGCACACACACAACACCAATACACATGAAGTCTTTACTATGGAAGCTCGCAGCATGTAATAACATGAAAAAATAAAAAAACAGAGAGAACCATAACCTAGAGAGAGACTATCAGCTGTTTCCCTATCAATTGATTGCAAACATATTTTCGAACCACCCATGGCTACAGTCTCCATAGTGAAAAACGCAACCACACCAACGCTTTTTTTCTGTTGCCGTGGACTGTAACAGTGCGTTAATGAAAATAGTTTTTCTTCAAATTTTTATTCGTTACTTTTCGCCAAATACTGAGTTAACCTACTAATACGTTAACACTTTAATTTCGCAGATTGTTAAAAATCCATCGCGACGAGAGGCATTCTCCGTTTTAGAGCTTGCGTAACAGTGTCAAGCGGAGATCCATTGCTAAACTGAGCATTTCGCCAGCGTTCTCATTGGCAACCAAGTCAGCTGTCGTCTCCCACCTAGTTACGTAATACACCAAAACGCAGATTTTGCTGTAGCTCGAAGAGCAGCACTTGTCGCTTCAGCAAAGTTATGAACAGGAAGTGAGACGTCGTTTAAACTTCAGCTCCCGAGCGGCGCGGTGAAGCGCGATTCTTGAATGTCGGTCGTATCGCACCACATGGTCCATATTACAGAAATGCACTGCGTCGTGCCGCTCGGCGGCCGGGGTGTAAATGTAGTACCGCGCATATTTTCTGCAAAAACGGCGTTTTGCGGCTTTTTTTGCGCGCACAAATCGCCGCTTCGTCATAACTCGCTTCAGAGTGGTCCTAAATCAATTTTGAAGATATTTTCCGATTTCCCTCATCGAGGGGATTCTAACGGTATATAGAAGTATAAACTTTTATGAAAATTGTCAGCTTTTTTTCTAGAAAAAAACGAATTTTCAGCCCACTTTTTTCAATTTTTGGATTTTCCCGTGTGAAACTTGCCATGAGGGATGTGTGAAATGGAAAATAGGAAGCTCTCAAATATATTCTAACTAGTATTGTACATTTCATTCTGTGAAGACATTTTTACACGCGCTTACAGAGCCCACAATGACTGGACCTCCATAACCCCAATTCTTCAAAGGATTATAACTTTTGTAAAATATGTTTACTAGGGTTTATGAAGTATTCAATAAACTCCTCCCCTCACGGAGCATCCGAGCGGTGACAAGCATCCGACTACCGCCGCGAATTTAGACAGATGATTTTAGAAAACCTCGAACTTTCAGCTGTTCGTTACACACTTTTCATCGTTCTCAGCGTTATTTTATTTGTATTCGCCTTTATAAAGTTTGAGGTAAGCAAATCAGGCGAAGTGTGATGACTCGACTTGTATGCGAACCTTTCTAGAGCGAAATACGCTCCTATCCATTTTTTGTAGCATAACAGTTTTGATGGCTGCATTTAGTGATTTACCCGTTTTTAAGCTTCCGTTTTCAGTCCTCAGCCGAGTGAGGAAATCCGAATCGCTAGGCCTTTTAGAACGCTGGGCTACCTTCTGATTACTAAATTCCGTCCTGCATTCTGGTTAAACATAGCAGCTTCCCTCCTTCTTCTTCTTTGCAGCCGCAAAGAGAGTAATTGCTATAGGTTCAGAAACTGGGCGACCAGCGTTGGATTCGTCCAAAGGTCTATTGTAGTCAATGTTGTAGGGTTCTTTGGACAGTTGAATAAGTTTAGGGTATTGTGGCCAGGACCACCACAGTCCGGGCAAACGTCGGGAGTGCTATTGTCGATCCTGTTCACGTAGGACTTCAGGAACGTTGAGTGCCCACAGCGCAACGAGGCTAGAGTGCATCTGGCACGTCTACTAAGCTGAGACTCAGACTCAGAAACTCGAGGCGGCACAGTACCCAGAATAGGATTAACAGCCGCTCTTTCCAGATACAATCTGACAAAATGGGTGTGCTCCTCGCGCAACAGACGGAGGCGTTCTTGATATGAATCGTGCCATCTTTGCAGATCGACTTTATCTGGAGCATCGGCAAAAGGTTTTCTGATGCCTCTCTCTCTCTTACAGGCTCAAGTACTCTCCAAGATGGGTGGTTGGGCTGCTTGACGATGTTAATGTACAGCTGCTGGGCCTAGAGCTGACAGTGCTCCTTTACTGGTAGCACCCGTGTCTCGGCGTGTAAATGCTCGATTGGCGAACTCCTAGCACATCCGGTGGCGATCCGAAGAGCAGCGCTTTGTGCACGCTGCACCTTAGTCCAGGATGAGTCCGATACTAAGTGCTGCCAAACCGGTGCCGCATACTCTAGGGCGGGCTGCAGTATAGCCTTATACGTGGTCAGAATAGTTTCCTTACTGCTGCCCCATGATGTAACTCCCAGTGCCCTTAGCACATTGAGTTTAGCTCTTACAATTGCTTGCTTTTGCTCGGTGTTCTTGTGAAACTTCAGCGACGGATCGAGTATAAGGCCGAGTAGTTTGAAGAAGCGAGCAGCAGGCAGGCGATCTCCACCCCAGCTGACATCGGGATGGGCGCTGTGCTCTTTGGGGTCCGTTGTGAAAACTGATACTGAAGACTTGGCAGCTGAGACAATGAGCATCTTGTTATCGAAATAGCTTTTCAAACCAATCAGGTACTCGTTGATCTTGCTCGCGGCCACTTGTATGTCGCGGTTTTGGCACATGATAGTCATATCATCAGCGTAGGCGACAACTTTAATGTCCTGGGGAGGTGCCGGAATGTCCTCTAAGTACAGATTAAACAGAGCGGGCGATAAGACTCCGCCTTGCGGAACACCGGCAGCTATGGGGATACTTTTAGAGACATGATTTTGAAACATAACTTTTGCTCGACGGCCCTTGACGAATGCTGTTATCCAACGCTTCTGCCACGGTGGAATAGATGACTTCAGTATGTTATCCGATAGAATACCCACGTTAACACTGTCGAATGCCTTTGTCAAGTCCAGGGCTACAGCAACGGTCCTGAGGGGCTTTCTCATGTTGAAGCCGTCGATGGCATAGCCAACGATTTCCAAAAGCGCCGTCGTGGTGGAATGTAGCTTCCTAAAGCCGTGCTGGTGATGTTATTTCTCATTATGCTGAGCCAAATCATTGACGACAAGCTTTTCAGCAACCTTGGCTAGAGGTGACAAAAGGCTTATTGGCCTGTTTCCCTGATACCCAGAAGTACCACCTCGCGAAGGTCTCACCAGCGACCTTTGCCAAGGGCCATGTTTAGAGAACCCTCTCGCCCGTTCCAGACGTTCTCAGCCGCAGTCGTCTCTCTGTCATAGGCTCGCCTAAAAACAGTTCTGGTAACTTCCCTCAGTCCCCCTCAGCGCCCCTATTTAAAAGAGATACGCCCCCCGCGAATACACTCTTCGCCACACATTGCACGGAAAAAACTTTTAAATTCGCTCACTGTAGAGCCCCCCAACAACTCCATCCTTTGAAAATCAGCCAGTAAATCTCTCAAACAATGCCTTATCCGAATTTCAGGTGATTCCGTGCCCATCTCGATAGTCGCCAACTTCGACTATTCATAGCCCCCACCCCACTGTCGCAGCTCACCCTCGCCCCGCCAGGCGATGGTGGGTCGACGGACGAAAATGGAACTCTTCCACCACCGAAATTGTATCAACATTATACTACGACACTTTTGGGCCCTCTCACGGCCTTGATTCACTCAAAATTCTAGTCCCCTTTAACCACCCATGACACATTTTTCGCAATTTTTTCTCGGTTTTAGACCGCCATTTTCCAGCCACCCGGCATGCAACCTCACTCCGCCTGCGTGGGCTTACAAACTGCTTTTTTACCTTAAAGGCAGCATACACGCTCGCAAACATGGTCGAGATATCAGCATAAACAGGCCCGCACGGCCCCTACCATGTCGTCAACGACGGTTTGAAGCGCTGAAAATCATCCAGAATGACATAGTTTGAGCAATCATGTCTCGCACGCCCGTATTTTCACACCCCTTCGAGTAACAGAATAAAAAGTTAAACTCGAGAAAACATGTGATAATTGACTCTGCCAGCGCGTAGCTAGATGCCTCACACGGTAACCGGAGATGCCCAGGGTTTCGGAGGCATCTAGTCTAATTTCGACACGAGAATTTACGTAAATTACGGAGAGTTTGGCCTCAGTTGGTGAAATTTTAGCTGCAGCGCCCGCATAATCTACGTGAATTCTCGCTACAGCATCCGCATATTCTACGTAAATTCTCGATACAGCCCTCGGTCGATCGACCCAATAAGTCCCGATCTGTACTAGAAAGGCGATAATCTCTGCGATCGACCGCAACGCCGTTTCTTCCCCACGGCATGCACCTTCCCAGCGGCCAAAAATACCTTCGGCAAGGTTTTCCAGAGAGCGACACGGGGTCACCCCCCACGACCAGCCACAGTCTTTCAAGTAAGCACTCTGTGAGTTGACTGGGCCAACACTGTTCGAACGGCATCCCAGCTTTCCGCGTAGCCAGCGCGGGTTTAGGATTGCAATACAACACAGGCTGTCGCTAAATCCGTAGATTCTCGCTACAATTTTATAGCGAGAATATACGGGTATAGCGACAGTGAGATCAATGTTTCGAATTTAGCCTTCGTTTTTACGTAGAATACGCGCAGAATTTGCACCCTTGTAGCCTCCACACAAGAATATGCGGGTTTTAGCTATCGTAGCCAAAACCCGTAAATTCTGGCTACATGGAATGGGGCGGCGTTTCAGGCCGCGCCCTCGGAGGCATCTAGCTACGCGTTGGCAGAGGAGAGTGATAGCACTATCAAAAGGGAGTGCACGAGAGAAACAGCTCGATTTACCTGGATATTACATGTTTGTACGCCGATGAAATCCTCCATTTTCAAAAGCCAGCCGGACTAGAGCGGCATTCTCAAAAGTGGACGAGAGTTATTCGGTATGTAAACATGTTTTACTCAAGCAAATCGAGCTGTTTCTCTCGTGCACTCCCTCTCGATAGTGCTATCACTCTCAATTATCACATGTTTTCTCGAGTTTGACTTTTCATTCTGTTACTTGAAGGGGTGTGAAAATACGGATGTGCGAGGCATGATTGCTCAAATATCGTCAAATATTGTCATACTGGATGGTTTTCAGCGCTTCAAACGTCGTTCACGACCTGGTAGGGGCCTTGCAGGCCTATTTATGCTGATATCTGGACCATGTTTGCAAGCGTGTATGCTGCCTTTACCAGAACTGTATTCATTTCCCCCTTTCAAGCAAGATCCACAGAATTTTCGACCCCCGAATGTACCACCTCACCAATGTCTCATTAGCGACCTTTGCCATATGCCATGTTCAGAGGACCCTCCCGCCCGTTCCAGACGTCCTCAACCGCAGTCGTCCCACTCGTGTGGGCTCGCCTAAAAATAATTTCTGGAAACAGTCCTCACTTCCCCTCAGCGCCCCTCCACAAAAGAGATACGCCCCCCGCAAATACACTACTCGTCACACACGGAAGCGCTCCCAAGATCGCTCTCCGTAGAACACCCCAACAACTTTATACCTCGGAACTGGGCCCGAATACCTTTTGAAGAACGCCTTACTCGAATTGCAGGCCATTTCGCATCCATCTCGAAAGTCGCCATCTTCAATGTCGCTTACCACTTTTGTGTTCCGCCTTCAAAAAGTTCTCCTCCGCAGCGTGTAAAACATTCAACCTTTCTAGACCACATCTTTGGGGGTATCAGATTAGTCATAACTTTACTCATTCTCTAGCCCACGCGTTGTGAGCCGCCGAACACCCTTTCGCGGCTCGTTTAGTAGTCAAAAAGTGGCGACCTCCAATGTTTGAGCTCTGCCAACACTTTAGCCATTAGGTGTGAGGAGTACACCGGCTAAGGCTTTGCTCTCTCTCCGGTGTTGCTTTCTCCTTTCTATTTGACAATTCTTGAGTGTAGAGGAGAGCTGCAAAATCGTTACTAATCATTACTTTCCTTCAGGCTCCGTCCATAGGTGGGAAGAACGCTCGTTCTCGCTCTCTAGGGACCGTATGCATATCGCCCTCGGCCGGGGACGATGGGAGTCCCCGTCCCCACGCGGGGAGTTTCCCGGAGATGAAAACGTGGGGAGCCCCTCGATGCATAGTGAGGGACCCCTTCACTCTCTCCGCAGGGAGACTTCCCGCTTCGACGGAATGGCTTGGCGTCGAATGAAATGTTGTGTGCGATTGCGGTGTGATGGTGTCACTTGCGCGCCCTCTATTTTTTCAAGATTTCTATACAGCTTCTTTGTTCTTTGAGCCGCATATCGTGATGTCTCGACTTAATATCGAAATTCGAAGAGGACAGATCACGATAATATAAAAATGCATCTCGTCTTATTCATCGTATTCTTGTTCTTTTCGATTGCTAAGAAGAAATAATCGACTGGACTGTTGTAGACTGAACTGTGGTACAACTATTTATTGAAGAGAGTCACCTCTCCGTACCACTCTACAACAACAAAATGAGCCACTATAACTAAACGAGCCGCCTTAAGAAGGGAGCGGACGCGGCCTCCGATGGCAGGCCCCGCCTGCGACGAGAGACCACGGGGGCAGACGAGAGCGCGAGTCATACATAAGATGCCGCTCCCCCGCGTCCACCCCTCCGCGCCCATCGATCGACGGAGAATGATGACAAGAACAAACCAAGGAGGAAAAGATAGGAACGAGGTAATAGAGGAAATTAACAGTTAAGAAACAGGTACTGAACGGAAATCAAATCGCCTAGGCCATTACATTAGTAGAACTACGGTACAACAGTGGATTTTAAACTGCTATTCTTAACATGCCCGCACTAACAGGAGAGTCGTCCCGACTCACATCACTAATGATATCACTAGGCTCCTCTCCGAACATTCCTGTTTTCCATACCATTGCTCCTTCGACCACTGTCCCGACTGTTCCCTACGTCACTAGAACTGGGTCGATCTTCTCCATCTGGTTTGATGCTGAAACAGCAGTACTTTTAGAACCACAACTATGCTTCATAAGTTCCCACACTTCGATCGCATTCGTGGCATTAGCTCCGATGCCATGGCAAAGTGCCACATTTGAGCCGGCTCTGTGCTCGAACCGCACTCTTGTTACTGCCTCCACGGCTTCCACATTATCGACATATAGGTGACTGCACCCCTCCGTGGTGAGATGCGTAGATTTTCCCTTTCGGAGCTTCGACTCCTTCCTTTCATCACTCCAGCTCCCTTGTTCTCCAGCAGAGGCGTCGTTCTCCAGTTCGAACCTGTTGGCCACTTTATTCGATCGCGCCATTTTGTGTGTCGGACTGGGAACAGCGACAAGAACACACTGCCCAAAACAACCGTAGTCACATCGATGACGCAGGTTGAGTGGATTCTCTATGCCGATACCCGTTTTGAAACATCGAATCTTGTGACTCGTTTGAATCTCTGCGGAGGAGTTCTTTCTGGGCTTCCCCCCCTTCCTACGAGTTCTAACAGGCTGCACGGGCTCTTCTGATACCCCTTTAGGTAGCCTCTGAACCGCATGGAATTTCACTCTGCTGGGTTCGTCAGGCCTAGACTTACATGAGGTCTTATCTCGGCGCCTCTCAGGCATGACCCTATTGCATCGCATCGATCTCCGGCAAGCTCCTGACTGATCACGGTCATGGTTCTCAGCGCCTTTCCCTTGATCTGTTGCTGCACAACATTTCAACTCAAGCTTCCGCTTAACCTTCGAGCGCAAAAGCTTCCTGGGCAACTCGACCTTGTCTGTGTTCACCATGTCTGCTGTTCCGCAAGGTGCTTCGTCTTCACCTTGTTTGAAGACTTTTGCTCCCACAAAGGTGTCAGCGACAGGAGCATGGACTTCAGGAGTCGTTCGACTGTTCCTGACTTTTGCACCAGCAGACCGAACAACGGGGTCTTGCGGCTGCTTTCGCAGCTTCTGAGTACGCCTGTTCTTAACTGCACTGAAGGTTTCGCCTTCGCTGGGAGAGATCGCCGCTCTCTTAAACCGCTTAAGGTTAAATCCCAACTTGCCTAAGGCGTTAGTGCCAAGAACTAGCGATCCGTCACCTCCCTTCATCACGAAGCATGCGATCCTTCGCTTGTTGCTGTTTCCAATCTGCATGGAAAGCCTTATCGCTCCCTTGAAGACCATAGCATTCCCAGAAGCGTCGTACACCGGAGCACATCCTCTCAGTGGAATCTCTTCAACGTCGTTATCCAAATCGAACCTTGACTTAAGAGCTTCTTCCAACATCTCCAGAGGGATGATGCTTACTTGGGAACCTGTGTCCAACAAAGCCTGTCGTGAGAATCCTAGGAGATGTACCTCAGATGACATTTGTCTTCCCACTAATTCGTCCTGTGGTCTGGATGAGCCTGCGGCTCCACAAATCCACTTGTTCAGCGAAGCCGTGAAATTCTTCACTGGTCTTTCCTCTGCTGCCCCACTGCTTCCACTACCTTCACGCTGCGAAGGCTCTCCAGAAGCTCGGCATTTACGGGAAAGATGGCCAGTCCTGCCACAATTGTAGCACTTCAACGGTTTCTTTGGTTCTCCACTTGACGACACAGCTACAGAACAGTTAGCTGGCTCTAGTTTAGCGGGACTAGCATGTGTCTGACTTCCTCGTTTCGACGGCGAAAGCATGTCCTTGCCTACTTCGGCGGGTTTTGATCGGCATGGCTGTGCAGCTTTCCGCATCGCTGAAGCGACATCTCGACTTCGCTCACAGCGCTGAGCCAATCTTTTGACCATCTCGTATTCACACCCTTCTGGTGCAGCCTCCAGCGTTGAATATAGCTGCAAGTACTCGGGCCAGTCCGTTAGTTGTGTTACGAGTTCCACAGCTCGTGTCTTCGACAGCACTTCATCGGAGGCATCTTGATAAGCCATCCTGGTCAGTCGTTCAAGCTCGATACAGAATCGAGTGACGTCGACATCTTTCTTCAAGTGCTTCAGTTCCATATAGGCCTTCATTTGCTGCGCAGGATTGCTAGCGCTCAGAATCTTCCGCATTCCATCGATGATTCCGTCGAGACTTCCTTCGCGGATGCTTCTTGGCAGCGCATCAGCTACTGCTTTAGGGAATCCGTCGAGCTTGGAGAGGAAGAGGTGCGTAAGCATAGCGTTATCTAACCCAAGGTTCAAATATTTCATCCTAAACCTGAGTACGAAGTCGTCGAACTGTTTTCCCTTGGGATCTGCAAAGGTCTCCACCTCTGGTGAGCTCATAGCAGCGAACATATGCCCCAAGTTTTGGTGACTTTCGAGATTTTCATACCCTCTATTGAGAAAAGGGTTCACTCGCGTCTGCCAGTCCGAATGCGTCTCTCTCTGCTGCTGCGATCCGATTGCGATGCCCCGAGAAGCATGAGGCGAATGAAGTTTGAAGCACTCCGACTCGAGCCCAACGCCTGGAGAGCTTCTTGGCTCGCCTCTTGCTGCCTCGAAGAGATCAAAGTCTGCGTTGTAGACGAAGTTCCGGTTGGCTTCGTCGAACGTGCGCTGCTCGACCGTGGCGTTTGGAGCATCTGTGACAACAACGGTGGCTGGTTGACCCTGAATAGTATCACTCTGATCCGATCGCCTATGTTGCTTACAAATCTCCACGAAAGCTCTCGTTTTGCTCACAACCTCTGTGGCATCGACGTTGAACAGCTCGGACAGTTGCCGCAGACAATGGTCGACTTCAGCAGACTGCTCACGCTGCTCCTCCATGGCGATAGCGAGGTTTTCCGAAAGTGTGACCGTTTCGGGTCTTCTCACCTTATCGGCACCCTGGCTAGAGAGCACGCTGACCTTGTCCATGAGTACATTCATCATGATTTGCATCTCGGCCAGCTGCTGGGATGTTGTGGGCTCATTCAGCGCCAGTCGTTGCATTTCCATAACGCCTTCTTCCTGAGCGTTGCTGCTTGACGGCATTAGTCTGCAATCACTAATCGTCACTGGCGATTAGGCTATCGGCCGCGAGACAATAGCGATCAATTTGTAGTCGGGCTCCTACACGGAACAGCGACGAGCGTCACTACAACGTACCCCCACTCTGTGACGGCGTCGATCGACACGCACGCTACCCACGCAGCGACGAAACACAATAGTGTATTCCGTGAATAACACTGATGCGTCTCACCACACGGGCACGCACACGCGACCGCACCGCGTGAATGAGGATACACTGCTTCCAAGTAGGAGCAGGACTACACGCCGTAACCGCTTGACAACGGCTTAAGGGCGGATCGCTGGTCCTCTTCTTCGGCCTCGGTTCGGCCCCCAAATCGACTGGACTGTTGTAGACTGAACTGTGGTACAACTATTTATTGAAGAGAGTCACCTCTCCGTACCACTCTACAACAACAAAATGAGCCACTATAACTAAACGAGCCGCCTTAAGAAGGGAGCGGACGCGGCCTCCGATGGCAGGCCCCGCCTGCGACGAGAGACCACGGGGGCAGACGAGAGCGCGAGGCATACATAAGATGCCGCTCCCCCGCGTCCACCCCTCCGCGCCCATCGATCGACGGAGAATGATGACAAGAACAAACCAAGGAGGAAAAGATAGGAACGAGGTAATAGAGGAAATTAACAGTTAAGAAACAGGTACTGAACGGAAATCAAATCGCCTAGGCCATTACATTAGTAGAACTACGGTACAACAGTGGATTTTAAACTGCTATTCTTAACAAAATGTATTTTCTGAATATATTTTTATAGTTTATGGAGTTAGCGATGAACGAAGTTCAAAACTATTAATTTTCCGTTCTGTTTTTTTTTGGAAAAAAAAACCGTCTGTTGGTGGAAGAATCGAATGCGCATAACGACCGGAGGTCGCGATCAACCCACTAAACAAAATTTTTTCAATGCGGTTTGTTTTGGACCCTGACTGCAAAAAGCATTCCAATCTGTTGAAATAGCAAAAAAAATGAAAAGACAAACTCAAAATCATCAATTTTTGGAACAAAATTGAAGTGTGGGAAATAACTGGAAAAAATAGAAAAGTATTTTTCGCAGGAAAATTGTAACATAGCTGCATTTATACAAAAGGAAATCATTTTCTTCTAAACTGGAGAATATTATCCGTAAAACTGCACCCTATAGAAAAAACATGCTCAAGAATGCTGAAATTCTCCAGCTCCCCCCTAGTCCGGAGTAGGGGACGTTAGGAGCCCCCGCAGGTGAGATAGGGCCACTCGCCGAGGGCTCTCGAGACATTATGCAATACGGAACCCCCGCCGGGTGCCCCTCATCCCCTGGCGGGGCCCCCATTCCCCGTCGGGGGCGTTATGCATACGGCCCCAGCACTCTTCAGCGGGTACAAGGGGGGGGGGGGGAGGACGGAGTACGGGGTGGCGTCGGCGCCAGTCGGCTGGCAGCAGTGACCGCTCTCGGCCGAGTCGCCCAGACAGGGAGATCGATGGCTCGCTGGCTCGATAATTGACGGTCGGAGGAGATCACGCATGCGAGATCAGGGCCTGCATGGAACTCGGCCGTTTTTTTTTAACAAAAAGGGTGACGATTTCCTATATTAAAGCAAACACTCCCTGAGTTTTTTGAGGGCTAAAGTTCTTTGCTAAGGAGGACACAATCTCCAAATCTTCAAGGGGTTGGAACCCCGGGTGGGCGAGAAACTGACATGAAGGCGAAGTTTTCTCGATTTTTTCAAGGGGTTGGAACTCCAGGTGGGCGAGATTCTGACATGCAAACGACTTCAGCCTCTCAAAACACTCAGGGGCTGTTTACTTTAATAAAGGGAATCGTCACCCTTATTGTTAAAAACGGCTGAGATCCATGCACAGACCCTGATCTCGCATGCGTGATCTCCTCCGACCGCCAATTATCGAGCCAGCGAGCCATCTATCTCGCTGTCTGGGCGACTCGGCCGAGAGCGGTCACTGCTGACAGCCGACTGACGCCGACGCCACCCCGTACTCCATACTCCCCCAGCTCAGATAGAAACAGCCCACTTCCCGCCGGCCAAGTCGGGCAAGTCGACTTCGCGCGGCCCCAATTTCGTGGGCGTGGCACAGCACCCCACTTCCCGCTGAGAGAGAGGTTTTCCCGACTTCCTGCGGAGTGTCGGCGGGCAGTCGGCTTCCTCTGTCGGAAGGGCGCTGGTTATGTGGGTACAAAGAACATGTCGGCGACGGCGCACATTTCTTGTCGTCAATGCCCTCATGCTCTATTGTTCCATTCTTTCGTTGCGTTTTGGCTTTTACCGCACCTCACTATACGGGTATGTGAAAATTTCTCTTTCGTGATTTTTTTTTGCATTTTGGTTTTTCATTGGAATTTTCTCCGCCGATGGAGTTCAAAAACAATAAAGCTGAAGAAAAATAAATTCTTGAATTTGATGTTCACCTACTATACATAGGATCCGATACATTGTCGGATATATGGATTTTTGCTTACGCGGATTCGGGGGTACACTCTGTAATTCGTAATTTCAATGATTCGGATTTATTCTTCATAGTAAGTCGGATACGGACTGATTCGAAATGGTGTTCTTTCGTTGAATTTCGACTTCACACAACGATTTGGGTTCAGTGCGTTTTGGGTATGAGCCAGCTGGTGACTAACAAAGAACGTTTCCCTTCACTTATCTAAAAAAGATTTTTTAACCCCTACCTAGAAAATTCTCATTTTCTTATCCCTTATGCTGAATCTGAAGCGTGTTTGTGCCTGACTTTTAAAACTACATTTTAGGAGTGCTGAGTGCAAACCCTCGCGAAAGCATTTTTGGATGTTGCATCAGCTGATGGGCATTGAGTGTTGTTTTTATGGTCAATTTTAAAAATGATCTTCTTGCTTGTAACTAAATGTATTCGCTCTTCGTGTTGTGGGGAACTCTGTTTGCGTTAGGCACATAAGAATTTGATCTGTTGAGCGCTGTTACGTGTTTATGATAAATTATATAGTTTACAGCAATGTTAGTAGGACCTGGTGAGGTTGCGGACTCGTGTTAAAACTACGGTAGAATCTGGCACTTTGCCAGATTTCGTCATCGATCAGAGCCACAGCTGATATTCTCGTGCGCAGAGAGACGACAGTTGGCGCCGATCGATGACGAAATCTGGCTAAGTGCCAGATTCTACCGTAGTTTTAACGCGAGTCCGCAACCTCACCAGGTCCTACTAACATTGCTGTGAACTATATTTCCTTTGAGGCCTACTGCATTGTAAGCATTTCTTCTAAACATTGTAGAGTGTCGGCAAGTAACTAAAAGCTTAGATAGCGACTTAGCAGAAACGCTAAGCAGTAGGGTTTTGGCGCGAAAAACGCATGCATTCCGTTGCGAAACGTAATCCAATTTTCGGTTGTTTGCGAAAGAAAAAAAAACCAGGGATGGCAACTTTTCCTCTGCTCATGTATCAAAGCCAGTGAAATACTAATGAAACGGCCGCAAAATAATCTGCAGTCATTAGAGGGTGGACACAACAATATCGTCTACAACATCCACCCTCCAACTTCGCAGAAGAGCTAAAAAAGCGTTTTCTTGCGATTTTCCGCCCTTTTCTCATACCTCCATCATATTTATGTTTTCCGGCGTACAAAGATATTGCTAGAATAATCCCATCAAGATCAACAAGATGGTGTCAAAATTTTGTTGACAGCTTTTACTATACGTTAATGATAGGTATGTTTCCTTTTCGGAACACGTTTTCATTCTTTGGAATGAAAGAGCCGGCTGGGCATACTAACGAGTCAAAACGCGTTTGCGAAGGAGCAACATAAGCTCTGGTGCATCCCTAGTGACGGGACAGGGGCTTTCTACACACCGAGGGAGGAGTTGTCCGGCCTTAAAGGCAGTGTCCACGATAAAAACTGTGTCTGATTTTTTGGTGGATATCGGCAGCTGCGGGACCTAGCGCAACCCTGACGTTGGAAATACTAAGAAAAATGAGCTCGGAACTGTCCCCTACGGCCTCAATGTTGGGCACCCGTCAGCTCATCACACCCAGATGCACTTTCCACGCCCACCGACGTCAACAAATGAATGCTCCAGATTGTGATATGAGCGATGGTTTCCGATCAATAGCCCCGTTTTTCTATTTATTCCCAACTTCTCTCTTTACTCAGGTCAGCTCGCATACATCGGCTGCAAAAGACGGAAGTTACAAGCCTCGGACAACTCGTCCACCATGCTTCCCTAGCTCAATTTTTGAGGGACCATAACTCCGTTCCTAGAAGGTCTTGCACGATTCCAAAAACATCATTGGAATCAGCATGGGATCGTCTCCAGGATAGGTGGAAAAGCAGAAAAACGATTCTTATCGTGAACACTGCCTTTAAGCGGCTCTAATTCCGCTCTGGACCCCTTCGCTTGCTTTAATTAGCGTGACGTTTCGAACTGCAAAAACGGAACAACTCCTCCCTCGGTGTGTAGGGAGCCCCTGTCCCCCTAGTGACCTGTTGATTTCGATTATCACCAGCAGCGGAGCGGTGGGCCTCGGTGAAATATAACTAGTGATAAGGAGGTTTTGACGAAAAAGCCATCCTTCCGCGCTGTGATAACCGAAAACATGAGTTCATCTGGAATGAAACAGAGTCTACCTATAGTTGATGAGTACTTAGAGCTATGAACCGAATTTCAATACCATCTGGGTGAAGCGATTCTAGAAATATCCTTTTCATCCTGGAAATGCAAATTTGAAGGAAGTATAAAGAATGACGAAAAAAACGCTTTTTTCGCAAAGTACGCAGGCAGGTATTGTATTTGCCACAGAATGCAGGTAAAGCGACGGCGAAATAACAAGCCAGTGTTGTTTCATTGCCTAAAAATGCCCATGGAAGGGTTACGAAATGTCTATGAAAGTGCCGCAAAAGGTCCGCTAATCGCTGCTCAACTGCGAATCGCTTTTCAATGTGGTGAGAGCTGCAGATATGAGGTCCGCAGGAGATCTGGTCTTGATCGTGTGATTGGCCGCAGAGTGATGACAAAGAGTTCGAAAAAAATGTCCGCAGACTGTTGATTTGGTGTGCGCAGACAGTGATTCAATTGACCGCGAAATGCCGATAGTAGGTTCGCAAAACGGTGAGAGAGCGACCGAGAAGTGTGCGCGGCAGTTGACGATTCAGCGCTGAGGACTGTCCGTGGCCGATCGATCTACAAGCCTGCCGCGGGAAGGGTTGCGGGACGTCGGCTAATTGGACCGCGGGAAGTGGGCTGTCTGTATCTGAGAGCTCCCTTCAGCGCTCCCTAACGCTGATGGGTGCCCGATATCATGAGAGACAGCGACAGTCATTTCCTGCCTCGTGTTAATTCGATTGTTAACGTTTGACCTGTTGATCAATCACTCGACTCGACTCATTAGCAACTAAATAACCATGGTTTTTGACAGCCGTAGTGGGTCTAGGGGATATGAGGGCATTAGCTTTGAACAAGGTTCAAAATTTTGTGCTTTATGAATGAAGCGTATGCATAAAACTTATTACATCTCTTTTGAAAGAAGGCGTGATCGCGCGAGAGCGAGCGTAAGCGCGCACGAGCGCCTAGCAAACCGTGTGCCTTCGATGACAATCGATTTTGCCTCACCGCTCGCTTCCGCAACGTATGGACGCTGCCTAATGGCTAAAGTGTTGGCAGAGCTAAAACATTGGAGGTCACCACTTTTTGACTACTAAACGAGTCGCGAAAGGGTGTTCGGCGGCGCACCACGCGAGTTTTTGCATATCAGAACGACTGGAATTGGAACATTATGGAAAAACCAATGCTGACTACATACTGCACTGATTTTCCCCAGAAGTTATCACTTTTAGTGTAGATTCGGGACTTCAAAGTGGGGGTTTCGCTAGGTTCTGAGCACAGTGGTGCTGTGAAAACTGGGCTAAGTTTGGTCAGAAATGGCATCACAGTGGTGTCGTGGGCTAGAGAAGTTATGACTAATCTGATATCACCAAAGATGTGGTCTAGAAAGGTTGAATGTTTTACACGCTGCGGAGGAGAACTTTTCGAAGGCGGAATACAAAAGTGGTAAGCGACATTGAAGATGGCGACTTTGAGATGGATGCGAAATGGCCTGCAATTCGAGTAAGGCGTTCTTCAAAAGGTATTCGGGCCCAGTTCCGAGGGATAAAGTTGTTGGGGTGTTCTACGGAGAGCGATCTTGGGAGCGCTTCCGTGTGTGACGCGTAGTGTATTTGCGAGGGCGTATCTCTTTTGTGGAGGGGCGCTGAGGGGAAGTGAGGGCCGTTCTTTTTTGAGCGAGCCCACACAAGTGAGACGACTGCGGTTGAGGACGTCTGGAACTGGCGAGAGGGTCCTCTGAACATGGCCCTTGGCAAAGGTCGCTGGTGAGACCTTCGCGAGGTGGTACTTCTGGGTATCAGGGAAACTGCTATGCTCAATCAGAATGCAGAACGGAATTCGGTAATCAGAAGGTAGCTCAGCGTTCTAAAAGGCCTAGCAATTTGGATTTCTTCACTCGGCTGAGGACTGAAAATGGAAGCTTGAAAACAGGTAAATCACTGAATGCAGCCTGTTATGCTACCAAAAAATGGATAGGAGCGTATTTCGCTCTAGAAAGATTCGCATACAAGTAGAGTCATCACACTTCGCCTGATTTGCTTACCTCAAACTTTACAAAGGCGAATACAAATGTAATAACGCTGAGAACGATGAAAAGTGTTAAATGAACAGCTGAAAGTTCGAGGTTTTCTAAAATCATCTGTCTAAATTCGCGGCGGTAGTCGGATGCTTGTCACCGCTTGGATGCTCCGTGAGGGGAGGAGTTTATTGAATATTTCATAAACCCTAGTAAACATATTTTACAAAAGTTATAATCCTTTGAAGAATTGGGGTTATGGAGGTCCAGTCATTGTGGGCTTTGTAAGCGCGTGTAAAAGTGTCCTCACAGAGTGAAATGTATAATACTAGTTAGAATATATTTGAGAGCTTCCTATTTTCCATTTCACACATCCTTCATGGCATGGTTCACACGGGAAAATCCGAAAACTGAAGAAATTGAGCTGAAAACTCGTTTTTTCTAGAATAAAGGCTGACAATTTTCATTAAAGTTCATACTTCTATAAACCGTTAGAATCCCCTCGTTGAGGGAATTCCGAAAATATCTTCAAAATCGATTTAGGACCACTCTGAAGCGAGTTATGACGAAGCGGCGCTTTGTGCGCGCAAAAAAATGCCACAAAACGCCGTTTTTGCAGAAAATATGCGCGGTACTGCAGGTAGGCATCTTGCGATTATGCATCGTGGCCGCGGCATTGTCGATATGGTTGGAGAGCGCTTCGTCAGGTTACTCAACGGAGCTAATAACAAAGCTGCAAGTCAGAGACGGACTTCTCATAACCGAGAGTTTGCCTCACCGCTAGGCTTCGTTAATTTCAAAATCTATCAGTGGAGCAGATCAACAGAAACCGTAATTTCTCCACAATTAACGCTTAACTGCACGCTGCTCACCCACGCCGTGAGCTCGATTTTCTGCTGTTTCCTCGTAAAAAGAAAAGATTACCTTTGATTGTAGCTGGAGAACCGGTGCTAAAGAAGAAGTCATATTTCTGCTGGTCAGACAAGTCGCACTTCAGAGTTGTTTTAAACGGCGTCATTAGTAACTAAAACCCCAATTCAAAAACCTATTGAATTAATTGGTCGCGATGCGCGCGGTCTCTCAAGAGTTAACGAACCAGAGTAACGCAAGTTTACAACTTTAATGGTAATTCGCGAAGCATTAGCCTCTGCGCAAAAAACGCGCTAACCCGTTATTGCGTTAACACGACAACGTTATCGCGCATAGCCCTGGATTGTGAAATGTGTCGCGCTATCTAGAAAAGTGCAGGAACCTTTCACCCACCCTGTAGGGCTATGTTCTCACCCAAGCATCCGTAATGCTTGTTAACCATGAGCAAGTCGTAGAACGATATCATAGACGATCCAAGCGTTTCCGCATACTTGATGTCATAAGGTAGCATGGTGGGCATTCTGTTGGCGGATGCACTGGAATCTTGAACTTCTTCCCTGTGGAAATTTACTCAGAAGAGGCTCACCTCGTTGTTCCATAGTGCATAATGCTGCCATAGTCATAGGTTATACCATAGTTTTCGTTTGTCGCTGTCGTCTGCTTGCTGAACTGGCTAGCAAAGACAGGCTGCAATTTGTCCGTTCGGATCTTTGAAGACCTCACTAGAATGGCCAATTATTACTCCGCACATTGATGTTTTCTCCGTTCACTGCTATGAATTTGTCGCGATCATGTCTCGCGTGAGTGTGGTAAAGACCAAGAGCGTGGCCGAGCTCGTGTGCTGCGGCTCCAATCTGCAAATTTCGAGAATTCAGAGAAAGCGTCAAAAGCCTTTTTCATTCGCGCGTACCGAGTCGCACCCTGTACCAAGAGAGAGATCTTGTAAACCACCAATCCTTCCAATGAATGACCAGCAGCCGTTTTGTTTGAAAACTCGAATCCTATTCCGCGCTGAAAAAATCATGTATATAGAGAGCGGTGTGGAAGCACACATTCTTGAGATGGTGTTGGATGTTAGATGATCATGCTGGATAAATGTGGGGAGTATGTTGGTGGCACCCCAGTCTCCACGTCTCTGACGAATGTGCCTTCATCTCTAAGCTCGATGCTATCCAGCGGTATCGATCGAAAATCGATATGCCTGATATGCACTGTCGTTGGTCACTGGAAGTATGATTCCCGCCTAAAGCTCGGTTTTACTACAACTGGTCGCTGCGGCAGTGTGAGCGGCAACTGCTCCTTTTCCATCGCGCATGATCCTAAATCGCTCTAAATGTGATTCCTTGGTGATAGACGTCTGCAATCACTGCATTTTGTTTCCAGATCCCATGTTTTACTGCATCAACGTTGAGGGATCGATTAGCAGTGGTCGCTCGTGACCGCTCCTTAAGCCTCGTGCATACTTCCCGCGACGCGCGACAGCGACAATGCATATCAGCCATTTCGACTTTCAGTTGATATGGATGACAGACATTATGTCGCATACTTCCCGCGACACCCGACTGCGACAGTGCATATCAGCCATATCGACTTTCGGTCGATTTATACAGCAAACACTAAGTCGCGTTGCCGCGCGAAGTATGCTCTAGGCCTTACCTGCCAACTTGACGGCGACGTAGCGATTCCTAGCGAATGACACGTTTTGTCCGGCGAACATTGATCTACTCTGGTGAACTCGGGGGATCGTCCCCAACCCGACGGCCGTGGCCACGTCATTAGGGACTAAACGCAACCTTGGTTGGCCGCCGACATGCATCCTCTAGCCCCTCCCCTTTGGGAGGGACTTGGTAAGGTATTCGTCCCTCATTTGCCGGATGTGTTCAATCAATTGCAGGGGAGCGACCCCAAACCCAGCGAACACAAACGAGCATTCCCCAAACCGACACATGGAGCAATTATGTGGATCGCTGAAACATCGATGGGATTTCTTTAATTCTTCTTTTGATGGTTGCTCATGTTTGTTTTTGTTTTGGATTTGAAAACTTTCGAACCTTTCTTGCCCATTTTGTGCTTTTGAGGTTTAATTGGAATTCACGCAGAGCTTCTCGCCTGAGAGAACTTTTAGCTTATCCTTTCAATCACCATTGTTCAGGGAAACCATTGATGGCAGATAAGCAAGAAGTGGCAGCCGATTGTGGCAGTATTATTGTTGAGCACAAAGGGACTGACACAAGTGATCAGGTATTACTTTTCAAGTTTTTATTTATTCATGGTGCACTAGGGCATTCTCGTCGCATTGATGGCTTTCTTATCACCGATTTTCGCAGTAAACCCGCGACAAAATCGCTGCACTTCTTCTCACAAGTTTTTTATTTCCCGGTTATTTGGCGGCAGCCACTGGGTTGTTCAACGGTGATTTCGCGTTGTGTTCGCCGTAATTTCCGACCTAGCGATAGCTTCGCGTCAATTTCTCAGCGAAATCCATGTTCGCGGTGAATTTCCGATGGCTTCCACACAATTTCTTCTAAAGCAGGTCTCCATAGGGAGCCTGCTAGAGATTATGTAGGATAGTTGTACGATTTCGAAAAAAAAATGTCCTCTTCACACAGCCACCGATCTGTAAATGATGCTGCCAACTTTTATTGCTGGTCTTACCTTTATTCACAATTACAAACAACGATACCGTCATTCATAATTAAAACACGCTCATGTAAGTGGATGCAGTAATAATGGGTGATCGAGAAACCCGATTTTGCCTGTAGCTTTCCGATGTAGAGCAAGGCTCAGCAGACCCAAGCAGATCACATTTCGCGGCCATTTCGCGGCTATTCCGCGGCCAGCATTATTTAGCGGTTATGTGGCGGCTATTTCGCGGCGCGCATTATTTGCCGGCTATTACGCCGCTCTCACGCAATAAGTAGGCAATTCGCGGCTTTTTCTTGGTCAAAACTCAGAAGTGTTTCTCGTGTAACAACGGACATTTCAGAAAAGGAGAGCAGTCGCGACTGAGCCGTCCACAACTGCGCAGTGATGATGAGTGTACGTCAAAGACGAAGCTCATCTTAGCCAAAATCGTTAAAATTTGATTAATATTCTTCATTATTTTCACGTATTTATGTTCTCTTTTTGCGCACGTTTTAAGCCTTCTATATTTAACTTTGTGGGACCTGCATTAAATGCAGCCTTCGGGTTGCCCAGGATTGTTTGCCTTTTATATGAAGGTTTTCTACCCATAACCGCTGGTTTTCTTGGTGTGAAATCATGAAATATCATTTCTGTATAATGTTAATCCTGTATATGTTAAACCGGTATCACTGTTGCTTGCAGCTTGTGAGAGGACCTTATTTTCTTCATGTATGAGATTCATACTGTGTTGTTAGCGTTTTTACCGTTTATGATTTTGGAGTTAAAAGGAAATTGCATTGGAGGCAAATTTTAGTTGGATTTTGTGTTGATTAATGTTTGATACTGCTGCGATCTGTTACAAAAAGGTGAAAAAATACGTGCTATGTCTACTGTGCAGTTTCAGCACAGTACACGCGTAGCGATCAAGGAAGCTAGCGGAAAGGTAAGCGGTATGGTAAGCATTTTGAGACCCGGCTTCCTAAGAACGGCCTTACAGAGCCAACTAAGTCCCTGCAAAACTCAACTTAGGTCCCTCCTAATAACAAACTTGGGAGGGACCAACCACCGCCAACCATGTCCCTGCTAAACTCAACCCTGCTCCTCCCAATATCAAATTTAGGAGGAACCAACTCCGCCCATTTTAGGGGATCGACCCCATCTGTCGGTGGGGATGGAATGAGTTTGTGTTGGGGATCGTCCCACAAGTTCATCAGAGTAATCACATGACGAGATCAGGGTTTACGAGTAGAAACGTGTTACTAATGACCACTAACCATTACTTTCACCGATTGATCGATTCGCTTCAATCATCAGTGCAGCTATGCACTATGAACGAATTCGCTGTCAATGACAGATCGCAATTGCTGCGACGGAAAACAGTAGCGATACAGTGAAAACTGGGCTTTTAGAGCCGCTCTGACGAGAGATTGAAGAAAACCGCAATTGCGGAATTGCAACGTGCAATCGCTGCTCAAAGCGACGCGTCAGAGAAGAAGAGACAACCATCAGAGACGCTTAAAGACAGGGTTCTCGATAAAATCGGTTGTTGTGCTATCCCCATGGAACGGTAGATCTGGCCATCACAAAAGCGAAAATAAGTGAAAAATTGGAGAAGAAACTCTCGGGAACAAGTTATTGATTGGTGTCCTCCCGCCCCCAAATATTGAGATTTGTGTAAAAGCCTGTTTTGTCAACTCACATTTTACTTCTAAAATAATTTCTGAGCATTTCTGGAGACTACTGAATACCTTAGCAGCAAAATAAAAGGAGGAAAAGCATGCATTAATGAAAATCTCGTTAATTAGGGGGCCGCCCGACACCGGTAATTAGCCTTTATACTTTGTTTTTGAGCGTTTTTCCCGCGAATATCCGGCTTTTTTCATTTATTTTCACTTTTCTGATGACTAAATCGACATTCTCATGAAGAGAACTCAAAACTCGTTTTTACCGCGAACCCTGCCTTTAAGGGTCTTAATACTCCCGCCGCCGAGCGGCACGTCGCAGTGTATTCCTGTAATATTGATCACGCGGCGCGGCACGATCGATACTATGGGGTCATTTATACTTCCGCCGCTGAGTGGCGCGGCGAAGTGCAATCCTACAATATCGATCGTGCCACGCCGCGTGATCAGTATTACAGAAATGCAATTTGCCGCGCCGGTCGGCGGCGGAAGTTAAAACGACCCCTTTTGAACTGCAATTCGCCGCGGCGCTCGGCGGCGGAACTATAGCGCATTTGCGACCGCCAATCACAACCTCTTCGCCCCAACCTGTTTTTACCCACGTTTTCTCTGGTGTAATCACCTAACGTACATCACCCGTATCGTTACCGCACCATGAAGGCTCTCGACGATTTTGAGGCATGTTTCCTTCATCCATGCTTTGGCTGCTTTTCTGAAAACACTCTTGGTGGTGGCTCCTAAATTTGCACAAATGTACAGTCGAGTCGGCGAATGGTAGTTTTTTCATCTGTGAGGTCACGAACTTGCGCTGGAATCAAAATAGTAGTAAACTCCACTAGACCATGTTGTTGAAGGGTATCTTTTATCACGGAAAGCCTGCCGTTTAATACGATCGCTCTTGCCCTTCTCAATTTCATCAATGATCTCATCGGTTTGGAATCTTAATTTTGAGAGTCAGAAAATGCGAAATTCATTCAAAATGAGGAACAGAAATGCAGACTCACTCTGTTAAAGCGATGTCACCCTGGTAAAGGAATTCTCCGATCTCACTGTTGGTGTTGATTTCATCGATGGCATCACCTTGAGATTGGATGTGATCCTTCGTTGCGCTAACCAGTCTCTCGAAATATTTACATTATATTCCCTTCATCAATCTGAATTTTCGGTGCACTTACACACCTTCATCATGTTCTCAAAAGCTGCCCTCTTTCCGGGAGAAAGCCTAAGTTTATCCATGATCTTGTTGCTTAGCCCACGAAGTCTCTCATGAATTTGAAGAATGCCAGTATTGTTAAGCATCTAAAAATTTTGAAATAGGCTCATTCCGCAACATCGATTTCAGAAAGTTTTACGATGGTATTTACCTTCTTGATATTGTTGTACGCATTCTTCAGTCCGCTTCCGAAGCTGTCTATTTTGAAAACTTCCTTTACTTTTGCATTTGCTGAACTCAGAAAACTAGCTTCCATACAGAAGAATAGAAGTAGTGTTACAAAGGCTAGACCCATCCTGAATAAATATTTCAAAAATTGTTCGGAGATGGTGTTGAAAGGCAGAGAGAAAATATAGTAAGTGCCAGACACTTGTATTGAATTGCTGCCCATTGGCTTTTGTAGCTATATGCAGCTTCCTGGATCTAGACTGTTTGACATGAAACAGGTGTTGGAACGTTGAACGCAGTCCTTTCAGCCCAGTTTGTCTCCAATAACAAGGCCCTGTATGTACCTAAACTATAAGGACAGCGTGCTAGAAAAATCCATGTTTGCGCATTGGCATTATCGAATGGTTGCTGTTACACCATTTGAGAGTATTTATCACTGAAAATAATACTTAACAAAAAGAAATTGTGTTGACTCCTTCAGGGAACGAAAAGCTGTAAAGTCAATGGGGTATGTTCGTAGAAGAAATTCCGAAACGCTCGTCATACCCCCTCCCAACTCATAAAAGCGGCACCACTAGAATCCATGCACTCCATCACTTTTCACGAGACAGCAATTCGAAGGGAAACACTGACCTCGACGAAACATCTGACATGAAAATGCCTCACGACGACCGCCACGTTGTACCTTTTTCACGTGCATTTTCATAATATTGATTCGGGGTGATCCTACTTGTCTACTTTCCCTGTGAAGTTCACCTGTCTTCTGCAGAGAAAGTCCCTGATAGTTCCTTCCATCTTTCTGCTCTTGGATTCCGATGGAATTACAGCTACCTAATTGACCAGCTGGACGTAGTTCCGAGTGCTTGTTGGATTCTGAATTGCTCATCGCCTGTGGTTGCCCACACGTCCTATGGACCATGGGAAACAATCCATTTCTGAAAACTTAGCTTCCTGTTAAAAGTGACGATTTGGCAATGCCACTAAGAAGTCAAAAGAAAAGTTTCAGAAATATCTTGAAATAGCTCAAAAATGATTTGGCGTAAAATAGCCCGGAGTAATGAAAAAGTTAAGAAATGAAGTGAAATAACCAAGAAAACGATTTGGTGGTCGATCATTTCACAAGCTTCTCCGGTGAACTTATCAAAGCGAAATCAAGCACGATATGGATTGGAGCGTCGCGTTCACCTAGCTTGACCTATGCTGATTCCCGTATTACAGCTTTCAAAAATGGCTTAATGCTTCCCTGGGACGCTTGATTTCGTTTCGATAAGTTTAGCGGAGAAGCTTGTGAAATGATCGACCACCAAATCGCATTTTTTTATTACTCCAGGATATTTCAGGCCAAATCATTTTTAGGAAATTTCAAGATATTTTTAAAATTTTTTTTGACTTCCTAATGGCATTGCCAAATCATTACTTTTTCCAGGAAGCTAAATTTTCAGAAATTTAACATATTTTTTCCGAAGGTTCCCTGTCTGACTTCAATTTCGCTCCACGATTCCCATTCTGGAATGGTGAAACATCTAACAGATAATATTGTCGTATGAGTACAACTTTTGAAACTTATGACCCACAACCATAAAAATACCACTCATTGCCGCATTTCATGCAACATGTGAAAAATCTATATTTCTGATCATTAATATTCGATTTTGCGTGATGAAAAGAATTCCCCAAACCAGTGACTTAGAGCCATAAACAATCTAAAATCATTGCTGCATTTTGTGCAACAGGCGGAAAAATCTATATTATTAGTTGGTATTTATCAATAATGACTGATGAGCGAAATTCCCTATCCAAAAAAACCAATCCCATCACCAATCAACACTCCTCGCCGCATTTTGTGCAGAAAGCGCGAAAATCGATAATATTGATTATCGACCGATGGTGTGTCATGAGTACGAATTTTGACAAGTTTAGTACTTACCTTCGACGACCTGTGTTGCTTGGCTGCACATTCACCCACAAATCCAGGTCTCCACAGCCATAGCATGACCAAGCAGTTTTCGTTTTCCGTGGTTAATTTAGTATGTAAACCCACGATTTTGAGGTCAAAATGGAATAGGAGCGACCTGCATCCATTTCCGGCCTCCTGTCCAAAAATGAGCTTCCTAGCTGAATTTCAAGTGTACCCGCAAGATCGTGAACGCCGTCTGAAAAAAAAGAAGAGATTAACAACAAAAAGGCGCGGGTTTTTCACTTTTTTCTCGAAAAGCAGTGAACCATTCCAAACCACTTTAGGTGGTAATACGCTCTTTCCAATGCAATTTAGAGCTAATTTCTATGTTCACTCTGAGAGGAGATTTCGAAAAAGGGGTTACGCGCACGGCCGATTCAAAACCAAATCTGGTGCGCGCTTTGCGAGCACCACAATTCCTCGACGAGTGCCTAGTGACATGGGTGAGCCACGGACGCACTGGGAGCTGTCGCTGAGCTTCTCCGCAGACACCATTCCCTACTCCATCAAATTGTATGACAACATTGTGAGCTTTAAAATGATGCAATCTCTTCGCTCAGAAAATTTTCACAAGGTTGTTAGACTCGAGCCCGAGCGATCAAACATGATCACGAGCTAAATGAACGTGAGCCCTCCACGCAGCGAGGCGCAGTTGCCAAATTAAGCGTAATGTCATCTTCTTCGGTGAAAACAAGCGCATTCCGAATAGTCCTAGTGGCGCAAGATGTCATAGGGAGGTTGTAATTGACAAGTCCTCTTACATCGTCTGTCTGAATTTTAGGGGAAGAATATCCTCATGTTTGATCGCGCCATCTTTGGTCAGGCAAACTTCTGAAGATGTTCTGAGAGGAGACATTACTTCACTTCAAATCACACATCTTTGCCATCTTGGTTGATGGCGCAAGGAGTGGTATTAGTCTAGAAACGCAGCAACAATTAGTAATGAGTCGTCTGAGCAATTAAAGCCTCCCTGGCACTGATCTTCAAGTTTCTTAGCACGTGGGGGCAACCAAAGGCATTGAACAATTTAGGATCCAGCACGGGATTGGCAGGTTGTCGTTTCAGCATGGCCGATAACCCTTCGAGATCCAAACTCAGTATCATGGAAGGAATTAACAGGGACTTTCTTGTCAGAAAACAAATGAAGTTTCTCGGTAGTTTTGACGAATAGCATCAACCTAAACCAGAAATAAATACACATGAAAGTGGTACAATGTTCCGGTCGTCGCGAGTCATTTCAGTATTTCTAAAGTGTTGCTATACTTATGCGTCGCGCAGAATACAAACTTTTTCCTATAACAGAAGGCAAATTGTGGAACTCCGCCATTGCCGGTCCCAAGCCCGGATGAGAAGGCAGGAGGGTTGGCTCCAGTACTACCGACAGGCTGGAAAACTTAGGTGGCAACCAAGGAGAGTCTTAGGAATTAACGATGAAGCTATCGCATACGGGGCAGGCTATGCGCCAGCACTAGGGAACCAGGGTGTTAAAGCCACAGTCCAAGCTCAGGGGTAATTTTTGATATTATATTCCAGCCGCCGTGTATAGCAACCCTGCCAAGCGCGAGATCTCAATTCGATCAAATAAGTGAGAAAATTCAGGGAAAAAGTCGGCCCCGCCCACTTTACCCCAAAAGCCTAACCGCGCATACCGCCCCGGAAAGGGAACCAAGAGCTCTGCTATTGTACATTTTGCCTTTGAGCATTGCTACACAAACCAATTTTTCCGTTTGCAGAGAATTTGGTTCCCTATCCGAGGCGGAACGCTTGATTATGCTTTTAGGGTACTGGGGGCGGGGCCGACTTTTTCCCTGTAGTTTCACACTTATTTGATCGAATTGAGATCTCGCGCTTGGCAGGGTTGCTATACACGGTGGGTGGACTATAATATCAAATTTTATCCCTGAGGTTGGACTGTGCCTTTAATGAGAAGAATGCTACTGGCCAAAATGCAAGACGACTGGTGACGCCGAAAAAGGAGTTGCGGATCGGAGCGTGGAACATGCGAAGAGGACATTGCGTTGGACAAAAGAAGTAATTGCCAGAGAGCTATCGAGGTCCAAAGTATCGATTGCTGCGCTTTCGGAGCTCAAGATGAGCGGGTGTGGAACGGTGACCATTCAGGTTCCAGGAAATAGCGAAACGATGGTGCTGAACTTCTGTGATGAACGGCATCATAAAAGCGTTGAATTCATGCTTAGCATGAATTGACGCAGTGACGCAGCTGGGAAGCGTTATAACGCTCGAGCCGATTTCTGGAACGATTGCTGTCCTCGTCTTGAGCGGAACATTAAAAACTCATATTGTGTCTGTCTATGCGCCCACGTAGCCGAGTTCTGACGTCGACAAAGACTCAATCTGCGCATAACTCCAAGACGTTCCGAATACGATCCAGAAAACCGATGTTACCATTGTAGCGGGCGATTCCAACGCAAGAGTCGCAAGTGTTAAAACAAGATGGGAAGGAGTGCTGGGAAGGTTCAGCGTCGGTTAAAAGATCTATAACGGTTTACGTCTGCTTTCGTTTGAGGCGTTCAACGGGCTTACGATTGGAAATAGTCTAATTGAACATCCCCGGAAACATCAGTTAACATGAAGGAAATTGACCGGACATGATATAGCCACCTTGGATTACGTGCTGGTGAACTCTCGTTTCAGGTCTTCGCTCAAAGGTGTGCGAGCCATGAGAGAACCTGACTGTGGATCGGACCACTATCTCCTGCGCGCTGTAATCAAGCTTCGTTTATGACGACATAGGCGTGTGGCACCTCCTAAAAGAAACGGGACTGGTCCCACCAGCTGACACCTGAAACAAGAGTCGCGTTTCAAATCACGTTTTGCAGTTCTGGAAGCTGCCTTGTCTGTAGACGAGCACGAGAAGCAGACAGTTGAAGTCGTTCTGCAATGTGCAGAGCCTCTCTGCCCTGTTATTCGCCGGCGAACACAGCCATGGATATCGGACGAGTCTCTTCGTCTCGTGGATGTGCCGAAGCAAGTGAAGCTAACCGACTTCGGGCGTTATCGGCAACTAACTATGTCAAGAGCTTCGTCGTAAGTTGAAAGAGGAGGGAGAGTCGTACTAGAATAAGATGGCCGACGAACTGAAGGAGGCGGCTGAAAAAAATATCTATCGCACATTGTACGGTACACGGAGCCGTCTCAGAAGGAAGACCAATCCGGATAGCGATTGCATCAGGAGTACGGACGGGTCCTTTGTGCGTTCTGTGTATGAGCGACTGCAACTGTGGAAGCAGTTTTTCAGCGAGCTCTACAGTCACGATGCACCACGAGGCCCACTTGATGAACCGCTAC
Source organism: Aplectana chamaeleonis (assembly GCA_029168955.1). Lineage (NCBI taxonomy): Eukaryota > Metazoa > Nematoda > Chromadorea > Rhabditida > Cosmocercidae > Aplectana > Aplectana chamaeleonis. The sequence goes on along the minus strand of JAPDOI010000050.1, from coordinate 2,405,302 downwards.
AAGTTGAAGCGCCACAGGAGGCGATGCTTGACTCTGAACATAGTCTGGACGAAGGTAGAGCAGCAAGTCAGCGTCTCAAAAACGGAACAGCGCCTGGGGTAGACAACGTTATCGCTGAAGCGATCAAGGCAGGTGGTGATGTGTTACAACGACGGTTACATCAGCTGATCACCCTCGTATGGCAGTCAGAAAACGTCCCATCTACCTGGAAGAAGGCTATCGTAGTGTTCATTCACAAAGAGAAAGATGGCAGGGACTGTGGAAACTATCGCGGAATCAGTCTGTTATCAATCGTTGGTAAAGTGTTCACGAGGATAATCCAGTTCAGACTTCAAGGCCATCTGGAGCATACCAGTCGCGAGGAACAGGTAGGATTTCGCCCTAGTCGAGGCTGCAGCGAACAAATATTCGAACTTCGTCAACTTTTAGAGGGAAGGATCCGCTGTGGAAATTGGGTTGTTATTACCTCCATCTACTTCAAGTGGGCCTTTGACTGCTTACACAGGCCTGCCTTGTGGAGAACATTGGAGTGCGAACACGTTCCGAAGAAAAATGTGAAGCCCCTGCAGGGAACATACAGCGGTTCAACTAGCTGCGTCCGCGTCGGGGACAAACTGTCCGAAGAATTTGCGGTCAATGCAGGAGTCCGGCAAAGAAGATGTGATTTCGCCACTGCTATTCGGCACTGTGGTCGACGCCATTATGAGAAAGGTTTTCAAAGATAGAAGAGGGGTCCAATATGGCGATAACGAGTTCCTCAGAGACTTGATGTTTGCGGACGACAGCGCTGTGTTCACCGATATTGATATGGAAGCTACGAATTTGATGAAGGATATAGCAAATATCGCGGATTCGTACGGGGTACGGATAAACAAGGACAAGACCAAAGTCATGACGTCAGATGGTCCACGTGCTTCTGTGTTCTTCGATGGAGCTGAGCTCCAGCAAGTTGAGGTGTTCAATTACCTAGGATCGGTGGTGCAACAGCGCAAGGAAGTGGCCACGACAGAGATACAGTGCAGGATAGGGCAGGCGTGTGCTGCTTTTGCTTCACTAGGCTGGTGGGTGTCGAAAAAGGGCAATGTGTCAATCAAGACCAAAAAACGAATTGTCCGATCGCTTATAATGCCGATTCTATTGTACGGCTCGGAGTCGTGGACCTTGCTCAAGTCGGATATCAACAAGCAAGAGGTCTTCCAAATGCGGTGTTTGCGGCAAATTCTTAGAATGACGTTAAGTGTCGTTTATACTTACGCCGCCGAGCGGCGCGGCACAGTGCATTTCTGTAATATTGACCACGCGGCATGGCACGATCGATATCATACGATTGCACTTCGCCGCGGCGCTCGTCGGCGAGAGTATAAACGCCCCCTAAGAGATCGCAACAACGTTATACGAGACAGCTGCGACCATCACCCGACAATCGAGGAACAAATCCAAACGAGGAGATTGCGCTGGTTTGGACACGTATGCAGAATGGAAGCCAGTCGACTACCGCGCAGCTTGCTATTTAGAAACGCCCAAAACCGTGGAAGGCCGAGAGAACTGCCCCGAAGACGACGTGGTTGAAGCAAGTCGAAGCTGATCTGAAATTTCAACGGTGCAGTGTCGTTAACGCTAAAATAATTGCGGCTAATCGTTCTGCATGGGAGCGTATCGTTCAGGTCACTGGAGCTCCTATGGCACTTACAGCAGTGTGCTGGTTGAGAGGTCATCCCGCTCCCCCAGCCGCCAGCTAATGGGATATGTGAGTGAGTGAAACTGGGGATGGTGGGGTCATACCAAGTGGTCCCTCGTTTTCGTCTCCCAAATATGCAGTTCCTCGATCCAATATATGATAGGCCTATTTTGAAGGCGTTGCTATACTTATGCGTCGCAGTGCAGTATTGAAAATTATCCGACGTTAGACTGTGCCTTTGAAGTCGTTGATAACTGGTGCTTTAATAGACTGCAAACTACTCTAACAGCAAAATAAAAGGCGGCGGTAAAAGCATTTATAAAAAATCTGTTAGAAATCGCAAACTGGGGGGGGGGCGAACACCCAGTAATTAGCCGTCCTGACTCGTTCCTGCGCGCTTTTTCTCCAACCTTCATTTTAATTAAAGGCAGCATACACGCTCGTAAACGTAATTGAGATAACTAAGGATTTAGAGCGGTATGGCAGAGAACACAACGCCCACGCATTTTAAAGCGTCAAAAACGACTCACAATGACGCTACAAGAGTGAGATGTTGACCCCGCCCCTGTATCTGCCCGTCCCCTGTATTTGCGTTCTCTTCTAAAACAGGGGTGCTGCGCCATTCCCACCGTCGGCGACGTTTGTGGGTGGTAGAATAGGTACAATTGGTAAATCATAAATGTCGCTGACGGTGGAAATGACCCACCACCCCTGTTTTGGAGGAGAACGCAGGTACAGGGGCAGGCCAACTTTTTACTCATGTAGCGTCATTGTGGATCGTTTATGACGCTTCAAAATGCGTAGTCGTTGTGTTCTGAGCCATAACATTCTAATTTCGTAGTTATCTCAACTACGTTTACGTTTTTAAGCCTTTCAACCTTTATTTTAACCCGATCTACCCTCTCATAAAGAAAGCACAGCGATATCGCGACCCCTGCCTTTAACTGCTTTCGGCTTCGCCGAGCAATGAAGGGGAAACTCTGGGAGGACTGCCGCGACAATCCTTGGATAGTGCCTGGTCGGTGTCTACAGGCTTCGAAGCAGCGCTATCGCGGAGCCGCGACAGCAATCTGGGCCGGTAAACCTTGTCAACCATCCTGCGTCGTGACAATTTCAGCGATGGCTACGCAGCAGTGCCTTTCTTTTGTCGCCAAAACGTATTGCACGTTATGTTGCTTTCGCAAGCAGTATCTTAAAGGCAGGGTTCACGATAAAAACGACTTTTGAGCTCTCTTCATGACAATGTAGTTTTGGTCATCACAAAAGTAAAAATAAGTGAAAAAACCCGGAAATTTGCAGGAAAAACGCTTAAAAGCAAGGTATAAGGCCTAATTACTGGTGTCGGCCAACCCCCTAATTAACGAGATTTTCATTAATGCTTGCTTAACCGCCTTTTATTTTGCTGTAAAAGTAGGCAGTAGTCTCCAGAAATGCTCAAAATATACTTTAGAAGCAAAATAAAAGTTCACAAAACAGGTATTTATAGAAATCTCGATAATTGGGGGCGGGAGGACACCAAGCGATAACTTGTTCCTGAGCGTTTCTTATCCAATTTTTTGCTTATTTTCACTTTTGTGATGCCCAGATCTACCTTTCCATGAGGATAGCACAACAACCGATTTTATCGAGAATCCTGCCTTTAATTCGTAAACTCCGTCGATTACCAATCAGCCATCGAGTTATCGGTTCCACGTCGAGGCTGATTCTGTTGAGTTCGGCTATTGCTACCACACAGCCATCGATAGGCCCCGTCTAGGCAATGAATCTGAACCAATGCCGGCGAATGAATGCTGCTCTGAAAACTGGTATGGCAGGTACTCGGAATGCACGACAAGAGTGTTTGCCGATTGTCGCTGACCAAACGTTTGCATTTTTTTCTCCTGAATGTTGTACACTGTTTTAAATTTCTGTTTACAACGCACCCCTAATACAGTCGACCGGTCGGTTCGCGGGTGTTGTAGTGTGAAAATGATAGAGCGATTTGGTGGCAGATATCATCTTAGAGGCACAGTACAACCTCAAATTCGCTTTTGAGTTTTTCTGTCCATCTTGTGAACGGCCCACGCCGATTTCAGTGATGTCTCTGGAGTCGTACAAGAGCCCCTGGGAACGAAGTTATGATCCCTCAAAAATTGTGCTGCGGAAGCATGGTGGACGAGTTGTCCGAGGCTTGTAAATTCCGTCATTTGCAACCGATGTATGCGAGCTGACCTGGACAAAGAGAGAGGCTGAGAGTGAAAGGAAGAACGGGGCTAATGATAGGAAAACATCGCTTATCTCGCCACTGTTGAGCTTTAAAGATCGTAGAAGGGACGTGCCAGAGTGGCTTCCTGATGTGGGCGCCTCAGGTTCCTCAGGTTACCTTCCTCCTATATTCGGAGCTCAATCGGAGGAATTGAGAGCTCGCACTAAGTATGTGTTATATGGGGTGGGTCTATTCACAAAAATGTGGAAATCTTATCAAGTAGTCTCCAGGTTCTCCTTTCTTCGAACCTCGGCATTATTCAATATTTTTGATTACTCTTATGCCAAACGAGGTTGTTTGATGGAATGATTTATTTTCGGCCTGACGATTCGACTGACGTCTTCTTCAGAGGCTGAAAGACTGCTTCGAGCATTATATTATTTGTGATTTACCCTATCAAGCGCCTCCTCCTCGCCAGCAGTTCTGAGTTGCTGTGAGGAGCCACACAGGCGCGCTCAAATAAGATCAGACCAACCCACCACGTCACTCCACCGTTGAGCGGGGCTCCGCCACCACCGTTGTGAGTAGATCAGTGTGCGCGAATGAACGCCTCTGTGAGTCTGATGGTGGCTATAGCTCACAGTGCTGTGCAAACGGCAAGAGATCACTCGTGATTGCGAAACGCTCAGATCTGTTATTCATCAACGGGTCATTTGCATGTATCCATAGGGCCTCTAATGACTTTCTCGGTGATATTTCGCGTTCACAAGCCAGAATACTACAAGCCACATAGTAATCGGCACCGTTGTGCTCCTCCACTTTATGTCTCCCGAGAGGTGTTCGCGGATCGTTGCGCCTTTTCCCTGCCAGTTGTTCCTTTAAACGTACCGCTAATGATCTTCCAGTTTATCCTATGTTTACTGCATTGCATGTTCGGCATTTTATTTCGTATATCACCCCAACCTGACTGCAGTCACCAATTTTTCCGTTAGGACAAATGATGCAGTTCTCCAAGATGCAGGTCGTATCATACATTCTGTTTCTCACCAGCTGACGCTTGAAGTTACTGTTTGGGATGTTTACTAGAACAACATCCTGGTCAAGCTGGGCACGGGCGATGCATTGTCGGATAGCATAGGATACTGTATCAGAGAAAAACGGAATGCATAGCGGTATTTTGCCTTGATGTTGATTTGCCGGTTGTTCATTGCGAGATCTGTGCTGATACTGCGGTATCAAATAACCATTCATCAGTGCTATATTTGAAGCCATTCTGCGGGATTCCTGCCGCTCTGCTTCACCCGTGCACACCCTTTTAGCCGTATTGAACATATTCCTGACGACGGCAAATTTCACGGCTCTCGGGTGAGAAGAGGTGGCATGAATCAGAATATTCTTAGAGCAGGGCTTCCTATACCACTTGACGTTAAATGCGCCATTAGTTATCCTCACTTGGGTATTAAGATAAGGCAGCCAACCTTCTCGAGGCGTTTCTCTTGTGAGCCTGATGTTTTGAGACTGCACATTCATATGTTATGTTATGTTCAATATGTTCAATACGGATAGGAGGGTGTACACGGGTGAAGCAGAGCGGCAGGAGCCTCGCAGAATGGCTTCAAATATAGCATTGATGAATGGTTATTTGATACCGCAGTATCAGCACAGATCTCGCAATGAACAACCGGCAAATCAACATCAAGGCAAAATACCGCTATGCATTCCGTTTTTCTCTGATACAGTATCCTATGCTATCCGACAATGCATCGCCCGTGCCCAGCTTGACCAGGATGTTGTTCTAGCAAACATCCCAAACAGTAACTTCTAGCGTCAGCTGGTGAGAAACAGAATGTATGATACAACCTGCAGCTCGGAGAACTGCATCATTTGTCCTAACGGAAAAATTGGTGACTGCAGTCAGGCTGGGGTGATATACGAAATAAAATGCCGAACATGCAATGCAGTATACATAGGATAAACTGGTAGATCATTAGCGGTACGTTTAAAGGAACATCTGGCAGGGAAAAGGCGCAACGATCCGCGAACACCGCTCGTGAGACATAAAGTGGAGGAGCACAACGGTGCCGATTACGATGTGGCTTGTAGGATTCTGGCTTGTGAACGCGAAATATCACCAAGAAAGTCATTAGAGGCCCTATGAATACATGCAAATGACCCGTTGATGAATAACAGATCTGAGCGTTTCGCAATCACGAGTGATCTCTTGCCGTTTGCACAGCACTGTGAGCTATAGCCACCATCAGACTCACAGAGGCGTTCATTCGCGCACACTGATCTACTCACAACGGTGGTGGCGGAGCCCCGCTCAATGGTGGAGTGACGTGGTGGGTTGGTCTGATCCTATTTGAGCGCGCCTGTGTGGCTCCTCACAGCAACTCAGAACTGCTGGCGAGGAGGAGGCGCTTGATAGGGTAAATCACAAATAATATAATGCTCGAAGCACTCTTTTAGGCCTCTGAAGAAGACGTCAGTCGAAACGTCAGGCCGAAAATAAATCATTCCATCAAACAACCTCGTTTGGCATAAGAGTAATCGAAAATGTGGAAATCTCAATTTTCGTCCCTGAGCTTGGACTGTGCCTTTAAGGTTCACTACACTAGCAAAGTTAGCAATGCATCAAAGGAGTTTCCAGCTAGGTTTCAATGTACCTATGCCTCGACTGATCTTTTACGTAGTTAGACAAGACGAAAAAATTCGGAACAATTAAAACCTTGAGCCAATTTACTCTCAGCTTTCTATGGCGTTCTACCGGACAAACAGATTCTTTGAATACGCGTGCACTCGCGATACACTTGGTTAGAGCATCGTGATCGACTGACAATAATGAGGGGTACTGGAAAAAATTACATTCAGCTGTCTCCAATTGAAATTGAGTGCGAAGCGATTTATTCACAATTAAATATTTCTCGTCATGTCCGTAAAACACTGCAATTCTCAATTGTAGGTCTTAGGTGGTAGTCTACACAGTTTCTCTCCACCTTTCATGAAGCGATCTTCCATTTTTTTCACCGAATGTGCTACTGCAAAACTATATGGTTTCCCTTCACTTACTTACCTAGACATGTGTTATCGGAGGATTCCAGCTTGCCTAGACCGAAATAAATGCTGCCCATGATCTGGAAGAAATCCAGACACTCACTAACTAGCGATTCCGCAATTCTCTCGCCCATAACCTTCATTTTGTTGCAGGGCTAATGCAGGTGTTTCCAGCTGGTATACGGAGTCACGCTAAGCCTGCTCATCAAAAAGTTGTGTATAAGTTATCAGTGTTCTCGAACGTAGCTAGTTTAACTTTCCATAGATCGTAACTCTACGAAACAAGCTTTTAGATTTCGCCCTTTTCCTCCAGCAAATATATGCTTACATAAACCCCTCAAACTCTCCATTTTCTCGGCCACTCATCAAGTATTATGCTCGCGTACATTTTTCATCCCTCCAATTTTCCTTTTTAGCAACTGTGAGCCTCCCCCATCCCTCTCTCTCTATACCTCTCTCGCGCTGGCGACCGAAGCCATGCTGAGCGGTCGCAAACGCCCCTTTGCGCTCCGCAATGATGGCGGCTTGTCCATTTGCTAGACAAACCTTCAAAAAAGGCCAATAAGTGTGAAATCAAGGGCCAACAGTTTCGCATACATACCTCTCACAACAACAACTGACTATTCTGCTCACATAATCAACTGTCCGACACTACTTGTAACTTCTTTACTCTAGCCGGCCAAGACGACGTCGGCTAACGAAAAAATTCTGGCGATATTTCATCCAGGCTATTCCTGTCGCTACTGCAACCTACGACGACTTGCCTAGAAGGCTCCGCTTTCGTGTAATCGGCTTTGCAGACTCTTTCGATGGAGCAACTCTCCATGGCTTCAGAACTGCTACTGTATCTCGTACTTCATTGGACAACTTCATCAACGATGAAAACGAGAAGTGCAGAATCTTTTTTCTACTAACATTTTTACACAGGTATGTGAGCGTTCCCTTGCAAACTTCCATAATTCGATGAAGACTAGAACCTTACCTTACGTTTGATACCTGTGATGGTCCATCCTCATCGGTGATCTTCTCGATGTGGACCACATTCGCTCCATTCTTCTTCTACACTCGCAAACATGAAGACTAGAAACGAGCAAAAAAAGCGCACAAGTCTCCATGTGAATAGCCCTCCAAAAACAATACTAGAATCAAAATCTGGTTTCCGACGTGTTTAGAGAAAGTGGTGATGAATGAGAAAGAAGCTTTTGAGGTACAGGGGCAGATCGGAGTACGCGGTGGAGTTGTTTCCTCCACCGGCCAATCGCTAACGTCCTAGGAGGCGAAGACACCATCGACGATTGGACGACAGAGGGGATAATCCCGCCACGTACTCCCATCTCCCCTTGTACCGCATTTGATATTCGTGATTCTCCTTTTCAACCAGCACATCATTGGAGTATGTATAAATTGCAAATCAATTAGCAAATGGCTAGCCCGATTGCACACCGTGAACAGTTAAACATCTAATGACTAGTCGTTTCGAAGGTCGACATTTCGGCTGCCTCATGTGAAAAAAACATTTTTTTATACCCTAAATGTTTAAAATGAATAATTGAATGTTGTGGCGCCGCGATGATTATGATGGCAAACTTGAACAATAGCAGCTATAAAAGAGCTGGCGCAACATCCGAAGTACAAACCTTCACTTCTCCATTTTTTTAAATGAAGTTTTATCTTAGAGAGAATTTAGAGATTTCATGCAAAACTCTGTGAGCGAATTTTACGTAATCCAGGAATGTTTGCCTTTGCACTCGGAGTACTTGGCGTAGTTGCGGCCATGCCGTATGGGCAACCTCCTCAAGACCAGCCAATGCCAATTCAGTCTGCCCCCGTTCGGACTTATCCGGTGTACCTTCCACCCGACTATAACAAGTAAGTTAGTGAGCATAAGTGACCGTTTCTTTATTAACTAAATCGTTGGAGCTCTCCCTACCCCAACGTTCGCGGTGGACGTGATCACGGCGCATTCCACGATGTCTTCTACGGTCCACATACCAGCAACTACCGCCCTCAATACTTGAGTGAGAACACAATCTGACTGAGCATCCTCCATCTTCATTATCATTGGTGATGACTTTTTTCAGTGCAACCAGAAGGATATGACTATCGCTACATCTACGGATACGATCCCATCATTTCCAATCCGTTCTATGATGGCAATCGCCATAGACACCATCATCACAGACACAGGGACAGCAGGCAACATGACGATGATGACCATGACCATCATGATCACCATGACCACTGGGACAATGATAGGCATCATGAATGGCACAACAACGATAGGCATCATGAATGGCACAACTGAAGACGCCAATAGTACAATTTTTCAGAACTATGGGATTATTTTTGTATGTTTTCACACGAATAAACCTCATGTTACTAGTTGTTTTGGCACCGAGGAAAAAGGCCCACGATGGACGTTACCTTACATGTAGAAAGGAGTAGAAATATTTTTTGACAAAACAACATCCAACGGTCTCAATCCTGTAATGGGTTCAATGTTCGCCGAATCAGAACAAAAACGGAGGTGAAGTTTCAGTGCATACACTTAATACAACAAGTTGAGCCGAGCGAGGTAAGCTGTCAAAAACTCCTTTTCGGTGACTAGGTTTTGTCAGTGCTCTGCTCTCTCCGGCAGAGGGCGATAGAAAAGGATTACACATCATTCTAAAGTTTCTTTGCGAAACTGTCCTGAAATTCTAGGACATCGCAACGGTGAAAAGAGTCAAGGCGAACCGACTCGCACGGTCCAAGGGATGACCACACAGCCTCTACTAGACAAACACGCAGAAAGAACGCGAAAAAATCAGACAAACCGAAAAAACGTAACCTAGAAGAAATTTGCCACCTGTTTCCTCTTAAAGGCAGTGGTTAAGATGAAAAACGTTATCGAAAAAATTATGAAAATCTGCTCAGATCGAAAATAAATGCAAATTTACCTAATAAAAACAGTTGAACAATGAAAACAAGCATTTCAGTCAATGTTTGCGACTGGATGAGTCAATGTTTATTGAATGAGATTCAATTCCGAGACAGCTGATGTTCTTGACATTAGAGATCGTCGATGCCGATGATGTGGAGTGGGCTCGTCCGCCATCAAAAGACAAGAGAGTTCAGGCTTCAAATTTGGCCAAAAAAAAGCGTTTTTTCGCGATTTTTCCTTATAGGTCCTACTACTCTAAACCCAGAAAAGGTTTTAGAGAGAAAAAGAAGACAATCATTTTTGATCGCCACCACTGTCTTTAACTGCTCTACTGCTCTAATCTTGCGAATAACTCTCACACTTTTGTCAGAACCGAGATTCCGCAAGCAGGGTTGTACTCAAAACCCTTTTTTTTTCGAATTCAAACTACAATACAGCCACACATTAATCTGTCCACCACAGGATTGATACGTAGGTAATTCTGAAAAGATACGACTGTGTCAGTATCGATCAAGGTCCAGAATGCTCGAGTTTGAGGCTTTGGCCTCGTCTTTGAGATTGGTAATGCGCGCGTCAGTCAACACATGTGGCCCGGAGAGCAACCTGAACGCACCGCGTGTTGCGATTACAAGCGAAACGCAACGCAAGTTCGTATATCAACTGCTTTGCGTTCCGGTTGCAGTGGGCGGGGAGGGGCGAAGCGGGTTGCGCTCGGGGCCTGCTATTCTCTGAGCCAACAATACTTCATGGGGCTCATCTGGTCAGCATCGCTTCCCCGCCCCTTATTATGGTACGCTCACGGCCCGTGACAGCACATGGTGCGCTCACCACACGCTGAGCGCCTGCTGAACAGAGCTACTAATTCTATATTACGAATTGATGGTTCGCAGGAGTTACTGGCGACAAGTAACAAAAAACCGATGTAAATGAACAACGCAACAGATTGTTTTTGTATAATGTTAGATGTGGATGAGCTACATTGCAGAGTGTACCCTCGGTTGAAATAGCAGAGCTAGCGACAACGTGCCTTATACAGCCACGCCAATAGACTCTTGCTACCTAATACTACTCAGAAACCTTAGGTCGTTGAAATGTCAGGAGCGAGCCAAGATGCCCCCAGTTCTGCCATAATTTTGAGGGTGTTTGTGTCGGCTACGCGGAGACTCGACGTTCGAGCGGCCCAGTGCGGCTCAAATACGGTATTTTGAAGTTCTGAACGTTTCTGACTGCGGTAACGTTCTAGTTGAGGCCGTTGGACATCACCAGCTTCGCGGTCTCGACCGATTTCGCCAGTGTGTGTGCCGCCTTCCAAGGTCTGACAAAAGAGATGGTTTGAGATGTAACGTCGGAATGGATCGCGAAGAGACTTCGCGTTCACTGTTGAAAGTTGGCGCAAACTCGGTGCCATGTGCTATAACATAGGTGCTCCGAGTTGGCGCCAACCTTCAACAATGCACGCGAAGTCTCTTCCCGATCCATGCAGCTGTTAGGTATCTGCTCTTCACATCAACGTTCTGGGCCGTAGGCCGCGGTCATAGTTGGCCGATCGGCGTAGCAAGCCCGCTCGATGATCATGGAAGACATGACTGAGGTGGGGTGGAAAAAAGACCCGGTGTAGCTAACCCGACCGATGTTCACATGTTATAAGGTAATAAATGAATAACCTCCATGATATCGTTCCACATGCTCATACATATTGACAGCGTCAGCCACAGCTGGCCACACCGGGTGTTTTTTGCAAGCTCCATCGTCCATGTTTTTCATACTTATCGACCGGGTTGGCCACGGCGTTTTCTCAACCAACTCTTACAGGGGCCGTAGAGACAGCCTGACCAGTATTCGTATGGTAATCTACAGTATCAGCGCACCGCTATCAAAACGACATATATCTGAAAGGGCATGATTGGAGCTACTGCTGCTGAGGGTGATCGACGCGTACAAGCCAGAGGCACCCCGCCTTCACTTCGCTCGCCCAAATTCAAATTATCCGAGTTTTGAATTTCTAACGAAGGTAGTTGGATCTTACAAGTGTTCATGAAGAATGACTGGAGTAGAATTGAAATGCGATCGACTATGACATGTTATGTGTGCGAGACGGTTCGCATTGACTCTTTTCACCGCTTTGATGTCCTATCATGTCAGGACAGTTTCGCAAAGAAACGATGGAATGATGTGTAATCCTTTTCTGTCGCCCTCTGCCGGAAGGAGCAGAGCATTGACAAAATATAGTCACCAAAAACGAGTTTTCGACAGCTTACTTCACTCGACTCAAATTCGTTGTATCATGCACTGAAACTTCATCCCCGATTTTGTTCTGATTCGGCGAACATTGGACCATAACAGGATTGAGACCGCTGGATTTTTTTTGTCAAAAAATAGTTCTACGCCTTTCTGTGATCGATCGCTGGTCGAGAGATCGCCGCGTCGAACACATGTGGCACGCACGCAAGCGAGGAGGTAATGATCTTATCACTACTCAGATAAAAACAGCCCACTTCCCGCCGGCCAAGTCGGGCTAGTCGACTTCGCGCGGCCCCATTTTTGTGGGCGTGGCACAGCGCCCCACTTCCCGCTGAGGGAGTGGTTTTCCCGTCTTCCCGCGGAGTGTCGGCCGGCAGCCGGCTATTCCTGGGGGTCATCGAACACTCACTCATCGATTCCCACTCTGATATCATCATTGCACCACCCACTAGAGTGGAGCCAATGAACGATTGCTGAGCAGAGAACGCTGTGTTGAGACTCTTTGCGAAACCCGCGCTGTGTGCGACGCTGGTCTTGGGCAGGTGAACCATCGTCCGTAATGGCATCTGCGAATGCGAAGGCTGCAAGGACCAGTGAGTGTAGAAAGCTTCCCCGTATAAGCTCACTCCTTACTTCTCAAGAGCAGTTCAAAATGAAGTCCCCAGAAGCGGATCTTTCGAGCTTTGTTTTAACAGACCTTCGCTCAAAGGGTGATTTTCAAATGTGCCGCAAACTGCTTTAGGATTGTCTTGTGTCAGTCATTAGATTAGCCGTAAGGCGGTGGCAGAAGGGCCGCAGAGTGCTCGATCACTGTGTATGGGCAGTCAACGAAACGGCTCTGCCGACTGCCCGCGACCGATCTATTGGCCTTCCGCGGGAGGGGTTACGGGACGTCGGCTAGTGGTACCGCGGGAAGTGTGATGTCTTTATCTGAGTACCTCCTCACTTGCGTGCGTGCCACATATGTTCGGCGCGGCGATCTCTGGACCAGTGATCGAAGATACATGTAAGATAACGTCCATCGTGGGCCTTTTTCCTAGGTGCCAAATACCAATCATAACATGAGGTTTATTCATGTGAAAACATACAAAATCGTCCCATAATTCTGAAAAATTGTACTATTGGCGTCTTCAGTTGTGCCATTCATGATGCCTATCATTGTCCCAGTGGTCAGGGTGATCATGATGGACATGGTCATCATCGTCATGGTGCCTGCTGTCCCTGTGTCTGTGATGATGGTGTCTATGGCGATTGCCATCATAGAACGGATTGGAAATGATGGGATCGTATCCGTAGATGTAGCGATAGTCATATCCTTCTGGTTGCACTGAAAATAGTCATCAACAATGATAATAAAGATGGAGGATGCTTAGTCACATTGTGTTCTCACTCCAGTATGGAGGGGGGTAGTAGCTGGTATGTGGACCGTAGAAGACATCGTGGAATGCGCCATGATCACGTCCACCGCGAACGTTGGGGTAGGGTGAGCTCCAATGATTCAGTTAATAAAGAAACGGTCGCTTATTCTCACTAACTTACTTGTTATAGTCGGGTGGAAGGTACACCGGATAAGTCTGTACGGGGGCAGACTGAATTGGCATTGGCTGGTCTTGAGGAGGTTGCCCATACGGCATGGCCGCAACTACGCCAAGTACTCCGAGTGCAAAGGCGAGCATTCCTGGATTACGTAAAATTCGCTCACAGAGTTTTGCATGAAATCTCTAAATTCTCTCTAAGATAAAACTTGATCCGAGAAAAAAATGGAGAAGTGAAGGTTTGTACTTCGGATGTTGCGCCAGCTCTTTTATAGCTGCTATTGTGCAAGTTTGCCGCCATAATCATCGCGGCACCACAACATTCAGTTACTCATTTTAAACATTTAGGGTATAGGAAAATGTTTTTTTTTTCACATGAGGCAGCCGAAATGTCGACCTTCGAAACGACTAGTCATTAGATGTTTAACTGTTCACGGTGCGCAATCGGGCTAGCCATTTTCTAATTTATTTGCAATTTATACATACTCCAATGATGTGCTGGTTGAAAAGGAGAATCACGAATACCAAGTGCTTCTCCCTCATACATCACGACTTTCTCTGACACCGGCAACCTGATATTGATTCTAAAATTGTTTTTGAAGAGGCAATCAAATAAGGACTTGTGCACTTTTTGTGCTCGTTTCTAGTCTTTATCGAATTATGAAACGTCGCTAGAGAACGCTCAATACCTGCGTAAAAAGATCAGTAGGAAAAGGATTCTGCACTTCTAGTTTACATTGTTGATGAAGTTATCCAATGAGGTACGAGGTACAGTTGCAGTTCTGAAGCCATGGAGGTTCGCTGCATCGAAAGGGTCTGCACATAGCCGATTGCACGAGAAAGAAGCCTTCTGGGAGGGGGGGGGGGGAATCGTCTTAGGTTGAAGCATTGGCAGTAATGGCCTGGATGAAATATCGCCAGAATTTTTTCGTTAGCCGACGTTTTCTTGGTCGACCACAGTTCGCCGTCTGCAGCTTCGTTGCTCTGAAACGGTTCTGAAGGCTCATAAAACTATGTTCTATTTGGGCTATACTCACTCTTATAAGAAAACTTCTTTTACTGGTGGTGGTGAAGGGGCGTAAAGTTCGAATAAACCCTACGAAGTTGAGCAAAGTTACACTAAACGGAGTTATAGGCGTTTTACCTTATTTTGCGCCGTTGGTTGAGCTTTTTCTTTGCATAGATCAATCAGATGGATCTTATTTGAGAAAAACGTTTAGGATCAGAACTGGACTATTCTATTGAAGTTATGTAAGGATTTTATGACAAGCCTAAGGTCCATTGAATTTTTCAAAAACGAAAGTTTTCATAATATTTTCTGTGCTTTGCAGTGCGGATAAAGTTTGATGGTCAAACGCGACTTTCGACGAGTTTCGTAATACTAACTTAGACTTGGCTCACAACTTCGTCTGTGGATTGTTTCTAGTGCTCAGCAAGACTGCTAGGTTCGTTAGTCGATAGATTACGGATTACGATGTCAATTGTGGTAGTGAACACGATCCTGACTTCCACTTGCCGATTTTCGAAGCGGATGTCACCATAATCTACACTCACTATTAAATAAGGAGACTTGGTTCCCAGAACTCCCCATCTGGCCATGTTTGTTTTTCTGGTCGAGTACCTTCCAGGTACACCTAGAAACTCTTGTTTAGCCGCCTGAATGATAGTTTCAAGATGGTTAATTTTTTTATCGAAAAAAAATCATCCAAACTTCTCTCATTGATGTAATTTGGGGCGCTGTACACGAATATGAGGCTCGTGTTGAGTATTTTGGACGATCACGGCAGTTCACGGCAGATTAGTGTTATAGCACCTACAGAGCTCATAAAGTTTTCCTTTACTATTGCTCGTGCAAATAAAATAGTGTTTTGACTAGTACACTGAGGGTGGTCGATCAGAAAAAACATGACCACATGGGTAGTTCTGGCAACCAAGTGCGGTCATTCCCTTGTAAGCCAGAAATATCTACAGACCTGAATTCTGCTCAATAATCTGTTCATAATAATGTTTCCACACAAGCTTTGAACCGAATCCTCAGAAAAAGTTTACGGAGCACACTAGAAAACGCGAAAACCTTCACATTGGGATCATTAAAAATAGCTCCCTTTACAGAATATGACTCCTTTTTGACAAAATCGGTCACAACTGAAGCCCATTCGAATCAGTCTTTCCGCCCACGCGGTAGACTTTAAAGCCGGGTGGTCGTCGCGAAAACTTTTTTTTTCAAACTTGTAAAAGGACCGGCAGAAATATTAAAGGAATAGTGAATAATAAATATCCCGGCCAATTGTTTGCAACCGTTTAGAGCCCCGTCCGGAAAATGCCTCATCGACGGCCGCTCGACACGCGCGCCGTTCGCGCGGGCGAACAGTCTCATTCGGACGGACTTTACGTAGGCCAATACCTGAGTTTCCCCCAAGTCTGACAACGATTCCACAACCAGATTGGCTCATTGAGACGAAGGTGCTTTTTTCCAAATTCGGCTCCGAAAAATGTCAACTCAGAACGAAAACGACTTTATTCATGTCAGCGACGGATTCCCGAACAGAAATGATGGCTGATATTGCAGGCACCACAGCAGATTCTCTCTCTCTCACATGGCTGTGAGAAGTATTTCTTTTCACGGAGAAGTCACGCGTCAAACAGCAATTACATGAATGCAGCTCCTCCGCTAACGCGTAGCTTGATGCCTCACACGGAAACCAGCGATGCTCAGGGCGATACCCAGGGAGGCATCTAATCTGATTTTTACGCGAGAATTTACGTAAGTTACGGAAAGTTTAGCCTCAGTTGGTGAAATTTTAGCTACAGCGCCCTCATATTCTACCTAAATTCTCGCTACAACACCCGCATATTCTACGCTTATTCTCGTTGCAGCACTCTGCCGATCGACCCACCCAGTCTTGATCCGAACTAGAAAGGCGCCCCCAGCTGCGATCGAGCGCATCGCCGTTTCTTCCCCACGGCCTGCAGCATCCCAGCGGCAAAAATTATCCCTAGCAAGGCCTTCCAGAGAGCGACACGGGGTCACCCTCCACGACCACCCACAGAGTGTCAAGTTATCTGTGGGTTGACTGGTCCAACACTGTTCGAACCGCATCCTTGCGTTCCGCGTAGCCAATGCGGGTTTGAGATTGCATTTCAACACAGGCTGTCGCGAAATCCGTAGATTCTCGCTACAAAATTATAGCGAGAATGTACGAGTTTAGCGTCAGAGAGATCAATGGTTCGAATATAGCCTTCGTTTTTACGTAGAATACGCGCAGAATTTGCACCCTTGTAGCCTCGACACAAGAATATGCGGGTTTTAGATATCGTAGCCAAAACCCGTAGCTTACCGCTACATGGAATGGAGCGGCGTTTCAGACCGCGCCCTGGGAGGCATGTAGCTATGCGTTGGCAGAGTCCTTGAAATTTGTTATGATCTCCGCATACGTTGAAATTCTTTCAGCGTAATCGCTACTATGATGGCCGCATCAAAGGGCATGTTGTGCAGATGAGTAGCGTGCAAGAATTGTTATCGTAGTGCTGATTTCAGGCAATAACTGGCTCAGAACGGGGAGCATTGCTAGTTTGAGAGTCGCTACCTGCGCTCAAGTCGTGGAACTACATATAATACCTACTTCTAGATCGGTTCATTGTATTCCCTCTCGGCCACGGCTTGTAACACTGGAGATTCTTCTCTTTTGCAGATTGGTATACTAATCTGTTCTGCTCCACATTTTACATTGTCCGTGCATCATTTCATTGATACTGTGTGATTTTTTTATTTCTCTGCGAAGTTTCAAGTTCCACTGCCAATGAATTTCGTCATTATTGTTGGTAATCTGATTTTTTGACCTCAAAGCTACCGCGAAACTAGCATAGAACTTCTAGAATCCGTACTGCTTCTGATTTTTATATTCGTACCCTGAAATGAATAGGACGTCTGAATTTCGTCGACTTTTCAATCACGACAAATCTATTTCTTTCGACATATACATTAAATTTCCCTTCTTCAAATGAAATACCCCGACGCATTCACACTTTCATAGAAGCTTGCAACGATTACGTTGGAGACAGCAGCTGATAGGAAAACATGGTGTCATAAAAATAGAGGCAAGTTCAAATTCCGTCGGTGCTCGGTCACGAAAAGGGAATCCCGGCAGCCTCTCCGCGATGAACCGGCAAATGCATTTCTTTTAGGTCCTAGTTATACACCAGCGTTTCGCCGCCGCTGGCTTCCGCGGCATGTCTGCTATTGGTCAATTTCGAAATCTGACCAATCGCAGACGTCCCGCAAAAACTAGCGGCACCGGATCGCCGATGTCTAACTAGGGCATTATCCCGACATATGTAGTACATCGGATGGCTCAGTCGAGATAAAAAAGCCCAGATCTGCCAAAAAAGCGCAAGTTTTTGGAAAATGATCACGGAAAAGCGTCAGAAAGTGGATCAAAATGGAGTGGACCTGCCGAGCCATCATAACAGCCGTATGCAACATTAGTTATTTTTCACGAACTTACAACATGTAACCTCTAGGGCATTTCTAGTGAGCTCTTGATTTAGATTATCACAAAAAGGAGCGGTCGCTTTTTGTCAGAACCTCCTTGTCACAGTTATACTTCACATTGGCTCACCGCTCCGCTGCTAGCCATAATCGAAATCGGAAGCTCACTAGAATTTTCCCACAGTTTAAAAGGCTTGATGGGTTCAAATTCATGTCTTGGAAATGGAAAGGATATGGGGGGCGCTCTCCCTCTAGCGAAGATTCCTTCACAGGGGCCACCTCGACTGGGACTAGGTACGACCACGGACAATAGCAAGGATACCAATATTGACGCGGTCTACAAAAGGGAAGCTCTACATGCAGTGGACTATAGAAAAAAATTAACTCGGAGTACGAAACTACCAGGTTGTTCAATAAGTTCTGTCGTTCGATAAGAGAGGGCGTTGCTACTAGATTTTTTTTGTTTTTTCATATCCCAATTTTTTTTGTTCTGTTGGAACACTCTTCATATGAACGTATGTGAAGTTTCATTTCAATCTGTAAATTCATTCTTTGTTTAAAAGCCATTTAGTGTCACCGTGTCACAGCAATGGAAAAATTCAATATCGTGCAGAGGTACAATTCTGATTTTTATAAGGTGTAGCACCAAAATAAATTCACGAACGAATGTTGATATATATAATGATTGTTAGAGCAGTAGAGAGATGGGTTGCTGAATTTGAATGTGAAGACGATCCACGTGAAGGACGTCTAAAAAGCGCATCAACACCAGAAATCATAGCTAAATCACAGGATATGGTTTTGTAAGATCGTCGATTGACTGAGAGAGATTTAGTAGAGGCTCTACACATCTAATTAGGCAATGTGAGCCATATTTTAAGTGAAATTTTGGGTTTTAGAAGGCTGTGTGAACAATGGGTGCCGCATTCGCTAACAATGGACCAAAAACACATTCGAATTCGACGTTGTGAGCAACATTTGGAGCGTTTCAAAAAGGGTAAAGTGGATTTTGTGCGTCGATTCATCACTATGGATGAGACTTGGGTCTATCACCATGATCCTGAATCAAAACAAGAGGCTAAAGGGTGGTGTGAACCTGGTTGTTCGGCTTCGAAACGAGTTCGTGTCCGGAAATCGGCCAAGAAGGTTATGGCATCAGTTTTTTGGAATGCGAAAGGAATTTTGTTCGTAGATTACTTGCAAACTAGTGAAACAATTAATTCTGAATACTACTGCGACCTTTTCGACCAGCTGAAGGAAAAATTTATGAAAAAAGACCCGGTTTGCAGATGAAAAAAATCCTTTTTCACCAGGACAATGCACCGTGTCCCAAGAGCATTTTGACAAAGGCTAAAATCCATGAGTTAAAGTTCGAATTCTCTGAGC
Source organism: Aplectana chamaeleonis (assembly GCA_029168955.1). Classification (NCBI taxonomy): domain Eukaryota; kingdom Metazoa; phylum Nematoda; class Chromadorea; order Rhabditida; family Cosmocercidae; genus Aplectana; species Aplectana chamaeleonis. The sequence continues at coordinate 2,385,811 of JAPDOI010000050.1, read as the reverse complement.
ATCCACTGTATTCACCAGATTCGACCCCCAGAGACTTCCATTTGTTTCCAGAACTCAAAAAATTTATGCGTGGTAAGCGTTTTTCATCAAATGAAGAGGTCATAACGGGTGTTGAAACGTATTCTGCTGACCTTCCGGATTTTTACTTCAGGGATGGGATTCACAGATTGGAGGATCATTGGAGCAAGTATATTAATGTTCAGGGAGATTATACTGAATATTAGAGTGTATTTTGAAGCAAAAATTGTGTTTTTCCTATCAACCGACAAAACTTATTGAACAACCTGGTAGCTTCCAGAAAGCACAAGGTTGCCTGAACAAGTTGTTTTCATAGGTAAACTTGATTTCCCTGCTTTCCTGACATACCCCTCGAACAAATACGCTCATGTTCCAGAAAAGTTGTTCGGTAGCTCCGAGCTCCAATGTGTCTGATTCCCAATTTCCGATATCCGAATAAGAGCCTGTATATGAGGGAATAAATCGGCTATAGCAATGTACGGAATTCAATAATGATCTTTCCCGTGCTCCAGAAGTGATTGTGGGTTATGCTTGCGGCCACCGTTTTAAGCTCTCTTCTAATGGTCTACTGAATGGAAAAAAATTGAATTTTTCGTTGTTGTAATTCTGTTGGCTCATGGGTTTCACTCTTAGATGTGATATCCATAGCCGGTCCGTGGCGAGGATACGCGATCATACTCAGATTGCGGACAGTTAGTTAATCAAACGGAACGAATCTGCGGGTGTAATCTCTGACTAGGTACCGTTTTACCCGCACCCGACGACTTGAAAAACCATGTTTTCGTTCTTGTAGGTTTGTAACAGTACGTAAATGATCCGTGCTCAAAATTTTCTTAGTGTCTCCGGAGATTCCAGATAGGGTGTTTTCACTGCTCCGTGAAAAGGGATCAGAGAATCTTCGGTGGTGTTCAAAGGAAATTTCTCGGATTCGTCTCAAATCGTTTACCTGAGGGTTATTTATGGCCCTGAACCCGAATCTGGGGTTCGTTCGTTGCTAGATTTATAGTCACTGTAGATTACGGTAGGCATAATCCCTTTTCCCAGACGTTGTCTGCTCTAATATTTTGAAAATCGAAATATGGATTCTAAATTCATGTTCGGCGTCCCAAATATGTATGTATCACCCACAGAAAAATTTCGAGTCATATCTGAGACTTTGACCAAGCTACCGTATACCCACCGTTACAAGCCGTAATCCAACAAAAATCGATAAACCGACCACAGATTTGTGTAACCAGCCCAAATAACACCTATGGAAAGGGTTTCTTTCGATTTCATCCTATCATCTAGGAAATCTTCAGAAGTCGCGGTTGGCCAGCCAAATTTCCCCCATTATGAAGCGTAAGACCAACTCAGTCGAAATCTTAGAAAAATTGACCATTGTGCCTCAGAATTGTAATTAGCACTCAAAAAAAAGACAACCCATAAGAAAAGGTTTTGAGTTAAATCTGTAACAAAATTTCTGAACACCTTTCAAATTGCAATTCGAGTACCCTTTTTGTTTTCGGAAAGCTATGAAATTGCCCACTTCTAGAAAACAGCTGTGAATCTCTGAGGCGGTTCGGAAATTTTTATCACAGATTATTGATACGCTTTTCTAAAGCATTGGGCTGTAAGTAAAACAAGCCCTAGTGAGACGTAGGCAAGGTCATGGCTGGACGCCCTGCTTCTGCTGTGTCAAACCGGTTGTTTTGAAAATTTCCAGCCTTGTTATGCAGGATTCTTTAAAAGGGAAGAAATTCCTGTGTATGCTGTATGTAAGTTTTGTATGCTTGTATAAATCAGACAATCAATGCCGGGTCGAATACGCATTCAACTCGAAAACAATACGGTTTCGAGCGTAATGGATAACGTGCCGTTAGTGGTGCACGTGCTTCTATTGAAATTCGAATTACAGCACGTGCCCCAGGAATTAAAACGTTCAATGCGCATTCAACATTCAACTCGATACACACATTCAACTCGATAGCAAAACGATTCTCCAAAAGAGGAAAGCATACGACGCATTTATGAAGCGGGTCTCAGATGTCGACAACGTCGGTGTCTCTATTGCTCATGTTGGAAGTACTTGGCGCGCCCAGAAGCTGGAGACTTCGTCCACACAGTGCTCGGCGAGCGGGCCAAGCCGCGTGTCGGTGTGCTGCTACGTTAGCGCTGCACTACTTTGCAGCACGTTCGTCTGCAATTAAACTCTGTATCACGTGCTCCTGCGAAGAAATCTTGCAGCACGCGCTGCTGTCTGGATCACGAGCCCCTGTGCTAAAGCCTTTCGGTGTGTGGTCACTCGAGTTGAATGCATGTCCGACACGCATTGAATACGGCGATTTCCCGAATAGTTGACCCTAGGCCATCCTACATATGAAGATGGAGTATCATGCGGCTTGTATTGAATATTTCCCCTTAGAGTCGAACATTCCGAACGCTTCCGCTCTCCGAATTGCGCAGCCTTCCCATTCTTGAGCTTCGCCTTCCGGAATTCCAACGGCCATTCCGATTTCTGAAACTTGAGAAAATTAACTGACCTTTCCTGGTTTCAACACAAGACGCTGCACCATTTTGACCTTGCTATGTTCGTTTTAGAACAATTCACTAATCTGAAATAAGTTGTCCTCAACTGAACGGTCGTGTGTAAATGTACAGTCGTGTGTAAATCTAGCTAAATACACGCTCACGTAACCCCTGGACACTTAAAGGCACAGTACACCCTCCGATGTGAATTTTGAGATTTTCTTGTAATTGTGTAGCAGACCCTTCCTGTATAACACGTGCCAAATGCGAGATCTCATTTCCTTCAAATAAGCGAGATATAAGCGACCACCACTGGCCCGACCCCCTCCACCCACCACCACAGGCCCGGCCCCATTCCTGATTTTCGATCTCAATAGCGGCTAGATGTATGGATGAATTTCAACCAGGCGTCGTTCTTCACTCCCTATCCGATCTACCTCCACATCCTGTTCTGCTCTCATGCCGCGGCTGCAAATAAAGATAAATACAGGCCTATGACATTTCGTCCACTAAATTTTTGCCCTCAAAACACAGGCATTTTCAAGGAGCCATATCTCCGCTCATAGGGGGTCTTAGACGATTTCAGAAATATCATTGTGATCAGAGCGTGACCGTCCCCAAGATAAGAATAAAACCTAAAAAAATCCTCTGGGCGTCCTATGCCTTTAAACGCAGCCTCCGCGCAGAAAACCGCTCTTGGTTTTTTCCTCTCAATCCAATGTTTGAACCAAGTAAAGATAGTTGGCGAAGCTAGAGACCTCAACGCTGCGCATTCATAATGCTATAGCCTCTTGGAAACCGCCCCGTGGTCGGAAAAAGCGTTTTCCCGGTCGATCATCTAACGCGAGGAACAGGAGCGCCACGATGAGCTCCAGCAGTCCACGGAAATCAAAATTCCATTATCTTTATTTGGAGATATCTTCGCGTTCAGACGTGTGTATTGGAGGCTTCTTATTTTTAGAGGATTTTTCAAAATGAAAAGGCCAAAAGAAACAATCAACCTAAGAAGTTACAGTGGCTAAACATATTTAGACGTCCAGCATTTTCGACATTTGTGTATTACACAAGAGACATCGGACAGACGTGGAAAAAAGGTAGCTGAATGCTCCGGGATTTTCAAACGAGTTTTTTCGAAATTTGAGTGTTTTGGGTAGTTTTTTTGCGACATATCACAACCTTGTAAGCCTACCTGCTCAAAATAGTGAAAAACTGGATAACGGCTTTTTTGCGCGTACGCTGCCTTTACTATGGGCTTGACTCCTGAACATCGCCCTGCATAGCTGATGCTATTGCCGCTAGTAGCCCGCGAAGGGCTCATACGAAGTGCGGATGCAATGCAGAGACCTTTCACTGCTGTGGCTTCCGATCACTTTTAGATGTTTGAGTTGTTTTATACTTTTTAGGTATAATCGCTTGCATAGTTTCGAATAGCAGTGTTCTGAACTACTTTCTAGGAAGTCTCTAAAAGTAGTGTTCACGATAAAAATCGTTCTTCTGAATTCCAGCCTATCTCGAAAACGGTCCCATGCTTATTTCAACGATGCTCCTGAAATCGTAATAGACATTCTAGAAACGGAGTTATGGTCCCCCCAAAAATTGAGCTAGAGAAGCATGGTGGACGAGTTTTCCGAGGCTTGTAACTTCCGACTTTTGCAGCCGATGTATGCGAGCTGGCCTGAGTGAAGATAGAAGTTGAGAATGAAGGGAAGAACGGGGCTACTGATCGGGAACCATCGCTCATCTCACGAGCTCGAGTTTTCATTTGTAACGTGGGAGGGCGGGCCATGCGCTTTTGGGGTTTGCCTTGCGCTCAAAGTGGCAACTTCGGGCTCTTTCGGGGCTCTTTCTGGCTCGTTTTCATGCGTTCTTTCGACGTCAGTGTTACAGTGTGCCTCTCCACTACCTATTCCTAGTGGAAACTGAAGCGCATTTTTTGTCGTGAACACTGCCTTTAAGCCTCGGTCATAGTTGGCCGGAAAATCACCGTAACCTACCGTGGCCGACCCGGTCGATACGAATGAGAAACATGAACGAGGAAAGTTCGAAAAACACCCGATAAGGCCGACGCGATCGATATGTATGAAACATGAAGAATGAAAGCAGTGATATCATTTCTTACTCTGGAACGCGCTGAATACCACTCACGTAGGTTCCGCCTCTTTTCCGATTTGCAGCGTTATGGCAGCATATACTGCGGGTACGGCCACTCAGTCATGATTGGTCGACGATATGTAGCGCATACAGTATACGATGCAGTATGTGCTGCGTAGGTGCTGTAGATGCCAGCATTTCCTGCGCACACAGCAGCATATCCTGCGAAGTTCCTGATGCGCGAACGCACGCATGAAAGCGGTGGCGAGGTTCAGGCAGCGTTTGAATTCAAATTAAGCGCGAAAATGAGACTGCGCGTTTCGACCCAAGCCGGCTATTGATCCCGTCCTTCGTCTCCGGCAAGGACTCCACGGGGAGGTAAGTTCAATCTTTTAATTGGAAAATTCATGTTTCTTTTTGGTACAATGTACAGGGGGGGGTGTGTCCCCTTAACCCGATGGGGGGTGTCCCCTCAAAGGCAGTTATCTTCGATTTTGATATTAATCGCTAAATCAATTCTTTGGCCACCGGGTAAAACTGAAATAACGAAGAAATCGAGAAAGACGCTCGAGAAGGGCATCAAATACTCTACTCTGACCTCACCTTTTTACTCTCACTAGAACTGTTCTTTGTGACAATGAAATCTTTTGTGGAACCGCCTTTGCAATTTTCTGCTTTCTGTCGCTCCAATCTCTCCTTTGCACCCTAACTAATACTGTTTTGCCTGAAAATTTTTTCTATTTTGGTTAGCCCCATTCTTTACCGGTGACGACAGCCGCGAGCATGTTCATCCAACCAGACCGCTAGTCCAGGTCAGAGATAAATGTCACTGAAATAAGACGTTTTAGTGCGTTTTCCGCTGTTTCTTCGTGATTTTGGTAAGACTTGATGCCAAGGCGGTTTTGAGTGGAAAACTCGGTAACGAAAATCTGAACGAACAATCACAGTACATCAGGTTTACGCGAGAAGTGCCACAAGATGGTTGGTTACCCTTCCTGGACGCATCGCTGCTTGCCAGTGGTGGTTCACTTGCCCTAAACTACAACCGCAGTGTGTGCTGGTCTTGGTGGGATCGCTCCTGGTGGGTTTTGGTGCAGGAGGTGTTGCCTCTCTGCAGTTGCAGTTTTTTTTTGCGCGAGTCGATACCGCCTTAGGGCGGAGATGCGCTTGACCGTGTAAGTCGCGTAACGTGTTTTCCACTTTCAGGACTCTGAAAACGGCGCTGTGCCGAAACGTTGACCAATAAAGCGTGACCACCTAACAAACCTGGTTGGCAGAATTGAGAAATTTACTATACTCGTAATGTCTCTCCTGAAATACTTACCCCGTTGTAAGCGTTAAGCCAAAATCATCGTATCTAAGCGATTCTCAACAGCCCAATTTGAGAACTCCTCCCATTTGCTAGCGGAACTGCATCATCGATTATACACACAGTCGGTAGGGATCGCACTCATATGTTGCACATTATGTGCTTCGAGTTCCCTACTGGAGGTTGGCTCAAACTCGATGCACGTACGTTAAAAATATGGCACCGAGCTTGCACCAACCTTATATACAGATAGCAAAGTATCAGTCCAATCCGTGCCAACTCTATATTATCTAGAGCACAGTATCGGTCGCCCAGCACAGGCTATTTTTTCGTATATCCACTAAATCACTTGCAGAACTGTAGCTTTATGGTGACGATATGGTAAATTCTCAAAGGAAACGCAAGCGAAAAACCGTTTTCTAATTTTTGCCGCTTTGTGTACTTTAGTCCCCATAGTTTAGTAAAGAATGTCGCCAACGCACCCCACCGAACGCTCGCCTTAGTGAGAGATAACGCTTTCAGGAAAAGGGCGAAGATCAGCGTTTAAACTAGCACTCGCACCTTTTCTGAGTGTCCGTTTGCTGCGGATGAAGAGAAATCAACTAGAGGAAACGATTTTTAGCTTCAAACTTTTGAGATAAAAAACGAATCCTCGTGATGATTTTCGTGAACTCTGGGTAGCCGTGGTCTACTCAAAAGACGGGCCAAGAGCACTATTTGAAGCAATTTTTTGATTGATTAGACTGCTTCGCTCGATGTTTTGACGCTAATCTAGTTATGGGAATCAGGAAATTTGATCCTCATCAAAAACCCGGAAACGAAGTTCTACGTGAAGAGTGATTTTAGATTGCATTGCGTCGTAGGCGACAGCTAGTGAGACGTGAGCGGTGGATGGGGATCTGTCAGCCAGCGCCTCCAACTCCGACTATGTGTCCCGCGTTATAATGATAGAATCACGTTAATGAATGGTAAAGGGATCGTGCTGTAGTCACATGACTGGGTTGGCCCCATCTCCTGACCAAAAACATTAGTATACTCAAAGTAGGATTAGAGCAGGTCAATTGGAGATGTCTTGTGATTTACTTCCATTGCACGTATTTTTATTTACGAAAAATTACGATTTACGGTACAAAATGTCGTAAATCATAAACCGTAATTACGAGACCAAAAAACACCGTAAATCGTAAACCGTAATTATGCACACCCCTGCTGGGCACTTGACGCATTTGTAGCTCCTCGTAGATCCTTAAATCAGTCATGCCTCTGCAGTGTCGTTCGCTTCCCAAGGCGCCCAACATCCTAGCTGGGGCAGCTGGAGAAGCCAAGGACACTGCAGGGGCACGATTGATTTTGTGATCTACAGAGATCTTCAAAGACGCCGGCTGCCCTACCCCAACCCGGAGTTTTGATGCGTCCGACCCTGGAAGCTAGGAACTCGTTATTAACAATGCGGCAGCATATGCTGCGAGGATTCGCAGCATATGCTGTCTTGCGTCTGAGAGCCAAGAATTCATTGCAGCAGCATAAGCTGCGAGTATACGCAGCATATGCTGTCTTGTGCCTGAAAGCCAAGAATTAGTTGCAGTAGCATATGCTGCGAGAATCAGCAGCATATGCTGTCGTGCGCCTGATGGCCAAGAATTCATTGCCGCAGCATATTCTGCGCTCAAAACAGCATATGCCGGTAAGGAAGAGATGAGGCTTGACGAAATATGCTGCTACATTGCTGCTAACCACGAATCCATATCGACAGCATATAGGGCACTCAGGGCCGGATATGCTGCGAGAAATCCGCCTCTTTTTTCAATACCACTCTCGTAACCCGGCCGGTGATCCTGTCTTGATTTTAGAGTGGTACTCAGCAAATTCCAGAGTGCCTTATATCATGTGCATATAGGTGGGGTCGGCCACACCGGGTGTTTTTCCATCCCTCCTCGTTCATGTCTTTAATGATTATCGACCGCGCTGGCTACATGCGGTCGACCAACTATGACCGGGGCCAAAGACTCTTCTCGAATTTTATCATATGATTCACGACAATTAGCCGACCTCTATGACAGGCATGAGCATTCTAGTAGTACAAGACAATCGCTATTTGGCACCATCTAAACACCCAATTCTTTTTCTAATCCGGGATTCCCTTCATCCTTATGAAGAGAAGGGTGAAAACGTTTGCCGTGCATATACAATTAACTTTCCTTCCTGCGCCCAACAATGCTTCGCCCATTTGTTTCATTCGATTGCGTTGGTTAGCGGCTATTTTTATTAGGTTTTCCGCCGATAATAATTATGTGGATGAAAATCAGGGCGTGTATTAGACCTAATTGCCGGCGCCGCCTTCATACTATCCCCTTAAACGAGCGTGTTATGCGTACCGCTAACTAGCACATTGAAAATCTCTCGCCACGCACTTTTCACTCGAATTAGTATCATCATCGTATAACTGCTTTTGGCTGTTTGTGGTTTCGTGTACTGTGATTTTTTATGATGCCGGAAATTTATGTCTTGCAATGGCAGTATGATGCCGTTATGACTAGGTTTGCGTGACGTTCTTTTGCTGCGACACTTTTCGCATATAAAGTTTTCGCTTACTCTCTTCAATTCCAAGGTTCTATAGTGAAACGAATATTATGTGATTGGTTCGCTGGTCGAGGTGAGATGAAAAAACCGACAGAAGTACACTAACGAGAACCAGGAGAGAAATATATTGGGAATCATGCTGCGGAACCTCGCAACCCCCGAGGAAGTGTATTGGCTGAATTTTGTGAAAAAAAGAAGGCTGTTTTTAGCCAATCCATTCTTCCAAAAGAGAAGATCCACACGCTGGACATGGAGGAATGCCGCTCTTGGACTGGAGAAGGAAATCGACATGGCACTGGTTCGAGAGCTGCAGGCAGTAAAAGATGTTGGAGCACTGACTTCTGTGCATGCCGGTAGTGACCACCGACTTCTTCGCTGTAAACTGAAATTTTGCCAAATAGGAAGAACACCACACCCATACCGTGGAACAAGAATCGTGGATAAAGCCCTTCTGAGGACTCGAATACAAGTACTACTGAATTCAAGACCGGTCGGCGAGAATGTTTGCGAAGGATACAATACACTAGCAAACGTTATCAATACAGCCACGGACGAAGCGACTTCTCAGGCGATACGAGGCCCCGAGCCGCACTGGCTCCTCCCACTTCCGCCATCGGCAACAGCTGACCAACAGCAGTTCCCAACGGAACTGGACCTATGTTTGTGTTGAAATGGCAACTCCTGTTGGTATTCTGTTGCTATCCGGACCACAGCTGTTCCCCATCAAAGTCATTCACTGTAATGACAAAGTGTCAAATATATTCTACTTATAAGTTCGAATTGAATAGAAAGGTTATCAAATGGAGTTGTCATTTTAGTTCTACCCGAGGGCCACTCAATCAATGTAGCGACTTAACTAGTTCGAATTGAATAGAAAGGTTATCGAATGGAGTTGTCATTTTAGTCCTACCCGAGGGCCACTCAATCAATATAGCGATTAATCTCAAAATTGAATCTGGCTCCAAATAATATTTAGCGTTTTGAAAAACTAGAGTATGAAACCTTGGCTAACCCGTCAATTCACATACGATGACCGGGATCAGATTTGCTGACATTTCAACTCTGTTTTTTGGCGGAAAAATTAGATTTTAAAAAATCGGAAATTGGACAAAAATTTATAGAGCTAAATAACAGAAGGCTCGTCAGCGGGTATACTCCGGGTATAGGGGCTCTTAGGGGTATAAGTTTCTGGTTCGCTTTGCACAGTCCGTAAGCTTGTACCCAGATTTGCCCTTATACCCGGGGTATAATGTTGGGCGAACCAATGGTAAGGAGTAGGAAGTGAAGCAAGAGAAGAACGGTCCTGTACGGAAGAGCTACTGCGGTTTGTGATATCTCTAGGACTATGAAGTGGAGTCGCTATAGCAACAGGATACGAGATCGAGCCGAACTGCGGGCGCCCGATCGGCAACAGCTGTGGCCCGGAGATCGTCAAATTCGGCGCCCCGAGCCGCCCTGTCAGGCGGCTCGTGTTCCTAACCACTGCGGCTCGGGGCGGGGAATTGCCTGAGTATTTTGAGCCGCTTCCCCCACGAATATCGCAGCAAACAAGGCAGCTGTTTCATGTACGTCAACAACTGCGATACGGACGTAAATCCCCTATAAGAACGGTGGAATATGCAGAAGTTTGCAAACTAGTCAGGAGGTTACTCAAAGAAGATCTGGAAAAGCGACATATTGCAATACTAGAAACAGCCATTCAAAACAACCGAATACGTGTCGGTCGGCAGGAAGTCATCTATGGTCGTCGACGCTTGATTGCACTACGTAGCCATCCCAATCCTCCCCTACCTCTCCCAACCCCTGACACCCACCTCGACCCTAAAGGAGAATCCATGGAAGCAGTGAAATCCTTCTACGACGAGCTTTACCACTCCACCTATGGGCCTCCGCCCCCTCCTGATGGTCCTATCCATCTCCAGTTCCAACCGCACGAGGTTGAGGAAGCGTTAAAAACCAAGAAACCGGCATCAGCCGCTGGACCAGATCAAGTTCGAGCTATAGCATTGAAGCCTCTCTCCGCCACACTTGCAAACCCATTGTGTCAACTCATCAACAAGATCATCTTAAAGGCACAGGACACCCAAGAAATGAATTCTCAGATTTAATACTTACCTAGGACAGAGTCAAACGCTGATCACGGTGGTATCTTCGAAACGGTTCAAGATCCCTTTTGAACAGAGTTATGGCTCTTCAAAGATGCCTAGATTTTGAGGGTGAAAAATTGGTGGACGAGTTGTCTCGGGCCTGTATTTCTCTACATTCGCAATCGTTGCGTAAGAGAAAGCCAGAATAAGGAGACAGTCCGGTAATGAACTGAAGAACGACGACTTGTTGGAATTCATCCATCCATCGAGCCGCTATCGAGTTCGAAAATCTGGTAGGGGGTCGGGCCTGTGGTGGTGAGCGAAGGGGGTCGGGCCTGTGGTAGTCGCTTATATCTCGCTTATTCGGAGGAAATGAGATCTGGCATTTGGCACGTGTTATACAGGAGGGGTCTTCTACACAATTACTCTGGAAATCTCAAAATTCATATCTGAGGGTGTACTGTGCCTTTAAAGGCAGTGTTCACGATAAAAAATGTGTTTCAGTTTCCGCCAGGAATGGGTAGTGGAAGGGCACACTGTAACGTTGACGTCAAAATAACGCATGGGAACGAGCCAGGAAGAGCCCCAAAAGAGCCCGAAGCTGCAACTTCGAGCGCATTGAAAACCCCAAAAGCGCATCACACGCCCACCGACGTGAACAAATGAATGCTCGAGATCGTGGGATGAGCGATGATTTCCAATCATTAGCCCCGTTCTTTCCTTCATTCTCAACTTCTCTCTTTACTCAGGTCAGTTTGCATACATCGGCAGCAAAAGACGGAAGTTACAAGCCTCGGACAACTCGTCCACCATGTTTCTTTAGCTCATATTTCGAGGGACCATAACTCCGTTCCCAGAAGGTATTGCACGATTTCAGAGACATCATTGGAATCAGTATGAGGCCGTTTTCAAGATAGGCGAAAAGCAGAAAAACGATTTTTATCGTGAACACTGCCTTTAACGAAAACCGTGCCGCAAGAGCTAGCAATTGCCGAGACCATTCTACTGTACAAACAAGGAGATCCGACAGATGTCGCAAACTACAGACCAATATCGTTGCTGTCGTCGAGCTACCAAGTCATCACGAAAATCATAAGCCGCCGTATACAGTCGACTCTTGAAGAAAGATCTATACTACCACCGGCGCAGGCAGGGTTTCTCAAGAACTTCTCAACTGTTGATCACGTACACGCGCTGAACATTATTCTGGAGAAGTCATGTGAGTATCAGCTTCCCCTTTACGTGATGTTTGTTGACTTCAGGAAAGCGTTTAATAGCGTGGAGCTCCCTGCAGTATGGCATGCCATGGAGGCTTTTGGAATTGATGAACATTTAATCAAAGTCATTCAGCTGCTCTATGCGAACGGGAGTGCCGCGGTGAGAGTTGGAACCAAGCTTGCAGAAATTAACATTCAGAAAGGTGTGCGTCAAGGGGATTCCATATCTCCTCTCCTTTTCATCATGACTCTCCAATGCATGTTAAACGACATGAGCACACATGATAGAGGTCTCGAAATCAATGGAAGGCGTCTTCCTTACGTCGCGTACGCTGATGAGGTAGTACTGCTAGCCCACAGTTGCGAAGGAATTCAAGAGATGGGCGTTGACCTAGCCAACAAAGCAGAACGAGTCGGCTTGTCTATCAACATAAACAAGACAAAGTGGGTGAAGACTTCTACTACTGAAGCCGACAACGAGGAAGAAATCGTCGAAATGAATGGAGAACCGGTAGAAGGTGTTCCCGAATTTGTTTACCTCGGTCGACTGATATCATATCCTCGAAAGCCGATAACAGAAATTCGTCGACGGATACTAGCTGGAAGGAAAATCTACTTCAAGCATAGGAAATTCCTGCGCTCTCCTGCTGTAGAGACGGCGTTGAAAAGAAAGCTCATCAACATCTGTATCATGCCAGCAGTCCTCTATGGGTGCGAAGCATGGGTCTGGACGAAAGAGGTGGCCAGAACACTCAGATCCGCTCAACGCCGATTAGAGCGCGCCATTCCTGGTCTTCGCCTGACTGACAAAGTGAGATCAGTGGTAATACGACGTCGAACCGGTCCGAAAGATTGGGTCCATGCCGGTCTCAAACGCAAGTGGATCTATGCTTCGAAATTGTCCGCCAGTATTAGTGAATCGTGGGCACGGACAGCGACAGATTGGAGACTTGATGAAAAAAGATGCAAAGGAAGACTTCGCATGCGATGGCTGGATGACATAGCGAAGTTCCGAGGAAGAAGAACGATAGATATAATGTCAGAATGGATGATTATGATGAGTGGAGATAGAAGGAAAACTGCTGAACTCTTCGCACGAAGGACTCGTTATAAATTGTGCCGGTGCGATTAAGAGAATAAAAGTTGAAAGTACACTAAATGCAGTACGCCCACACCGTCCCTTCGCTCCCAGAGAAACTGTATGTTGAGACTATGAAATCATCTGTGTATTATCCGTCATGCTCACTTCTAGAAACCTTCTTTGTTTCCGGTTTTACCCAAAACTGTTTAGCATTGCCTAACGATCTGGTTTACATTCAAAGTAATTGTTGCCGATAAACTTTCAAGTTTTTCAAAGAAAGCAGTTGTGATAGCTTTGAGAAGCAGGTCAATGTCAAAATAACGGGGAGAGACGTCATATTAAAATCGAATAAGGTCTAATTCAGGGTTTCATCGCAGCGCAGCGCGATGAGATGTTTTCTGTGCATCGATCGATAACGCGCCGCTCGTCGATTGGCATATGAATGATGAAGCCGTGCCGCGCAGCGGTGGAACTCTAAAAACCCCCCCACGCCTTAGAAAGGTTTTGCAGTGGTCAATTTGCGACTATCCTTCTCAGACAGTCGAGGGTTAGTACGTCTGCACAATAGGGTTAGTACTCCAGGGCAAATATGAAGTACTAACGCTCGTTGTGAGCAGGAGCTGCTGGCAACGGCATCATATCCCACCAACGTATGTTGGCGTACTAACCCTCATTATTGACAGCCTGTTCTGCAAACAAAAAAAGAATTTGGACTGCCACCCTCTTTACCGGTCTTGGGTATGACCCTTGTCACGGCCAGCAGCTTGGAGGCCAACCTCGCCGTGGTCCGCAACAAGGACATCATCTTTACCACGGTCCGAAACGGGGAGGCTTTCCTCGCGATGGGCCATGGGGATGATCCTCTCACCGTCTAAATTTGACGTCCAGAAAATGACGCAGGGTCATCTTTCCGGACTGGCCTCAAACGGCCAACTGCCCCTCAGCTAGACTGGCCGCCTTATATACCCGCCGCCGTCGTACAAGAGGATGCTGCAATGTCCAATCGTGACCGACAAATCGTGCAGCAGACACTAGGAGAGAGGGGCTAACAATATAAAGCGTGCCAGGGAAAACAAAGGGCTAGTATTCCAGCACAAGTAGCAGGAGCTCCTGCTCGCTGAAAGCAGCTCCTACTGTTTGCAGTAGATTCAGCACGGGTGCTGCTAATCCCTTTGTACCGGAGTACCTCAACTGCCTGAGGACCCGGTTGGATCACTGCCACGATTTGATCTGCATTCATCAGCTTTTGTTTTTTATTCAAAAAAGACTCACTTGTTTTTTATTCAAAAAAGACCATGTGTTAGTGAAATGGTTGGTGACGTTATTCGAAAAGCTTCATATTACGAAAATCCAAGAAATCACTAGGCTTTCTTATTCGAAAAACCACTGCTGGTTATTGCAGGGCACAGTGAGCCAGTGATACAGTCGTATCGGTGCTGACGGCAACTGGGGCCCCAAGGGGCTCAAGGTGACCACTGAAATACGTTTATAAGCCGTTTTCTTGCCAGCGAAAAAGGTTTTCGTTCCGCTCCCTAAGCGCTGTCCTGCTTCTGAATGCTGCCATATTTGATTTCTCAAGGAAACTCAAAACAAAGTTAATTGTCAACAGTGCCTCTAATGTCACTCTACCTGTCGAAGCGACCTGCTGATCGGATGCACAATCACAGCTCCGCGCACAAAGGGTCTTTTCTGCCGGGATCATACTTCTGACGACGAGCGACGCGACGCAACGTTTACCATTAATATCGACCGAAAATCGACGTGCTTGAGATGTACGGTCGCTTTCGCTATCGCTGTTGGCGGGAAGTATGATCCCGGCCTTAGGGATCGTTTATAGATCCGCCGCCGAGGCGAAGTGCAATCCTATGATATTGATCACGCGGCGCCGCACGATCAATATCATAAAATTGCACTTTGCCGCGCCGCTCGGCCGTGGAAGTGTAAACGACCCCTTAGCGTCCGACGGCGTCGCGGCGCGATTGCTGACTGTGCAACGCGACTGACGCATCGCATTGAGGATCGCGCTGCACCACTCACTGGATGCCGCGCTCCTCATTTTGTAATATCTTTACTATACTTGCTTGCTCTGTACTGAATGTTTACACGTATTGTGTGTGTGCATATGTATGTTGCTCGAATACTTCTTTAAAATTTCTCACAACATTTCGATTGCATTTACATATTAGTTTATTACTACGAATTTGTTGGTAAATGATCTCGAAAAACTGTCACATAATTTCAGAATTGCATCCAAACACCCCCTCTTCGCCCTCCCCCCACCCTCGTAAATAGAGTACTGACCATCAGGTGGGGGAAGGAAAATAAACCACAGTTTGGTAACATGAAAATACCTCAGGGTATCTCCTCCGCCATAAAATACATGTCTCCAAGAATTTGTGTGATAATGCAAAAAAAATTATTGAAGAACATAAAAATGAGCAATTTTTACGTGATGAATATTTACTTATCGTCAACAGGCATCGTGAGGATATTTTTAAACATTTCAATGTTTACTTCCCTCGCAATGAATGAACACGGAAAATCCGAAAAATTGATAGTTTCGAACACCAGGATAAACAGTTCGAGAGAATCTATTATACTATCAACCCTAAACAAAGTGGAAAAATAGGCTGAGGATTATCCATTCATTTTGAATATTCAAGCATTTGACTTATGGATTCTTTCGAAAAATGCCAGAGCGAGACTAGCGATTTTCCGAAAAAATCGGATTTTCGCTTCAGTATCAAAATGACTTGAACTGATTTTGGTTCCATTGATCACGCTAGGGGAAAATATTGCGTGATTGATAAGAGGGCAAAATTCTATCGTTTCGTCAGATCACAACTGACATTTATTCGACGATTATTCGGATATTCGGAAACTTTTAAATAACCAGCAATTGCAATGTAGCGAATGAACAGAATTCTTCTTCTTCATCAGCTATGAAAGCGCTTCCCCGTAAGGCAATTGTTGGAGCCAAGGGCAGTTGAAAACATTGCAAAACTGAACTAAAAATTTTAATTATTCGGAAAATCGATATTATTCGTTTGATATTCACTTTTATAAGGTCCGCCGCAGCGATGCGAATTTGGGATTCGTTGGGAGCAGGTCTGTGCGTTATAACGTTAGCGTGTTAACGCATTAACGGGTTAACGCGGTTTTTTTTTCGTGAAAATTCACGATTAACGTTTGACGAAAAAGTTCTAGAATTACGTTAACTTCGGGTTCGTTCATAGCAGTGGAATTATGGCACTGATTGATCTGTTCGGTTGGTAATTCTTGAACTGGAGCCGTCGGGTTGCCGCGCCGTCAATTTCTCATTTTTTTTTGTTGTGAAATATGTACGTACAGGCCAGG
Source organism: Aplectana chamaeleonis (assembly GCA_029168955.1). Classification (NCBI taxonomy): domain Eukaryota; kingdom Metazoa; phylum Nematoda; class Chromadorea; order Rhabditida; family Cosmocercidae; genus Aplectana; species Aplectana chamaeleonis. The sequence continues at coordinate 2,369,563 of JAPDOI010000050.1, read as the reverse complement.
GCTGTGCGTTATAACGTTAACGTGTTAACGCATTAACGGGTTAACGCGGTTTCTTTTTCGAAAATTAACGATTAACGCTTAACGAAAAAGTCTTGAAATCACGTTAATTCATAATTCGTTAATCGTCGTAGAATTATGGTACCAGGTTAGTGCACGGGGTGCGAGTCGGCCCGTTTTGCTGAAAACCCCCACTCCAATGACAATTTCGTTCAGAACCCCTCCCAAGGAGCGTGAGAAGGTCAAGTTTTGGCCGTGTTCTACCCATCCGCCTCCCCACCTAGAGCTGATGTGTTCAAAAAGTGTTTATCTAGCAGGTTTGCCTCTAGTGTTTGATTGCAGTTAAATTACTCTTGTCGTATTAATTGGTGAAGCTAGTGCTATGCGAAAAAAGTAGGATGTTTGGAAGGTCGAACAGCGCTCATCGCATTTTCGTAGGGAGGAGCTTAAAGTGCAAAAGTGTATGTATAGTGCAGTCCAGCAAATTTCGTACATGTACAGGCCATAAAACGGCCAATGTCTCACCGTCGACTGCGTACCACGCGCTGCGCGACCGCACGTGCGTCGGAAGCAGACGAGTTTTGGCCGCCGCGCGACGAGTTTCTGGCAGCCGCGCGGGCGTCAGAAACGTCGCGCGGCGGCCAAAACTCGTCGCGCGGCGGCCAAAACCCGTCTGCTTCCGACGCGCGTGCGGTCGCGCAGCGCGTGGTACGCAGTCGACGGTGAGACATTGGCCGTTTTATGGCCTGTAGTTATCAATGAGAAGAGGTCGGCAGAAGATCAATATGCATGAATTCCTATGCAAAACGCTCGCCACCGATTGAGCGAGAGCGGCTGTGCTGCCATGGATTTCAAGCACATTGAACTTCGACCAACCGCTTCTCATTGGTAATTAGATGGGCAACTTTTGGTGCACTACGTTATAACTGGTTACAGTCTGTGCTGTGTAATAAAATGCGGATGTTTGAAGGGAACGGAGTTCGATCCCGCTTGAAGTTCATAGTTGTGCAAAGTACGGATCACGATAGCAGGATATTTGAGTCAAGCAGTGTCTATTCACCCTTTGTATACACTTTCACCGTCTAGGATGGAGGGTGAACACTGCTACAGTGTATGGGTCTGAGAAAACGCGTATAATGACGCAGAACCCACACCTGGAAAATTTTCGCAAAGGGCACGCTCCAGAGGTGCCGTAGGCTCCAAACGGTAGGGTACAGAGTGTAGTTTCCTTAAGCTAGGACTTTTTTCCAGGTACCTCATTTAAAACTTAAGTTACGGCAGTTTTTAAACCCTAGTTTAGATTCGTTAACTTGGATGTATTTTGTCTTCTTCCTCTATCAGTGTAGCGGTCTTCGGCGTTCATTTCAGACGCCGAAACTAAGCATAGAATAAATCAGCCACGTTGGACTCAAATATAGTACTCCAGTGACTCTTAGTTTTCAAAATTGCCGACTTCCGACGGGACAACACCTTAGAGACGCCATAAGAAAAACTGCTTCGGGCGGTTTTCACTCACATACACTCCATTCGGTCTTCCTCCGAAGGTCAGACATCTCCGGAGCTCAAAACCCCCTGTGGGGGTTTTGAGCACATCCCGCGCCGAACTCTGTATGGCACTTTTGATACGGGAGATCTGATAATTTATTGATTTTTGACGTGGTAATGTTTCTCTTTTTAGTGGTTTACGAAATGCAAAATTAACGTGTTAACGCATTAACGGGTTAACGGTTTTTTTCGGGAAATTAACGATTAACGCTTAACAAAAAAAATAATTTTCATTAACGGACACCCCTGGTACAGGCCATAAAGCGGCGAAATTCATATGGTTCCTACGCGTGCTGATGCAGAGCTGAGGTTAGAGACAGTGAGAGAGCGGAGGGTAGACGGAGTAGACGGAGGCCCAGGCGTCGCGCGCGCCGCTCGCGCCTCGAATGATTTGAATTACGCCGTTTTATAGGGGGTAGATAGCTGCCCTCAATGTTTCCCATTCCATTGTTCATCTATTTTCGTCATTTCTTCTCAGTTTCGAAGGGTTTCGAATTCGTGTTCCAAAAGGAAAATGTGAGGTCTCATCAACTTATATGCGGTCGAGTAAGGTAACAAATGAGGGTTGATGGGGAGATTGAAGACCGGGGCGATGTTACTTTCAAGCATATCTTGATTGTATCGAATGGCATATGGCTATATGTGAAGAAACCAGCCTATCATCCGTCCTGACGGCTGGCTTTGGGTTTCGCTCCCAGACCCCCGAATTTCGCCTCAGGTGGTAATGATCAAATCATCTTTGCATATAAACAGTCGACACACATGTTTTTCTCACCTTAATCTATTTCGCCATAGGCTCAAAGAGTGCATCAAGCTCTACTAACGTTTCATGATGCTGCGCACGCTCTATATAAAGCGCCAGTAACGTTCTATCACGCGGTGCACTTTTTACATGGAGCGCACCACGCTGCGTACACACTACATGAAGCGCTATTCGATTTCTAAGACCCGTCGCGCGCTCTAAATGAAGCGCTACTCACGTTCTACGACGCTGCGCACGCTCCACATACGGCGCTACTCACCTTCTACTGCCCGGCGCACACTCCACATGAAACGCTGCTCACATTCCACGACGTGGCGCTCGCTCCACATATGATTCGTTTTACTGAAAGCATAGGTTTCACTACACCTTTCACCGTTTCTCCGTGAGTGTATTAATAAGTACATAGTGGTCGCCGCACTGCTGAATGCGAAAAACTCGAAAATGATATTTATGTGGGAATGCTGCAGAGGCCTACAGCAGTGAGGCTGAGCGCCTTAGCTGTTACCCACGACTACTCAGAATTTTTTGTTGGTTTTTGTCTAGCGTTTGCTCTGCGATACGTAAGAGTTGCTTCGCAGCAGAAAATTCATGCTTATGTCAGTAAAACAAGGCAAGCTCACGAATTTTTCTTCGGAGAACAAAGCAAACAGGGATGAGCGGAATAAATTTTTGAATATCGGAAATCGGAAAAAAATTGAAATTTCGGCTCAATATTTGAGGGACCATAACTCCGTTCCCTGAAGGTCTTGTGCGATTTCAGAGATATCATTGGAATCAGCATGGGGCCGTTTTCGAGATAGGCGGAAAAACAGAAAAACGATTCCTATCGTGAACACTGCCTTTAATCCAGTTGTAAACGGCGAGTCAATACAAATTGCTTTTCGGAGACAGGAAATTATCTAAAGGACGTCAACCGTTTCCATTAATAATGCTATAGCTAACTTCTGAAGCATTGCCAGCACAGCCCTAGCTGCTTTTCGTGTGGCGATACCCATCTGATTGATGGTACATATATCAAAAATTAATGGACTCTGCCCCACGCAGATCATTCTTAGATTCTCATGCTCTAATTAGAAACGCTCCGTTCGCGAAACTTGCTTCGCTTACTATGATAGCTCTTTAAATCTCTGTTTTCAGATATGATAGCATGCCGTATTGATGTGGAACCTAGAGCATATGTGACGACAATGCATGTGCTATCTGCAATTACACTCTCAGTGGACCTGTTTGGCATCTACTGCATTGTTATGAAATCGCCTCCAGTCATGAAGCAGTACTCGAGATTACTACTCATCTACCAAATCTGTGCCACAGTAACTGATACTTGGACAAATATGATGTTCATACCTATTCAGTTTTTTCCCTTTCCAATCGCATATCATGTTGGTCTACTATTTCCACGAGTCCATATGGATTACGGGTATATGCAAATTATATGGCTATGTTTAATCGTTACAACAATGGCTACCGTTGTGCATCTGTTTGTGTTCCGATGGCAAAATATGCTCTTGGAAAATCATCCACTACGTCTAAGGAAGTCGCTTGTGTATGCCATATGCTTCAGTGATATATTCTTATTCAATGGCGCAGTCATAGCAGCTGGATTTGCCACGCCCAATCGAATCAACGAGCTTAAGCCGATTTATACTCAGGTACTACGCACTTATAAAGAGCCGTGAATAGAGTAATCGCGGTTCTGGAAAACAGAAGACTAGATAGTGTCTGCTAACAGCACATTGCAGACCTCAGAAGTTCGTGGGGAAGTTCCCAATAACGAGAAACAACTCTGGAACTTCCCCGAATCGAGGGGAGGCGAAGGGGACCTCCGGACAGCAGGTCTTTCCTTGTTCTCCCGAACGCCAGTCTTCCCCAAGCTGTCGCAACCCAACACCCATTGGTCATTGATTTATCAAAAGTGAGCTTGCTGGAACTCGTTGGCTCCAACAGTTTATTGCCCTTCGAAAGCGAGAATAGGGCCAAAAATATTTACCTTTAACGAGAGATTACAGAGAAGCTTTTTATCTCTTCTGAAATCCGGACAGAGATACCCTACACAGTTCTTGAGTGGCGAATCTGCTTCTTCAACTTGCGAAGTGCGAGACCACCTCGAGACTAGCTAGTCTGCATCACCGTATACGCTGCGGCTTTGTTTTTTCGTTCATCATGCTTGGGAGGAGGCCATGGGAACAACCGTGAAGCGAACTTCCCTTGTTCTCCCCACAAGTTGACTGTTCTAAAGCCTTATCGTTGTGTATAATTCGAGGGGAGAGGGGCGCTCCTCTCCCCTCGACCGAGTGATCACGACCAAATCAGGTCTATTGTCCTCGGAAACTTTCCCACAAATATCTGGAACAAGAACACTATTCAATTTCCATGAACTTACATATGCTGGTGGTTATCTCAAGTGACCTCTTTTAAGTGCCCCAATATGAATCACGGTAAAATAAGAGTTATCAGACTAAAAACCAACTACATCACAAACAATTTCTGTGTCAAGGCTGCGTCTGTGTACAATGAGATTCTACATTATGAGTTCGCCGAGCGGAACAAAGGAGTTTTCAAGCTTCAAACGCTTCGTTCTAATCCAAGCTGCTCAACAGTGTTGTGGCTTGAGCTGTGTGGGCTAACCTTCCTGGAAAGCATTTTGCATACCGTGGCGACTTGAATGTTTTGTCCTGTATCTTATCTAATCGCTTCAGCCGCGAAGCGGCTGAAGAGGTTTGGTTTTTATTACTGTTCTTACGCGATTGCTCTGAAAAGCACAGTACATCCTCAGATACAAAATTTGTGAGTTTCATTTAGCTGTGTAGTATACATTCCATCCGACGGAGTCGGTTTCTGATATCCCGGTCGGATAATCTGATCGGATAATTATCCGAAACCCGATCCCACGTCGAAATGGCGATTTCGGATTGACCCGAAATTCGATAAGACGTAAAAACACGGTATCCGAAATATCCGATATCCGGAAAAGTGAAAATTGAAGGATCCGATCAGAAAACCGGAAAATCGGATAGCAAAGCGGTTGAAAACGGATGGCCGATAGGATCGGAATTGGATGAAAATCGGATCATTTCGGATGAAAATCGGATAATTTCGGATGGAAATCGGGTAATTCCGAATAAAACTGGATAGAATTGCGTTCATTTCACTCAATTCAATAATCGCGCCCTAAAGGTAACTCCTTACCCACTGTCCACTGTTTGTGCCTTGTTCAAAACTTGAAATCAATTTCCGTCGACGTGCACGACTCAAATGACGATGATGTGCGTTCGCGCACGTGTACATTGACGCATTGTCGGCGCCAAAATTGGAATTTCGAAATCAAGAAGATTCAATCATCTACTATTCTTCACAACTATGAGAGAGCATCGCATCAGAGGCACAGAAAGTTGGCAACCTCACACGGCTTGTACCATAAGTCTTGAGCAGTCATGGTTGTAGGTCTGACCGGACATGAAAATATTTGCAATGGATCAAGTCCAACACGTTGGCAATCAGGACATTTATGCCTGGGCAGGTCAGCTTTACTATCATTGACTCTATGAGGCACACATCCATATATGGCATTGAGCTGAGAAGCAGACCAGTATCCTGTCACGGAACGTGTATGCTCAGCCATCTGCAGTCCACTACGCGAGCGAGAGCTCGGAGGTAGCCCAAAGTTGATGGTCAACAGCAGACAGGGCAGCATAGAGCGGTGTGCGTATGTTGCGAGGTTGGGGGCCGGATGATAGGAGGGAACGGTTGGGATGGGTCAGATTTTTCACGATGCCGATAAGAAATTGCTGAGACTGCAACAAGCAGTGCTGCTTGACGGGAAGCAGGCCGGTTTTCTGGTGGAGGGGTTCAATGTCTCTCTACACCATGGATGAGCGGAATAAAAATTCAAAATTTCGGAAATCGGTTTTCGGGTTTCGGAACAGAAATTTTTTTCTCGGTTTTCGGAAATCGGGTGCGAAACGCCCAAAAATGCGCGGAACTTCGGTTTTCGGAACGCGAAACGCGGAAATTATCTAAAAATCTCCTTAAACTACCCTTAAGTCTCAGAAGCACATTTAATTCCAGGGAATAATTTTTAAAGAGATCCTGTCTTAATAAATTACTAACTATAGATATAGAAATCGATCCCGAAACATGCACAGATATATGTACAACACTTTATATTAGTCATTGGAGAAAGGAAACGTCCAAGAGTTGTCAGAACCAACGTATCAGTTTGAACAGTGGAGAATGTTTAATAGTTTAGCTCTCTCTGGCAAAAGTGATGGCTAGGTAATGCCATATTTACGAGAAATTAGAGGTCAAATGAGTCAAAAAATGTCGTGGAATATTCATGAAAAATATTTGGCTTACAATAACCTAGCGTAAAGAAGAAACTGGGAAATGTAGTGAGATCATTACAAATGCGTTTTGGTGGTCAAACATGGACCAATTATCGATAAGTAAATAGACGAGGGACCGGATTTTACAAGCTTTTCCATTGAACGTATCAAAGCAAAATAAAGCACAATTTGGATTGGAGCGCTGCGGTTTCCCAGCTTCACTAGTGTTGACTGCAATACAACAACCTGGAAAATGTTTTACTACATACAGTACCCGCTCTAAGTCTGGTAAAAATGGGTAGCATTTGCCAAACTTTGCCAAAAAACGTACGATGCATGTAACTTTTTGAACGAAGACGTTTCAGACAACGCTATTATATTCACAGCTCGAATTTCTACCCAATAAATTGCTTTGTGAACCCATGTTCCCTGGAATCGCTTTGTTATTGAGTAAAACTGTCGCTTTTCAAAAACGTCGCGTGCGGCAGAGTGCGGCGTAACTTTGAGTAGTAATTCTACAAGTAATAGAAAAGCAATCCCTATGTTTTCTTTGTGGGTAAGAGGAAGATGAAGCAATCCCGAGATGTGTGCTGGTTGAATTCTCGAACTCCTTCATGTATCGGTATGGGGCTTTCGCAACAGAAGCCCGATTTTTCAGGAAGCTTTCGAGCAAGTTTAATAAAAGATTTCGAAACTAAACTTGCACAGATCTCGAGATTACCCCCTTTCATATAACTCACAAGGAATACCTAAAGATCGCTCTTCTATTACTTGTACAATTAGCACTCAAAGTTTCGCCGCACATTGCCGCGCGCGAAGCTTCTGAGAAACAATTGCAAAAAAGATTTCACTCGAAAACAATGCAATTTTAGTGAACTTCGGTCCACAATGACAGTAATATGTAGGGATTCGAGCTGTGATAATGATAGCGTTTTCAGAATACAAAAACGTCTTCATTGAAAAAAGTTATGGGCATCCATAATGTAGGGCGCTGAACACGAATCTAGTGTCTGTTCGATAGTTTTCGACCTGCTACTGAGTTTTACATTGCTACGCAATGTTTATCATCAATATCGACAGAAAATTGATAGGCCTGATTTACAGTGTCGCCGTCGCTGGTCGCGGAAAGTACCATCACGGCCTAATTCATGCGATAATTTCGCTATTCGATTCGATTCAATCCTTGTGCCATACCTTTTTAAAACTGCCTACGGACAGCCATGTGGTGGAATGTGCCTTTAAAGGCACAGTCCAACCTCGGAATCGCTTCCGAATTTTACTACTTGTCTTGATCAGAATTTTGCGCTGATCACAACGGTCTTTCAAAAATCGCTCATAACCCACTGTGAGCAGAGTTATGGCCCTTCAAAAGTTGCGAAAAGGAAGTACGACAATTTCGTGGACGAGTAGTCTCGGGCTTGTTCTCCTTGTCATTCGCAACCGTCGCGCTGGAGCAGACTACATTATAAAGACATACCGATAACAACTGGAAGAACTAAGATTCTGATTAAAATGTATGACGTGTCTCGTCCCTACTGAGCTCGAAAGCTCTTTAGTGGGCTGAGCGAATGGGTGCTGATTTGGGAGACGGAGGAAACGGGTGCTCAATTTTTCTCGCTTATTCTGAAGAGTTGAGATTTCGCGTTTGGTATGTTTGCTACACACAGCGGCAGGAGCATAATATCAAATTTTACCCACTAGCTTGGACTGTGCCTTTAAAGGCACTGCTCACGATAAACTTCGTCCTTGAGTTTTCTTCGAAAAACAATGGTGGTCGCCCCCAGAAGTAGAGCAGTGTTGAAAAAACGGACTCGAAACCCTTCCTAGAGGTAAAAAACGGTTTTGAAGATTACCTCAGTGGGAAAGGCCGGCCTCCTTGGGTCTGGTTGCCGTCGTCAACACCGGCACGTCTCTATCATTGCCACGCTTTGACCTGCGATCATCTGAAGTGGTTTTTTCTTAGAAGAGAGATTAGATTTGAGAATTTGTTGTCGAAACTAATCGCGAAATCTCCGTCAGGCAAAAATCTGTCCAATCCATTGCTTAGTTTAATAAAAGCCACTGCTGATGGTCGCAGGTCAAAGCGCGTCAGTGATAGAGATGTCTCGGTGTCGATGACAACAATTGAACTTGAGGAGGCCGGACTTGCCCACTAAAATACTTTTTCAAAGCCGTTTTTTGCCTCTGAGAATGCATTCAGATCCGTATTTTCCGCACTGATCTACTAAGAAAGGCTACTACAACTTTTTATCATTGAAAAATCAAGGACGAAGTTTATCGCGAACAGTGCCTTTAAAGTGGGGCCTGCGCTTGAAAAGGAACGCTTGAGAAGTAGAGTTTTGAAGGAGTTAGCAAGGCCTCTGAAGAGTTTGAACAATTATATTCTAAGTTGCTGTCTCGACAATCAGAATTTTTCGCATGATGACTCTGCCAATGCGTAGCTAGATGCCTCCGAGGGCGCGGCCTGAAACCCCGCCCCATTCCATGTAGCGAGAATTTAAGGGTTTTAGCTACGATAGCTAAAACCCGCATAGTCTTGTGTCGTTCGAACCATTGTTCTCTCTGACGCTAAACCCGTATATTCTCGCTATAATTTTGTAGCGAGAATCTACGGATTTAGCGACAGGCTGTGTTGAAATGCAATCTTAACCCGCGTTGGCTACGCGGAACGCAGTGATGCCGTTCAATCAGTCCTGGCCCAGTCAACCCACGAATAACTTGACACTCTGTGGGTGGTCGTGGAGGGTGACACCGTGTCGCTCACTGCAAAGCAAGGGATAATTTTGGCCGCTGGTATGCTGCAGGCCGTAGGGAAGAAACGGCGATGCGGTCGATCGCAGCGGGGATCGTCTTTCTAGTACGGATCAAGACAGGGTGGGTCGATCGACCGTGTGCTGCAACGAGAATAAGCGTAGAATATGCGGGTGCTGTAGCGAGAATTTGCGTAGAATATCCGGGCGCTGTAGCTAAAATTCCACCCACTGAGGCTAAACTTTCCGTAATTTACGTAAATTCTCGTGTCAAAATCAGACTAGATGCCTCCGAAACCCTGGGCATCTCTTGTTTCCGTGCGAGGCATTTAGCTACGCGTTGGCGGAGGACGGACCGGAGGCTTGCGGCCCTACCCGGCGCCCAAGACTGCGGCCCCCCTCTGCTAGCGTCACACCGTACGCCTGAGCCTGCGACTTTTGCTGAGCGATTAAAATTGAAAGAGGCGAAACCTCTCACAGCTTTTGCCTTCGGTGAGTCTTGGGGCATAACACTGTCTCAAAAAAGGCACAATCTTTGGCGAAATCCCATCAGTAACGGTGCTGATTTTCCTTAGTTTCCATTTTCACGGACGAGGGAACGTCGGGTGGCTCATAATAACATGTTTATATGATTCTGAATGTCTTCGACCTCAATTTTTAAGTGCCGCTAAAATTGAGCTATCAGCTCCGAATTGGAATAGAAAATATGCAGCTGCACCCATTTCCAGCCCACTGTCGGAAAATCAGCTTCCTAGCTCATCGATAAGTGTTCTCACAAGATTGTGAACGCCATCTGAGAATAAAATAAGATTAACATAAAAATGGGTTGCGCAAGTGCGAGTTGTAGCCAAATCTGGTACACGCTTAGCGCACAACACAATTTACATACATGGAACGTAGAAAGAAATCACTTAACAGTAAAACAACAGAAAAATATTCGGAATATGGCACCCAGATCAGCTGTAATTTGGTAGTTTTGACCGGTCTTCAGGATCGGGAGATTTTCAATAAAGACGAAGTCGTGATATTTTGTTCCGCATTTTCCGCGTTCCGCAGCACTTTCTGCGGTTTTCGGAAGGCGGAACGCGGAAGGACAAAAACGCGCGAAACTGCGGGTTTCGGAACGCGAAACGAGGAATTCCGCTCATCCCTGCTCTATACACGGAGGGAGGAGCACCGGCGAGATTTATGGCTGATGCGACGCGCGCGGCGCAATTTCTAGCTCCATCGCTAGAGCGCGTTTGCCAGAAGCTCGCCAGATTTCATGATATTTCATGTTTTTATCGATTCTCACATGAATTTTTCATTATGTTCCCTAGTTGCTCCTCTCATTATCTTATCCTGCACACTCATTTCGATAAATCTTGTGTCACGGTCCGCGTGTTAGTTAAAAAATACCAGCGATGATATCATAATTATGCCTGAAAACATGATTAGTAAGCTATCGAAATGATTACAACGGCACGAGAACATACAAGATTTATTGAAATTAGTGTGCAGGATAAGATATTGAGAGGGACAACCAGGGAACATAAAGAAAAAGTCATGTAAGAATCAATCAAAACATGAGATGTCATGAAATCTCTCGAGCTTTTGGCAAATGCGCTCTTGCGATGGGGTAGAAGTTCCGCCGCGCGCGTCGCGTCAGCAATAAATCTCGTCCGTGCTCCTTCCTCCTCAGATAGTCGGTGGTACTCGGACCAGGGGTGTGCGGAATTTTTTAAAAAATTTTCAGAAAACAGAAAATCGAGTTTGTCAGAGAACAGAAAGGCCGAAACGGCCAGAAAACAGAAAACAGAAAATTTTCAGAAAAAATACTCATTCCATTTAAACCTTTTTTTCAAGAGAAAAGAGTGCAATTCTGAACATCTCTCCTTTACATGTAATACAATATCTACGAGACTGGACAAATAAATGATAAGACATTGACAGTAGCGATGGCACGTCAATGACAGGTAGATCATCATTGAAGGCACTCACTCTGAGAGTTTTAGGCGAGAAATAGCCCACCAGGCTCCACAGCGGCTCTTGATGTGTTATTTCTCGAATGTTTCTTGATTGTTTCTCGATTATTAGGCGGCTAAGATCATGTTGTTCACGGAGTAGTCTAGACGTACCCGAGCAATAACCGAGAAATAACCAAGACGTGACACGCACACCAACACGCGACGCGCTCTTTCCCGGCTCGTCGAGCAGCAGTCTTGGCCTCCTGCAGCTCGGCGGGGCCCAAGTACCGTAAACTTGAGTAGTTGAACCGACCGCGGTGTTGATATCCAAATCATGCCTCAGGAATGCCTTGTGTACAGTTCAACTCCGCATTGCCGTTCAGTCCGCAATGTACACGCCGAATGCGGAAGCGTGCTGCGACGCGGTTGCTAGTATTCTCAGACAGGGATTTAAGGTCACCCGGGCGGTTTTAGCCTTTGGTGCCCATGTGATCCCACATCCCTGTCTGAGGATACTCGCAACAACGCCGCAGCACGCTTTCGCAATTAGCGTGCATTTTGCGGACTGAACGGCTATGCGGAGTTGAACTGTACATCCCTTGGAGATCATGACTTGACGTCCCTTTCGCGGCGAACATTTTTTGGTGGTAATTTCTAGGCTAATACGCGGCAACCAGCTACTTCCCGACCATTTTCTGGCTATCACGTAGAAAGCAGGCATTTCTTGGCTACTTATTGGCTATTGATCGGGTGAATTTCTCAGTGAACGCCAGTACGTCAGAACAGTGGGGGTTGCATCCCTCTTGGTCAGCAGCTGCCGCTGACAGCTAACAGCAGTATTAGCCAATGATATCGAGGGTTCAACCTCAGCAAGTGTTAGAATCACATACCGCTGTCAGCAGCCGCTGCAACTGCCGCGCAATATCAGTAGAAAAATGAGAAATCAGATGTTTGATACCGTTACCGAGCATCTGATTTCTCATTTTTCTATTGATAATCCTCGGCATTTGCTGCTCCGCAAAAATATGAATACGGTGTAACAGCAAGGCGAAAGACGGCAAAACAAAGATACATAGAAATTTATTTAATTGTGGGCAAGGTGGCAATCAGCAATGTTTTGTTCCTGAGCTGTCCAACAGACAGACCTGGTTTTTGTTGATTTTTGCTGATTGTTTTCTGATTTTTGCACGTTTTTTAGAAAACAGAAATCAGAAAAGAGAAAGGCCAAAATGGCCAGAAAACAGAAATCAGAAAACAGAAATTTCCGCGCACCTCTGACTCGGACGCCGCCGTTGCGGAGCTCGGACGCTCCCACAGCGACGTCTGGCCTGGAGGACGGGCGCTCACCGACCACAGAGCCTTCTCGGACGCCAACCTCCACCAAATTTTGGCGGTGAGCGCCCCTTCAAACTGTTGTAGGCCGTCGGTTTCTTGTGATGCTTCGTGACGAAGCGCTAAAGTTGTTAGGAAACAAGCCGTAAGGCCTGTTTCCTAAAAAATTTGCCTAGGAGGCTTCAGTCCCCCAGGCCTCCCTTCCTTTTTGGGTCATCTCGGCAATATCGACTTTGCTTTGCCCTTTAACGACCATTAATCGGCCGACCACCTAATCACCACGCGTTCCGTACAGGCATGTGCGAAAAATTTTGAAACCGAAAAAACCGAAAAACGAAAAATTTTCGGTTTTGAATTCGAAAAATTCCGTAAAACCGAAAAAAATTGTCTTTTGAAAGGTCTTATTTTTGTAATTACATGTCCTTGATTGGCAAAACAAGGCAACGTAATCGAAAAGCTCCGAATAATGGCAGAATCATGTTTTCTTAGTGAAACAAAAGCATACGCAATCAGCGTATTAATGTGAGCAATTTTACCCTTGTTGCAGAGTTGACTCCTGACAAAATTGCAGCGCTGAACACCCTTCTAAATTCTCACTGTGAAATTTTTGTTTAAAGTGCGGTAGTTCTCTGAACAATCATGTCCACGCTTTTTCGAGTTTTTGATCAAAACTGTGGGCTCGAATGTCGTCCTTAACTTTATGAAAAAACCGAATTCGTAGAAGTCGAAAATCGGGGGCAAGTCACAGATCAAAACGGAACAAACGTTGCACAGAGACGAACATCAATAGTTCTCGATGTATGGCACGAACTTCTTGCGCTGTCATGTTGAATTTCAGTCTGAGCAATCGCGTCGAGGTCAGCACTGACCAGTAGATCAGTCTCTCGGCGCTATTGTACGTAAATGGCCGCGACGCAACCACACGCATTGAGTCGTGGTGTCTACACAGGGGTTAGGTTCAACCGCTTTTGCTAGATGGAACTATACATGATGCCGCTCGCAAAAGAATGTTTTCATTCGCAGTTTTTTTGGTATGAATCGATAGAGGGAGCAGAAAAATTTTGTTTGGCTCCCGCTTGAGAATTATGAGCCTCCAAAGAGCAATTCTCCACATCTTTTTCATGAACATCTTAAACGAAAACGAAATTCCTGACCTTGAAGCAGTGTTCACAATAGATTTCACTTTTGATGTCTCAACCGTTTACGGAAGGTCTGGTGCCCTACACAGCTAGGTATGCTTGAAGAGAACGTGAAAACCGTTTTTTTGTGCTAAAAGAGGGCCACTTTTGCTTGCTTTGACTTTTGAGCGTGGAGGAATCGACCTTTATAAAGGATGTTACCTATAAATGCGATCAAGCGGTTTAGTTCGCTTATTAGTACTTCCCTGACTTGATTACTTCATGTTATCACAACCTCGAGGGTCTAGTGGGCGGAAAGCGGACATGAGGCGTTTCGGTGACCTCAGAACGCCTGTTTGCATCCGTTATTTTGTCATTCCTAGCTTGTTTTAAACCGCTTTTTCGAAACTGAGAGCATAGAACTCTTTTCGCCTATCATTTTACGACGAGCAGTCATTGAGAATTATTATCGTGAACGCTGCCTTTAAAGTACCGATGCAGGTTATCAGCTATGCGGAATCGATTAGCGTTATTATTTAGATTGGTGATGTTTCCGCCTGTCGATTTTCATATTTTTGGTTCTTCGGAGGATTATTCCTGAAAGTTTTGGTCATGCTCAAAAGATGCGCCGTAGTCGTTTTAGTCTGCTGATAAACAGGAAATCCAAGAAATTTAGACCCAGTCAGTCTAATTTTTTATTGAAAGTGATGTAGTAGAAGGAACCGTTGTGCAAGGGGCAGATCATATGTTTGCTTTTATGCGAAATGATTCTGGCAAGGGAATCACAATTTTAGGGGCGTTCGAAAAAAATGTCTCGTATTGAGCTTCAAACTTGTTTCTGGGGGTCGTTTTGGGTGCCGATTACGAATCTGAGGCCCTTTTGTCAATATTTCAAAAAAAAAACGTCCGGTTTTGTCCGAAGCTTCAAAATGGGGGAAATTTTGCTGCCCTAAACGCGACTAATGACGACTTCGAGAATCCTATCAAATCGCCTCAAAACTTGTACATTGGGGCTATTCGGGCTGCCAAACACGAATCTGCAACTCGTTTATCGATTTTCGAAAGATAACGGTAGGTTACGATGGTATACGGTAGCTCGGTCAAAGTCTCAGATTTAACTCAAAATTTCACGGTTGGTGTTAGATATCAGGGACTCTGAACACGAATTTGAGGTCCATTTTTCTGATTTTCGAAATTCTAAGGCAGATATCGCCTGTTAAAAGGCATTATGCCTACCGTAACCTACAGTAACCCGTCCGGCCCGGAATAGAACCCAGATTCCGATTCAGCGCCCTAAACAGTTGAAAGTTTTGAGCCGAATCCGAAAAAAATTTTTCTGAACGCCCCGAAAATACCCTGATGGGTAGGTACCCTTACTTGTTTCTTGAGCATTGAAAATGCCGCTCTTCTTAGCCATTTAACCAGTTTCAAGCAGTGGTCATTTATATACTCTCACAGACCTACAGCAACGACAACGCGATTTTCAGAATCGCCACCGGAAGGTAACAAGCCTCCCTTGTGAGACCGAATGAAAGACAAAAGCAAACCTGCTGCAGACGTCTGTAGGCAGCAAAGGATCCACTGCAAGTCGCATCAGAACCACAAATTTCAGACCGAAAAAAACCGAAAAAAATTCAAACTTTTTCGTTTTTTTCGATATTGATTTTTTTTTCGCCAAAAAGGGCGAACAATGAAAAAACCGAAAAATCGAAAAACGAAAAACGCACACCCCTGGTTCCGTATACAGCGCGGGTCTGCACTAATCCTTCAACATGTACTCTCGTGTTGGTCGTTTGACGGCTGTTGGTCTGCGTCCGGGAAAATCGACATAGCCGTCTCGCTAGAGGAGCTACCGGTCTGTGTCTCTTATCCCGCTCACTCCAAGGTGCACTCACCGGACACGACAACTAGAAGTCGGCGTCCGAGTACCGCCGACTGTCTGAGTCCGTGTGTAGAGTGCCCCTGACCCTGGTGGGGGGTGGTGGATAGGCGTCGATTTGTGGCATCCTGTAACGAGCCTGAGCGCAGTATTTTGCACTCGCTGCAGTCTGCACCAAAAGGTTTCAGACAGATGGCTAGTCCGAATGGGGCACCATATTCCAAAACAGGCAGTACCATGGAGCTATACGTTGTATGCAGCACTTCCTGTGTGGTACCCCAGGCGGAGCCAGCAAGGGCACGCAGAAATTTGTTGCGTGAATTGACTGCAGCAACACGTACCAGGATTCGCTGCGCTTCATTACTTTCCTAACTCAGTGGATAAGCTGTTCGGATTCGACCTCAATGCGCTCATACTCTTTGAGAAGTATGGGCGCAGTGAGGTCGAATCCTTTCACCCTCCTGAAATATAGGCGTTTTTGAAGAGCCACAACTCCGTTTGTGGAGGGCCTCGAGTGCTTACAGCCTGGCTTCTAATTTTCGGAGCACAATCATGAAAAAGTCGGAGGAAGGGTCTTAAGTAGGAAACGGTGAGCAGATGGAGTCGGGATGAATGTAATATCAGCCGTTTGAAAGCTCCCACGAAGTTGGCATGGAATTGACCTGAAGTTCGATACGCGCTTGCCGTTGTCTACTAATATTCTTGCAATGCCTTGCAGGTGAAGCAACATAGTCGTGATCCGCTAACAAACGACGCTGGCGTTTCGTTTTTCCCATCCACTTAATTTGAAAGTGGCACTTTCAACTGTGCAATCGATTCTTAGCCCACATCAGGTCTGTACATATCTTACATACAGCGAGTTCCGTTGGTAGTTCAACACAGCTTCGAACGTATGAGAGCATAGTCGTGCCACGCGATCGGATGCTTATCACTATTTGATGCTTCGAAAGCTATTCCTGCACGAAAGGCAGCATGCACGCTCGAAAACTTGGTTGAGATAACTACGGTAATGAAAAGGTATGGCTTAGAACACAGAGCTTACGCTTTTTTAAGCACCAAAAACGACTCGCAATGCCGCTACACTAGTAAGAAGTTGGCTCCACCCCGTATTTCTCCGCCCCTGTAATTGGTCTACTCAGGGCAGACATAATCTACTCAAAAGGCGGGCCAGGAGCAGTATTTGAAGCAATTTTTGGATAGCTCAGACTGCTTCGCTCGATGTTTTGACGCTAATCTCGTTGTAGGAATCAGAACAGTTGGTCTTCATGAAAAACTCGAAAACAAAGTTCCTCGTGTAGAGTGCTTTCAGACTGCATTTCGTCGTAGGCGGCAGCTAGTGGGACGTGCGCGGCACGCAACGCTGATCAGTTATCCAGCGCCTCCAGCTCTGACCGTATGTCCCGCTTTGAAATGATTGAATCGCTTCTAAGATAGATCGTGTTGTAGTCATACGCCTGCGTTGTTCCCATCTCCTGACCAAAAATATTAGTGTGGGATTAGAGCAGGTCATTTGAAGATATCTTGTTACTAACTTCCATTGCATGTATCTTTATTTACGAAAAAATACGATTTACGGTCCAAAATGTCGTAAATCGTAAGCCGTAATTACGAGTCCAAAAAACACCGTAAATCGTAAAATCGTAAATCGTAAATCGTAATTACGCACACCCCTGGTCCCATGATTAGAGTAGAAAACAACTCACGGATGCAGCTGAAGCTGAAGAGCTTTACACTATACGGGCGGAGCCCTTTTTGGTGCTCTGAGGGGACGTAGGTGCTGTTTCGTGTACCTGAGCATGCATTCAGAATATGACTGTCCGCATTTGAAATTTCATGAAAGCAGCCTGAGACCGAAGAGCACTACACTATGTAGGTGAGGCCCTTGAAAAACGCCATAGTCCAAGATTGCAATGAAAAAGTTACAAGCATTTTTCGGAAATCTAAGAAGGGGTTTTTGCTTTACTGCAAAGTGCAGAAAAGCTAGTTCGAGATTCAAACAACAAATTAGGGGTGGTAGTAAATGGAATGTTCAACGCGAGCAAACCGTCACCTCTTAGCCGGCAACATACCGCGACATATGTAGATGCCACAGAGCCGCCAGTTTAACGCGAGCTGGCCCTTTTGAGAGATGTCAGATTCACACGTGCCGTCAGGTTCGCGTGACCTGCCTCACGTGAGAAGATGAATTTAACGTTTTCCGGATGGTAAAAATACAGTAGATTTCCGACTTGAAGGGTATCAAGGGATAGAGCAGATAGTAAGGTGAGAAAATTTGAAACCAAAAGTTCAGCACTAAAGCTCTTTTTCAGTTATTATGGTAAGTTAATATCGTTCAAACACATTGCACCGCATATCGAGAACGGCCAAAAATTACATTTCGGCAGTATTCCTCATACTCTTGGCCATCTCAAAAATCCGTAAGACAAGCAATCTGCAGGGTTCTTGAAAAAGGCGTGCTAGCGACTTTTCTCACTCTCAAAAAGCAGAGTATACCATTTTCCATGTACTCGGAGAGTTAGGCACAGCTGTCGCCGGCTTCCGCTGCTGGGCAGATAGCAAATAGCCGCTGTCACCACATAAAGATGGCAACCAACCTGAGGTACACCGTGCCCGTTGCCAGCTAAGGTCACAACTTGGAACGGCCTTTTGTTCAAAACAAACTCGGTGGCAAAACACAGAGGCACACCGGATTCGAACTACGGCGCTGGTCGCGTCGACGACGCGCCCAACCACTGCGCCAGTTGCGCGGCTACATATTCGTAGCGGGACATTTCCCTCTTAAAGCAGAGGATCTGGTAGGATTCTTAAACGCGCCAACATCCGATTCATTAATTTTTTTCCTACACATACTTTATGCGTGACCGTCGTCCGCATAAGTGTTTTCTATACTTGGACACCTGGTGGAAAGACGGAGGATCACAAAGATTTTATAAAAAATGCTTTATGTTCGCTACCACCAAGTTCATTCATTAGGAAGAACACTCAACGCAAACTTCTTGAAATATCGCTTGTTCGAAACACGATCAGAACAAAATTTTTAAATTCCCTTCGTTCGGCAATCCGAATTCTCGTAATTTTTATTAGCTCCGTCAATTTTTAGAACTACTCTCGAAAACACATGCTAGGTTTCCCATTTGCCTCAATCACTAGATGTGTGTTATCTTGTAAGATTTCGCATTTGTCGTAACTTTTTCAAAGGTTTCCTAAACACAAATTCTTTTCAAACAAAATTTCGAGCTAACGGAAATGAAAAAATTCTTGGATGACATAATCAAAAGGCGTTCGTGGGAAGGTAACACTAGGATTGTGAAAAAGACCTTCCGAAATTCGTCGAGTAATGTATAAAGTCAAAGGGTGTCCTATATTCAACTGCAATGAATAATTGAAATCCTATCAGAATGATGATAAAGTAGATGATCAATATTCGTTTTTGAAAAAGAATTCGTGTTTTTTTTTGAAGCGTGCAACTGAAATCTGACGTCCGAGATTGTGGTAATGGTGTGGTTTCGGTCATTGATGCAGTTGAATTTGTGAAGTGTTCGCCGTCTTTTCAAAATGAAACTCATCCCCCGCCCGCAGTTAGTGTTGAAAAATATATAGAAACACTGTAACACACTCATATGTGCATCATGCAAGAAAAAGATTTTGTGCAAGTATCGCAGGGTAAGAATCGAGACACTTCGAGTGGCTCCACCAATGCACCAAAGTGCGTCGCGGACCCTAAAAAACATAAGGGGCCAACGATGGCACTGGCCTGGCGATGAAAGAGGAGTTTTCGAATCCTGCAGAAAAAAAGAAGAACAAATATATTTGGCTTTAAAAACAAGTTCGCATTTCTTTCCCACAAAACTCGACCGATACGCCCCGACTAATGTAGATTAAACATTGCTAAAGCATCAAATCACTTGAAAATTAGTCGCTTTGAAATTTGTGAGTTTTTGCACGAAAAAGTTGTGAAGACCACTTCGAAGCGTAAATAATTTACTGAACACTCCTCATAGCCTGTGCTATCGGAAGAAAATAAGCAAAAAACCGGAAAAGTGTCGGCGCTCGCCAAAAAATGAACAGCTGATCGGGGGGGGGGGGGTTATCAGTGCCACCGTAGAAGTCGGCGAGCATGTTTCAACAATGATCTCTCCTTTGTTTTTGATACACCATCGCCTGTTTCCCTGGCGGTAGACGATACGAGATTATCCCTTCTACCAGCTCTCAGTTTTCAAGCTTGGCTGCCGTTCTAGGGTCAAATTCGCAGGCCCTATTATTATGTTCCCCTTACCCAGTGTATTAATTGAACCTGCACTTGCCCCTCAGCATAGATGGTCAAAACTGTTCCGATCGCATCCTGCTAGCCGCGCCGAAAAACTCGGGAGGAGTTTTTCGTTAGCCGCGAGTTCCTCTCGCACTTCTGCACTGTTTCCGGGCTCTCTGTGAGAGGATGTTGAACGCGAACTTACCGCGAGGACGCCACATGTCGGAATTTTCGAGAAAAAAACAGCCCTGAAAACGTTTCGAAATCGCTGTTTTTTCCAACAAATGTTAGCGCTAACGTCGGTTAACTCGCGGTTTCGACCCCAATTATCACCACCCCTAGGTTTTTTAGGCAGTTAAGAACGGTCTTTGAAGATCAATTTTCACGTGTGATACAATCGGTTGTATCACACCTAGAAAATAGTTCTCCAGAATTGTTTCAAAGCCAGTTCTCTTATTTGGGTCCCGGACCGGACTAACTTTTCCGCACGGAAGCAACTCGAAAATCCCTTAATAGAACTTAGACTATTAAAATTTTCATTACAATTCTGGACTGATATTTTTCTAAGGATCCCACCTCGTGTAGTGAGTGCTCCTCGGCTTCGAGCTGCGTCCATAAAATTCTGGGTACGTTTTTAGGTGCGGCCAGTCACTAAATGTAGTTTGCGGGCCCGATAGTGCACCTACATATGTGCCCTCAGGATGTCGAAATATGTCCAGCCTCGGGCGGGATCACACCCTGTAAATAAGTAACCTAAAAATGCACACTCGTGCACGAAATTTCAAGAGATCTCGTAGTGAGCAACGATCTTCCAATTTAGTCTACTATCCATCGTTTCCCAACCTTGCAAAATTTTGGGCCTCTAGCAGGATCGAGCCTCTGAAACCTAAATTGCTTGACAATCCATCCTAGTGCCTGTCTGAGTGAACGCCGCTATTATTATCATCATTTCACTAATTATTATTACCAGAATTACCATTACAGACTAACATACTATCCATACTAACAGTCTGCCTCTCAATACCCCCCCCCCCTCAACGAAAATTCACCTTGGTTCATGGCCGAAAGTCCGATCCCCCCTCCCGCACCGGACGTCACGAGCTCAGACCCCCCTCCTGTGATACATCACACCTTGCGCCGTAGCCAGCCTGTAGATGCTGCCCACTGATCCTCATGCGCAGGAGGCAATCATGAAATCTCCAACGCTTCCGCCATGGCTGTGTGGGGTAGTTCCGAGCCTCGATTGCGCTATGCCCTCAAACTCCTTTGAACCAGTTTTTTAAAAGACAGTGCGGGATTGTAATGGGAATAACTATGATAAAGTGAAATGAAACTGATAGACGTGCGACAAAATGGTATAGCTGCTACCGCTGTACTATACGGATTGTACCCGCGTGACGCGGTAAAAGCTCTCATTGGTCACCGCTTGTCCGCGCACACCGCGGTTGTTGTGGGGACTATGAGAGATGCCTTGCCACATTCCAACCTTATGAACTGCCGATTCTCACCTAAGCTGCTCAAGATGACTGCATTGCATGAAAACTGCACATTATTACCGAATCGTAAACTGCTTTTACAGAACTTCTCCTGTATTGCTGCTTTATCTCACCTGCCTGAAGTGCAGTATTATGAGATGGAGGATATCCGGCTCTTATTCTTGGTTACCCTTTGCGAAGGTGTTTTGGTTGTCATCTCTACAATTATTATCATCTGGTTGACATTTCGGAACCTTCGTCACACAAACGTGTCACAGAAAACGATTGATATGCAAAAGAGGTTTCAGAAGTCATTGATTTTACAGGTAAATTAGTATGCACGGCATTCTTAATTGGCCCACAAAGAGAAGACCTTTTGTGAAAAGGTGGCAGTATCTGTGGGGAAATTGGAATACAATAGCGGGAAAGCCATATTGAGCTATTGATGTGCCCAGCAACTACACATAAAGGGTGTCCGAATGAGACTAATCATAAGATCACTCCAGATAACAGTGTTTTCGGGACCAAAAAGAATCCTAATTGAATCTTGTGTATGGCTTTTGGATTCTACGCTCAAAATAATGATGGAAGGCCTCTTTGTAATTTGGTACCTCGATTTGGTGTTTTTCAACAACTTTTGGTCGATTAACGCACCGTTTCAAAACTTTGAGATGACTGAATGTAAATCAAAATTCGTTGTGTGATTCGTTGATTACCCGGAACTTCTGAACTCCATTGTTTCACCATACACGCAGCCACGCTCCCAGTGCTGAAGTTCTGATACCGGTCCGAGTTTACTCAATTGCGATAGTCATAACCTAAACCGAAGACAACTAGCGATTTTGAGTATAAAATTTGCTCCCAAAGATTTCACGACGATATTCCACAGAATCGGAGATCCTTCTGAATGCGGAGTAACAGCCCTTAAAGGCACAGTACACTCTCAGACATGATTTTTGAGATTTTCAGTTGATTGTGTAGTAGAGCTCTCCAGTATAAAACGTGCTAAATGCGAGCTCGCTTACCACCACAGGCCCGACCCCCTGCGAGATTTTCGAACGCGATGGCGGCCTGATGGATGAATGAATTCCAACGAGTCTCCATTCTTCACCCCATTGCAAGGTTATCTCCTCATCCTGGCTCGCACTCGCGTAACGACTACAAATGAAGAGGAATACAAGCCTTAGACAACTCGTCCACCAATTTTTCGCCCGTAAAGTATAGGCATCTTTAAAGGCACAGGACACCCAGAAAATTAGTTTTCAGATTTCATGCTTATCTTGGAGAGAGCCACTCTCTGATCACAAGGGTATTTCAGAAATCGTCCAAGATACGAACGGGGGTATGGCTCCTAAAAATGCCGCCTGCATTTTGAGTTCAAAAATTTTGTGGGCGAGTTGTCTCAGGCCTGTATTTCTATTCATTCGCAATGGCTGCAAGACAGCAAAAGAGGATGAGGATATAGACAGGCAATGGACTGAAAAACAGCTGCTTGTTGAGAATTAATCATCCATTTAGCCGCTATCGAGTTCGTAAATCTGGTAGGGGGCCGGGTCTCTGGTGGTGAGCGAAGGAGGTCGGGCCTGTGGTGGTCGCTTATATCTAGCTTATTTGAAGGAATTGAGATCTCGCATTTGGCAAGTGTTATGCAAGAGGGGTCTGCAACACAATCGAATGAAAATCACCAAATTCATATCTGAGGGTGTACTGTGCCTTTGAAGGCACAGTCCAACCTCAAAATCGTTTTTCTGATATTCTGCCTATCTTGAAAACAGTCCTACACTGATTCCAATAATGTCTCTGGAATAGTACAGGACCCTCTGCTTCTTAAAGGCAGTGTTCACGATGATTCTCATTTCCGAGTTTTTCACATAAAACAAAGCGTTGGTCTCCTAGTGTTACCAAAATTACGAAGAAACTGCCAGAAACGCATTAAAACGTCATATTTCAGTAACATTATTCTCTAGCCTGGACTAGTTATCCGATTGGGTGAACATGTTCATGGTGGTTGTCACCAGGTGAAAAATGGGTTCAGTCGAGAATGGAAAAATATTTTATGAAAACAGTATTAATTAGGGTCCGAAGGAAGGGACGGAGTAACAGAAATCAGAAAATGGCAAAGGATGGGTCCACAAAATATCTCATTGCGACAACGAACAGTTCCTGTGAGAGTAAAGTGGCGGGGTGAGAGCAAAGGATTTGCTGCCCTTCTGGTCCGTTTTTCTCAGTTTCTCCGTCATTTTAGTTTTACCCGGGGGGGGGTCAATTAATCGATCTTGCGAATAATATCAAAATTGAAGATTATCGTGAACACTGCCTTTAAGTATTTCTGAGCACTTCTGGAATGCACTGACTATTTTAAGAGAAAATTAAAAGGCGGATAAACATGCAAAATCTCGTCAATCAGGTGGGCCGACACCTGTAATTAGCCGTTATACCTTGTTTTTGAGCGTTTTTTTTTTGCCAAATTCCGGTTTTTTTTTCATTTATCTTTACTTTTGTGAAGACCAAATTAACATTCGCATGAAGAGAGCTCAAAAACCGTTTTTAACGCGAACCCTGCCTCTAACCTCTCCTGCGTTGGCTAACTAACGTGGATTGTGGCATTGCTTTGCTGAAAGACACTGTCTTCTCGAGCTGGAAATGCCAGATTAACTAGCAGATGGATTTGTAGTTTTGCCAGGTTGTTAGCTGAATTTATATTGAATCACAAGAAATCTAGTCTCAGAGTGGAGTCGGTAGAGAAGGCGTGCCTTGAAATAGAACTTCGTGCAACAACATTGGGCCAACTTACAAGATAAATGTTTATGGCGGTAAACGCATCTGTGGAAACGACTTGTATTGTTAATATCTCTTCGGCCTTCATAGTAAAACTGCGCACTATCCCGCCCCGAGCTGCAGGTTTCGAGAAGTTACAAGCTTAAAACGGTGGTTTTTTTTGTACTTTTTGTAGCTTACAAAACAAGCATTAGTCTTTGGAGAATCCGGAAATGAACCTCATAATTGTGTTCAGCGAACAAAACTACCCCCGAACAAAGTTTGGGTGAAGGCGCATTTTCCAAACTCTGTACAGACTGACAGCGTTTAGGACTTGTACGGATTTTTGGTTAGGCGTTTATTTTTACCAATGAGAGGGCTCTAAAGGCGTTAAAAATGTTCAAGACTTGACTTAAAGGCAGTGGCCACGATGAAAAACGTTATCGTAAAAACTACAAAAATCAGGTTAGATCAAAAATAGCTGAAAAACTATGAAGGTAACGCGGTGAAAAACGGGTCATATTCAGAGTTTCTAGGGCCCAAAAAAGCCAGTTCGTGCCCACGTGCACAGCGCCGACCAAAAAGATCGCACTCTCATGCCGAGCAGTCAAAAATCATCGACATTCAGAGGAAAAATAAATGCAAATTTACCTAATAAAAACAGTTGAGCAATGAAAGAAAGCACTCCAATGAATGTTTTTGACTGGATGTGTACATAAATCTCAAGGTCAATAGATTGAAATTCAATTTCAAGCCAGCTGATGCTCTTGATATAAAGGGTCATCGATGCCGTTGATGTGGAGTGGGCTCGTCCACCATCAAAAGACAAGAAAGTTTAGGCTTCAAATTTGGCCTAGAACAGCGTTTTTTTCGCAATTTTTTCTTGTAGGTTCTACTACTCTATACCCAGAAAAGGGTTCAGAGAGGAAAAGACGACAAGCATATTTGATCGCGACCACTGCCTTTAAAACCCTCTGGTGTTTTTTTTGGGGCGGTGGATTATTTGGGGCGCTGATCACGATTCTGGTGTTTATCTGTAGATTTTCCAAAGCTTTCGACTAATTCCGTTCAAAGCCTCCAATGGGGGAAAATTTGAGGACAAAATGTGACTTTTGACAACTTCCGGGACGCTATGTTAGAAATGACTCAAAGTGTTTCTCTAGGGATTATTTGGAGTGCTAGTCACGAATCTGGAGTCCGTTTATCAATTTTCGACAGTTCACGGTGGATTACGGTGGGTATACGGTAGTTTGGTCAGTCTAGTCTCAGATTGACTCCAATTTTCTATGCGAGGGTTATTCGGGGTGTTGAATATGAACTTGATGCCCATTTGCCGAGTTTTAAAACATTTAGGTTGATTCTGCCCACTAAAAGGCA
This sequence comes from Aplectana chamaeleonis, assembly GCA_029168955.1. Taxonomy (NCBI): domain Eukaryota; kingdom Metazoa; phylum Nematoda; class Chromadorea; order Rhabditida; family Cosmocercidae; genus Aplectana; species Aplectana chamaeleonis. The sequence continues at coordinate 2,344,050 of JAPDOI010000050.1, read as the reverse complement.
TGATACCTGTACCGTAACCTACAGCAAACCTCAGAATTTCGAGAAACGGACGGTTTTCGACAACGTTTGTGTGTATGCAGAGGTTCTAGATTACCCCTACATACATACAAGTTTTGAGTGAAAGCTGATTTTTCTTCGAAACACTGCGTCACGTTTCTGGTATGATAGCGGGTAAAGCGTCGACTCATGGCTAACAAAGTAAGCGGACACCTTCCCTACTCAATTATAAAGTCTGGTAGCGTGTTGCTCGCTTCTGTGAGCGGGGATGGTAAAATAGCCGTTTGATTGAGGCCTCATTCAAAGTGCGATCGCACTGCGACGCGATCGAGTACTCCGCCAACTCGTAGCTAGATGCCTCACATGGAAACCAGAGATGCCCAGGGTTTCGGAGGCATCTAGTCTGATTTTGACACGAGAGTTTACGTAAGTTACGGAAAGTTTAGCCTCAGCTGGTGAATTTTCAGCTACAGCGCCCGCATATTCTACGTAAATTCTCGCTACAGCACCCGCATATTCTACGCTTATTCTCGTTGCAGCACACGGTCGATCGACCCACCCAGTCTTGATCTGTACTAGAAAGGCGATCCCCGCTGCGATCGAGCCGTTTCTTTCCCACGGCTTGCAGCATACCAGCGGCCAAAATTATCCCTAGCAAGGTTTTCCAGAGAGCGACACGGGGTCACCCTCCACGACCACCCACAGAGTGTCGTTATCCGTGGGTTGACTGGGCCAACACTGTTCAAACCGCTTCCGTGCGTTCCGCGTAGCCAACGCGGGTTGAGATTGCATGCTAACACAGGCTGTCGCTAAATACGTAGATTCTCGCTACAAAATTGTAGCGAGAATATACGGGTTTAGCGTCAGAGAGAGCACTGGTTCGCGTTTAGCCTTCGTTTTTACGTAGAATACGTGCAGAATTTGCACCCTTGTAGCCTCGACACAAGAATATGCGGGTTTTAGCTATCGTAGCCAAAACCCGCAGTTTACCGCTACATGGAATGGGGCGGCGTTCCAGGCAGCGCCCTCGGAGGCATCTAGCTACGCGTTGGCAGAGTAGAAACCGTCGCACGATTAGGTCGCAGCACGTTCAGGCTCAATCGCCTTGGAAAGTATTGGAATCGAGCAGTTCGGCTACTCGATGCCTCGATCGCATCGCTGTGCACACGGTGGCGTTGCACTGCGATCACACTCTGAAAGAGGCCTAACAGCATTAATCAGACGACTGCCGTTGGTAAAATATACAAAATTTCAGAAGAAAGCGAAAACTCTTAGATTCTTGAAAGGTTATTGCAAGGAAAAACATATTTGTGATCAGCCTGCTTTATTCTTGCAGGTAATTATTCCCATTTTTGTTGTGATCGTACCAGGTTGCACTATTATGTTATTCGAAGCCTGGGCCGACATCTTCATCGCTGATGCATTTACTATAGAGATCCAAGGTGTGGTCAGCATCTTCTTATGATTCCATATAACCCTGTGCACTAATTCCATCTTTCCACATGATCGAAAATGTTGATTAAACTTGCAGCAGTCTCAAATGTGGTGGTGGTCTTGATCTCCCTTCATGGCTTTTTTGGAACCGTCATCATGATCATTGTAAACCAGCCATATCGAAGTTTTGTTGCGAGCGGCTTCGGAAAGTGTTGCAAGGACGCCGATCGTCGAAAACCGGAAGTCTGTAGTCAGATCTATCCACAGCTTCACAGCTTCACACATATCGTTTAGAGCCAAATACGGGACATACATCAACAGCGGTCAACACTGGCGGCTACGAAGTGATCCTTCCGTTTACACTCAGCCCAACCAAGACCGATTAGTTATTTCGGTGATATAGGGCAGCTTGCAGAATCAGCAAATGTCTCGTACAGTTATGTAAATAGAAGTGTTAAAATGTAGGGTACCACAAATGGAAAATAAATAGCTGTTTCGGACGTATTCTCGTAGAGGTTTCAAAAAATAGTGCGTATTTAGTCATCTCAGAGCCCCTAGTCTAGTCAGTGCAGTGTTTACGTGATCTCCGCTGTTTCCGCGACGCTGCACTGCGCTGAGATTTTGACCCGCCCTGATAACTTGTACAATCTCATAACCCCCTCTCGCCACATCTGACCATGCTACTGTTTGTTTCAGATTATCAGTGGATTTCGATAATGATCGATTCATTCCTCTCCCTGATTTTCTTAAGGCTGACTACAGAGGTCTCAAAATTTACCTTTCTAATATTGATTGGCTCCTTATTTTCGAAAATTATTCTTCTATGGCTGACGTTTACCGAAGGTTCTGTAGAGCTATGTATCAGGCTTTAGCCCTTTTTGTTCCCTTCAGATCATTTAAAGCTACCACAATTCACTTTCCGCCACACTTGATGAACTTGTTTGATCAAAAACAACGTCTTTTTCATTGCCTACCTAGTCCCCTATCGAATGCTCTTTACAAGAGAGTTTGTTCCGATTTGAGCAACCATCTGAGAAAATTTCTGGCTAATTATGAAAGGAGACTGGGAGCGCAGCCCTCTTTACAAAGGCTTCATCTTTATATTAGATCCAAACTTAAGCCTAAATGCTCTCTGCCAACGTTAACTGATAATTGTGGCTTCATGTATCGAAGTGATGAGGAGAAGGCTGAGGCTCTCGGTTCCTATTTCGCTAGCGTTTTTACCACGGACAGATTGTCGGGTAATCTTCTCCCTAATTTCCCTTCTATGCACCGTGAATTTACTGACATTTATTTCCATCCTCATGAAATATCTTCCATACTCAAAAACCTGAAACCATCCTTAACTGAACCTTTCGACGGTATTCCTCAGATAGTATACAGAAAGTGTTTTGATACTTTGGCTGAGCCGCTTGCAATCATGTGTAATCTTTCTTTTCTTCTCGGTGATGTCCCTCCGATGTGGAAGACGGCAATTGTTACTGCGTTTCCCAAGTCAAGTGGAAATAACAACCTAAGCAACTTTCGTCCCATCAGCATGACACCTACTCCTGTGAAAGTTTTCGAAAAAGTGATGTACAATAAACTTTTGTCCTGGCTCACTAGAAATTCTCATATCCCCCTTGAGCAACACGCTTTTCTACCTGGTGCTTCTACTTTAACAAATTTGGCTGATTCTGTTTATGACTGGAGCAGAGCACTAAATTCAAGCGAATTTGTTGATATCATTTATTTTGATCTCTCTAAAGCATTTGATAAGGTGTGTCATCGGAAATTGCTCATTAAATTAGCTTCACTTGGAATTAAAGGCAAGGTTTTGAAATGGGTACGGTCGTTTCTGTCGGAAAGGTTCATCACTGTTAAGGTTGGTTACAGTTTCTCTGAAAGCTATCTCTGCACCAGTGGCGTACCTCAGGGTGGAGTTCTTTCCCCATTACTGTTTATTTTATATACTATGGATCTGCCAAATCTTCTTAAAACTAATGGTAATGTACACGTACAGATATATGCGGATGACATCAAAGTTTACGGGATCTTCGGTGTAGAAAACGCTGATGTGATCCATTCTGCTCTTCAGACTTCAATCAACAACATGTGTGATTGGGCAACGGACTGGGGCATACCTCTCAACCCCAGTAAGTGCTCAGTGATGCATGTTGGTGATTTGGTTAGAGCGGATTACCTTATTGATGGAGTGCACCTTCAATCTTGCGACTATGTTAGAGATCTCGGTGTGATTGTCGATAATAAGCTCAAATTCAGCTTCCAGATTGAGAAAGCTATCAAGCGAGCCTACACAACTTTATATGCTATTTTGCGAAATGTGAAATGTTCAGATGCGGCCGTGCTTGTACGCCTGTATAAGGCTTACGTATGGCCACACCTTGAGTATTGCTCACAGCTGTGGGGTCCATGCCTCAAAAAAGATATTCTGAAAATTGAGCGAATTCAGCATATTTTCACGCGTAACCTCTGGTATAGATCCTCCGACTGCCCATTACGCAATCAATTACCCAGCTACGAAATTCGTCTAAAACTGTACTGCTTGAACTCTCTACAGTACAGACGGATCTTCTCAGACCTTGTGTTTTGCTTCCGAATTCTTAAAAAAGAAGTGAGATTGCGGGCAAGCAAATATTGGCTCTTCATGCCGTCTAGTACTAGGTTAGGTAGATTTTCTTTGCATTATCCCAGAATTAATAGGAACAGGTATGCGATCATGCACAATATTGTTTTTTATCGGTGTGCTAGATGGTTTCAACTGTTGCCTGCTGAAGTGGTAGGAGCTGAAACTACAACTGAATTCAAAGGGAAGTTAAAACGACTTGACCTTCTTGGTATTCTAAACATTCCTAATGCTTCCTGATGATTAATTATCATGTTTCAGTAACATCGATTCCTTGTATGGCTTACGGTTTGCTCATCGTGTTAGCATATCGGTCGAAAATACGGATGGCATACAACTCGTTTTTCACCTAGCCTGCACCCATTGTCACTGCCTCAGACGTCATTTATGGATTCACGTCATTTGCTATGATATGGCGAACCTTGTTCTTCCTGATCTGATGGGCGTGGTTCGACGTGACAGATAGCTTGTTTCCCGGTTATTACTGTCGATAGCAACGTTGTATCTATCATTGAGTTGCCATTTGATATCTTATAAGGTCGTCCCTACTACAGTTCGGAGCCATGCAGTTGTTTCATCTCTTCTTCACTGAACTAGATTTCGTGCCAGACGACTGCAGCTAGGAACCTAATTGCCTACATTTACACTTATCATCCATTGGCACCCGAAACTGTATTAAGACATCTCGCCCAGATACCTAACTGTGGTCGGAGGACCTATATGCATCCAAGGAAGCCGCGTGGGTAGGGCCCCTTTTACAACAATCTTTACAACAGGATACGGATTAGAATGAATGGCTCTTCTAGAACATGAGAAACGGATGGTTTCTGCCTTCTGGCACTATATCAGCTCTTTATTACTACCCCCTCTCTGCCATTACCGGCTCCAAACTTTAACTAGGGTCGTCCTCCGAAAATTGGGTGATGGAGCAATGATTTTGCGCCGGCTGTTGAATCTTTGCGCTGAGTTTTTCATGACATTTGTTTTTTCCCGAGTTTCTATCCATTGTTTTCGTTGTTGTTGAGCACGTCGGAAACGACGTATAAATAAATAAATAAATAAATAAATAAATAAATAAATAAATAAATAAATAAATAAATAAATAAATAAATAAATAAATAAATAAATAAATAAATAAATAAATAAATAAATAAATAAATAAATAAATAAATAAACTTGGGTGTTCTTCGTCTTACACAGTACTGCCATTGTGGCGAAGTAGGTCCTTTTTGCCGGCTTGGCAACATGATGCAAATGTCATTCAGAATCGGGTGATGAAACTGTCATAGAGGTACAAGCGATCCCGGCGTCATACTGGACCGAACGGAGCGTTAGGTCAATTATATGTACTCAAACAGGTAGTGTGAGCAGGGATGCTGGTATACATCGGATACGACTCATTGAGGATAATTGCGAAAATCTGTCTTTTCTGCTTTACCTTAAATTGAAAGGTTCACATTTAGACGTATCTAGACTAAAAAGGCTGGATTATCTCAACTTTTGAGTAACTTGGAGATTCTATTACAAGATATTCCGAAATATTCGATATTTTTCGGATATCCGAATCATTTCAAATACCCTTCATTTTGCGAACACTAAAATAAAGTCGACGGCAATTTGATTCTCGCATGATTGTCATAATGAGTTTCGATTAGAAGACATTATTTCCTCCAAGCAATATGTTGACGCTGAAGAGAAAAACAGCTTTTGCTGTTCTCCGAAATAAGTCGGATCCTATGTATACATGCTGGTACATAGGATGCGAAACGTCGGAAAGATGTGGGGTACTGTCGGGAAGCTGTGTAGGACTAAAAATATATTTAATTGGGGGCGGACAGACAACCAGCTGTAGCATGTTCCAGGGCAATTTTCCTCCGACTTTTTACTAATTTTCACTTTTGCGATGGCCAGATCTATCATCTGATGAGGATACCCTAGCAGTCGTCTTCATGGCGAACCCTGCCTTTAACTGCAACTGCACCATTGAGCAAAAGTAAGGCCAATACCTCGTAAACGACTAAGCAAACTGCACTGTTCCACAAAGCTGGCTTTCGTTGATTTTTTTCGTGATTTTTTGGTAGTTTTTAGAAATTGGAAAACAGAAGGGCCGAAACGGTCAGAAAAAGTAAACAAAAATTTCCGCACACCCCTGCTTCCCAGGAGTATTGCATACCCTCCCGGCAATTCTGCACACGTTTTTGGTAGTCCTGCACACGTCCTCTGCGGTTTTCCACACCTTTCCACTGTCATGCACACCAACCCGGTGGTCAGGCACACCTATTCCCGCTTACTCTTCGGCAGTCCCCCAAATCTTCAAAGCGGTCTTGCACATGTTACCGGCAGTCCTGCGCACCCTTCAGGCAGTCTTGTCATATTCAGCCACTGAAACAACAGCTCAAGGTTGATAACTGAACACCAGTTTGCCTCTGAATTGAAGACTGGTCCCCTCGTCGTCGCTGTCGACCGAGGAGGGCTGCCGACCACCGATTGCCAAATCGCCGCGACCCGGCGTAACCGATTGCTAGCTGGTCGACGGCAGTCAAAGCCATGTATCCCTCAACACTGCTAGCACATCTCTGGCTCGCCGCCTTCCAATGGCAAATGGCCTGCTGAACGCGCGGTGGCGGCCAACTGATCGCCTGGAGTGCACACTTCTGCCAGCCAGCTCGTGGCCCGATAAGGTTGTCTAAGTATTCATCGATAGAAGGGACATGAACCCCTTACGGCTATTCTTTCTTGTGAAAATTCTCAAAGGGCGCCTTGCGTGCATTTTTTTTAGCAAAATTGTACCTACAAAGTATCGAAGAAATTGTACAAGCACTCGTGCTGAGACATTTGATTATTTTAGACCAACTCAACCATTCTATACACCTACAGATGCATGTGCTTCTGCACTCGCTTTGGGAATCTTCCGATATCCATACATAATGATGCATTAAGTGCTGAAAGCGTTATTGGCTCTTCATGCTGCGTGTACTATCTGCTTTCCTATGCAAATGCAATAAGTACACCATTCTCTGCATCTTCTTCTCGTCCACTGAAGCTCATCAAATTTAGGTATGGGCTGACGAGGGACGCTGTGATTGTTCAGACTCCCACCAAACATTTCTCATCCTGACTGATTCATTTTCTCCTAATGTTGTTAAAAATAGCATTAGCACTTCGAAAATATCTCATAAGAATTCGTTGAATATTGGGTAGGGGGTAAAAGTTCTTGCGTTTTTTCTGAGTGGAAGTTCTGCCCTAATTTCTGAAAATTTTGGCGATATGTTATATCATATCGCTTTGATTGAAAGCAAATTATTAGCTCTGTAGGAAGGTGCACTGTCTTGTAGAGCAGAAAGTTCTCTTTTCAAATATCTACAACATGTGGTGGAAATTCTAAAAAATCACCTTGCAGTATAAATGAAGGTACAAGCACATTCTCTACAATTGTTTTGTCGAAAAATCAGTTCTCGTGTTTTTGGAAAAAGTTTCAACAACATTTACAGATTTGAATAGCACTCGTGTCACAGTTAGATCAATATAGTATTCTTCGTTGGTTTCGACTAATTTTTCCACTTCTTTCCCGATGCATCGGTGTCGTAGCGTCAAAATATGCTCTGCCGAGTGTTGAGAAAGGGCATGGTCCGTGCTTGGAGATCGTCGTCGTTGGCGAAGAAATCTCGAAAATTCCGGTGAATCGTTTTTGGTGTCACGGGAAGAATTTTTTCGCACTCCAAGAGAGATTTTTGGTCAATAATGCTTACGCTGGCCTTGAGTCCGTTTGTCGATCGCTTCTGTTTAATCCTTCAGTTTAAAGGCAGCATACACGCTCGCAAAAGTTGTTGAGATAACTACATTATTGGGGTCGTACGGGCCCTAGAAGAGCCCTCACGATGTTGGACGAAATGAAAACGAGTTAGAATGACCGTATTTGAGCCGTATCGAGTCACAAAATCATCCTTTCTCCGCCCATCGATACGGGCTCCGCCCCTCAATACAAATGTTCAATGCTCGATTGCGGGGATTTTGGCTCATTTTTTACGCTTCTAACGTCGGAAGCGTTCCAGAAAGGGCCGTACGAGTACACTAGCGTCGTTATCCCAACAAGTTTGTCGCTAGCTCCGCTATTTCAGCAAATGCGTTACAACTCGTCCACTTCTGGGCCAATATAGAACGAACCGTTATATCTTCATGTTAGTCGATTTTTTCCGGTTTTTTTTGTTATCTTTTAATATTAACAGCTTCAGACCTTCGACTCATTCCATAAAATTGGTATCATTTTTGAGCGTGTATGCTGCCTTTAAAAGTCGAAACATGACAAAAAATTCACCTCTAGAAAATCATTTCCACTTCATTGTGAATTATTGACCTTTCGGAAAAATGCAGTTGTTTCTTCATACGTCATTTTTAATCGAACTGGCCATTAATAAAGTTGAGGGTCGAAAAGAGGCCCGCTTAATTGACCAGTGCCCGTATTCACGATACACTGGGAGCTCCCCAGAAAGGTCCAAACTCCACCCGCTGTTGGACGAGTTTACGATCTAGGTACCCGACAGGTAGACAGGAAGGCTACCTGCTACCTGGCGGGTAGACAGGAAGGTTCCTAGCCACCTAGCGGGTGGACGGAGAGAATGGTGGCTGCCTGCTACGTCGATCTTGCGTTTCAGAACGTGTTAAATATGTTAGGCCCTAGTTATACACCGGCGGGACGCTGCGGAAATAGCAGGACAACTACCACTTATGTGCGCCTTAACTGTGCCGAGGCATGCCAAAAGGAACAGTTGTCACAGAAAAACTCACCGGAAGCACGCACCGAGCAGTTATACAAGCCGCGGCACTATATATTGTATCGTTGCGGGACCTTTAAAAGATTACCGAAACGACATAAGGAGCGCTGCTATGACAAGATGAATAAATTTTTAGTGACCTTCAGCATTAAACAAGCGATAGAAGCGTAAGATATCGATAAAAGACAATTAAATGACCGGAAATTTTTATTCTGCAATATTGCGTCGAGTACGTCAAAGGTGCAGTGTTGCAGACGAGTCCCTGATTTACGCAGCAAGCGGGGGCAATGTTTTCGTGGGACGTTTTCATTCCGCTGGTGTATAACTAGGGCCTTACTGGATGCGGCGCGCGCTCTGCCCTGATGGCCATACGGCGAGTACGGGAAGGTTACGCCTCTTTCCTCCGCCTGCCGTTTCGTGAATACGGCCACAGAAGTAAAATAAAATCCTATCTGAAAATTTAATGGCACTATCTAGTGGAATTGAGAATCCTCTCTTGAAATATCTAGGACGAAAGCTTTCCTCCCGGATGATGTACGATATATTGGAGAGATTTTCAGAATTTATAGCGAATTTTCAAATTGAAGAAAAACCAGGCGAGAACCGCTGGCGCGAAAAGTGGGCATAACGTACCTGGCCCGGCGTATGACAACCATTATTGTGCCTCCCATTTGGTCGAAACGACAATAGCGGTTGCTATTCTTTGCCTATTCCGAGCGAGATACAGTGCGTTCGGAAATGATAGGGACACCCCTGAAAACCACAGTCTTTATGTTTAAATTGAGTGCGGCGTTCAGTGATGCTCATAAATGAATTCAGCAAGGTAAATAACCTCTGTTCACTTGTTTCTGTAACAATAGCATAATATTGTAATAATTTATTTCGATTTGCCACATTATCCGCCGTTCGGAAATGGTAGGGATACTATTGAAAAACAAAAATTATCAAACAAGGAATGAACAAAACATACACATACATGAAATCTAATATGATATCACACCTCCAGAGATGGAAATCAATTCGAAATTTCTATTCGGCATAGAAGTGATCAGATTGGATATCACATTTTTATCCAAATTTCTCCAGGCTTCGAGTACAGCGGCCTTTAGCTCGTTCACGGTCCCATACCGCTTGTTATTCGCGTAAATCTGGCGCACAATTATGCTCCAGATATTCTCGGGGGGTGTGTATACAAGTCTGTTGGTACCTGCTCGTTGGTGCCCCTGCTTCTACTGAACCCAGCAGACGTTTGAGTGTACACAGGGAACGTTCGAGCGATATAGCGTGCACAACTATATCGCGAAAGTATCCCGCACATTGCATAAAGGTGTCGCCGTCCGGCACACTAAGGCCTCTGGTCCATAACACCTTAGGATCCGTACCTAGGAGTCATGGAGTCTTTGGCTACAAGCCACAATTTCGCCACCCTGAACTGTCGATCGCTGTCGAGTGATATCCAAAAACTGCGCTATCCAGACTTCTGAGCTATTTCCATGCACCGTTTGCTGCTTTGCAGGAAACCCGCCTCAGGATAGACCCGTCATCAGCGTCGGAGAGTACACCATCTACTGCGGTAACGCTGACGATAGGAGAGTGGGAGGCTGTGCAATAGCTGTAAGGAAGGATTTCAATGGTATGGTCAAGGAGTTCGGCTCAACGTCGTGTCGGAATGCATTCGTACGACTGCGGGATCACAGAGGATTCAATCTGTGGATAGTGAGTGCTCATGCGCCCACTGAAACCGCCGAAGACAATTCGAAGGATGCGTTTTATGAGGAACTCAATACGTTGCTGGCCAGGATACCTTGTCAACATGCTGTTGTCGTGGGGATTGACGCAAATGCGAAGATGGGACTTGATCAGGAATCCGAAGTACTCGGTAAATGGTTCTACCCAGTGGAGCAAACATCGGACAATGGCTACCGCCTTGTCGACTTTTGTGAACGCAGTGGTCTGATTATTGCATCGACATTCAAGAGGAATCATCGCCGCCATCAGCTTACGTGGCAGGGACCAACCCGGCTATCTCCAGAGGAGCAGCGGAAGCGGAAGATGACAACTTTGAAACTACAGCTTGACTATGTCCTGACGAGGAATATTCCAGTATCGGACATTCGAAGATCTAGAGCTGTGTGGGATGTCGCATTCGATTCGGATCACCGTCCTGTTCTGTTGAACTTCACTGCGAGGATTCATAAGAGGAAGCGAGGGCTCAGCCTCTCCAGAGGATTGACATGACAAGTCTCAGAGATGAAGAGTGCAGAAGGAATTTCCGACAACGCGTTTCTATTCACATCGGAGTACGGACTAAGAAGAAACTTTGCGACGCGGATTCTTTTGTCAAGTGCATCCAGGACGCTTCGAAAGAGGCACTCCCGGTTGTACAGCCTAAGAAGAAGTTCGCCTACGTCTCAGAAGAAACAACATCTACCTACAACAGAGTATGTGCTCTCGAACTGCAGGAAACTTCGTGGAGGAGAAGCATCTGAGGAGGAAGTTGCGTCGGCAGCTTCAAAGTGACCGCGAACGAGTGGACGTGTAGAGCTAAGGAGTTCGAGAAGGCTTGGGAGGAGAAGAATCCGAAGAAAGCCTACACGTTGCTGCGACAGTATAGCGGGAAGATGAAGAGATGTTCTCCTGTCTTGAACACTACCAATGGAGTTGCAGTTGGTGATGCGACGCTGCCAATATGGAAGGATTACTTCAGTTCACTACTGAATCGTCCAGCGCCATCAGTACCTGAGCTCCCGCATGTTCAGAGAGCACATTACGATGTCAGTGAGGAACCGCCGACTGAGTCTGAAGTTTTGGATTGTGTCCGGAAAATGAAGAATGGAAAGGCAGGTGGAGATGACAACATCACTGCTGAAATGCTGAAAGCTCTTCCTCCGTCTGGGATTCGTGAAATGACCAACACCATCCGTGCCATGTGGATGAGCGAAAGGATACCCGATTCGTGGAGGCATGCGATCATCGTACCTCTTCACAAGAAGCTATCCGTCACGGATCCTAAGAACTACAGAGGAATCTCTCTACTTCGTGTCATGTAGAGTTCGCGCAATCATTTTAGTCTGATGAATGGACGGGCTGCGACGGTAGATCACCCCTCGCGAATCGAAACCCCATTCTCCAGTGAGGCCGCCAACCCCGCACGGCTAGCCGCCTGGTCCATGCGTCAGACTAGAATGAAAACGGAAACCATACAAGGTTTTAGAACGTATCGTTCTCGAGCGACTTATCAAACATCGTGAAGGAACGATCAGAGATGAGCGAGCCGGTTTTCGACCTGGAAGATCGACCATCGACCAAGTGTTCGTCGTGAGAAGAGTAATTGAATCGTGGCAGCGGTTTTCGAAGCCATTACAGCTTGCTTTTTTGGACTTTGAAGCCGCGTTCGACTCTCCTCATCGTGATCGATTGCTCAATGCTCTGCGAGCAGATGGAGTCCCGGAAAAGTATGTTCGGTTAATGGAGGACATGAACAAAGGAACAACAGCAGCAGTTCGTACACCTGTCGGATTTACGTCAGCTTTCGAGGTGAAAACAGGAGTAAGGCAAGGAGCCGTAGCAGGACCTTTTCTTTTCAACTTCGCCGTTGATGACATCATGCGTAGAGTTGCAGAGACAGTTTCCTGCGGATGTGATCCTAACACCATCAGGACGCTCCTTGTCGACCTGGAGTACGCCGACGACATTGTGTTATTCGCTGAAAACAACGCAAAACTGCAAAGGATTGTGAACCTCGTTTCGAAGTATGCCGCAGCCTATGGACTTCGTCTTCGTCCCGACAAATGCAAGCAGATGTGGGTCTCTCAGAGGCCTTCAACTGGAGTTTGTGTGGACGGACAATGTATCGAACTGGTGGACGATTTCTGTTATTTGGGCTGTTTTCTGAAGAACGATGGTAGTTATGCAGCGGATATTCGACAAAGATGTTCGAAAGCTACGTCTGCATTCAATTCTCTAACCAAGTGTTTGTGGTCTACCCCCATCGCTAAGGAAGTTAAGTTGCGCGTCTACCTATCCGCTATTCGCCCTATCATGATGTACGGATCGGAGACGTGGGCAGCACCGAAAACGCAGATGGAGAGGTTGGATTGCACGGAGAGGAAGCTTTTTAGGCGTTTGCTTGGATATTTCTGGCCGCGTGTATGCCATAACGAAGACCTTTACAAGGAAATCGACGCAGTACATCAACGCTTGACACGAGGGAGGTGCCAGCATCTCCTAACGCCATCTCAAGCAGCAATGGAAAGTCGACTTCGACTGCTCGGGCATATACTAAGAAGAACGCCGGATCGTCTCGTACAACACGCTTTAAAAATGCTTCCAAATCCTGTCTGGAAACGGCCACCTGGGCGTAGGCGAAAGTTCTGGACGGATGTGGTTAAAGAGGATTTAAAGTCACTCGGCATCGAAAGACAGTTCAGGCGCGATGTTTCGTTTCGCAGGAAATGGAATAGTGACAGCTGGATGGAATGTGTTCAAATTGTGGCTGAAGACCGTGAAAAATGGACACGGCTGACTACTAGGACGGCACACCTCGGTGAAGATGCGGAATGACCGCGTCAGGCGAAAGCCAACCGATTAAGTCAAGTCATTCTCGGGGTGCAGTCAGGACTACACGCGGGCCATTCCATCACGCGAACTCGGTTTTGTTGAAGCCACGCCTCTGTGGATCTGGAGACATGGACCGCAGCGTTATCTTGCTGGAAAATGTAGCGTTGACGCCTGTTTCCAGTGAAGAACGGCAGAAGATGCTCACGCAATGTTTCTTGATACTCCTCCGAATCCATCCGACACGAAGTGAAGGCGGTTTCCAAAACACCTTACCTGCTGAATTCTCTCCAACACATCAGCGAACCGCCTCCGAATATAATAAATACCATCGGATCCTTGCGAAGATCTCTCCAGTAGCATCGAGCACCGTCAGGTCCATCAAGGTTAAACTTTTTTCGTCGGAGAAAATTACCTGAAACATGTCGCCTCTATATTTTTAATTCTATCGGGTTTTTAGAGAATCCCTTACCTTCCGTTGCCATGTTGTTTCTTGCGAACCGGAGTCGAGCTACTTTGTGGGCTTCTGAGAAAGACGGAGCCTTCTTCATCACTTGGCGGACGATGTTTTCGTCTGGGTTTACGACGCTCCAAACAGTAGTATTCGAACAGTAGTATTAGCTGCACTGATTTTGAGTAGCCACAAAAAGACCTGACGACAGAAAATTTTGAAATGTTACTTTTTCTCAAAATCAACGTCTCGCTGATCAGCTTCAGTAGTTGAGCTCAAGTTAATATGTAAAACTCACTCATTATTTGCATTATCCTCATGCCTTATTGAAAATGATACATAAACAATATTGGTCATTTGTGCTATCGTATCCTTACATATAACAATGGAATATATATCAAAGTCGAAGTCAGAAATCTTACCGAATTTTCCGTTTTTACCGTATTTACGCTCCACACGCGGTGGACTCGTAGAGCGTGGCTGTTGCTTAGGGAAGAGACGCGGGTCTGCGTTGCGTCGCGAAGAACTCTTTGCGATTAAGGTGGCCATTTGTTGGTGACACTCCGGCCAGCAGCCTAGGTGGCCCGTCGTTGATCGATATCAGAAATGGCCGCCGCGATCACCTGATTACCCCTACTCAGATAAAAACAGCTCACTTCCCGCCGGCCAAGTCGGGCTAGTCGACTTCGCGCGGCCCCAATTTTGTGGGCGTAGCACAGCGCCCCACTTCCCGCTGACAGAGAGGCTTTACCGTCTTTCCGCGGAGTGTCGGCGGGCAGTCGGCTATTGCTGGGGGTCATCGAACACTCACTCATCGATTCCCACTCTGATATCATCATTGCACCACCCACTAGAGTGGAGCCAATAAACAATTGACGAGCAGATAACGCTGTGTTGAGACTCTTTCCAAAACCCGCGCTGTGTGCGACGCTGGCCTTGGGCAGGTGAACCACTGTCCGTTAATGGCATCTGCGAATGGGAAGGCTGTAAGAAGCAGTGCGTGTAGGAAGCTTACCCGTAGAAGCTCACCCCTTACTTGTCAAATGCAGTTCAAGATGAAATCCCCAGGAGCGGATTTTTCGATTTTTGTTAGGAGAGACCTTTACTTAAAGGGTGATTTTTAAATGTGCCGCAAAATGTTTTAGGATTGTCTTCTGTCCGTCAGCAGATTAGCCGTAAGGCGGTGGCAGAAGGGCCGCAAAGTGCGTGTTCACCGTATACGGGCAGTCAACGAAACAGCGCTGCCGACTGCCCGCGACCGATCTATTGGCCTTCCGCGGAAGGGGTTACGGGACGTCGGCTAGTGGTACCGCGGGAAATGTGATGTCTCTATCTGAGTACTAAAAAGGATTTTCGTCCCATTCCTTTATTTTACTCAGTCCCATTGTTCTCACTTCAGTAATTTGTGTTCTACTATTTACCTTCTGCTTACGTTTCAGGTAAGTTTTTCTGTTTTCACTGTTTTTCGAAGAATTAATTCATCTTCAATTCAATTATTTTCCACATTTGTTTGCTTATTCCGGTAAAAATAGAAAAAATTACGTGAAATACAAGCTGAGGTTAAATAATAAAACGCAAAATACCGAATTCAGAACAGTACGACTAAGTAAAATGAATAAATAGGACAGAAATCCTTTTTAGTAGGGGTACTCAGATAAAAACAGCCCCCTTCCCATCGGCCAAGCCGGGCTAGTCGACTTCGCGCGGCCCCAATTTTGTGGGCGTGGCACAGCGCCCCACTTCCCGTGGAGAGAGAGGTTTTGCAGTCTTCCCGCGGAGTGTCGGCGGGCAGTCGGCTATTCCTGGGGGTCATCGAACACTCACTCATCGATTCTCACTCTGATATCATCATTGCACCACCCACTAGAGTGGAGCTAATGAACAATTTCTGAGCGGAGAACGCTGTGTTGAGACTCTTCCCAACACCCTCGCTGTATGCGACGCTGGCTCTGGCCAGGTGAGCCATTGTCTGTTGATGGCATCTGCGGATGAAAAGACTGCAAGCGCAAGTGAGCGTAGTAAGCAACCCTGTGTAAGCTTACTCCTTACTTGTCAGAAGCAGTTCAAGATGAAGAGCCCAGAAAGGAATTTTCGAAATTTTGTGTCAACAGACCTTTATCTAAAGGGTGATTTCAGAGTGTGCCGCGAACTGCTTTTGGATTTTCTTCTGTCAGTCATCAAATTAGCCGTAACGCGATGTCAGAAGGGCCGCAGAGTGTTTGTTCAACGTGTACGGGCAGTAAACGAGACGGCGCTGACGGCTGCCCGCGATCGATCTATTGGCCTTCTGCGGGAGAGGTTACGGGACGTCGGCTAGTTAATCCGCGGGAAGTGTGATATCTCTATCTGAGAAGTCGGGTGATCGCGGCGGTCATTCCTGATATCGATCAACGACAGGCCACCTAGGCTGCTGGCCGGAATACCACCCACATATGACCCTGCTCGCAAAGAGTTCTTCGCAACGCAACGCAGACCCGCGTCGCTTCCCCAAGCAACAGCCACGCCCTGCGAGTCTACCGGGTGTAGAGGGTAGGTTCGTCGGGGTGGAGACAGCGGTCCGAGAGGTGAAGGTTGTTTAGGATAGCTGGGTGGGGAATGGTGAAGGTTTCCTAAAGACTTGCAACTTCAAAAATCGACTTTTTCTCAATCCTCTTTTTTCGCATTCAGTATATTTTTTTAAATCATTGATTTCGAAACATTTTTTTCGTTAGATGACCTCCTTTTGAAAATCACTATTCTTAATGAAATGATCTGCCTAGGTCATGAAAGTTTTTCTTTGAGCTGTCTTGGAGTCAAAAATTTTCGGAAAAAATTTCCAAACCATTTTTGAAAAACTAACCGTTCTTCGCTCATAAAATTTTTGTCCTTTGAGACGAATCTTTGAACGAAGCTGTTTCCAAAGTCTCCATGGAATTTTGCGTCGAATAATGTTTTCATGTTGAGAAAAATACGTTTCCAGTCTCTCGGCCGACTTCAATTTATGAAGTAAAGTTTCTTTCACCAAAAGCAATCAGGTTTTTGTCAATAACTTTTTTACCCTTTGAGATAGCCGTTTAGTAACGATTGTTTTCGGAATTTTCATAAAATTCTGCATCGAATAGCTTTTTCAGATTTGAAAAATACGTTCCCATTCTACCAGCCGATTTCAGTTTATAAAGTGCATTTTTTTCGTTAGGAATTATCGGTTTTTCGTCCATAACTTTTTTGTGATTATAGATAGACCTCTGGTGAAGGTCGTTTTCGGAATCTCGAGGAAATTCTGCGTCGACAAGTGTTTCAAGTTTGGAAAAATATTCTCTCGATCCTTCAGCCTAGTTCATTTTACGAAACACCGGTTTTTCGCCTATAACTCTTCAACCGTTGACGATAGGGTTTTGGTGTAGGTTATTTTCGCAATATCCGTGAAATTTTGAGTCGAATGACATGTCGGGTTCCTAACTTTGCTTGCTCCATAAGCCAGCCAGGTCGGTGGGGCCGAGCCCCGTTGTAGGCTCCAGGAGAACTCTGCGTCTCCTACTTACACCACAGAGGCGAGGGCACCCTATGGAGATAACTATGGAGCTCGGCTCCACCGACCTGGCTGGCTTATGGGGCAAGCAAAGTTGGGAACACGATATGTCGTTCGACGCAGTTTTCAGAAACCACCTTCACCAGAACCCCATCTTCAACGGTTGAAGAGTTATAGGCGAAAAACCGGTGTTCGTAAAATGAATTAGGCTGAAGGATTGAGAAAATATTTTTTCAAACTTAAAACACTTGTCAACGCAGAATACCATCAAGACGAAAACAACCTTCACCAAAGGTCTCTTTCCAAGCACAAAAAAGTTATGGACGAAAAAACGGCAGTGACACCCACCCAATCTTGAAAATTTTACTTGAATGAGTGTTGGGTTGCTTTCGTTCTTTTTCGGGGCGCTTCACCGGTTGTCACCGGTTTTCCCAATAGTGAAGGTTCCTCACTTCACCTGCACAGGGGTGAAGGTTGGTGGAGTACATGGCTCCACCCAACGAAGCTATGGTCGACACTCCTTGTTTGCCCGTCCCTCCCGCCCCTTGGTCACTTAAAGGCAGGGTTCGCGATAAAAACGACTTTTGAGCTCTCTTCATAAGAATGTAGATTTGGCCACCACAAAGGTAAAATTAAGTGAAAAAACCCGGAAATTCGCGGGAAAAACGCTCAAAAACAAAGTATAACGGCTAATTACCGGTGTCGGCCGGCCCCCTAATTAACGCGAATTTCATTAGTGCTTGCTTATCAGAAATTTATTTTGCTACTCAAGTAGTCAGTAGTCTGCAGAAATGTTCAGAAATTACTTTGGAAGCAAAATAAAGGTTGACAAAACAGGCTTTTACCCAAATCTCGATAATTGGGGGCGGGAGGACACCAAGCCATAACTTTCTCCTTAGCGTTTTTTCTCCAATTTTTTACTTATTTTCACTTTTGTGATGGCCAGATCTACCATTCTACGGTGAGAGCACAACAACCGATTTTATCGAGAACCCTGCCTTCAATGACCACTGCACCAGTCTCTCAGTTCCGCACTTCCGCCTTTCCGCGGGAATAGCAATCCCGACCTCAAGTGTACGGGTGGACGGGAAGAGAGCGCGCTGCCTCTCAGATATATGTATGTATATTGATCACTTTATGCCGCGAGTGATCGACGTAGCAGGCGGACACAGTCCTCTCCGTCCACCCGCTATGTAGAAACACCCTTGTCTACCCGCCAGGTAAATTGAAGCCTTCCTGTCTACCGGCCCGCTGCTGCCGTGGTATGGAGTTTGAAGCTCCCGGGGGGGAGGCTCCTGCTGGTTCATTTTTACAGCCGCAGAACATTTACTAGCGGGGGTCGCCCCGAAATTCTGCTCTTTTGAAAAGAATACAATTGGAGTTTTTCATTAAAGTAGGCGTTTGCACATTTATGTGTTTTTGGAATCCACACACCCCAAAGCACTGTTTCTCATGGAGAATCCGTGAGCATATATTACGAACAATGCCTCTGAGGGAGTATACAATATGTTCACGCTGTAGCTCGTCAGGGTTGCTAAGGATGTGGAGTGTAGCTCACTCGACACCTCTTGATCGAACTTTTCAGAAAACAAAATGCTACCAGATGATGTCGTTGTTCAATGCTTTAAAGAGACGTTCTATTTATTGATGCATTAAAGGGAGGTGCGTTCTATACATCTTTGATTAGAATTCCAGACGACTCATTCGCAGACGGGAGCCAGTCATGCATGGCGTGAGCTGCTTCTTGTAGACGGATTATACGAGTTCATTCTAAATCAATGACATGTAATTTTATTTGCATTCCAGCATTGAAGAAGCCTCTTTGTTCAAAAGGCTTCAGCGATTAGAGCACTAATTACGTAGCGCTCTCATGCTTTCCGTTTACACAAAAGTCCGTTTTTATGACGAATGCTCCACTCCGCTTGTGTTCTTGCAACTTGCTCTTTTCCTTAATCTTCCTTTTCCGAAAGCGTACATTACCACTGTTCTCATTGCCATTGAGGATAAATGTGTTGAGAGCTGCGCCACGGAAGCGAAGATATTGCTGTTCACTTTTCAGAGCATGTTTTTTATTTAATCATCGATTATTTCTTTATTTATTTCCCATCTACACAACGTTTTTTCCCTTCATTCATTAAAGATAACTTTCTTTTTTCGTTTAGAACATTACGGATACGAATCGCAGGTTTTCCTTGAAAAACTTGTCCTAGCAACACCTTCAACAAATCTCATTTTTATTGTTTTCTTGTGAACAGCACGAGAGGTAATGGTCAAGAACTTGTTGTGTTTTCATACATATGTACGTACATATTGCACATGGAGAATACTAAAACGAAAACTCCTGGATCATTGTCAGTCAATGAGTTGACCTTCATTCGGAAAAACATATTTACGTCTTTTAAGCTACTTCATTATGTGTCTCAACAATAAATGTTTCTAGTTACGCGAAGAACCCTTCTGCTATTTCATTCTGATTATGGTCTTCGTTTTCTCAGATTTCCGGTAACCATATGCTCGGGAAGAGTGGCCTTTTATTTCAGAGTTTAATTAATTGCTATTTTTCAAAAAGGCCGATTGACAGTCGTAGACAAAATACTGAAATCAAAGACATGATTTCCATACGACTGGCCTTAATGACGAAGCCCGTAACTTTTCGGATAGGAAGATGCCATTTCAATGTGTTGATGTGGACACCGGCCGAAAATCGTTTCTACGCGCACTCCACCTCAAAATTTCAAACACTGCATTCGCAGTTGCAGACCGAAAGTGGGCGAGCCTGTTGAAATATTAGGGGAACAGATATAAACGAAGTCCGGCTCCCCGATCGCCGTATTTCGGAGAATACATACAATCAAGAACCGGTGATACGGTAGGAGTATGTACCTGTGTAGTGTGCGTCTCTGCGGTGAGCAGTCTTTACGTTCTTTTCAGAGAACCCACCAGCCATACCGCTCCGTGTCGACAACAATCGGCCGCAAAAGGAATCTCAGATTTTTTTGGTTCTTTAAGCGACAACTTTGTTTTTGATTCGCAACTGGAACAGTAGCCCCTAATTTTCGTATAATTTCAATTCTGGTGATTCCTAATCCCGCCTCGCCTTGTTCCTTCTTTCCACCCATCCTTCTTCTTTACTGTGCGGTTTTGTTTTATTTCCGTCTTTAACTTCATAATTGTCCATTCCTTCCCATTTCGACAAACGGCCGTACAGATGTTACCAATAGGTTGAGGGGGGTTCTGCTGCATGCACCTGGTTTCCTAATTCGCGGTTTATGTGTATGGCAGGTATACATACTTTATAGAACCACGAAGTTTCGGCCACCAGGTGCACTGGGTTCAGGACCAAGGATGTGCGACAAACAATTTTCAGATTTCGGCAAACGGCAATCGGCAAGAAAATCCCGAAAACGGCCGGCAAACGGAAATCGGCAAACGGCAAAAACCTCATTCTTTAGATCGACCCAAAAGTACAAAGTCACATGTGCTACTTTTTTTCCTTTTTTTCCCAATACTTATGTCAACTTTCTAATGATTCCAATTCTAGGAACTAGTTCTATTTCAAAGCATGACACGAACAAAAACAAGACATGTGGGACCTCATAGAAATCAAAAAAATCACCGCTGCGGCTTCGCGACCTACAGGCACCGAAGTGGCATTATCGCGGAGTCGCAGCAGCAATGTCGTGGCGGCCCCGCTATAGTGCCACTGCGGCTCTGCTGTAGTGCCGCTGCGGCTCCGCGGTGCCGCTGCTTCGGCTCCGCGATAGTGCCGCTGCTTCGGCTCCGCGGTAGTGCCGCTGCGGCTCCGCGGTGGTGTCGTTGCGGCTCCGCGGTGGTGCCGCGGCGGCTCCGCGGTCGGTGGCTGCGCTCTGACGAAAATATGACCGACTGCGAGTAACTCGTATGAAATGAGCTGTAATACAATTGGATCGGCCTACCAACGAAAATACACACCTGCGGTACTTAGGTCCTCTGACTGATAGGGACAGAGTGTATACCCGTTATTGCGACCTAGGAGATACGGGATGTACGTCAAATTTGGTCTATTGAACCAGCAACCATCTCGTTTTACCACACATAATAGTGCATCGCAGTCGACGCGGAATCGCTGATGCATCCTCTTGTAGCCCGTGCGGTTCTGACACAGAACTGCAGCGGTACTGTCACGTCGATGTCACGGCGTTGTCGACCCTCAAGACACTGCAACAGATTCTCCAAACAACAGTAATCATCACAGAGCTGCTGCAGTACTACCGTGAAACTATCGCGGTACAGTCGAGGGTCGCGGTACTTTCCTGGCTTTGCTGCGGCATACTCTCTCAGAGTCCCTGCCCACGTGTGTCGCACAAATGCTTCCTGCTTCTTTTAGCTACACCAGAATCTGTCGAAACTCTGAAACAGAAACTAAAGCACCACATTGGAATTGAACTATCTACTGTCAACTTAACGCGAGCTGACAATGAGATTGGATTTTTTTTACGTATAATGAAAAAGATGGATAGCTTTCTAAAACGCCCTCCGGAGTAGTTAATCAAACGCTACCCTTATTTTCCCCCATTCACACACTACTTCCAATTTCTCTGTCAGCTCGCGTCAGAGTTGCAGTTCTGCACGAACTTACCGCGAGCTGAGAAATGTTCGAAAAATCTTTAGAAATTTTTTTGAATCAAAATTTCTTCCAAAAAAAGACAGAATGAACCAATTTTCGGGAATTTTTTTTTCACACTAAGCGTTTGCAGTGGCTCATAACGTGGCATGCGGGAGGGTAGTTTCAGCAATGTCTGGTCCTTTTCTTGAAAATCGTCAAATATAAAGCTTGCGTTTAGCTGCAGTTTACCGCAAACTTACTGCGAGTGAGCTCGCGTTTTCAAACTCATTTACTACCACCCCAGATTAGTCTAAACTCCAGATAACGTTTAGGCGAACAACGGATTATCGGATTACCCCTAGTGCCTACATGGCAGCGAGCATAGGTGGCGTTTCCTTTTAATGTTTTGCCGAGTTTTGCCGGGAAAACAACAAAAATTTTGGCAAACGAAAAACGGCAAAAAAGTCCCAAAAATGGCCACAAACGACAAACGGCAAACGGCAATTGCCGCACGTCCTTTTTCAGGACGACCCAAAAAAAGCGACTTTTCCGCTCTCTTAACGTCTGTTTTTTCACCAGAGCTTTGATCGCCAGCTTACAGGCTGGCGGCCTTGAGTTCACGAAGCAAAAAAAAACACTGGAACGAAAAAAATCCTGCATTGCGCCCCCTTCTTCTTCGAAGTGTGGTGCGACAATGTGGCGTAAAAGTCCGAGCATTGCTTGGCCCTGGTTCTAAAATATAAGGTATTTTCTAAATTTCGCAGTGTCGATCCATCGTATGTAATAAATCACTTTTTAGATTTATTAACCTTCTGCCAATTTAATTCCACCGGCTTATTCGAATTCGCTATCGAATGATGGGGTTTGAAAGAAATTTCTTGGGAAGCGGGTGCATAAACTGGGAGGGGGGAGACTCAGAAACAATAGTGAGTTTTGAAGAATTTATTTTGTTGATAAATCATCAGCAGGGTAGAATTTGATTTAAACATGGTTTCCGCACTGATTTTGCTTGATTTTATTGAGAGAATTAATTTACTCGAATATTTCACCTTGTACTATTCGTTCCTTCGCGTTTGGGATTCGAATTTGCTCGCTCATCGCCCACTCGAAGTAAGAAAGCATAGTATTAATTAAAGGTGAGCGTTAATATTTTGGATCAGTAAAAAATAAGAATTAATCTTCTGAATTTTTTTCAATAAGATTTTCTTTCTTTTTTTTGTTTGATTCTGGGCATTACCCTAATGTGAAGCGGTCATTTCATTCTTGGTGACTTTGAGTGTTTTAAAGGCAGTGCCCACGATAAAAATCGTGAACGCGTTTCCACCAGACACCAGAAAACAAAGGTTTAGAGTCTGACTGCCTCATCAGTGAAGAAAGAATCACGAAAAACGCTGCGGAACATTTAAAATCAGCTCTTCTGCTTGAAAGCCACATTTCAACGGTGGATGAGTTGCGCGGGCATGGGCCTGAACTAGACATCTTGCGTAAATGAGCCCTATTGCTAAAACACAGCCGCGTGTTTAGCATTATCCAATGTTAATGCAGAAGCGGACCAAACTGTTCCTCGGAAAACTCGACCGCGAGCGGAAGGGCTAGCGCGAGCGGACTTCGGAGCCGTATGGAGCTCTTTCGGGCTCGTTTTTGTTCGTTCTTTCGACCCTAGACCTCCAATGAGACCCTAAACTTTCGATTTCCGGCCAAAAAAACGAGGACGAAATTTATCGTGGACACTGCCTTTTAAGGCACAGTACACCCTCATATAAGAATTTTGAAATTTTCGTGTATTTGTGTAGAAGTCCCCTCCTGTAAAACACGTGCCAAATGCGAGATCTCAATTCCTCCAAATAAGCGAGATAGAAGCGAACACCACAGGCCCGACCTCCCTCGCTCCCACCACAGGCCCGGCCCCTACCAGATTTACGAACTCGATAGCGGCTAAATGGATGGATGAATTCTCTAACTGTCGTCGTTCTTCGTTCCATTGCCGGTCTATCTCCTCTGCTCTCGTGCCGTTTCTGCGAATCAAGAGAAATACAGGCCTGAGACAACTCGTCCACCAAATTTTCGCCCTCAAAATACATAAAGTCTCAAGGAGCCATATCTCCGTTCGTGGGGGGTCTCGGACGATTACAGAGATACCATTGTGATCAGAGAGTGGCTCTCTCCAAGATAAGCATGCAATCTAAAAAACAACTCTCTAGGTGTCCTGTGCCTTTAAAGGCGGCTTACACGGTCGAAAAAAAGTTGATGAGATTGGAATTTTTATGCGGTCCTACGGCTCTCAGCAGTAGAACGCTCACTCCGTTGTGAGTATCAGAATCTAGTCGCAATTAGCACATTCGAGTTTTATTGGGCCAACAATACATGACGTCCCCTCCCCTCAATACAAACTCGTCCAAATTGATTGCTCTAATACGGTCACTGAGACTAGGCTTTGTTCTTCCAACAGGGGAAGCGTTCTAGTAAAAGCCGTAAGAGTATATATCCTTCGCTATCTTGATACCTATTCCAATCAAGCGGGCGTGCTGCGATGTATACTCTGGTTCGGGTTAAAATTCGGTGTGTGCTATTGTGGACTCTTGCTGCGGACACGCGACGCATCGGTTTGGTACGAGCTTCCGCACCCGACCTCTTCAGCCGATCATGTGAGTTTTTTTCTACATTTTGTTGTCATGTAGCCATGGTTTGCTAGAGTTTCCACTTGAGGATAAGCGGGAATGGTCGGCGTCAGAATCGTCAACAGGAAAATTCGAGCGTGACCCATATTCATGATAAGGCTTTAAGAAGAGTAAAATATCAAAAACACGCATAATAAAAGTTGTTCCAACAAAAAAATGTTTAAAATAAAAAAAAGTATATTAAGGTTTTTTCGGAGATTTGGGTTGGCCTAACATTAGAGAAATCGAGAAAAGATTCACGACCAATGAAAAACTTGATGGAGGAGTCAAAAGTCAGTAACGAACTCCAAATACCGGTTCTAGTTACTTAACACCACGAGGTAATGAAAAACACCAAAAATTGGTGGTTCCTATTCGTTGCCGTCGATTCCCGCTATTACCGAAATAGAAATTCCAGCAGTCGGTCGTAAAGTGTTCCCGAATGAGAATGGCGGCCCACGCGGCCGGCGCGCTTGGGAGGCGGCCGACGCATGTGCCGCTCTCGGACGAGTGCTGGATTCCAACGACGGCCATCCCCCCCCCGTCTGCAGAGCTGATTGATCGGCCTCAGTGCTTGCTGCCAGCCGGTGCCGTCTTTCTAGTACAGATCAAGGCTGGGTGGGTCGATCGACCCTGTGCTGCAACGAGAATAAGCGTAGAATATGCGGGTGCCGTAGCGAGAATTTACGAAGAATATGCGGGCTTTGTAGCTAAAATTTCACCAACTGAGGCTAAACTTTCCGTAATTTACGTAAATTCTCGTGTCAAAATTAGACTAGATGCCTCCGAAACCCTGGGCATCTCTGGTTCCCGTGTGAGGCATTTAGCCACGAGTTGGCGGAGTCGCCATATTCGCACGGTTCACTCGGGCTACATAGACGCTCAAAACAGCCTGCGTGATTGCTACAGATATTCAGAACTTCCTCGACAAGTTCTGCTTGGGTGGAAAGTGAAGAATGGCAGTTATTAATAGGCTGGGGATGTAGTGGTCTGAACAAACCGATGTTAGGCAAGTCCACTCGCCATGAAGTAAGCATCGAAGTTTGGTGTAAGCCCTATTTGAAGATTCTGGAGCTTCCATTCGTATCTTGATGTGGTTACTTCCCATATGTGAAACTCTTCTTGTTTGGTCAACCGAATATTGAACTTTTCTGTAGGTGGCTTTGAAGCTAAGTTGTTAGAGGTAGGGAATACCTAACATCCGGAAACTTGGCGTCAGAGCTTACATGAATGCCCTAACGCTCGTGTAAATGGCGCCTCCCTAGCGCCATCCACCTGATTTTTCCCTCGTGATCCTATATATCTTTTATTTCACAATGTTTTGGCGGAATAGATTCGAGAGTGCAAGTTCCTTCATTAGAAAGGGTACAATGAGCCTTTTAGATGTCAATAATGAAGTGCCTCCGCTTTTCGTTTTATTCCTTGTGGCTACTGCAATTGGTTGATTTGTTTTCGTACATACTGTTCTTTTTTTCGACGCACGCTAGCGTGCATGCTAATAAATAAATCAATAAATATGCTGTTGGGTACGCAGTTTAGGAATTTGAAACTTCGGATCAAGTAGATCGGTCGGGTTTGTAGTGATAAAGTGCATTCTTTGAGTAGTGCTCCGGTCGACGATTGCGATTAGACAGAAAAGTCCTTTTTTTCTCTAACTGGCATATAATAGTTTCGCAATCTGTTTTCCTGAAGGAAGATATCGATAGGTTGGTTACAATGAATAAAGCAGGGTTTTATCCGGTCAGCTTTTGTGTGTTTGTTGCAATATTCACAAACGCCCGTAGTAAAGCTGGCGAAAAATTCACTTCGGCCTAAATGAATCCATGTTCTGGAAAAAATGTCAGGCAAGCCGCACGTGTTTCAGACGTGCGTGTTGTGGGATAGCAACCTAGGCTGATGCCAGGTCAGGAGAGCGCTCGTGAATTTTTTAAGGAGCAAAAGAGTAACTTTAATAATTCATCAATGTACCAATGCTTATCATAATCAATATCAGCTCCCACGAAACAACCAGCATTTCATTTATTGAGAAACGGAGCATGGAGTCGATCGATTAGTGAATGACCACGTACAGAATGAGGGCCGGTTGTTCTTAGCATCACACGTCCTCATTATCAAGGATTTGCGAAATCGACAGCATCAATGCAATCTACCGCTCGATACAATTCAGGACTCGTCTGAGTCCTGTCTGAATCATTTCGGGTTCGCCTTATCACCCACTCAGGTGATCCTGACTGAGTGGTGGGTTTACTTGACTTACTTGCTTTAATCGGTTGGCTTTCGCCTGACGCGGTCTTTCCGCATCTTCACCGAGGTGTGCCGTCCTAGTAATCAGCCGTGTCCATTTTTCACGGTCTTCAGCCACAATTTGAACACATGCCATCCAGCTGTCACTAATCCATTTCCTGCGAAACGAAACATCGCGCCTGAACTGTCTTTCGATGCCGAGTGACTTCAAATCCTCTTTAACCACATCCGTCCAGAACTTTCGCCTACGCCCAGGTGGCCGTATCCAGACAGGATTTGGAAGCATTCTTAAAGCGTGTTGTACGAGATGATCCGGCGTTCTTGCCCGAGCAGTCGAAGTCGACTTTCCATTGCTGCTTGAGATGGCATTAGGAGATGCTGGCACCTCCCTCGTGTCAAGCGTTGATGTACTGCGTCGATTTCCTTGTAAAGGTCTTCGTGATGGCATACACGCGGCCAGAAATATCCAAGCAAACGCCTAAAAAGCTTCCTCTCCGTGCAATCCAACCTTTCCATCTGCTTCTTCGGTGCTGCCCACGTCTCCGATCCGTACATCATGATAGGGCGAATAGCGGATAGGTAGACGCGCAACCTGACTTCCTTCGCGATGGTGGTAGACCACAAACACTTGGTTAAAAAATTGAATGCAGACGTAGCTTTCGAACATCTTTGTCGAATATCCGCTGCATAACTACCATCGTTCTTCAGAAAACAGCCCAAATAACAGAAAACGTCCACCAGCTCGATACGTTGTCCGTCCACACAAACTCCCGTTGAAGGCCTCTGAGAGACCAACATCTGCTTGCATTTGTCGGGACGAAGACGAAGTCCATAGGCTGCGGCATACTTCGAAACGAGGTTCACAATCCTTTGCAGTTTTGCGTTGTTTTCAGCGAATAACACGATGTCGTCGGCGTACTCCAGGTCGACAAGGGAGCGTCCTAATGGTGTTAGGCATCTTTCATAGTCCTTACCGCAAGCGCGGCAAGCGCTTGACGCGCGGTACGAGCGGTGGACTATGAAACTTTTCACCGCGCGGCACGCGCGGGACGAGCGGAAAGCCACTATGAAATCTCCAGCGGCACCGCCATGGCGGTGCGGGTAAAATTCGGGCCTCAACTGGGACTTGTACAGAAAATCCTGGCTTGCAATTGCGTATGCGGTGGCGCAGGATAGTCCCAGAATTATTTATGTTGGAGTGGACTCAAATCGAGAAGCAATCATTGATTGAAACGGTAAAAGTGCCACGGCGGTTTGGGCGGCGCCGCTATGGCGGTGCTGATGAACTATGAAAGTTCTTACCGCGCGTGCCGCGCGGTAAGAACTTTTATAGTCCACCGCCCCTCCCGCGCGTTACGCGCGTGCCGCGCTTGCGGTGAGGACTATGAAAGATGCCTTAGGATCACATCCGCAGGAAACTGTTCTGCAACTCTACGCATGATGTCAGCAACGGCGAAGTTGAAAAGAAAAGGTATTGCTACAGCTCCTTGCCTTACTCCTGTTTTCACCTCGAAAGCTGGCGGAAATCCGACAGGTGTACGAACTGCTGCTGGGGTTCCTCTGTTCATGTCCTCGATTAACAGAACATACTTTTCCGGGACTCCATCTGCTCGCAGAGCATTGAGCAATCGATCACGATGAGGAGAGTCGAACGCGGCTTCGAAGTCCAAAAAAGCAAGCTGTAATGGCTTCGAATACCGCTGCCACGATTCAATTACTCTTCTCACGACGAACACTTGGTCGATGGTCGATCTTCCAGGTCGAAAACCGGCTTGCTAATCTCTGGTAGTTCCTTCACGATGTTTGATAAGTCGCTCGAGAATGATACGTTCTAAAACCTTGTACATGACACGAAGTAGAGAGATTCCTCTGTAGTTCTTAGGATCCGTGACTGATAGCTTTTTGTGAAGAGGTACGATGATCGCATGTCTCCACGAATCGGGTATCCTTTCGCTCATCCATATGGCACGGAAGGTGTTGGTCATATCACGAACGGTGGGTTTACTACGGGCGAAAATCTGACCTAACAATGCTTCATTCTTCAACAAATGATTAAAGACACAATCTAAGATCTTCGCTTAATTTTGATATTATGGTCCTGTCACTGGGTGTAGCGACCCTGCCAAACGCGGAATCTCAACTCTTCGAAATAAGCGAGAGAAATCGAGCACCTACTACCTCCGCCCACATCAGTAATTCCGGCCTTAATCGGGACAAGACGCGAAATGGATTTTGATTAAAATCCACGTTTTTTCAACTGCTATCTGTCCAGCTTTATAGTGTGATCTGCTCCGGTGCGATGACTGCGAACGACGAGGAAAAACAGCCCCTAGACAACTCGTCCACTAATTTGTCAAATTCCGATTTCACAATGTTTGAATGGACACAACTTCGTTCGTAGTGGGTTCTGAGCGATTCTGGAGACAACATTGTAATCACCTCGGAATTCTCTCCAAGACAAGCAAAAAAAACTGGAAGATTATTCTGTGGTCAAACTGTGCCTCTTGTGGTGTTCGCGATTTGGTCGAAGCGTATGATAAGATTCTGATAAACTTGTATTAGTATATGTTGAGAAACATAAAATTTTAGTTAACAAAAGCACATGAACACTCAAGTTGAGCTATTAGGTATGGTATAGGAGAATTATGGGTGTGAAGTACCATATTTAAGTTAACCCAAGGATTATTTGCCGGTTGGGCAGATGATTTAATTAATCATGCTTTCTCCTATCTGATCACTGTTCCTAACTGCGCGTATAAGCCACAGTCCCACCTCAGGGGTAAAATTTGATATTATGGTCGGCCTACCGTGTATAGCAACCCTGCCAAGCGCGAGATCTAAATTTGATGAAATAGGTGGGAAACTACAGGAATAAAGTCGACCCCGTCCCCAATACCCTTAAAGGCAGGGTTCGCGATAAAAACGACTGTTGAGCTCCTTCCATAAGAATGTAGATTTGGCCATCAAAAAGTAAAAGTAAGTGAAAAAACCCGGAAATTCGCGGGAAAAACGCTCAAAAACAAAGTATAACGGCTAATTACCGGTGTCGGCCGGCCCCCTAATTAACGCGAATTTCATTAATGCTTGCTTATCCGGCATTTATTTTGCTGTTCAAGTAATCAGTGGTCTCCAGGAGTGTTCAGAAACTACTTTAAACGCAAAATGAAAGTTGACAAAACAGGCTTTTACCCAAATCTCAATAATTGGGGGCGGGAGGACACCAAGCCATAACTTTCTCCTTAGCGTTTTTTCTCCAATTTTTTACTTATTTTCACTTTTGTGATGGTCAGGTCTACCACTCTACGGTGACAGCACAACAACCGATTTATCGAGAACCTTGCCTTTAAAGACACAGTCCAACCTCAGAGGTAATTTTTGATATTATGGTCCGACCGCCGTGTAAAGCAAGTCTGCCAAGCGCGAAAACTCAATTCGCTCGAATAAGCGAGAAAATGCGCGGAAAAAGTCGACCACGCCCCCTGGAAAGAAAAAATGGACAACGCCCACTGGCTGGATTCCGACCTCAGTAGGGTACAGACGTGCGAATGATTTTGTTGAGAATCTGTGTTTATACTTTTGTTCTCGGTTTGGCTCTCTATTGTGACCTGCTTCAGAATTATTTCTGCGATGAGAAAATACAGGCTCGAGACAACTCGTCCGCGAACTTCTACCTGTTCAAATTCAAAAATTTTGAGAAGCCGTAACTCAGTAGTGAGTTCTGAGCGATTCGGAAGACACCTTTGTGATCAGCGTAAAATTTTCTCTAAGATAGGCAACGAAACGAAAAATTGATTTCGAGCTTGGACTGTGGCTTTAAAGCATAATCAAGCGTTTTACTCCGAATAGGAAACCAAAATCTTTTCCAAGGAAAACATGGTTTGTGTGGCGATATTCAAAGGCAAAATGTACAACGGCAGGGCGCTTGGTTTCCTTTCCCAGGCGGTGAGCGCGGTTGCGCTTTTGGGGTATTGTTGGCGAGGCCGACTTCTTCCCTGTAGTTTCCCAAGTATTTGAGCGAATTGAGATCTCGCGCTTGGCAGGGTTGCTATTCACGGGGGGCTGACTATAATATCAAATTTTACTCCTAAGGTTGGGCTGCGCCTCTAAGGTGATTCAATATCACCTCTGATTTTCACATTGCAGGTAATCCGTTTCGAAGCCCAAAAACTTAGGAAACCGGTTACGGGGCAACTCACAAGTGAACACGGCTCTCCTCTCAGTCTCTGCCCGCAGCAAGACGAGCAGGGTATTCCGCCGTCCGGCCATCAATACGATGACTTCGCGGGCATCGTGGAGGCTCGCCTACACTGTCCGTGCGCTGTTGCACAGAGATCTCGCTGGTAGTCTTCTCGAAATGTTTGGAACTTTAGTCTGTGTTTTACTTCGCTGTATAGCATCGATTACAGAACTGAAGGTTCCCAATCGCAAAAACGATGGAACCTAAGTAAGAGGAAAAACATGCGTTTCTGCGTACAATTCACCAAACAAAAACAGAGAAGGTAGAACATCAACACATGAGCTTATTTCTAGATGTTCCAGCTTCTTAAACTTCTCATTTTTACTGCTAATTCTTCAACAGTGAGAAAAACAGTGAATTCTTTTGTTTAGCTAGCCAGAACTTCAACTCTTGAACTCTTTGTCTTCTGATCTAATTTGTGAGTTGGATCATAAGTTGACGTTATAATTTTTAAATAGTGTTTCGCCTATATATTAGGTGAAAATGAGTGAATTCCCTTTTTCGCCTTCTACCAGGAAAGAGAATTCGTTCCTGAAAACATATATAAGAAAGCGTCGTTTAAAAGTTCTTATACTCAGACGTTCGCTGTTGTCCACAGGACACGAATGAGATGTCACCTCACGCAATGCTCCCTGTAGACATCCAAAAAGGGCATGGATCGCCCCTCGAGAACTGCCCGTCGCCCCTCCTTGGTGCCGTAGACAACCTATCCGCGGGAACGCTTTTTGCTGTAGACATCCCCATCGGAGGAGGGTCTCCATCCCCGATTCCGCGTTCACATCCTATCAACATCCTGTAGACCTGATATCACCATCCTGAGTGAAGCATCAACCGCTTTTTGACGTCACCTTAAGGGGCAGCATACACACTCACAAACATGGTGTAGATAACGGCATATATAGGACCGCACGGCTCCTACCATGTCGTCTACGACGTTTGAAGCGCGTCAGGATGACAAGATGTGACAATGTGAGCAATCTTGCCTTCCACGTCTGTATTTCCCACCCGATCGAGTACGAGAATTAGAAATGAAACTTGAAAACATGTGATAAGATAGGTGATAGCACTATCTCATAGGAGTGCACGAGAGAAATAGCTCGATTTGCTTGAATGTAACATGTCTGCATACCGATTAACTCTCGTCCATTTTGAGAATGCCGCTCTACTTTGGCTGACTTTTGAAATGGAGGATTACATAGGTGAACATACATGATATTTTCCAGGTGAATAAAGTTGTTTCTCTCGTGCATTCCCATTTGTTAATGCTATCACTCTAACTTATCACATGTTTTCTCAGGTTTCTTTTCTCATTCTCGTACTCGAATGGGTGGGAAAACACTGGCGTGGAAGGCAAGATTGCTCTAAAATTGCCAAGTAATATGTATTGCCATCCTGGATGGTTTTTGGCGCTTCAAACATATTTGACGACATGGTAGGGCCGTGCGGTCCTATTTATGCTGTTATCTCGACCACGTTTGTGAGCATGTACGCTGCCTTTAAACGGCGCTATGCCTTCTTTCGAAACTTGATGATAGGCCCGATTTTCCTTATTTCAGTTCTAATCTAAGCGCAACAGAAAATGGACCCTCTCAATCAAATTTTCTAGAGAAAACAAAACATTGGCGTGGATCCTGAAGGGACTTCGCGTTCACTGTTGAAGGTAGGCGCAAACTCGGTGCACCTACGTAATAGCATATGACACCGAGTTTGCGGCAACCTTCGAGAGTAAACGCAAGGTCTCATTAGTATCTATACCGACGTTACATTAATTTAGTAATGATGTCCTTATGCGGACAACACTCTACTGCTTCCAAATGAACTACTATAAGTTATACAAACCCTTTTTCCAATGAAATGTACTTTTCTAGAGCCAGTTTCGGACGTAGAGTTCAAATATGCCCCTTAGCAGCTACTAGAGTCACCCTGGAAAACGTTATAGCAGTTTTTTCCGATTTTTGTACCTATTGTACCCTCGAAAAAGCGCATTAATTTTATGAAAATCCGGAAACAGACCTCATAATCGTGTTCAGGGCCCGAAACAGCCCCCAAGGCAAAATTTGGGTAAAAAGCGCATTCTCCGAGCTATGTGCAGACTGATGGCGTTCTTGAATTGTATGGATTTTCGGTTCAGCGTTCAATTATATCAATTATGGGGTGCAGAAAGCGTTGAAATTTTTCCAGATTTGACTTAAGAATTCAACCTGGGGTGATTTGTGGTGCTGATCACGAATCTGAGGTTTACCTGTGGTTTTCCTAAGTTCGACTAAATTTGTTCAAAGCTTCCACCGGCAGAAAAATTTGACGGCAAAATCGACTTTCGACGATTTCTGGAATGTGACAAAAAGTGTAGGCTCAAATCGTTCTTTTGGGGTTTGTTTAGAGTGCTCAACACGAATCTGATGTCCAGTTTATGGATTTTTGACAGTCTACGATAGATTACGTTGGGTATACGGTATAGTTGTGCACGAACGAAATTTTTGAAAAAATTTCGATATTTTTCGTTCGTTCGAAAATTCTTCGGACGTAATTTTCAAATTCCGTTCAAAATTTCGTCGAACAATTTTTTTTCAATTTTCCTTCGTTCGAAATTTCGTCGAACGAATTTTTCTCAAATCGCAGTCGTTCGAATTTTTTTTTTCGAAATTGTACAGCTATAGTATACGGTAGTTCGGTCAATGTCACAGATTTGTCCCAAAGTTTCTATGTGGGGGTTTTTGGCGTGTTGAATACGAATTCGATGTCCATTTGTCTGTTTTCAAACTATCAGGTTCTGCCTCCTGAATAACATGTTACCTACCGTAACCTACAGTAAACCTATAAATACCGACAAGCGAGCCCCAGATTCGTGTTCGGCAGTACATGTTTATCGCAGTATCCGGAGAAAAATAAAAAAACACCTCAAAAAAATTCCATGGTGGGTACCCTTACCTTGCCGCGAAGCTATAAAAACGCTCATAACTTCTTTCAGAGTGAGGTTTAGGCAGGCTACGATTATACCGGAGTCACTCATTTTCCGCTACTAGTAGCAAGAACATCTTCCCAGATTAGCGCCGTATTCAATGCGCGCCGAATATGAATTCAACCCGAAGACAAGGCGGTTAGGAGCACAGTCAGAGAACGTGCTGCTAGGGAGCACGATGCTCTTATAATATTTCAGAATACAGCACGTGCCCCGACAAGATAAAACTTTGAATGCGTGCATGATACACATTCAACCCGATGAAAAAGATTTCCCAAAAATGGAAAGAATGCGAAAAACTCTTGAGGCGGGACACATATGCCGGCAGCCTCGCTGGTTCAATTACACTAGTTTGCGGTGCTTTGCTTGCCCAGCCGCTGGAGACCTCGTCCAACCAATCGCGGCCCCAGATGGTGCTCGGCGAGCTGGCCGAGTCGCATGTCCCGGTGTGCCGGGCGCGTCGCGTGCCGATGTGCAGCTACGATAACGCTGGACTGGCTTTGCAACACGTGCTCCTACGGTAAAATTTTGCAGCACGCGCTGCCTTTTTGAAGCACGTGTCCCTGCAATACACTCTTTCAATGGGAGTGGTCACTCGAGTTGGATACATATTCGACACGCATTCGGCACGCACATTTCTGAGCTCGCAAGGTACATACTCCATTTCACTGATCCCGGCTACACTAAACGGCTTCCCTTGTTAACCAGAAAGGTGATATCTGCTAACTACGCTTATTTTTTAAATCTTCAATTTTTCATCTCGCTTTACATTTACCTTTCCTTGAGTAATTGACAACATGGATGGGAATCAGGGTAAATCAACACCCCAGAATGATCAGACATTCCTGACAAACAACTAAAAATGACGCAAATGACACACATAAAGGGATGGAAAAAAATCAAAATCTGCCTACGAAGGCAGTTGCTGAAAACTCCGTAAACCACAGAAACCTTCGGGTCCATCACGGGGAACTCCGCGAGTTGCATCTCTCGGCATGCCACCAACACCCCCTTCCACGGGAAGACGTTATTAAAAAACGAATCACAGATCTCTTATAATCAAAAAAGAATTACCATAGAAGTCTACATCATCAAAATACAAAACGAATCGCAAATCTCATATAACCGAAAATGAGAACTTGGACGGCACGAACTTCGTGATACATCGATTGATGGACGCTGCCACCGCCACTCCCGCGAATGTTCTGTAGAACAGCCCATCGACCTGCGCAGCCGTAGACATCCCGAATTGACGTCCTGTGGACAACAACTCGGTCTGCGTCGATTTAACGCACTCGGCGGGGCTGCCGGTCGATGGGCTGTTTAACAGCCCGTCGCCCCCTGCTCAACATCACACCGGGACGACCCCGCGTAGAGCTGCCTGTTCGCCAGCGGTGACTCGTTCTGGGCGGATCGACGTCCTGTAGACAACAGCGAACGTCTGAGTAATCAAATTTTTTGACGAACAATTGTTTACGATAATGTCTTGTGGATAACATTATCAATCTGCATCAATGAAGTACCGATCAATTAGGCTTAGAGTGTGTATCCAAACCAATATGCTTAGTTTTATTCGATATTTCTTAGTTTCTTTTGGTTTTCGTAAAAAAAATCGTTTTAATTGTTTGTTTGATAATTTTTTCATGAAATATGCGTGCATTTTCTAAGCGTTTTACGAAGACTGAATCTTTTAATGTGATCAAATGTCAGCTTAACAGTTTAGCTGTCAGTGTTACACTTTATCACTTGATGGAACTGAGCCAGTTACGGCACACAATTTCACTACATGAGTTGTCACAATTCTTAAAACGTTGAATGTGGTCGCCAAATATACACTTTACGCTAGTTCGAGGGCTTTAAAGACATTCTCATCTAGATCATTTTTCTGCGCTCTAGCGCACGGGCTGAGCGCAGGACGAGAGGCATGCGGCGAGAAGAGTGCCCGACGACGGTGGAAAAATGCCAAGTCACGCATGTTCCTCAGATAGAGATATCACACTTCCCGCGGTACCACTAGCCGACGTCCCGTAACCCCTCCCGCGGAAGGCTAATAGATTGATCGCAGGCAGTCGGCAGCGCCGTGTCGTTTACTGCCCGTACACGTTGAACAAGCACTCTGCGGCCTTTCTGCCATCGCGTTACGGCTAATTTGATGATTGACAGAAGACAATCCAAAAGCAGTTTGCGGCACACTTCAAAATCACCCTCTAGATAAAGGTCTATTAGAACCAAATTTCAAAAATTCCATTCTGGGCTCTTCGTCTTGAACTGCTTCTGACAAGTAAGGAGTAAGCTTACACAGTGTTGCTCACTACATTCACTTGCGCTTGCAGTCTTTTCATCCGCAGATGCCATCAACAGACAATGGCTAACCTGCCCAGAGCCAGCGTCGCATACAGCGAGTATTTTGGAAAACGTCTCAACACAGCGTTCTATGCTCAGCAATCGTCTGCTGGCTCCACTCTAGTGGGTGGTGCGACGGCGATATAAAAGTGGGAATCGATGAGTGAGTTCGATGACCCCCAGGAAGAGCCGACTGCCCGTCGATACTCCGCGGGAAGACTGGAAAACCTCTCTCTCCGCGGGAAGTGGGGCGCTGTGCCACGCCCACAAAATTGGGGCCGCGCGAAGTCGACTAGCCCGACTTGGCCGGCGGGAAGTGGGCTGTTTTTATCTGAGTTCACTTGTGAGTTCTCCTAAGACCGGCAAGGTAAAGTGTGTTCGAATGAGACTATCCGCCCACGCGGTCCGTGGGGATGTTGATCGGCCGTCGCGAAGACATTTTTTGGATTCGTGAATCGATAAGCAGGAATACGAGACGAAAGAGAGTAAAATCCCAGTCAGTTGTATCCGAGTCGTGGAAAAGCTCGTTCAAAAGTTGCATTCGTGACGGCAGCTCGACACGCACGTCGACCACGTGGGCGGACATGCTCGTTCGGACAGACGTTAAAGGCAGCAGACACGCTTGAAAAAGTTCATGAGATACAGGCTATAAAACGACGAAATTCACTTCGTTCCTACACGTACTAGTGCGGGGCGGAGGTTAGAGACAGTGAGAGAGCGTAGGGCACACGGAGGCCGAGGCGGCGCGCGCGCCGCTCGCGCCTTGAACGATGTGGATTTCGACGTTTTATAGAGGGTAAGTACGTTTCTGGAGTCGCATGGCTCCTAGTAGACTGCTCCCGCCGTTGGAAAACGAGTCAAAACTACTGAATTTCAGCAAAGAAAATCGAAAAATTTCTGCAACCCCGCCCCTGGGCTTCTGCAACCCCGCCCCAAAATGCAAACTCGTCCAGATTGATAGTAACAATACGGTCACTCAGGCTGGTTTTTGATGCTTCCAACGAGGTGAACGTTCCAGTACAGGCAGTAAAGGTATTCTTCACTTCCGCACTGCCGTTCAGTCCGCAAAGTGCGCTTGATTGCGAAATCGTGCTGCGGCGCGGTTGCGAGTATCCTCAGACAGGGATGTGGGATCACCCGGGCACCAAAGGCCAAAAGCGCCCGGGTGATCCCACATCCTTGTCTGAGGATGTTCGCAACCGCGCCGCAGCAAGATTTCGCAATCAGGGTGCACTTTGCGGACTGAACGGCAGTGCGGAGGTGAACTGTATATTGCCTTCTCTATCTCAACCGTTCTGTTGCTAATATTTGCGGCTTCCACCGCGCGCGGTAAAACTCGTCCACTTTCACCCGATAACAAAATAACCGTTATTTCTCTATTTGCACACAGTTTTCGTTAGTTTTTTCGTCAGTTCCCAAAACAACCAGCTCCAAACCTTCGATTTATGCCATAAAATCGATACCATTTTTGAGCGTGTCTGCTGCCTTTAAATGGTGTGTCAAAGAATGCACAAGTCGCAATCAAACTAGAACAAAATCCGATGCGATATGAGCTAATTCCCCATCCCATTATTACGATATAAAACACTGTCGTGTGTGACTCAAAAATCCCCAGGGTTTCCAATAATGGCGAACTCGTTCGCTGCCGTGTTACAAATTACGATCACTTTGATCCTTTTTCATCTGCTGCTAAAGGATTCATGAATCTACATGACACATGGGTCAGTGGCGTTTCTCACGAACACAGCAATTACTCAATTACGACGCGCTCTTAAAAGTGCTTTTACGCTCATCATTTGTAACAACGCAGAGTTTCTCAGCACTTGCTCCAGCTTTTCCTTCCATCGATTTTCTACAAAATTGTTAGTGAGGCAAGAAATATGTAATATGCTAGTGCTCTGTTTCTTTCCCTCCACAAAAACTATACTTTTCTTGAAGCGAATCTGACTTTTATCACGATTTCTCATTCTAAGCCCTGAGTTCATCCCCAACTTAGGACTCCAATGCTACATATTTTTTGTTATATACATATGTACGTAGCCTCTTCTACATGTAGTTCCCATAGAAACAATTAAAGTCTGTAATGAGACTGTTCATTAGGTGTTGGAGTTGAAGAACCGAATGTAACGTCATGTACCGAGGCATGTGAGTATTGTATCATATTTCCGCAGTCTCCCACATTGTTGGAGCTTCCGAACCACGCTTCAACGCGCCTCATTTACACCAGCTTTTCGATGAAAGGCTTTTCGATGAGGCTTGTCATCTATATAAAGCGCGCATCACTTACTATTTATATGTATGTCTGTCAACCAATATTTTGCAATTTGTGACGCCTCCTTCCCGCAAGCCGTCCCATTTTCGCCATTTCTGGTGCCATATTCTGGAGGTTACGGGTCGCGTCTGAAAAACATCTCGTCGTCTTGTTTTGGTCTTTCAACAGGGCGTTCTATGTCAGCCTTTTCGACCATTTATTGTTCCTTGTTTTGTCGAGAGAAGTCGAGAGTTCCCAAGCTCATGATCATTTCCTCTCTACTGCAAATTCTTCCAAATACTTGAGCTCCATTCTCCGTAACCTATCATGAGAAAATTCACTACAGAAGCCAATGCGTTTCCGCAGTGAAGTCAGCTCGATTCCCTTAAAGGCAAAGTACACTCTCAGATATAAATTTTGAGATTTTCATGTAATTGTGTAGAAGACCCCTCCTGTATAACACGTGCCAAATGCCAGATCTCATTTCCTCCAAATGTACGAGATATAAGCGACCACCACAGGCCCGACTCCCTTCGCTCACCACCACAGGCCCGACTCCCTTCGCTCACCACCACAGGCCCGACCGCCACCAGATTTTCGAACTCAATAGCGGCTCGATGGGTGGATGAATTTCAACAAGTCGTCGTTCTTCAGTCCATCACCGGACTGCCTCCTTATCCTGGCTTTCTCTCACGCAACGATGGCGAATGAGGAGAAATACAGGCCTGAGACAACTCGTCCACCAATTTTTCACCCTCAAAATCTAAGCATCTTTGAAGAGCCATAACTCTGCTCAAAGAGAGTCTTGGATGATTCCAGAGATACCACTGTGATCAGCGCGTGAATATTTCCAAGATAAGCAAAAATGTGAAAATTAATTTTTTGGGTGTCCTGTGCCTTTAATATGGCCGAAACCTACTTTAAGCATGTCCGAAAGAAGTGTAAATCGAAGTCGCTACTGAAGTCAAGCGAGAGATACTGACAACGAGAATGTAGTTGCATAGATACTGGGCGTGTTTGAAGCTTTTTTGTGAATCTATTACATTGACCCATCCGAGACGCCCTAACTGCCACCCCGGAGCACGTGTATCACCGGTGGAAAAAGAGTTGTGTGCCGCATTTGTTTCAAAGATCACGGACGAGCAAGGGAAAATTCGCTAGAACACATTTGGTGCAGAGCTTTCTTAGCCGCCTAATACCTTGAATTGAAATGGGAGAGCGGTCAAAGGTTTTGTCAAACGCATTTTGTAGATTCTTTTTACTGCCACCAGTTTCGGGTGTCTTGTCAAAAATCCGTCATACAAAGGCAGTCTTAACGATGAAAACCGTAGCCTAGTCTTGTAGTCTCTGAAATTTTCGAGCAGGTAAGTCCACGAAGAATTGATTGATAACGAAAAGTTCTCCCAAAGCCCTGAACTTTTTGAGAAGAAAACTTTTATAAAACAGCTAGAATACTGAACTACATACGCCTGTTTTGTTTGTTTGGTGCACTTCGTTAATTTGAATTTAATAATGTCGGAAACGGTTCAAACTTCTTGGGTATGCCGTATTTCGGTGTGAAATTTATTTCCGTCCAGAGCGTGCGTGTGTCTCCTTCTCCTCAACACGTTCTCGCGGTCTCTCCCCTCCCTGCGCCCATGCACGCGAAGGAACAAAGTCAATTTGGACTCGAAATAAAGGATAAGAGACTTCCTTTTGTTTCTCCGGAGCTGAGCTTGTGAGGGAGGCAATAGCACGACCGGAGAAGGAGATATGTATGTAGGGTGAGAGGTATCATTTCCAACATCAGGTCGGTCATACACGGCGCTTTCCAAACAAGGTGAGAAAATCTTGCCGCGCCTACACACTAGTCACCGTGAAGTCTGTTGTTTTCACCTAATCTCTCTCAAAATGCTCAATGTTTTGGAGAGTAAAGTGGTTTTTGAAACAAATGGTGAGCAAAACCTGAAGGGTCTCCGACTTTTCACAGTATGAATAGCCACCTACATAGTCGGCTTCGGTAATTGTTGCTCCTTCCCCCATATGACCGTGGAGATCTGCTCTAATGGATTAATTTCGAAGCATTTGAAAACACATCGGAACCGAGGTCTTTGGACCCTCTATCGAACGTGAGGGTGAATTGCCGATATGCGTTTTTGGGCCAGATCAGCGCTCAAGATGCATATATAGCTGCATTCGTGTTTTTTTCCGTTTCCCCGACGGCCTCCAAGCGTCAGACTTGGAGCATAGGTGCCCCTGGAGACTTTCTATCGATACTACATACACATATTACTAACTCTTCTCGAAAACCGATAAAATTGATCGATTATTGATTCCCTGTTAATCAATGAGAAGCACAAAATTCGGAAGAATCTTCAACCGCACTTGATCTTAAGGTTTGTCGCCTGTATGTCTTCATGGAATGCAAAAAATAACAAAATGTAGATGCCATTAAATTGACAGAGCCCACTGATGGAATTCAGTGTCTTGCTCGCGCGTTCTTTTAGTAAAAGATCTGAGGACTTCGTCCTAAATACGTATGAAAGCAGACGCCCTCTGCTTCAAAATGACCCAATGGAGCAGTCACGGGAAGTAGGAACGATGATCGAAGATGACATTGAGGCCATCTATTTCGTACGTTATGGGGTCCCGTAAGGCATCTGCACATCATCTATCTCAAAAAACGCTCTGAAACTTATTATGTTTTGATAGAGAGGTTCATAAAGAAAAACGGATCATAGAAGGCGATTAAGCGCGCACGTACACCGACGGGATGAGCTTTTAAATCTTGTCAGCATATGTAAAAAGCACTCTGCACATTCTGAAACTACACCCTCCTTCCCCTTCCCAGAAGTGCTCACGTCAGAATACTTTTGAAGAAAGCTTCATTTATCCAGACGAAGGGCGTTCATGCTGAGGCGTTGTCAATGGACGGGCTACGAGGATCCTTCATCTATTATACTTCGGGAAGGACATACTAGGTGTAATCTCCGTCCACAGCTTTCCATTACCCTTGGCATTTCTAATCGGTATAAAAGAATGGGGGAAAAAGGTGTTTTGATCACTCGGTATAACCTCTGAACAATGTATTTCTCTACGAATCATCATCTAAGCTACCTTACACAACCTAATTCATGAGGGTTTCTATACTTACGAAACATACATACGAATAGATGTTTGCTTATTTGAAAATTCCTTGCGCGGCTAATCCAATAACGTATACTGAATACACGCCACAGTTTTTCCATTAGGACACTTTTTATGCTTTTACGCTTGCTAACGCTTGCGCCATTATTTTGGAGGCAGAACATGTGGTTCGAAATGAAAACCTTGCGAAAAGAGCTCAAATGCAATTTGTCCGCGGCCACCTCATCGCTCCACCGCTGGCAGAAGGGAAATGTGTTGTTTAGTCATTTGCATTTTTGAAGATTAATTTGTTTGCCTTGATAGTGCTACAACAATGATTTCTACGTAATACCTCTTCCCAAGAAAAAGTTCTCAATTTCGTTTCTTTCGCGCTGCACTTTTTTTCATTCTGGGTGATTGGTTACTATAGTCGATGTGTGGAACACGTTGATACCACTGCTAGCGACTGCCGACCATCCGAATCTTATTGGACAGCATTCCACAGAGATTTCGAATCGTCGTCTTTTTGGTTCTTTTTTTTCGTTAGTGTTGATTACCGCGGATATTTTCCAATGTTCTCGATATGATTCCACCCTTGAACGTGACTTTATTGCTCCGCTTAGTCATGTTGAGAAATTAAACAAACAATAATTTGGATTACCAAGTAGTGGGCTTTTCCGATCTGGCAACCTGAGAAATGGGAAGCTTAGATTACATAATGCTAGCCTACGGAGGCTGAAACGCTATTCTCGGAGTCTGCTCTCTAGAAGACTTTAACTCGATCCAATCGCTGCTATTAAAGGTTTTCTAAATTTCACTGAGCAGCTGTCAAACAACTAGTTCCATTGGTGCTAATCGATGAAGACAAATTCGAATGATGTTATTGACTCCTTAACTCTAATCTCCTTTTTCCGCGGCTAAATTCTGAGTTGGGAATATTTATTCGCTGAAAGTCATTTCCGTGGAAGGTGGGTGGCCGGGAGTAAAAT
The DNA here is from genome assembly GCA_029168955.1 of Aplectana chamaeleonis. Classification (NCBI taxonomy): domain Eukaryota; kingdom Metazoa; phylum Nematoda; class Chromadorea; order Rhabditida; family Cosmocercidae; genus Aplectana; species Aplectana chamaeleonis. The sequence continues at coordinate 2,301,335 of JAPDOI010000050.1, read as the reverse complement.
CTACCTCTCTCTTTGAGAGTCGACGATGATTTGTATTTTATAGACAGGGTTTCCCTTCTCTCACGGGTCGTAGTTCCTTACCCAACTTAAACTGCTGGTTCTTGTAATAATTCATTAGGCACAAGCTAGCACGTCCGGCTGCGGTACGCTCGACTACCAAACATGTCTCACCCAGCTTTCGTCGCGGTTCCTGCGCCCTCCTCCCGCTTCCCTCTCGTCTCTTTCGTTGGAGACACCAAGGAAAAGACGCTGCTGATGCATTGGCCACGATCCTCTAGCGGTGATCGACCTCCACGACATTTTCTACAGGATAGCTTTCCATAACTGCTTCCTAATGAATGCTGAATTTGAATGGACTTTGGACGATGAACGCCATGTCCTTTTTTGTTTGTTGTGTTGTTTTGCTTCTATACACTACAAGATCTATATTACTGGACTGAATGATATCGTAACAGCTTTTTTATGAAAACTGTTTTCCGACATACTTTGGTCCAGCGAAACCGTATGAAGCTTTCACGTGTTATAGCGCATCATCATACAACACACTCTTAAAATTGAAAATTGAACGCACACTCTGAAATCATAATGAGGATTTTGCGGTCCTAAATTTGTTCTGATTCCTCGAAACATGGCTATGCAAATTCCAAACCCGTAGCACTTTTCTGCAATCAGGGGCCGGATTCATCTACCGAGTATTGGGTTTTAGTACGGTAAGTCCAACCGAGCGCCTAACCTACTCACACAATTTAATCCTGATTCGCCAAGCGTGGATCAGTGTGGGTTGCCATGACCGAGACTTTTAAGCCGTGCGATTCACCGTCCTCTCCCAAAAATCACAATATATCTGTTTCCGGAAGGGCCTTTCCGAGCAAGAGTGTTGTTGCGAGCGTTCTAGGGAGGAGGGAATGTTTGTTTGTCAATGCTATGTATTCTGCTATGATTTTAGCAGCTTTCCAACAAGAAAAAGTGCTGAAATCGAAGTCCAAAGAAGCTCGAAAAAATCTTTTTCCTAAAAAATTGCTACTTTCGACGTGGAGAGGACCCCTTTTTTTACTACCAGTAATTGCAATTAGAAACGCTCCTCCAAACTCCTTGAAAACTGACGACAGGTCAATTGCTGGCATGAGAAATCAACTTGATTTCGAAGCTTTACTGCGCTCCCTACTTTTATCAGAATTTAGAAACACTTTTTTGCCGAAGGTCAGCAAGCTAATCGACATATTTAACGTCGGCATGGATCGCGAAGAGACTTCGCGTTCACTGTTGAAAGTTGACGCAAACTCGGTGCCATATGCTATAACATAGGTGCACCGAGTTGGCGCCAACCTTCAACAATGCACGCGAAGTCTCTTCCCGATCCATGCCGATGTTATGTACCTACACAGGCAAATGAAAAAACAGGAACAAAACACGAACATGCCTTTACTTTTATCTGGGTTAAGGGCACAGGCAGATTGTATTTAACAATCCAAGATTGGCTTACAACTTCAAATTTACTGTGACAATACCCTTGAGATAGCAGATACAAATCGCAGGGCGTAACTTCATTTTGTTTTGAATCCTTTCGCTTTTTTGAGAATTTTCATGTTGACTATGAGTCTTATTTTTATTGGCCTACTTTCATTTTTTCAAGCATTAGCAGACTTGATCTTTTTCGAACCCATGAAAAAATGAGGTGCCAAAATGTTTCAGACAGTTTTCAACAGCGATTGGAAACGACCCCACCACTTCACAGCTCTTGTATGTTCCTGCAGAAAAAAAAACTGGAACGCTAAAAGTTCTTCGGTGAAATAAATTAATCAGTGCAATTTTCCACAACCTTTCGTTCAGATGAAAAACAGCACTAATGCTGAGGTTCAATTTGAAAGAAATCGAATCGTGGAGGGTAAAAAGGTTTTAATATAATAAAACTCATAATTTCCTGGAATCGTTGTTCATTGTAAAAAGAGGCATGCCTGCAAAGCATAGTAGCAGCAGGAGAATAAGGACTGGAGCCGAATGTCACCAAAGAATAAGTAGCGACGTAGATTACGTGCAGAATAAGAATCCTAGAGGATCGATATTGAAATTTGGCAATGACCCAAAACCATTAGGGTTCGTTTAGGCGCCGTCTACACTTCCGCCGCCGAGCTTCGCGGCAAAGAGCAATCCTATGGTATTGATCACGATCAACATTATAGAACTGCGTTTCGCCGCGCCGCTCGGCAGCGGAAGTGTAAACGACCTCTTAGCGACTGGGCATACTGTTTCTCAGGCAACGGGACTGCCCGACCTGGCGAGCAAAAACCATTCCCGGTGTCCTCCATGTCTTGTTTTCCTCTAACCTGGGCATGATGTTTGCACAGTAAATATTTTAGTTCTGCCAACCAGATTTGTTAGGAGGTCACGCCTTATTGGTCAACGTTTCGGCACAGCGCCGTTTTCAGAGAACTGGAAGTGGAAAACACGTTACGCGACTTACACAGTCAAGCGCATCTCCGCCCTAAGGCGGTATCGACTCGCGCAAAAACTGCAGAGAGGCAACATCTCCTGCACCAAAACCCACCAGGAGCGATCCCACCAAGATCCCATTCCCGGTGTCCGCCAGGCGCTAGACGGTGGTCCGCCAGAACCCTACCTGCGGTCCGGCGACGCTGGCCAATAGCTGGCAGACTATTGGCTGCTATGTACCTGGCACTCCCGTAACTGGGCAATCACTTGACTGCGGTCCGCCAGTCGACCGATGAATCGAGGAGAGCGATCTCCTACTCAGGGTCGTTGCGTAGGAGATCGCCTACCAAACTCTCCGAGGTGATGCAATCGCCTTATATACCGGCTGGGCTTATCAATGAAATCCGTGATTTAACTACAACATGTAAAAACGACTCGGCGCCAAGCGAATGCCATTGGGGAAGGGCCGCCAACGGAGTGCCGATTGGTGGATAACTGCGCCCCATGCGCTCGGTAAATTCGAGATGTGATTGTCATCGCAAGCTAAATGCAAGCTATCACGCACCTTTCAGACAACTGGAACATTCTCGCCAGCCATCCACCGCTGGCATTACCTGACATGACGAGTGTATGCCAACTCTCGGCCTCGTAATTGCCATTGGCCAGCTAGATGCCAGTTGTCGTCTAGCTGTTGAGCAACTAGCGAATTTTCGACAGCTGTCCACCTCTCCCATTGTCTGAGTCAGCGATGATGCACGGAATCAGCTAAGTTGGTGAGCGACTTACAAGGCTCCACTGCCCGGTAGCGCTAACCAACTAAACAACTCGGCTGCGCATGGGTTGGTAAGTTGATGAATCGCTGAAATCATGCTGGGTTGGTAGGTTGACACATTGATGAATCCGGCCCCAGACGGTCTTCGATTCTTGACTAATATTCGTGGAAACTGAATAATGAGGCAAAATTTGATTTTTTTGTAAATTTATTTCTGTAGAATCATTCGCTTCAGATCCTTCTCAAGACATGCACTGTATAGGCACTGGCAATTCTCAGCTGGCCTATGAATTTCATCCTTCTTCTTTGATGTAAAAGCGATACGCTCATCAGCAGCGAAAACTCGTGTATCATATTCCATTCCTTTTCGAACATATGCGACATGAGCGAATAATTCTTGAATGACGTACAAGGGTTTTAACGGCCTCCTGGTAGCGTGAAAGTGCTGCGGCTTCGGGATCTCTGCAGCCTTGTTTTGAGGAAATAGCTTGAGTTTGAGTCAGTGCTGCAAAATCCTTATTAATTTATGTACCTGAGAAACTGAGCAATCTACATCCAACATTAAACGTGCATTAGTTGTGTTTTGTGATGTCCTGCAGCGTATCAAAGTTTCACTAAGTTCAACTCTAACCTTAAAGGCACAGAACACCCTCAGACATAAATCTGGAGATTTTACATTGATTGTGTAGCAGACCCCTCCTGTAAAACACGTGCTAAATGCGAGATCTCAATTCCCCCGAATAAGCGAAATATAAGCGACCACCACAGGCCCGATCTCCTTCTCTAACCCCCACAGGCCCGGCCCCCTACCAGATTTACGAACTCGATAACGGCTAAATAGAATTATGATTTCTCAAAATGTCGTCGTTCTTCAGTCCATTGCCGGTCTATCTCCTCATCCTGTTTTGCTCTCGTGCAGCGATTGCGGCTGAAGAGAAATTGAGGCCTGAGACAACTCGTCCACCAAATCTTTGCGGTCAAAATGCAGGCATTTTCAAGGAGCCATATTTCCGTTCGTAGGGCGTCTTAGACGATTTCAGAGATACCATTGTGATCAGACAGTGGTTCTCTCCAGGATAAGCATGAATAAGCATGAAATCTGAAAAATGATCTTCTGGGTGACCTGCGACTTTGAAGGCAGTGCTCGCGATCAAATATGCTTGTCTTCTTTTCCCCTCTTGACCCTTTTCTGGGTTTAGAAGTAGTAGGACCTATAAGAAAAAATCGCGAAAAAACCGTTGTTCCGGGCCAAATTTGAAACATTATATTTCTTGTCTTTTGATGGTGGACGAGCCCATTCCACACCATCGGCATCGATGATCTCTAATATCAAGATCATCAGCTGGGCTAAAATTGAATTTCATCCTTCGGACTGCCTGGATCAAATATTTATGTACTCATCTAGTCAAAACATTCACTGAAGTGTTTGCTTCAATTGCTCAACTGTTTTCAATAAGTAAGTTTGCATTTATTTCTTCCTCTGAACGTCGAGGATTTTTGACTGCTCTGCATAAGACTGCGATCTTTCTGGGCGGCGCTGCGCCCATGTGCACGAACTGGCATCTTTGGGTCCTAGAAACTCTAATTCTAGCACGTTTTTCACCGTGCTACCTTCGTATTTTTGTAGCTGTTTGCGATCTAAGCTAATTTCTGTAGTTTTTTTTTCGATGACGTTTTTCATGGTGACCACGGCCTTTAACCAAGACATGATAAAAGATAGATTTCATAATATGGAAAATTTGGTATATTTTTGTACAGTTCTGTATACTAAAAACTCTGAGACATTTCTAGAGAGCTCTGCATTCCGAAGGACGATAAGTCGCTGTCGTGGATTATGGCGAAACATGACAACCGATAACGATGTTTAGATAGAAAAGACAGAATCGCTGCTGAAAAAAGATGCATAGCTCTTTACAAATTCCCAGGAGCCTGATGCATCAACGCGCCGGGTTGGGGCACAGGCAAGGCAGTTGGCATCCTTGGCGATCGCGGTGCGAGAGCAGTAGATCATCCAATCAATCTCTGCTGTATCTGACCCAGCCTCCTGTAGCATCAGGGGCACCTTTGACTTTGTGTTTTACGAGATCTTCAAAGGCGCAGACTGCCCTGCCCCTGCCCCAACCCGGCCTGTTGATGCATTCGGCCTTAGGCCTTACCCACTTATGTGCACAAAATTAACTTCATCTCAATTACATGTGTTTTCGCACAGTCATTAGCAGTTTTGAAATGCGATCCCTCATCGACCCTTCGCGCCCTTGACTCCTACCCCCATTATTCGGGATCCATTTCCGATCTGGGCATTGTGCCGACATTTTCATGTGCAAAGGAGTCAGGTGCCAACTCAGCATCCCAAAACGCCTGTTCCACCGTAGCTCAAAAAAAAGTATGAAACAGGCGTAAACTGTCCCTGGCTCCTCTTTTTTTTCTTGCACTGAGACCACATCCCTGAGGAAGTAGAGATCGCGCAATAATTTTAGTCTGATAAATGGATGTGGTTGCGACGGAAGATCACCCCGCGCGAATCGAAACTCCATTCTCCAGTGAGGCCGCCAACCCCGCACGCCCCGCCGCTTGGTCCATGCGTCAGACTAAATCAAAAACGGAAAATATACCTGTGGTGTCTGCGATTGTCGCGTTTTACTGTATCGGTACCGATTTTGATCGGAGATCCACTGCCAATCTAGGTATTTCGTCGGCATTGTCGGGTGCTCATTCGTCAGCTCCAGCTATTTGCTTTCTATTTCGCAGCACTGGTTCCACCGTAGCTCAAAAAGCGGCATTTGCCTCGGCGACGAAAGTATAAAAAGCCATTTAAACGTTAGGCGCCTAGACGCTAAGGTCGTGGCGGAGTCGCCGAGCTCGTAGTCGAATTGTTTTCTTGGGAGAGTGGGGTAAACACGCTTCGGCGACGAGGTGAACGGAGTGGATTTCCTCTTTTTCCATATACTGAGATCACAACCCCGTTCCCATATAATGGTCCTTCAACCCGTTCATGTGCGAAAGGCAGTGTAGCAATACTTCGGCGTATCTTGCATAACCTTGATTGGACCTCTTACAGTATAGAAGCACACTCACCAGTACTTTGCAGGAGAGGTTTTCACATTTCAGCACTTGCTAGTATCCCACCGGAGAAATTTTCACGCCCTATATTAGTGCTGAACACTTTTGGTATATTACTAGCGAACCGAGTTTTCAGATATGATTGCATGTCACTTGGACCCAGAACCTGCTTCATACATCACGGCTATGCATGTGCTATCTGCTGTTACGCTTCCAGTGGATCTGTTCGGAGTTTACTGCATTGCCATGAAGTCGCCTCCAGTCATGAAGCAATATTCACGATTTCTGCTCATCTACCAAATTTGTGCAACTGCTGCAGATTCGTGGTGCAACATGATAGTTATACCGATCCAGCTTTTCCCATTTCCCATCGTCTATCAAGCTGGACCCATACTTGCAGGAGTTCGTATGGATTATTCCTATATGCAAATAATATGGCTCTGTTTGATTACCACGACATTAGGTACAGTTGTACACCTATTCGTATTCCGCTGGCAAAATATGCTCATGAAAACTGATCCGTTGCGACTGAACAAGAAGCTCGTGTGTGTTATTTCGATCACCCTCATTGGTCTACTCAACTGCGCCATCATAGCAGCCGGAAGCAATATGCCAAACCGTGAAGACGAACTTAAGCCTATTTATGCCCAGGTATGAAAGAAACCTATGTGCAATGTATCTCCTACCGCCTCGCCAACATAGTGGGGTTGGGGCTATAACCTCACAAGACGTTTCAGGCACGGGGCTCTTATATGTACATATGTGTACCTTCCCACAATGAGTTTTGCTGATAAATTATTGTGTCACGGCATATCCAAGAAAACTGACATTACAGGCACGCTCTGAAGAGTGGATCAAAGTTTTAGTGTCCGTCACTGTGTCTCAAACGCAAGATATGAGGTTTAAAAATTAAAAATGGATAAAACTGTTTTCTCGAGATATTGCGCCGCCATCGACTTGCGCCTCTTATGCGCGCACCTAACGGCATTATATTGATCATATCGTGACTTTTCTGTTGAATGACTAACGCCCCGAATCATAAGCACCCTTTTCGCTACGAGGCGTCGCAGTGACAAGTCAAGTGCGCACTGTGAAGCGAATCGGACTGTTCCGCACTGCCACATTTCCTGGATTCGTAGCTACTAGGGATGTGGACAAGATTAGCGTAGGAGGTGCGCTTTCCTAAAAGCCAGAAACTGTCAAATTCCCCGTCTTGCCCCGCGATCCACAGTACTCCGGCTCGCGGCGGGACCAGGCTTAGATTCTTGGGACGCCTGGTCGATCGATATCGTACATAAGAGTACAGCAAAGGAAAATGATCAGAATGTGTGAAAGATATAGTTAACCATGGAATAGATCATTTTGGTTCAACATGTTTTTCTACGTTTCTGCAGTTTGCAGGAATACACCGATTCCAATCAGGGTTGGGCACGCGTCCCGATTGACCCTAGAGGTGAGCATATTGGACGCTGCGGAGAGGGCAAAGGGGGGGGGTGCCAAAAGCGAGCAACCAGATAAAAAATAAAGACCTGTTCTGCCGAATTTCAGGAAAAAAATAATACACGCTTTTCTTCTGATTTGTTATATCTTCTCCGATTTTCGAAAAGAACACTTACAGAATCCAATTTATTGATAGATATGCAGGTTGCGTTCGCAAAAATTAATAGTTGCTGTCGAGGTTTTTCATTAATAACTCTATGAAATAGTGAATATTCATAGTGTGCTTGATTATTATGATGAAGAAATAAACACTACTCCGTTATTAAGTAGCAAGTAAGGATTGATGTGATGTCATGTTTCTTTGGTGCAACGTTCATTGATTACACGGGTTGTAACCAGAGATGAGCGGAACAAAAATATGAAATTTCGGAAATCGGTTTTCGGGTTTCGGCACAAAAAAATCTCTTATCGGGTTTCGGGATTTGGGCGCGAGACGCCTGGAAATGCGCGGAAATGCGGTTTTCAGAACGCGAAACGCGGAAGAATTCAGAAATCATCTAATGTTTTCTGACGTCCCAGATGACCCGATATTTTCGCATTCCGCAGCGTTTTTTGCGGTTTTCGGAATGCGGAACGCGGAGTGCCAAAAATGCGCGAAACTGCGGGTTTCGGACCGCGGAACGCGGAACTCCGCTCATCCCTAGTTGCAACCGATTCGAGGCAAAGATGCAAAGATGGCGCTAAGAAGCGCTATCGTTTACGTTCAAAAAAGAATCAGCGAACTGCTGTATTAATACAAATTCAAATTACAGATAGCACATTTAGTACCACAATTAGCTAACGAATTTTCGCTCATGAGAATGTGACTTATGAAGAGAGCGAATTGTGACGATTGAGGACTTTGCAAGGTCTTGTGAAAGAAGTTAAAGGCATCGTTTTTTTTCGGTTTGAATGACTTCCTGAGCCCACCTAAGAACGTAGGGAGAGTTTGTTCGGTTAAAACCGCCTAATTGTATAGGTAAACGAGGTCGAATGTCTCAAAGTCCATTGAAAGAGGCCGGCCGTCCGTCAGTCATTTTGATACAATTTGCTGTCAACCATCATATAAGTAAATGATCAACAATTGATACAGAATAACTGAGGGGAAGTTGATGGAATATACTATACGATTACGTGAAGAATGACTTTTCTACACACATCGATTAACCTTTCCTTCTCCACAAATCACTTGAAAGAAAGATAAACTTCATTTGATCGCCAGATCGTCGAACAAAACAGCTATCTCCAGCGATCGACTCTTACTTTCTCAAAAGTCGATTGAGCTATTTTCTGTCTAAAAAAGGGGTTTTCAGTGATTTTTTCCGGGCTTTTTTTTACGTAGCTGATATACTGGGTATTAGAGTTCTCATTATATATGGAAAACTCGAAAACGAAATTCATCATAAACGATGCCATTAATGATCGTCTTCTCCTTCTTGAGAAGTATGTACCATGTCTCTCGCCATGCTAAAAAAACGGCTATCAGTACCCTGCAGAGCACAAGAGCACTGAATAGGGCCCTGAAACTATGAAAACCATAGTTGTAGCCATCTGGAGTGCCGCAGTCCCTTGAACTTCGGCTCGCCGTGCGATATGATGCTTGTCCGCAGCAACACAGCGCACACTGGAGTGGACGCGCACACTATTTTAATATAAAAATGTAATTTATTACAGAACGGAAAGGAGAAAAGGGCTGAAACTGGAGTACATAGAAGAAGGCAGAGATAGGATACTTTTAATGTATCCATTATAGAAATTTAATAGAAATATACTAAGTTGGAGCGGGGTGAGTTTTTTAGATTTGACAACATTCATTCAAACTACCCTAGTTGAATGAAAACAGCATTAAACATGAAAAGTAAGAACATTGAAAGAAAGAAGAGAATCTGGCAAACACCTTAGATTCAATAAGCTTGATATTTGATGTGATATAAGGACCCTAAAGGCAGTGTTCACGATAAAAATCGTTTTTCTGTCTTCCCACCAATCCTGAAAAGGCCCCATGCTGATTCCATTGATGTCTCTGCAATCGTACAAGACCTTCTGGGAACGGAGTTATGGTCCCTCAAATATTGAGCTAAGGAAACATGGTGGACGAGTTTTCCGAGGCTTGTAACTTCCGTCTTTTGCAGCCGATGCATGCGAGCTGACCTGAGTAAAGGGAGAAGTTGAGAATGAAGGGAAGAACGGGGCTAATGATTGGAAATCATCGCTCATCTCACGATCTCGAGCATTCATTTTTTCACGTCGGTGGGCGTGTGTTGCGCTTTTGGGGTTTGCCTTGCTCTCGAATTGGCAACTTCGGGCTCTTTTGGGGCTATTCCTGGCTCTTTTTCATGCGTTCTTTCAACGTCAACGTTATAGAGTGCCCCTCCACTACCCATTCCTAGTGGAAACTGAAACACATTTTTTATCGTGAACACTGCCTTTAAATCTCGTCCCGGTTTTGTCTCGGTTTTCGGGGTAAAACCGGGACGAGATTTATGACCCTTTAGTCACATTAAATATCGAACCTATCAATACTAAAATGTTTGACAGATTCTCCTCTTTCTCACAATAACCTCTGATTCAATGTTTAATGCTGTTGTTAATCGACTAGGTTCGTTTGAATGAATCTTGTGACGACTAAATTTTTACTCCCGCGACAAAATTTTTGATTTACGTTAAATGTTTACAATGTTCACATTGAAAGTACTCTATCAATGTCTTCTTCCATTTCCTCCGGTTTCGTTCCCTTTCTCCTCCGTGTTATGTAATAAATTACGTCTGTTATCAATATTGTGCGCGCGTACACTCCAGTGTGCGCTGTGTTGCTGCGGACAGGCACCATATCGCACGGCGAGCCACGCGATTTCAAGGGAGCGCGGCATTTCAGAGGGCTACAACTCGGTTTTTCCAGTGTCTACGCATCACATAAAGGAATCGCCGATGTGCCGCTCGCCTGGGATTGCCTCCAGACCGGTTGTCTCTGTTTTGAAGAGGTCTATACTGAGCGTAGCGGTAGCCTTGGACGTTTTGCGCTCTAAAGAAGGACGATGATTGTGTCCGCCGAGGCTTCGAAAAGGCGAAAAAAAGGCTGTTTTGGCACATTTGAAGGTGGTGAGAAATCGAGTTTTCCGGCTTAGGCTGTCGCGATGCTTATTTAGAAGAGCAACGTAAAAAAAGTATTTAACTGAGCATTATTTCAGTAGAAATCCCTTCATAATGTTTCATTAGTGCCATCCTCAAGGCGCATTGCCTTCCAAAAAGCGCATTTGTTTTTGGAAAATCCGGGAGCGAACCTCATAATTGCGTTCAAAGCCCAAAACAACCCCCCTGAGCTAAGTTTGGGTGAATGCACATTTTCCAAACTTTGCCCAGACTGACAGCATTTTGGACGGATTTTCGGTTGGGCTTTCATTTATACCAATTACAAGGCTCTGAAAGCGTTTAAAAAAAGTTCAAAATTTGACTTTAAATCCTCCCAGGTGGGTTATTTGAGGCGCTGATCACGAATCTGGGGTTTACTTGTCGATTTTCCGAAGTTTTCGACTTGATCCGTTCAAAGCTTCCCATCGGGGGAAAAGTTGATTAAAAATCGCGACTCTTGACGATAGATCCTCTTGATCCCTAGATTACACTTACATACAAGTTTTAAGCCGAATTCAATTTTTTTCGAAACACCCTCAAAATTACATGAGGGGCACCCTTACCTAACCGCCAGGCTTTGAAAAACGCGTATAACTTTTTTCAGAGTGGTTTTAGGCAGCTGCAAAGATCACAGTGGGATTCGACGCCAAAAACTGTGCTAGAAAAGTACATTTCATGCGTAATGCCCAGGCTGACTAAAAGTCCCTTGGGTGTAGTTAAACATTTCGTTGAGAGGTGGTTAAGGGTCTCACCTACGATAGTCGATGGATTGTATATCTGTATGTACATATATGTGCTCAGATTGCGCTGCAGAGTTTGCATGAAGTTTTAGTTTCTCAGCGAACATACAAATTCAGAAGAGGTCGTAACTCATTACAGAACTACTCCTGCATCCATGCTATAAGGGATCTTAATGGAGTGCAGTACTTCCGGCTAGACGAACTTCGCGGACTCTTCTTAGTTACAACAGTTCAAGCAGTCTTAGTGTCCACAGCTGCAATTCTACTCATTTGCCTAACATTCCGGAGTTTTCGTTGTTATACTATGTCGCGGAAAACTATGGAAATGCAGAGGAGATTTCAAATCTCATTGGTTCTACAGGTGAAGTGCATAGCAATAACCTTACGTGATGCGTGATGCGCGAAGCAACTTGAAACTACATATGAACACTGCTATAAAAATCACTATAAAATGTACGCACGCATCCATTTCAACGTGCTCATATTTTCATTCATATTCACTCGTAGCGATATGAGCAAGATGATGCATTCCAGGGAAAACTGGCATTCGTAGGAATTTCGCTCGTTGTCAGACAGCAACGAGCGTGTGGATCGGGATTTGAGCCTAAAAGGCAAGCCTAAAAGACATCAAGGAAAGAGTAATATGTTTTCTACAGGTACTGATTCCCATTTCTGTTGTTATCATACCGGGATGTACTATTATGCTATTCGAATCAACCGCTGACAAATTTTTCGTTGACGCTTACAAATTAGAGATTCAACGTATGTACTTATTCTGCCTTCCCACATACGTCATGATTTTTCAAAATTCTCTTTACAGAAATCACTAATGCTGTAGTATGCTTGATCTCAATGCATGGATTCTTTGGAACCGTCATTATGATCCTTGTCACTAATCCGCACCGACGCTTTGTTACGGACTGCTTACGGAAGTGCTTCAGAATTTGTTTAATTTCGAAATCGAACTCGTCTCATCAAGGATCAGGGGTATGTCATCAAAATATGCTCTGACAAGCGAAGCATAACTAGTGGAGGACTAAACGACAAAAATCGTACATCATGTTGAATGCCCACGGGAAAATAGTATGTGCATTCCGACACGCGCCCTTGATCTCAACCAGTTATAAGCGTGAAATAATAGGTTACGCTAATTATAATGTTATTTAGCTATTTCAACCCACCGAAATTTTGCGACAAAACTAGCAGCTGATATTATATTTGTGTTCAGCGGCCTAAGTAGCCCCCTGGTCGAAGCTAGAAAGAGAACCGGACAAAAGGTTTATAGGACACTTTACTAGAAACGATCTTTCGAGACCCGCCACGTCTTTCAAAGGCAGTGGTCGCGACGAAAAAAGTTGTGGAAAAAAACATAACAACTTGATCCGCAAACGGATAAATGACTAAGTGAATGGTTGAGCGCAGTGAATAGCGCAAGAAACGAGCTACAATAAGTATTATTAGGATCGTACGTTGCCAAATCGCGTAAACTTGCACAACTCCGCTCAAAAAGTTCAGTTCGAGCTGGGAACGAACCTGGCACATCTGGTCGAGGAGAAAAATCGAGTTCTCCGCATTGGGCGGCTGGAGTTCTTATTTTGAAGAAGATCCTAAAAGGAGATTCTTGGCCGAGCCTCAGTTTGATTGGACCCACCGAGAACGGAACGTCGGTGATTTTAGTCGTATGACGAGGAAAATCGTCGAGGTGCCGCTAGCCTGGGAATGCCTCCAGACTTGTTGTCTCTGTTTTGAAGAAGTCACAACTAAGCGTAGCTGTAGCCTCGGACGTTTTACGCTCCAAAGAAGGACGATGATTGTGTCTTCCGAGGCGTCGAAAAGGCGAAAAAACGCTGTTTTGGCAGATTGGTTGGTCCCGTTTGAGCTGAGAACGTGACCCGCGATGTGTCCGAAATATGGGTACTTAAAAATGGGAGAAATCGGAATTGATATCTCATTAATTAAGTCAAAATCCCATCATAATGTTTCACTGGTATATACTCAATGATGATTCAAGCAGATACAATCCTCCGACCACAGCTGCGCCTTCGCGTTTCGCCCACTCGACTGATTGTGTCATGCCTATATGCTTTGTTGCAGAGTAAGACATATGTAGGCTCAAAAGAAAGAGCTCTCAATGCCATCTCTGATTCTCGAATAGACCACTCTGAGCAGAGGTATGAGAAAAGTGCACAAAAAGCGCGTTTTTGCGTCTTTTTCGTCCAACGCGCAAGAGATATGACCGTATTGTGGCTTATAACTCCATGACATCAATGACGCACGCCCGGTCTCGCACAGTCTTTCGACATGTCTTGCATGAGCATTCCCTCATGGTACTACATTTGCCCCGTATAGTCCTTTACAAGTTATGCATTCCCTGTTGGTGAAGCAGACTTGCAACTGTCCCGTTCAGATTCAAGCAGAGTATGATTCCCTACGTCGATCCAACTCTTCTGAGAAGACAATCGCATGCTATCCAAATCATCTTTGAAATGCCGAAGAAAAGAAAGTTAGTGAACTTTTAGTTATTGTCTGAAATTGTCTAGAACGGCACTTTTTTCTGCGTGACTACAAAAATACTAATACGAGTCACGTATTCTGAGGTGTCTCATCTGAGAACGTTTTCAGTCGGTCGAAGTTGTGTTTTTTCGAAAAGTCTCTTTGACTCACGCTCATTTTTACTGTGGATGTACAGTTGTTCTGCATGTTTTCTGGAGCATCCACAGAATTAATTGGCTAAACTTTGTCAAGAAGACGCGACCCTGTTATGATAGCATAACATAAGATTGCACATGGTCACCATTCTATTATAGTGAAAACAAATTATCAGTTCTGAAATCCGATTCAAGAGATCTCTCAGTATGTTTCTTGAAGGCTGTGCTCGCGATGAAAAGGTTCGCCATTTTTTTTTGCAAGAACGTAAGCTTTGAGTCCCTCTAAAAAGAGTAAGAACGGAAGTACGACGAAGAACGGCCAGGAAGTGGGTGAAAATCTCGTGAACCTGCCAACCCATTGGATCAACCCGCCCACGTCATACAACAGTTGTCCTGCCCTCATTTCTTCAGAGGAACAGGCACCGAATTTTCGAAAATTCTTCATCGCGAAAGGTTTTAACATATCAGCATGTACATTGGCCCCTCTTATTTTTAAAGATTTTTTCGGTACAGGAAACAGAAGGCAAAGCCACTTACCCTAAGAATTTAGGAGCGTGAAACCATTTCTCCGACATCAGGTTCGATGCGTTCTCCGCTGTCTCCCGAAACACATCAAAAGACATAATCAAAATCTTCAGAGATTTCTTCGAATAACTTCTCTGATATTTGAGGGTTCTGAGGAACCTTTTACAAGGGAGGGTTTCACGCATAAGATGAAGTTTCGAGATGCAACTTCAATATGTTTTAGGGGGAGAACAGTGCTATAATATTCTACATTCAGAATCGTAATCGGCGAAATGCCTCAGAGCTTTGCAGGAGATTTTCAAAAGTGGGCGTTTCCAAGAGAAAAGGGGCACACGAATGACTTTTTTAGGGCGTTCAAAAAAGTGCTCTCAGATTGAGCTTAAAACTTGTTTTTAGGGTTTGCTTTGTGTGCTCATTACGAATCTGAGGCCCATTTTTCAATATTCAGAAAACTCTGTCTGATCTGGTCCGAAGATTAAAAATGGGGGAAATTTTGCTGGCCAAACGCAACTTTTGGCGATTTCGAGAACGCTACGATAAAATCGTCTCAAAACTTGTACATAGGTTATTCAGGCTGCCCAAGGGCCCGAATAGAATCCCGCCGCTGAAAGGCGCGGTAGCATGCCGTGGAGGAGTATCGACCGTGCAGCGCCGCATGATCGATACTCCTCCATTGCGTGCTGCCGCTCCTTTCAGCGGCTCGGCCCCTAACGCGAATCTGTTTATCGATTTTCGATAGAGTACGGTAGGTTACGTTGGGTATACGGTTGCTCGGTTAAGGTCTCAGATTTAGCCCAAATTTTCACTGTTGAAGTTATTCGGGACGCTGAACACGAATTTGAGATCCATTTTTCGATTTCTGGAATTTATGGTGAGTAACGCCAGTTAGAAGACTTTATGCCTACCATAATCTACAGTAACCCTAAGTCTGGTGAGGAATAGACCCCAGGTTCGGGTTCAGCGCCCTAAATAACCTCCAGTTGAAAGTTTAAAGTCCGAATCCGGAATTTTTTCTAAACACCGCAAGAATAACCTTTTTGTGAAGCTATGAAAATGCCACTTTTGGAATCCCCGCATCCATTCAGCCGATTTCGAGCACCGTCGTTTATGTACTGTCACAGATCGACAGCAAATACAACATGGTCTTCCAAATCGCCACCGGAAGGAGCCAAGCCTCCCTTGTTAGTGGACTAACCTTCTCAAAAACCGAGAAATAGAATACGGTTTTTATCGTGAACGCTGCCCTTAACATGCTTCAAAAAAACACCAGAAAAAAACATCGGAAAGGCGAGCTTTCTGAACAAGTCTCGAGAGAACAATCATTGCCACAAATTCCAATCATGGTGCCAGTTAAGAGTTTCGTGAATCGGCATTTATTGTATGTTCACTTTTTCGAAATTCAGGATATTGAATTCGATGATCCACTCTTTTGTTCAAGAATTGGTCAAAAATCCTCTATATACAGTGCCGGTCAATCTCAGACAACCTCTCGCTAGTAACCACAGCACTATATTGAAAATTTGGCTGCTGTTGATATCGTCCCTAAAATTTGAATAATAGCATCCTGCTGAGGTCTGGACACAGCTGTCGGGTTTCTGCTCGGCTAGAACTGGTTACGTTGTCCGTTCAAAAATTCGAAAATCGACTTCCCTAATAGCCAGGGCTGTGCGGAACTGTCCCGTTTCCGATTCCGTTTCCGTATTTCAGGTGCTTTTTGGGCTGTTCCGTTCCGCTTCCGTTTCCGAGTTTTTGAGCCCGGAAACGGAATAAAATAGTGTCACACGATCCGTGGTACTGGATCTAGCCAAGGATGTTTAAGGGTACTATGGGACGCCGAAATTTAAATCCGACATCTTGTGTTCAAGAAAATAGCTGAGCTTGGCTGAGACCATTTAACAAGTTTGGGATCTTGAAATTTCGGTCCCTGGAAATAATAAACGAAACAGTCGTGGCAGGAATACAAACACCTTTTAGGATTCTTCCTAAAAATATGTAGCTTTTTCTCTTAGAATAAAGGTTTTCGTGAAGCTTTTCCTCTAGATTCCACTTTTCCGTTTGTTTGCCGCTACAACAACAATGAAAATCGAGTTAGTTTTTTTGCACGTGCAGTCTGTCATCCAGAAAGGAGTCTCGGCGGAGAAAGGTGGAGGAGATCACGTGCAGCGGCGCAGCTCGTTTTGGGCAGATCATAGGAGAATTTTCCTATTCTAGCCGAAAAGTTTCATTGTCTTCTTCTTAAAATTCAATAATTTGGTATTCACTTCATTACGCTATCGAAGTTTAAAAAAGCGTCGCATAGAATCAGAAAATTGACTTCTAAGCAGCCTTGGAGACGCAACGCAGGCGCCCAATTTTCTACGCCTGACTACATTCTGGGAGACAGTCTGTACACCAGGGATGTGCGGCAACGAAAAATGAAAATCACGAGATGGCCACTGCAAACCCGTGAAACGGCCGGCAAGCTGCATACGTCAAACGGCAATTACCGCACACCCCTTTTTACACCATTTCGAGGGGCGGCGACATATAATAAACAAATTTTAAAATTGCCTTTTCGGATTTCTAGGAGTGAGACTCGAAATCGTGGATAGCCTTGTAGTGAGGTTTTTTTCGAATAACTATTAGTTTTTCGACTGAAATAATTGGCTATTGAATGAGCTGCAGGCGCAATGAGCAGTGACCAAATGTGAGAATGAAACAGCCCATCGCTCTCTTCCGTTTCCGTTTCCCGATTTCCGTTTCCGGCGTTTTTTGATCATTTTTCTTCCGTTTCCGTTTCCGAAAATCCTGAAAATGATTTCCGCACAGCCCTGCTAATAGCCCTATTTTCATTCCACATTTGGTAGATAGAGATGTGTCAATAATCACATGATGAGTAGATATCACTTCACTTGTGACTAATATAAAAACAACTTGCTCTTGCTTATATTTTCTCCTTTCCCGTATCAGTATCACCACTACAGTGGCGTAAGATGTATTGACATTAACAGTTCCATCTTTTCAAGTGCGTCAGTCGTCTTTTCAAATCCAATCCTGGAAGATGATCTCGAGTCTCTCTCGAGGGAGGTTCCGATATTCAACTTCAGGGACCCTCCAGGTGCTAGTCCTTCACGTCTGCAGTGGGGATTCTTCAAGTGATGCTATTTTTAAACGTAGCTTAACCGAGGCTTAACGCAGCTTGATAAATTTTTTTATATTTAATAGGGCATCACAAACTATACTTGACCCATGCTCAAAGTTGGATTTTGGATGCCTGGTTCGTTTAATATGAAAAATTCCAGGGTTTTTGCGGTGTTATGACAAACTTAGCATATTTCCTCGAAACACGGTCCTAAAAATTCTAAACCAACAACGGGTAATGGACATCGTGGCCTTCGAAAAACACTGTATGACACTGCCAGAAAGCAAGTTGTTTTCAAAAATGGCAGTAAGATTAGATAGCAAATACTAACTTCTTGGAAATTCATCTCTTTTGAATCATACGCCACAGGCAGTGGCAATGTTCAACTGGCCTGCGTAATAGATTTCACCTTTCTTCACTCACGTCGAAGCGAGATACATGTCAGGTGCTGAATATCGCAAATTCTATTTGAATTCTTCTTAAAAGATTTTTTGAAAAGATATTACCCTCTTATAATGGCCTTCAATGGTTTTCAAAAGCGTTCCAATGGCCAGCAACTTACGTAGAGCTGGAACCTTTATCACGCCCCGTCATAGACGATAGTCCGTAGTCCTACCCGGTCGATATGCAAGTAAATCTTGCGAAACGAGGGCAAAAAACTGTTATTCGATAGTCCCCCCTATGTCGCCCGTAGTCACTCCCTGTCCAACCCCTATCGAATTGGATCAGTAATGTCATCAACACGTAAGAGACCGTGCGCCCCACGGCTAATCTGCACAGCCGACCGCGCGCTCTACGGCCAATCAATTCAGAAGGTATTAAAACCGTGAATCCTGTTACGAATGAACCCGACTAAAATAATTGTAAGGTGCCTTATGTCTGCCAACAAGTGATATAAGTTCTTTTTAATACTGGTCTTCCAGCTATACAATACCGCCCGTATCTTTTGGTCATTGGGCGCGCTAGAGCGCCGGAGCGCGCCGCTTGGCGTCGTTTTTGAATAACTCGCTTCAACGTGGTTCAATCGGAAAATGGAAGCCAAATTCGGAATCAGCATCGAAAATGCGATCTACTGAATGTATAGAATTTCAAAATGGAACTCAGTGGAAGATTTTGGGTTACGGTAGCCATCCAATGTCCCTCGTGTCCAAATGGGGCTGGCGTTTAAGTGTTGTTATAAGTGGATTTCTTGACGTTTTGTCGTATTTAGAACATTCATATGCGATTTGTTATCCTCTGTGTTTCTTCTGAAACATTTTGACAGCGAAAAAAATAATAAAAAATAAGAAAAAAGTCATTTTTCCTAACAAGTTTTGGATTTAAATGTGGAAAAACCACGAAGTTCTTCTATATTACTGACTTTTTTTGAGATAAATTGCAAAACTTTGAGTAGAATTCAGGTATTAAAAGTTAAACGGAAATCGCGCCTTGAAATTTGGTTAATTATTTGATTTCACATTCAAAAAAGGTAGGTATCAGAGCGCATTTCAACAACCATGTAAGGAATTCGCTTTGAAATCTTTGTTTTTTCTCCTCACACGAAGAAATCATGTCCAGAATCAGCCAGTGTACGGAAATGCACCAAAAATGAACAGTTCAAAAAAAATTATTCAAAAATTTATATTTTTATAAAGTGACCAATTTCAATTTTCATGCTGAAATACTCCTCGAGTTCTATGTTTTTCGTGTATAGCGCATAAATTTGTTCAGAAATTGTTTCAAAAATATAGAATTCTTGACCTTTTCCGATTACTTTTCAAAAAAATAAATAAATTATCGAAAGTGAAAATTTTCACTGAGACCACAAATTTTGAATTTCTTTCCAGATTTCTCGTTGGATCCCATGTATGAATTCCTTTGATTTTCTTCATTATATGAATTTATTTCGAAAATGTGGGAATCGTGAAAATCTTCAATCTTTTTTCCCGAAAAAACAAATGAAATTTGAATTTTCTCTTAATTTCCATTTTCAGTGTGAGAAGGTTCTAGGAATGTTTCACTGTTCATGTAGAGCGCATAATATTAATCAGCATTCATTTTAAAAATGCTGAATTCAAGAAAAATTCTTTCCGCGAAAAAAAAATTAAAAATTTCAAAGTTGAATTTTCATTATTAGAACAATTTTTTTAGTTTTGATACCAGAACCTTCTTTGAATCCCATGAATCTCGTCACAAGAGATTGTTTCAAGAATTAGATAATCTAGGAAACTTTCCATTTTTCTCCCAAAAAAAAGAAATGTAAAAACTGAATTTTCAATACAATTACCAGTTTTGAATTTCGTTCTTGAACACTTCTAGATTTTCTTACTATTGGAGCTCCAATCGCGAGAAAAGATTTTTCTAGCTTTGCTACGCAGAATCCAGTCCGCATTGTGGTACATTTAAAAACCTTGAATTTTTCCTACAAAAAAATGAAAATTTAAAATTGAATTTCTGGTGAAAAGACCGGCTTCAGAACTCATTCCAGAACCCTTCTAGAACTCCATAATATCGAATTCACTAATTATATTGAAGAAATACAATTTTAGGAATAGGTGTTTGAGCACCCCGTAGTTCGGCCCTCCACCCCTCGCATGCCAGGCAATTACCTACGCCAGGTCGCTCTACCCACCCACAGTCCGTCCAGGCCGATTATCGATCACATTTGTCAGGGGCTAGTACCCTAACCAGTATGAAACCTCATAAAATTCAGTATCAGATTCAGTTAGTGCATTACTTTCCGAAAACATTTGTAGAATTGTTTCGGAAACATGGAATGCATGAGAACTTTGGGTAAGTTTCCCAAAAAAAGAAAAAAATCAAAGTCGAATTTTCATTAAAACCACTGATTCTGAATTTCTTTCCAGATTTCTATTCGAATTTAATGTATTTTGTGCTCCACTACACGGAATTGTCCCAAAAATGTGGAAATCGTAAGAATTTCCAGTTTTCTCCACAAAAATGAAATTTCAAAAATGAATACGTGATTAGAAGATCGGTCTCGGAACTCGTTCCAGAACCCTTCAAGAATTCCATAATATCCCGAATTCACTAATTACATTGAACAAATACAAATTTTGGGGTTTATGCATTTTCCGAAAATTTGAAAATTAACATGACTGCGAGAAGTGCGAGAACAGCTCAACCCATCTCAGTGGATAAAAACAAATGGTTGGGAACGTGTTGCAGACAAAGAATCTCTGTAATTCTGATAAGGTCATTAAGACGGGGGAGGCCCCAAACACGCCTCCGAGGCCCATTCGCACCTCAAAATGACCCTGTAGGCTGTTTCTTGAGAAGCAGGCCAGTGTGAGAGCGAGTGATATGGCAGAGCCTAACTAAGTAATGGTACACCTTTGGCTTGATGCAGTCCTCAACGTGTTTCTGACATTATTCACTACTACTGGAAAACTCCATGAATTTCTTTCTAAGATGTGAACCAGTTCTCGTATTTCGGCTTCTCGGACCAAATCTACATTATAATTGGTTCTGGACCCTAATTATGCGAAGAAATTGACATGTTTCATTGCTGTGTTTTCGGAAAATAAAGCTCTGACTGAATATGATACTGAATTTTATGTGGTTTCATACTGGTTAGGGTTCCAGCCCCTGAAAAATGTGATCGATAATCGGCCTGGACGGGCTGTGGGTTGGTAGAGCGACCTGGCGTAGGTAATTGCCTGGCATGCGAGGGGTGGAGGGCCGAACTACGGGGTGCTCATACACCAATTCCTAAAATTGTATTTATTCAATATAATTAGTGAATTCGATATTATGGAGTTCTAGAAGGGTTCTGGAATGAGTTCTGAAGCCGGTCTTTTCACCAGAAATTCAATTTTGCGATTTCATTTCTAAGTGGAGGAAACTAAATTCTTACGATTTCCTCATTTTTGGGAGACGTCCATAGTAGAGCACAAAATGTATGAAAATCGAATTGAAATCTGGAAAGAAATTCAGCATTTGTGGTCTTAATGAAAATTCGACCTTTTTTTTCTTTTTTTTTCACCAGAAATTCAATTTTAAATTTCCATTTTTGTGGAGGAAACCAGAAATTCATACGATTTCCACATCTTTGGTACGATTCTATGTAGTGGAGCAGAAAATACATTAAATTCGAATAGAAATTTGGAAAGAAATTCAGAATTAGTGGTCTTAATGAGAATTCGACTTTAGTTTTTTTCTTTTTTCGGAAAACTTACCCAAAGTTCTCATGAATTCCATGTTTCCCAAACAATTCTACAGATGTTTTCGAAAAGTGATGCTCTGACTGAATATGATACTGAATTTTATGTGGTTTCATACTGGTTAGGGTTCCAGCCCCTGAAAAATGTGATCGATAATCGGCCTGGACGGGCTGTGGGTTGGTAGAGCGACCTGGCGTAGGTAATTGCCTGGCATGCGAGGGGTGGAGGGCCGAACTACGGGGTGCTCATACACCAATTCCTAAAATTGTATTTATTCAATATAATTAGTGAATTCGATATTATGGAGTTCTAGAAGGGTTCTGGAATGAGTTCTGAAGCCGGTCTTTTCACCAGAAATTCAATTTTAAATTTTCATTTTTTTGTAGGAAAAATTCAAGGTTTTCAAATGTACCACAATGCGTACTGGATTCTGCGTAGCAAAGCTAGAAAAATCTTTTCTCGCGACTGGAGCTCCAATAATAAGAAAATTTAGAAGTGTTCAAGAACGAAATTCAAAACTGGTAATTGTATTGAAAATTCAGTTTTTACATTTCTTTTTTTTTGGGAGAAAAATGGAAAGTTTCCTAGATTATCTAATTCTTGAAACAATCTCTTGTGACGAGATTCATGGGATTCAAAGAAGGTTCTGGTATCAAAACTAAAAAAATTGTTCTAATAATGAAAATTCAACTTTGAAATTTTTAATTTTTTTTCGCGGAAAGAATTTTTCTTGAATTCAGCATTTTTAAAATGAATGCTGATTAATATTATGCGCTCTACATGAACAGTGAAACATTCCTAGAACCTTTTCACACTGAAAATGGAAATTAAGAGAAAATTCAAATTTCATTTGTTTTTTCGGGAAAAAAGATTGAAGATTTTCACGATTCCCACATTTTCGAAATAAATTCATATAATGAAGAAATTCAAAGGAATTCATACATGGGATCCAACGAGAAATCTGGAAAGAAACTCAAATTTTGTGGTCTCAGTGAAAATTTTCACTTTCGATAATTTATTTTTTTTTGAAAAGTAATCGGAAAAGGTCAAGAATTCTATATTTTTGAAACAATTTCTGAACAAATTTATGCGCTATACACGAAAAACATAGAACTCGAGGAGTATTTCAGCATGAAAATTGAAATTGGTCACTTTATAAAAATATAAATTTTTGAATAATTTTTTTTGAACTGTCCATTTTTGGTGCATTTCCGTACACTGGCTGATTCTGGACACGATTTCTTCGTGTGAGGAGAAAAAACAAAGATTGCAAAGCGAATTCCTTACATGGTTGTTGAAATGCGCTCTGATACCTACCTTTTTTGAATGTGAAATCAAATAATTAACCAAATTTCAAGGCGCGATTTCCGTTTAACTTTTAATACCTGAATTCTACTCAAAGTTTTGCAATTTATCTCAAAATAAGTCAGTAATATAGAAGAACTTCGTGGTTTTTCCACATTAAAATCCAAAAATTGTTAGGAAAAATGACTTTTTTATTATTTTTTATTAATTTTTTCGCTGTCAAAATGTTTCAGAAGAAATACAGAGGATAACAAGTTGCATATGAATGTTCTAAATACGAGAAAACGTCAAGAAATCCACTTTTAACAACACTTAAACGCCAGCCCCATTTGGACACGAGGGTCATTGGATGGCTACCGTAACCCAAAATCTTCCACTGAGTTCCATTTTGAAATTCTATACATTCAGTAGATCGCATTTTCGATGCTGATTCCGAATTTGGCTTCCATTTTCCGATTGAACCACTTTGAAGCGAGTTATTCAAAAACGACGCCAAGCGGCGCGCTCCGGCGCTCTAGCGCGCCCAATGACCAAAAGATACGGGCGGTATTGATGAGAAGGAATCTTAGGTTTTTGAAGGGACGTCGAAAAATCTATAGTTCATGGTGTGGGCGCGCAGTGTGGACACGCAGTCCCAGGGTCAAAACGGCCAGTGTGGAAACGCGGTCTCTTAGGTGTCAACACCATTGCGGCGTCTCGTCGAGTGTGGGCTATGCAGTAGCATGGAGGACCTAGGCGGGACTACGGACGACCTAGGGGGTACCACACTTTACTGTCGTCCAACAGCGACGGAAGTCTGACCTTGTTTTGAGAAAATAGGCCTAGTTTGTTTTGAAATCTTTACTATTTTTCATAATACACTCACTGAGCATTCAAGGTTCATCTTTGAAAATCTGTCAGGCATGACTTGTGATGCCCCATAACATACTAAAGTTTATTCAATTCGCGCTAAGTCTCTACCGAGATACCTTCGGAAATAGCTTTTCTGAAGAACGGGTGGTCTCACACTTTTGACCGGCTTTATACGTACTAGGCGGATAACATCAGCTGCCTGGTGCACGTGTTTTACTTTGTCCCCACTTAACTTCATAATTATGCCATTATAAGCGCGCAATGCATCACGTGTGTGTCAATCAGCCGTAGTGATTTCAAACCTTTTTCGAAGCGGGTTTCGGAGGCACCTATATAGTCTAATTTTGTCGCGGAGATTTGCGTAAACTGCGGAAATTTTAGCCTCAGTTGCTGAATTTTTAGTTACCTCAACCGCATGATATACCTTAATACTGGGCCAACATTGTTCGAACGGCATCCCTGCGTTCCGCGTAGCCAGCGCTGGTTTGAGATTGCATTTCAACATAGGCTGTCGCTAAATCCGTAGATTCTCAACACAAAATTATAGCGAGCATATACGGGTTTAGCGACCGAGAGGTTTAGCGACCGGGCTCCCTGCGTTCGTCGTAACTAGCGCGGGTCAAGATTGCTGTTCAACACCGGCTATCGCTAGACCCGTGAATTCTCACCACGAATATTTCGAAAGTTTTTGGGCTAAGCGACAGCGAGGTCAATATAGCGAGTTTAGCTTCCTTTTTTTGCGTAGAAGATGCGTAAAACTCGCACCGTCGACGCAAGGATGTGCGGTTTTAAGCGATTGTCGCTAAACCCCGTATATTATCGCCAAATGGAAGGAGGGGGCGTAACAGGCCGCTACCTCTGAGGCAGGCGTCTTGCTACCCAAGGCAGAGAAAACACCGCCGGCTGGCATGTTGCTCTTGCACACTTTTTCAGTCCAGTGCCTTCTTTCCTACAAGTCACTTTCTGGCCATGCAAACCCTTAGCATCTCAGGAAAGGTCAACATGCTGACCTTTGCAAGTATTGATGGGGATCGGTTGAGCGCGCGTGGATCGTCCGCGTTATGCTAAACAAGCATAAATGAATTCTGGTGGTAGAACGGTCTGCAATGATTTCATAAACTGAAAAGTTTGAAATCCGTGCCGAGCGCGTAATGGTCAACATTTCAGGCATGGTAATCCCAGGGAAATTCATGAAGAGTTCTGCGTTTCCAACATCACAATTGCCGTGCTGTCGGCCACTGCAAAGTATAATTGCTGTAACGAAATTTCGTAGAAAGAGACCGCTCGCCATTCGTGCGGTAGAAATGCAGAGCTCTATATCAATTTTACAAACTTTGTCGTCTGTGTCATGCTTTTTAAAGAATTTTCGAAGCTGCTTTGAAACGTATGTATCGTTATAATAGGAACCGATCAATTGTTTTGTGAAAGACAGAGTGGAGGAAATACCACCTCGTTTTCAAAAACGCAATATCGCAGCTAACATTGGCAGGGATTCTAAAGAGACTTTGCGTTCCCCATTGGAGGTTGGCGCAAACTCGGTGCACCTATGTTATAGCATATGGCACCGAGTTTGCGCCAACCTTCAACAGTGAACGCGAAGTCTCTTCAGGATCCATGCCGACGTTATGTCGCTGTTCCCCTAAACAATGACACGATCCATGTATTTTCAAAGCCGTTTTTGAGAGTTTCGATTCAAATCTTACGTAAAGCTGCACTCCGATTTCTCTAGCCGGTCCACGTGAGCTGCGGATGGGTAGGTGAATCGAAAACTACATATCATAGTTATGTGCTAAAATCCTCATATGTTGTACCGACCCGCTGCCTTCGTGGACCATGTGGACCGGCTTGAACCATCAGAGAATGGCTACATGTATTCTCTACGGAGTGAAATTTATTACTGTTCATCATGTGCGCCTGCGCACGTGTGCTGCGTCTCCTTTTCCCCGCCCTTTCTCACTGTCTGACACCAGCGCGAAGGAACAGAGTAAATTTGGCTCCGATCAAGGGAATATGTACCCTCTATTTCGAAGCAAATTTTTCTTTATTCTTTCGCGTGCGTGTGCGGAATGGGGACAAGGTAGCGAGAAAAGTGATGGAAAAGTAGATTTAGCGTACGTGCACACATAACATCTGTTCGAATCAGACTGCGGGATCACGCTGTCGGCGTTCGTGTTTAGCTGGCGTCCACTCGACATTCACTATTCGTCTGATATTCATGCTAATCGATTTACAAATCCTAGAGAAGCTTTTACGATGGCAGCTCGACACGCGTGCCGACCGCGTGGACGGACAGTCTCATGCGGACGAAAACAGGTGGTGCCAGGTATTGTCCTTTTATTTTTAACGATCTACTGAATTCGTAGAATGAAGCATAACTATTAAGAGCTCTACAGAAAATAGCTGGTAACGATTGAGCGAAAAAAAATTGCTTACCCACGTGGCACATAGTGATTTTCCATTTTTGTCGAATTACTGAGCTAAGCGATTGACGCATTAACCATCACTGCATTGCCAAAACTGTCGGTTAATGATTGAAGGAATTTTTCTACTCTCGTCAATCGCTGACGTTTAAATTGAATTCCCAGTTGTTTCCTATGATAATTGGATGAATATAGGAGGATTATTCCCCACATTTGCATTGTAATCAAGCTTCTCTAGGGATATGATAAGACATGGAGCGTAAAACAGTAGTTGAGCTTTCCTTTTTTTTAGGTGATTTTAGTGTTCCTCTGACCTCCATTCTGTTTCTCGGACAGTCGGGGCTTAGTACGTCGGCACAATACCGTTAGTACGCCGGCACAAAGGGATCGGCAGAACCTGTGCTGTAGCTGCTGGTAACAGCAGGATATGCTGGCAACGACCAGGAGCTCCTGTTGCTTGTGCTGGCGTACTAACGCTTTGTTTATCGTGGCACGCGTGCTATTGCCAGCCACTCACTTCTAGTGTCTGCTGACACTCTTCCATTGATTTGTCTAATACGAATGAACATTGCAGCATCCTCTTGTACGACGGCGGCGGGTATATAAGGCGGCCAGTCTCGCTGAGGGCAGTTGGCCGATTGAGGCCAGTCCGAGGATGTGACCTTGTGTCACTGTTCGGGAGTAAATTTTTGGAACGCTGAAGGGATCATCCCCATCGCCCATCGCGAGGAAGCCTCCTGGTTGCGGACCGCGGCGAGGATGTTCTCCTTGCTGCCGGCCGTGACAATAATAATATCCAACACCGGTAAGGAGGGTGGCTGTCCAAATTCGGTCGATAATGAGCGCTAGTACGCCAGCATACGTTGGCAGGATATGCTGCCGCAACCGGCAGCTCCTGCACACAACGAGCGTTAGTATGCCAGCATACGTTGGCAGGATATGCTGCCGCAACCAGCAGCTCCTGCACACAACGAGCGTTAGTATGCCAGGTTTGCCCTGGCGTACTAACGGTATTGTGCCGACGTACTAAGCCCCGACTGTCTGAGTTGAAGTCAGCAAGTCAAAGTTATGTAGAGAGCAATGAAGGAATGCCCGACAACAAAACGAAACGGGCTAAAACTGCTCCCAACTTCTCTATCCATGCAAGCCTTACGCTCTGAAACGAAAATTCGTTTATGATAAATATGATTTTCGCAATAAAAAACGAAGCGCTGTACCTCCGATTCCCTATATAATTGCAAACATTAGCCGCAGAGTAGCCCAGTGCTCGGAACTTTTTGAACAAATTCTTCCCCAATTATTGAACAAGTTACGAATTGTCTAAATTAAATGTTTGTAGCTGGTGCTAAGACAGGTCTAATGTCGCGCTGGGCTAGGTGGCAAATTGTCCGTACCGGTGGGAGCGAACAACTAATCAGATGTTTGTCTGGTAATTGTTCACCACATTGTCGGAAACATAATACTAGTGACGTTAACGTACTATTTTCCCACTACCTTACCAGCAATTAACGCCGTGGCTTCCACATCTCATTTTACAATTGCTCATACCAAGTTTGACAGTTGTTCGTAGCGTAATAGACATATTTCCACCCACTTTCACATTACTAGCGTCGTGGCTTTCGAATCCTCACTTGAAATTGTCCACAACTCTATTGACAGTTCTAAAAGAAAAGTCACGGTGCTTGCGATGTGTGAGTGGGGACAAATATGTCTATTGCGCTATGAACAGCTATCGAACTGTTGACCTTTGTACTCGATGGGCAACGTTCACAACCATTTCTCATTCTCATTTCTATACAAATTTAATAACAAATTTATTCAGCAGCTTCATCCTTACAGGATACAGAACAATCAAAAAGTTGTGAACCCGAAAATTTAAAACAGGTAGATTGACATCCGTATCTTCACGAGAAATCATCACGACGGGGGTATTGCCGGGGTCATAGCTGCGCGGTGGTGAGCTCAACCTCGGACGCCGTACCATAGTGGAGATGACGTTGGTCCGCTTCTTCCCGAAGTTGTCAAATCCCACTTCAGAGAGCCTGAAAGAATTTATTGCTATACAAATAAATGAATGAGGAAGAACGAAACATGTGACACACTTAGTTTTCGATGAATTTCGATGACTGTAGTACTTTGGAAAGCGTCAAAAGTCGCGTTTTGCACTCAAAATTCAGATTTTTGCGACGGGCGAGAATACTGTAGAGAGAATGCAGAAAACATAGTGTGGAATAATGCTGGAAAGGTGAAGAGAAAACGCAACTCACTTAACGGCATTGTTAGCGCTGGAAACCACGTTCCATTTCTCAGGCTCAATCTCATTAATGACCCCGGTAGACAACATGGGTAAACTTTGGCGTGCCAAAAACGTAGGGTTATGACGTTGCAAGAGGTTAAAAATATGGATCCGCCACGACTAAAGCTATGATTTCCATTTCAGAAAGCTAAAAAATGGCAACGGAAGGAAAAAGAACCCATGGTGTGCTTGGACAAATGCTTTCGCGGCTGTTTTTTTATTTGAGTCCGAGCTATTTACAAATGCTCTTAAACTGTGCTGTAAAGGAGCTACAGCCGGACCTCGAAATCTGTAGTCGAGTCTGGGATGGGTTAATACATACATTCGTAATAAGAGAGTTCGAAAAATAATTCTCGTGGCAGAGGAATTGATTTTCGAAAAGCGTGTTCCTCCTGTGGGACACGCAGTCCGAAGTGGTAGTCAACGCACATCCCACCGGGGGCGGCATGCACGTACGCAACGGGTTAGGTTGGGGTTAGGCAGGGTTTGAGGCGCTGGCGCGTTAGATGATTGCTGTGCGAGTGCTGGAGATAATCAATAGTTGGTGTCTCAACAGGGCTTCTGCTGCCCCACCCTCATAGGTAGGGTTGGCTAGGGAACGATTTTTCAGTGTTAGCCTAACCCCCCTTCAGCCCTGCTATCATCTAACGCGCCGACGCCCCAAACCCTGCCTAACCCTAACCTAACCCGCCGCGTACGTGCATGCCGCCCCGGTGGGGCACGTGGTCGTGAATGGGTTGAAGGAAGACTGCAACTCCAAACGAGTGAATAATACGGAGGTCAAAAACAAAACAAGAGACAGCAGCGGAGGAGAAAATGGCGGGGGCTAAGGAGGAATTATCACCATCTCGTTATCGATTTATAGAAGCTAGGGCTCAACCAATCCACCTTTTTGTTCGTAACTAGTGCGTTCCGAAGCTTGAGAATGGTTGTTCAATATGCTGCTTGTAAGTGATCCGTATATCAGGCCGATTTAATGCCCAGCGCGTATTGTTCGTTGTTTTTTCGCGGATTCAAACGTAATTCAGATTATGTCCGTTCCCAAAATTTATTGCCGATTACTTGTTGGTGCCCCTTATCCGCGACACCTTTTCTATTTTATCGCACGTAATTGTCCTTGCGCCGTTGCAACCACCAACAACTGAAGTTTGAGACAAGTAATTGTTTTACAATGATTCGAACGTTGTTCACGCAACGATATGTTGTTCTGCAATTGCTCTCGGTGTTTTATGTCGTTCTCAAATTGTTCAAGAAGTTCTGAGTAGGGCTGCAACATGTAGGGAGAGCTGCATCGGAATAATTGTGAATGAGTTATGTACTGCGCACGAAAGATCGCTATGAAGTCTGTTTGTTATTTCTAATTCTCGGTTATCTTCGTCGTTCAATTTCGGCCCTCTCCTTCTATTTGAATATTCCGGCTTCGGTTATTACTGCCCGTTCGTTCTATGCCACCAGATTAGTCCTGCAACTTTCCTTTTTTTTAACATAAAACCCTGATAGTGTTTTTATCGCGTACTCTGCGTTCAATATAACAATCTTTATGCCGACAAGAATATGATGTTTGCATCAAATTCGTCACTGCCGAGGTAAGGCAATTATTGCTAGGCGTAACCAAGAATTATGTACTGAAATGCCTGATCATTGTCCATCAACAGGTGCAGCTGCTTCTCTGCTTTCTCTTCCTGAGGCGTAGATCCGGCAAACGCGCATCTCTTTATCATTTTCTGGGTTAAACACTGACATAGAAATGAAAGAAATTTTTTGGCAGGGGCTCAAGCTAATGAGCAATACGAATAGATTTTAATAGAAGGGTACGTACAGTACCGAGCATATGTTTCGCGGCCTTTTTTTCAGCTCAAAAGCGCCGCATCGCCATAACTCGCTTAAAAATTGACGAAATGTGTTTTTCAGGTATTTTTGGTGTTCCTCTCAGTAAGTCGAATATAATGGTATGTGTAGAAAGTCTTTTTAACTTCGATATGTTGTCAACAAATGTGTATTTCCTTCTAAAACTCACATCGACCACAGGTCAAAACATGACAAATGTCTACTCTCATGACCGTCTGATCAGTTCATAAGGAGGAGTTCAGATGTGCCAATATGCAATTTTCGAAAAACTTCTAGAGTAACATCTATCTTTTTGTAACACTATCGCATAGAACTAAGTGAATGCAATCCGTATATGACTTCAGAATGGAAATTGGACCACTGTGATGCAAGTTATGGCGCTGCGGCGCTTTGTTAGCGCAAAAAACGCCGCAAAATGCTTTCTTTGCTAAAAATTTGTTCGGTACTGTATTTAGGTACGCGCACTGCCTCTCGTAAGACTTTGTCGCAGAAAGGGCACGATGACTCGTTTCCGCGTCTTTAGCTTCCTTTTCATGAATTTCGTCCAAGACCATCTTTTCAGATCTGAGAAGTTATCTGTAATCCAGGTGAGAAGGGCTATCCAGCAGCAAAGCGCATGCCAAGGTTTATTTTCAAATAAAATGCTCGCTATAAGATTTTCAAATAATTGGATAGTAACGTCGGCATGGGTCGTGAAAAGACTTCTCGTTCACTGAAGGAGATTGGCGCAAATTCGGTGCCAGGTGCTATCATAGGTGCACCGAGTTTGCGCCAACTTTAAACAGTGAACGCAAAGTATCTTCACGATCCATGTCGATGTTGCACATAGAGTGTGCTCGAGTGAGAATGGCGGCCCACGCGGCCGGCGTGCTTGGCAGGCGGCCGTCACATGTGCCGCCCTCGGACGAGTGTTGGATTTTTTTTTTCGACGGCCGTCTCAGAAAAATGAAAGCATAATACATGTAATATAAAAGGCCCGAATTAATATACATGTAATGTAAATTGGCCAATGTATATTACTTGCAAATTATCTCGACCGATGTATGTTACATGTAATATATCGGTCCCTCCTCAGAAAAATGGAAACATATTACATGTAATATAAAAGGCCTGGATTAATATTTTTGTAACCCGGACAAAGCGACGCTTCGCGGCGCTTTGTCCGGGAACCGCAAGCCGGGGGGTTCGCGCCGCCTCGCGGCGCTCTCTCCGGAAACTGTGTGGCTTTTTCTGAACAATTAAAGTCGAAACTGTGTGGCTTTTCTGAACAAATTACTTCCGGAGCCCCAGATTAAAAAAATCAATAACCGCTTTCGCATTGACTTAGCCTAACTGCCACTCCTTTCAACCTGCCAGAATCGAACATGAAAACCATCTTTTTTTCGACATAGCTAAAAGCCCATACACATGCATTGAATTCTCTTGAAATTTTGTGTTGCAGCCTTCAATGATAAGTGAATTGCTTCTGTCCGGGTTTGGGGCGGGGTATAAAGCCCGGGAGGTGGTTGTAAGTCACATGGATGATCTTGGTGTGTCACCAACGCACAAGGTCGAGACCTCAGGTGATGACGGGAACTGAATCTCATCGAAGTAACGAGGATGATGTCGTTTTGCTGGAGGAAGGAAAAGATCTCAAACCGCTCGTTGATTTTTTGGTTTTTCCAATGGCAGAATGCTGAGAACCGAAAAACGTAATCCTCCAACCCTCCCTCAAATGGTTGCACAATCGCATGAGCCTAACTAAACTTTGAAGGTTTTGGTGAACTGAAATCCACATACGGTTCAAAGCTGTTTTGGAGTGGTTAGAGATGTGACGAAATAGTGCTATAGTGATGGAGGCCCAGGTGGTCGTGCTTTGTGCTGCTATTCAAATATTGTAAGAAAGGATATAAATTGGGCAATGTATATTACTTGCAAATTATCTCGACCGATGTATGTTACATGTAATATATCGGTCCCTCCTCAGAAAAATGAAAACATATTACATGTAATATAAAAGGCCTGGATTAATATACATGTAATATAAAGTGGCCAATGTATATTACTTGCAAATTATCTCGACCGATGTATGTTACATGTAATATATCGGTCCCTCCTCAGAAAAATTAAAACATATTACATGTAATATAAAAGGCCTGGATTAATATACATGTAATATAAAGTGGCCAATGTATATTATTTGCAAATTATCTCGAACGATGTATGTTACATGTAAGGTGCGTCCGAATGAGAATGGCTGCCCATGCGGCCGGCGTGCTTGGCTGGCGGCCGTCGCGTTCGCCGCTCTTGGACGAGCATGCGAAAAGTCCCCACCGCCATCGACTACGAACGGGGCCGGCACCGGCTGGCAGCAAGCACTGCGCCGATCAATCGCTCCGCAGACGGAGGGGAGAGGGGACGGCCGTAGTTGAAATCCAACACTCGTCCGAGGGCGGCACATGCGACGGCCGCCTTCAAAGCATGCCGGCCGCGTGGGCAGCCATTCTCATTCGGGCACACTTTAATATATCGGTCCCTCGCTCGCAGGCCAAATGTCGCACGTAATATGTTTTTGATGGTGAAAACATAATGGCCGAGTCGTTGACCTACCGCTCCTCACGGTTCGTTTTAATCGTGAGGAGGTTGAGAGGGAGCGACATGCGATATTTTTGAAGCAAGCTTAAGCCCACTGCTTCTTGTATGAAGCTATGTGGCCCCAGCTTGCTGCTTCAGTGATCAAGAGCGAGCTTTAAGCTTCTGGGATGTCCACGAGAGCTTAAAGCTTGCTGATTCGTACCTGATGTGGTAGCCAGGAACTTGCAGCTGCAACCCTTAAAGCATCGCGCTTCAACTTGCTGCTCTAGTTAAGTTACATGAAATATAAGTGTATGTTACATGTAATATAAGTGTATGTTACGTGTAATACAAGTGTAGGTTACATGCGATATAAAGGTAATATACTTGAATGTCTCAAGTAGCTTACACTTCATATTACATGTAACATGTTTTCATTTTTCTGAGGTCCCCTCTCCCACCGTCCGCAGAGCTGATTGATCGGCGCAGTGCTTGCTGCCAGCCGGTGCCGGCCCCGTTCGTAGTCGATGGCCGTGGGGACTTTTCGCATGCTCGTCCGAGAGCGGCGAACGCGACGACCGCCTGCCAAGCACGCCGGCCGCATGGACCGCCATTTTCATTCGGACGCACCTTACATACAGTGCGTTTCTTTGCATACGGTCACCTCATTTTTCAGAGGGAACGCTCTCCAAAGCGGTGCCGCATTTTTTCACTAACGTCAGCGAAATCAGGATTTTGAAAAGCCTATGTGTCCATGCTTTCAAGATTCGACTTCTGAATAAATATTTTTACAACCTTTTTTGTCTGTTTACCGCTTCATTGCTTACGATTAATTTAGGTAAACAATGTTTAGAAAAGTTTTCCTTTCTAACCAGCCTGTGTTTGAGGCTCGTAAATGCCGTGTGACCTTTTCTCTCAATATGGCTCGTGACTGCACGTTTTTTCGTGATCGAAAAAACCTAAATTCGAGCCTTTAGTGATCTCGGACTGAGTCACCATGACCCTGATCGACTTCTAAGATTCGGAAAAATCATTTCGATGAGAGCTAGTCAAAAAGAACCCTGAAGAAGCGAAAACGCGCTGCTGCACGCCTTCTTGTAAAATCCCATGGACGATATTTTCAACTACTAATATGCTTGATTAGCCCATAAAAAGACATCGACGTTAACCATTTTGCTTTAGTGAAATCATGTACATACCAGGGGTGGTAGTAAACTGACCAAAACTCACAGTTAAGAACCGTGATCAGCTAGCAGTTATCAGGTCGAAATCATGTGCCCAACTGGCATACAACCCTTCATTTAGCTCGGAGATAATACCCCCCACCCTTCCCTGCTCTCATCCCTTACCACACAGCTCACCTCGAGCGTTCATATGCTTCTGTTTACTAACCTTCTATATTCGTGCTTATAAACAAATATGAACTTATCAAATTTACATCAAAACTTATCAGAAGCTTCGGCTGAATCGCTAACGCATAAATCATTTAACGATGAATGGAGCATGGTGTTGGTCGGTCAACTGGTGAGTATCGCAACAAACACACAGAAACTGACCGACCAACACCATGCTCCTTTCATTGCATAATCAAAGTGCCAGTATCTCTCTTTACGAAAACAACTGGCAAAACTATGATATGCCAGTTAGAGAAAAAAGTCCTCGAGAGGACATTCCTGTCTAACTCGCAATCGTTGAATGGTGCACTCTTTTAGGAGTGCACCAGTCAACGATTGCGAGTTAGACAGGAATGTCCTCTCGAGGTCCTAAAAGAGGTCCTAATGTTAGGAGTCCTAAAAGAGTGCACTATATCACTACAAACCCGACCGATCTGCTAGTTTATATGTGAACATCCTTGTTTGCAATGGTAGCTTAGGATGGCGAATACATGGATGTTAACGTCCTCGTAACATCGTTGTCTCTGTTTGAAGATGGATTGTGGGACCAACCAAGGAAATTCCAACTTCCAAACTGCGTCTCCAGCAACATGTGGGAAGGGGTTATAGAACACCAGTGGTATTCACAGCAAGATACAAATAGGAGTTTCAGAACCTACAGTTAGGGTTCATAGCAAACCTCGATGTTAACTTCGAGGTTAATGGCCTTGCTTAACATCGAGGTTTGGCTAGATTACTACCACCCCAGGTTGTCCAATAATTCTTGTCCGAAATTTTCAATTTTTTTCAACTTTATTGAAAAACAAGTCTTATCAACAATATAATCACCACAGTTATCCACAACAGTGGCCCATCGATTGGGCAGGTCGCCGATGTCCTTCGCCCAGAACTCCGGGGGCGGCGACTCGAAGAAGTCCGCAATGTCGGATTTGAGGTTGTCGTAGTTGGTGAATTTTCTTCCGGCCAAATGGTGCTTCAGCGGGCGGAACAGGTGGTAGTCGGAGGCGGCGAGGTCCGGGGAATACGGCGGATGGGCAACCGTCTGCCAGCCGAGCGTCGCCAACTTCTGCTGGGTCTCCTTCGCCAACGTGGCGGCGCGCGTTGTCGTGCAGCAGGTGGACCGAGGCCCGTCGGGGACGCTTTTCTCGGATGGCGGCTGCTAGTTTCTCGAGCTGATCGGTGTAGATGGAGGCGGTGACCGTCCTGCCTTGCGGTAGCAGCTCGAAGTACAGCATGCCCTTGGTGTCCCACCTGCAGCAGAGCATGATCTTCGGACAAGAATTATTGGACAACCTGGTATTTCCCAGGTATACTTTAAGAGCAGCGCTTTCTATTTCTCGATTCACTTACCTTTTGGCGATTTTGCATTTCCCCGGTCACAGAAGGAGGCTGAATATCAAGCTCTCCTGCCTAGAGCATTACTACATAAAGATTTCGGAGACTTTTCATTGTTCTGGATTGTTTCGACAAACAGAAGTCTTGCATTTTCCAGGAATGGCTTCATGCGATTTTGATTTGGAACCCGAAAAATATGTGACGTCTATGCATATACTGTCTGCAATTACACTTCCTGTGGACTTGTTTGGTGTGTATTGTATTGTAGCAAAGTCGCCCACAGCCATGAAGGAGTACTCGCGGCTACTGCTCGTCTATCAGATATGTGCGACAATAGCTGATACGTGGACAAATTTATTCTTCATTCCAATCGTGCTCTTTCCACTACCCTTCACTTATCATGTTGGCCTTTGTTTTCCCCGAATAAGTACCGGCTATCCGTATATGCATATAATATGGTTGTGCTCACTTGCGACAACTATGGCCGCCATAATGCACTTGTTTGTATTCCGCTGGCAGAATATGCTGATGAAAGGTGATCCTTTACGAGTCAGTCCGAAGTACCTCTATGGACTTGGCTTCACTGATACCCTTGTTTTCAATGGAGCAATAATAGTAGCTGGGATTGCTGTGCCGAATCGAATCGACGAGTTGAAATCGATATACGCTCAGGTAAATTGAGTTACTTTGAATCCGAAAAATGGCATCGCATTGTAAGCAGCTCTTTTCGAGAATAATATTTGTGCACTTTTTATTGTGATCACTCTAAACATCTGATGTTATTTCGCCGCCTTTTAGGACCGCGGCTAAAGCCCCAGTCTCAGAATTTACGAGCAATTCATGGACAGTGTCTACGATAGAAACCGTCTTCGAGTTTTTGCTGGAAGTCGAAAAAAACTGATGAGAAAGGGCCCGATATAGTTCCGTACGGTCTTTGACTCCAATATGGAACGTTCACCCCGCCCACTCCACTCAACTACCAACCATGAGGCAGCGCCCATACGTCGCGAGAGCGGGCGTTCCCGCTGTGGTGCGCCTCTCGACGCTCCTCAACGCTGGGGCAGCCCAAGCCCGCAAATGAACACAGGCAAACATCCCCTACCTCATTTCGATTCGATTGAAAACGTTTGATCGGGTGATCAACCGCTCGAGTCGGCGCAACGGCTGATGATTTCCCATCGTTTTTGACTTCCGTGGTGGCATTATGGAAAACGAGGGAAATAGTTTTGCTAAAGGTTTGATGTCGCGTGCTTTAGTGATGGAGTAGCAAGCTGAAAACTTGCTGCTTCCTTCGTGGTGCTGGCGCGAGCGCGCGAGAGCGAGCGGGCGAGGGCGCGCGAGAGCGAGCGGGCGAGGGCGCGCGAGAGCGAGCGGGCGAGGGCGCGCAAGAGCGAGCGGGCGAGGGCGCGCGAGAGCGAGCGGGCGAGGGTGCGCGAGAGCGAGCGGGCGAGGGCGCGCGAGAAGGAGCGCCTGTGAGCAGCTAGCGAATCGTGTGCCCACGATGACCATCGATTTTGCGTAATCGCACGCTCCCCCTACGTATGGACTGAACCTCAAAGCAATTGGAAAATTGACCTCAAGAAAATAACTGGGGATCAAATGAGTATATTCTCCTCCGTCATCCCCGGCCTAACGAACTTACCCGATTTGAGTAAAAGTTGTTTCCCGTAAGTCAATTTTTCAAATATTTGCTTTGATCGTGTTGTAGGCGCAGTACGCAAAAATGAAGGAGTTAACCCGACTTTTGCAGCTCGAAACATCAGGGGCGGCATGTGTGAAAGCGCGGGATGTTCTCTCTCGCTCTGCGCTCCGCGCATGAGTATCTGCGCTCGACGTTCAATACCCTTCGCAACGCGGCACGACAAGTTTCCCGTCACCTCCTAATCGCGTTCATGCAAGCCGCCCTGGTTATTCCATTCAAGCGGAGCGGTTCCGAGTGGAACTCGAACTTTGAAAAACGGGGTAACTTCTCCATTTCCGTGCACTGCGTCTATAAATGGCTTTGATCGGTGGCAGTTGAGAGCGAGTCGACGGAGCGTAAGCTCCACATCAAATTTCAAGACCGTTTACAGCTAGTCGGAGCTGGTTTCGAGCTTTTTCTCAGACTTGTTGCTGCAATGGGCCCAGGAGTTTTTGATTTCCGGTAAAAACGCTGAGGCCGTCTCTATCGTGGTCACCAGGGGCGTGTGATAAAGGCAGTGTTCCCGATGATCTTCGATTTCGAGATTAATCGCTAAATTGATTGTTTGGCACCCGGGTAGGAGTGAAGTGACAAAGAAGTTTAGAAAGGCGCACCAGAAGGGCGCGAAATCCTTTACTTTCACCCCGCCTCTTTACTCTCACAGCAACTTTTCGTTGTGACAATGAAGCCTTTTATGGACCCGTACTTTGGGATTCTGTACTCTCTGTTGCTCTGTTCTTTCTTTCGGACCCTAACTGAAACTATTTTGCCTAAAATATTCTTCCATTTTTGATTACCCATTTTTGCCGATGACAACCACCGTTAGCATGTTCATGCAATCGGACAACTAATCCACGCCAGAGAATAATGTCCCTTAAATAAAACGTTTTAGTGCATTTTTCTTCTTCTCCGTAATTTTCGTAACACTTGGTGGCCAACGCATTGTTTTTAGTAGAAAACTCGGGAACGAAAATCATCGTGAACATCATACTTGTTCCAAATGAATTTTATCTCGAATATTCCACTTTCCGACTATAGTCGGATATCACACTTCTTCGAATATTCGACCTTTCGAATAAAAGTCGATTTTTGTTATACGACCATGAAAAACATTTAAGTGCGAGAAACTTTTCTTCACATGAAAACACAGATTTCTTACTCATCCATTGGCAGGCGTTGGTGGCAACTTAAGACATCACCTTTCAAAATAAATCAGAACGACATGGCTGATGAGCGGACCTTTCGGCGTGGCTTACATTTGGCGGAGTTTCCAGAGCAATATGCTACTTGCGTGAGCGTATTTTTGTAGAAGTGTCTGTAGAAGAAGGCAGTCGGCAATGTATACGCTTTGGCCGATCAGTCAGATGTGTCCGATTTGCTTGGAAAGGAATTTGGTTAATTTTATGCGTAGCCTTGTTTTCCAAGTTGATTCTTACGTAGGAGAGGCTATTACATGCCGATTTGCCATGAAATACCACAAAATTATTATCCAGGAGTAAGACTGACGTGCAGTTTTTTTGGGGTCTCGGCTTACGATATCCGACTTTTCGACTAAAGTCGGATTTTGAACCTTTCGATATCGGATCTTTCGACTGTAGTCGGATGTCGCGCTTTTTCGCTTATTTGATTTCTCGAATAAAAAGACGAGTTTTTTATCTGACTGAAACAGTATGATACCCATCCGATTATTCGATTCGGAACAAGTATAGTGAACACTGCCTTTAGTGGAAAATATTTTTCTCCAATAAGCGTTAATCGTGATTTTTTGAAAAAAAAAACCGCGTAACCCGTTAATGCGTACTCACGTCTATATTGCATTTCGTTAAAAATTTCAAAGAAAAACATCACATACCTGACCACAGCAAAAATCAATATACCGTCAGGGGTCCCATATAAATCAGTGCCAAAACTCTACTAAAATAGCGAACTAAATTGAAGGCAGTGTTCACGATAAATTTCACTTCCGATATCTCCACGGTTTTTGGAAGGTCTGGTGCCCTATATATAGCAAGGCATGCTTAAAAAGGACACGGAAGACGCGTTTTTGAGCAAAAAAAGGCCCTCTCTTGTTTACGTTGATTTTTGAGCGTGGAGGAATTGACCGCTAAAAAGATGATACCAATCAGTGCAATGAAGCGATCAGCTCACTTATCAGCACTTCCTTCACTTGATCATTCCTTTAATCTAAGTTTTCATTTGATCCTTTCGAAGGGGGGATCTGGGGCCCGGGGCGTGTCTGGGGCACCAAAACGCTTGTTTGCAGCCGTTATTTTGCCACTCCTGGCTCGTTTTCTGCCGTTCCTTTGGCACTGGGAGCCTAGGATCCTTCTCCTCTATCATTTTACTGTGGAAAGTCAACAAGGATGATCATCGTGAACACTGCCTTTAGGTGATTTCAAGACTTTCCCGTTAAAGACAGCGCACACGCTCACAAAAGTGGTTCAGCTCCTAAATTCAGCTAGGAAAGCATTGTGAACGAGTTGTCCGAGGCTTGTAACTCCCGTTTTTTTTGCAGCCGATGTGTGCGAGCTGACCTGAGTAAAGAGAGAAGTGTAGAATAAAGGAAAGAACGGGGTTTTGATCGGAAACCATCGCTCGTCTAACCACGAA
This sequence comes from Aplectana chamaeleonis, assembly GCA_029168955.1. Classification (NCBI taxonomy): domain Eukaryota; kingdom Metazoa; phylum Nematoda; class Chromadorea; order Rhabditida; family Cosmocercidae; genus Aplectana; species Aplectana chamaeleonis. The sequence goes on along the minus strand of JAPDOI010000050.1, from coordinate 2,260,974 downwards.
CTCAGGGAAGCTGTTATAGGACGAGGGCGGAGTGGCCCAATGGGTTGGCTGGCCCACGACATTTTAACCCATTTACCGGCCGTTTTTTCGTCGCACCTCCGTTCTTAATCTTCTTAGAGGGACCCAAAGCTTACGTTTTAGTCAAGAAAAAACGTGCAACTTTTTCTTCGTGAACACTGCCGTTAAAGGCACAGTCCAACCTTTGAGGTAATTATTGATAATTGGGTCCAGTCGCTGTCTGTAGCAACCCTGCCAAGCGCGAGATCTCAATTCGCTCGAATAAGCGAGAAAAGGCTAGTAAAAAGTCGGCCACGTCCCCTTGAAAAAAAAAATTGGCAACGCCCACTGGCAGGTTTCCGACTTCAATAGAGAAGAGACGCGCAAATGATTTTATTCAAAATCTATGTTCTTCCTTTTGTTTTCGGTCTGGCTTTATATTGTGACTTGTTTCAGAATAATGGCTGCGAATAACGAGAAAATACAGGCTCGAGACAACTCGTCGGCAAACTTCTACTAGTTGAAATTCAAAATTTTTAAGGAGCCTTAGCTCAGTTCGTAGTGGGTTCTGAGCGATTTCGGAGACACCATTGTGATCAGCGTGGAATTTCCTCCAAGATAGGCAGAAAAACGAAAAATCGATTCTGAGCTTGTACTGTGGCTTTAAGCGCTACTCGTTGAATTCGGAAAAAAAAGCCCGTTAACCCGCAAATGCGTCGAAACTTTAACGTCCTAACTAGCTTATCATGACAATAACTCCGGGGGGGCGAATGCATCAACAAGCCTGCTTGTGGCAGGGGCAGGGCAGTCTGCGCCCTTGAAGATCTCCGTAAATCAAAAAATGAATCGTGCCCCTGCCGCCACACCTAGGAGGCCGGTTCAGCCAGAGCAGCGAAAAACACAGCTGGGGCACGATTGATTAGATGATCTACTGCCCTCACACTGCGATCATCAAAGGTGCCGACTGCCCTGCCCCTGCCCCAACCGGCGCGTTGATGCATCCGGCCCCTGGAAAACCCTCCTTGTTGATAATACAGATGACTGTCTGAGGGAAATAATCAAGGAGTACTTTGCAGAACTCTTCTTGCATAGCCGATATTGTTTACGTTCCTGGAGTATTCTATTTATCCATGCGGGACCTGCAAAGGCTCTTCGTAATAACTATCGTTGAAGGAGCATTTGTACTTATTGTATCCTTCGTGCTCGTATATTTAACTTTCCGAAATTTGCATTATACGAATGTCTCGCAAAAGACTATTCAAATGCAGAAGAGATATCAAATCTCTCTTCTATTGCAGGTAAATCTCACCGTTCTTTAAGTTCTGCGAAAACGTTCTCGCCTTTTTGTACTCCACGTTTAGGTAACTATTCCTATTTTCATAGTGATTATACCTGGCTGTTCAGTAATGGTGTTTGAAGCGTTTTTCACGGAATCAATTTCTAGCGAGGCACACTCGAGTCAAATACAAGGTGATCTCCTTATTGATATCTTCAAGAAGTATTATGTAGATGCTATCAAGGGAAGCGTTTAGAGTGGTAAAGGCATCTGCCAAAACGACTAGTATCGTTAGTATCTCTTGTGGTTCAATAGTAAAACTGCTCAGTATCCCGCCCCGAGCTGCAGGTTCCATGAAGTCGCAAGCTTGGAAATGTAGTTTTTTTGTGCTTTTTGTAGCTCATTAGTCTTCGTGAAATCCGAAAACAAACCTCAAAAATGTGCTCAGCGCCCTAAACTATTCCCCTAAGCAAAGTTTGGGTGAAGGCATTTTTTCCATGCTTTGTCCAGACTGAGAGCGTTTCTGGACTTAAACGGATTTTCGGCCGTGCGTTTATTGATACTGATTGAAGAGCTCTGGAAGCGTTTTAGAAAAAATTCCGTTTATGACTTGAAATCCTCCCAGGGGGTTATTTGGGGCGCTGATCACCAATCTGGGGTTTATCTGTCGATTTTCCGAAGTTTTCGAATTGATTCGTTCGAAGTTTCCCATTGGATGAAAATTTGATGGCAAATCGCAGCGCGGATCAGTGGTCAGGGTGGTAATAGTATTTCAGCCGTCCCAGCCCCTCCATTTCCCTGCAATTTCCTAAGGCCGCAGGACCCTGATAGCGCGACAGACGCAAAATTCCGTATACTTTCCACCTCTTTGCTTATGGTACTCAAGCGATTTATAGGCAAATGTAGCGGTTGTAATCTTAGCGTCGAGCAAAAGCGCGGCTTGCGGGAAATCAGGGATCTCACGGCATCTGGAGCAGTAAGAATCAGTGTCAGTGACAAAGGTGGAGAGTTTGTCGTATTGCCACAGTCTTTAGACAGGGAAATCACACGAATACATCTTCAAGATCGCTGCACGTATGACCACTCTATCGCAGAGGAATACGCGAAGCAGTATCGCCGGCTATTTCGAAACTGGACCGAAGTCGCGAAGGCAGCCTATCTACCCGGACACATATGTAGTCAGCAGGTTGAAATGTGAGCTTCCCACTTGTCCTGTACTGTACGTACTCATCAAGACCCATAAACTGCCCCCAGGAAGCGCAGGTAGCCAGGATCCGACGTGCTTTAAAGTTCGACCTATAATCAACAACGTGGGTGGTCCAACAGATCGAATATAATGGTTTCTCAATCTGGTTCTTGTTCAGCTTCTCAAATTTTTTCCAGCACACTTGCCTAATACTCAGCGTTTCCTCGACAAGCTTCGCGAAGTCAGTATGGACGATAAATGCGTGATGGAATCGTTCGACGTGACCTCTCTGTACATCAATGTGCCTAAGGACAACGCCTTACAGGCCGTTTCCGAGATTATCAGCGAGCAGCAGTCTAACGTCAATCTATACGGCCTCAACATCGGACAGGTCATGACACTGCTCAATGAGTGTCTGAAATGCAACATATTCAGGTGGAATGGAGAGTATTACAAGCAGATGAGAGGACTCGCGATGGGACAAAGGTTAGCTCCGATTCTGGCAGTCTCTTTCATGTCGAAAGTAGAAAGTCCCATTCTGGATAGTATTCCATTGCTGTACTCTCGCTATATAGATGACTGTTTTATCGTGTGCTCTACCCAAGATGAGATGGACCAATGTTTTGAAATTTTGAACCAGCAATCAGAGGATATCAAATTTACTCGGGAAACTCCGAAGGACAATTGGCTAGCCTTTCTGAATGTGGAAGTTCACATTTCTCGAGGAGTGTGCCGGACAAAGTGGTATCGGAAGCCGACTAGCAAAAATATAATCGTTCATTGCAGTTCGGCCCACCCCAGGAGAACGAAAAGGGCAGTTGTAGCTGGTATGTTCAGGACAGCAGCTTCTGTTTCATCAGGTATCGAAGAAAAGTCAGTTTCTATTGAAATGGCCAAATCTATAGCGATTGCTAACGGATACGCCCCGGCGATATGGAAGGTCAGAGAAGAGGGACGACGCTATGCATGTGATCAACGCGATGACGGTAGTACGAAAATACCTTTTCGTCTGCCTTTCATCTCTGACGAGTTAAGCACTGAAGTTCGAGCATGCATCCGAAAGGCTGATCTGCAGAATTCGGTCAGATTAGTCGAGATCCCACCGGCTACTCTCAAAAAACAGCTGACACGTAACCGTCTGTACGACAGACTTTGTACAACTCCTTCATGTCTGGTCTGCCCCTTCGGAAGAGAGGGTGATTGCATGATCTCTGGGATTGTGTACCTCATTTCATGTCAGCTTTGCAAGGAAGAGTACATTGGTGAGACGGGCAGACCACTCTGTCTCAGAATAAAAGAGCACCTCTGCGGTCTTAATAAGTTCAAAACTTCTACGCCTTTAGGAGACCACCGCGTCCGCGTACATGGCGATGAGCTATTTGAAATCACGGTAATTATCTTAGCGTGCGAGGCTGACATTTCGGCGCGCAAAACGCTCGAGGCATTTTGGATCGCTGCAAGGAATCCAAAAATCAATCGCAGGGAGGAGTGCGTCGCAATTACCCGAGATTTGGCGCCTTACATGGACCTCTGCGGGCTATGTCACCTTAATCAGTCGCCCTAGGTGTTCCTCTAAAGGCATCGTACACGATGAAAACCGAATTCCAGCTTTTGCGTTCAGTCGGACTATTGGGTCATGAAAATGTCACTCAGAAATATTGGAGTTTTAAAATCGCATCTAAATGAAGACCTATTTACCTCAAAAGGGCTTCCTGAGTTTGGGGGGTTGGCCTTGGGGTCGATCCGTTGTTATAAGGAACGAAACTCCATTGTCGCTCCCGGCGATCGTGCGTTGACGCTTCATAGGGCGAAATTCACACACCACCCGATTTCACGCTCGGCATCGATCGAAAGCAGCTGACAGCAATGGACGCAGCATGTTAGTAACCCTTTTTAGTTTCGTTCAAAAAAAAAAGATCGCTCGTCTGAATGGCGTCCTCGGTGAATTGCTTCCAACGCTGCGCCAAGGAACGAATCGTAAAAGTGTTCCTTGTGTTCTTCGCGCAACTATCCCAAATTGATTTCGGCGGGAACTTCAAATTTGTATTGAGCTTTCCTGAAATGGGTTTTTCCTGAAAAATTGACGTTTTTGAGGGGGCATTTTGCAACCTTCAGTCACTATAGGCTTATAACAACACTAAAAACTCAAAAACCCAAGTATGGTTTTCATCGTGTACGATGCCTTTAAAGACACAGTCCAACCTCAGAATCGATTTTTCGTTTTTCTGCCTATCTTGGAGAAAATTTCACGCTGATCACAATGGTGTTTTCAGAATCGCTCAGAACTCACTACGAACGGAGTTACGGCTCCTCAAAAATTTCGATTTTGAACGGCTAGAAGTTCTCGGACGAGTTGTCTCGAGCCCGTATTTTCTCGTTATTCGCAGCCATCGTTCTGTAGCAGGCCACAATATAAAGCCAGACCGAAAACAAATTGAAGAACATAGGTTTTGAATAAAATCATTCGCGCGTTTCTTCCCTATTGGGGTCGGAAACCTGGCGGTGGGCGTTACCCATTTTTTCTTTATAGGGGCGTGGCCGACTTTTTCCTACCTTTTTCTTGCTTATTTGAGTGAATTGAAATTTCGCGCTTGGCAGGGCTGCTACAGGCGGCGACCGGACCAAAATATCATAAATTACCTCTGAGGTTGGACTGTGCCTTTAAGGCAGGTCGCTACCAAATATAAGGGGGCCCGGTGGCGCGAGTCTCATCCCCTGCGTTTGTCTACATCTGAGGGTGACTCGTTGAGCTCGTCGGCTCACAGTCTAAGGTTGGTCGGTTTTTTCCTTACCTCTTCGCGTCGTGGGTGGTCCGGCCTCCCACTGAAGGCGATTCTGTTGAATGAAATGGCGCTTGATCGAATAGTTTTTCAAAATGCTCTCGAATTTCCAGGCTCCGAAGAAGGCGAAGACGCCGAAACGTCAGCCGAATAAATCTTTATCATACTCGGTTTGAAGCTGCACATAACATCTGCAAATCGCAGCTTTTGAGGATTTCCGGATCGCTACGGTAGACATGGCTCAAAATGTTTCTCTGCGGGTTATTTGGAGTTCTCAACACGAATCTGTAGTCCGTTTATCAATTTTCGGCAGAATACGGTTGTTTGGTCAAAGTCCCAGATTTTACTCAACTCGGGGTGGAGAATACGAATTTGACGTCCGTTTGTCGATTTTCGAAATACTGAAGGTAGGTTTTGCCCCCTCAATGACATGGTACCTACCGTAAGCTACACTTAACCTCAGATTTTCAACAAACGGACTCTTCGTGTTCACCACCCTAGATTACCCTTACATACAAATTTTGAGCAAAATCCGAGAAATTTTTTTGAAACTCCCAGAAAAATGCCTGATGATGGTACTATTGCCTTTTCACGAAGCTTGAAAAAAGCACCTAACTTCTTCGAGCCTGCAGCTCGGGGCGGGATACTGTGCATTTTCGCGCAATACTAGTCGTTTTCGCAGATGTATTTACCACTCTAAACACTTCCCTTGTAAGCATAGTCGCGTGAGAATGATGTTTGCAAGCTGGCAACTCGTGTCAAAAAATCACTTAAAGGCAGTGTCCACGATAAAAATCGTTTTCGAGTTTCCACCAGAAAACGAAGGTTTAGAGTCTGACTGTTTCACCAGTGAAGAAAGAATCATAAAAAAACGCTGCGAAACATCCAAAATCAGCTCTTCTTCTTGAAAGCCACATTTCAACGGTGGATCAGTTGCGCGGGCATGGGCCTGAAGTAGACAGCGTGCAAATGCGCCCCAATGCTAAAACTCAGCCGCGCTCGCGCTCCAATGCTAATGTAGAAGCGGGCCAAACTGTTCCTCGGAAAACTCGACCGCGAGAGGAAGGCCTAGCGCGAGCGCACTTCGGAGCCTTGTGGAACTCTTTCGGGCTCGTTTTCATTCGTTCTTTCGACCTCAGGGCACCAATGAGACCCTGAGCTTTCGATTTCCGGCCGAAAACCGAGGACGAAATTTATCGTGAACACTGCCTTTAAATGTGGTGTGCAGTGAGAACCGCCATTAACCGTCTGTATACTCTTTCGGCACTAGTTTAACGCAGTGTTTGCGTCAAGAAAGGCCGACGTTTTTTGTTTCAAATCCTAAGCTTTGAGCTCTTCTCGTTGTGGATTTGAAAAAAAAATGGGGAGAACGGGAAACCGATCTGTGAAGCTCTTTGACTAATTCGCCCCATCGCCTTACTAATTAGTCTACGCACTAGATCATGACATGGCATCGTCGAAGAGCCCTCTACTGTTAAAGCCTACTGTGCTCGGACGAGTCCGGGCGGAGCAAGAAGCGGAGCGGTTGGTCATGGCAAAATATAACAGGGAAAAGGAGTTTTTGACATTATAAGGCCGATGAGCCGTGCTTCGACCTGCTCAAAATGAGGGATCTAGGCTATATGTAATAGGTCATCAAAATAAATAGCCGTGATAAGTGGCAGTGGACGAGGTTGGTGACGTTATCAAACGGGGAGGCCTCATTCCTTCAGACTGGTCAACAGTATCTCTTTACGAAGTGAAACTCGTGAAAGGTCATAGAAATATTAAATGTATATTGAGAAATGAAATATTATAACAAACATACTTGCTTGACTTGTTTTCCCACTTTATTGTGATTTGAATGTGTGATTAATGAACTTAATAATTATTATACCTCACTGAAGAGGCTCGGTGTAGTTACCGACATAGATTTTCTGAAGTTGGAGGCAAAACAGTTCATATCCATATAATACTTAAATGTTGTTCAGAAATTACAGCACAAACAAAACGGTAGTAATATAATTCTTTTATTAGTAAGTCATTAAGAACAAGTTTTTAATTCAAAAACAAATAAATAAAAACAAAATAGCAAAAGAAATAAAAAAATAGTAAAATTTTTATTCAAAAAATAATTAATGATTCAAGGTTGAATGATATATTTTTCTTTCTTTTTATGGTAGTTAGAGACCCTTCTTATTCCGGCTTTTATTTATTTGTTAATAAAGAACCAGTACTGTTAATAAACCCGTAGACCTCCTAAAACCACATATTACGCGAACAAGCACACACCTCATTATTTATTCGGAAACAGAAAACGGAGTCGCAAAATAAATTTAGCTGGAAACGGAAGACGGAAAACGGATGCGTCAAATTGGAGCGAAAGGCGGAAAACGAGGACTAAAAAATAAGGAAAATTTTTTGAAATCTTACGATTTGTCACAAGCTCGTTTTTACTTATTTCTTCTCAAAATAGCGGAATACGACAAACGGAAAACGGATGCGCAAAAGAACACGGAAGACTGAAAACCGAAACCGAGAAATATATACATATTGCTCTACATCCCTGATCGGGAGGGTCTGGTGTATTGAGAAATGATCGAGGATTGAAGGATGGTTGACAAAGACTTCTATCTATAGCAATTGAAGCTACTTAAAGGCAGGGTCTGGGCAGAATTTCGATTTCGAGACTTAACGCGGAATCGAAGCGTATGCTACAGGAAGTCCTTAGAAATGGGCGAAAACTGCGTAAAAACGGTCTTCTACAAAGTATTCCAGCCATTTCCGTCAAGCACTGTGTCAGGAAAGTGTGTCCGTCTTCCATGTTTTAGCCAGCGCCCACACATTCTTCAAAACTGCCGCGTAAGTATAGGTAAATCTGGCCATGATCGTCATGCTGCGAATACCGTAATTCCTAACTTTAAGGTTGTTTTCTCCTGAAGTAACGAGAGGGTTTGTAAAACGTCCAGGCTGTGTTCAGCTACATAGGCCAGCCCAATCTCTCTAACCTGAATTTCGGTAGTGTCAAAATTTGACCCGACCTTGCCTTTAATAGGAAAAGCCTCGTCGTAGAGGCCAAGTCATGCTGATTCATTACAATGCCGCGATTCTGGTTGCAAAGTCGTCCAGGGTGCATCTTTAAAATCCCTCAACATCCATCATTGTCTTCGGACCTTGCTCGTGAACGACTTGCCGATCGAATGCACGGAAAGGGAAATGCTAAATGGAAAGAGAAATGCTAAATGCGACGTGCGCGTCGCTCCGGCAAAATGAACGGGCGACTTTCCGCCGCGCCCTTCGCATTTAAAGGCAGTGTTCACGATGAAAAATGTTTTCGAAATTCCACTAGGATTGGGTAGTGGAGGGACACCCTGTAACGTTAACGTCGAAAAAACGTATGAACACGAGCCAGGAAGAGCCCCAAAAGAGCCCGAAGTTGCAACTTCGAGCGCATTGAAAACCCCAAAAGCGCATCACACGCCCACCGACGTGAACAAATGAATGCTCGAGATCGTGAGATGAGCGATGATTTTCAATCATTAGCCCCGGTTCTTTCCTTCATTCTCAGCTTCTCTCCTTACTCAGGTCAGCTCGCATACATCGGCTGCAAAAGACGGAAGTTAGAAGCCTCGGACAACTCGTCCACCATGTTTCCATAGCTCAATCTTTGAGGGACCATACCTGCGTTCACAGAAGATCTTGTATGATTTCAGAGACACCATTGGAATCAGCATGGGGCCGTTTTCAAGATAGGCGGAAAAACAGAAGAACGATTTTCATCGTTAACCCTCCCTTCAATCAACCGCTGTCGGCACGAGGCTCCCCTCCTGCTGTGCATTCGGCCAACATGCCCAAATTCGGCATCGTTTTTTGCTTCGCTGAGAATAGCATGGGTCAGAAAAGTCAATTTTCGCTTCCATGGTATTTCGTTCCCAAGCTCAAGAATTAATGAAAATAATCACAAATCTACAAAGTTCTTCCCAGCACAATAGCTCATTCTTACAGAAATCACAAATTTCATTCTGTGCTTGATCTCAACACATGGCCTATTCGGAACCATTATTATGGTTCTCGTCAATGAACCATATCGAATCTTCGTTGTTCAATCTCTGAAGAAATGTTTCAGTTTGTCGCGCAGAAGTCCAGTCTCTTTTCGTCGAAAATCGGAGGTCTGTAAAGAGTTACATACGCGATTTTCCACTGGATACATCGCGGCACTTTTGCATGTTTATTTTTCAGGTCCAAGTCAGAGATGCTCAGCTGCAGTCGTTACCGTCAAAAAAGTGATACAGCAAGATACACCGGTATTTTAACATATCTTGTTAAAAGCAGTGTTCACAATAAAAAAAGTTGCCTTTTTTTGCTAAAACATGAGCTATGAGTTCCTTTAAGAAGAGTAAAAACGGAAGTGCGACGAAAATGGTCGGGATGTGGGTGAAAATCCCGCAGTCCAGCCTGCCCATCGGGTCACTCCGCCAACGTCCTATAGCAGTTGCCGTGCGTTCGTTTTACCGCAGGAATAGGCACCGAATTTTTGAATAATCTTCATCGCGAAAGGTTCTTACATCCCAGCATGAATATATGCTCTTTCAGTTGGGTTCCGCACACTTTACACGGCGCGTGGCGCACTTCCAGTTGAGTCGCGCACACTTTGCACGGCGCGTCGCGCACTTCCACTTGAGTCCCGCACACTTTCCACGGCGCGTGGCGCACCTCCAGTTGGGTCCCACACACTTCCAACGATGCATGGCGCACTCCCAGTTGGGTCCCGTACTCCCTTTCCAGCGTTTGGCGCACTCCTAGCTGGATCCCACACATTCTCCGGTCAGCGGTCAACGGTCAACAGTCAACGATCACCGGTCAACACTGAGCTGTTCATTATTATGTACGATAGGTAGAATTCACCTAACTTCTCGCACCAACCAGCATCGTTTCGACTGACCTTTACCTCCGAAAGCTACTTTAAAGCTCGTACTTAAATTTCCACTATCAAAAGAATCTCCTGTATTGCACGTGCATGGACAAGCTCGAGGAAAATGCTGTATTCAAGGAAGGTTTGTCGAGGTAAGGTTTTTGAAATTAAACAGCAAGCACTTTAGCTATTCAAGCTGGCGCTCTAGCACGTTAGTGTATCGTTAGTATACCGTATTTTCTCTTTTAGAAGTACATGTACTTCTAATACTCAGACCCCTATTTTATATGTACTTTTATTAGGGTTGTACTTCAAATAGAGGCTGTACTTCTAATTCTCAGCCCTCTCTTTTTGGTGCACTTCTATTAGATGTGTACTTCTAATAGAGGGTGTACTTTTATTATTAGGCGCGATTTTTTGAATTTGCAATGGTAGGCTCTTCACATTTCTTGATTTCCAGTATAGCACCAAAAACTTGTGTTTAATAAAATTTCAGACTAGTCTCAATCGAACTGATGCTTCCACAATCTCTGATATCATATACATATTTACACCTTTCCCAAGTTGACTTCTTTCAAAAAATGGATAAGCTCGTTTTCGATTTTGTTGACACGTGCTTCATCGACTTGTTAGGCTTAAAGACAATTTAAAGGCAGCGTTCACGATGGACATCATCGGTGACTTTCCACAGTGAAATGATAGGCGAGGAGGATTCTAGGCTCCCAGTGTCGAAAAACGGTAAAAAAACGAGTCAGGAGTGGCAAAATAACAGCTGCAAACAAGCCTTTTTGGTGTCTCAGAACCGCCCGGTGCTCCACTTCAGCCCCCTTGATGTGAACAAATTAAGACTCAGATCTTAGGAATGATCAAGTGAAGGAAGTACTGGTAAGTGAGCTGATCGCTTCATTGCACTTATAGGCGTCATCCTTCATAGCGGTCAATTCCTCCACTTCCAAAAATCAGCGTAAAAAAGGGTGGGCAGGGGTCCAGACCTTTCGTAAACCAAGGTAATATCGGAAGTAAAATTTATCGTGAACACTGCCTCTAACTGATCGTTTTTCGAGCCGTCCAGAGCGATTGAAAAGCGCGGTTCTTGAACGACCTGACAACAGCTTTTCCAGAAGCGAGTTCTTTGCGTCCACCATCCACTATAGGTAAAGTCTACCATTGGTGGCTTATTATTTCCTCATCGTTAAAGCGATATCTCTACATAAATGGTCCAATCTTCGTAACGCTGGGGAATCTTGGTTTTCATGCGCCGCTAAAGTCAACGTCTAGGGCCAAAACAAGTCGACTTTGATCGACTAAAACCCAATCAAACAAAAATATTTGTAAAGAACCTAAATAAACTCCGTCTATTCGCCGCCAATAACACCAATGTCGAACTTTAGCTCTACGTTTTTTCCTGGTCATCTGAAGTTCGCTGAGGTTTCATCGTAAGTTGTCTCATGCAAGCAATCTTTGACCAAGAAAGGGATGACCAATAGTTTTCTTGTGAATATTCAAGCCTCATATTATTGAAAAAAATCTCGGGAAAACTGGTCTCTCTCAAATGCCACATTCGAGTTGCCAATCACTTACCCAAGTACCGGAGGTCCTCCGAGAAGTGTCAATCTTAAAAGAGGTGTACTTCAAATAGAGGGTGTACAATACCCGCGCTAAGTTTTGTAAAAACGGGGAGCATCTGGCAAACTTGGCAAAAAAACGTCCGATGCATGTAACCTTCTTGAATGAAGACTTTTTTGAATTCTGAAAACGCTATCTTATTAACAGATCAAATTGCTACCTTAGTATGTGACTCGCAGGCCGGAGTTCCCTAAAATCGCTTCGTTTTTGAAAGAAATAGTTTCTGCAATGGTTTTTCAAAAGGGTCGCGCGCGGAGAAGTGCAGCGAAACTTTGAACAGTATTAGTACAAGTAATTGAAGAGCAATCTGTACGGTTTCTTCATAAATCAGCCGGGGCTTTCGCAACAAAACTCTGACTTTTCAGTGAGTTCTAAAACGTGTTTATAGAAGGGTTTCTGAAATTAAACCAACACAGAATTTGAGATCCTCTCACCTGCAACTAATTTGTGAAGAACTTATACAGATTGCTCTTTCATTACTTGTACAATTACTGCTCAAAGTTTCGCCGCACTTTGCCGCGCGCGAGGTTTTTGAAAAACGATTGCAGAAACTATTTCCCTGAAAAACAAGGCAATTTTAGGGAGCTGCAGCCTACAAGTCACATAATTAGGAAGCAATTTGATCTCCAAGTATGATAGCGTTTTCAGAATTCGAAAAAGTCTTCATCCAAAAAAGTTACATGCATCGGATGCCAATTACCAGATGCTCCCTGCTTTTTACAAAACTTAGCGCGGGTATGTACTTCTAATACTCAGCCTTCCCTTTAGGTGTACTTATTAGAGGTGTACTTATTAGAGTGCAGTTAATGCTCTATTTCGGAGCCAATAACTATACTCCGTTTCTTCCTAGCGAGAAGCGTAGCGACAAAGCGTGAGGCGGCGTTCAGAGTTCAATGCGCCGCGACGTTATAATTAGCCTATGTATCGATCAAGCGATGTCGCGTCGTTGCTAGGTCTTTACAGTGGAGTGGCGTAATGCATAAAACTTGACGCGCAAATGATGATCGCTCCGCGTTGCGATGCACCTCTTTTTTTATTACCTCACCGAGATCTTAGAAAGAAAACAATGGAAGAAGCACACTTAGGACCACTTGCACTGACAAAACACAAGAAAAAACTGTTGCTAACTTTACTGAAAAGTGCTGTTGCTTGTTCACGCGAAATTGCGTACGTACGCAATTGCGCGTAGTCACCCAGCGTTCGCTCAGCGTTCACGCCTAAAATCCTACGCGATGCGACTTTCGCGTCGCAGTGACATGTGCCAACGCGTAGCCCCGCGGAAACTCCGAACGCCGCCTATTGAAAAGTGAGACGCGGCGTATGCGAGCACACGCACGCGATCGAAGGAAATAAATTCAACCCCGAACTAGAGTATACAACTAGAGTATATGCTATTCAATTAGGAAGCCGTTCTCAGCAATATGACGCGAAATCATTTGACCGATAGCTTTCTTCTCTTCGTTTTCTCGCGCACGAATTTGCTCGCCAAGCAGCGTCGTGGCTTCCTACTTAAAAACGCAGTACATAGGTTATTAGAGAGATCGGGCTCGCTACGGCGAAAACCCGTCTGTGTTCCTCGTTCTTTACGCATGGGACTGGTTTCAAAAATTGAAATTCTCTAAAAGACACTCCCCAACTCTCTCGGCCAATTAAAAGAAATATCGATAGGTCCTCAATAACTATCCTATATTTTGGAGCTGAATGTACCATTGCGCGTTTGTGCGGAGCGATAGGACAGGCATAGAAAAGGTGAGGAGGAGAAGGAGCTCTGAATAGCATTGAAAAGAGCACAAAAATTTCATGTAGACGCCCAAAAATGGATGGGATGCGTTTTCTGATTTTCGAGAAAAATTGAAAAAACCCACTCGAGTTTGGTGTTAATCTGGTTTTTTTTTCAGCTGGCGTTCACGATCTTATTGGTACACTCCAAATTGAGCTAAGAAGCTCATTTTTGAAAAGGAAGCTAAAAATGGATGCAGGTCGCTCCTATTCCAATTTGAGCTTGATACCTTAACTTTGAAGCTTGATACCTTAACTTTGATCTCAAAATTGTGGGTTTACATACTAAATTAGCCGTGGAGCACGAAAACTGTTTGGGCATGCTAGTGCTGTGGAGGCCAGGGTGTGTGGATGGATCTGCAGCCACACAGGTCGTTGCGGGTAAGTACTGAACTTGTCAGAATTCGTACTTATGGCAAGCCATCGATCGATAATTAATATTATAGATTTTCGCGCTTATTGCACAAAGTGCGGCAAGGAGCGGTGATAGCCGATGGGATAGGATTTCTTAATTGGGGAATTTTGCTCAGCAGTCACTATCAAAAAATACCAATCGATACTATCCATTTTTCGGCCTGTTCTACAGAATGCCGCAATGATTTTTGATTCTCGATGGCTCTAAGTACTTGTTTGGGAAAACATTCTCATCGAGCAAAATCGAATACTAATGATCAATAGTATCGATTTTTCATCTGTTGCATGAAATGCGGCAATGAGTGGTATTTTTTATGGTTGTGGATCATAAGTTTCAAAAGTTGTACTCATACGACAATATCGTCTGTTAGATGCTTCATCATTCCAAAATGGAAATCGTAGAGCAAATTCAAGTCATAAAGAGAACCTCCGGGAAATTTATATGAAATTTTCTTAAAATTCAGCTCTCTGGCGAAAGTAGCGATTTGGCAACGCCATTTAAGTGTAGAAAAAAGTTACAAAATTATCTTGAAATATCTTGAAAATGATTTAGCTTAAAATAGCCTGAACTAATGGAAAAGTTAGGAAATGAAGTGAAATAACAACAAATACAATTTGGCGGTCAATCATAGACCAACTATGTATGTAGAATTAGTGACAGACGAGGATTTAACAAGCTTCTCCGTTAAACTTATCAAAACAAAATCAAGCGCGCAATGAAAACATTAAGCCATTTTCAAAGCCTGCAAGAAGGGAAACCTGTAATAAGGGAATCTGCAAAAGTCTAGCTAGGTGAACGCAACGCTCCAATCCATAACGTGCTTGACTTTGCTTTGATAAATTTAACGGAGAAGCTTGTAAAATACGATCCCCTCCTCTTTCACTACTTCTGAATAGTTGGTCTATGTCGTATTCGTAGTTATTTCACTTCATTTCCTAACTTTCTCATTAATTCAGGCTATTTTAGACCAAATCATTTTTCACAATATTTCAAGACAAGGAGCACACCCACGCCGCTTCGCGGCGTACTTGTAGGCGTGTATTTTGACGCATAAAATAATCGAGTTATTGCCAAATGAGAACTGTTATTATCGATCCTGGAAACCCAATCCGGTCCCACACACTTTCCACACTGCGATCGGCGCACCTCTTACAGTTGGGTCCAACACACTTTTCCCCGAGCTCGGCCCACTTACACATTTGGGTCCCACACACTTACTTCCGCGCTTAGCGCACTCCTCTTGTGTCCACTACACTTCCCCTGGCGCTCAGCACACGATCCAAGTTAGCGTCCACACACGCTTTCCCCGCTTTCCCAGTTGGGCAAGTACACGCATTCCCAGTTTAAAGGGTGCAACATTTGAACTTTTCCTGATTTGGGCCCAACAACACACTTTTCTTTCTCGGCGCTCGGCGCACTCTCAGTCGGTACCGTACACTTTTGTATACGGCGCTTCAGTGCACCCTCTGTTGGGTCCAACAGATCGCCTTTCTCGGCGCTCGGCGCAACACCCTTAGTTGGGTCAACACACACACTTTTCCCCCGGCGCTCGGCTCATACTCCTACCCTAACTGGGTCCACGCACATTCTTCTGGTAAACGGTCACCGGTCAACGGTCACCGGGTCAGCAGGGTCAACGGTCAACGGTCAACGGTCAACGGTCACCGGTCACCGGTCACCGGTCACCGGTCAACGGTCACCGGTCAACTCTTAGCCGTTTATTATTATGTATGATTTTCTCGGCGCTCTGCGCACTCCCAGTTGAGTCCCGTACACTTTCGCCGGCGCTCGGCGCACCCCTAGTTGGGTCCCACACACTTTTTCCGGCGCTTGACGCATTTCCAGTTGGGTCCAACACACTTTTCTCGGCGCTCGACGCACTCACTTTTGGGTCCCACACACTTTTCTCGGGGCTCGGCGCACTCCTAGTTGAGTCCAACACACATTTCTAGGCGCTCGGCGCACTCCCAGTTGGGTCCCACACAGTTTTTCCGGCGCTCGGCGCACCCCCAGTTGGGTCCAACACACTATTCCCGGCGCTCGGCTCACTCCTAGTATGGTTCAACACACTTTTTTCCCGCGCTTGACGCATTTCCAATTGGGTCCCACACACTTTTCTCGGCGCTCGGCCCACTCCCAGTTGAGTCCCGTACACTTTCGCCGGCGCTCGGCGCACTCCTAGTTGGGTCCCACACACTTTTTCCGGCGACTTGACGCATTTCCAGTTGGGTCCAACACACTTTTCTCGGCGCTCGGCGCGCACTCACTTTTGGGTCCCACCATTAACACTTTTCTCGGGGCTCATGCACTCCTGCGCTGAGTCCAACACACTTTTCCCGGCGCTCGGCTCTACTCCCAGTTGGGTCCCACACAGTTTTTCCGGCGCTCGGCGCACTTCAGTTGGGTCCAACACACTATTCCCGGCGCTCGGCTCAATTCCTAGTATGGTTCAACACACTTTTTCCCGCGCTTGACGCATTTCCACCGTCCTTACACACTTTCTCGGCGCCTCGCCCACTCCCAGTTGAGTCCTGCACACTGCCGGCGTCGGCGCACTTAGTTATTTCCAAACACACTTTTTCCGGCGCTTGACGCATCTCTGCTGGGTCCAACACACTTTCTTATGCCTATGCACTCACTCTATGGGTCCCACACACTTTTACTGGCGCTCGCCTACTCCTAACTGGGTCCCGCACATTTCTCTGGTCAACGGTCACCGGTCAACGGTCACTCGGTCACAGGTCTAACGGTCAACGGTCAACGGTCAACGGTCAGCGGTCAACGGTCACCGGCCTACTGGTCAACGGCCAACGGTCACCGGTCAGCGGTCACCGGTCACCGGTCAACGGTCACCGGTCAAACTTCTTAGCCGTTTATTATTATGTATGATTTTCTCGGGCGCTCTGCGCACTCCCAGCTGAGTCCTGCACACAGTTTTCGCCGGCGCTCGGCGCACCCCTAGCTGTGGGTCCCACCGCACACTTTTTCCGGCGCTTGACGCATTTCTAGTTAAGGTCCAACACACTTTTTCTCGGCGCTCGACGTGCACTCACTTTTGGGTCCCACACACTCTTTTCTCCGGGGGCTCGGCGCACTCCCTAGTTGGAGTCCAACACACATTCTCTCGGCGCTCGGCGCACTTACTGGTTGGGGTCCCACACACACTTTTTCTCGGGGCTCGGCGCACTCCTAGTTGGGTCCAACACACATTTCTCATCAGCGCACTCAGTTAGGTCCTTACACTCTTCGGCGCTCGGCGCACTCTCAGTTGGGTCCAACACACGCTCCCGTGGCGCTCGGCCCACCTCCCAGTTGGGTCCCACACATCTTTCCCGGCGCTCGGCGCACCTCCTAGTTGGGTCCTGCACTTTTTCTCGGCGTTCGCACTTTTGAGTTCCACACACTTTTCCCGGCGCTCAGCGCAATTCTACGCCACTTGGGTCCCGTACACTTTCGCCGGTTTCGGCGCCCCAGTTCCAGCGGTCCAACACACTTTTCCCGCTCGCTCACTCCGCAACTGGGTCCCGCATTCTGGTCAACGGGCTCATCAACAATGTCCCGGCTATCGGCGGTCGCGGGTCAACGGTCACCGGTCATCAACGGTCACTGGGCAGCGATCACCGGTCACCGGTCCAGCGGTCACCGGTCACTGGTCACCGGTCACCGGTCAGCGGTCACCGGCCAACGGTCAACGGTCAACGGCCACCGGTCAACGGTTAACGGTCAACGGTCACCGGTCAACTCTTAGCCGTTTATTATTATGTATGATTTTCTCGGGGCTCTGCGCTTTCCCAGTTGGGTCCCTGCACTCGCTTTTCTGGCGCTTGATCACTGTTATCCAGTTGGGTCCTCCCAACACATTTCTCGGCGCTCGGCGCGCACTCCCAGTTGGGTCCCACACAGTTTTCCCGGCGCTCGGCGCACTCCCAGTTGAGCGTCCCGTACACTTTCGCCGGCGCTCCAGGGCACCAGTTTGGTTGGGGTCCAACACACTTTTCCCGGCGTGCCCTCGGGCGTGCAGTCCCAGTAATCCCGTACGCTATCGCCGGCGCTCGGCGCACCTCCCTGAAGTATGGTTCAACACACTTTTCTCGGCGCTCGGCACGCAATCACTCAGAGGTCCCACTACTGACTTTTTCGGGGCTCGGCGCACTCCTAGTTGGGTCCCAACACACATTTCGCACTCGCAAGCGCTCGGCACTCCAGTTGGGTCCCAAACGACCTCTTTCTCCCGGGGCTCGGCGCACCCCTAGCTTGGAGTCCAATACACGTTTTCGGCGCTCGGCCTCCACTCCCAGTTGGGTCCGTACACTTTCGCCGGCACCTCGGCGTACCCCTGGTTAGTTTCCAACACACTTTTTCCGGCGCTTGACGCATTCCCAGTCTGTGAACCCAACCAACACACTTTTCTTTGGCGCTCGGCACTCACTTGGCGTGGTCCTTGCACACACTTTTCCTGGCGCTCGGCTCGCTCCTAACTGGGTCCTGCAACATTTTCTGGTCATCACCGGTCAACGGCTCGGTCACAGTCACCGGTCATCATCAATTGGTCGTCGGAATAATGGTTACCGGTCACCGGTCACCGGTCACCGGTCAACGCCACCGGTCATCATCGGTCACCGGTCAACGTCAACGGTTTCCGTTTATCGTTTACGGCCGGTCACCATCACTGGTCACCGGCCAACGCTCAATTTGGCTGTTCAATGGCCCAACGTCACCGGTCAACCTTTCTAACCATTTGGCTATTATGTAAGGCGATTTTCTCGGGACGCTCGGCGCACCCACTTTGGGTCCCACACACTTTTCAAAGCCTGGCGCACTCCTAGTTGGGTCCGAACACCACTTCTCGGCACGCTCGGCACACTCCCAGTTGTCTCATTTTCCTCATGCTCGGCGCACCCCAGTTGAGTCCTGCACACCGTCGCCGGTGCTCGGCGCACCCTAGTTGGGTCCAACACACATTCCCGGCGCTCGGCGCACTCCCAGTTGGGTCCGGTAATGTTCGCCGGCGCTCGGCGCACTCTAGTTGGATCCAAGATAATTTTTCCGGCGCTTGACGACTGGCTCTGAAGCAACTGAACAGATTTCTGATGTTTCTAAGGTGATTTCCAGTTGGGTCCAACACATCTTTCTCGGCGCTTCGGCGGACTCTCATTGTGTTACACACGCATTTCTGGCGTGGCACCCCATTGTGTCCTAACACTCATTGGCCTTGAGCCGGCGCACTCCCAGCTGGGTCCCACATACACGTCTTCTCGGTCAGGCGCCTGGGTGCACTCCCATTGGGTCCCACACGCTTCGGCGCTCTGCGCACTCCCAGTTGGGTCCCAACATTTCTCGGCGCTCGGCGCACCCCAGTTAGGTCCCACACTTTCGGCGTTTGCACACTGCCCAGCAGTTGGCGCGCCCTCATTAACCACACTGGCGCTCGGCGCACTCCCGCTTGGGGTCCACACATTTCATACCTTTGGCGCACCCCTGTTGGGTCCTGTACACCCTCCCCGGCGCTCGGCACACTCTCAACTGGGTCCCGCACATTCTCTGGTCAACGGTCAACGGTCACCGGTCAACTCTTAGCCGTTTATTATTATGTATGATTATTTTGAAACTTTTTTAAAAACTTTTAAATGACATTGCCGATTCGCTACTTCTACCAACAAGCCAAATTTTCAGAAAATTTCTTTCGAAAATGAGGATTTCCGGAAGCTTTGTGAATGATCGGCAAGTCGGTGTTCACTGATTTGTTGTAGCATCCTGACAACACTCCGCAAAACGACCTTCTGAATCACTCCGCACCAAGCAACGAAATTTTTTTTTGAAAACTTTAAGAAGTGAAAATCAAAACTATAAAATTTTTGGAGTCGGATGTCAAAGGCATCGGAACTAGAAATTGGAAAATCAGAAATTCTCAGAGAACAGATTCTTAGGCAAAATTCACTACCAAGATCATCTAAAATTTCTATCAAAAGAGAATACGCATCGCGTGTAAAAAGCAATCAAGGCCAGTAGCAACCCCCCCGAAAGGTGGCAGCTACCGGCTGTCACTGCGTGGTGACTGAGCCAATCACGTTTCGGCTATCAATATGGACGGGCCGTCCGCATAGAAATGCACAGGCGGCGGTCGGACAGAATGACCATTGCAGTCAGCCACCTGGGAGCAGTGAGCGTTCTTTTTGTTTGCGGAGGTGGCTGGACTGCAAGAAACGGGTGCTGACTTCTGCCTCACCGCCGCAGAGAGGAAAGAGAACAGCGCAGAGCGAAGAGTGAGCTGGGTCGATACCGCGGTCATAGGGTCGAGCACGTCCCGGTGATGACTTTTTGGAGGCAAGTGCTTCCAGCGAAAGGGCAGTGGAGCGCTTGAACCGACCAAAGGTCCGCTGTCCACTTATCACCCCAGCACAGTCGGCGGCCTTTCTCGTTGTCTAGGTGGGCAAGGGTAAATTGGACCCGCCGGTTGGCGGCCATCTGTAGCTCCGCTGCCAGCTGATAGAACGACAGGCGAAACGTCTGGAAGGTTTTTATTGATGTTTAAATGATTCCTGGCGAAGATTAGTGGGAGAGCAACGTCAAATTGTAATGTAGCTGTCATGAATAGCAAGGCTCCCTTATAGAGTTTCACGTGCTTTTGCCCTATGCTAAGTTTAACTTCCAATTCCTAAAAGTTGCTGTAATATTCAACCATTTTCAGATTTTTTTCCAGCAATAATCGCTCACCACAAATAAAATCAGATTTGCTTAGAAAGCCAATTTCTCCGATGAAAGATGAATGAAAAACGGTTTCGCTTTTTCAGAAAATGCATGAAACTTACGTGATCCGCGTGTGTACTATTTAATAAATGCTGTATAAGAGTTCATCTAATTGCGGCTTTTATCTGGAACATCGTTTTCCTCTTCGCTAAATGTTCACTTCTTTCTTATATTGACTAGGAGATGTGAAACAGACTAAGGAGAAAATAGTTCATAATTCAAAAAACTTTGAATTTACCGGTACATTAGACAGACAAAAACACGAGGTTCGCTCCTCGAAAAATCATACCACAAAGTATTATTGTGTATCGTGGTTCTGTGGAAGAGGTCATCGAAACGAAAAATTTCTCAAAATCGTTTTTTTTGAATCTAATATTCTCCCGCTTTGATGATCTCCGGAGAAAAAATCCGGAAATCCGATCATCCAAGGTTGGAAACATATTAAATCTGAAAGATAGACAATTTTGCACGCTCCCGAAAACCCATATTTACCAGATACTGCTAATTTGATCAAAGTTACAATGAATACGAAGAACTGTGGAGGAGTGAATGTAGGAAAACCGAAAGAGTCCCCACACATGGACACGCGGCCTAGTGGTCTAAGGCGCTGTGTTGGGCATCCGTCTCGTAGGCTGGGTGCGGTGCTGGTTCAAATACGTCGACTAGTGAGAGTTTTGCATTCAACGCTACTTCTTCAAGATTGATTCTCGTTCTAAGGTCACTTTAGGAGGCATCTAGTCACTGACTCAGGTTATTGGGCTCTTTAGAGTCACTCACATTGGGGGATTGCTACTGACCAATCAAGAGTGGGTAATGGATTTTTCCTTGTAGAAAATAATTGGCAAATCGTCTGAAAACACAAATAATATTGTCACATTTATACTGCATTTAATATGACTTCGATCATTAGATAAGACTTGATGGTATGATTGTTTTCCAATTAGGAGGAATATGAACAGTATCGAATCCCCCGGGTTTTCACAGGTTCCTGAGCTGTTCTAGGAACCGGAAAAAAATTGATCAAATAATAAAAAATTGAAAAATAAAGAACACAGTCCGATATGGAAAAATGTCACATCGAAGTTGAATTCATATTTCAGAGCACATATAATTTGTAACCGTGATATTTTGAATTCGTGATCAAAAACATGGAAGTATTAACTCGTGGTTATTGAATTCTTTCGCGATGAGAACTAATGAGCACCTGAACTTTCCATTGAAGCTGATTTCGCTCCACGCGTAAGGCCAATCATGTTTGCTGGTGTGATTTTTTTTGGAAAATTGTGAGCAAATTTGAAAGATAGATCAGTTGATTGTGCCTTTCCCAGCTGAGTTAGAATTATTTTTCCTACAAGGAATAGTGTCGAGTGTTTAACAAGTCTTCCAGATTTTGGTGCATATTTCTAGTGAGCTTGAAACGGGGATGAATTGAGTCACAGTAAAAAAAAACTAGAATTAAAAACTATTGAAATTTGAAAAATGGCTTGTCAAACTTGAGAAACGTCGAAATGTCCTGAGAAAATTTCGAACTCCAGACTGTCAGCTGCAACTGACTTCTTTTGATTTTGTTATTCAAACATACAGATTTCAGTCCTTGAATACCGACTTCTTTACTCATTATCGAGATCGGCCATGCGATTTTTTTATTGAAAATGAGTCAGCATTCCACGCGAAATGCATCAACTTCTAAAGTGTGATTTTTTTCGGTAGAAAGAAGTTAAAAAATTATTATTGCTTATTCGTGGAAGGCTCTATAGAACTAAATTAAGTCCGTCCTCTCAAGAATTAAATCCTGATCCGAAACAAATTACTCGTACTTTCACACAAGCTTATAGTGATCTTGAAACGCAGATTAATTGATCCAATTGAGAAAATTTTTTGTATAAAACCAAGCAATCACTTAAAACAATGACGCCTCAGAGTTGAGAAACGTCAAAATTAACCTAGAGTACTCAGAACTTCTGAAACAAGGTGTTAACAAGCAATCCGCTAGTAACGGATTGTCCCCGTACCGAACGCGAAGCAAGCAGAAGCTAACACGCGAAGCAAGCAGAAGCTAACGTCAAGCAAGCAGAACCTTACGTTAGGTAGGGGAACGAGTGGAACCATGCACCAAAGCGAGCGGAAGCAAACGCGAAACAAGGAGAAGCTAACGCTGAGCGAGCGGAAGTTAACGGGAAGCAAGCAGAAGCTAACGCTAAACAAGCGGAGGCACCACCAAGCAAGCGGAACCCACGATAGGGCGGAAGGGGCTGAATGAGAACCACGTGCGCCAAAGCATGCGGAATCATGAGCGAAGAGAGCGGAATCTCACCCTATGCAGATGTAGCGAGGGAAACCTCATGGTACGTCCATCGAAAAAGAGGATAGTTGAAATACCTTAGTTAGCAGCGCATAAAAAATACGATGATTAGTATTTTCTGACTACCAATGCATTTCGAATTCGAGTAACCACGGAACCGCTACCTTATACTGTCTATGAGTCAAATCTTCTACCTTTGATCATAACCGCAGATACATGAAGATAAATGAAGTTCGCCTTTACTCCACTTCTACGAATCATGTAACTGGCGTAACATTGATTTCCCATATGTTTATCTCAGAAAACTCGCAAATAACAACTGGTTTTACTGGGGGAGAATTAATTAAGGGGATATCTTAAAGACAGTGTTTACGATAAGTAATCGTTTTTCTGCTTTCCCGCCTATCTTGAAGACGGGACCATGCTGGGATTCCAATGATGTTTTTGGAATCGCACGGACCCTTCTAGGAACGGGAGTTATGATCCCTCAGAAATTGAGCTAGGGAAAATGCTGTACGAGTTGTCCTAGGCTTGTAACTTCCCGTCCTTCGCAGCCGATGTATGCGAGCTGACCTGAGTAAAGAGAGAGGTTGAGAGAATGAAGGGTAAAGAACGGGGCTATTGATCTGAAACCATCGCTCATCTCTCAATCTCGAGCATTCATTTGTTCACGAGGGTGAGCGTGGAAAGTGCATCTGGGTGTGACGAGCTTTAACGGGTGTCCAACTTTTGGGGGCCGTAGGGACCGTTCCGGAGCTCATTTTTCTCAGTTTTTTTCAACATTAGGTTGCGCTAGATCCCTGCAGCTGCTGATCTCCCACCAAAAATCAGACATGGTTTTTATCGTGGACACTGCCTTTAAGGTAGCTGGAGTCGAACGCAGAACTCAGATATCAGACAAGGACTCGAGGGTTTTAACGAAATTTGAATATATTATGTTGCTACAACGCATGGAAAATTCAGTTACGGACCCGAGTAATCAATTGTATTTTTAGCCGGTTAAAAACGTTCTTTGGAAGACAAATTTTTAGGTGTGATACAATCGATTATTCAAAGACCGTTTTTAGCCGGTTGAAAGATTGAAATTGATTACTTAGGGTCCGTGACCAGGTTTTCCGCATGTTGTAGCAACGCAAAACTCCGTTATTATTCAAATTTCTGTTAAATACTTGTAAATATTTCCACAGCTATCGATTTTTTCATGGACCCCAACCTATGTAGTGTACTGTTCGGCTTAAAGCTGCGTCCATGAAACTTTGGGTGCGTTTTCACATCCGCATAGTCAATAATTTGATCAGCGCGGAATTCTCTCTAAACTGAGCAGAAAAACTGAATAACGGTTCTGAGTTCGGATTGTGCCTTTAAAGGCACAGTCCAACCTCAGAGTCGGTTTTCTATTTTTCTGTCTATCTTGAAAACTGTCCCACGCTGATTTCAATGATGTCTCTGGAATCGTTGAAGACCCCCTGGGAACGGAGTTATGGCCCCTCAAAAATTGAGCTACGGAAGCATGGTGGACGAGTTGTCCGTGGCTTATAACTTCCGTCATTTGCAACCGCTGTATGCGAGCTGACCTGAATGAAGAGAGAGGCTGAGAATGAAGGGAAGAACGGGGCTTCTGGTTGGAAAGCATCGGTAACCTCGCCACTGGTGAGCTCGAAAGATCGTAAAAGGGGCGTGCCAAAGTGGCTTCCATGTGGGCGCCCTGGGGTGGCTTCCTCCTATCATCCGCTTATTCCGGAGGAATTGAGAGCTCGCACTTGGCATGTGGTATACGGGGTGGTCTACTTCACAATTATGTGGGAATCTCAAATTTCGTCCCTGAGCTTGGACTGTGCCTCTTTAAAGGCAGTGTTCACGATGACCTTCGTTCCCGAGTGAGTTGCACTCCAAAACAATACGTTGGCGTCCAAGTCTTTATCGAAATTACGAAGAAACGGTGAGAAACGCGCATCAAAACGTCGCATTTCAGTGACACACACTATTCTTAAACGATAAACCAGCCGTCCAGCGGGCTCCGCCCGCCTGATGACTGATGGGGGCTTTCTGCCCCAGACCCCTCGAATTTCCGCCCTGGGCGGTGGAAATTATCAAGCTTGTCTTTGCATACATAGAATCGGCTCAGGAATACCTGTGCCTCAATATTTTTTGTTGTAGACATAAAGTTTGCCTGCCGCACATGTGGACACATGGAAAGGCGGACAGCGGCAAATTATAGCGAGAAAAGCAATAAATCTGGTTCAGTTGTGGAAGCACACAAATTCAATCCGGAAGTGCGGCAAATCCTGTAAATTAGCGTTACCTCGAGCTCGTGCTCGAAGACATTCTTCTTTCTGCGGCGTCTCAGAAAAATCAAAAACATGTTACTTGTAATGAGCAATGCAACTTACTTGAATGTCTCAAGTAACTTACATTTATATTACATGTAACATACATTTATATTACATGTAACTTCCACTTATATTACATGTAAGTTAGCACTTATGTTACATGTAACTTACATTCGAATTCTTCACTATGGGTGGCCATCACGTGACGCAGACGACACGCGACACAGAGGGCGCATCCCAGATCACACACTACGCAACAAAAAGCTACCTCAAACTTGGGTAATTGGAATCCAACAGGAACGCTGTCTTAAGCCTGACCTCGCGAGTGTGTCGTACATCCCCTGGTAAATATCTTCTAGGCCGATTCAAGTTACTTCTGCGACTAATATTGTGCCATTTATGTTACATGTAACATATCAGAGACGCACCTCTCACGCAGTGTCTTCTCAGATATCGAAAACAAAGTTACTTGTAACATATCTGAAGCTTGATGTAAAGTTACTTGCGACTTTATCTTAAATCATTTAAGGTTACATGTAACATTAATCGGAGGCGCACCCTCCACGCAGTATCCCGCCGATATGTTACATGTAACTTGAATAACCTGAGATAAGTCGCAAGCAACTTACATCGGCTCAGATATGTTACAAGTAACTTGTTTTTCGGCCCTTTTGTTATGCAAAATTTTCAAGTAAGCTTTCATTTTTCTGAGGTCCTGAGCATTGCTACGTTGTACCAAGGCTTACTTTCTACGCGTCCAGAGCACTCCTCCTGAGGTCGGGCACATCTCTTCTACAGGCGCACTCCTCACATGTGTGGTCCCACACACTTTTCATGGCGTTTCTGGCGCCCATGTACATGGGTCCCGCGCACACTTTCTATGGTGTCCGGGCGCACTCTAGCATGGGTCCCGGCATCACTTTATGGCGTCCGGCGCACTCCTGAAATGGATTCCGCAGACATTCTATAGGCGGTCCGGCGCAACTCTCACAGGGGTCCCGCACACTTTCTATGGCGTACGGTGCACTCTTTGCATGGGTCCTGTACAACTCTTTCGGCGTTGGGCGCACTGCCGCTGGTGTCCCGCTCACTTTCTTCGACGTCCCGGTTCGGTTCTTTTGGGCTTACCCTTTGTAAAACACACAAAAGTTCTGGGTAATTACAAAGTGCACACCGTAAACTGACGGATCGAGATCGGACTGACTGACCGGACTGACTGACTGACTCGACTCACCTGGACTGATCGACGGACTGGATCGACGGACGGATCGGTTTGATCACGGACGGATCGGACGGACGGACGGACGGATTGTGATCAGCGACGGACGGACGGACGGACGGACGGACGGACGGACGTGGACGGACGGACGGACGGACGGGACGGACGGACGGATCGGATCGCGACGGACGGACGGACGGACTGGTGATTTGGACGGACGACGGACGGACGGACGGACGGACGTGACGGACGGACGGGACTCGACGGACTGACGGACGGATCGGACGGATCGGACGGACGGACGGACGGACGGACGGAAGGGACGGACGGACGGATCGGACGGACGGACGGACGATCAACGGACGGACGGACGGACGGGATACCGGATCGGACGGACGGACGGATCGGACGGGACGGACGGACGGACGGACGGACGGACGGACGGTAATTTACCGGACGGACGGACGGACTGATTTCCGACTGACTGACCTGACTGACTTGACTGACCGACCGGACCGGACCGGACGGACGGACGGACGACGACGATTCGGGACGGACGGACGGACGGACGGACGCATTGACGCAACGGACGGGACGGACGATGACGGATGGACGGATCGGACGGACGGCTGACGGACGGGATTGACTGACGGACGGACTGACTGGACTGACTGACTGACTGACGGACGGACGGACGGACGGACTGGACGGACGGACGTGACGGACGGACTGACTGACTGGACTGACTGACGGAATCGGACGGATGTGACCAATGGACGGACGGACGGACTGGACTGACTGGACTTGACCGGACGGACGGACACGACGGACGGACGTGGACGTGACGGACGGACGGTACGGACGGACGGTAAGTGACGGACGGACGGATATCGGACGGACGGACGGACGGACTGACTGACTGACTCGGACTGGACGGACTGATTCGGACGGACGATGATTGGACGGACGGATTGCACGGACGGAGATTTGACTGGAATACCGGATCGACGGACGGATACTTAATGAACATGGACGGAATGGACGGACGGACGGATTTGGACGGACGGACGGATCGACGGACGGGATCGGATCGGATTGACTTGGATTATCTGGACGGACGGACGGACGGACGGTGGGACGGACGGTGGACGGATTTGAATGGATCGGACGGGCGGCGGACGGACGGACGGACGGGTGACGGACGGATTTGACGGACTTTGACGGACGGACTGGATCTGGACGGACGGACGGACGGACGGATCTATCGAATGGCTTGGACGGACGGACGGACGGATCGAGATCGGACGGATCATATTTTGGACGGAGAATGGACGTGCGACGGACGGACGGACGGACGGACGGACGGACGGACGATGGAATCTGGACGGACGGACGGTGAATGGACGGACCATTATCATCGAATGGACGGACGGACGGACGATGGTGGACGGACGGACGGACGGACGGACGGGATCATCATGACCGGACGGACGGACGGACGGACGGACGGACGGATCGGACGGACGGACGGACGACGACGGACGGACGGATTCTGGACGAGACGGACGTGATCGAATTTAATGGAATGGAATGGTCTATTCATTGACGGTCTGGAATGAGAATCGGACGGACGGACCCATCGGACGGACGGACTTGGATCGGACGGACGAGGATTTATTTTATTTTTGACGGATCGGACGGACGGACGTGACGACGATTTACGACTGGACGGTATTATTTGACGGACGGATCAGCGGACGACGGACGAATGAGGCGGACAATGGACGTGACGGACGGACGGACGGACGGACGGACGGACGTGGACGGCACGGATTTAATGACGGACGGATCGGACGTGGACGAATGATTCGACGGACACAGACGGACGGACGGACGGACGGATCGGACGGACGGACGGACGGACGGACGGACGGACGGACGGACGGACGGACGGACGGACGGACGGACGGACGGACGGACGGACGGACGGACGGACGGACGGGCGGACGGACGGGCGGACGGACGGACGGACGGACGGACGGACGGACGGACGGACGGACGGACGGACGGACGGACGGACGGACGAACACCACTCTCCTTTATTACTATGGAATGACCAGTTGTCCGATTGCATGAACATGTTCACGGTGGTTGTCACCGGTGAAAAAAAGGGATTAATCAAAAATGGAAGAATATTTCAGGCAAAGCAGAATTATTTGGGGTCCGAAGGAGAGAACGGAGCAACAGAAAAAGAATAATTGCAAAAGACTGGACCACAAAAGATTTCATTCTCATTCCAATGAGAAAAAAAGGTGGGGTAAGAGTGAAGGATTTGGTGCGCTTCTGAGACGTTTTTTCTCAATTTCTACCTCATTTCAGTTCTACCCGG
This sequence comes from Aplectana chamaeleonis, assembly GCA_029168955.1. Classification (NCBI taxonomy): domain Eukaryota; kingdom Metazoa; phylum Nematoda; class Chromadorea; order Rhabditida; family Cosmocercidae; genus Aplectana; species Aplectana chamaeleonis. Next base: position 2,232,037 of record JAPDOI010000050.1, on the reverse strand, counting down.
TGACCAAACAATCGATTTAGCGATTAATATCAAAATGGAAGATTAACGTGAACACTGCCTTTAAGCTGAGCCCTTGGAAGATGTGATTCTGATGTTTTTAAAATTTTTAAAGCTCGAGATCTGAGTTTTGTGTTCAACTCGCCTATTTTGCTATATCTTATGCTATATCAGGCCAAAAAAGGGCATTAAACATTCTGATAACATCAACATCAGAGAGTGAGAAATGAAAAGGAAACCGCACGACTGCTAATGAACGAAGCAAAAAACGACGAATCGATGAGCAGGCATTGCTATAGAGCCGAGTCGCACCTGCAAGATAGCGTGTCAACTTCGTGCAAAGCTGCTGGAACGGTTCGGCAACTCCCATAGGCTGCTTGCACGGTGCTTTACGTGCCTAAGGCTGGTTGCACGGAACCGAAGCTGGTTCGCACCCTACCGATCCACGATAAGGAGGCTTGCACGGAACGAAGTGTCAGTGAGCTGGTTAACACCGTACAATAAGCTGCTGGAACGCTTCGAAAACCCCCAGTAAGGCTGCTTGCTCGGTGCTTCTTGGGTCGTCTACACTGAGAAAGCTCGCTTGCACCATACCAAGACGCGAATAACGTATTTGCAACACGTTATTCGAAACGAAGTGGCTTTTAGCGTGTTGACAACCTGTTTCAAAAGTTCTGAGTAGGAATACCTACTATGGGCTAATTTTCTGCTCTAACTTGCAACTGGGCTTGCGTCATGAGAACTAACGACCACCTGAATTCTTTAATGATTAATGAAAATGAGTGCGCACCCCGCTTATAATACATGAAGTTCATGAATCCTTTTTTTAGAAGTATGTCGTATGCAAATTCGAAGACGATTTAGTACATAGAAGACTTTGATCTTTTAAGATTGTTCTTTAATGAGAAAAAATGTGGAAAGGACCAAAATCTTTCAGGTTTTCACGAATGAGCGTAGTGAGCTTGAGCGGGTATCAATTGATTCGAATGGGATTGAAAATTCAAAGATTTAAAAATATTTGAATTTGAAAAATGTCGTGTCAGAGTTGAGGAGCACCAAAAAATTGTCAGAATGTTTCATATTCCACATTATGTATACTGCCTTTATTCGGGAGTGCACAAGTTTCCCTTTTCACCCGCACTCGCCATTACAGTAATGCAGCACTGCGGCGCGGTCTGTGACGAGCCCGTTCTCTCCCACTCCATGTGGCAGGCATCGAATTTCGCATGACCACCGTTCATTCGTCCGCACGACCGGCGATCATGCTTACAAGGGAAGTGTTTAGAGTGGAAAACGCATCTGCGAAAACGACCAGTGTCGTTAGTATCTCTTCTGGCTCAATAGACAAAATGCGCTGTATCCCGCCCCGAGCTGCAGGTTCGAACAAGTTATGAGCATTTCTTAAGCCTCGCGAAAAGGCAAGGGTACCCATCAGGCATTTTTTTTGCGAGTTTTCAAAAAAAAATTTTGGGATTTAGCCCAAAACTTGTATGTAGGGGTAATCTAGGGTGGTGAACACGAAGAGTCCGTTTGTCGAAAATCTGAGGTTAACTGTAGGTTACGGTAGGTAACATGTCATTTAGGGGGCAAAAGCCACCTTAGTCTTTTGAAAATCGACAAACGGACACTAAATTCGTGTTCTCCACCCCGAATAACCCCCGTATACAAATTTTGAGTAAAATCTGAGATTTTGACCAAACTACCGTATACCCACCGTAATCTACCGTAATTTGCTAAAAATCGATAAACGGACTCCAGATTCGCGTTCAGCACACCAAATAACCCTCAGAAGCACCATTTGAGCAATATCTACCGTAGCACTCCGAAAATCTCGGAAGTGGCGTTTTTCCCTCGAAATTTTCCCCGGTAGGGAAGCTTCGAACGAAATTAGCCGAAAACTGTGGAGAATCGACTAATAAACTACAGATCCGTAATCCGCGCCCCAAAAAACCCTCCTGGGAGAATTTCAAGTCAAATCTGGAACATTTTTCTGTAACGCTTCCAGAGCCCTCTAATCGGTACAAATATTCGCCCAACCGAAAATCCGTACAAGTCCAAAACGCTGTCAGTCTGGACAAAGTATGGAAAATGCGCCTTCACCCAATTTTAGCTCAGGGGGTGATTTTGGGTGCTGAACACATTTATGGTGTCCGTTTCCAAATTTCCGAAAGATTAATACCCTTTTTGGAGGGTACAAAAAGCACAAAAAACGACCTTTTTAAGCTTGTAACTTCTTGGAACCTGTAGCTCGGGGCTGGATACTGCGCAGTATTACTATTGAGCCCGTAGAAATACTTACCATACTAGTTGTTTTGGCAGATGCGTTTACCACTCTAAACACTTCCCTTGTTAGAGATGGTGAACTTTTGAATTTTTTTCGCCGCCTTGTGTTGTTTCGATGATAATTTAAATGTCCTCGTAATGGGATGCGGGTAAATGATCCATGAATTCGAAACAGTAGACAAATGTTCAAGAAGAAAGTTTTTTTTGGTAAAAAAAGAGAACATATGTTTTCTTAATGTCTTGGTAGCGCGAAGGATTCTGCAAAGCTTCATGTATACCCTAGCCTTTAGCCAATACGATGAAATTTGAATTGTCGCCGAAACAACTGAAAACGGCGGAGAAAAAAATGAAGAAGCCCACCGTCTCTGAGCATGATCGCCGGTCATACGGACGACTGGACGGTGGTCATGCGAAAGTCGATGCCTGTCGCATGGGGTGGGAGAGAACGGGCTCACAACTGACCGCGCTGCAGTGGGCCATTACTGTAGCAGCCCGTGCGGGTGACAAGGGAGGCTTGTGCACTCCCGAATAAAGGCAGTGTATAACTCGCAACTGACTTATTTTCATGTTTTTGAATATTTTATGCCTTTTTATGGCATGGTATATGATCACAAGTTATCACAAGGTAGCTGGGCTGAACGCAAAACTCAGAAGTCAGGCTAGGTTAGAGGGTCCACGAGGCACCTGCTGACAAAATCTGAGCCAAATCGGTTCAAAACTAACAAAGTCAGATCGGCGAATGCTTAGCGAAAAATCCTGTTGTTCGTGGTGTAACGTGTTCCTGCTTCCTGCTTCCTGCTTCCTGATCAGGGGTGTGCGGCAATTGCCGTTTGCCGATTGCCGTTTGCCGGCCATTTCTGGGGTTTGCCATTGCCGTTGCCGTTTGCCGAAATTTTCGTCCAAAATGGCGAATTTTTGGCAAAAATGCGTTAAAACTACGGGATTTACCCTCACCACCATTTCTGTATTGGTCAGCGATTCGAAGCTGCTACAAATAATTGTTTTGAATAGTTTCAGCTACTAGTTCCAGTTCATATAATGTGTAATTTTACCCATTAAATCGGTGAAAACATTGATAGCTCTTGCGCAAATGATAGAAGAGTTTGACTAGGTCTCCCGACTTTTCTCTCAAGAAGAACTAAGTTTGACTCGGTCATGGCCTTTAAAATCCTAACCGGTAAAACGCCCGTACTGTCAAGCAAAGTTTCCAATCTCACATCCTCCAGAACTAGAAGAGAACGCCACAAGCTCAGAACTATGAAAACCAAACCCCAAATTAGAGCCAATTTTTTCTCCCACAGAACGAATTCATGTATGATCTATTATTGAAAGAAACAATTCTCCTTAACTTTCTTTAATTCTCGCCCTCGTCACAACGAATGAAGATAGACTGACGAAAAAATCATGACGAGGTAACCAGAGAAGCTCGTTCAAGTTCTAAGTTGTTTGGGAGCCTCATAGTGTCTTTTCTCAATCATCAAACTCTTGGCACCTTAGAAATGCCAAAATTGCAAAGAAAAGCCTTTTTCCAGAAGCTTACCGATTCCTGCAAGCTCCGAGATTTCATACCAAGCGGTGTCAAAGTTGTAGCGTAGGAGCAGCCTTTTTCAGACACATGAACCCGTTGAGAACTCGTGTAACCGCTTATTGTCGGTTAGTGGGCTGATGGTAATAATTGTGGGGGTTTCCTAAACAGGCAGCAGCGACCTTTATCCACATCTTTTATCGCACCGAATACTCAGGAAGTTTGCACATTGAGGCATGATGAAACTCGTAAAGAACCTCCACTGGTAAAACAGTGTGATAAAACACCTATGGATAAATTGTCGCTGCTGCCTATTTAAAGGCAGTAGTCACGATGAAAAACGTTATCGAAAAAACTACAAAAATCATCTCAGATCAATAACAGCTCAAAAACTATGAAGGTAGCGCGGTGAAAAACGGGCTAGAATTAGAGTTATTAAGACCCTAAACTTCCAGTTCGTGCACACGTGCACAGAATGATCATAGTCTCATGCCAAGCAGTCCAAAAGCATCGACAAGGAAGAAATAAATGCAAATTTACCTCATAAAACAGTTGAACAATGAAAGCAAGCACTTCAGTCAATGTTTTTGAATAGATGTGTACATAAATCCGAAGGTTCATTGATTGAAATTCAATTTCAAGCCAGCTGATGTTTTTGATACTATAGATCATCGATGCCGATGATGTGTGATGGGCCCGTCCACCATTAAAAGACAAGGAAGTTGTGGCTTCAAATTTGGCCTAGAACAGCGTTTTTTCGCAATTTTCTCTTATAGGTTCTACTACTCTATACCCAGAAAGGGGTTCAGAGAGGAAAAGAAGACGAGCATATTTGAGCGCGACCACTGCCTTTAAGTTTTCTTATGATTGTGAGAGGAAATTGATCAATTCTGTTAAAGCTTTGCCCGTTTTTTTTTAAATTGAACAATGTTCACAGCTCTTCACAAAACTATGAAGATCAGGAATGCATCGATGTTAGCAATGTTCACGGCAGTAATCAAAGGCGGTGTTCAATTATATTTTCGATTTCGAGTTCATCAACTGAAACGAAGGGTTGACTCGATTGCAGAGCTGAGTTTGTTAAGCAATGGTGTAAAGAACAAAAAATGAAAAATCCTAAAAGGCAACGATTGAAACCGCATTTACCGTTTTATCAGAAATTGAAAGATCCAAAGTTCATTGTAACTACAATGTCGAAAACCGTCTTAAAACGAGCAACCACTGGCAGTATACAGCCCCGAAACTTGAACATAGTGTGCCCCCCCCCGCACCTACTTCCTCGATAGCTACAGGGAAAGTGGGTGGGGCGAGCACACCACATTCAAGATTGGGACCGTGTAGAGTGATTTATTGCTCGCTTTTAGTTAGCCGATATTGTTGTTGTAATTGGCCTCGTGCCGGCTTGTAGGCCGAATACACGGAAAGGAAAGCGCCCAAGGGCAGTCCGGCTGACTAAATGCACTGCGCGCGGCATTCCAGACGTGAGCGCAGCGGCTTTCTGTCGCCCGCGCTGTACCCGTCATACTCTGACTAAGTGCTCTCTTTCTGTGTGTTCGATCAACGTGCCCCTCGGAGCTCTTGCCTTTCGGTGGAGATCCAAAGCCTGCTTTTATCGTGAGCACTGCACTTAGCTAGACTAGTCTCATTCCACTCCTGTAGCCTCACAAAGGAAACCACTCAATAGTAGTTTGAAGTGAACGAAATGAAAATCTTGAGGTTGCTGCCCGCCCACGGATTGCCTAGGCTGGGTCACGCTGACCGCAAGCCCCTTTCAAAGTATGTGAATCCTTTGCGGGTCAATCACATTTTGCACTTCTCAAAAAGACGCCCAACCTTTGGATTTTCAGCCATGATTTGTACGGAAACTTTGATTGTGGGGAAGGGAATCAACAGAATTATCTCCGGCGAGGGATAGGGTAAGGATTTTTCAAACTCGATAGCGACTCCTATACAGAACACATCCAGAACAGCGCTACTGGCGGTTCATGATCACCTGGGGCTTTCAAGTAGCTTCGATACATGGGATTTCCCCTTCCTGTAAAGGCTAGTGAAACGTCAGGCACATAGTAACTGGCAGATATTGCATGGAATACCACATGACTAAACAAATGTTGGTGTATTATAGCACAAAACAGTTTTTGCCGTTTGCCGTTTTGCCGTTTGCCGGCCATTTTCGGGGTTTGCCGTTGCCGTTGCCGTTTGCCGAAATACGAAACTCCTTTGCCGCACACCCCTGTTCCTGATTCCTGATTCCTCGTGCGTTACGCACCCTTAGTAGTGGCCACTGCCAGTGATCGCAGGCGATCAACTGGGTAGGCAGGTGAGTTGGTATGTGGACAGATGCTCAGACAGCAAGTGCGGGCGGATCGCTGGCTTCTGGCGGGCGGATCGACATCCCCCCGCCATCCGCCCGTCATTAGCCAGCGATCCGCCCACCATTAGCCAGCCATCCACCCGCCGGTAGCCAGCGATTTGCCCGTCACTAACCAGCGATCCGCCCGGCAGTTGTCATCGATCCACCCGCCAGTTATCAGCGATCTACCCGATAGTTGTCAGCGATGTACCCGTAATTTGAACCCCTTCTCCTCTTGATCCCTTGATTCAGGGACCAATTCTCAAAGACACAGTCCAACCTCGAAATCGATTTTCTGTTCCCCTTCTTATCTTGAAGATGGTCTCACGCTGATTCCAATGATGTCTCTCTAATCGTACAAGGCTCCCTGGGAACGGAGTTGTGGCCGCTCAAAAAGTGAGCTGCGGAAGAATGATCGACGAGTTGTCCGAGGCTTTCAACTTCCGTCATTTGCAACCTATGGACGCGAGCCGACCTGAATAAAGAGGGAGGCTGAGGATGAAGGGAAGAACGGGGCTATTGATCGGAAATCATAACTCATCTCGCCACTGTTCAACTCGAAAGATCGTAAAGGTGCGTTCCAAAGTGGCTTCCTGGTGTGGGCGCCCCAGATTGGCTTCCTCCTATATCTCGCTTATTCTGTGGAATTGAGAGCTCTCACTTGGCAGGTGTTATACGGGGTGGGTCTACTTCATAACTATGTGGAAACCTTAGATTTGGCCCCTGAGCTTGGACTGTACCTCTAAGCGCCTATGACGCAGTGTTAATCAACCCAAAGAGTAGACTACCAAAACATGTTGAGGAAACCTGGGCCAAAAAATCCGGTCAAAAACTTTTTACTGCCGAAGAAGCTTCCCCGTTGCCCTGAAGTTTGTGCTGCACCCTGGACCCCAACCGGCGTATAGTCGACAACAGATCGCCTTGATATTTTGCTTTCCTTATTGTTTCTTGGCGCAAAGCCGATGTGCCTATGTTATACATAACTTGCGTGCACCGAGTTTGCGCCAAGTCACAATAAGAAACGCAAGGTATGTGGGCGACCCATGCCGGCCGTACTTCTGCATACCTCAGTACTGCTCATCTACTGCCTTATACCCACACAATAATGCATCAATTCGTTCACCCCGTCTCGTGTCTCATATTCTACCCTTTAATGTTGAAAACTTAACAATTTTTCTGTGGACGTTGGTTCACGACAGATTGACCCACAGGTGTACGATAGGCCTCTTCGAACACCAGACACGGCAGTTGGTCAAGCTCTTCAAAAATTGAATGCAATGCACCAATCTCTCAAAAGAATTACGTCTAGCCCGCCCCGCAGTGTCCGAACAGGAGTGACATAGTGCTCCGCATTTGCAGATAAGGTCTGTTGCACCACGCAGCTTACAAACAATTTTGCTGGGACCTAAATGATAGTGCCGTGATCCCGTACACCCAGCTCTAGTATACCCGAGCTGCTCGCTGCAACTGCGGTTGTTTGCAGCTGCGGACCCAAAGTTAACTCCGATTAGGGCAGTAGAGATTTGGAGCTCATCAGCTGCGCTATTAGTGTACTTTGCGGTTTGATTGTGCTCTAATATGGGGCGCAGGTTGGATATTGTGGAATCATTCACGCGACCATCCTTTCAGGGCGCCAGTTCACAATTACCCTGAAAGGTTCTGTGGCCATATCCATGAAACTACGGAAGCCTCCCGGAAGGGTTCCTATAACCAGCCAGTGTATGCGTTGGGCGAACTTTGGACCTTCCCGTGAGGCTCCCGTTGTTCCATGAATACGGACAACTAACTAAATTGCGCCAAAACGTGTTGCTAGCTACAACTAGTCGCATTTTCACCTTTTGGCAAATGAAGTAAAATCACATCGTGCTAGAGCGAATAGTTTGGTTCACACGGCACTTTCACAAGGTTAGTAAGGGCTCCCTACATTGCCTAAGTTCCAGAAAAATCTGCATTGTGGGTCTCGAAATAATAAAATTCTATTTACTATGCGTTCCTGACTAAAGGTTGGCCCAAACTTGGTTCACCTATGTATCAGCATATGGCACCGAGCTTGCGCCAACGTTTACTAGGGAACAGAACGTCTCACTAGGATCCATGCCGACCGTACATTTCAAATGTCGTAATTCGACTTCTTTGAAACTCGGACTTTCGGGTGTACATACTCAGGTTTTCACACTCTTACCTTTCGTATCCTCCCATAGAAAAAGATGTGGGCAGTCACGGTCCACACATCCAAATTGGGGAGCCTCATCACTCGAATTCAACACTGCGCCCACACAGATGGCCTGCACGCTAAACCGGGACACCGCCTGCACGCCGACACGCGACGCGGCCGGCATAGCGATACTCGATGCGGCCGGCATCCCGACACGCGGTGCGACGGCTGCGCCCAACCTCTATTGGGGCCTTCACCGGGTTTGAAGGACCTCCAGATGGTGGATAGGGTTGATGCACAGCAAACTTTTGTAACTGAGCCGAGGACGCCGAAACTGGGAGAATTCAAGAATACGTACACTAATGAGCTAAATACGATGTAAGCATTATAAGATCACTCAACAATTAAGCAACATCAATGAAAAACCGACATATAGAAGTGAAGAACAATAGAACTACTATGACACTGAAGTAGAGATGACGGATGGGGCTCTATCGCGTGGTAGTGGATCAATAAATGAACTCCAATCCACTCATCATTGATTGACCAGTATCACCGTGTAACATTTGAGCGGGCGGATCGCTGGCTCTCAAAGCCCTGGCGGGCGGATCGCTGGCAGGTTGCGGGCGGATCGCCGCTTTAGAGCTTGCCGGCGATCCGCCCGCTCGCGTGATCAAGTTTCCCAGGTGCCGCTATCCGCTCGCCAAAACGCAGCGATCCGCCCGCAAGGGCTTTGATAGCCAGCGATCTGCCCGCCGAGGCCACGATGAGCAGCGATCCGCCCGCAACTTGCCGGCGTACCGACCGGAGAGGCCTTGACTGCCAGCGGTCAGTCCGCTCCTGTTGTCTGAGTTGACTAACAAGTTTGATATTTACTGTTCATCATCAGTTACTTTACTTCACTTCTTAGTGCTTATCATATCAAGTGATATTATCAGTTGGTAGATGAAATCGCTAAAACACGTTGTGAGCTATAATTTTCGATGGGAAGGGACTGGGAAAGTGACGAACAAGTTTGTTACTTACTGTTTACCGTTTATTTCTTTACTTCACTTCTTACTGCTTATCATATCAGGCGATATTATCAGTTGGTAGATCAAATCGCTTAAACACGTCGTAGGCCGTACTGTTGATGGGAAGGGACAGGGTAACTGACTAACAAATTGATAGTGACTGTTTACCATTATTTTCTTTCCTTTACTTTTTACTGCTTATTATATCAAGTGATATTATCAGTTGGTAGATCAAATCGCTAAAACACGTTGTATTCTATACTTTTCGATGGGAAGAGACTGGGAAAGTGAATAACAAGTTTTTTCCTTACTGTTTACCATTGATTCCTTAACTTTACTTTTTACTGCTTATCATACCAAGTGATATTATCAGTTGGTAGATCAAAGAGCTAAAACACGTTGTAAGCTGTACTTTTCCGTAGGGAAGGGACAGTGGAAGTGACAAACAAGTTCGTTACTTTCTGATGACGTCATCAAAGTGCATGGGGCATGTGATGAAATCATCCGGACGTCGTGCCACGTACATGGGGCATCTGATGACGTCATCAGGACGTCGTGCCAAGCTCTTGCCAAGCACATAGGGCATCTGCTGACGTCATCAGGACGTCGTGCCAAGTACATAGGGCATCGGCTCACGTCATCGGGAGGTCGTGCCAAGGTCTTGCCAAGTACATAGGGCATCTGATGATGTCATCAGGATGTCGCGTAAAGTACGTAGGGCATCCGATGACGTCATCAGGCAGTCGTGAAAAGCGCATAGGGCATCTGATGACGTCGTGTAGAGTGAGTACCGCTTCATTTATAGCGTGCACAACAAGTTTTTACTTGCTGATTATTATGGCAATCCATGCTATTTGGAAAATGTTGAAGAATTTACAGAGATATTATACTGTAATATCAATGAAAAGTGAACAATTCTATGAAAAAGGGGTCTTCGAAGCGAAAGAGGTTTGGCTGGCGTCAGAAACGTTCCAACAAAAAGGGAACACTATGTAAGTAGAATGAGGAGAGTCTACAAAAAGTGAACAATATTCACTGAGAGTAGTTTTCTTCGTCAACTCTTCTTAAAGGCAGTGGTCACGATGAAAAACGCTATCGAAAAAACTACAAAAATCAGCTTAGATATAAAACAGCTCAAAAACTATGAAGGTAGCGCGGTGAAAAACGGGCTGGAACTAGAATTAATAAGAACCTAACTTTCCAGTTCATTCACACGTGCACAGAAAGATCACAGTCTCATGCCAAGGATTCAAAAATCATCGACACTCAGAGGAAGAAATAAATGCAAATTAACCTAATAAAACAGTTGAACAATGAAAGCGAGCACTTCAACCAATGTTTTTGACTAGATGTGTACATAAATCCAAAAGATCATTGATTGAAATTCAATTTCAAGCCAGCTGATGTTCTTGATATTAGAGATCATCGATGCCGATGATGTGGGGTGGACTCGTCCGAAATCAAAAGACAAGAAAGTTCAGGCTTCGAATTTGGTCCAGAACAGCGTTTTTTTCGCGATTTTTTCTCATAGGTTCTACTACTCTATACCCAGAAAATGGTTTAGAGAGGAAAAGAAGACGAGCATATCTGAGCGCGGCCACTGCCTTTAACAGCGAGAACAGACCGTTGTTGTATTTTACGAGAAAGAGTTTAGTGTTTTTCGGGAAAGGGCTTCTTTCCGTTTCACGAGATTTTACGGGAATACTCTTGCTCAATGCTGTATTTCTATTCTATAGTTTCGCTTCTCCTTACTGCTAGACCTAGCCGTCTGTCTAGGTCTTTTCGACATCATCTTCTATTCTGGGGCGGCATGCATGAACGCAGCGAACGGTGTCAGGGAGCCGCTCCGCGTTCCATGCGCGCAGCGTCGAGCGCCGTGGCGGCCCCGAATTTCGTGGCGTGTATTGATGTGCCTGATTTTCGGGGCCGCCTCGTTGCACGACGCTGCGCGCATGGCACGCGTAGCGGCTCCCTGGCACCGTTCGCTGCGTTCATGCATGCCGCCCCTGATGGTAAGTATTAGGTTTACATGCACATACATTTTAACTGTTCTCGCGTAGTCAAGACCATTTTTGGAACCACAAAATGCTTCCGTTTAAAACACCGCCACGGTTTGTTTTCGCTGTTAAGAATTATCGGCCAAGAAAATTACTCTCAGAGAATATTGTTCACTTTTTGTAGACTCTCCTCATTCTACTTACCTATTGTTCCCCTTTTGTTGGAACGTTTCTGACGCCAGCCAAACCTCTTTCGCTTAGAAGACCCCTTTTTGATAGAATGAGTTTTGCTTTCAACTCAGTTACCTTGTGATAACTTGTGATCATATACCATGCCATAAAAAGGCATCAAATATTTAAAGACATCAAAATTCTGTCTTCATAAAGGCCTCAGCTTAACTGGATTTAATGCCGATTCGTGCTTACCATATCAAACCCGTTAACGGGCGATTGCTGTTGTGCCTACAAATTTCATGTGTGAATAGCGCGTGAAACTGATCAGCTTCAAAATTTTGAATTTCCGCCGTAGAAGAAAAATAGTATAGCGATATTACCTCAACGCCTCATATTATTAGATTGATTTTGTTCTTCGATGGTGACAGTGACAATTACCAATGCACCTAGGGGTTAACGAATACTTATGGTGCACCTGAAACGAGGATAATTAAATTTATTTGAACTGGATTTTTTCCAGGTACTAAATGCTTTTGAATCGAAACAATGTCAGGTAAGAGTTGTCGTTTTTATTTTTGTTTGAATTTCTATCTTGATGATACTTTTACCGATTGGTCTTTTCCTGCTTTTATTGTTGTGAAAAATTTGGCTCCGAGCACCTCGAGTGCAATTAAATAAATGAACAAATAAATAAATAAATAAATAAATAAATAAATAAATAAATAAATAAATAAATAAATAACTAAATAAATAAACAAACGAATAAATAAATAAATAAATAGGCAACTGTTTTACTTCTACTCTTTAGATTACTAGTTCTGCGTTTAGTGTTTGAAGCATGAACTCTTGTCAAATAAAGACAGCAGACAGCAGACACGCTCAAAAATGATATTGATTTTATAACATAATTCGAATGTTCGGAGCTGGTAGTATGGGGAACTAAGGAAAAACCCAACAAAAACTGTATGCAAATAGAGTAATAACGGTAGTTTTTCATGGGGTAAAAGTGGACGAGTTTTAGCGAGCTGTTGACGCAGCGAATATTAGCGACAAAACGGTTGAGGTAGCTCAGCCACTAGACTCTTACCACTTGTACTAGAAGTCTCACCTCGTTGGAAGCATCAAAACCCAATCAACGCTACTGTATTCGGATGATCAATCTAGACGAGTTTGTCTTTGGGGCGGGGTTGACGATTTTTTTCGACATGCATTGCTCAAGTTTAGTAGTTTTCACTCGTTTTTGACGCTTCTAACGGTGCGAGCCTTCTACTAGGGGCCACACGATCCCACTAACGTAGTTATCTCAACAGCTTTTTCTAGCGTGTCTGCTGCCTTTGAAATCAAATAATGAATAATTAAAAACAGATAAATAAATAATGTAATTATTGGTTAATTGAGGTCGTCAACGGAAGAATCTTCATAAAATGCTACCACTTCTCGTTTTGTACTGATAAAATAGGGCGTGTGTAGAAATTGAAGAAGTTGAAGAACGCCAAGCAATCGGAATCTTATGCGAAGAAATGGGGAACAAGTGGAAGGACATGGTGTGCTTGCGATTTGAAAAGGTTAATTCAATTTGCTCCACACTCTCAATACTTGTACCCTTTGTTTCGGAGTGTAATTTATTTCCGCTCATGTGCGCGTGAATGCTGCGTCTCCTTCTCCCCACACCTTCTCGCTGTCTCTCCCCTCGCTTCTCATAAGCGCGCAAAGGAACAGAGTAATTTTGGCTCCGAAACAGAGGACACATAGAATAACAAATATTACAGAACATTTTTATTGCTCCGCACTTTACTGGAACTTCCGCGCTCAAGTTAATTAGCAAGACTACTACAAAGTAAGCATTGACAATGGAGAAGCCCTCAACAAAGGATTCACTGTAAAAGACATCATAGGATTTCATAGAGCGCTTAGCAATGATCTTAGGGGTTGTATTATCCAGGAATAAGGGAGACGTAACTCCTTCTTCATATCCAGATAGAACGTGGTCAATTATGATAGCTCTACGGTGTGAAGAATACATAAACATAGTTCATCCTATTGTTTCTGTTCTCCCTTCCTTCATTTTTCCGTTGAGATCCTTTTTTGCGTCAAATCGGAAGGCAGTTGGCAAAAAACCGATGAAATACCGTGTACGCTTCTTATTAGGGCTTGCTTGCTTATTTCCTGTGGGCTTTTATAAAATCATTTGTTGTGTAAGTGAGAGGGGTCACTGATGAGTAAGGTGTGCACAACTGCCTGATTCCATCAATAATGACGCTGGATTTCAGGTCGTGATCGGGTTGGAATTCAGCTAGTGCGACAACAGTGACGCGGCGGAGGAGGATAAAAGCTAGGGAAAGCGCAAGTCCGAGGGAGAAATGGCGATGCGGGACGACAGGCTAGAAGCCGCGATTTCTATGTTGAAAATATTCCTGTTCTGTTCTATGTGATCGTTATTCGCCATGTAGATGAGTACAATAGTAAACCTCTTATACCTGTGGTGTAACGCAGCATTCACCGGTAGGGGTCGGAGCATTCACTGGTAGCAGCGATACCACGATTCCCCCTCGGGTCAGTTTCTATCGTAATTTTTCTTTTGAGCTCTAGCAGGAGTAATTCCCCAGCCTACACAGGTCTGATTTGCGTGAGATCTAACCTCACGCATGGTGAGCAGGGGTGTGCGTAAATAAAATTTCAAGTTTCGTAAATCGTAACTATGTACGAAAAAACCACCGTATATCGTAAACCGTAAATCGTAAATCGTAAACAGCAAATAATAACAATAACCACTAAAAATATTTTACTATGGTGAAACAAGAGAAACTGCTAACCACGTCTAAAGGGTATGATATACTTTGTCGCTGTTATGAGCGACAGGCATGAAATCTAGCACAAATCGCGGCGAGACCCGCATCGGAGCAGCGGCATCGGTTGTCGTAGGAACAGTTCTCGTGTGTGAGCCGCAGCGAAATGTCGCGGAGGGCTGATATACTGCGTGTGAACCGAAGCCAGTAGCTGCTCAGCGCACTGCGAATGCGACAGTTCAGAAGGCGGAAGCTCCACGACAAGCGATCGCTGTCGTTGTGCATTGCGACGCGACCCTGTCTCGTAAAAGTGTACCATACCTTTAATGGGACCGCCTTACTCGTATTTCTCTGCTTTCCCTTATCACTCATTCCACAACTTCTTCCCAGGTCTTGAAAAATCAACCTGCCCGATTCAGTTGTCCGAGTACATGCTGGGCAACAGGGTCACATTTCTACTCTTAATTCCTCTCCCGAAACGCCAACGCCGTTGTAAGCGTTAAAATGAGCCAAAATTACCGTATCTGGACGATTTCCTACAGCCGAATTTGAGAACTCCTCCCTTTTGCTGGCGGAAGGGCAACACCGATTATACATTCGGTAAGGATTGCACTGATATGTACTTCGAGTTCCCTACTGAAGGTTGGGTCAAACTCGGTGCACGTAACTCTGTATTATCTAGAGCTCAGTATCGGTCGCCCAGCGCAAGTTATTTTTTCCAATATCTTCTAAATATGTAGCTTGCAGATTCATTGCTTTATGGTGGCGATACTGTAGATTATTGAAGGCAACATAAGCACAGAAAACGCTTTCTAAATTTTCCGCTTTGTGTAGTTTAGCTCCCATAGTGGAGGAATGTAGCCAAGGCGCCCCAACAAACATTCGCATTTGTGAGAGATTACGGCCTCAGGAAAAGGGCGAAGATGAGCGTTTAAACTAGCGCTCACACCTTTTTTGAGTGTCCGCTTGCCGCGGACGAAGAGAAGTTAACTGGAGGCAACGATTTTGAGAATAATATTCTTTGGGTTAAAAAAGGACGCTCCTCTTGTTGATTTCTGTCGACTCAGGGTAGACATAATCTACTCAAAAGGCGGGCCAGGAGCAGTATTTGAAGCAATTCTTGGTCAGACTGCTTCGCTCGATGTTTTCGCGCTAATCTAGTTGTAGGAATCAGAACAGTTGATCTTCATGTAAAAAAGTTCCTCGTGAAGAGTGCTTTCAGACTGCATTCCGTCGTAGGCGGCAGCTAGTGGGACGTGCGCGGCACGCAACGCGGATCAGTTATCCAGCGCCTCCAACTCCGACCGTGTGTCCCACTTTGAAATGATTGAATCGCGTCAAAGAATGATAATGGGATCGTGTTGTAGTCACACGCCTGAGTTGGTCCCATTTCCTGACCAAAAATACTAGTACACGCAATGTGAGATTAGAGCAGGCCAATTAGAGACATCTTGTTATTAACCTTCATTGCATGTATTTTTATTCACGAAAAATTACGATTTACGGTCTAAAATGTCGTAAATCGTAAATCGTAATTACGCACACCCCTGATGGTGAGTGATTCAAAGATCGCTAAGCATGGGCTCTCCTTTAGTTTTTTTTTCTGTCCACAATTTCTTTTTTCTGTTTCCCTATTTTCTTTCTCTCTTCTATTTCCCTCCTTCCCCTTGAGTATACTAATATAACTGCCTCAGATAACCATTCTGAAACCGTTAAACTCGAAAGTCTGGCGATTGACTTAGCGACTGCAGGTTTGAACATTTTGAAGTCTTCGAATTTCGCTATTTTACCATGTATCATATGCAGCAGGATGTGACGATCCAAAGCGTAAAAAAGTCCTCCCTGCTTTCTGTGTTAGCCTCATCTCCTGGGGATAGATACCTTGGAATCTGATTGGAAATGCTGAAGTAGAACTCAATGATGTGGGTGCTAGCCAGAGCAACAGATGTACCTTCGTTATACACCTTACCCAAATCTACGTAGCTAAAAGTATCGATGTCAACGGTAGTGTAATCAGTGTAGCGATAAGAGTTATCTTAGTCTCTTAGGTGGGGTGTGACACCTCATCTCTGGTTTTCTGGCTTCTTGTTTCGGAACTCCGAAATTGAGAGCGTTTCATGGTTTCGCGACGTCGGTTCCTTGAAGTCCTTGAATGCTTTAGGATCATAACACAGCAGATACTCAGATATTGGGCATTCGAAAGAAATACGTTACCGCTTGTAGGATTTAATCAGAAAGCGCACGAGGACGCGTTCTTGCGTCTTTTTCGCCCTTTCTGAATAACTCGCTTCAAACTCAACTTTGAGCGAAACTAGGGTGATATCCATGATCTTTGCGTTGAGGGCTACCCACTGGTTTAGCAATTGTTGGGGTTTTGTGGAGATCTATTGAGTTTTCGCAATCAACCATCTTTTCTATATATAATCTCTCTGTATACGGTAGACACAGGAAACCCAGTCAAATATGGACGAGTCCACCGTATTTACAAACTTGGTTGACGGCAAAAAAAAACTGTACTACTCTACAAAGCCCCGACAATGGTTATACCACAGGATAGCCCTTAATGCCAAGATTATGAATATCGCCCTAGTTTTGCTCAAAGCTTAGTTTAAAGCGAGTTATTCAAAAAGACGCGAAAACGTGTCCTCGCGCGCTGCATAACACCTTGCTTGCACAACAGTTGCTTAACAATTAAGTCGATTGTGTGGCGCATCCCCAGAGGATTGATATACGCCGAGAACTTAATCCTTTACCCTTTTAAAACAATGCTTCTCCAAAGTACACCTTTTTTGTGAAATATTTATATAATCACATATCTTTTGGAGTTGGCCTCCTTGTAAAGGTCTGTGCCTGTTACTGTTTTGAAAGCTAATTGCTGATTCATGAAATCATGTTCAGGAAGCTCTAATTATGTATCACACAGAGTTTCGAAATGAGTTCTTGTAAACCAAAATGTTCTTGGTATACATAGTCCTGTGGAAGAAAAACATAGCCCTCTGAGCTATGTATCGCACAGCTTACTCTCCCTTACATGTGTAACTACTTGTGTGAAAGAGTGAAGAAACAGAACGGGGAGAAAAACTAGAGAACGCACGTGACTTTTTTCGAAGCTCGCTGTATCAACCACTTTTTTCGTCGGGAATCTGCCGTGTGCGACGTCTCAGGAGATCTACAGCGAAACTCGTTTCACTGAGTAAAGTGACAGTGTATTTTTTTGGCGGACAGTTTGTTTCACCGTGTAAGCCTTGAATATGTGGATCGATCGCCGTTTTTAAGTCTTGAAAAGCCTAGACGTTTCTGTCATGTTAGGCATTCCTCCTCTTTCCGCAAACATTAGCGTGAACAGGAGAGTAGTGAGTTGAAAAAACAGAATAATTTCAAAAATAATCATCGAAATACGATTCCTTGTCGAGGAATCAGAAGGAAGGCTCCGCTGCGAGTTCTCCTCTTGACAATGTTACTGAAACAATTACTTAACCCAGCAACTTGTGGCCGCCAAATATACGTTCACCAACGCCTTAATAGATCTATTATGTTGCTAATCGCATGCAAATTCTCTGAGCTGAGGCCGACTAATTGGGCACCAATTATGAGCTGAGCAGGTAAATCGAGACTACAAGATTTGTCATGGATCCACGTACATATATATCGAAATGTCGGCTGAGAGTCGTCTCGGAGAAAGGCAAGAGTTAAATTGCATGGTGTTACTCAGAGGTGCTCCCAACTTTATGACTTGAATCGAAGGTTTGGAGCTGTTTGTATTGAATACTGGCAGAGAATTGAAAAAAACGGGGTAAATAAGGAAGCGGGTTGTTGTATTGGATTGAAAGTGGATGAGTTGCAGCGCAGCAGTCACTCTCGAGTGAGATAGCGAAGCTAACAGCCACGTATGGCTTGTATTTACATACTAGAGCGCTGACGTCGTTGGAAACGTGGAAAACTATAAAAAGGACAGCATTCAAGCGAATAATTTGAGAGCGTTTGTATTGCGGGGCGGAGTTCAGCAACAAGATGGGCGGAGTCCTCATGCTTTGAGGGGTTCAAGATGGGCCCATAATTATCGCTATCTTTTCCACTTTTGCAAGCGAGTGTGTCACTTGATTTTATTGAGTGAGTAGACTGCTCTAGCTGCGCAACGAATTATACATAGGAGAAACAGTTATGACCCTCCGCTTTAGAATGCACGAACGCGTGAGAGCCATGCGTAGCCCATAAAGTTAGGTAAATAACCCATTTTTTTTGCGTCACCGAAACCTTCAACATATACAGGGACGATCCCCAGCACGCCTCATCACTACATCTTCTGTCCGAGGTCTGTAGTTCCCGCTATTAGTAATTTTTCAAAGTAAATGAAGCAGTGGGATGACGGACTCAAGAAAGGAAAATGGTATCAAACATATAGATTAGAATCAATGTTGTATCATTCAGATAATCAAGGGGCTTGCCGAAGTGGCTTTTTGCTGAAGGCGTATCAGGGAAACTTCCTGCCTCGCTGATTTGGAGGAATTGAGGTGTTGCTTCTGGCTTGTGTTATACAAGAGAGGAAATCTTCGAAGTTGTATCGGAATAATTGAATTCATCTCTTAGTGTGTGCCTCGACTTTAAAGGCGCAGTACACCCTCAGATATGAATTTTGAGATTTCCATGTAATTGTGTAGAAGATCCCTCCTGTATAACACGCGCCAAATGCCATATCTCATTTTCTCCAAATAAGCGAGTGATAAGCGACCACCACAGGCCCGACCCCCTTCGCTCACCACCACAGGCCCGACCCCCTAACAGATTTTCGAACTCGATAGCGGCTCGATGGATGGATGCATTTCAACAAGTCGTCGTTCTTCAGTTCATAACCGGACTGTCTCCTTATCCTGGCTTTCTCTCACGCAACGATTGCGAATGAAGAGAAATACAGGCCTGAGATAACTCGTCCACTAATTTTTCACCCTTAAAATCTAGACATCTTTGAAGAGCCATGACTCTGTTCAAAGGGGGTCTTGGACGATTTCAGAGATACCCCTGTGATCAGCGTGTGACTCTCTCCAAGATAAGCATGAAATCTGAAAATTAATTTTTTGGGTGTTCTGTGCCTTTAAAGTCACATTCCAACCTCAGAGGTAATTTTTGATATTATACTCCGGCTGCCGTGAATAGCAACTCTGCCAAACGCGAAATCTCAGCTCGCTCGAATAAGCGAGAAAAAGCCAGGAAAACTTCGGCCACGCCCCCACCAGAGAAAGAATAGGTAACGCCCACCGACAAGTTTTCTCTCAATAGGGACAAGATATGAGGTGGACTCTGAACAAAATCTATGTTCTTCCATTTGCTATTGGTCTGGCTTTATTATGTGATGTGCTCCGGAATGATGGCGTCGAATTACGAGAAAAAAAAACAGGTCTGAGACAACTCGTCCACGAAATTCCCACTGTTCAAATTCATGATGCTTGAGGGGCCATAACTCCGTTCGTAGTGGGTTCGGAACAACTCTGGAGCCATCGTTGTGATCAGCGTGAAGTTCTCTCCAAACTAGGCCAAGAAGCTGAAAAATGATTCCGAGGTTGGACTGTGCCTTTAAAGGTCTCAAACTTTGCGAGCTGCGAGCTATTTACCTAAACCTGATTCAAACATGGCCCTGAGAAAACGAGCGAAAGTAACATTCTGAGCGGTCGATGCCTTTATACTGCGGTACGGTGACCCATATTTCCGAATAGTTCAGAACATGTCGTTCCTTGCGACTATTGAGGAAGCCGCATTTGAGTGCTAAAAATTCTGCGGTCGTCAACCGTCTGAATAACATTCGCCTTGACAACGGTTTTGTTTGTCCCTTGCAGAAGCATCCGCCTGTCTATTGCGAATTCTATTTTCCAGAACTATACTAGCACTCAAGAAAGGATTCATAATGCAGTCAACCAAAGACGGAGTACATCTGAGACAATAACCCTCCTCTCATGGACATCAGCGAGTGCACCCCTTCACCCCAACCCCCGCCCGTCCCCCGTCCACGTTAATGATCCTTCTACCACCTGGCTGGCCGCTCTGTCGAATCAATCATTCAAGGCCAATCCCCAACATTCGTCGAGTTCCATCTAGACGCACCTTCACCTTTATATCATGAATCACATACTTGGATTGGTTTCAATGTGGAATGACACTTTCAAAGCCGTTTCCCTTTAAATACTGCGTGATCTATTCTCTTACCCAGGAATTAGTGGGAAATCTGCACTTTGCCCTGAATTATTCATTGTACCCACGCAGCTCGTATTACAGATACTCTGCCTACGATTATTAGTTGAGTCGCAGTGCTAATGTCTTCAATCTAAAGTCAAGACTCCCAATATTACATTCATATATACTCGATTACTTGCATTTCACAACGAGGCTCGGAGGTGTAAATTTTGCAGTCAATGAAGCGAATGGCGAAAGACTCAGATTTACTAGAGTTAGATTTGCCTTTTCCACGGAATCTTTTTGCCGTTCATTCAATTACTTATTTACCTCATCGAGACAACATTCGTTGTTTAGAAAAAACCATTTATCGTAAATTCATGCATGTAAAACTCGGCGGCTTTTCTTCTAGACAATTTGTATCTTCAGTTCAGGCATCTTCAGTTTCTCCAATTTCCTAACATTTCAAAGTATTTGCGATAAAAAAAGTCTCTACCAGAAATCTAAAATTGCTTTCAGATCGCAAAAAAGTTGAATTCAAAGCTGGTTATAAAGAAAGAGCGGTAGAAGCGCTAGAAAGCGTCGCCGTTTGCATTCTGATCAAAACCTACGAGCAGTATTGTATTTCTTTTGATAGTTATTTCGTGGTAGCTGTTTTCCTGTAAACGGTTTTTCACAGAAATTCCGTTCCGCTGAGCCCCCAGTGGAAGCAGATTTTGCTCTCATTTTGCGAACCCAGCGTGTGACCCATCCTCCATCCCTGTTATAGAATTTTGATTTAAAGGCAGTATTCACGATAATCTTCAATTTTGAGATTAATCGCTAAATTGATTGTTTGGCCCCCGAGTAGAACTGAAATGACGAAGAAACCGAGAAAAACGCACCAGAAGGGCACGAAATCCTTTACTCTCACCCCGCCTTTCTACTCTCACAGGAACTGTTTGTTGTGACCATGAGCTCTTATGTGGACCTGTCTTTTGCATTTCTCTACTCTCTGTTGCTCCACTCTTTCCTTCGGACCCTAACTAATACGGTTTGCCTGAAATATTCTTTCATTTTCGATTAACCACATTTTTCACCGGTGACAACCACCGTGAACGTGTTCATCGAATCGGACAACTAGTCCAGGCCAGAGAATAATATCACCGAAATAAGACGATTTTGTGCCTTTCTCGCCGTTTCTTCGTAATTTCAGTAACACTTGGTTGCCAACGCATTGTTTTGAGTGGAAAACTCGGCAACGAAAATCATCGTGAACACTGCCTTTAACTATAAGTTGCACCGATCCCAGAATGTTCCCTCCCAAGCTTTACGTGTTCTTAAAGGCAGCATACGCGCTCGCAAAAGTGGTTGAGATGCGGCACCTACGAGATCGCGAGCGCCCTTGCAAGGACCGGAAACGAGTGAAAATTACCGCATTTGAATTGTATTGAATCAAGAAATCATCAAATCTCGTCGTACTTTCAATCCGCGCTCCGCCCATCATTACAAACACCGCCAAATTTGAAGGCAGTGGTCGCGATCAAGTATGCTTGTCGCCTTTTTCTCTCTAAACCCTTTTCTGGGTCTCGAGTAGTAGGACATATGAGAAAAAATCGCGAAAAAAACCATTGTTTTGAGCCAAATTTGAAGCCTGAACTTTCTTGTCTTTTGATGGTGGACGAGCCCACCCCACATCATCGGCATCGATGATCTCTAGTATCAAGAACATCAGCTGGCTTGAAATTGAATTTCAATCAATGAACCTTCAGATTTATGTACACATCTAGTCGAAAAGATTGACTGAAGTGCTTTCTTTCATTGTTCAACTGTTTTCATTAGGTAAGCTTGCATTTATTCCTTCCTCTGAATGTCGATGATTTTTGACTGCTCGGCATGAGACTGCGATCTTTCTGGTCAACGCTGTGCACGTGTGCACGAACTGGCTTATTTGGGCCCTAGAAACTCTAATTCTAGCCCGTTTTTCACCGCGCTTCCTTTATAGTTTTTCAGTTGTTTTTGATCTAAACTTATTTTTGTAGTTCTTTCGATAATGTTTTTCATCGTGACCACTGCCTTTGATGCTCGAAATCGGTAATTTTGACTCATTTTCAAGACTCCTAAAGCCGTAAACATTTCAGTAAAATTCGTACGAGTGTGTTAGAGTCGATATCTCATTCAATTTTTCGTTAGCTCTACTATTTCAACCAGTGGGGCGTAACTCTTCCACTTCCGGACTAACACAGAAGGAACCGCTGTTTCTTCATTTGAGTCAAATTACCTGTTTTTATTTACCATATCCCGATTAGGGCGAGTGTGGGGCAGTGGCAAGAGGCGCCGCTGTCACGCACACGGTCGACTGATCGGTCCTCGCTCAAGGTCAACCTAGCCTTCCATCCCTCCGGGTTCAGGAAACCGATACTAGACTTGTCTGGGAGGATAAAAACACTGACTTGAACATCGGCTGGCCCCCGCAAGTCATTGTATAGGCCCTATACAGATTCAAAAGCCTCTACGATTCTGAATGGAAGTCGAATGTGTGGAGCATCTTTACAGTGGCGAGAACTTTATTCTTTACCTTATTTCTCAATACTAACAGCTCCAGGCTTCATCGATATCTTTGTCGTGCGTGTATGCTGCCTTCAAGGGGCCTACATAGTTGCACCGACCGACGAGGGATCACCGAGCGTCAGGCCTTCAGCGAAAAAATCGTTTTTGAGCATTATCGTTGCGGCGTCCGTTGCTGCTCGCTGGCAGTGACGCAGGATTCTCGTAGCGTCAAAACACTGTGGTCCCCCTCATCGTCTTTCACGTCGCATCGGTCTCCACGGTCGCCCACTGTGGCATCCCACTGCGTTGCTAGTCGCTGCGAGCAAAGCCACGATTTCAACTCTGCGGACCACTTTACAACCTGGTCAGACTATGTGGCGATTTTGCACATGACGCATAGTTAAAGCAATTGCGTCATGACTTGTATGCCTCGTCGTGGAATTCTGTCTAAGAGATTCCAAATCGACCCCAAATTCTATTTGAATTCCGCCTCAAAGCAGAGTTCACGAAAAAAAGAATGAGATGAGAGTTTTTTCCTGTAAAAAAATGAAGCATTTGCGCTCATAAAGAGATAGAATAAAGAAAATGTGAGAACCGGCCTGCGATCCTCCATATTGTTCAACAAAAAAGTACCTGCTTCATAAGGGCTTGCTATGGAGCTCTGTCGCATGAGTACCCTTCTGAAAACAGGATTGTATATGCATAAAGATTCGCGCATATAGGCGCCCAAAGAATGTCAATTTTCCGTTTAGAAGAGCCTCAAATTGATCACTTACTCTTCGACCTTCGGCGAAGTGACAACATGAACAAGCGGGCTGAAATCACTGTCCGCTCGTTTCATGTTGTTCCTGTTTTTTTTTATTAAATTTATGTGGGTGCAAGTTAGTTATTACGCGTATGTGCATAGTAGTAAGCTAAGACTTAGTATATCTAGGAAATCACTTTAGATCCAGACCGAAACCAGAAGGATTGCTCCCACATTTCCAGAATGACTTCGATATAATCAGCGGAGACTACTAAACGAGCCTGGCTGAGGTCAAAGTATGCAAGCAAGTATTGTAAACTGCGTTTGGGAATGTAGTTTTCAATCTAACTAAACACCGCCTTCGCACGCAATCACCGCAACATTTCGCGCTGGCTATGAAAAGTTTCTGTGTTAGTTCCACGAGAGTCGTTTTAGGGTGCATAGTTCTTGGTGTTTTCCGGTGTTTTCTGGTTTCGTATCTAGGCAAGTTTCGGCAGGTAGCTAATATTGGAACAGATCGGAAATAACGCTACTCACCCTTGATGTTACATATACTCAAAGTCAGCGTCCACGATATTCTCCAAGTTCGGACTTATTTGCTAAAACGTTTCCTTGGATCCCGTGTAGAGCAGAAATGGCGAAAAGTTTGAAAAAAGAAAAAGAAAGAAAAACGTGCCGGAAGTACATGAAAAGCCGTTCTCTCACCCCGTCTCTTTTCTCTCTGAGGAACTGTTTGTTTTGAATATGAAATCTTTCGGGAACCCGTCCTCTAAAATGCTCTGCTCTCTGTTACTCTTATACTTCCTTTGAACAGTAACTGATGCTGTTTTGCATAATATGTTCTTCCATCTTCTAACGACCCCAATATTTAGCGATCACAACAACCGAGAAACCGTTCGTCCTAGCAAAAAACTAGTACATGCCAGAAACTTACTCCACTGAAGGGGTTCAATGCGTTTTTCGTCATTTTATCGGGATTTAGTATCACATGGCGCCCAACTCTCTCTAAAAGGGAAAATCGAAAACGACAACAATCTTGAGCATTACCTTTAGCACTAATAAACAAATGTTTTTCTTTTTAAAATCGCGGTTTCGCATGCTTCAAAATGATATGATTTTGTCAGAAGTTATACACATCTCTTTCTCTGATCCAATAAAACTGCAGGACAGTGATCGGAAAGCGTCAAGAAACAGAAATCCTCCCAGAGCATACCGGACTAATTTAATACTGAAATCTTGTTTTTTTCAAGTGGTAATCTACATATACATAGTTGTATGATACGAGATAATTGTGAAGGTCAGGTTTCGCCCTCGGAAATATTTTCTCGAAGGCCGATGTGTTCCGTGTTCGCATTCCTTGGTGGTATGCTTCTCAACTGCTTCACAACAATCGGAAAGGAAGTGCATACTTACACCGTGCTCTATAAATGCCTTCAATTTTTACACAAGACTGAACCCTGTCCGATTAGTCCACGTTTTGCTCACGAGACGGGGCGCAATTTCACACTCTTTCTCATCTGAGAAGTGCACTTCTTCGGCTCACTCACTTACTCACTTGAGAGCCGCCATTTCAAATTTCCATTCCTGTTTGACGCGTCCGCTGGCGCTGACCCCTTTCGTGCGGAGTATGAAGAAAGGAGAATGTCAGCGCTGAGGTAAGAATTCAATTTTCCCTCATCCTCCCATAATTCGTTCCTAATCAGTATGAGCTTTGCTATAAGTCGTGTCGATTTCATTTTTATTTCTCGCCAACCATTGACGAGCATGTAGAAATGCTTTAAGACTCTCGGGAAATGTTAATGTTTTCAAAATTTCAGTTCTATTTAGATTCATGCGATTAGGCTGCACTTATGTATGTGAAACAGTTTCTCCAACGATAATCGGTAGCCGCAAGAAATTGTACCTCTATGTGATGCTATTGTTCCGTTTTCGGCTCAGTTTGCGCAAACCACGGGCGATTCGAACACACCCGTCAATGAGTTCAGCGCGTGCCATTGTTCCCACCGCACACCAACCTCCGCCAACGGTCGCTTCATCAATTTGTAACCCAGCGGCTTCACAGACATACCATATCTCAGGCCCAGGTCAAGATTAGTTCATGAAATCCGCAAGCTGTTTGCAGCAAATTTCGTTCGCGAAGGTCTGAACCTGGAATTGTCAAGATCGCGATCTCTGTCAGTCTTTGCCTTTGACGATACGCGGACAGAACCACATACTAGTACTCAATTTCATTTTCGTTATAGTTAAGATCGATTTCCTATCTTAGTGTAGATGTCAGTTAAGATTCGTTCTTGAAAATGGCCGGAAACTTCTGTATCACATTTTCAACACTGTTTTCTATAGAAACACTTCAATTCGTGACATTTGATAGCGCTATCAATACTTGTATATTCTCCTGACTACTGAATTTGAACTCCCCGGCAGGGAAGCGTTTTATGCAGTATACGCATCTGCGAAAACGACTTGTATTATTAGTATCTTTTAGGCCTCCATAATAAAATGCGCAGTATCCCGCTCCGAGATGCAGGTTTCAAGAAGTAAGAAGCTCGAAACACTGGTTTTTGTAGTTTTCGCCCCTTCCAAAACCAGCAGTAATTTTTCGAAAATCTGAAAGCAGACCTCATAATCGCGTTCAACGCCCAAAATAGCCCCCCTGGACGAAGTTTGGTTGGAAGCCCATGTTCCTCACTTCGCGCAGGCTGATAGCGTTTTGGATTTGTACGAATTGTTTGTTGACCGTTTCTTCTAGCAAATTGAGGGTTCTAAGAGCGTTTGATTTAAGCGCAACTTCTTGAAGATTTCTTTTAGTGTTACAGTAAAACATCAATTTCACACCCCAAAATCTCTAGTTCTAGACTGTATTGTACTCTGTAATCTGATTTCTTTCTTCAGCAGGTGCATGTGAAAGTCTGGGGCTGCGAAATTCACTGTCGAAATTCAGCCCGCAGCTTGCCTCTAATAGAACGTCAAAAGTTCGCGCAATAGTCTTTCCATTTTTGTTTCCTTTCTTCAATGCCGTTTGACTTCTATTCCAAAATCATACATTGGTGACGGACCTAGGGCCCGCCTTGCCGGCCTTGCTGCAATTTTGAGGCGACAATGATTCCGTGAGACGCAGCCTAAAGGTCTCAGAGTTTGAAGGTGTTTTCAGTCGCGCGCGATTCATTTAGAAGCCAAGCACAGAAAATTCGGTAGGGTTACTCGTCGCACACGATACCTTAGTTCAATAACTGCCGCGGTTGGTAAGATTGGCAACCAACAAGCTCACTTTTTTTTACAGATCGCTCTTCCGACGATGTTCCATCCACCTACACTACCGCTCGTAGAATTTGGTCAGAAAGCGCGCGAGGACGCGTTTTCGCGTCTTTTTCGACTTTTTTAAATATCACGCTTCAAGCTCAATTTTGAGCGAAACGAGGGTGATATTCATGATCTTTACGTTGAGGGCTATCCAGTGGTATATCAATTTTTAGGGTTTTGTTGAGAATTCTAACAAGTTCGTAATCAATCTTCTCTCTACATATATGCGGTAGACACAGGAAACGCAGACAAAGATGTACGTGTCCCTTTGCCACGGTACCATAATCACAAACTTGACTGATGGGAAAACTTCTATAGTACTCAACAAAGTCCCGACAAAGGCCATAGCACAGGATAGAGTTCAACGCCAAGATCAAGAATATTACCATAGTTTTGCTCAAAGCAAAGGAGTTTGAAGCGAGTTATTGAAAAAGGACGACGAAGACGCGAAAACGCGTCCTCGCGCGCTTTCTGACCAAATCCTACG
This sequence comes from Aplectana chamaeleonis, assembly GCA_029168955.1. NCBI lineage: Eukaryota > Metazoa > Nematoda > Chromadorea > Rhabditida > Cosmocercidae > Aplectana > Aplectana chamaeleonis. The sequence goes on along the minus strand of JAPDOI010000050.1, from coordinate 2,204,531 downwards.
AGCGGTATTGTACCTTACATGCAAAGTAGGATGCAAAAATTTGGTAGCCAAGTTTCGCAGCGTTTTTTTTAGATCTGATAAAATTGCAGGCACTTCAAAAGGACAATTACGTATGGCCACTGCGCCAATACTCTGCTCAATCATTCTCAGCAGATTCAGAAAACAGTCTGGCGATTGTTTTCAATTTGCCTTCCTCGCCTTGCATTCTACTCATTCTCGCTTCAGTCTCTCCTCGACAACGCATGTCTCTCTTGCCCTCCATTCCCGTGTTGCCTTTGATTCAAGTGTTCGGCCATGCGCATTGTGCGGGAACGCTTAGCGGTTGCAGTGCATTGTGCGGGCAAAATATCCGTGAGGTCCGGAAATGCCTCAATTAGTTGAGGCCTCGCACTGAGCGCAGCTATCTGGCTGGGAAGTGTAGAAGAGTGTGGAAAAGTGCCTTCATTTACAAGACTCGTTAGACGTTCACAACGTGACTGGCTTCAATATCATTTCCTCTCTTTCATCTTATACGAACTCAGACATGCAGCACTTGCAATACATTCGCTTACTGAAAAGTGCACCTGAAATCAGCCTCATGTCAACATTTCTTTCAGTTCACAACTCGTTTTGTTTGTACTGGGAATCCCAGTCTTAGTTGAAAGACTTCGAATTGTCTATAGTGAGAGCCTTGTTTTTTAGGCATGTTGGGCGATACTACAATTTCTAAGATCTTAATATTTTTTCACATCAAATATATGCGTCTATATATAGTTTCCCCCGCTTTTGGTGAGAGATAGCTCAAAAAATTCGTCAAACTTAGAGTGAAGAAGCGTTCGAATTATGCCTGAGCTGCTCGTATTTTCTGAATGATTGGCTATCTTTTCCAGTGAGACAACATTGGTTGAGGAGACTTCTTCATCACTAGATGATCACCACTAAAATAAAAACGGCCGCGGTACACACATTTGGTGACGATTCCATTATACATATGCCTTTTACGTTGCTACGTTAAAACTACGCTGCTAAATTCAAAATGTTTGCTACTAACTTGCTGAAATCAGTTTGTGTCCATTATACTTTGCCTTTCGAGTAATCCGAAAAATTGAATACAGTAATTCCTTTTTTCGAAGCACATGTACTTCTATTTTTCAGGCCTCTTTTTTAGATGTACTTCTAATAGAAGTGTACTTTAAATAGAGGATGTACGTCTCTTTTCCAGCCTTTTTTCTTTGAAATTTTCATAGTGGAAATTTCAGTAACAAAACTATAATTTTCGCGATCAACATGCACTACATATAAGTCAGCCATTTTAGTCCGATTGAGTCATCGCTTACACAGACGTTCATATTATCGTCCTTTTCTGAGCTGTGACACTATAAGAATCTAAATTTTTATTCCTTACCCTGAAGGCATAGTACACATTCAGATATGAATTTCGAGATTTCCGTGTAATTGTGTAGAAGAGCCGTCCTGTATAGCACCTGCCAAATGCGAGACCTCAATTCCTCCAAATAAGCGAGATATGAGCGACCACCACGGGCCCGACCCCCTCCAGCCACCACCACAGGCTCGGCACCCTTCCTGATTTTCGATCTCAACAGCTGCTAGATGGATGGATGATTTTCAACCGAGTGGTCGTTCTTCACTCCCTTTCCGATCTATCTCCTCATCCTGTTTTGCTCTCAGCCGCGACTGCGAACCAAGAGAAATACAGGCCTGAGACTACTTGTCTACGAAATTTTTGCCATCAAAATACAGGCGTTTTCAAGTAGCGATATCTCCGTTCGCATGGGGTTTTGGGCGATTTCAGAAATACTATTGTGATCAGAGTGTGACACTCTCCAAGATAAAATTAAAACCTAAAAAATAATTTTCTATGTGTCCTGTGCCTTCAATTTGAAATGTTCTACCACTAGAGGTGTATTTAAAAAAGAGAGTGTACATCATTATAAAAGTGTACTTCCAGTAGAGGTGTACTCCTGATAGAAAAAATACGGAAGTTCACTGCGCCTAAAACTTTGTTTTAGCAACCAGTAAGAGCGTAGCGGGCACACCTACATATATAGTAGAGCTTATATAGTAGAGCTTATGTATGTAGGCTTCCTCTGCTGCGGCTTTTCAGCTTCGATAGCAAGTTTCGTAGATTCTTTCGGTTTTTTAGGTCATCGCATAATTAAAATTCGAGTTGTTACCCCAGGCCTATTGGTGCAAGTGCTTACACGCTGAATTTATTATAGAAATGCATAGAATAGAAGAAATACAGTACCAGACAAAAAGATACCAATCTTGCATTTTGCGAATTCTGTTTTTCTTCGCATTTCTTCCTATTCTCAGCGAAACAGGATGACATTTCGGTTGGTTATAAGGCTTTATGAAACAACCATGCACACTCTAACTCAATTTCCGGACGCATAGTATCTTGAATACGGAATTTAAAAACTACTTCACGGTGATTAATATCTTTGAGACTGTTACCTTGTAACATGCCATCGGAAGGCTTTCAAAGCCATTGTACGTCACTGTAAGACAGTAAGTTTTTCGCACATATTTGTAAGAATCTCAAATCAGGCAAAATAGTTTTTTCAAAATATATCTCTGTGGAACTATTCGCCTCAGAACCACTTCAAGACCCATTCTCGCCAAAGCGAGATGCTCATCAGAGGCGGAATCTGTTAAAGGCATACAAATTTTCTTTCCAAAAATACGCGGCAAATAGCAATATTTCGATGACATTCGGCGGATTCAAAAAAAATTCTGATGCCAGTAAAGTGCTTCGGGTTCGTAATTATATCGCCATGTTTCGAGCGAAAAAATTAACCTCAGTAATCTCAAAAAGTAACCCTAGCATGAGGTATTACTGCATTATCGTCATTAAATTACGCATTCAAGAAACTGTATTTTTAAAGTGCAAGTGCAAGTATGCGTTAGTTAGGGTTTATGATTTCTTATAACAGATCGAAAAAAATACGTGCTAGAAAAGGAATTTTCAGGCTAATGCCGATCTGATATTTTTGTCCAGTAGTGTACATACATCTCTCAAGCGTAGAAAGTTTTCCTATTGGAATTTTTCTACATTGTTCTCTACCTTCAATTTTCGTCGGATTAAAATTGACTGGTTTGGTTCTGTTTGAGAAACATAAAATTGATGGTGGTATCTTCTCCTACCACTATCGAACTGCTTATGTAGTTCTAATTGCGTAATTCTGTGTTTACACTAGTAGTAATTCGATGTCTCGTATTTTTTTCAGTTTTGAAGCGTTTTCCATCGTCAGGCACATAGTATCCATGGAATCGCCTTTATCATTCACTTCTTCATTCCCCTTATTTTTCATATAATTACATATTGTGGAAGTGTTGACATCATTGAGACGTATTTCTGCATTCCCGCTGTTCCATTTTCCCCACTAAGAGGCACTGCACAAACCAGGAAATGAAGAAAACTACTGTGCTTCTCTGCGTCAAATTCCGCTCCGCAATTACGTGTCGAGACTCTTCGCGGCCGCACGCGCTCGAGCCGGACGAGATTCCAGCGCCGCAGCCGATCAGCTGACTGTAGGTGTTTTTTTCGTTTTCTTTAATTTGCTTGATTTCTTCTGCGACTAAGCCCTTCATTCTGTGTTTCTTCATATACTAAAGTGTTATATCTACATGCACAATAAATCATAACAATTATTTGAATGTTTAGAAAAACCAGAAGGGAATGCTAAAAATAAACGAGATTGGAAGAATTCACTTACCATTGGGAGTTTTTCTACCCTAGAAGTTGTTGCGACAGTATCTGGAAAGAAAAATTAGTACGCATGTAGATATAACACTTCAAAAATATGGAGAAACGCAAAAGAATAGGTTTAATTAGAGAAGAAACAAAGAAAAATAAAGAAAATGTAGTAAACAATCAGCTGATCGGCACTAGAAACTCGTTCGGCTCGGGCACGTGCAGCCGCGAAGCGTCTCGATACGAAATCGCGCAGAGGAATTTGACGCCGAGAAGCACAGTATACTTTTATCTTCAAGAAGTAACTGTCACAAACGAGGAAAGGAAGTAAACCAAACTTTTATCTTCGAGAAGCAACTTCACGAAAGCGATTTAGAGAAAAATTATTCTAGCACTAGTTACCTTCTTCGCTGTAGAGCGCACGGTTATTTAGGGATAAGAATTGTCTGAAGACAGGGGCAATACAATTCATATCTAAATTATTCAAGAAATCACTAATTACATTTAAGAGACAGGGAAGAGGCTCCTTTCTTCTAACACCTATAAATATTACTTTAATTTAGTTGTATAGAATACATACATTAGCATGTACGCTCATGCTACTCTCATCTCTTACTTCCCTCTGAATTTCCCATTCCGAATACTTGGCGCAGAAACCCAATAACGGCGTGTTAATCCAACATTTCAAGTGCACAATGCCCTTACAAATGAAAGCATCGCAAACTGTTATTGATCGTTCAATGCGAATTACTAGTTCTCAGTGGTCTGGTGGTTGACGCATGGCCTCAGCACCAGTGAGCCGTGAAAATCTTTCCGACACTTGCCCCGTTGCCCCCGACGGATGATCCTCTCCAAACTCGTCGCATGAGTTCTCATCACCCAATAGGATTAGTACGGATTCTGTTTTCGTCGCCATTAATGCATTTTTTCAAAACATATATCTTTAGGATAGCGAACCTCGCTCAATCGCTTGCTCGATGTTGTTCGTTAGCTTTTATTTTTGCCGAATATTATTAACCTGTACCTTTTGGAATTCAGGAAATATCAGATTTTTTCTCTCCGCAGAAACGGCCATTTTTTCTCCGCTTTTCAAATTCAAGCTTCTCATTGTTCGCTTGTCCTTCTGCTTTGAAATTATGCTGAAACTATGGAGCGTCGGATATGTATACGAGGATTCTATTCGGTGCAAGAAGGACGCAATCAGAGATGTGCGGTATCCTCTTGTTTCGGAGTGAAATATATTTCCAATTATCGCTTACGTCTGCCTCTCAGGGTGTTGGCCGAGAAATAGCCGCGAAATGCCTGCTTGCTGCGCAAAAGCAGGCAAATAATCTTGCAGCAAAATTGCCGCGAAATAGCCGAGAAATAATTCTCTCCAGGTAGGAATAGAGCGCATTCTAGAAGCATGATTTAGATGTCAACACCTCCGCCGATTTAATTACCCATGTTTGAGGTACTTGAACCTATTTCAGTCTCTGAAGACTCCGCCCAACCTTTGGCGGCCCTGGATGTTGGCTCGGCGAGCCGGCAACGGTTGCGCTTTGATCACTTTTGGTAAGTTTTCGTTGTTTCTCGGTTAAATCTTGGCTATTTCTTGGCTTGTTACTGTCCGTTTCGTGAAAAGCCGAGAAACAGCCGCGAAATAGCCGTGAATTAGCTCACTAGGAGCCGCTGCGGGGCCTGGTAGGCTATTTTTCGGCTGTTTCTCGGCCAAAACTCTGAGAGGCGCGCGTATGCTGCGTCCCCTTTTCCCCACACTTTCTGGCTGTCTCTGTCTTCGCTCCGCACAAGCGCGAGGAGGAACAGAGTAAATTTGGCTCCGAAACAGAGGATACGTATGTATTAAGTGTTTTCAGAACTGAGTGTGCATTATTGTCAAAGCTGTATGGCGTGCACTGGCGAGAAATATAATCGGAGAATTTTCTATTGTTCTGTTAGCTTGAGGTTAATCTTATGGCTTTTCGCTACATGGTTTTCTGTTGGTGGGGATCGCTTTTTTCGATGAACGAGTCTCCAAGCCATCTGTTCCGTATTCCTGCTCTCCACTGGATGATGTTAGGCAAGTGTTAGAAGCCCGGCTCAGCGGTATCTACCTGTTCTCTCGGAATTTTCTATGAGGGGGACAAACTTTTTCAGACTATATTTTGAACGCAAAGCAGAACGTGACCCAGAAGAAAATTGGTAGACTTTCCGTTTCTCTTCGCGAAGGCCAAACTGTTGCCTACATCTGTGCTTATCCCTTGAGTAAAAAAAAATGGGTGATGAGCAAGATGAGCGAATTTTCCTATTTCCTATTACCCGATCACCATTTTTTATTCTTCTAGATTTGGTTTTATTTTACTCTAGGTTAAGTTCCTCTATTGTAATTAATGAAAAATAGATGGAAGATTGAAGACTTTGATTTGTTTTTTGCTCAATCATGTGCAATTTATTTCGTCTTCTACAATTTCTTTAAAAAATGGTTCAGAAAATGTTCAAGGTAAGGGCAATTGTGCATTCATTTCTTAGGAGGGCTTCTATGTAAGGGAGTATTACTATCCGTGCTCAATTCCTTTTTTCTTGTTCCTTTCTTGTTTATATGTTTTTTTTTCTCATTGGGAGCTGTGTTTAGAGGTTTTCCTCTGTGCGTTGGAGGGGATTGCAGTTTTTTTTGGTTTTCAAAAGACTTTCTTCCAAAACTTTTTTTGAAATAAGGAAAAGAGAAGCCGGAACATTCCGCATTTCTGTGGCTCTTTCACGGGCACTGGTAGTGAGGCATATTCCACCACGCCATGTTTGAACGATCTAGTAATTTAACCAGATTTCACTTTGGTTAAGCATTCCCACTAGCTTTGTTAATGGATTTGAGGTTGAATATATATATATATATATATATATATATATATATATATATATATATATATATATATATATATATATATATATATATATATATATATATATATATATATATATATATATATATATATATATATATATATATATATATATATATATATATATATATATATATATATATATATATATATATATATATATATATAACTCACTGAAAATGGCATGGAATATGCCTCGCTTCCTTTCTCAATAAAGTAACATAGAAAAAACGAGCAGTGGTTCAACAAAGTTTGCTATTTCTTAGAAAGAAGATTTCAATAAAAAATCTCGAAAAGCCCGAGAAAAATTAGAAGAAAAACCTGCTTCATCCACAAACGGAAGCTCCTACTCGTAGCACCCGACAAGAAAAAAGAACCAATATAACCTAGGAAAAAAACAAGAAAAAGGAAGGAAAAACCAAAACTCGCCTCAAATTTCAGCTGTTTATCGACCAGGGACAAAATTTTCAGAGAGCTTAGATAGATCGTATGCATAGTTTGTCGGCCGCAACCGCTTCACCGCCTTTTACCGTTGCGGTAGACTGTACTTCCTATTTCGAAGCGAAATTTACTCGGGTCTATTGCATGCGTCTGCGCGCGTACGCTGCCTCTCCTTCTCCACCACACTCGCTGTCTCTCCCTTAGCTCCGCACACGCACGCGAAGGAAAAAGTAAATTTAGATTTGAAATAGAGTGTTTGAAGTAGTCAGATCCTTAAGATCAGGGTTCAAGATGAAGTATGATTGTAGAGATTATCTTGGTGAAGTCCTCTTTTAGGTTACGTGTAGTACGACCAATATAGAAAATCACAAAATGTTCCGTTCGGGGTGGGATTAGCAATGTAAAATCGTTTTTTGCTTGTGGATGAGTCTAGTGCCAGACGTCGATGATTTGTGGTATCAGGGGTCATAAGCTGGCTCGAACTAATGTTTAATCAATGAATTCCAATCACCGACTTAGCCTTTTTGAGCTCCGCCGTTCACATTTAGTTTACGCTAACATTGTGTTTGCTTTGTGTAAAAACATTGCTTCTGTATTCTTTAGAACTGCTCTATCAGTTGCTGCGCACGCCACAGAATTTTGACGAGGCACAGCATGATACTCGAATTTCTATGGGCGGAGTTGGGCACCTGTGCATAATTGGTATTTCAGTGCGTCGATAACTTTACTTTTAACGCGTTTTTCGCTGCGTAACCTTCGCAGTTCTTCAGCTGTTTCCGAGCAAAACAGATTTTCGCAGTTTTCTCGAGAATTTCTTTTTCGTCTTGAACACGGGGGTGTGTATACAAGTCTGTTGGTACCTGCTCGTTGGTGCCCCTGCTTCTACTGAACCCAGCAGACGTTTGAGTGTACACAGGGAACGTTCGAGCGATATAGCGTGCACAACTATATCGCGAAAGTATCCCGCACATTGCATAAAGGTGTCGCCGTCCGGCACACTAAGGCCTCTGGTCCATAACACCTTAGGATCCGTACCTAGGGAGTCATGGAGTCTTTGGCCACAAGCCACAATTTCGCCACCCTGAACTGTCGATCGCTGTCGAGTGATATCCAAAAAACTGCGCTATCCAGACTTCTGAGCTATTTCCATGCACCGTTTGCTGCTTTGCAGGAAACCCGCCTCAAGGATAGACCCGTCATCAGCGTCGGAGAGTACGCCATCTACTGCGGTAACGCTAACGATAGGAGAATGGGAGGCTGTGCAATAGTTGTAAGGAAGGATTTCAATGGTATGGTCAAGGAGTTCGGCTCAACGTCGTGTCGGAATGCATTCGTACGACTGCGGGATCACAGAGGATTCAATCTGTGGATAGTGAGTGCTCATGCGCCCACTGAAACCGCCGAAGACAATTCGAAGGATGCGTTTTATGAGGAACTCAACACGTTGCTGGCCAGGATACCTTGTCAACATGCTGTTGTCGTGGGAATTGACGCAAATGCGAAGATGGGACTTGATCAGAATCCGAAGTACTCGGTAAATGGTTCTTACCCAGTGGAGCAAACATCGGACATTGGCTCCCGCCTTGCCGATTTTTGTGAACGCAGTGGTCTGATTATTCCATCGACATTCAAGAGGAATCATCGCCGCCATCAGCTTACGTGGCAGGGACCAACCCGGCTATCTCCAGAAGAGCAGCGGAAGCGGAAGATGACAACTTTGAAACTACAGCTTGACTATGTCCTGACGAGGAATATTCCAGTATCGGACATTCGAAGATCTAGAGCTGTGTGGGATGTCGCATTCGATTCGGATCACCGTCCTGTTCTGTTGAACTTCACTGCAAGAATTTATAAGAGGAAGCGAGGAGCTCAACCTCTCCAGAGGATTGACATGACAAGTCTCAGAGATGAAGAGTGCAGAAGGAATTTCCGACAACGCGTTTCTATTCACATCGGAGTACGGACTAAGAAGAAACTTTGCGACGCGGATTCTTTTGTCAAGTGCATCCAGGACGCTTCGAAAGAGGCACTCCCGGTTGTACAGCCTAAGAAGAAGTTCGCCTACGTCTCAGAAGAAACAACATCTACCTACAACAGAGTATGTGCTCTCCGAACTGCAGGAAACTTCGTGGAGGATAAGCGTCTGAGGAGGAAGTTGCGTCGGCAGCTTCAAAGTGACCGCGAACGAGTGGACGTGTAGAGCTAAGGAGTTCGAGAAGGCTTGGGAGGAGAAGAATCCGAGGAAAGCCTACACGTTGCTGCGACAGTATAGCGGGAAGATGAAGAGATGTTCTCCTGTCTTGAACACTACCAATGGAGTTGCAGTTGGTGATGCGACGCTGCCAATATGGAAGGATTACTTCAGTTCACTACTGAATCGTCCAGCGCCATCAGTACCTGAGCTCCCGCATGTTCAGAGAGCACATTACGATGTCAGTGAGGAACCGCCGACTGAGTCTGAACTTTTGGATTGTGTCCGGAAAATGAAGAATGGAAAGGCAGGTGGAGATGACAACATCACTGCTGAAATGCTGAAAGCTCTTCCTCCGTCTGGGATTCGTGAAATGACCAACACCATCCGTGCCATATGGATGAGCGAAAGGATACCCGATTCGTGGAGACATGCGATCATCGTACCTCTTCACAAGAAGCTATCCGTCCCGGATCCTAAGAACTACAGAGGAATCTCTACTTCGTGTCATGTACAAGGTTTTAGAGCGTATCATTCTCGAGCGACTTATCAAACATCGTGAAGGAACGACCAGAGATGTGCACGCCGGTCTTCGACCTGGAAGACCGGCCATCGACCAAGTGTTCGTCGTGAGAAGAGTAATTGAATCGTGGCAGCGGTTTCGAAGCCATTACAGCTTGCTTTTTGGACTTTGAGGCCGCGTACGACTCTCCTCATCGTGGTCGATTGCTCAACACTCTACGAGCAGATAGAGTCCCGGAAAAGTATGTTCGGTTAATCGAGGACATGAACAAAGGAACAACTGCAGCAGTTCGTACACCTGTCGGATTTACGTCAGCTTTCGAGGTGAAAACAGGAGTAAGGCAAGGAGCCGTTGCAGGACCTTTTTCTTTCAACTTCGCCGTTGATGACATCATGCGTAGATTTGCAGAACAGTTTCCTGCGGATGTGATCCTAACACCATCAGGACGCTCCTTGTCGACCTGGAGTACGCCGACGACATTGTGTTATTCGCTGAAAACAACGCAAAACTGCAAAGGATTGTGAACCTCGTTTCGAAGTATGCCGCAGCCTATGGACTTCGTCTTCGTCCCGACAAATGCAAGCAGATGTGGGTCTCTCAGAGGCCTTCAACTGGAGTTTGTGTGGACGGACAACGTATCGAACTGGTGGACGATTTCTGTTATTTGGGCTGTTTGCTGAAGAACGATGGTAGTTATGCAGCGGATATTCGACAACGATGTGCGAAAGCTACGTCTGCATTCAATTCTCTAACCAAGTGTTTGTGGTCTACCACCATCGCGAAGGAAGTCAAGTTGCCCGTCTACCTATCCGCTATTCGCCCTATCATGATGTACGGATCGGAGACGTGGGCAGCACCGAAAACGCAGATGGAAAGGTTGGATTGCACGGAGAGGAAGCTTTTAGGCGTTTGCTTGGATATTTCTGGCCGCGTGTATGCCATAACGAAGACCTTTACAAGGAAATCGACGCAGTACATCAACGCTTGACACGAGGAGGTGCCAGCATCTCCTAACGCCATCTCAAGCAGCAATGGAAAGTCGACTTCGACTGCTCGGGCATATACTAAGAAGAACGCCGGATCGTCTCGTACAACACGCTTTAAAAATGCTTCCAAATCCTGTCTGGAAACGGCCACCTGGGCGTAGGCGAAAGTTCTGGACGGATGTGGTTAAAGAGGATTTAAAGTCACTCGGCATCGAAAGACAGTTCAGGCGCGATGTTTCGTTTCGCAGGAAATGGAATAGTGACAGCTGGATGGAATGTGTTCAAATTGTGGCTGAAGACCGTGAAAAATGGACACGGCTGACTACTAGGACGGCACACCTCGGTGAAGATGCGGAATGACCGCGTCAGGCGAAAGCCAACCGATTAAGTCAAGTAAGTCAAGTCTTGAACACTGCCTCTTAAAGGCATCGTTCGCGCTGAAAATCAATTTCCATTTTTTGGCTCAATTTCATGAATGAGCCCGGTAGACCACACCGGTGAACTTGGCGCTTCGAGGTTGGAAGAGGTTGAAGATGAGGATCCGCCACCAGTTCTCACCAGTCATCTAGCACTTTTTCATAAAATGTAGATCCGACCGGCAAACAACATGAAAAACAGTTACGGCACAAACTGCACATGTAGAAAAGCTTTGAAAAAAAAACAGTGACGAGGCCCACAAACGCAGAAAAAACCTCAAAAACGATTTTGGCGCGAAATTCAAATTCGTATTTACAATGTGTTCCGTATGAATTTTCTTTACAAATGGAAGATTTTCATGGGCGTCTTCGACATTTTCGTTCACTAGAGAAGCCAAGGTACACAAAAACATGGAAAATTAAAATACGGTTTCCTGCGCGTACGATGCCTTCAGCTATTGAATTTGTTTCCGTGCATATCCTTCCTTTCATGCGATAGGTTGTGTAGTCGACGCAGAATTATTCGTCGGTTCAACGTATTCCTCCTCCTTCTGCGTATCCGTGAGTTGTTCCTGCGGCGCACATTATCTTTCTAACTTTCTGTTTTCTTTCTCTATGCTTTCCGGCAACCTTCGTTCTTACGTATGTACATATGAGTCTGTGCATTCGATTAAAGACGCCGAAGCGACGAACAACTCGGCGTTGGCTGTACGTATATTGATTAACTCATTTCAGTTGTGGAATGGCTCAAGAAAAAAGCAATTTCACTCAGACATGTATATTGGTTGGAGCATTGATTCTGATTATTATCGCATTCGCTCTCAGTGCAGCCGGCCTGTTCAGTCCCAGTTGGCAGGTGGTCGACATTCGGGAATTTCGAGCAGAGCATCATGTAAGTACTGCTGAATTCCGTACCATTGTTTTACAGGACATTTAAAGGCAGTGTTCACGATAAAAAAATGTGTTTCAGTTTCCACTAGGAATAGGTAGTGGAGGGGAACACTGCAACGATGACGTCGAAAGAACGCATGAAAACGAGCCAGGAAGAGCCCCAAAAGAGCCCGGAGTTGCCACTTTGAGCGCAACGCAAACCCAAAAAGCGCAATGCCTGCCCTCTGACGTGAACAAATGGAAACTAGAGATCATGAACTTCTCTCTTCACTCAGCTTAGCTTGCATACATCGCCTGCAAAAGACGGAAGTTACAAGCCTCGGACAACTCGTCTTACCATGCTTCCCTAGCTCAATTTTCAAGGGACCATAACTCTGTCCTCAGCACATCTTGCACGATTCCAGAGGCATCATTGGATTCAGCGGCGGACCGTTTTTAAGATAGGCGGAAAAACAGAAAAACGATTTCTATCGTGAACACTGCCTTTAACTATGTTTAGTTGTTACGGCCTAAGGGGTAGGATTCACAAAGTCCGCAAAAAGCTGTACTCAAATTTGGGTTAACCCAAAAACCTAAAAATTATAATACCTATCTTTGAATGAGGTGTACCGCGTCGAAAGGTATCCATACTCTAGAATGAAGCGTGAAGGAAAATCATCGAGTAGGTGAAACGAATAGCATTTCTTAAGAAGTGAATAGGAAAGGGTCAGTACTCACTCGAAATCCCGTCAGGTATTCAAAACACCTCGTTTCCGCTCAAGTTGAAAAAAGAACACCTGTTTAGTCAAAGTGCGAAGGTTTCAAGGCGGGTTAAGCTCTGCATAGCCTTTAAACGTCCCTCCCGCCATACAAGTGCAATATCGACCGTATGAAGTGTTAAAGGCACAGTCCAACCGCAGAGTTAATTTTTGATATTATGGTCCGGTCGCCGCCCATAACAACCCTGCCAAGCGCGAAATCTCAATTCGCTCAAATAAGCGAGAAAAAGCGAGGAAAAGGTCGACCACGCCCACCTGAGGAAAAATGGGTGACACCCACTGCCAGGTTTCCGACCTCAATAGGGAAGAGACGCGCGAATGATTTTATTCAAATCTATGTTCTTAGATTTGTTTTCGGTTTGGCTTTATATTGTGACCTGCTTAAGAACGATGACTGCGAACAACGAGAAAATGCCGGCTCGGGACAACTCGTCCGCGAACTTCTAGCCATTCAAAATTGAAATTTTTGTGGAGCCGTAACTCCGTTCGTAGTGAGATCTGTGCGATTCTGGAGACACCATTGTGACCAGCGTGGAATTTTCTCCAAGATAGACAGAAAAACGAAAAATCGATTTTGAGGTTGGACTGTGCCTGTAAAGCCACAGTCCAAGCTCGGGGGTAGCTTTTGATATTGTACTCCAGCTGCCATGTATAGCAACGCTGCCAAGCGCGAAATCTCAATTCGCTCAAATAAGCGAGAAAAGGCTAGGAAAAAGTCGGCCACGCCCCCTTGAAAGAAAAACTTGGTGACGCCCACCGTCAAGCTTTCGATCTCAATAGGGAAGAGAAGAGCGATTGATTTTATTCAAAATCTATGTTCTTTCACTTGTTTTCGGACTTACTTTATACTGTGACCTGTTTCAGAACGACGGCTGCGAATAGCGAGAAAAAACAGGCTCGAGAAAACTCGTCCGCGAACTTATCGCCGTTTAAATTCGTAATCTTTGAGGGGCCATAACTCCGCTAGTAGTGGGTTCTAAGCGATTCCTGAGACACCATTGTGACCAGCGTGAAATTTTCTCCAAGATAAGCAGGAAAACCAAATTTCGATTTTGAGGTTGGACTGTGCCTTTAAAGTGTTGTTCTGCGGCCTTTCTTTTTTTCACGGAAAAGTGTAATGTCGTTATAGCTCGCTTCATATTGGTAGTATACCAAAGAGAACATTCTGACTTTCTGTTGGCGAGCAGAGTTCAATCTTGAATGACTTGCTTGGCTTCCGGGTGACACGATCAGTCCGTATCTTCATGGAGGTGTACCGTAGTCAGCCGTGTCCACTTTTCACGGTCTTCAGCCACAATTTGAGCACATTCCATCCATCCATCACTATTCCATTTCCTGCGACCTCCATAGAACTTTCGCGGATCATGGGTAGCACCAGATGGTTCCAGTTAGCAAAGTTTGAAGATGCTGTATTAAAAACCTATGATTTTTTTCATCATGCCTTTGCAAGTCCACTGTTGCGCACAGTGGTGAACTCTTGTCCAGATACTGTTCACAGTAAATTTCGTGTTCAAGTTTTACTCGATAAAGCCATCTCTGGCACGTATTTGGTGCTAGTGTCGAAAAAACGCCTTGAAGCTGGTGACTCCAGAGCTTGCAGTTATTTCATCGGCAAGACGGTGGAGAAGTCTACATGTAAACATAACCTCTATGACGCTCAATACCAGAACAAAGCCGGATTGTAGGTAAAAACAGACTTTCTAAGTTTCTAAAAAGCACGGATGAATACATGTTATGGAAAGATTCGGAAATCGCATTGAGCTGGCACATCATTGTCTCTATAATGAAAAATCACTGCTGATAAAGCGTGGCAGTGATACAACAGTGTAGTTATCGTTGTTAAGGATCGGCCTCGAAGTGAGAGCATTTTTCCGATCTTCTCCTACTTTTTGCAATTGGATTTGATGGAAAACTCGCGAACGCAAATCATAGTTACCAACGGCGGCAGCGAAGACCGCTGTAGAATTTTTTTGTTCTCGCAGTCCTCAAAAATGTGTCCCACACACTTTATCACTTAAAGTTTGCACAACAATGACCAGAACATTGTGTGTCAATCACCCTCATCGTTCTGTTGGAGAACTTCCGAAAACTCATGACGCAGACTAATGAGATCGCAGATGCTTTCGATTGGTTATTGAGACGATGCGTCGAATCACCATTTCGTGTTCATAAAAGTGCTCTCCCAGTTTTGTGCCAGTCTGACGCCGATCTACTGCCCCAGGGGCCGAATGCATCAACAGACTGGCTTGGGGCAGGGCCAGGGCAGTTTGCGTCTCTAAAGGCACAGTCCAACCTCAGTATCGGTTTTCCGTGCTTCAGTCTATCTTAAAAACGACCTCACGCTGATTCCAAAGATTTCTCTGGAATCGTTCAAGACCCCCTGGAAACGGAGTTATGGCCCCTCGAAAATTGAGCTACGGAAGCATGGTGGACGAGTTGTCCGAGCCTTGTAACTTCCGTCATTTGCAACCGCTGTATGCGAGCTGACTCAAATGAAGAGAGGCTGAGAACGAAGGGAAGAACGGGGCTATTTATCGAAAACCACCGCTCATCTAGCCACTGTTGAGCTCGAAAAATCGTAAAAGGGGCGTGCCAAAGTGGCTTCCCGAGGTAGGCGCCCCAGGGTGGCTTCCTCCTATAACTCGCTTATTCGGAGGAATTGAGAGCTCGCACTTGGCAAGTGGGAAGGGTGTATTTCACAATTATGTATAAATCTAAGATTTCATCCCTAATCTTGGACTGTGCCTTCAAAGATCTCCGTATATCACAAAATCCATCGTGCCCCTGCTGCTCCAGCCAGAAGGCTGGGGCAGCTAGAGCAGCGAAAAACACTGCTGGGGCAAGATCGACTAGATGATCTACGTCCCTCGAATTGCGATCGTCAAAGATGCCGACTGCCCTGCCCCTGCCCCAACCCGGCGTGTTGGTGCATCCGGCCCCAGAAACGCATTAATAACCAGGGGCAGGGTTCGAACACGATATTGAAGAAGCAGCAACGCCACATCTGGCCACCGCACCTGCAGTGAAATATACGATCTAAATATGTGGTAAATTCCCATAAATGCAGAAATCCCATTTTCAGCACGGGCTTTGGCTCGACTGCTCTCGTTCTGAGCGGCATTTGGCGACACAAATTGGACGAGATTTTAGTGACGAACAACCACTGCATTGCACATACAAGTTCGACTATTCTGCAAGCCAGGTACGCTGCTCTTTAGTTGAGCAGTAATTTGATATTTAACACACTTCAATTGAGTGCACATTTTTTTTCGGAACGGTTCTAATAGCACAGTGAAGTGTTCATTAGAAAAACCTACGACATCAATGTTATAGATTATCGGAGAAAACATAGAAGACATCGATCAGAACAGTGCTGCTGGCGAGAGTGAACATCATCAGTTCTTTGGTAAATCTATTCAAATGTACCTGATCTTTTTTTACTTTTCTTATATTTTCACCACATTTACCAGTTCTCATTTTCCGAGCTTACACTATAGGATGACGTTATACGTAGGTTCCTTTATCAACTGCTGCAGAAGTTGTTTACGCTTCAGAAGTTTCAAAGCTTTTGGAAGGTATATGTAATGCATTGAGTGCTCAGGGTCGCTTCCCAACCAAAACCCACCGTCTCTCGGAAACACAATGTGTCTTCGTGGCCTTTTCTGACTATAGTCATTCCCTAGAGTTTTCCGTAGATTCTGTATTTCGAGGACGACCCACGGTTTGCTTTAGTATAATTGGTGGGTTGCAAAATATTTAAAATTGTACGAAGATTGGGTTGGGCATTCTGTTCGTGAAGTTTTGCTCTTGTCTTTATTTCATAGCGAGCTGAGAACTAACTAGCAATGGTGGTAAAAGTTCCCTTTATGATCCACAAGGCTGTCTTATTCATGGTTTCAAAAATTAGGTTGTTTGCGATTTTCGGGTTTTGAATTGGAGGGTGGCGGACGTTTAGGCCGAAATAGGGGTAGAGTCGCAGATGACGCTTTCCCCTGTATTTGTCAAACAGCACATTCGAATAGAGCTGAGGGATTAAGTGCCTCAGATATGGCAGGAATAACATTTGGAACAGAAACAGGTAAAACATTATAGTTTAATCTCAACTTGTAACCAGCCTCCATCCTGTCTCTGCCCTGTCTACGCTTTAGCTTTAGGGTGGTCTGCAGCTTAGGAAAACTCGTCATTTTCAATGGTTTTTAGCGGGAAAAGCAGGGATTTGCCCGTCTTACCTTCGGGGAGGTCAATTTCGAGAGTTTCAGCACTGACTGCTTACTGACAAGTTATCAAACAGCACTGATAAAGCTAAAATTGGTTGTATTGGAAATTTTTAAACGGGAAATATAGGGATTAGCCCATCTTGCGTTCAGGAAACTCAATTTCAAGCGTTCCTGAATGGGTCGCTCATTGATAAGTTATCAAATAACACTGATGAGGGTAAAACTCGTTGTATTGGATCAGTTCCAGCGCGAAAAGCAGGGCTTCGCTTGTCTTACCCTCACCAAGGTCAAATTTGAGCATTGAATCACTGATCATTCACTGATAAGTTATCAAATAGCACTGATAAAGTTGAAACTTGTTGTACTGAATCATTTTCAGCGGGATAAGCATGGATTCGCCCATCTTACTTCCAGGAGAGTCAATTTCAAGCGTTCCTGAATGGGTCGCTCATTGATAGGTTATTAAATACCACTGATGAGGGCAAAACTCGTTGTATTGAATCATTTTGAGCGGCAAAAGCAGGGATTCGCTTGTCTTACCCTCACGAAGGTCAAATTTGAGCATTCCATCACTGATCATTCACTGATAAGTTATCAAATAGCACTGATAAGGTTGAAACTTGCTGTTGGCACGAAAAGCAGGGGTTTTCATTGTTTCCTCATGAAAGATTACTTTATTATATAAATCTTTCCTGAAAGTAAGAAAAGCGAATTCCTGCTTTTGCCGCTGAAAATGATTCAATACAACGAGTTTTACCCTTGTCAGTCTAATTTGATAACTTGTCAATGAGCGACCCATTCAGGAACGCTTGAAATTGACTCTCCTAGAAGTAGGAAGAGCGAATCCCTGCTTTTCCCGCTGAAACTGATCCAATACAACGAGTTTTACCCTTATCAGTGGTATTTGATAACTTATCAATGAGCGACCCATTCAGGAACGCTTGAAATTGAGATTCCTGTGGCCGTATTAATGAAAGTTTTCGAGCGGGAAGGGGCGTGACCGGGTAAGTAACGCACCTACCCGGTCACGCCCCCCCTGTCATAGTTTGAACAACCGACTCTATGAAGTTTTCAAAATTATCAGCGGGAAGACTGCGACGCAGGCACGCGACGCGCGCGTTCACGAGCGCGAAAACGCAGAGATTTGAATAAGCACAGCGACGCCCATACGCTCTCACGATGCCATTAACAAGTGTGCGGGACTCGTAGCAGAGTGCGCCGCACGTCACTGAAAGCATGCAGGACCAATGTAAAGAGTGCTCGGACGCCAGAGAAAGTGTACGGGACCCATTTTAAAATGCGCCGGACGCCATAGAAAGTGTATGGGACCCATGTAAGCGTGCGCCGGACGCCATAAGTATACGGGACCACGTAGCGTGCGCCGGACGCCATAGAAAGTGTGCGGGACCAATGTAAGAGTGCTCCGGACGCCAGAAGAAAGTATACGGGACCACTTGGCAAAAAATGCGCCCGGACGCCATAAGTGTGCGGGACCCAATAGCGTGCGCCGGACGCCATAAGTATACGGGACCACATGTAAAGAGTGCGCCGGACGCCAGAAAGTGTGCAGGACCCATGGCCCCGTGCGCCGGACGCCATAGAAGATGTGCAGGACCAATGAGTGCTCGGACGCCAGAGAAAGTGTGCAGGACCGCGCCAAAAATGCCGGACGCCATAGAAAGTGTACCAGGACCCATGTAAGCGTGCGCCGGACGCCATAGAAGTATCCCGGGACCCATGTGAGAGTGCGCCGGACGCCAGAGAAGGTGTGCGGGACCCGTAGCGTGCATGGACGCCGAGAAAGTATACGGGACCAATGTAGAGTGCGCCGGACGCCATAGAAAGTATACGGGACCAATGTAGAGTGCGCCGGACGCCGCCGAAAGTATACGGGACCCGTAGCGTACGCCGGACGCCATAGAAAGTGTTCCCGGGACCCATGTAGCGTGCGCCGGACGTCATAAGTGTACGGGATCAATGTAAAAAATGCGGACCCGCCATAGAAGTGTACAAGACCGTAGTAAGCGTGCGCCGGACGCCATTGAAAGTGTACGGGACCAATGTGAAGTGCTCCGGACGCCCGAAAGTGTACGGGACCAATGTAAAAATGCGCCGGACGCCATAGAAAGTGTACGGGACCCTTGAAAGCGTGCCGGACGCCATAGAAAGTGTACGGGACCCATGTAAGCGTGCCGGACGCCAAGAAAGTATGCGGGACCAATGTAAGTGCGCCGGACGCCATAGAAGTATACGGGACCCATGTAAGCGTGCGCCGGACGCCGCCAGAAAGTGTGCGGGACCCATGTAAGCGTGCGCCAGGACGTCATAAGTGTACGGGATCAGTAAAAATGCGCCGGACGCCATAGAAAGTGTACGGGACCCATGTGAAGTGCGCCGGACGCCGGTGAAGTGTACGGGACCAATGTAAGCGTGCCGGACGCCATAGAAAGTGTGCAGGACCCCATGTAAGCGTGCGCCGGACCCCATTGAAAGTGTGCAGGACCAATGTAGAGTGCTCCGGACGCCAGAGAAAGTGTGCAGGACCCGTAGCGTGCGCCGGACGCCGCAAGTATGCGGGACCCATGCTGGCGTGCACCGGACCCCATTGAAAGTGTACGGGACCAATGTAAGAGAGTGCTCCGGACGCCATAGAAGTGTACGGGACCCATGTAAGCGTGCGCTGGACGCCATAAGAAAGTGTACGGGACCCATGTAAGGTGCCGGACGCCATAAGAAAGTGTACGGGACCAATGTAGAGTGCTCCGGACGCCAGAGAAAGTGTACGGGACCCTTGTAAAAAAATGCGCCGGACGCCATGAAAGTGTGCGGGACCCGTAACGTGCGCCAGACGCCATAGAAAGTATACGGGACCCGTAAAGTGCGCCGGACGCCCGGAAAGTGTACCGGGACCCATGTAGCGTGCGCCGGACGCCATAGAAGTGTACGGGACCAATGTGAAGTGCTCCGGACGCCAGAGAAAGTGTGCGGGACCGCTTGGCAAAAATGCGCCGGACGCCATAGAAAGTGTACGGGACCCGTAAAGCGTGCGCCGGACGCCATAGAAAGTATACGGGACCCGTAGCAGAGTGCCGGACGCCAGAGAAAGTGTGCGGGACCCATGTAGCGTGCGCCGGACATAAGGAAAGTATACCCAGGACCAATGTAGAGTGCGCCGGACGCCATAGAAAGTATGCAGGACCCATGTAGCGTGCGCCGGACGCCATAGAAGGTGTGCAGGACCCATGTAAGCGTGCGCCGGACGTCATAGAAAGTGTACGGGATCAATGTAAATGCGCCGGACGCCATAGAAGGTGTACAAGACCGTAAGCGTGCGCCGGACGCCATTGAGGGTGTGGGACCAATGTAAAGTGCTCCGGACGCCAGAAAGTGTACGGGACCAATGTAAAATCGCCGGACGCCATAGTGTGCGGGACCCATGTAGCGTGCGCCGGACGCCATAGAAAGTGTGCAGGACCCACGTAGGTGCGCCTGACGCCGTGAAAGCGTACGGGACCAATGTAAGAGTGCTCCGGACGCCATAGCAGAATGTATACCGGGACCCATGTAGCGTGCGCCGGACGCCGCAGAAAGTGTGCAGGACCAATGTAAAGGGGCCGGACGCCATTGAAAGTGTGCAGGACCCATGTAAAAATGCGCCGGACGCCATTGAAAGCGTACGGGACCAATGTAAAGTGCTCCGGACGCCGCCAGAATGTATGCAGGACCCATAAGCGTGCGCCGGACGCCATAAAAGTGTACGGGACCCACGTAGCAAAAATACGCCGGACGCCATAAAAGGTACGGACCCATGTAAAAATGCGCGGACGCCATAAGTGTACGGGACCCATGTAAGCGTGCGCCGGACGCCATAGAAGTGTGCAGGACCCACTTAAATGCGCCGGACGCCGTGGTATGCCGGGACCAATGTAGCGTACTGCGGACGCCATAGAAAGTGTACGGGACCCGTAAGCGTGCGCCGGACCCCCATTGAAAGTGTGCAGGACCTATGTAGAAGTGCTCCGGACGCCAGAGAAAGTGTAGGACCCATGTAAGCGTGCGCCGGACGCCATAAGTGTACGGGACCACATGTAGCGTGCGCCGGACCCCATTGAAAGTGTACGGGACCAATGTAGAGTGCTCCGGACGCCATAGAAGTGTACGGGACCAATGTAAAAAAGGGCCGGACGCCATTCGAAGGTGGCACGGACCCACATGTAAAAAATGCGCCGGACGCCGCCAAGTGTGCGGGACCCACATGTGGCGTGCGCCGGACGCCATAAAGTGTGCAGGACCCATGTGGCGTGCGCCGGACCCCATTGAAAGTGTACGGGACCAGTAACAAGAGTGCTCCGGACGCCATAGAAAGTGTACGGGACCCGTAATAGCGTGCGCTGGACGCCATAGAAAGTGTACCCAGGACCCATGTAAAGAGTGCGCCGGACGCCATTACGAAGATGTACGGGACCAATGTAAATGCGCCGGACGCCGCAGAAAGTGTACAAGACCCATAGCGTGCGCGGACCCCGTAGTGTGCGGGACAATGTAAGAGTGCTCCGGACGCGTCATAAAGTGGCCACGGACTACATGGAAAAAGTGCGCCGGACGCCATAGAAAGTGTGGGACCCATGTAAGCGTGCGCCGGACGCCATAGAAAGTATACAGGACCCATGTAAAGTGCTTCATACATCGTTTTCAGCGCGAACGATGCATCTGAAAGGTACGTTACGGAAGATAACGATCGGAAGGTCAGGGCAAACGCTAAAAAATCAGTGAAACGATGGACCATTGATTTGTCTGTGCATTAGTTTAATAAACAGCGACAATTAGGTGTAGCATTGCAAAACCGTCACACCGTCTTATTGGAACCCACAAATCTTCGTGTAGCTGCGATTCCTTTAGACGACAACATTTGTGAAAACCCACTGTGTGATGATATTTTCAATTCAATTAATAATGTTCCTCATACGAATGCATTTTGTTACTTATCCGCTAGCGAACATATGAGCATGAAGACCAGTAATGTTTAGAATGCGTGTTTCGATTACGGGAGTAAGTTAAAACTTGAGTCTTGGCTTTGTGAAATTAAGCTGTAAATATTAGCTCCATTGGATAAAATACAGGTGTGATCTGTTTTTTCAATGTTACTTCAATTTTCGCTGTTTATTGGATAAGTCACAGCCAAAATCAATGTTCATCACTTTACTAATTTTGGCGTTGCTCCCAGACTAATCGCATGCAAATCATTCGCCTTCACACACGAGATTCTCTACAAACTATTCAATGCCGTCGCAACGCTTTTGACGCGAAGCAAAACGGTTATAATATTGAAGTCTAAATCGTCGGGATATTATCTTCTCAGGGTACGAAAATGTCGCGGGTAAAGGTCAGGTTGGAGGGAGTTTGTTGCAAGTGCATACAATATCACGCTCGATGCGACCATCGCCCTCGATTTCACCTCCTCAGGCAAACCATCGCTCGAGCGGTACCGGAGAGCTACTCGAGCGGCGCTGCCTCTCTGCTCGAGCGGAAATTAGCCATCTACTCGGGCGGCAGCCGCTCTCCGGGCTACAACGGTATCGCTCGGAGCGATCTTCGGTGCTGCACTGCAGTCTCTGTTCGGGCGATTTTCAAAAAATTTCTAATAGCTATTTTTTCTTTATTTCCGCCTCTTCTGGAAGGATTAAGCCTGTTAAGAGGATAAGGTACCTGTTATTACAGTCTGTGGGTCAGGAGGTTTATCCTGCCACAGGCCACCAACAAAGGATACCATACCAGCATGGTCCGCAATGAGGAAGCCTTCTCCACCGCGGGCCACTTGATGAGATCCCTCGGACATAAAATTGTCATCCTGAGGGTGATCCGAGTTCACTCAGAGTGGCCTCGAAGGCCAACTACCCGTCTACACGAGGGCGAGCCACCTTTTTATACCCGCAGGATTGGTTGTTCTTTGGTGATAACGTGGCTCGCACGTTATCACTCAAAACGCTATCGTCTCATCTGGTGGCCCCGCTGTGGCCCGGGCGACCGAGGGGCAAACTGGCACCGGACAGGGACCGCGGTGCTAGTTGCCCCTCGGCGCTGTCGGGCGATGACGTCATAATTGGGAGGACCCGGTCCACTCCCGGAGCGATGGTTTGCCCTGAACATACCGTATTTCCTGTAATTAAACACCCCGGTGTACTATTTTCAACCTCACTCCAAAGGAGGCTCAATTAGAGGAAGGGTTCAAATAGAGGGAGGCTCAGATTTTCAACAGAAAATACAAAAAGAGTGATTATAGGCTTTCAAAGTTTATTAGAGCAAGCCAAAATGGGGACAGCCATGAATTGCGCGGCGAATATTAAGAGATCATTATCAATAGAGTCATTGTTCAGTCTTTCTCAGAATCAGTCTCTTCAGGTAATTCGTCCGGTAGGAATGGGTCTCCAGTGTGCTTTTCAGCTGAGTGGGGCTCTAATAGAGTGTTTAATTTTTTCAATTGAAGTTCAATTAGAGGGAGAGGATTCCGAATAGAGCGGGGTGTTCATAACAGGAAATTTGGTAGATGTACGTTCGAAATAGGAAGTTGTGAAAGACTCCAGCGGAATAGTATTACGAATTTGAAAAAGGAATATAGCTACAAGGCACCGTATTTCCTAAGTAGCACTCTACGACTGCACTAAAGTGGTGTACAAACTACAGGTTTTCACGACTGAATTTTTGGCGAGAGGCGTAACTCAAACAAGAAGCTCGACGCCCAAGCCGATTCAGCCACTTTCCTAAAGATACGCGATAAGCACGTGCTTCCGCTTCTGGCACGGAAGTGTCTATCAGTGTCGAGAAGGGCGGGTGGTGCATATCACGGGCAAAGCGTGCGCCAAAAGAAGCTCGACGCCCATTTCCAAGGGGAGCGTGACGCACTCTTGAAAAGGGCTCAGATATCCGGCAATGTCGTCGGATCGATTACCCAAGTTTGCGGTACTTCACCGCCCAGCCACCGGCCCGTCAACAGCTAGCGAGCCGTGCTGGTGCTCGCTGCATTAGCAGCCCTGCGTGCACCTTCCAGTGCTCCAGCACCCGCTGCCGAGGTGCCGGTCACGTAGCGAAGTACTTATATATTTTGGGCTTCAGACCAGCCCTTATCATTCAGAGGGGGCTCATTGCGCGGGCCTTTCAGTTCAGTGGAGTGTTTTAAGGGCGGCTTATTTGCGGGTATCAAGCAATCACTGCCGCGGGAGAACAGAACATTGAGTTTCGGGCTTTACGGCCACTATGTCGTGACAATGCCAACCTTCCAAATGGGTGTAGAGTGGCATTTTTGTCTGATGGATTCAGATTAATGCGCGCCGTTATCGGTCAGTAATCAAATAAAAATTCTTTGTCTATATTCGATCGTATAGAGGCCATTCATTGAAGTTCTTAACTTTTTTAATAATGTTTTTATCTCCGCTTTATGCGTGGAGTTTATCATCTGTTACGTTGATATACTCTAGACAGAAACAAGTTGACAAGCGAAGTTCAAAGCGCTCCCACCTGCATCTCTGGGAGAAATTGCTGCTGCGGCTTCGCGATAGTGCCGCTTCGGCGCCTACAGGCACCAGATGGCTATATCGCGGCAGTGCTGACGCCGCTCTGGCAGAGAATCTCTCATACGAAGTTATGCAAAATTGCATAATAAAACTGGGCGGACTAAAAACGAAAATGCGCTGCAGTTTGACAGGTCCTCTGCCTGATCATAGTCGGCCGAAAACCGAACGCGCCGTCTCAGCTCGAATGATTCTACGCCGTCCTCCGCCGTCCCCTGAAGTGGTCAGCTGTATGCGTATCGATTGGCTGGCGCACTCGAGCACTACCAGACGGCGCACGACGGACACATCGGGGTATATCGATCAATATATTGCATACGTATCGACCGGGACGGACTCGGAGACAGGACGCAGCGCGGGTGCACTCCGGACACATCGGGGATTTTTTCGCCTTGAGTGCGCAATGCATTGCGCCATCGGCAGGAGTGGCTACAGCTTATCGACCGACTTAGACGGGGCCCCTTATCACAGAGGTTTCCGCCAAATATGGAATGTACATCAAACTTGGGTAATTGAACTGGCGACAATTTCGTTTTACCACAGGACAGTGCATCGTGTCACGCTTATTCGCTGCGTCATCGCGGAGCCGGTGCAGTTCTAACACGCAGCCGATGCGGTACTGACGCGCTGATGTCGAGACTCCAGACACGGCAACAGAATCGTCCTATCATGGAGGCGCAGCGGTAGTATCGCGGCATAGTCGAGGGTCGCTGTATGCTTTTCCGGCACTGGGCAGCAATTTTTCTCAGAACCTGAAGTTTGGATTACATTAAGACAGATGTTGCCTCGCTCGGAAATCACGTGCGCGACGCAGCATCTGTCTTACCGTAGTTCGAAAGATATTTCACCGATTTTTTCACGCGCTCGTTCTTTTTCATGCACGGATATTTATCCTCGTAACATGGACATTTTGTTATGCACTTAACTTGGCTTAACTCGTACAACGTAAAATGGTTTCCATAGTTCTGGTCAAAAATCAGGAAATCGAATCTACTCGCAAAAAACCAATTTATCCGCGTCCGTTTAGAGAATGCAAAAACCGGCTCAATTCTTCGTTTTATCAAGTGCTTATTGGTTTGAAGATCAAGTTGTTTTCTCGGATGAAAAGTAAGATAATCTGTTAGTGGATTAAGGATTACAAAAATAAAATTAATCCGTTCAGGATTGCAAACATTGAATTTGCTGGTTTATCAATCGCAAAAAATCGAGAATATTGTAAAATACGAAAATTGGAATTCGAGTTAATTAATTTATTAAGTGAAAACTAAACTTGTTGGTTGGTGTATTAAAAAATTCCTGTCGGTAGCTCATTGATTTCGATACTCTCTCTCTGTTTGAAATTCTGGCGATAAATAGAAAAAGTGAATTTTTTCAAAGAATGCTCTTCATATGCGACATGTTTAATGCATCCGACTCTCAAGAAAAAATTGAATTTCAAATCAAGAGAGTCTGGCCATCAAGCATAAAACAAATGAGGAAGAGAAGCGATCAGTTTGAAGGTTTAACGATAGCTACAGAGACAGAATTCAGCACGAGTTGACACATTGCGAGAGCTACAGGAAGTGCCTTCCAAAATGTAAGTCATGTACAAATATGAGGTCGAATAGAGAAATAAAAGCAACACGAAACTCAATGAATGGAAGACGGAAACTGCGAAAGCTCATTGACGGGAAGATAATACCCGTCTTCAATCGACGGGTAAGCAGGAACCTACCTGTTTACCCGCCGGGTAGCCAGGAACCTACCGGTCTACCCGCCGCGTAGCCAGGAACCTACCTGTTTACCCGCCGGGTAGCCAGGAACCTACCTGTCTACCCGCCGGGTAGCCAGGAACCTACCTGTCTACCCGCCGGGTAACCAGGAACCTTCCCGTCTACCCGTCGGGTAGCCGGGTAAATGGATGGCGGAAAACTCGTCCGACAGCGGGAAGGTTTTAACCTTCCCGGGAAGCTTTCTGAAGTTTCATTAATACGGCCACTGAACGCAAGATGGGCAAATCCCAACTTTTCCCGTTTAAAAATTTCCAATACAACCAATTTTAGCTTTATCAGTGCTGTTTGATAACTTGTCAGTAAGCAGTCAGTGCTGAAACTCTCGAAATTGACCTCCCCGAAGGTAAAACGGGTGAATCCCTTCTTCTCCCGCTAAAAACCATTGAAAATGACGAGTTTTCCTAAGCTACAGTATACCTGCAGCCGGCTGTCACAAGTTTACGGCGCCCACTGCGCGCGCGCGCTATTGACAACCTGGACAGAACACCCCCCTCCCTTACGGCCCAAACATCCCGCACCCTGAAATGGAATACCCTGGCTTCAAAAAGTAGCATTTTCGACTACTGCGCTTTCTCGTCTTTCACAGAAATTATGATATTGCGTTTACACGAAGTCCGCGGAGGTTCATTTACACACAGCTCATTTCCGTAAGCCGGAACAAATCACTGAAACACTCAAAGGCAGTGCCCACGATAAATGTCGTCCTCGGTTTTTGGCCGTAAATCGGAAGTTCAGGGTCTCATTGGAGCACTGGGGTCGAAAGAACGAACGAAAACGAGCCCGAAAGAGCTCCATACGGCTCCGAAGTCCGCTCGCGTTAGCCCTTTCGCTCGCGGTCGAGTTTTCCGAGGAACAGTTTGGTCCGCTTCTACATTAGCATTGGAGCGCGAACGCGACTGACTTTTAGCATTGGGGCGCATTTTCGCACGCTGTCTACGTCAGGCCCATGCCCGCGCAACTCATCCACCGTTGAAATGAGGCTCTCAAGATGAAGAGCTGATTTTGGATGTTTCGCAGCGTTTTTCATGATTCTTTCTTGACTGATGAAACACTCTGACTCTAAACCTTCGTTTTCTGGTGGAAATTCGAAAACGATTTTTATCGTGGACACTGCCTTTAAAGGCCAGTGTACACGATAAAAACCATGTCTGATTTTTTGGTGGAGATCGGCAGCTGCGGGGCCTAGCGCAACCCTAACGTTGGAAAAACTAAATGAGCTTGGAACGGTCCCCTACGGCCCCTAAGTTGGACACCCGTCAGATAGTCACACCCCAGATGCACTTTCCACGCCCACCGACGTGAACAAATGAATGCTCGAGATTGTGAGATGAGCGATGGTTTCCGATCATTAGCCCCGTTCTTCCCCTCATTCTCAACTTCTCTCTTTACTCAGGTCAGCTTGCATGCATCGGCTGCAAAAGGCGGAAGTTACAAGCCTCGGACAACTCGTCCACCATGCTTCTCTAGCTCAGTTTTTAAGGGACCATAACTCCGTCCCTAGAAGGTCTTGTGCGATTCCAAAAACATCATTGAAATCAGCATGGGACCGTTTTCAAGATATGCGGAAAAGCAGAAAAACGATTCTTATCGCGAACACTGCCTTTAAACAAACACTAGGTCCCAAGGGTTGTATTTAATTGGGAGTTGGTAGATGACAAAGACTCGAGCCCAAAGTTGGCGCTTTTGAAGGCTTGTGCAACCTTAGGCTTGGCGTAGTCGTGGACCCGTAACACCTGACCGCGTTGGTTACACCTCTCCAGTTAGAGCATCCACTTTTGCGCGGTGTATTCGGGCTACAGAGAAGACACTGTCGACAAACCTGTTGTACTTGTGCATTCCCCCGTTCTTCAGACCCTCTCAAGCCCACAAAACACGGATCATGGTCTTCCTTGAGTGCAGATGGTCACATTGTCATGAATCCACTGCTTCTTATGAAACAGAGACGATAAGAAGAACTACGAACTTATACTTCAAACCCAGTAGCAGCCAAGGGCACATGTTATACGGGGGGAGTAGCTAAGCTATTGTGTCATCGCATTCTATCTCACACATTGGTGGAGAAGTTTCCGAGGATAATAGACTTGCGTTTTTCCCTTGAATCACTACAAACGACGTTTGTGACAGCCGATTGGGGGGAAAGAGCTGAAAAGATTCCTTGACGGTAATTCCCTTTGCTTCCCCCTGTGCACAAGGAACGCGAAAACAAAGTCGTATCATATGGTCTACTTATCAGGTTAATCCTAGTGAATTGACCAGGCGCCCTCATTCTCAGGTACTCAGGGTGATGGCCCGCGAACTTTCTCCAGCTGGCCCGCGGTCTTCGTCCTCCGGCCGTCCTCTTTGAGTTTGCCGGCCATCTGCATGTCGATAGCCAGCCGACCTTTACCAGCTGGCCCGCGATCCACGATTTCCGCGTAGTTTTCACAATTATTCATGTTAATTTTCACCTCAAGCATTCCGCCTCGAGTTGTCGCGGTTCCATGGCTTAGAATGTTCCCGCCTCGGTGCACGACAAGGACGTAATCTTCGCCGCGATTCGCGGTGAGGAGCCATCCTCCCCACAGATTGCGGCGGAACCCGCCCCCCCCCCTCCCCCCAGCCGTGGGGATATCCCCCATTCCCAAAAATATGCTGGCCTCCGTAGAATAACTCAAAGTCACCTTCCAAGACCGGCATCAGAATGCCGGATGAGGGTTCGCGTAATATGAGGCGCCTTTTATACCGGCTATGCACGTGATGGGCACGTAACGACGTGATCATTGGTGATCACCATCAATTTCCATCCAAACGACCGAATTGAAAATGGCGTGGCTTGTTTTGCGAGCAGCCGTGGCGTGTTTTGTAACGCACGGGCGAGCCAATATCCGCGCTATCGCATGCAGCATGGTTCGCTGCTGGCCGGCACCCTCAAAATGCGGGGCGCGGGCCGTCATTTTTGGCTCAAAGCGGCGCGGGCCATCACCCTGAGGTCCTGAATTGCGGATGGCCTTGCCACGTTGGCGACACCGTCAACGGGCTTTCAAACCCACGATCTACCTCCGTAGCCCCGTCCACTCCCTACTACACTAAATTCTACAAGAAAACTATATACGGTGATGTAAACTACCCAGTCTCGAGGTGGTCAGGCACTTCGCAAGTTATGGAGGCAGAGCCTACTATAAATAACTGTGTAGGGTGTCTCTGTCCGGATTTTAAAGAGGACAAGAAGCTTCTCTGTAACCGATGTCAGACGTCATATTTTTGCGCTTACTTCGGCTTGCTAAGGAAAGGGAATTGTTGAGAAGCACCGAGTTTTGGCGAACTGATTTTTGATCAAATAATGAAGAATGGGTGTTGAGTTGCTATACCATAGGGGAGACGTGCTATGGGAACTTCTTCCATCACTCTGCTGTCAGGGAGTCTCCCTCGCCTCCTCACGATTTGGGAAAAGCCCCAGTTGTATCGAAGAAAATTTCTTCGCCATTCTCGGAAAGTGTGAGATGATCGGGTCACTTTCCACGAGCTAGCATTTTATTATATAGTTGTACGAGAACGAATTTTTTGATTTTTCCCAAGACTCCTAATCTTCATGTTCTTTCAGCTTTCTAAAGCGGAAGCTTCTGAATTGCCTTCGCCCCAGAATCTTTTGTTAGTATAGTTGTTTGATGATGTTGAACTCGACACGAGGTTAATACCGTTCTTTATGGCTAACGTTTCGGAGTAACCTCCTTCTTCAGAGCCTGACAGGTTCAAACAAGAAATGCATTTACCCGGCTAAACGTCTCCTTATCCCCACTTTAAATCGAAAACCTATTTTCTGTCACGTAGATAAGAGAGAAAACTAGAGAAAGTACAGCTTCTAACCTAGAACTCGCTAGTGATCAGAGCAGCGTGAAGCGTCGATGAAGGAAACGCTGTAGACCGTCACTTGAGATGTTAGAAGGCGAGTCTTACGTATGCTCCCGGGTTATATACAGGCCTTCTCTCTTGCCGAGGTTAATGGAGAGTCCCACATGGAGATTTGTTCATCAATGTTTTGTTTTAGCGTGGCACAAGGCTGTTCTCGGATGTCTTATCGTCTCCTTATTATTCGCCTCGTTGGCTCTTTGCTCTGGCCTCTGTGCTCCCTGTAATGGAGGATGTGCTGTTATTTTCACAATATTCGTATTTTTATCATGTAGGTTTGCACTCCCATGGCACAAAATTCGCGAAAGTTTTCACCGTTCTGCTAGACTATTCTTCAAAGCTCTTCACCAGCAAGATGACATTTTAGTGTTTACGGCCGTAATTGGCGACGGTATTTTCTTTTTTGCTGCTCATCGGGTCGACAATCGTTTTGTTCAAGGACTCGTTGGGACGTATGAGGTACATTAACAAATTTTCGTTTTTTTATAACATAGACTTCTGCTAGCCGGGGTAAATATTACATGGGTAATCCTTCAGGCACAGGTAAGCATTTTTCAAATACACATGATTTCTTCTATTTGACTTATGTGGCGGATATTAAACTATCAGATCTTGAAGCATGTAGTTAAAGGCAGCATACACGCTCGAAAATGTTGTTGAGATAACGAAATTCTAAGGTAATGTCTTATGTACTTGAATCAGGTGGCCAGTCCGCGGTCAGTCCGCATATTTGCCGAGGTGTACCGTTCTAGCAGTAAGCCGTGTCCAATTGTCACGGTCTTCAGTTACAATTTGAAACAATCCATCCATTGGTAGCTATTCGTCTTCATGTGAAGTGAAACACCTGATTTGCCTCTGCCGAGTGATTTCAAATCTTCTGAACCGCATTCGTCCAGAACTTTCGCCTAAGTACAGGCTGCCGTTTCCGGGCAGGACTCGGGAGCACCCTTAGAACGTGTTAAACAAGACGATCTGGCGGTCTGCTCAAACAAACGAAGTCGACTTTCCGTTGCCGCTTGAGAAGACGTTGGGAAAAGCTCTCACCTCCCTCGTGTCAAGCGTTGATGTACTGCGACGGTTTCGTTGTAGAAGCCTTCGTCATTGTCCATCCGCGGCCAGAAATATCCCAGCAAATGTCTTAGCGGCTTTTTTCCTCGAAACGCACTGTACAGTGGCGTCAATTTGCATTGTTCATCGGTACACGATAAACATGGCGGTCGTCCACACATATCGTAACCTTCCGTAGGAGATCTGCATCAAGGCTGTGCGGAACTGTTCCGTTTTTCCGTTTTTCCGATGTTTTCTGGGCTCTTCCGTTCTGCTTCCGTTTCCGACTTTTTGGAGTCGGAAACGGAAGAAAATAGTGCTGTATGGGTATGACCGTGGGACTATGCAAGGATGCTTGGAGTCACAATGAGGAGCCGAGATTCTCTTTCAAACTACAATACCAGCACTAATTTTTTCAAAAAAGCCGCAAAAGTCGCGAATTTGTGACTTTTGCGACTTTTCGTCATAACACGGCTCAAAGTAACCCGTTCGGGAAGCTGGGGGCATATTTGGGATCAGCATCGAGAGCTCTTCATTTTGAGTACAAACATCTCTTAACCAGGCCCCGTTTGAAGTGAGAATGGACTTGAAACATGCGAAGGGGATGATATATCGACTTTTACGAATTGGGATGCCGCAGTGCTTATTTGAAAGAGGATCAGAGAGTAAAGTTGTAGGCCAAGTCCCGAGTCGATTGGTCCCGTTTGAGCTGAGAACGGGACGTCGGTGGTGTTTTCGTTCACTCGAATTTTATAATAACCCTGTATGCCTTGTTTGCAGCCCAAGAAATGTGCATGCTCAAAATGAAGAGCTCTCGATGCTGATTCCAAATATGCCCCTAGCTCCCCGAACGGGTCACTTTGAGCTGAGCTATGACGAAAAGTCGCGAATTCGCGACTTTCTTGAGTAAATTAGTGCGGGTATTGTACTTCCATCGAAAATGTATCTGAGCCTGGCTGAGATCTTCGACAAATTTAGGGGTTTTGTAATTGCCCCTCACTGCCCAAAAACGATGACACAAAATAGGCGTCTCATAAATCTGATCAGTTTTTGAAGGATTTTTTCTTCAAACAGCTTTTTCTCCAAAATTGAATGCTTTTTCTGAAGCTGTCCGATAAAGTCCTATTACTCATTTGCCAACCTTCACAACAACAATATGAATCGAGACCCGTTTTCTTACACGTACATCCTGTCCTTCAGGGAGGATTCTGGGCGGAGGCAGGTGGAGGTGGCCACGGGCAGCGGCACTCCGCGTTAGAAGTAGATCGCAGTTGAATTTTCCTTTACTCACCGATGAGCTTTCTTTTATTTTTTTAACTTAGTAGTGCGATAATAGCTACGGTAGGCAATAAGGTTCAGAGTCAAATCTAAACAGTCACCGGTGATAATTTAAAGGCAGTGTCCACAATAAAAACCATGTCTGATTTTTTGGTGGAGATCGGCAGCTGTGGGGCCTAGCGCAACCCTAACGTTGAAAAAACTAAGAAAAATGAGCTCGGAACGGTCCCCTACGGTCCCAAAGTTGGACACCCGTCAGCTCGTCACACCCAGATGCACTTTCCACGCCCACCGACTTGAACAAATGAATGCTCGAGATTGTGAGATGAGCGATGGTTTCCGAACAATAGCCCCGTTCTTGCCTTCATTCTCAACTTCTCTCTTTACTCAGGTCAGCTCGCATACATCGACTGCAAAAGACGGAAGTTGCAAGCCTCGGACAACTCGTCCAACATGTTTCCTTAGCTCAATTTTTGAGGGACCATAACTAAGTTCCCAGAAGGTCTTGTACAATTCCAAAGACATCACTGGAATCAGAGTGAAACCGTTTTCAAGATAGGCGGATAAGCAGAAAAACGATTCTTATCGTGAACACTGCCTTTAAAGACTGACTTTTTGGCTGGCATTCATGAACGGCAAGCCGTGGGCTACAGTTGGGTTTGCCGCGGAAATAGCACGCAATCTTTGGAAAGAAATTCATAAATCCCAGCCCTTATCAGCTTCGAACCACCCGCGTTCAGCTATGCCTGGTACAGCCTGGACTCTAACTAGGGAACAGGCTGTACACTGCTTCGAAGGGGCAGCTATATATACTGAGTATTGTTGATACTGAGTATCCTTTTCGGATTTACCCAAGCGCGAGCATTCGAAATCGTGTCGTGCTTCATAGTGATTTTATGTAGTGTGAATAATTATAGTTTATTGACTGAAACCATAGGTTATTGAGTGAGAGCTACAAAAAATGAGCAGCGACGAAATGTGAGTATGAGACAATCCATAGTTTTTTTCTTCCATTTCCGAATTTTCGTTTCCGGCGCTTTCCGGCCATTTTTCTTCCGTTTCCGAAAATCTTGAAAAGATTTCCGCACAGCCCTGATCTGCACCGAAACGCTTATTGGTAGAAAAAAAAAAGATTTTGAGCTCTCTTTATGAGAATGTAGATTTGGTCACCAAAAAAGTAAAAATAAGTGAAAAACCCGGAAATTTGCTGAAAAAAAATGCCTAAAAACAAAGTATAACGGCTAGTTACAGGTGTCGGCCGGCCCCCTAGTCAATAAGTTCCCCTTATTTATCCGTAGTTGGACTGCCCCACATCCTAGCTGAGGAAGCGAAGGACAATGCAGGGGCACGATTGATTTTGTGATTTACGAAGATTTTCAAATGCGCCGACTGCCCTGCCCTTGCTCCAACTCGGCGCGTTGATGCATCCGGACCCAGATCTACCTTCTCATGAGTATATCACAACAATCGTTTTTATCGCGAACCCTGCCTTAAAAGGCAGTGTTCACGATAAAAGTCGTTGCTGATTTCAATGATGTCCTTGGAATCGTACGAGACCCCCTGGAAAAGGAGTTATGGCCCCTCGAAATTCTGCAAGAGAAGCATTGTGGACGAGTTGTCCGAGGCTTGTAACTCCCGTTTTTCGCAGCCGATGTGTGCGAGCTGACCTGAGTAAGTAAAGAGAGAAGTAGAAAAGGAAGGGAAGAACGGGGCTTTTGATTGGCAACCATCGCTCATCTAACCACGAATTCAGGGAAACTGTTATAACATGTGGGCGGAGTGACCCAATGGGTTGGCTGGCCCACGAGATTTTCACCCACTTATCAGCCGTTTTTCTTCGCACTTCCGTTCTCAATCTTCTTAGAAGAACCGAAAATTTACGTTTTAGCCAAAAAACGTGCGACTTAATCTTCGTGAACACTGCCCTTAATACCGAACACAATGCCGCACTTGTGAGCAGACGTTTAGAATGGGTTCGAGAACCACAGTTAGATTTCTGGTCCAAATTGCCCCGATGTTCTATTTTTCAATATCAAGCGGGTGAATTAAGCACCCTGTTAGTAGAAGCAATCTAAAGCCCAACTAGGCTCTGATAAATCCCTAGTGACCTGTCAATTTGGATTATCACCAGCAGCGAAGCGGTGGGCCTTAGTGAAATATAGTTGAAAGCCACCGCTCCGCGCTGTGATAATGGAAAACAGTTTACTTGAAATGAAACAGAGTTGACCTCCGTTTACGGAAAGTTGCATAGCCTAATGGGTTTCAAAGAAACAGGAATAATCTATTCTGTATTTCATTATCAAGCGAGTTGCAAAATGTGGACAAGTTACACTGCCATGGGTGAGATAGCGAAGCTAGCGTCGAAGTGGTTGAGATGACAACGCCAGCAGACTCATACGGCCTTTACTGGAATGCTTACATCGATGGATGCATGACAAACGAACCAAAATGATTGTATTCCTGCATTAAAGGCAGTGTTCACGACAAAAAAACCGTATTCTAGTGTTCAATGTTTTCGAGCACCCACGAAACCCTCAAATGTTATAGAAATATTATTGAAAGAAACCTCTAAAAACTGATTACGCCTGTTCGGTGTTTCGGGAAACTGCGGACTTTCAACAATAGAGAAGCCGGAATTGGTTATGCGATTCAAATTCTTAGGTAAATCATCTCTCTTCCTTGAATCGAAACTCTGCGAAAATAAAATGGTTCAATGCTTATGCTTGGATGTTAGGATCATTCTTGTTAAAGAGTATTCAAAAATTCAGCAACTGTTCCTCTTGTGAAAAAATTACTTCAAAAATGACCTGCAAACGGCAAACGGCAAAACGGCAAAATCTGTTTTGTGCTATAATACACCGACACTTGCTTAGTCATGTCGTATTCCGTGCTATATCTGCCAGTAACTATGTGCATGGCATTTCAATAGCCTCTAAAGAAGTAAAATGCCATGTATGAAAAGCTACTACTTGAAAGTCTCAGGTGATGAGGAGTCACTATCAAGGCCAACAAGGTTGTCAGCTTAAGATAATTCTGTAAATTCCTCCCCACTAATTGAAGTTCCCGTTGAAATCAATGCTAGAGATCCAAAATATGGGCGTCGTTTTGAGCAGTGCAAAGTGTGATAGCCCCGCAAATGATTTTTTCTGAAGTGGGCTTGCGGCCAGCGCGATCCAGCCTAGTCGATCCGGGGACGATCAGCAAACCGTAAGCAAGCTTGGTGCGATGGGTTTGTGAGCCGATCCAAAGACTGTGGCCGATACCGGTACGACATTCAGGTGAGAATACGCGATGATTGGTCCATTGATGGCGATTGACAATCCACACCGCGATCAGCAGCTCGCGGTTTAGGTTATGACCGGAGTCACTCACAGTTTTGCTAGTAACAAGTAGTATGCTCAAGGCTCTCAATTTCGCTCACTTCAAACTGCGTATGAATGGTTTTCCTTCTGATGCTACAGGAGTGGAGTAAAACTAGCCTAGTTGAATTCAGTGCTCACGATAGAAACAGCCTTCGAAATTCCACCGGAAATCAAGAGCTCCGAGGGGCATGCTGATCGAATTTCTCAGAATTAGAGGCACCTAAAGACAGTTCGACTGGCAAATGCGACAGAAGGCTGCTACGCTCACGTCGTCGCTGGAGCTCCGCGTGCAGTGCGTTTAGCCAGCCGGACTGCTCTTGGGCGCGTCCCTTTCTGTGTGTTCGGCCTACAAGCCGGCACTAGGCCAATTACAACAACAATGTCGGCCGAAAATGAGCAATAAATTGCTATATAAGGTCCCGAAAGTTGCATGTGATGTGCCCGCTCCACCCACTTCCCCTGCGGCGACCGAGGAGGTGGGTTTGGCGAGCACACCACATTCAAGTTTCAGGGCCGTATAATCCTATTGGTTGCTCGTTTGAAGTCGGTTTTCGACACTGTTGTTGCAATGGGCCTCAGACACTTCGATTTCTGGCAAAAAGTTGAATCGTTGCCTTGAAGGATTTTTCATTCTCTCATATTTAAGGAATTTCTTAACAAACTCAGCTCTGTCACAGAGTAAACCCTTCATTGCAGTTAGGCCGGAATCATACTTACCGCGACCAGCGACAGCAACAGTGCACATCATGCATATCGAATTTCGGTCGATATGGATGGTAAACATTGCGTCGCGTCGCTCGTCGCTGGAAGTATGATCCCGGCGTTAATGATCTCGGAACCGAAAAATTATTGAACACTGCTTCTGCTGACCGCTGTGAAGATTTCTCAATTTTAAAAATGCCGGACAAAGTATCTGCAGAATTGATCAACTTCCTGTTCCAATTATTACCATCAGCCCACCAACCGAAGATAAGCGGACCGATTTACACGAGTTCTCAACTGGTTCATATGTCTAAAGAAAACTGCTTTCTTGCTACAACTTTGATATCAGTTGGTTGTAGTAAGCGGTATGCTTCTGAAAAAGTTTTTTTTTCAAATTTCGGCATTTTTAAGGGATTAAGAATTTGATGATTAAAAAAACACGTCTGGAAGCTCCCGAACAACCTAGAACTCGAAGAACCTAGAACTCCCGAACAACCTAGAACCTAGAACAACCTAGAACTCAACCGTCTCAGAAAGAAGACCAAACCCATGAGCGATCCCATCAGGAATACGGATGGGTCTTTTGTGCGATCAGCAGATGAGCGTCTGTTGCGATGGAGGCAGTTCTTCAGTGAACTCTATACTCACGATGCGCCACAAGGTCCACTGGCCCAACCGATACTAGTCGAGGTACCAGAGGAGACAGCGCTTGACTCGGAACCCACTGCGGAAGAAGTGAAGGCGGCAATCAAGTCGCTAAAGAATGGAAAGGCGTCCGGTGTTGACAATGTCACTGCTGAGGTCATCAAGGCAGGAGGAGATGTTCTACTGCGTCAGTTGCATCAGTTAATCACGCGCATATGGCGGACAGAGAGCGTGCCGTCTACCTGGAAAAAGGCTATTGTCGTGCCTATCCATAAGAAGGGCGATGCCAGAGACTGTAAAAACTATCGCGGGATCTGCCTGTTGTCGATTGTTGGTAAAGTCTTCACGAGAACTATCCAGTCCAGACTTCAACGCCATCGGGAGAGTACCTGTCGCGAAGAACAAGCAGGTTTTCGTCCGGGTCGAGGATGCAGCGATCAAATCTTCATACTTCGTCAAGTTATGGAGGAAAGGATTCGCTGTGGAAAGCGCGTCGTTATCACCTTCATAGACTTCAAGTCGGCATTCGATTGCGTGCACTGGCCCGCCTTATGGAAATCGATGGAATGCGAACACATGCCAGGAAAAATGGTGAAGCTTCTGCAGGAAATTTATAGAGGCTCGACTAGCTGTGTCCGCGTCGGAAACAAGCTATCCGAAGAAATCAGGGTCGATGCAGGCGTCCGGCAGGGAGATGTGATTTCGCCGCTCCTCTTTAATACCGTGGTCGATGCTATTATGAGAAAGACCTTTGAAAATAGAAGAGGAGTCCAATTTGGCGATAACGATTTTGTCACGGATTTGATGTTTGCGGACGACAGTGCAGTGTTCACCGATACTGACATGGAAGCCACGCTTTTGTTGAATGATATGGCACAAATCGCGGAATCGTATGGGCTGCGGATTAATAAGGAGAAGACTAAAGTCATGACGTCGGACGGTTCACGTGCTTCTGTGTTCTTCAGGGGGGCTGCGCTTCAGCAAGTCAAGGAGTTCAAGTACCTCGGATCGGTGGTGCAAGAGCGAAAAGTGGTGGCTTCATCGGAGATACTGTGCAGGATCGGGCAGGCGTCGGCTGCGTTCGCTTTGCTGGGCTAGTGTTTATGGAAAAAGGGTGATGTGTCAATCAAGAAAAAGATCCGGATGTTTCGCGCGCTCATAGTGCCAATCCTACTGTACGGGGCAGAGTCGTGGTCGTTGCTGAAGTCGGATTACAGCAGGCTGGAGGGCTTCCCAACGCGGTGTTTGGGGCAAATCCTCGGGATAACTTTAAGAGATCGAATGCGGAACGAAGATATCCGAGATACTTGCGACCATCAGCCCACGATCGAAGAACAAATTCGAACGAGAAGGCTACGATGGTTCGGACACGTATGCAGAATGGAAACAAACCGACTTCCGCGCAGATTGTTATGGAGAGAGCGCCCTGCACTGTGGAAGGTTGAAAGAGCAGCCCCGAAAAAGACGTGGTTGAAGCAAGTCGAGGCGGATCTGAAGTCCCAACGGTGCAGTGTCCTTAATGCTAGATTAATTGCTGCGAACCGTACTGAATGGAAGCGTATCGTTCAGGCCACAAGAGCTCCTATGGCACCTACAGCAGTGTACTGGTTGAGAGGTCATCCTGCTCCGCCAGCCGCCAGCTAACGGGATGAGTGAGTGAGTGAGTGAGTGAGTGAGAACTCGAAGGAACTCCTCTGATTACCCAGTGAATATGTTTTCATCAGTTACCGATTGAATGGGTACAACTATAAATTACATGAGATGGAACTACTTAAGTATAAATAAATTATTTGTAGCAGCTTCAAATTGCTGACCAAAAAAGAAGCTGCGGTGAGGGCAAATCCTATTGTTTTAACGTATTTTTGCAGAAATTTAGCCGTTTTGGACGAAAATTTCGGCAAACGGCAACGGCAAACCCCAAAAACGGCCGGCAAACGGCGATCGGCAAACTGCAATTGCCGCACACCCCTGTGGACCACTGTTATAGGACTTGGGCGGGGCGATCCAATTAGTCGGCTTGCCCGAGTTTTCACCCACTTCCTGGTTGTTTTTCCTCTTCATCCGCTCTTACTCTTTTTATAAGGACCCAAAGCTTACGCTCCCGCCGAAAAAGACCATTCTCAGACTGAATTTTTTAACGCCTTCCACCTTTCAGCAGCGAATCGGCGTTGCGTTCTACCTTCATGGCTCCGGTACACTCGTGCTTATGTTCGCATTTCTCGTTGCTGTTGTGGCATCGTATCAGATTCTTCGGAAGTCTGAACTGTCCAATTCCTTGCCATTACGTGAACTTGCACCACTTTACGGATCTCGAATGAGGGAAACATTTGCGTAGATGAATAGAATTATTAGATTTACTATACATATATTAAAACCTCATAGAGGTGGGTATCATTGTTGACATCGTTCGCGGTATTTCACTTTTTTTGTCGGTCGTCTGATCCTTTCTGTATTCCACTTCCCCAAGACTGCCTACATGCCATTCACTTTCTCCTTTTTATTTATTCTCAGTCGCTCCATGTCAACACTCTTAATGTTCGATCTCTAATTTGCCACAGTTAATTTTTACGCAACCATTACTCTGTGCTAGATTGAATTGAATACCATTCATCGTATAAAGAATTATCATAGAATCATTGGCGAATGTTAATACACATACATATGTTGAATAGAATTCTAGATCACAAATCTGAGAGGCAATGAACCGATCACGAATGTTTTGTACATTCAATATTCAGGCAATCGGGTGAATCTGGCACAAAGGTGAAATGCCAGCCATGTCGTTAGAAATGCTATACTGAAAGGTGAATGAGAATTATATAATAGAAGTTTCGCAAATAATACATATTAGTGGTAGAATCGTTGAGTACACTCAGTGTAGAATTCGAAGCGCATCTGATATTCACTTTTTCCTCGTCATCATATGGCAGAATTCTGGAATAAGTGGAAATTGAAAAGGGTGAAAATCAGGCAAAGAATTTAAAAAAAATAATGGCAATGAAGTTCATCATAGTGTAGAGATGAGACGTACCTCGGGGCTTGTGAACCCTGTGCACGAAAAGAAGAAGACTCGCGGCCGAGTTCGAGCGCTTAGACGCGACGTGCGTGGCGTAAATCCGCCGTTGATACGTTTTTACCCTGTTCAGGGAACCTAGAGCAAACGCGCTAGCTTGTCAGCTCCTCTTTTTTCGTGCACTGAGTCCCCAAGCTCAGACACTCGCCCCGTACTTCACGCCCACCTTAGCGGTATCAGCAGCCGTAGCTCGGCCCTTGCTCTGTTGGTGAAGAGCGACGCTGTGGTGTCGCACCCACTTGCATACTGATTTTTTGTGGCCCAATTGGCGTAATGCGTCCTCGTATACACGTTTTTTTTTTTCGAAAAAAGGCAAGCAACATTTTCAGGCATCGTTCACAAAAAATTTCGTTTCGGTTTATATCACAATAGTGTGTAAACCCATGCTGCTTCGCGGCGTATTTATTGGCATTTACCCATTGGCACGAAAGGGCGCTCAGTGTTCACAGGCTGCATACCTACGTGAATAGTGGATACACACAGGCACACAAACACACACACACACACAGAGTCAGGCGAGTATAGATAGTAGGAGGATTACACGAAGAAGTAATGTTCGTGTGAGTGGAAGTTCTGGAATTTTTTTAAAACGGAATAATAAAAAAAATCCGAAAACCGGAAAGCAAAAATTAAAGAAAACGAACATTCTCAAGTGCTTCTAAGCTTTTAGCAAAATTCACTGGCAAGGTGGCTGAAATGCAACCCTGATAAATACAATTACTCTCCGAGAATGAAAACTGAAATAACGGCCCCATACAAGCAGAAAAATTAACTATTAACGACATTATATAGTACCAGTCATCGACTTTTAGGGTTTCCCCTAAGTATCTGAACAGATTAAGTTACCCTTCTCAACCATTTGTACGTGTGATAGGTTTCTTATCCAACATGTATGGTTTCCGTATTATATTTAGTCTGATGCATGGACGAGGCGGCTGGCCGTGCGGTGTTGGCGGCATCACCGGCCAACGGGGCTTCAATCGCGAGTGGCGATCTACCATCGCAACCACGCCCAATCAGCGGACTAAACTGATTAAGTGGACTCTATACACACCGTATTCACCTAACATCTCTTCTTGCGACTACTGTGTAGTTCCTGATCTACAAAACGTTGTTTCGTTGCTGTAAGGTCCCCCAACACCGTAGCCGAAATTCGGACCGAAATCAAGGCAGGAGTCGAATCAAAGCCTAAGGGTCCAAATAGAGCCCCGCAGCTGAATGGCGCGGCAGCACGCAATGGAGGAAAATTGATCGTGCGGTGTCGCATGATCGATGTTCCTCCATTGGATGCTGCCGCGCCTTCCAGCGGCGGGACTCCAAGAAGTCGTTCATCCTTCCGCCGCCGAGCGGCGCGGCGAAGTGCATTTCTGTGATACTGATCGCGCGACGCGACACGATAGAAATTTTGGGAATGCACTTCGCCGCGCCGCTCGGCCGCGGAAGTATTAACGACCCCTAATCTAAAGATTCCGGAGTACTTGAGCAGGAAGTTGGCGGAGAGAAGGCAAGAAGTGGTACGTGCTAGTGGTGCATCCCTAAAAGAACAACATTGATCGAGGAGAGAGAAATTTCGAAAATAATGTTTTTTACAGAAACCTATGGGACACCCTAATGATAATCTGGAAACAGCATCCTATGCATATGCTGCTGCAGAGTACAAAATTCTGAGAACCAGACGTCAAAGATCCCAAGGCAGGCCAAAGGATTTTGTACTCTGGAGCATATGCATAAGATGCTGTTTCCAGATTGTACGACGCCAACCTAAGCCCCCCCCCCTCGTAATCCTAAGTCGCCCTGCGCCTTTATCTAGTGGTTGGCTGTATATCAATCGTTAAAGGCAGTGTTCACGATAAGTCTCGTTTTTGAGTTTTCAGTGTGAAGAACTACGGTGGCAGATGTTGGAGAGGATAGGGTCGAAGAAAGCATCAAAACGAGCCATAAATCGATCAAAACGACGGTGCAGTGGAGATTTCGTTAGCCAAGAACGCCTGCTCTTAGCCTCCCGCCTTGTTCTGACGAGCGAGTGGCGCCGCGCTCGTTTTCTATGACTATTTGCCAACCAACTCTGCCGCGTCCAGCCTGATCTATTCGTGCACCTTTCACAATTAGCGCGCGTTTTCGTCGATAACTAGCAGGGCACGTTAGCTCATACACATACTGAACGTTAGGAACCGCTATTTTAGTTTGTCCAGAGAGCTTTTCTTCGCTGTTTTTTCCTATTCGATAGCTCATGACCGAACAACCCCATTTTTCGGTCGAAATTGAATATGACATTCATCGTGAACAATGCCCTTAAAGTCATCGTACGCGCTGAAAACCACTCAACGTTTTTCGGTTCGAATGACTTCCTGGGCCCAACTAAGAACGTAAGGAGAGTTTGTTCGGTTAAAAACGCCTTATTGTGAAGACAAATGAGGTCGAAAGTTTCTGAAATTCCATTAAAAGAGGCCGGCCCTCCGTCAGTCATCTGGCAC
The DNA here is from genome assembly GCA_029168955.1 of Aplectana chamaeleonis. NCBI lineage: Eukaryota > Metazoa > Nematoda > Chromadorea > Rhabditida > Cosmocercidae > Aplectana > Aplectana chamaeleonis. Next base: position 2,161,732 of record JAPDOI010000050.1, on the reverse strand, counting down.
ACTTTGCTGTGAGATATCGTACATATAAGTAACTGATCAACAATTGATATAGTACAATTGAGGGGAAGTTGATGAAATGTTTTACACGATTACGTGATGACTTTTCTACACACATTTGTAAACCTTTCTTTTCCCACAAACACCTGAGATAAAGGTGAACTTCATTTGATCGTGGGATCGTAGGTCAAAACAGCGATCTCTAACGATCGACTCTTCCTTTCTCAAAAACCGAGATGAGATTGAGATATTTTCGGTCTGAAAAAAAAGGAATTCTCAATTATTTTCTTGCCGTTCTTACAACGTAGTTGTAGTGTAGGGTACTAGAGCTCATATTATATATGGAGAACTCAAAAACGAAATTCATCGTTAACGATCCCTTTAATGCGTTCCCCCATTGCACCACGGCGTACTCCAGCGCACTGCGGCTAGCTACAACGGGGGGATTTTGCAACTCATTGTCAGTAAGAAATGCATTGCTTACGTATCGATCGGGACGACCACGGAAGGCTCAGTCGTGCTCAGTCCGGACACAACGGGTGGATCTTTTTGCACCCGAATTGCATGACGTAAATGCTTATCGACCGGCTGGCTACGGACAACCGGCCGACTACGATGGGGGCCAAACGCGCCGTTGGGCAGTTGAACTTACATTCCACCCCTAATGTTACGAAAATTTCCACAAAAACAAAACGGCCCCTGGCGTGAAAATTTTCCACCAAAATAAATTGTTCTCAATCTCCTCTTCTGTGTATCTATTGAAATCGTTTTCCGACAGAATTTTCATGACATCCTCAAAATTTTGAATGTGCATGGTTACGCAGGGTACGTTTAGTCACTCTTGTTGTTGCACTTTCGAGAGATACTCGAACGTTCACCTACCCCCTCACAAGAGAACTATACTAGTTTATGTTGATTGTAGCGCTATATAATGAAGTTTGCATTTGGAAACATGAACCGAGATTGACTATTAGTGGTGAATACTAAGGACACGGACATCTTACATACATTAGATTAGATGAAGATGACTGATGCATATTAGCTAAGCCTTAGACAGTTTTTACCCTATAGTTACATAGTTTAAAGTATACATCATTTCTGATTGAATAGACCACCTGCAAGTGAAGCTCTAACCCTACCACAACAGTCCATCCCCCTTACCGCAGACTCGACATCAAATGAGAACACAGTCAACGTACTGGTTCCTGCAAGGCGTAGAACTTGTTTGTGGCAATACTCAATCGCAACACACCCTTTACTACGGCATCGATTATCGTACTATGCAAGGCAACGACTGGAATGCAATTTTCGGCCAAAACGACTGGAATGCAATTTTCGGCCAATTTGAAGATTAATTTCATCGCATTAATAATGATTAGTATGTCGATAGCAAGGTGTTTGTGTATACCAAACGTAAAGTCCTTACAAACCATGCAGTAAAAAATGTGAATCCGTTGTGCACACAAAAGAATATAAGTGGTAAGCCATCCTCTAAACATTTTATTGATCCACCTGTACTGGAATACATAAAAAGCGTCCCACCGCTGCTGATCTCGTCGCGAACCGTCAGCACATTTTGTGTGAGAGCTTCTAGGCTCCCTGCGAAGCTGTGCAAAAAAAGAGAGTATGTATGGTGCCTCTAAAAATTTAGTTTAATGAATGGACGGGGCTGCGGCGGAAGATCGTCTCTCGTAATCGAAATCCCGCTGGACGGTGGCATAGCGAAGGCAGCACGACCGGCCGCAATGATCGCGTCTCGTAGGCCATTATGTGACTGTTAGTCAATCAGGAAGGCTCAATCCTCCATCTGTTTTGGTACATGATGTCTTGCTATGGTTTCCAACTAACAGGTTCCCTCACTGAATACGAAGAGACCATACGTACATTAGCGTAAAAAAATTCTTTTAGAGCTTTGTGCCGGCAGGCAGCTTGGTTGCGGTGGCCCGCTCTTACTACCTATCGCAAACGAGCGTGGTGGATGTGGCGCGGCCTCAAGCCCCACCGCGCTGGACTGAATCTTTCGACGCGATTGTAGATTACGGTTGCTGCCTGGCGCGCACGAGCTAATGAAGCATCGCCAGTCATTAGATCAGGCACGTCAAGCCCGCGTTTCGGCCAGGTTATGTAATCTATGCATGTCCGCTGCTAGATGAGTGCTCGTGTACTCTAATAGTCGCTGCCTCACCAAGCACATGTAAAATGGAGAGGTTAACAGGATATTTTTCTCTTAAAGTTCACCTTGAAAGTTGATTTTTCCATCGTTATTAGCATCGACGTGTTTATAAATAGCTTTTATATCTTGATCAGAAAGTGAATGACCCATGCGTTGGAATGCTGTTCGCAACTCAGATCTGAAAGTAGTGTAATTGGAGGGTCTAGTCAAGGAATGTGAAAAAAACAGGAAACCTTAAAAACAAAATGATTGAAACTGACCTGGTAATATATCCGTCTCCATCTACGTCTAACTCCTCGAATACGGCCTTTAGTGAAAGTGATAAAGGATTCGCGTGAGCAATTTGAAGGAACTCTGAAAAGCCTTGCATCCTTGTGTGTGTTTACTACTTCCCACCGAAACTGTTGATAAAGAGAATCTATACGCCATCGTCCGGCACACTGTGAAGGGGACTCCACTAGCTCTTTTTCGAAATAGAATCATACCTTTAAAATCAATATTTCCGTCATGATCCTGATCAGCAGCATTGAACATCGCGTCCAACTCCTCCTCTGTTGGTGACTGCCCCATCTTCTGCATCACCGCCCGAAGTTCATCCTATAACACACAAACCATACAACGTCACGATAGCCGGGACCAGAGTCTCAAGAAAATGCATTTTGCGGTTAATACTTACATTGTATTAGTTACTGAAACATGTTACTGACGGGTTTGATGTAAGCAGTTGCAGGTCTCCAACAACTTATTACAAAATCACAAAAAACTCCAGCTACTCAGGCAAACCATCGCTCCGAGCGGGACCGGAGAGCGACCCGAGCGGCGCCGTCTCTCCGCTCCGAGCGAAATTTAGCCATCTACGCGGGCCACAACAGCCGCTCTCCGGGCGACAGCAGTCCCGCTCGGAGCGATCTTCGGTTCCAAATGGCACTCCGGTGGCTCTTCGGGCGAAGGAGCGTAGCTTGACCGATGGCTTCCCTTCGTTTAAATACCTGTTTCTGCTCCTCTATTCTGCTCTCTTTCTTCTTCCCTCTTCTCCCAGTCCTCCTTTTCTTCCTACCCTGTTTTCTCATTCCCCTCTTCTTCCTTCAGTCTCGAGAAAGAAATTCTTTTCTATCTAACGCTGCCTTCCACTTGGTCCAAAGCCTGCTTGTTTGCGATAATTTAAAGGTAATCTTCAGTACTGCGTATCTTTGGATGCTTCTACATATTTACTTTGAGGTAAATCACCAAACCTGCCATAGTTGACAGAATATCCGAGCCACCTTAGAACTAGATGATAGCGTTTGCAGAAAATTTCGACACCGTATTCAATGATTTCAGCTGATTTTGTGATTTTGCAGCTTCGGTCTTTTCTGACTTATCCGAGAAGTTCAGGCCTCGAAGCTCCAGAGTTAAGTATAATGGCTATGTCCTTAACCAATAGTATTTTTCGACAATCATCCAATGTTTTTTTTTGGAAACCCGATTCTCGCCTTTGTCATCGATTTTCAAAATAACGATTAATGATTGACGAAAAAATACTATCGAATAGGAACTTAGCCGTTATAACGTCGGCATGAATCCCAACGATACAGTGCGGTCGGCTGCCAAGAGTAAAAAGGCGGCGGTGGGCGGCGGCGGCCGCCGTTTTTGTGCGGCGTCCAATTCAGGAACGGTTTACCGCGTTCAACGACTTCCCCGGTTGATTCTGTTTCTGTTACACTTTCGAGGCAGCCCTGCGATTCTGCCAAAGAAGGTTCAAGAAATTTCGAAAACTGAAAATTTTCGAAATTGAACTGGAAGGGTGACGAGTCTTCAGAAGTTCATAAACATTTTCAAAACAACGGCTTATTGTCAAATAAAATTGTAAGTTATACAAAACATGCAGTATATCGTGTATAAAACATTTTGTCAGAAAACTGCGAGCTGGAAATAAAAATACTGTGGATGAAAATTACAATACAGCACTGCAGAGCCCGAGTGAAATCAATTTTCGGCTCAGACAGGCTTATGGTGGTTGAAATGTTATAATGATGATTAAAATGATTTATATGCACAAGCACGAATACACCGAAAAATTTTCTGGTTGAACGGGCATTTTTGAAAAAATTCCAAAAACTGGTGTTTTTTTTTCGGAAATTCAATGTTTATTTAAAGACCCTAACAGATTTACTCCTTGTTTTTGATTCATGCTTTCATTAGAGCTAGGTATGTGACACCACCAGTGAGTTATCTGGTCATTTTTGATTGCTGATTTCCAAATTATCGTTTACTCAACATTGTTCCGCGAGACGTGACCAGTTTTTATGAGGTTTTCGAGTGTATAGCTCCAATAAAAAAGATTTTCCGAAAACGTTAGCTAAGAAGAAAATCATGTGGGCATCCGTAAGAAATAGCAGAATATAAGAAACACGAAAACGAGAAAATTTGATTTTTTTAGAAATTTCGCATTTTTCGTTTTCTTTCTGTTGTGTTTCAGCACTTATTAAAAAGCTCCACTGAGCAATGCAGCGATGATAAGTCTGCGTTCTAATGAAAGCACACATTTCTACATTATAAACTAGTTTGAGACGAAATTATAGAAAATTGAGTGAGAAATTCGTTTTCAAAAAGTGCTTCGCGCTCACTTTAGTGGCATTTCTTTCATATCCATGTTCATGTGGATTTATGAGAAGAAATGGATTATGATACTCCAGAAAAACTTTATTCGCGTTTCAGTGAACATTTCGGAAAGCCATGTAGAAGTTTTCATAGAAAACGATTCAACTTCGGTTTTGCAAAAAATAATGATATCAAAAGTTCAATATTTGCACCGACGTCAAACAATTTGTATTTAAGCTTTACCAACGCGCTTGTCACATATGAAAGAGAAATAGGGTGGCGATTAAACCTCACAGTGTGGACGAAAATACCTAAGTGGTCATGAAAAAAACAGTAACCAAACTCAGCTGATCATGCTCAGAACTATTTTCTTCAGAGTAAATTGATCCCAGATCAGTTCATATCGTGATAATGAAGCGAAACGCTCACACACAGAATAGGAATGAGCCAAGCCTCTGAATAGGCGACAAAGAAAATCTCAAACGTGGATGCGAAAATATTCGATTTTTTCGTTGACGGAATTCTGAGCTCAGGGTCCGATCTGGGCTCACTATTGACAGATGACTGTCATCAGAGTGAAATCGACGAAATTCGTGCTCGCTCACAAAAACACCCAAATAACATTCATATTCATAGAAAGAATTCATACGCCAAATTTTGTTCGAAAAGTTAATTCGGAGAGGAGAGATATGTGTAGAAAACGACCAGCGTTTTCAAAGGAAACAAAATTCGAAAAAATATGGATCCGCTGATCCAGCAACGATTCTTTCACGCTAGTGTACAGATGCGAATATGTAGGTTGTGGCAAATATCATAGCTCCTTTGAATGTGCCCTAGATTCCTCCTGCCATTGGGTTGTAGTGCCCTGACACGTCGAACTGGAGGTGTGAAGTCCGCAATTACCCGGACGAGGGCATACAGACGTCAACAGGAATCTAGGGCACATTCGGAAGAGCTATGATATTTGCCACAACCTACATATTCGCATCTGTACACTAGCGTGAAAGAATCGTTGCTGGATCAGCTGACCCATATTTTTTCAAAATTTGTTTTCAGAAAACGTTGGTCGTTTCTACACATATCTCTCTCCTCCGAGTCACATTTCGAACAAAATTTGGCGTATGAGTTTTCTGTTAGAAGAAATGTTGTTCGGGTGTTTTGTGAGCGAGCACGAATTTCGTAGATTTCACTCTGATGACAGTCATCTGTCAATAGTGAGCCCAGATCAGACCTGAGTTCAGAATTCCGTCAACGAAAAAATCGAATATTTTCGCATCCACGCTTGAGATTTTCTTTGTCGCCTATTCAGAGGCTTGGCTCATTCCTATTCTGTGTGTGAGCGTTTCGCTTTATTATCACGATATGAACTGATCTGGGATCAATTTACTCTGAAGAAAATAGTTCTGAGCATGATCAGCTGAGTTTGGTTACTGTTTTTTTCATGACCACTTAGGTATTTTCGTCCACACTGTGAGGTTTAATCGCCACCCTATTTCTCTTTCATATGTCACAAGCGCGTTGGTAAAGCTTAAATACAAATTGTTTGACGTCGGTGCAAATATTGAACTTTTGATATCATTATTTTTTGCAAAACCGAAGTTGAATCGTTTTCTATGAAAACTTCTACATGGCTTTCCGAAATGTTCACTGAAACGCGAATAAACTTTTGCTGGAGTATCATAACCCATTTCTTCTCATAAATCCACATAAACATGGATATGAAAGAAATGCCACTAAAGTGAGCGCGAAGCACTTTTTGAAAACGAATTTCTCACTCATTTTTCTATAATTTCGTCTCAAACTAGTTTATAATGTAGAAATGTGTGCTCTCATTAGAAAGCAGAGTTATCATCGCTGCATTGCACAGTGGAGCTTTTTAATAAGTGCTGAAACACAACAGAAAAAAACGAAAAATGCGAAAATTCAAAAAAAATCAAATTTTCTCGTTTTCGTGTTTCTTATATTCTGCCATTTGCGGATGCCCACATGATTTTCTTCTTAGCTAACGTTTTCGGAAAATCTTTTTATTGGAGCTATACACTGAAACCTCATAAAAACTGGTCACGTCTCGCTGGAACAATGTTGAGTAACGATAATTTGGAAATCAGCAATCAAAAATGACCAGATAACTCACTGGTGGTGTCACATACCTAGCTCTAATGAAAGCATGAATCAAAAACAAGGAGTAAATCTGTTAGGGTCTTTAAATAAACATTGAATTTCCGAAAAAAAAACACCAGTTTTCGGAATTTTTTCAAAAATGCCCGTTTAACCAAAAAATTTTTCGGTGTATTCGTGCTTGTGCATATAAATCATTTTAATCATCATTATAACATTTCAACCACCATAAGCCTGTCTGAGCCGAAAATTGATTTCACTCGGGCTCTGCCGTGCTGTATTGGAATTTTCATCCACAGTATTTTTATTTCCAGCTCACAGTTTTCTGACAAAATGTTTTATACACGGTATACTGCATGTTTTGTATAACTTACAATTTTATTTGACAATAAGCCGTTGTTTTGAAAATGTTTATGAACTTCTGAAGACTCGTCACCCTTCCAGTTCAATTTCTCGAAAAATTTTCAAAGTTTTCGAAATTTCTTGAAACTTCTTTGGCACAATCACAGGGCTGCCTCGAAAGTGTAACAGAAACGGAATCAACCGGGGAAGTCGTTGAACGCGGTAAAGCGTTCCTGAATTGGACGCCGCACAAAAACGGCGGCCGCCGCCGCCCACCGCCGCCTTTTTACCCTTGGCAGCCGACCGCACTGTACTTCTCGTTCTCCACTGAAGGTTGGCGCAAACTCGGTGAACCTATGTTATAGCTTCTGGCACCCAGTTTGAGTCAACCTTCACTAGGGAACGCAAAGTATAACTAGGATCCAGGCCAATGTTATAGCGGCTAAATTCCTAATCGAACGTATTTTTTGTCCATCATTGACCGTTATTTTGAAAATCGATGAGAAGGCGAGAATAGAATTTTCAAAAAAAAATCGATAATAGTCGAAAAATAATATTGATCAAGGATTTATCCATTATACATACCTTTGGAGCTTCGGGGCCTGAACTTCTTGCATAAACCAGAAAACACCGAAGCTGCAAAATCAAAAAATCCACAACAAATCATTAATTACGTTTCGTCGAGAATTTTGCAGAAGCCATCATCTAGTTCTGAGGTGGTTCAGATATTCTGTCAACTATGGCAGGTTTGGTGGTTTACCTAAAAGTAAATAGAAGCACTCAAAAATACACAGTACTGAAGATGGTGCAAAACTAGTTGAGGGGGCCGCTCAGAATTCAAACGAGGAATGAATCATAATGAATCATAGCGTTCACAGAAATCAATCAAAATCGATGAAATTTCTAGGAAATCACGAGTTATAACGCTATCTTATACCAGATAATCGAAGAAACTTTCATTTTCATGGATGAATCTTTCAATTTCTATGGGTAATTCTTGAGCGGCCCCCCAACTAGTTTTGCACCCTTAAGATTACCACTTGATTACAGCATATAATTAGCAAATGAGAAGGCTTTCGCACAAGTGAGAGGAAGCGTTAAATAGAAATACTGCACGAGGCAGGAATCCGGGGCATGAACGGGTCCGAGGACGGCACGGGGTTAACGATGGTATTGATAATATTAGTGACAGCTGGTACTGCCGGTAGATGACAGCGCGGCAGTAGCGGCTGACACTAATATTATCAATGCCATCGTTAGCCTAATGCTTAACGCACGCTGAGATTCCTTCAAATGATCGACTATAGATCATGCGACCCTAAATGAGAAGATTACCCAATGCAAGATTGGAACATGTTGAGAACTAACATTGCGAGTAGGAAGTGGGTAAAATAGCAGTACTTGGGTTCCGATGTGCTGTGCGTGCCGGGCTTCTATCAAGACAGGTCCTTCTCAAAACTCGTTAATAAAACTTACAAATTAGGCGATTGAACGAGATGGGCAAAGAACGCTCCGCACCGCCATCACGCCGCCTATGAAGCGCTACTCATTTTCCATGACGCGGCGCACGCTTCTCACGATGCGCGACTCATTTTCCAAGACGCGGCACACGCTTTTCATAATGCGCAACTCATTTTCCATGACGCGGTGCAGGCTTCTCATGGTGCGCATCTCATTTTCCATAACGCGGAACACGCTTTTCATAGAGCGTGACTAATTTTCCATGATACGGAACACACTTCTAATAATGCAGGACCAATTTGCATGACACGACGTACGCTTCTCGTATAGCGCGACTAATGTTCAACGATGTATAGCACGCTTCTCATGAAGCAACAGCCATTTTCAATGACGTGGCACACGCTCCGCGTTAATGGAAACTGGTTTTCCGTGAAGCGACGCAAGTTTCCTATGAAACGCTCTCTAGCTCTCCACAGTGCTCCACGCACCACTAACCCCGCCCACATTTTGCAACGCAGAGAGTCGACCACAGAGGATGAGGACGGAGGATCGCTGAGGCTTTTGAAAGCGTAAATGTTACAGTTGGCAGTGGAATTCCATGCTGGGTCCGTGATTGAAGTGTACAAAGTGACGGTGTGGCCAACACTGCTCGCACTGCTGTCGCCTCAAGAGCGGCCGAGGGGCGAACTGGCACCGGAAAAGGACCGCGGTGCCAGTTGGCCCCTCGGCCGCTGCCCGGGCGATGACGTCATAATTGGGAGGAGCCGGTCCCGCTCGAAGCGATGGTTTGCCTGAGTATGTGGCAAAGAACATACTCCTATTATACATGTATTTCACACAAACTTTCATTGATGGCAACACACAAAATCGACGCATAGGGCAGGCACACTCGCTGGCGAATACAGCGACATGTTGACGGTCGCGGCGGCACGCTAGCGCTCGCTGCTACCCGCTGTTGAAAATAAAATTTTCTTCAGCCTTGTTGATATTGATAGTTTGAGTTTTTTTTATGGTTTTAATTGGAGTCTTGGACTTTTGCGCGTTGATTCCCACAGTTGCGGGGTATGCTTTGTATGTTTTGATCTTCGTAATGGCGGTATTTGGTTAAAAGAAGGATGAAGCAATTAGAAAATGGAGTCGCCAGTAAACCTGCAATGAATCAATCGGCTGCAGGCGACCCTCTTGATCATAATTGTGATGGACCGGTTGAAAAAATTCGCGTCTTACTGTATTTCGGAAAAGAGCGCCGGTTCTTCTGCGCGCACACTCGTTTCGGTAGTACACCGAAGGCTGTTTCCATGATATATAGTCGAGTACAATGGTAAAGACTTTGTATGTAAAATGTATTAAACGTCACATCAAGTATGGTGGTTGTCGGAGAGTCGAATTTTAAAACCTTGAGGATTCCTCAGTTTGAGTGTAGGATTGCTGGCTCCCTGCCAGGGTCAAGCAAAGTTGGAATTTTTCCGAAGTGGGGGGTCGCCACTAAACTTGAAAATTTCGGGGGGGGGGGGATCGCACCCACGAATTTTTTGATTCCTTGTTTTCGATTTTAACTCAGTTACTACCACAGAATGTTTCCTACACAACCACGAGTTGTTGAGACTGATTTGTCAACCGCTGGTGACCTAAATACTCGTCAAAACTGCAATTGTCCAAATAGCGAAAAAATGGTGTTTGGAGGCCTTCCAGTGTCATGTACTCTGATGGGCCGTAACTTCAGTCAAATAGATCCAGTAGTGGAGCAGAAAAAAACAGAGCCGCTCATATAGAGAGAGGAAAAAAATTCCCCGTTGGAAAAAGTAGTGTTGAAAGGCCGTCTTTTTTTTTCAAATGGCCCTTACAGCCTTGGTTCTCACTTCTGGAAGGCGGCAGTCGAATAGAAGGTGCGGTTACTGATACGGCATTAAAAACCTCACTAGCTGAACTTTTTTCAAAAAAAAAACCTTTTTTCGAGATTTTGCACCTAACATCAGCATGGATCCTGAAGAGACTTTGCGTTCCCCAATGAAGGTTGGCGCAAACTCGGTGCACCTATGTTGTAGCGTATGGCACCGAGTTTACGCCAACCTTCAACAGTGGACACGAAGTCTCTCCAGGATCGATGCCGACGTTAGCTTATCATCACATTTAGGAACAGCTGAAATCGCCCAAAAATTGTTTTTTTACTTCTACCAAATTTTGCTTGGAATCATCTTCAAACGGTTTTTCACACAGTTTCAACCCGATCAGAGCGGTTTTTGAGCCGCTGGCCACCTAAATGCTCGTCGAAATCGGATTTTTCGGTACAACGTAAAAAAGGGTTTTCCGGATAAATGTTGGGTAACTCGTTAAATAAAGCTGAATGAATAATATTAATCAAGAGTTGAATAAGATTAAAATCGATGAAATTGAATGAAAAAAAAGACAGAGAAAAAGTGAAAATGTGTTCCAAAAAATGGAAAATAAAAACACAATTATAACTGAGAAAAAAACCAGACGATGATGAAGTAATAGCGAAGAGAATTTAAATAATTTTTTTAAAACTACTTAGAATAATAGTGTTCAAAAAAATGAATAAAGCTTCGATTGATTTCTCTGTTTTTAACCTCCGACTTGGTTTTGAGATTTTTGCTTGCGATTTCCGGTTTCACTTAGGTATTAAAATGCATAGTCTGCACTTACCTTGATGCGCTCTTCTTAACAACCTACAAGATTTGTAAATGTGAACTGTCAAGCAACAAAATCGTTGGGACAGGGGCTGTTTACACACTATACTTTGACCGAATCGAATGATTCGAAAAATCATTCGACTGAAAAAGTCGACTTCGAATTATTCGAAAAGTCGAATATTCGAAAAAGGCAAAATCCCGAATTATTCGAAAACTCGAATATTCGAAAAGTTCAGAATCCCGAATTATTCGAAAAGTCGAATATTCGAAAAGTTCAAAATCGAATTATTCGAAAACTCGAATATTCGAAAAGTTCAAAACCCGACTTATTCGAAGAGTCGAATATTCGAGAAGTTTAAAAATCCGAATTATTCGATAAGTCGAATATTGAAAATCTACGAGAACATTCGAATGAATTCGATAGTCGACTTTTTCGAATAAATTGTTTCTGCAGAACATTTCACTGACCCACGAGCAGGTTGCGCCAAAGAAGCACATTGACGCAAGTCGTAGATGTGTTTGGAAATCAAGGTAGAGCGAAACTATCAATGATGACTCACTCATGTGGCACGCGACTCGTAAGTGATCTTTCATAGTCCTCACCGTGAGGCGTAAGCATACTTGCGTCGCGGCGACGATGTCGCGGTGTAAGAACTGGTACAACCCGTCGCGCCCAGCGCAGCACTCAATCGCGCCTAGCCCTGACAGCCGTGGCACGGTGCGAATCCCTCAAACAAAAACCCTCTCCACTATAGTTGTACAATTTCCGGAAAAAATGTCGAACGAACGAAAATCGAAACTTTTTCATTCGAAATCTTTTCGAACGAACGAAAAATGAAAAAATTTAGTTCGAAAAAATTTCGAACGAACGAATTTCGAAAAACTTTCGAAATTTCGGAGGTCGAACGAACGAAATTCGAAACAAATCGAAATTTCGATTCTTTTCGAAGTTTCGTATTTTTTTCGAAACTCGTTGAAAATTTCGAAATTTTTTCGAAATTTATAATATTTCGAAATTTGTTCGAAAAAATTCCGAACGAACAAATTTCGAAAAAATTTCGTTCGACGACATTTCGAATGAATGAAAACGAACGAAAAAAATTTCGAAAAATCTTTCGAAAATTTCGTTCGTGTACAACTATACTCTCCACGACCCGCCGAAGAGCCGGCGTCGCCAACGGGATAGTGGCCGTGGAGACCAAAATCCGAAGTTTTGTCGCCCGCGGTAGTGGCCTACACGGGCGTGGTAGTGACTCCAGTGAGCGAGCAATTGCTTCGTACCCGGGCGACAAGCCCCTCTGAATTTATTTTTTTTCCAAAAATATACACAAGCACCGGTGCGCAACGTAGCTAGCACACCGACTTGCGACGCGGCCGGCACGCCAACACGCAACGTTGCCAGTGCTCCGAGTAACAACTGGGGCCGCCAGCGGTTGAGCGGGGCTTTCAATGGTCAGGCGGGCCAAGCACCTCAAACTTGGGTAACTAAACCGACGGCACTGCAGTCGTCTGAGTCCTGGCTCAGAAGGGCAGTGTATGCTTTCTTTGGAAATTAGAGTCTTGGGCGTCGAGCCTCTTTTGGGTTCACGCTTTGCCCGTGTTAGGCGCCATCCCGCCCTTAGCCCCGCGATAGGCAAGCTCTCGTGTCAGGAGGGCGAGCACATGCCTATCGCGTGTCTCTGGAAAAAAACGGGCAGATCGGGGTGGGCGTCGAGCTCCTTTTTGTCTGGGCCAGTAGGAGCTGTCTCATACAAAAACCCGCTCCACGCCCCGCTGAAGAGCCGGCGTCGCCAACGAGATAGCGGCCGTGGAGCCCAAAATTCGAAGTTTTCTCGTCCGCAGTAGTGGCTTCTGCGGGCGCGGTAAAGACTGTAGTGGGTGAGCAGCTGCTTCGAGCCCGGGCGAGAAGCCCTTCTGAGTAAAAAGTTTTCCATAAAAATACACACGCACCGGTGCGCAACGCGGCCGGCATGCCAAATCGCAACGCGGCCAATGCGCCTAGCATCAACGAGGGCGCTAGCTGTTGAGCGGGGCCTCCAGCTGCCAGGCGGGGTCATGTACCTCAAACTTGTGGAATTAAACCGACACTTGACCATTTGTTGCTCAATTCGTTGACCATTTGTTGCTAAATAAAAAAAACGACACAGAATGCCGTTTTGCAGAAAATGAATGCTCGACATTTATCTTATACCACAGCCGTCCTGTGGCCTCGGCCCGGCTAATGCCACCGACCGTTGTTCTCGGTAAATGCCTCCAGATCCACCATTTATCTCTTTCGGAAGGATTCCCTGCGCCTCATTCGATCGAATTTTCATTCTAGGCGTTGCTATTTCTCATGTAGTCAGAAACTTGCCAAGATTTCAACTTCTGGAAGGGCTGCGATGGTTGCTTCTTTCGGCGTTAGGGGGTCCGGCTCTAAGCTTTTTTCACCCTGGACAGGTGAGAAAAACAAGCAATATTGACAAAAGAAGTATTAGTCAATTCTGACCTTAACGTGTAGTTTGACAAATAAGGAAGTGTTTAAGTCGGCGTTTAGTCAGAATGTTCGTAAACAATGGAATGGTCAAAAGTCATATAAAGCATTATAAGGAAGGTTCTCAGAAAGATGAAATTGCAGAACCATAGATGTACAGGTTTTCCAACACTCTGAATACGCTAGTGGCAGTGAAAACCGCGAAACGTTACGCCGTAAAGCGATATCGTTGAAAACTGAGGTGTTCATAAAAATGAAACGCACTGTATAGCCAATAGTTTCTTGAATAGTTTGTTCGCCTCTCTATTCGACAGTTTAGTTCAATCCCAAAAGAAAGATAGAATACGCTAGCTGAAGTGATGCAGCCTTTTTCTCGAAAGTAATGACTTACTCCAAAAGTTGGATGGAAAAATTCGAAAAATTATTCGACAGTCGATTGAAAAAGTCGACTTTTTATTCGAAAAGTCGAATATTCGAAAAGTTAAAAATCCCGAATTATTCGAAAAATCGAATATCCGAAAAGTCGAATATTCGAAAAAAATCTGAAAATGTAAAAGTATATTACACACAGTGGGAGGAATTGACCCGTTTTTGCAGTTTGAAACGTCATGCCACTGAACGGTAACGAAGTGATCCCGAGTGGAACCAGAGCCGCAAATGGCGGGACAGCTCCTCCCTCGGCGTGTAAAGAGCTCCTATCCCAAAATCGCTAATCCTTCGAGCCTCACTGACATCCCTTCAATCCGGAGGTGTGGAGCAGGGTCAAGCAACCCGCTGGAGAAACTGCGATCATGGTTGCGATCCCCCCTCTAGCGATGCTGGAAGTGGCGATCCCCCTCCTCCCTTAGATATAATAATTTTTGTCGCTGATTATGATTATCCGACTTGTTCATTTTTCTATTTTTTTATTGAGGTCAATCATTTTTGTGAGGGTTTCGACTTTATTGTTACTGCAAAAAATTAGAAACAAAATATTTTATTCAACGATATTTTCTTTATCCAACAAACGCCTAACTACTATTTGAAAATTAGGGTTTTCAAAATTTTTCACCGTCTCAGGAAAGTGACAGCTTGCGGTAGCTAGGGATTCGAACAAATCTATAGAAATCATTGTACTTCGATCTTAAAGGCAGTGTTCACGATGAAAATCGTTTCTGTTTTTCCACCTATCTTGAAAAGCGCCCCATGCTGATTCTAATGATGTCTCTGAAGTCGTTCGAGACCTTTTGGGAACGGAGTTATGGTCCCTCAAAGATTGAGCGAAGGAAACATGGTGGACGAGTTGTCCAAGGCTTGTAACTTCGGTCTTTTGCAGCCGATCTATGCGAGCTGACCTGAGTAGAGAGAGAAGCTGAGAATGAAGGGAAGAACGGGGCTAATGATTGGGAAACATCGCTCATCTCACGATCTCGAGCATTCATTTGTTCACGTGGGTGGGCGTGTGATGCGCTTTTGAGGTTTTCAATGCGCTCAAAGTTGCAACTTCGGGCTCTTTTGGGGCTCTTCCTGGCTCGTTTTCATGCGTTCTTTCGACGTTAACGTTACAGTCTACCCCTCCACTACCGATTTCTAGTAGAAACTGAAACACATTTTTTATCGCGAACACTGCCTTTAAAGGCAGTGTTCACGATGAAAAAAGTTTCCGAAATTCCACTAGGATTGGGTAGTGGAGGGACACTCTGTAACGTTAACGTCGAAAGAACGCATGAAAACGAGCCAGGAAGAGCCCCAAAAGAGCCCGAAGTTGCAACTTCGAGCGCATTGAAAACCCCAAAAGCGCATCACACGCCCACCCACGTGAACAAATGAATGCTCGAGATCGTGAGATGAGCGATGATTTTCAATCATTAGCCCTGTTCTTCCCTTCATTCTCAGCTTCTCTCTTTACTCAGGTCAGCTCGCATAGATCGGCTGCAAAAGACGGAAGTTACAAGCCTTGGAGAACTCGTCCACCATGTTTCCATAGCTCAACCTTTGAGGGACCATACCTGCGTTCACAGAAGGTCTTGTATGATTTCAGAGACACCATTGGAATTAGCATGGGGCCGTTTTCAAGATAGGCGGAAAAACAGAAAAACGATTTTCATCGTGAACACTGCCTTTAAGAGCACGATTTTCTCTCCATACCTGTATGAAACAGCAGAAATCGCCCCCAAAATGATTTTTCCCCTTCGGCCCAATTTCGCTTGGAACCAACTCAGAATCACTTCAAACGGTTTTTCACACAGTTTAAGCCCCACCAGACCGGTTTTTGAGCGGCTAGCCACCTAGAAGCTCGTCGGAATCAGTTTTTTTTGGTACAGCAAAAAAGTGGGTTTCCCGGACCTTCTGAGGCCGGATTCATCATTGTGCAAACCCTAGGTTTGACGATGTGGGTCGGATTCAGCGCCAGCCCAACCCAAATTCTCGGGATTCATGAATTTAATAACCCATCGGAAATGGGTTTGGGTTTGGATTTGCGCAACCCGAGTGGGGAGAGAGGGTACACGCAACCCAACCCAAAATCGTATCCTGGAAAGTGCGCTCTACGGACATTTTCGGATGTGGTAAAGTTCTAGAATACCAACTTTCACTGGTGTTCTTCCTCATGACTTGATTGATGCTCAAAATCCAGGTTTTTTATTTCATCGTTGTTTTCTGTTGTGTTTCGAGAGAACATCGACTCAATTCCTGGCTGAAAACAATTTTTGGAACATTTGTGGGCTTTTGAACGCTATCCTTCAGATCACTCCTCTTTTCTAATTTCTGCGTCATGTCCTTTTCCTGAACTTTCAGCTCTCGAGTTTTACTGCCGCGACACTCACATTTCGTTTTTTTCACATCCCTATTTGAATAGGCGTCTATTTATCATTCCATTAATCATCGTTTTCTGAATTTTCATCATCCAGTTCTTTTTTTTTTTGGCTCCACTTTAATGTTCCTCTGTCCAGTTTCGTTTTTTTTTTCAGAAAGCCATCGAGAAAAATGCTACTCATGGAGCTGAGCGTAGCCAATTGCGTTCAGTGAGAAAAAAGTTTAAAAAAAAGATTGCCCTCTTGTTTTACAAACAAGCAGAATCCAGCAGAAGTCATTCTTGAGACTATGACGTTCAATTTTTCTGTTTTCGTTTCGCTAAAATTTTCCTCCTCGTTTAGCCCAATTTCTTCAAGCAAAGCTCAATGACGATGACTTCCGAACAACATCTTCAGAGAATTCGTATAAGAAAAATAGGGGCCACTATTGGTGCGCCAAATGAACCACGTGAAGCCAAAAGGCGTGAAAATATACAATGTATTATTTTTCGGATGTCGTTCAAGATTAGAGCGCGAAAAATCACAACGGATTTTTTTATTGGTGCTACGTACTACAATCGCCTCCAAACAGCTCTAGGAGGTGCAGTTTTTTAGATGATGGAGTCCTCCTGTGTGGTTCTCCCCGTGGCTTACGAAAAAAAAAGTTCAAAAAAATAAATATACAGAAGAACATAAAAATTGAAGCCAAAAGAAGTTATGAGGCAAGCATAAAAAACAACGACTAATAGAATCAGATTTCAGTAAAAATCTCTTCCTGGGGCCGTATGCACATCTCTCCGCGCCCCGCCGAGGACGCGCGGGGATCCCCAGCTCTCATTTTCGGCATGCACATTTCGGGAGAGGGTCTCTCTACACACTGAGGGAGGAGTTGTCCCGTTTCTGCAGTTCGACACGTCACGCGACTCAATGCAAGCGAAGCGGTCCCGAGTGGAATCAGAGCCGCGAAACGCGGGACAACTCCTCCCTCGGTGTGTAGAGAGACCCTCTCCCCACATTTCCCCGCGCGCGTTTCAAGGGGACGACCGCGATCCACGACGCAGGCGATTTCGTTCCCCCGAAGAAAGGTAGGGTGACGGGTGGATTGGAGCACCTTTTTGGTATTGTAGCGAGCTTTTCTCACCTGTCAGCCTAAAGTTAGTATTACTTGCGCAGAGGGGAGAGGTTTCCATGATTGTTCATTGACGCACTATAACTAATTACGATAACGAGTTTCGAGTAGTATTCTATGTATTTGAAAAACCACACAGTTCTTTTTAAACTATCAGATTCGATCGATTTTCGATTTTTTTCCGTGCAGTTTTCCTAACGATAATCACTGAGTATAAACTGACTTCGATGTCACATTTTACTTGGCTCGAGTTCTTCGTTTACTAGATTCTGCAAGCTTTTTAGGCTCAACTAGTCGCTTTGCTAGCGTTTTTGGGTAGAGTAAGAAGAGAAACCCTTCTTAGTTCAATTTATGAGCTTCGAATTCACGGGTAAATTTTGTAGAGGCACTAAAATGGATACTCTGATTAGAAGGAGGAATTTAAATGTTCGCCCTTGTTCTGAACTATTTGGACATCATTAATGTTCCATGATTCCATGTCCTCATTTATGGTCAAATTGTACTTTTCGTCCGAAAGCGTATTTTCCTATTCTGATGATTTGAGAACGCTTTTTCGAACGGTATGTAAGTGCTATAGCAAACGAGGGGGGGGGGTCCACTGACCACGCTCATTTTTCCGCACCGCCAAGCAATTATAATACCAACCCTCGGTCTAACTCTCCATCCAAAATCAGGAATTTTATTGCGGCGCGAAAAAATGGGTGTAGGCAGAAGCGATACCGTAGTGCACCCTCTCTTTACGATAGCACCGGTATGTGAACAGCGACTGGAGAAAATTCGATCGATACAGCGGAATAACCTTCGCATGTGAATTCGAACGGCTTTCAAATCAGAAACAATCGTCTTTCAATTACGTAGTTGTGATAATATTGAGTTTTCACAATTTCTCAACGTAGCCTGCGAGCAAACATCGCCTACAATCTGTCTGCATCGATATATCAATAGCATTGCGGAAACCTCGCCCTAGCCCCAGAGAAAATTGTGGAGCTGTCTGCGCCTTCTCCACGTTTAGCATGGATCCTCTGCATCTCAGCCTTCTAACCGCAAGGAAACCTCCCCGTCTGCTTCACCACGAGTGGTGCATTGGATGTCATCCCCGCGTGTTCCCGGCGTGGATCCGCCCCGCCAGGGACACGCGGGGATGACGTCTCCGCCGGGGAGAGATGTGCATACGGCCCCTGAAGGCAAGAGATAGGAGAGGTTGGCTGTCTGAAAAATTATGTATCGATTAGATAAGAAATTGGAAATAAACGTGGCGAAAATTATGTGTGCATTTGTAGACACCTTTCCTGCGCTGAAAATATGGGTTAGCTCAACCAACCCTGGATGTGCGTACGTGAATCAGAGATGCTGATTCATCTAACCCAAGCCCATTTTTCGAACCCACGTCTGCAAAAACCAGAGTTGGCGGTAACCCATTTTCCAATGATGAATCCGGCCTCTGGTGTCTTTGGTGTTGCCATGAGGTGGCGTAACTCAGCGGTTTGGTAGAACAGACCGGCTCAGGAGCTGAAAAAAAATCAAAGCCGCGCATGTAGAAGGAGAAATAAGAAAATTTCCCCTTGGAAAAAAGTGGTGTTAAGAGGCCGTGATTTCCCAATGGCCCTAACAGCCTTGGTTTTCACTTCTAGAAAGCAAAAGATGCATCATCTGGATGGTTATCGAAAACTAAACTAGCCGGATTTTTTCATAAACATTTTTTTGAGGTTTTCACATCGTACATGGTGGTGAGGTGGAAGCAGTGAGGTGAGAAATCTCAGAAAAAAATTTTTAGAAAAAATCGAGCCAATGTAGTTTCGATAACCATCAAGTAGATGCATTTTCCGCTCGACTGCCGCTTTCTAGAAATGAAAACCAAGGCTGTGAGGGCCATTTCCAATAAATGGCCTTCAAACACCATTTTTTCCAACGGGCAATTTTTTCTAGCTCTCACTCCAACCAAATCGCTGAGTCACGGTACCTCATGGCAACACCAAAGACACCAGAAGGTCCGGAAAACCCATTTTTTCGCTATACCAAAAAATCCGATTCCGACAAGCATTTAGATGGCCAGCGGCTCAAAAACCGGTCTGGTGGGGCTAAAACTGTGTGAAAAACTTGGATAAGGAGAATATTGATAGTTAAAATGATTGTTGTTAATTTCTTTGCGCTAGGGTAGAAACCTCCACAGATATCACTGACCTGAATTAGAGAATTAAAAAATAAAGAAGTCGAATAGTTATAATCAGCGAAAAAATTATCATATCTAGGGGGGGTGGCCACTTTCGGCATCCCTGGAGGGGGGATGGCAACCATGATCGCAGTTTTCCAACGGGTTGCTTGACCCTGCTCCCTGCGCATAGCAATGAGTGAAGATGAGTTGCAGGTAAGAGACTACCAAATTATCACCCACATTGATATGCGTAACAATACCGATTTTTTCAAGGGGTAGAAACCCCAAGGTGGGGAAGTTGTTGACAAGAGGGTCAAATTCTCCCCATTCGACCAGAAAACAACGCAGCAATCCTGATTGAGGGGGGAAGCATATTCGTTTATGAAACGAAAAAAAAATATTTAAGAGCTAAGGAGATTATCGCGAAATAAATCTCGTATGGTTTACCACTCCCTCCCTCCTCTCTTTATGTTTTGATGTGCAACAGCAAAAGATCTGCGACAGTGAAGATAACGCTCTGTAGCGAAAAAAGCAAGGATGAGGATGAAAAAGGATGAGCCGCTAGCCGAAAATTGCGAAGCTCCTACGGGGTCACCCCATCATGGTCTCCCGCGTCGCCAGCAGCCGCTGGATCCGTTGTAGGTTTACTGGCGACTATAAAATAGAGGTTTTTCACAGTCACCTCATTTTTCTTGAGGTACTAATGAGGTTCGAGACTACCGAGGTCATCATACGAGAGAAAAAAGACGAGTTTTCTTAAAAAAGTTCACAAAGCAACCATGATTTGAAAACCTGCAAAAAGTGCCCCTGCAAAATCCATAGTACTCCCCTACAGTGCAATACATTGGTTTCTGAATGCATTCCTGTGGCGAACAAGTGTTGACAGCTTGAAATTTTATTGTGTTTATTCGCGGTAATACCGCGAAAATGTTATTAACTTCCATATTTATGAAATCGCACATTCAAAATCCTACTTGAGTGTGCCAGGTATGGTTCATGATGCCCTGTAACGTGCTAGAGTTTCGTCGACCTTCGAAAATTCTTAGCCGATATGAAAGCAGTTTCTTACAAACACCATGCGTCAGCAGACTTTTGAGTTACGATGTAAGGAGGTACGCCGCGTGGTAACCCTTAATTCTAAACATGCTTACATAACAAAGTTTTAGACATAATCGCCAGAGTGACCTTCATTTTCAACTATTCTTGTCTTTTTGGTGGAAAGTAAAGGAATCGCTTAATGAAAACACATTCTTCTATGCTTTGCATGAGTACAGTCCCAAATTTAACGCAGTGTTCATGAAAGTCAACTGAAGCCCGGGTATCAAGACACTGTCAAGTTCAGAATGTTCCCATTGCTTTTCAGCCGTAGAACACGCAAAAGATTCCTAATGAGAACTTGCACGAACAGTACGGATAACGTCGGCATGGATCCGAAAGATACTTCGCGTTCATTGTTGAAGGTTGGCGCAAACTCGGTGCCATATGCCATAATATAGGTGCACCGAATTTGCGCCAACCTCCAATGGGGAACGTAAAGTCTCTTCAGGATCCATGCCGATGTTACATCAATTTTAAACATGAAAGAAAAAAAACAGGCATAGGAATACGAAGCTAGGAGATATAAATTGTAAAGGATAATTAACATGTCCGACTTACCCTCTGAATGAAACCGTCACCATTCAAGTCGAACTCGCGAAAAATTCCTTTGAGATCGTCGTCGCGAATCTCGCCGACATCACCCTAAAGTTTAAACATAAGGTCAATCTTTAATCACATTATGAAATAACAAGTAGTAATGAAATCGTACCCCCTCCCCCATTCCCGCAAACACCTTGAGCAGGTTAGCGTTACAGGCGCGCAGCCGAGCCGCGTGTCTACTCATCGAGCCCAGTGGAGCCGGAGCGATATGAAACTCGACAAGACTTAAAGGCACAGTACACCCTCAGACATGAATTTTGAGATTTGCATTTGAATGTGTAGTAGACATCTCCAATATAACACGTGCCAAGTGCGAGATCTCAATTCCTCCAAATAAGCGGGATATAAGCGACCACCACAGGCCCGACCCCCTTCGCTCACCACCACAGGCCCGGCCCCCTACCAGATTTCCGAACTCGATAGCGGCTAGATGGATGGATGGATTTCGACCGCGTCGCGTTCTTCAGTCCACTGTCGGACGGTCTCCTTATCCTGGCTTGAATTCGCGCAACGATTACGAATGAAGAGAAATACAGGCCTGAAACAACTCGTCCACCAATTTCTCACCCTCAAAACATAGGCATCTTTAAGGAGTCATAACTCTGTTCATAAGGGGTCTTGGACAATTTCAAAGATACCATTGTGATCAGCGTGTGACCGTCTCCAAGAAAAGCATAGAATCTGAAAAATAATTTCCTGGGTGTCCTGTGCCTTTAAAGGCACAGTACACCCTCAGATATGAATTTTGAGATTTTCATGTAATTGTGTAGAAGACCCCTCTTGTATAACACGTGCCAAATGCCAGATCTCCTTTCCTTCAAATAAGCGAGATATAAGCGCCCACCACAGGCCCGACCCCCTTCGCTCACCACCACAGGCCCGACCCCCTAACAGATTTTCGGACTCGATAGCGGATCGATGGATGGATGGATTCCAACAAATCGTCGTTCTTCAGTCCATTGCCGGACTGTCTCCTTATCCTGGATTTTTCTCACGCAACGATTGCGAATGAAGAGAAATGCAGGCCTGAGGCAACTCGTCCACCAATTTTTCACCATCAAAATCTAGGCATCTTCGAAGAGCCATAACTCTGTTCAAAGGGGGTCTTGGACGATTTCAGAGATACCACTGTGATTAGCGTGTGACTCTCTCCAAGATTAGTTTTAAATCTGGAAATTAATTCTTTGGGTGTCCTGTGCCTTTAGAGGCAGTGGTCACGATGAAAAACGTTATAGAAAAACTACAAAAATCAGCTTAGATCAAAAACAGCTAAAAACTATGAAGGTATAGCGTAAAAACGGGCTAGAATTAGAGTTTCTAGGGCCCAAAGAAGCTGTTTCGTGCACACGTGCACAGCGATGACGAAAAAGATCGCCGTCTCATGCCGAGCAGTCAAAAATCATCGACATTCAGAGGACGAAATAAATGCAAATTTAACGAATAAAAACAGTTGAACAATGAAAGCATCACTTCAGTCAATGTTTTTGACTAGATGTGTACATAAATCCAAAGCTTCATTGATTGAAATTCAATTTCAAGCCAGCTGATGTTCTTGATATAAGAGGTCACCGATGACGATGATGTAGTGTGGGCTCGTCCACCATCAAAAGACAAGAAAGTTCAGGCTTCAAATTTGGCTCAAAACAGTGGTTTTTTCGCGATTTTCTCTTATAGGTCCCACTACTCGAGACCCACAAAAGGGTTTAGAGAAAAAGAAACCACAAGCATATTTGATCGCGACCACTGCCTTTAAGGGGTCCGCAGAGTTGAAGTCATGGCGTTGCTCGCAGTGACGAACAGAGCTGGGTGATGCAATATCGATTAAGAGGGCAACCGACGCGGCGTCAAGGGCGACGAGAGGACACCGCAGAGTGTTTTGACGCAGTAACGGCCCTGCGTCACTGCCAGCGAGCGGCAACCGACGCGGCGACGATAATGTTCCGAAACATTTTTGTCGTCGCGTCAAGGCTGACGCTCGGCGAAAAGTCGCCGGTCGGTGCAACTCTGCAGACCCTTTGAGGTCTTCTGTTTCAGAACCAAATTTACCCCTTTCCTTTGCGTGCATGAGCGGAGCGAGAGTAGAGACAGCGAGAAAGTGTGGGAGGGAGAAGAAGCAGCATACAGCGCAGATGCAAGCGATGAACAGATATAAATTTCACTCTGAAACAGTGGATAAGTCCTTTCATGACGAGTTTTATATTGCTCAGGCGCCACTCGGCTCGATGAGAAGACACGCAGCTCGGCCGCACGCTCCTAACGCAAACCAGCTACATACATAGGTGCCCCGTGGAATTGTAAACGGAGGGCATGTAGTCTTTGTTCTACTGATGACTTTCCGTATGTAAGACCGCGTTGTCCATGATTGGAGACCACGTATTATAGATTATCTCATGGAATGCAATGAAGAGTAGTCAAGGTCTTTATTCTGATTACAGAGGCTCATAAGGTTTCTCTGTCTACAGAATCTTTATTTACTGACTTGCTTGCGGGATATTGAAGAAAAACTTATGTTTACACTTGATATGTACACATGGTGAAGAGATCCTTTCACGCTTCTCTGCTTGTTCACCATCAGTAGGTATACAATGCACTGTGCTATAAATAACTAGCCCGGTTGAGTGTGATGTCATTCAATGCACATTTTTTAGAAGAAAATCGAATGGAAATGTGCTCTATCGATATGAACTTTTGAACACACCCAAAATGCTGAAAAAAAAACGAGATTGAAACCAAGTATTCGAACTTTGTTACAAAGCGACTGTCTGAACATTCGTAAGGAGCTCTGTATTTCAAGTTCTATCAGTATCGAACAGTCGTGCTGCATGTCTTTCACCACTACACATGTGTTACATAAAGGAACACTTTAACCTCAGGTACAATATCTGAAACTTTCACATAGTTTTGGCGTAGACTCGCCCTGTACATATAACTCCCGCCAAATGCAAGCTGTCAATTCCACCGAATAGGCGGGATATAAGAGGAAGCCTCTACAGCGAAGCCACAGCAAGAATCCACTTAGGCACGCCCCTTTTGACGACCTATCGAGCTCAACACTCACAAAAAAACTATGGTTTTCAATAAATAACCCCGTTGTTCTCTTCATTCGCAGCCTCTCTCTTCACTAAGGGGCGGCATGTCTGAACGATTCTGAAGAGGGCGGGGAGCCGCTCCGCTTTCTAAGGTGCGTCCGTAAGAGAATGGCGGCCCATGCGGCCGACGTGCTTGGCAGGCGGCCGTCGCGTTCGCCGCTCTCGGAGGAGCATGCGAAAAGTCCCCACCGCCATAGACTTCGAAAGCGGCTGGCACAGGCTGGCAGCAAGCACTGCCCCGATCAATCAGCTCTGCAGGTGGTAGGAGAGGGGGCGGCCGGCGTTGAAATCCAGTACTCGTCCGAGGGCGGCACATGCGACGGCCGCCTGCCAAGCATGCCGGCTGCGTGGGCCGCCATTCTCATTCGGGCACACTTGCGTTGGGACGCAACCTCATTACGCACAGCGAACCTTTTGCCTAACGGCCATTTTTCGATTTCATCGTCATCTAAGTCAGCTTCATTTCTGCGAAATAGTAAAGCCGAACGGGGAAATTATTCAAAAACTAATGAAATATCGAGTTTGCGTACGTACACAATGGGGGCGGTTTTTCCTTCGGGTCACCTCTGGCTCGATGCTTCGCACGTCGAGCGCGAAGCGGCTCCCTGTCCTACTCATGAGAGTTCATACCACTCCATGACCGCTCGCATTAATCCTTTGCGAATGACGGAAATTACAAGCCACGGACAACTCGTCCACAATGCTTTCGCCGCTCAATTTTAGGCGTTTTTTCTTGAAGGACACCAACTCCGTTTGCTGAGGGTTTTGTGCGAATCCAGAGACATCATTGGAATCAGCAAGGGACCTTCTTCAAAATAGATGAGAAAAGATAATCGATTCTTGGGTCGGACTGTGCCTTTAAGTGCTTCCAGTAGCTCACAAAAACATGCAGGACGACGTGTGTAGGTGCAGTTCACATCGAAGAAGGAGTTGTGCCGTCATTTGCAGTTCGAAGCATCAGGCTACTCCATTCAAACGAAGTATATAGTCCCAAGTGGAATGCGAACTGCAAGTGATGGGACTACTCTTTCGTCGGTGTGTACTGCGCCTACAACCCCAGAACGACCGCTGGTTGGTGGTGAAGTTTGAAATGCATTGCACTCTGCGAATGCCCCTAACTTTATGTAATCATACATACACATCCTAACATACATATTGCCCATGCAGAACCATGTATGAGGGTAAGCCCATTATCAAAAAATGTTGTGATAGCAAGGCTTATGATAGGATTATGCTCAATTTGCAACATTATGGGTCTCCTCGGCACTATCTTTGTCGAAATTTGCGAACGCCGCATAAGCCTCAACAGAACAGAAAGTCGTACACATGTGAGCGAAAATAATGTCATGTTGAGCTGATTCAGTACGAAAACAGACAAAGATGAGAGTAAGGAAACTTCGAATACCGGCTTAGTTGGTCCGCCAACCCCACCGAAACTCCCTCATGGCGAAAGCTGCTTGCGATATAACCGTAGTAGAACGAAACATAATCAATGTGCAAAGGAAATAGATACAATTCCAGGTGAACAATTTTAAGAATAGAGCCCCAAATCGAAACCCAGGGAAAGAAGCTTCAGTAAAAGTTTTAAAAAATCTGAGGAAAACAATTACCCACAGAAAAAAAACGGCCTCTTAATATGTAGATACTGAGGAGTTCCGTTAGATGAAACAGGTGCGGAACACAGTAGGTAAGAGTATAGATGAGAAAAAACGGAAGAAAATCAGGGGCAGATAGTTGCATGAAAGATTTTCCTTTTAATAATTATTTTCAAATTTATTTTATTAAAGCACAAAAGAAAAGGACGAAAAGGGGATAAACTTTCTCTAAAGAACTAAATTAGCTAGGCAAGGGTGGAGCAAGATTTCAATGATAATCCGATAAGGCGAAACGATTCGGTTCACTCCATGGTAAATTTTGCTGTCTGAATTAATGCTCCAAATAATTTATAAATGATTTCGCCAAATCGATGAAATATTTGTTGAATAGCGGAAAAAGAGGCAAAGTTGCAGGTATTGCGCCTCTGAGAATTTGCCCCCGTGGGAGGTTTCGAACTACACCTGTCGAAGTTCTTTAAAAACTGACAAACGGAACTCCGATTCGTATTCAGGATACCGAATAACCTCCAGTAAAAGGTTTTGAGCCACATCTGAAACAAATTTTCTGATCCCTTTTCTGACCACTTTTTCTTGCTCCCTAGTGGATGTCCTGACCCTAGGGAGAAGACCCCTCCGCAACCCGGCTCGAAAATCTCCGTAGCAGCTACGGACGTATAATTAAGAACGATCTCAGAAGTATACCCGATTAGATTATGTTTCGTTAAAAACGGCGAGAACGTCCAATACTATCGCATTGCAATATAACTTCGCAGAGCATTTTCTTCGTCATTTTTACAATAGCTTGTGCATTGAATGGCTTAGTGAGTGTACTGAAAACTCTTCTTTGCTCTGAAAAACTGTTATTATATTTTCTGTGGAAAATCCAATTTTCAATCATTTAATTTTTTTCAAAATAATATTTACTCTAGTAAATGCAATCATCAAGCAAATTGGCATTTTTTGACCCACGTCACTCATAGTTTTTTCACCGAGGTCGAAAAGCTGCAGAGTGGAAAAGGTACATAAATGATACGTTGCGTAAAGATTCAGAGAGCACGGTGGACGTTTGACTCATTCCCATTGAACCATTCGGATAGAAGCTTCACGACTTTCGCAACGTGAAGCCTGGCTTTGTGGTAAGGCAGTGCAACCTGTCTTCGTACTGAAACCTTCTCTATTGAATACTGACTTAACCTTTTCTATTAAATAGATTCAAAGGTGCAGTTGGACTAGGTGGAGGCCCCATTCGACAGTCCTACATGAACTCATGCGTCCGACTAAATCGAATACAGAAACCATATTTACAGTGGCAATGTCCACAGCACCCTCACCGTAAACGCAACAGATGCTCAGAGCTGCTTTTTTCACCTCAATAAAAGCGAAAAATAGCAGTTGCCGGAAACGCTAATTTTTACCCCCTTTTCGAGCCTGAAAAACATGAGAAATCGATTATTCGAATTAGCGAATATAACAACGTTGCAGAACGAGAGAAGCGCTTCGAAACGGTTACTCACTTGGCCACCCATTGCACAAGCTGTTGCGAAAAATTACGAAGAAAACACTCAAGTAACTCAACCCCAACCGAATACTTCCCTAGTGAGCGAGTGAGCGAGAACGAAAACATAATTTCAACGTCTGTGCAGGTTTTTAAGCCTTGTTACAAAATGAACCTGATACTTATTCAACTTTTAACATATGATGTTGCTGCCAGATCATTTTCCCTAAATAAATACATGTATTGATAACAGGTGATTTTTCCACGTCTTTAAATGTATAAAGATGTGAATAAATAAGAATTGTCAAAACACAACACTTCACAGCGTTGAGGAGGAAGCAGATGCGTGAAATAATCGGTCCATAAAGCTTCAAATGTTTTCGTCCACTAACCCGCGTTAGACGAAAGCTACTCTATGTACAGAAAAAAACCATCCTTGAAGTTCTTTTCAAATGACATCGTTGCAATGATTCATGTGGATGAAACTCGCTCCCAATGTATGGTTTCCGTTTTCGAATTAGTCTGACGTATGGACCAGGCGACTGGCCGTGCGGGGTCGGCGGCCTCACTGAGGCTCAGTCCATACGTGGCGAGAGCGTGCGATTCAGGGATGTGCGTAATAGAAATTTTGTAATTCGTTAGTCGCTTGTCGTTCAACCGGCCAAAACCCTCGTTAGTCGTTAGTCGTTAATCGTTAGTCGTTAAAAATCTAGGCTTTCAAAACAAGCGCAACTGAGTCAAAAAAAAACCTTATGAATAGAAAAAAGGAAGACATAAAGAGATATATGTTTTTTGAAACATTCATGGCCATTAAAGATACAAATATTCCTTTTTAGAGAACCTAGTTCAAACTGCAAGCCTGTATATACAGAAATAAAAATATCTCCTTAACCACTCGGACATCGCTGCACGAAACCTTATACTCGTGAGTGTGCGTTTATCGATTTTTGTAATTTTTTTCGGTTACAAAAAAAAACAAAATGGAAAACCGAGACAATCTAGAAATCTGTTTTTTTTTTGCAATGCAAAATTTGTCATTCTGCTCTATATAATGCTATTTGAGATCTACCCGATAGTGGCAACACGGAGAATCGCACCGACTCTGCACGAAATGTTCCTTGCTCAGCGTCGCGAGCCGAGCGCTTACGAGGTTTAGAGCTTGTTCCCATAATGTGGAAAGGTCGGAAATTAGCAGTGGAAATTTTACCCCTGAGAGGTCGTAGCACCACTTTATAGAAACCCCATATCTCAAATTTATGACTGAATATCGAAGGAGGCACCCTTTACAATCCTATCATCGGATACAGTTCCTGTAGTTGTGGCCTGCAGGCACCGCTCCATCTCATCACGTCTGATAGTGCCCTCTGCAAAAATCTTCGCTGGAGCCGGTCAGTGCCGGAACTGGTTCAGTGAGCCTACCATAAAGTAGCGCGACCGACACGAAGTCGCATAATTCTGCGCCTAACCTTGCGCAACGTTCGGTTGAGATTTTAATATGGGGGTTCCAGAACTGCGAAGCTGTGTCAGTAGATATAATAAACACTGACAGCTACGGGTATTCTTGAACCATTCAAGAACAAACAACAGCGCAATATGGCTATCCTGGTGTAATCCTTGGGTTGGAGCGCGATTTGAATAATTATTGACTTTCTAACGAATTTTGGGATTGCTTACGAAAATATTTTTGTTTTCGTTAGGCGTTAGTCGTAAGTCGTAACACCCAAAAAGCCCGTTAGTCGTTAAAGTCGTTAGTCGTTAGTCGTAATTACGCACATCCCTGGTGCGATTACGCAAAATCGATGGTCATCGTGGGCACACGATTCGCTAGCCGCTCCTTCTCGCGCGGCCTCGCCCGCTCGCTCTCGCACGCTTGCGCCAGCACCACGAAACAAGCAACAAGTTTCAAGCTTACTGCTCCATCACCAAAACAGATGGCATTAAATCTGTATCAAATCTACTGCCCTTGTTTTTCATAATCCCACCACGGAAGTCGAAAACCGTGGGAAATCATCAGCCGTTGCGCCGACTCGAGCGATTGATCACCCGATCTAACGTTTTCAATCGTATCAACACGAGGTAGGCGGTGTTTGCCTGTGTTAATTTCGTGGCAGCGTTGAGGAGCGTCGAAAGACGCACAACAGAGGGAACGCCCGCTCTCGCCACGTATGGACGCTACCTGAAGAATGGGGTTTCGATTCACGCGGGTTGATGTACCGTCGCAGCCCCGTTCCTTCATCAGACTAGAATTACTACGCGAACTCTGTGTGCCTTAGGCTGACTAGCATGGAAAGGTTGTCAGATTACGCAAAAAAAGATGAATCAGCTGTATACCAGTTCAACCTTTCCGTAATGGCACCTTCAAACCTGTTACTATATTCCTCGGACTGAGTAAGGCATGAGTAGTTCTTCCCACTGTTATCAAGGAATATTTAAAAATTTCAAGATTCTTTGTCGCTTAAAACTACTTTTCATTAAAGGCAGGGTCCGGGCAGAATTTCGATTTTGAGATTCCCCACTAAATCGGTGCTCTTGCTACAGGTAGTCCCGAAGAACATGCGAAAACTGCGTAAAAACCGGTCTTCTTCAAGTTATTCCAGCCACTTCCGTTAGCCGATGATCCAGAAAAGTCAGAAAATTGTGGCCATCGTCCATATTTTAGCGGCTGTCCACGCATTCTTCAAGAGTGCTGTGTAATTATCGGTTATTCCAGCCATGATTATCATGCTGCGAATACCGTAATCCCTGACTTTGAGGCTGTGTTCTCCAGAACTAAGGACTCAGAGTTCGTGAGACGTTCAGACGATGTTCAGCTAGGACAGCCCAATCTATTAAACCCAAATTTCGGTAGTGTCCAAATTTGGCCGGACCTTGCCTTTAATGAGAAAGAATAAATATTAGCAATCGGCAATGTCAATTGAAGGCAGGCGGTAGGGTGATCGGAAAACGTCAAATCTTGCGCCTGATCGGGATTTGATCTCACATGACTGTTCTTTTCTTAATTATTGCCCACAAGCGTGCACATCCACGTCGCTTCGCGGCGTACTTGAACTCGACTGCATTTACCCTAATGATTTTGTAATCTTGATTGATGACAGCACGCCACAAGGCGTTACTTACAGTCGGCCCGGATCACAATGATACTTTGCGTTCCTGATTGTGCATTGGCGCAAAGTCGGTGCATGGACATGTGTTAAAACACATGCGCTCCTCTATTCCGCCAAAGCTTAATGAAGAACGCATCCCTACACCTCATTGCTTCTCTTCTTGTTGTATCAGCTCTGTTAGCTGACCTTCTTAGCCCCGTATGCATATACATACAGCAGTCAGATATCAGTCCCATCCGTGAGCTCCGAATCAAGACCTTACATATCGAACTCCTCAACTGTTTTTCAAGAGATTCTATGAAAAGGTTTTCTGCATTCGACATCTTTTCCCACCCTATCTTTCCTTACTCCCTTTCGTTCCCATGACCCGGTATGAACCAGGGCAGGGCTGGGCACACGTCCTGGCATTGCGATTCTGAATATGCACCCCCCTTAGCTCGGTAATTTATAGGCACCCCCTTATGGGAAATCGAAATCGGCTGTTTTCCGAATAGTTGGACAGCCATGATCTTGACTTCCTGATTTTGATAAACAAGAATATAAAAAAAGCACTGAATAGAGAAAATTCCGAAAATGGCCACAAAAAGGGTAGTGTAATTTCTGAACTTCAAAACAACCCCATGAGGAAAATTTGTTAGTAAGACGGTAAGTTATTACAAAAGATGAAACATTTTTCAATACAAAACAATTGAACAATTACCAACAACAGAACTACTACTATTGCGATAATTAATGTTTCCTGTCGAATGTTTTCATAAACCTACGAAGGATTAGTTAATCCGTGTTTGATTGTTCTGATGTGGAAATCAGAACTATTTTGTGTTGTGGAACAATGTTAGGATTCATGTGATCCGTAGGGAGTAGAAAACCCGAGTTTTAGCCTCCTATAATGCCGCTATCCCTTAAAAAAATCGGCTTGCCGTGTGATACGGTGTCAGTACGCAGCTACACAGCGCACACGGGAATGGACGCGCACTCAATATTAATAAAAAATGTATTTTATTACAGACCAGGGAGGAGAAAAGGATTGAAACCAAAGGAAATGGAAGATGATCAAAGTTGTCTATTCTGGATGTACCCATTTTAGAAATTTAATGTAAATAAACAAAGTTAGAGCGGGTGTAAATATTTAGCCGTGACAAGGTTCATTCAAACGAACCTAGTTGATCAAAACTAGCATTAAACTGAGAGCAAAGGGTATTGTTAGAAAGAGGAGAATCTGGCAAACATTTTAGCATCAATGGGACCGGTTTTTAATGTGATTTAAGGACCTTAAATCTCGTCCCGGTTTTACCCCAAAAACCAGGACAAAACCGGGACAAAACCGGGACGAGTTTCAAGGTCCTTAAATCACATTGAATATGAAACCTATTGCTATTAAAATGTTTGCCAGATTCTCCTCTTTCTCGCAATGCTCTTAGTTCTCATGTTTGTGGGTGTTTTTAATCAACTAGGTTCATTTGAATGAACCTTATCACGTCCGAAAAATTCACTCCGCTCCAACTTAGTTTGTTTACATTAAATTTCTATACTGTATACATTGAAAGAATCCTAGTTCTGCCTGCTTCCATTTACTCCAGTTTCAATCATTTTCTCCGCCCCGTTCTGTAATAAAATACATTTTTAATTAATATTGCGTGCGCGTCCACTCCAGTGCGCGTTGTGTAGCTGCGGACAAACACCAGATCGCACGGCTAGCCTAGTCTATGAGAGATTGCGGCATTCAAGGTGGATTAAACTCGGGTTTTTATGTACAGGGTACTTCTCAATGAGGAGGAAACGGTCATTCGCTTCTTTCATAGTAACTTGCAGTCTTCATTTTTTATAGTTGGCTCTCTTCATAAGTCACATTCTCATGAATAAAAATCTATTGACTAGTTGTGATGCTGACTGTGCTATCTGTACTTTTAATTTGTCGAAATAAATCCTAGCCTGCTCGGATGAGTCCGGGCAGAGTAAGCAGCGGAGCGGTCGGTCATGGCAAAGTATAACAGTGATAAGAAGATTTTTACATGATAAGCGCGATAAGCCTTGCTTCGACCGGCTCAAAATGAGCGACCTAGGCTATACATCAGTTCGCTAATCTTTTTTGGAACTTGAATGATAGTTTTCCTGGGCGCTGTCTTAGTATCTTTGCCTCGAATTGGTAACCACCCGCGTAATCAATGAACGTTGCATCAAAGAAACATGACACCACATCAATCCTTACTTGCTACAAGATAACAGAGTAGTGTTTAATCCTTCATCGAAACAAACTTTGACAGCAACTATGAATTATTGCGAACACAACCTGCATCTCTATCAATGTTTTTATTCTTTAAGTGTTTGACTCAAAAAGCGGAGAAGAAGATATGACAATTCAGAAGAATATTGCGTACTACTTTTTTCCTGAAATTCGACAGAACATGCACTTCGTTCTTTTTTCGTGTTCGGCTTAGGCACCCCCTTTGCCCTCTCTGCAACGTCTAATATGCACCCCCTAAGGTTACCCGGGACGCGTGCCCAGCCCTGAACCAGGGTCAAGCAATGCTGGAAATTTTCCGAAGGAGGGGAGGGGTTGCTACATAACTTCAGAAATTGGGAGCTGCCCGAATTTTTATTCAATTTGTTAGTTCTCGGTTGTAAATCAGATTTAGTACAGAAAATTTCTTAGACAACCACGAGTTGTTCAGCCCTGCTTGTCAACCGCTGGCGACCTAAATGCTCGTCAAGGTTTCAAATGTTTGAATGGCGAAAAAATGGCTTTTGGGGGCTTCCCAGTGTCACATACGTTTGCCTCCGCAACACAGCGGCTCCGTAAAATAGACCCCGTAAGAAAAAAGAAAATAGCGAAGCCGCTTATGCACCGTGAGAAATCGAAAAAATTTACACATACATATACCTAGTCTTCCAAAAAAACGCCGGAAAAGTTTCTATAAGTACATTATTTCCGTGGATACTATAAGCATACATTGAATTGACAATGTGCATAGACCTCAGAATGGCATAGCTGCAATATTCCATTGATAAAATAACGAAAATTGGAAGCGAAGAGGAAAGCCTCCAGAAATTTGAGGAAAAAACATCCATGAGGAAAATCATGTAAGAAACATCAAAAGGAAATACTGTGAACAGAAACTTGGAAAGAGAAAAAAATTTAATTGAAACGCCAACAAAACAAACTACGGTTTTTGCACACAATAAGATTTGCAAAAAAGGAATTATTTACTTCGTTAGTGTTGCGATTCGGATTGTGTTATATGTACTACACTTTGTGTCACATATACATATGCACATATCCAGTTTGTTTCATCACATGTAACTGAACGGGGATAATTGGTAGACGAATGGTTGGAAGCGAGCGGTCAAGTCACTGTAATCGTTGACCAAGATGTAGCTGCATCACACTTCCCTTCCAACTGCTCAACTACTGGTCTACCCCAAGAAAAACATTCGGAAAGTAACAAATAGAGGTATTAAATTTTCGAAACCACTTCAGAAAACGTTTGAGATCTTCGTATACCTTCTCTCCCTTCGTTTAGTTGGTGATATAGTATTTACCTCTTTCTTGACTACACTGAATAATTTAGTGCAAAAAAAGTACAAAGAACAATTCTCTGCATGGCGTAAATAATGGGAATTCGGCGAAGAATCTGTTCTCACTCAGCGATTGCGACGGGACGGCGGACGGCTGACAGGAGAAGATTATCGAAGAATGAATGATAACCCCCGCTCTTGATTGTGCGACTGACCACGACTGTGATTGTGTTTGAATAGCCGCTACCTGATGGGAAACACTATTTCGCCGTGAATACCAATTATGTCCGAAATGATTTTTGCGCAATGTGCGGCGATCGCGGTGCAAGGCAGTATTGAAACACGGAGAGGCCCAAAAAAGCGCCGACCGACAGATCGGAGCTAGTTTTTTGTGGGCGCCGATAAACGCAAGGGGCATCATGTCAATTCGATTTGCGTTTCGATGCCCCAACAACACCAATGCTCTAGCCCTCCTCACCCCAATCTGAACGTCTACTCACTTTCGACTCGGTCCGAAAATAGTAAGTATGTATATCAGATGTCCTTGACGCTGTTGACATCGAAGTCGTGCACAACTTGTGGTATTTGACTCGAATATATATGAATCCCAGGAACGACAAAACTCTCAAGCGAGAAAAAATGCTAGGAGAAGCATTTCTGCTTCATAAGAATGAGGCTTGAAGCCATTCAAGAAAGCAAGTGAACTGCATTGCTATGGGATTACAGTAACATGTACCCTCTATTTTGTAACGAAATTTACTCGGGTGCCGCGCGTGCGTGCGCGCGCGCAATTCTCGTGTAGTTCTCCCCACACTATCCCGCTGTCTCTACCCTCGCTGCGCACACGCACCGAAATAGAGGAATCCTATGAATAGAGCATCCGAGCAGTCGCAAGGCTTTAAGGAAACTATAGAGCATATGTTGAAGTGGTTTGGCGATCCAAGCGGTCAAGCGATCTTTTTATGGATTCAGTGAGGATTTTTTTTTCAAAAGTAAGTTGACGCAGATAAAATAATATAAATCATTCACCAACTGGTTCCTGGGTCAAATGAAAAGATCGTTGCAGAAAAAGAGGAGATGAAATTGTTTGAGAATCACTCAAGGAATCTAGAATAGTTCACTGGATAATGAAAGTTGATCAGAAGTTAGATACAATTTATACGGATCGCCCTGATACTTCAAGTTCCCTAGTGAATGTTGCCCCGAGTTTGCGCCAACCGTATTAATAGGGAACGGAAAGTATCAGTGCGATCCGCACGGACTGCATTCCTTCATTTCGCACGGAAAACGCGTTTCTGCATGGAAAAGAAACTACTACAACAAACTACAGGAGTGTTGTCATGCCAGCATAAATAGGAGCCGATGGTTTCGCAAGGGTGAAGCATTCACCAGGACAAATTTGATCACCTTTTCAAATGCACGCTCAATTTTGGAGTAAAATTTATTTGATCCTTCGTGCAAGCGCGCAATGGAACCAAGTACATTTCGTCGCGAACTGGAGTGTATAAATGTCGCTATCACTACACCTGCACTGTGCTTTTCTGGGCCCAATTCCGGTCCGCAATTGCGTCTCGACACGCTTTACGGCCGCGCGCTTTGAAGTCGGACAAGTTTCTAGCACCGCAGCCGCCGATTTTTTGACTCTAGGTGGGTTTTAAAAACTGGAAACTAAACAAAGTTAGAGAAAACGGTATAAAAAAGCCACATCGAGTCGGCTTTGGCGCTGGAAACTCGATTGACCCGAGCGCGTGCGGCCGCAAAGCGTGTCGAGACGCAATTGCGGACCGGAATTTGGCCCAGAGAAGCACAGTACATACATATTGACAAGCTCATACTACTGTGTTTTAGGGGAGCAATTCGAAAACAACGATAGTGATCAAGTAGTTCCCATTTTTAACTCTTGTTTTGAGTGTTTTAAAGAACACATCTGACAACAAACATCTTAAATGATAGTCGAGTTACAAATTAAATGTGATTGCAGAGAAGTAATAAGTTCGATAAAGGGCTCACTACCTGATAAAAGAAAAAGAATTCAAATTAGTCAGCAAATAAGGTTCGGTTTGTGAACAAATGAAACAGTATTCCAAATGATATCTCCCCACCCCATTTTTAGCCTCACCTCTCGTTTCACTGTGAGCAGCTTCTTCAATGGCTGCAAAAACTAACCAACCACGACAAAGCCTGCCATCTATTTCCAATTTGCGAAAAAATTTCGTTTTTTCAACATTTAACGAAATTACACCAACCAATTAGCCACAAAATTTTCACATCACAACGATACTATAATTCTAGCAAATTATGTTAGATAAATCAGAGAACCGAGTCCGGTACCTTGGTAAGTGCAACAAAAAACCCCATGAGCGAAGTTTGAGTCAGTGAAAATTAACCTTGATTCGAAAAGTCACTGATGCTCTAGCGCGCATTAAAGTATTTCGAACTTTTGCTACCAAATATGAACAACCATGATCGGAACATAATTCCCACGATTTTTTGCCATTAAACAATGAAAGGAGATCACCTATAATGATATGTACTTGTCGCATGCATGGAATACGCACCATGCGAATTGAACAAAATGAAAAAAAAACTGGTCAAAATACATACATCAAAAATCCCGGTACCAATAGGTTGACGACGCTGGCAGAACGAGAACTATGGGAACAACGAGCATATGAGAAATTCACGTCATTGGCTTAGATGCTTGCTTAGTATATCTTTGAAAGGACTGTATCTTCCGTAAGAAAACGAAATTTCCATTTCTCTTCGCGTGTGCGTGTGCGCACGATGCTGCTACCCCTGATCAGGAATTTCTGAAGAAGTTACCTCACACTATAACGCGAGTTGCATGATGGCTTCACGCAACTTACTTTGAGTTCACAAGTAGCTTGAAGCGATGTTACATGTAACTTGACCAGATATTTGACTCAACCATCATGCAAATCGCACTGATACGACAAAACATTGCGACTAACTTGCACCGTTGCTGCATGTTAATTTACACTGACACGCGACGAGGTCAGCGCACCGACATGTCGTTCCTCCAGCCGGTGGGCGGGGCGAAGTACCTCAAACTTGGGTACTTGAAACGACGACGCTACCGACATGTAAGTCCTGCCTCGAAAACGCGTCGTATACCTTCCTAGGAAACAGCACGCCCCAAGTCAAGTTACACGCGCTATAAAATAACACATTTAAGTTACAGATCAGTACATGTCACGTGAGAGCCACCTCGCATCGTACAACGTACTTACTTTGTTCAAGGTCACATGTAACTTAAAGGCAGTGTCCACGATAAAAATCGTTTTTCTGTCTTTTAGCCTACCTTGAAAACAGTCCCATGCTGATTCCAACGATGTCTCTGGAATCGTACACGACCTTCTGGGAACGGAATTATGGTCCCTCAAAAAATTGAGCTAGAGAAGCATGGGACGAGTTTTTCGAGACTCGTGACTTCCATCTTTTACCGCCGATGTATGCGAGCTGACCTGAATAAAGAGAGAAGTCGAGAATAAAAGGAAGAACGGGGCCAATCATCGGAAACCATCGCTCATCTCACAATTTCAAACTTTCATTCGTTCATGTCGGTGGGCGGGCAATGCGCTTTTGGGGTTTGCCTTGTGCTCAAAGTGGCAACTTCGGGCTCTTTTGGGGCTCTTCCTGGCTCGTTTTCATGCGTTCTTTCGACGTTGACGTTACAGTGTACCCCTCCACTACCCATTCCTAGTGTAATTTCAAACGCTTTTTTCATCGTGAACACTGCCTTAAAGGCATCGTACGCGCAGAAAACCGTATCTCAATTTTTGCTGTTTTTGCGCAAGCAATGCTCTGACATACAGAATAAGAGTGGAAAGGCTCCACAAAACCATCAACTTTCGCGAGAAAACTCGTTTTGAAACGTCTCGAATTATGCTCTTCCCACCCCTCCGTCGATTTCGGTGTGTCTGGTGCAATACGTCGGAAGTTTTTTCCGCAAACGTCGGATGTGTTTTTTGCTTTAAACTTATTCAGTGGGTGAATTTTTCTAGCCTTCCATTCACTGGAGCTTATTTAAAAAAGAGAAGTATCCATTGGGCAAGTTTGGATGTTAGAATTTCCCTAATTAAAAATTTTAAATGCTGAATCATCCGCGCATGTGATGGCGCTTCTGTTCCTTGTGCTAGATGGTTGGTGAAAACTGGTGGCGGATCGTCATTTTAAACCACTCCAACTTCAGAATCATATGTTTTCAAAGCGCGAAACTCCACCGACGTGGTCCACCGGGCTCATTCATCAAATTGAGCCTGAAAAATGGAAATTGGTTTTCAGCGCGAACGATGTCTTTAAAGCTATGAAGATAACTCGCACGTAACATGTTTATAGTCCTCAATTAGCATGTAACTTTATCAGAAATTCCTGAGTGGGTCTTCTCAGCACCAGATCCGTTTCCTGCTCGTTGAGCCAAGTGAGGATAACGACGAAGAAGTGAACAATGGTGGTTGCAACTTTCTATAGCCTCCTTGAGCACTCCGTATTCGATCGAAACTAGTCACTTTATAGAGGCCATTTTGGAGACGCAACAAGAAGTTCTCGAGCAATTATGGCATGACAGTGCAGGGTTTTTAATC
Source organism: Aplectana chamaeleonis (assembly GCA_029168955.1). Classification (NCBI taxonomy): domain Eukaryota; kingdom Metazoa; phylum Nematoda; class Chromadorea; order Rhabditida; family Cosmocercidae; genus Aplectana; species Aplectana chamaeleonis. The sequence goes on along the minus strand of JAPDOI010000050.1, from coordinate 2,122,784 downwards.
CTCAAAGTGTCCCATTTCAACACATTCATTCCAAACGCTCCACTTCAATTCGGTAGTAACTGGTTTGATTCTGCGCTCTTTCAGAAGTGTTACTCTTCATTTCGTACAACTTCCTATATTTGCACGCGACGAAAGCAGTTGAACAAATATTGCACATTCAGGAGGGAGACAGGACATGGCGATAAGAAACCAACACACAACTTGGCAAGACAGCGATCATATTTCTGAAGTTGTTGTCCCACCAAGAGATGTGGCCGTTGGTTCGGCCGAAAAATTCTGTCACTCTAAACTGCTTCACACAAAAAATGTACACGAGATTGTAAGCATAGAACTGCAGCCTTCTAAATTCAACACGAGGATAAACCCTGGCAGAACTTGAACGCAAGGACCGGCTGGAGGAAGATGTCTTTTCGGGAATGAAAAAATAGCTCTTCTAAAAAAATTTATTTTTTTTGCAGTTTCGTGGATGGTTTTGAAGACCAGCAGTTCATAAGCTGAAATCTCCCGCTTTCTGAGAATAACAATCAGAAGCTTTGCAGAGGCGTATGGTTCTTGAACATATCCAAACTCCAAGCGTGTTTTTCAGAGAGAACAGTGTGGGATATCTGGACATGCAATACATCCATCTAAACCTTATCAGAAATCGAAATCGCAATCTTGAAAACATATTCCCTCGAAATGAAGTCACAATAACTTTGTGTGCACATCCACACCCAAATTAAAAGGAATACTATGAGAGTATTGGCACGAGCACTTCAAGACTGAAACTAGCCAATATTTTGTGGATCAAAATTCGTAACGTCTAGTCGAATTTCAACGCTTTATTGCAAACCGATTTCAAATACTTGCTTCCAAACTCATCAAATTAGAAAAAGTCTGGAAGCGAGTTTGGGTCGGGTGAGGTACTCGACATACGATTTTCAGCAAAATGTTTCCCAATTTTGTTTTTCCCATCACAAAATTTACAAATTGGCCGAGTTATTGCGGACGGATGCCGATCAAATAAATCATGCAACCGAAGAAAGGAAAACATAGATTTTCTAAATTTTGCAAGACAGAAAACAAAGCATTCTCTCAAATTGTGAATCGATTTTCAATTTTCCTCAGAAATTATTTCACAATGATGTTTGAAAAGGTAAAAAAACCAAAATGCAGTTTTTTGAATCAGCATTCCGAAAAGATATTGTGAAAATGCTTCCGCAATGTTGTAGGCCTTTCGCAAATTCTAGACGGGACGCGATTAATCGAGGCGAGCCGCGTGATGTTCGCGACACCGCGGGTTACCGGGAGTTCGATCGCTAATGACGCTCAACCGCGAGTCAATTTTCCCTCACCCCCGTGCACACATTATCAATACACCTAGATTTTTTTTTTTGATAGAAACACGCAGCATCAACGAGAAGAAGTATGAAAAACTACAAAAAAGATGATAACGAGAAAATTCCTTTTTGTTCTCGTTGTCTAAGCTAAAAACTTTAGGCGCATTGATAAAGTGAGCGTCGCGAGAATATAAGTATTTCAATACTTTTTTTTTTTCGAAATTCGAGTAAACGTATACAAATTTGCCTTCGAATATGGCGAAACGTCCGCAAGCAACTTGGAACAAGGGATGGGCGGAATAAAAATTTTGAATTACGGAAATCGGGAAAATCGAAACAACATTAAACTTTTAGAAATCGGAAATCAAAACAAAATAAAATTTCCGGAAATCGAAAATCGGAAATCGAAACAAGTTTCGAAATTTCGGAAATCCGACAGCGGAATTCCAATGCCCAAAATCTGCGAAAATCGGACTTTAAAAATCAGAAAATGGAACAAGGTATAATCGCTGCTGGCATCGAAAAATGTGTCCGTGAACCTCGGGTCTAGAAGGGTCGCCATCATAAAATCATCATTTCCCAGATACTCATCCATTCTTGGCCCTGAACCGTTATGAATCAGATTTCAGATCCCATGGGGATCCCATCAGGGATGTGCGTAACTCCGAGTAACTATCAACGACTTCAACAAACTACAAAATTCCAATCACGCATATCTCTGGATCCCATGGAAATTCAGTTGCTTTGACAGGTCTTGACAGAAGTTGGAGAGTCTCAACTCGTCAGATTCTGTTAACAGTGAATAGTGGAGTGGATTGGTTCAAATTGCGCATTTTATTCCGATTTCCGCTCCCATTTTTGAAATCGGAATGGGGAATTCCGAGGACTAGAAACCTGCGGAAATCGGAATTCCGCTCATCCCTGCTTGAAACCGAATCAGCCATGGCTACAGTATACTTAGTGAAAATACGCAACCGCACCACCGTCTTTTTCCTTTGACAGTCAGTATAAGTTATATGTATGAAATACTTCGTCTGCTGAATCATACTGATCAAGAAGTACATGGATGGAGTGGGAACTAACCCGCTTACGTATCTGCGATAAGTTCATGAATGCTGCTTAGGAAAGCTTCAGAGACTGAGCATGGCAGAGCAAATCTTTTTGGTGATAAGCACTCATCAATAGATAAAGGTTTGCATTGCTGGTATTTCCATAAAGAATGGACCCACCCATGCAAGTCATTTGTTGCAGCAGATCTTTAAGCATGACTAGGGAAAAATGATGAGGAAAACGAAGAAAAAAGGACACCCAATATGACAGTAAAAAAATAAAGGCTGCAATGCATTATCGTGCTATCCAAGCAGAGCGCTGTTACCCCTCCCCCCTCCCTAAGCAAAGTATTATTATTCTTATACGGAAGAAGACGATTCAAGCATGATTCATGCCAAAGACTCACATGGTGACCGAAGAATTCATACACTGCATTGGATTGATATTTGATGCAGTCAGATTGAATAAAAAACAAGGATTGTTGGTGCTGACTAAGCTATTAAGGTAAACTTTCCAATCATTAGCAGTTTTTGAAATACCATTTTCAAATTAACTGGATGTTACATAGATCAAACCGAAATGCAAACTTTTCAATCCAAATTGAACACCCACGTAACGAGTCACATTAAGCTTTTTTGAGATCAAATGATTATTCCTAAACCTGATCCATGCAGCTTAATGAGCTTCAAGTGCTTCGAAAAACTTCCATTGAAACTTGTGATTTTTATAGTAGCAGAAAACACACTTTTTTCCAAAAAGATACTAGTTCGTCATGAAAAGTATCGGCATTAGCTGGAACATTGTGTACCAGAACATGCTTTGTTTGGATGACCCTTCGGCAAAAAAGCTGTGTCCATATTGATCAACACTCCCGAGAAAGCTGAAGACTTCTCAGCAAACTTCCGGGCTAGCTTCTCAATCCAAAATTTAATATTGCGCAAAGCTAGCAGGAATGTAGAGAAGGACTTACACCTCTCCTCCTCACACTGACTTTCATGGAACTAAAAATATAAGATGTCTCCATACGAGGGTGTTCTTTCCGTTTTTGATGGGACCAGCCCAGAACTTGTAGTTCCCTAGACTGTTTTACTAAACCCTTAGACGCTCGGACGAGCTTTTTAGGGAATGACCAACTTTGAAAGAAGGGTAGCTTCCTGTTTCACAATGTTGCTAAGCCTGAGTCTAGATCCATATATATTAACCCTTCAGTACTAATCAAGTAATCCAGAGGCGTGAGAGCTCCTGATAACTGAAAACTGTCAAGAAAACCAAGTAGAGGAGATTAAAATCTAAAATTCTGAGCAACTTCGGAAAAAAGGAGAATCGGTAAGCAAGCGTGGAGCACGTTAAACTCTGAGAGGCCATTCTCAAGATTCCAGTAGTTTATAAAAGCCAGGCGGGAACCTCAAAACTCAGGTGCATTTAAATTCTAAACCTTCCAAGCAAAACAATTCTCTGGCTATGGTGGTACCCACTGTTGTGCAGGATTGACCAATAGGCCAATATAGAGTATACTGATGGCGCTTTGTGAGGAGGGTTACATGCGATGGGAGTTGAAGTAGGAGTAAGACCGACGTTTGATGAGGGAAAGAAGATTAGGAAGGAGAGCGTCTGAAAGCAGTACCTCTAGCGATTTGCGCGATTTGCGCGAGCAACAGGCGCCCATGTGTGGCCGTGGGTCGTCTCGTCAGGTGAACTGGTGGGAGATGAGGAGCGGCAGGAGCGACCGGTGCGAGGTGACGGCGGAGCGAGTTGATGATGGTGATGGTCGTCGGTGGCGGTGATGGTGGTAGAGGGTGTTGCGGAGACGACACGCACGGTGCGACAACCGCGACAGGGGCGGGCGTTGTGTGTGTCTCGCTTACTCATCCATACACACACACACATACACACACACATACACATACACACAGACATACATGGATACATCTACTTTGACAGATATAAAAAGTTGAAGGAAAACTGCCAAGACGACAGCATTCATGATGAAGTTATTGGCGGAACTCTCGTTCCAACGGGGTAGTTGGTCTCTAATCAAGCAGCGATAAGGAAGAAATGTCGCAGAAGGCGCTAGAAGTAAATGGGAATACAAAAAAGCGCTGCTCTGTTTTGAACCCCCCCCCCTCCGCCCCTCTTTGCCCTCAGGGAGCAGATGACGTAGGGCAGCAATATGATTCGAGAGAGCGGAGCGCGAATCCTGCAATCTGTTAAAACTTCAACCTCGAACATTTAGGAAGGGTCAAAATGGCTGGGCTCGGACGAAGGAAAGACTGCCGCTTCGTTACTAGTGTAGAAATTCTGCTCTAACCAAACTTTATGGCACACTGACATTGACCACTTTGAACGCAAAATGGAGTTTTGAAAAACGGTCTATTGGGGGTTGTAGAGGAATTAGAAGGGGACAATTTGAAATTTCAAAATTTCACTCAGTCCTCACGGGTAGATCAGAAACGACTAAAAAATGAAAGAAACCAAAACGCTGGATTGGGAGGATGAAGCACAAATGTGACCTATACAGTGGTCTTGAAATCATCTGCAAAGGTTCCCATAAAAGTTTGAAGATGAAATCTGAGTAGGTTCTTAACTTATGACTTGTATATTGCTCCCCTAAATATGTAGTGCTCGTTGCATGCAGGGGTATGCAATAATTTTTTTTGGTAGGTTTTTTACCGAAACTTTTTACCGAGAATTTTTCTCGGTGAATACGGTAAAAACGAAAAATTCGGTAAAATTTCAGGATCTCGGTTTCTCTACATAGGCCGTGCAATTACACAAAGTTCAAAGAGAATTCATGCAAGCAGGAGCTTAGTGTCACATATTTGACATGGCAGACCACTTACTCACTTAATCCCAACAGCGGAATGCCTATATAGTAGAAGAAATGAAAGTCCCAAATGTTCGATTCTCAACAATCTTTCGGTTGTTTTTGAGACGGGGTTTGCACGAAACTCCCCAAGACGGGAAAGTATGAAAAGAAGGCAGACTGCAACTTTTGAACGATCATATACTGGAAGCTCCTGTTCAGTAGGAGCGAGCTCAGGTCATTTTAAACCCTGACATTGGCTCACGGCTGATTCACTTCCACCATGGCCAAGCTTTAGATTTTGCTTGAAAATATAAATCGTTGTGGAAAGTGAAAACCACATCAGCTGACTGACTTCAAAGCAGTTTTATACGCCGCTTCATTTTCCTTGTTAAGACGTTTTCAGTATGACTGTTGTCTCCTACGAGGGATGGACTTCTCTCGACAATTCTCAAAGACAATGACTGTGACTCCGCCAATGAGCAATAGAAACTCTTCTCAAAGTCGGCTGTGCACGGGGGGGGGGCTATGTTATATGTATGAAGGAGTTTCGGAGATCAATCCATTTGAGGGTCCTGAAACTTTGTTAGGTGGTCTCTTGAAGGCACAGAACGCACAGAAAATTTTTGTTAAAGGCAGTGTTCACGATGAAAATCGTTTTTCTGCTTTTCCACTTATCTTGAAAACGATCCCTTGTTGATTCCAATGATGTTTTTGGAATCGTACAAGACCTTCTAGAAACGGAGTTATGGTCCCTCAAAGATTGAGCTGGGGAAGCATGGTGGACGAGTTGTCCGAGGCTTGTAATTTCCGTCTTTTGCAGCCGATGTATGCGAGCTGACCTGAGTAAAGAGAGAAGTTAAATATAAAGGGAAGAATGGGGCTATTGATCGGAAACCATCTCTCATCTCACAATCTCGAGCATTCATTTGTTCAGGTCGGTGGGCGTGGAAAGTGCATCTGGGTGTGACGAGCTGACGGGTGTCAAACTTTGGGGCCGACGGGGACCGTTGGGAGCTCATTTTTCTTAGTTTTTTCAACGTTAGGGTTGCGCTAGGCCCCGCAGCTGCCGATCTCCACCAAAAAATCAGACATGGTTTTATCGTTGACACTGCTTTTAATCTTTTATGCCAATCTTGGAGAGAATCACACGCTGGTCACAGTAGTATCTCTGAAATCTTGCAAGACCCCTATAAACGAGTTACGGCTCCTCAAAGGTGTCTATACTCAAAGGGTGAAAAATTGTTGAACGAGATGCCTCAGGCCTGTATTTTTCTTGATTTGCAGTCGCGGCACGAGAGCGAAACAGGATGAGGAGATAGATCAGAAAGGGAGTGAAGAACGACGGCTTGGTTGAAAATCACCCATCCATCTAGCCGCTATTGAGATCGAAAATCAGGAAGGGGGCCGGGCCTGTAGTGGTGGCTGAGAGGGGTCGAGCCCGTGGTGGTCGCTTATATCTGGGTTGTTTGGAGGAATTGAGATCTCGCGTCTGGCACGTGTTATACAGGAGGGGTCTTCTGCACAAATACACGAAAATCCCAAAATTTACATCTGAGGGTGTACTGTGCTTTTAAGTCTTCTTGTGTTCAACGACTAACGGGCTTTTTGGCTGTTACGTCAAACGACTAACGACAAACGAAATCAGAAATATTTTCATAACGAAACCAGAATTCTTTAAAAAGTCGATAGTCATCAACATTGCTGTACAAACCAGGACTACTTTCTATAAAGCGTTGTAATTGACATCATTCGACGCGCAAGCGGCGCGCGCGACGCATCGGTCTATGTCTGCCCTACGCTCTCTCACTGTCTCTAACCTCCGCTCCGCACCAGCACGCGTAGGAACCAGGTGAAAATCGCCGCTTTATAGCCTGTACATACTGTCGTTCTCTGGGCCAAGTTCCGGTCCGCATTTGCAGACTACGGCTATTGTATCATGCTACGCGTGAGAATCGTGCTGGGACAACTTGGTCTTGGCACATTTCACCTTTCTCCCAGCACGGTTATCACGTGTCGCATGATGCAACAGCCGTAGTCCGCAATAGCGGACCGGAATTGGGCTCAGAGAACGATAGTAAATATTAATAGGTGGTTCCCTGTTGGTTGTTCCAGGTGGGCGGTACAAAATAATCACAGCATTTAGTATTCATTAATTCTACTGACACTGCTTCGCAGTTCTGTAACCCCCACATAATGATCCCAACAGAACGACACGCAAGGTCCGGCCCAGCACTTGTGCGACTTCGTGTCGGTTGCGCGACTTTCTGGTAGACTCACTTAACCAGTTTCCACACTGACCGACTCCAGTGGAGATTTTTACATATTGTTTTTGCACTGCGATGATCTTATATTAGCACTGGTGTGCGAAGCAGTTTGAGAACAGAAAAAAAACCGGAAACTTCTCGGTACTTGAACAGAGAAATTTTAAAGAGCCTGAAGCTATTTTGTTTTCCAGAATGGTTTTTTTAGCAATCCCATATCTTTGTTTTTTTTTTCAAGCAAATTAACAAGGGAGTTGCTCATAACCTTAAGCAGGGGCAGTTCCACAAAATCTAGAAATTGGTTTGGAATCTGCCATTCAAACTTAACGGAACTTGAGCAAGACATCAGATCATTAACTTCCGGATCCGGTTCAGAACTAAGTGACTATTTTCACCATGAATTCTATCTTTAAAGGCAGTGTTCACGATGAATATCGCACTCGAGTTCGACCCAAAAATGGGAATGTTTTGTCGTGAGGTAACTAACATTGAAGAAAAAGGGAAGAAAAACGTCCAGAATAAGTCAAAATAACGGGTTCTAAATTCAGGGCGTGGACGAGAATCATGGGCCCTGCTAATTTCGGCAATCGCGCGCTAATCGCGAAATCTGCGCGAATCGATCATGCTAATAACGGCAGAGTTGCTTGGCAATTTGCCATCGAAACGTGTGCGGCGCCACAAACTCGTCCGATTGGGGGCGGACCGGGATAGGTAGGCGGACCGGGAGAGCTTTTGAAGCCGTTTGTATTTATTTCTGGCCAGTTTTCGTTGCTTTCTTCTACCCTATCCTCTACAGCACCTGCCAACTTAGTGTTTCGCACCGAGACCTCGAGAACGAGATTTATCGTGAACACTGCCTTTAACCAATCAGCACGCGCGATTTCGACAATATGAACCATTTAGATAACCCTGTGTTTCCATTGCAAGCAGTGAAATTTTTTCTGTTAGGACCACGAATAGACACGAAATTCGTGTATAGGAATGATAAAAGGCTCTTTACTCTACATTATTTCAATTGTTCGCGCTCAAATTACTGTGCCAAAAACGTTCTTCATAGTGTCGCAAAAAGCTGTGAAAGGTATTTTGTCGAAATCTCAGAATTAAAACAAACAAACGGAGCCGGAACATTTGAAAGAAAAAAAAAGAATAAATGCGCATAAGGATTTGCGCCTGACAATCATGGAACTCCTGATATCCTGCATTGTGACAACTCAAATGCATCGCTCACACTGGAAACCACCTTTCATTTTTTAGGGCTCTACTTCATTAATGAGCCCTGCAGATCGCTTAAGTAAGTTGAGCATCAGAAATTAATGATTCTTGAAATACACTAAATACTGCTCGTAGGATTTGGTCAGAAAGCGAGCAAGGTCAGATTTTCGCGTCTTTTTCGTCTTTTTTGTATAATTTTTTCAAAGTCAACTTTGAACGCAACTAAGGAGATAATTATGATCCAGGCATTTAGGGCTATCCAGTGGTTTAGCCATTGTCGGAGTTCCGTTGAGTTGCGTTGAAACTTCTGTAGTTCTCAAGGTAATCACCACAAAGGCTTAACCATTGGTTAGCCTCGAGCGCCAGGATCATGAATATCACCAAAGTTTCTCTCAAAGTTGAGTTTGAAGCGAGTTACACAAAAAAGACGACAACAAGGCCTTGCTAGCTTTCTGATTAAATCCTACCGGTATTGTAGTGTGCCTAAATATGAGAACCCTTCTCCAGTTTGCATCAATGCGCTTATACTGCGATCACAATATGAGAGATTGAAGGCAGCAGACAGGCTCTGAAAAGTTGTTGTGATAACTACACTGTTTGGGTCGTTTGGCCCCTAGTAGAACGCTCACGCCGATGGAAGCGTCAAAAACGAGTGAAAACTACCACATTTGAGTCAAAAATTTTCGTCAGCCACGCCCATGAGCTTTCAACCCCACCCCTCAATATGCGAATAGGGTAACTTCGGCTGGTGTTTGAAGCTTCCAACGAGGTGAGCGTTCTAGTACAGCCTGTGAGAGTCTATCGGCTTTGCTATCCCGACCGTTTTATCGTTAATATTAGCTATTTCAGCCGCTCGGACATAACTCGTCCAATTTTCTCCCATAATAAAAACAGTCGTTATTCATGTATTCGCACGCAGTTTCGTCGGTTTTTTCATTAGTTTCCCATACTACTAGCCTCGAACCTGTGATTTTTACATGAATTCGATACCTTTTTTGAGCGCGTCTTCTGCCCTTAAAGGCAGTGTTCACGATGAGAATCGTTTTTCTGTTTTTCGGCCTATCTTGAAAACGGTCCCATGCTGATTCCAATGGTGTCTCTGAAATCATACAAGACCTGCTGTGAACGCAGGTATGGTCCCTCAAAGATTGAGCTATGGAAACATGGTGGACGAGTTGTCCGAGGCTTGTAACTTCCGTCTTTTGCAGCCGATCTATGCGAGCTGACCTGAGTAAAGAGAGAAGCTGAGAATGAAGGGAAGAACGGGGCTAAAGATTGAAAATCATCGCTCATCTCACGATCTCGAGCATTCATTTGTTCACGTCGGTGGGCGTGTGATGCGCTTTTGGGGTTTTCAATGCGCTCGAAGTTGCAACTTCGGCCTCTTTTGGGGCTCTTCCTGGCTCGTTTTCATGCGTTCTTTCGACGTTAACGTTACAGAGTGTCACTCCACTACCCAATCCCAGTGTAATTTCGAAAACTTTTTTCATCGTGAACACTGCCTTTAAATGGACTTATCTACAAATATTGTTGCACGATAAGTGGAAGTAAATCAAATATACGGTCAATAGAAAAATGACATTTCCAGACTTATCCTTCACCCTTCCACTATCAATCACCAATTAGCGGAAAGGTGAACTTTATTAGATTGAGAGGACACATCTCATCTTTGCAATAAATTCTTTCACTCTCGAAAGTCGGTTGCAGATACACGGAAAACCAGTTGTGGTGATTTTTTCGCGTTTTTTTTTGCCATAGCTGATATACTGAATGATTGCTCCCACCATGTACACTCCGCTCCCTATGCAGTAGCAGGCTCGCGCGCGGCCGAGCTGCGTGTCTTCTGATCCAGTCGAATGACAACGGAGCGATATAAACTTGTCAAGACTCGTCTGACTTGTCTCGACGAGTTTTAAATCGATCCGGTGCGAGTTGGCCAAATTAGAAGACGCGCAGATCGGCCCACCGAACTCAAACAAGCTCCCGCGCTCCGCAAAGTTGCTGCAGAGGTTATATATGTGAAACTCGGAAACGGAATCTCTGAAGTAGTTTCTTTGTCAAAACGAATTCACTGATATCTCGTGCCCAAGCACTATACTTAGTATCCGAATCACTCCATTTCGGATATCCGACCGGATATCCGAGATTCGGATAATCCGATATCCGAAAATTTGAAAACACGCATTATCTGAATCGAACCAATATCCGGGAAATTTAAAATCGGCATTATCTGAATCGAACCATTATCCGAAGGGTCAAAAATTCGGATAAAATCGGATAAAAACGGATAAAACGGATAAAAATCGGATAAAAACCGGATAAAACGGATAAAATTTGCGTAAAATCGGATAAAATCGGATAAAAACGGATAAAACGCATAAAAATCGGTTCATTTTAGGTTAAATGTAGAAAAGTGTGTGTGTGTGTGTGTGTGTGTGTGTGTGTGTGTGTATGTGTGTACGTGTGTATGTGTGTTTGTGTGTACGTGTGTATGTGTGTATGTGTATGTTTGTATATGTATGTGTGTATGTGTGTATGTGTGTACGTGTGTATGTGTGTGTGTTGTGTGTGTGTGATGTATGTGTGTATGTGTGTATGTGTGTGTGTATGTGTGTATGTGTATGTGTGTACGTGTGTACGTGTGTATGTATGTGTGTGTGTGTGTGTGTATGTGTGTATGTGTGTGTATGTGTGTACGTGTGTATGTTTGTATGTGTGTACGTGTGTATGTGTGTATGTATGTATGTGTATATGTTTGTATGTGTGTATGTGTGTGTATATATGTGTGTACGTGTGTATGTGTGTGTTGTAGTGTGTGTATGTGTATGTGTGTGTATTGTGTGTGTGTATGTGTGTATGTGTGTATGTGTGTATGTGTGTATGTGTGTGTATGTGTGTATGTGTGTGTGTGTGTACGTGTGTATGTGTGTGTGTGTATGTGTGTGTGTGTGTGTGTGTGTGTGCACGTGTATGTGTGTGTGTTGTGTGTGTATGTGTGTGTGTGTGTGTGTGTGTATGTGTGTATGTGTGTATGTGTATGTGTGTATGTGTGTGTACGTGTGTACGTGTGTATGTGTGTACGTGTGTATGTGTGTGTGTGTTGTGTGTGTGTGTGTGTGTATGTGTGTATGTGTGTACAGTGTGTATGTGTGTACGTGTGTATGTGTGTATGTGTGTATGTGTGTATGTGTGTACGTGTGTATGTGTGTATGTGTGTGTATGTGTGTATGTGTGTACGTGTGTGTGTATGTGTGTATGTGTGTACGTGTGTATGTGTGTGTGTGTGTGTGTGTGTGTGTGTGTGTGTATGTGTGTGTATGTGTGTATGTGTGTATGTGTATGTGTGTGTTTGTGTTGCCTCAGATTTGTTCCGGTAATATCCGAAATTTATCCGAAATTATCCGACGGATATCCGTATCCGAATCATTGGAAAAATGGCATTATCTGAATCGATCCAATATCCGAAAATTTGAAAAAACGCATTATCTGAATCGAACCAATATCCGGTAAATTTGAAATGGCATTATCCGAATCGATCCATTATCCGAGGAATTACCTTCGGATAACAAGTATACCAAGCACACCTGCTCCTCTCGTCTCCCTCTGCATTCTCCCTGTCTTTTCTCATCGCTCTGAGCGCGCACGCAAAAAATAAAACAGAGAACCCAGTTTTGACAGGGATTGTGCCTATCTTGGTGTACATACACTTTGTACAACACTAGAGCAATCAAATGCGCGGCACTAGTAGCCGAAAAACGTGCAGCAGAGGTATTATTTCTAGCCACAATCCATGACTAATGTTTCTGTCGGTGCTTGCATTCTGAAATACTCTAGTGATTCGAGGGATAGATCCCCAAGCAAATGTTGCTTCGCTTCCTATGGAGGGAATGATTGCAACCCGATGAGCAGCATGGGGAGTAACCGCGACGCGACACGCTGCGCGAGGTTCAGAAAGGGTATTGTGGGCTTATTGTGAGGGAATTATAGGCATTCGCTCCCCCACAATCAATTTCGAGATTTTTCGCGCATTGACAAGGTTAGACGTGGATGGCATGTAAACCATCGATCGACGGCGCGTCCTGTCAATCAATCCTGCCTTTTCTTTTTATCGTGTGTGTTACTTTTTTATATCGTTTTCACTCTCAATTTCAAATATTAACATCCAGTACTGATTACAAGGGTGACTACAGTTAACCCGAACAGAAAAAGGCGGCAGTGCGGACGCTTATTCTCACTCAATATACTGTAGCCATGGCTGGCTCGTTTCCAAGTTTGGCCTTCATCAGTGAGAGAGAACTGTTGAAATTTCTGAGTGAGTTATGCCTATTTTTGCTTCTTTCATTTTTCTGTGTTATTTCGGCTTTTGTCTTTAGTAGATGTTTCAGCTGTATCAGTATTGTGTGTATTGACAAAAGTTTCCTGTGAAAGGGAACAGAAGTTTCCCTTTCAAGTTTCCTGTGAATTCTTTCTCAGGATTTTACAAAAAAAGAAAGCATGTCGTGGATTATGATTTGGATCCAAAGAAGCGGATACAATCACCCAATCGACAGTAAATTTTCGTTGTCTCTGAGTTTTGGAGGAAAAAGGACAAAAAAGTTCAAATACTGAGTTTTTTCATACACATAATACTGATACATTTAAAGCTTTTACTGGAGGCATCAAAGGGAAATAACATACAAAATGAAAAAAATCAAAGATGGAAACAACCTACTGCTAGAAATTATGAGCTGTTCCCTCCTCATGATCAATGACAAACTCTAAACGGAGACAACTATGGCTTCAGAGTATACTTACTAGGTACTAATCACAGCATAAACAGGATTTGCGAAAGTTGATCTGTTGACTGTTGTGTGGAGGACAAAAAGGAACAGTTTAGAGATTGCTGACTTTCCTTGAAGCACCTGAGGAGATCAAAAGCGGCAAAAAATATTTTGTGGGACTTCGAATTTTGGAACGTTTTTGGCTCATAGTTTTGCCCAAGGGGTTTTTCGGGGTATGACACCAGTTCGGGCGGGGGGGGGGGCACTCAGGATTCAGTTAGGTGATATAACACCTGCCACTGAATCCGCATCCAGATCGGCTTTGATAGACATAATTTTTCTCCGGAAGTTCACTATTCAGCTCGATAACTGACATTTTGGACTCTGAAGATCATTGAATCCAAGAAACGCCGAAGGGCACCAGAGTAACCCGAGAAGTTCGAAGACAAGACTTGTTCAGAGGTAAGTTACTGTTTGCAGTAACATCGGCGTGGATCGTGAAGAGACTTCGCGTTCACTGTTGAAGGTTGGCGCAAACCCGGTGCACCTATGTTATAGCATACGGCACCGGGTGTGCGCCAACTTTCAACAGTGAACAAGTCTCTTCACGATCCACGCCGGCTGTTACATTTGTTTTGTTGTTCCGAATAATAAGTTGGTTTGGGGTTGTGGTCCTTAGGATTAAATCATTGTAAATGCCTAGTTATCGATGGTTCGTACTTACTTAGATAGAAACAGCACACTTCCCGCGGTACCACTTGCCAACGTCCCCTAACCCCTCCCGCGGAAGGCCAATAGATCGGTCGCGAGCAGTCGGCAGCGCCGTTTCGTTGACTGGCCGTACACGGTGAGCGAGCAACCTGCGACCCTTCTGCGACCGCCCTACGGCTAGTTTGATGATTGACAGAAAAGAATCCAAAAGCAGTTAGCGGCACATTTAAAATCACCCTTTAAAGGCAGTGTTGGCGATAATCTTCGATTTTGAACAATGAAATTTTTTTTGGACCCGTCTTTGGCAATTCTATATTTTGCCTTGCTTCGCTCTTTCCTTTGGACCCTAACTAATACTGTTTTGCTGAAAACATTCTTCCATTTTCGATTAGCCCGATAATTCACAGGTGACAACCACCGTGAACATGTTCACCCAGCCGGACAGCTAGTCCAGGCCACAGAACTCAGTGGGAGTGTGCAGGACATCAGTGGGAGTGTGCAGGACGTCATAGAAAACGAGCAGGGAAACAGGGGTTTTACTTTGAATTAACACCATCAGGCATAAGTTGTGTTAGAAAGAGAACCTTTAGGAAAAACAAATGAAATTGCTGAAAGTTTAGGTTCCTGGAAAAGTGATGATTTGGCATTGCCATATTCTCGAATAGCTAAAAATATACTTAGTAAAAAAGGAGAAAAATATTCCTCACCAAGTTTTTAAAGAGTATAAAAGTTTTGAAATATTTCAGAGTAGGATTTGGCGTAGCATAATTTGATTTTTGGAAAATGTAGTGAAATAGCTCAAAGTATGATTTGGCGGTCGAGCTCGGACCAGCTACTGATAAGGGTAGAGCAAAACGGGAGGCTGCATTGTAGAAGCCTATTAGTAGAACTTATCAAAGCAAAATCACCCGTGATATGGGGAACAGTGAAAGCTCTTCCGGCAGTCAGTACAAGTTAGGTAAGCTCAACTGTTTGATCCATACTGCGCGTGGTTTTGCTTTGGTAGTTCTATGGATGAGCTTATACAATGCGACCTCTCGTTTTGCTCTACCCTTATCAACAGCTGGATCGAGCTCGACCGCCAAATCATACTTTCAGCTATTTCACTACATTTCTCAAAAATCAAATTATGCTACGCCAAATACTACTTTGAAATATTCCAAAACTTTTTTACTCTTTGAAAAGTTGGTGAGGAATATTTTCCCGCTTTTTCACTAAGTATATTTTTAGCTACTCGAAAATATGACAATGCCAAATCATCACTTTTTACAGGAACCTAAGCTTTCAGGAATATTCAATTGTTTTCATTATTGCAGCAGACAATGGCGGTTCGCAGTGGCATGAAGGCTGTATTGGTGAAAATTGTGGTGCCTCTATGGTTCTCCTTCAAATCGTGTTTTTCGTTGTATTCATTTATTATATACCGATTTCGTTGTGATTATGCATGTGTTTTTTGAATTTCTATGGTCTCAATGGTTCAATGTCGACATGCTCTACCGTTTTGTTGCCTATTCCATTCTCCTGATCTGTTTTTGCGCCCCCGTGTGAGATGGACTTTTTTTGCTGTGTACTTATGTATTCAAAGAGATTTCTTAAGGTACTCCTCATCCTTATATATGTATGTCGTGTATTTCTTCGTGCGAGTTGAGTTATTTTTGAGTAGCCTTACGTGTCATGGAGTATTTCATGAGGCTTGAATCCTTTGTAATCGTATAGGCGCTACTATGTATGTATTATGAGAGATAAATTTTTGTGCTAGCTCTTGTATCGTCTGGTACAAAAGCCTGAATGAGAAGTTACGGGAAATATAATAGGTACCACGTAGGTGAGAGTCGAGAGGTGACGAGATGTTGTCAAGCGAATTCCCGAAAAGAAGGACCCTAATTAGCACGATTTATTACTAGGAGGAGTTCAGTGCCCTAAAAGCCACAAAATCTGTGAATGTATCAGTGAGATAGGAGCTAAGACTCCTTTGTGAGGGGTAAAGATCTTTAAAGAAAGAGAATTCTGACTTTGTTGTGAGGGAATAGGAGGTTCGATGGTGAATCTGGGCCAGTTTAACTCACAATCGCCTCACGAAGAGCACCTCTCCCCTCACACGAATCCGTTGTGAGGGACCGACTCCGCCCACTTTAGGGATACTATAGGCTCTGTCGGTGGGGAAGGATGTTTATCGAGTGCGCCATGTTCCCCTCGAATCATCAGAGTAAGAGAATTTGTAGAATTATCAAATCCAAAAAAAGTACCCTCCAAAGTGGGAACTATGATCTTGGAGAGTGAACAGCACATTGCATTCTGTAATGAAAGTTGAAACTCTTTTTGATAAAGCTCACGGAAAAGCGAATGGGTTGTGAAGTCGGCGTCCGATGTGAGCTTGGTGAAGATCTGCAGACTCTTATCGTTCAGGGTATTTAACACCTTTATCGCATTTGAGAGAGCGGCAACTTCACAGTAAATCTTCGTTTCAATACCAAGCGAATGTTGCAGAAAACATTCTCGGACACACTTTCATTCTACGTTTTTCAAACTCCCCTAGATGCATCTAAATCGAGAAAACTAGCTCAAAAAGCTAGCATCATGCGATCTGCGATACAGGTTTCGTCTGTCGAGCACGAAGGTTTACTACGGCTCGAACAAATTGGTAAGAAGGCGGGGAGTGCTTAGCGTTATTTTAGTTCTGTTCCGATTTTAGCAATATTTCCCCACAATATATTTGATTGAGATTGGAACCCGAAAATCGTTATACCGTTTTGTAGCCCTTCCCAACAGGATTTTGACTGTTCTTTTTGGATTTGAACAAAAACGCGCGCACAAGACGCAAGGGCGCCTCTACGCGCGATTTCTGACGAATCCTACTAGCGATGTTGTTGACTTTTTCAAGATAAAAGTTGTCTTGCTGCAAGCATGCCGTCTGTCGATGTCTAGGTTTTCAGCGACTGATTGAGCCTTAACCCTTGTGTGACGGTTAGTTTGTAGACGTGATGCCCCATTCATTGCTGCTTGTCGCTTCGACTTGCAGTCGAAACGACCAACAATACTGCAGCGATTTATAATCGCCCAGCGACTTGGGATCGCTCGTGGGGACGCAAATCTGCGTCAAATAGGACGAACACTTGCAGACAACGGTGCGAGATTGAGTGTGGAGTCTGCAATTGTGCGCCAAATACCCTACGTCTTGACGAAAGATTACGGCCTAGTCGCTAGACAAATCGCTTCGGTCATTGAAGCGACGCGACTAGTCGAAGTGACCTAGCAAAATCAAGCAGGTCGCTTTGACCAGCTAGGAAATACCCCAGTCGATCGGCGCTCGCGCCTGAAACTGCAAACTGTTCCAACCAGTCGCGACTCAGTACAAGATCTGCTGACGCGATGGGTTTTGTAACTGTTCGTACACAGTGAAGCGACGGATGAATGAATGGGGCTTCTCTGCCAACGCGTCGCTATATGCCTCGGAGGGCGCGGCCTGTAACGCCGCCCCATTCCATGTAAAGAAATTTCACGGGTTTTAGCTACGATAGCTAGAACACGCATATTCTTGTGTCGAAGGTGAAAGGTTGCAAATTCTACGCGCATTCTACGTAAAAACAAAGGCTAAATTCGCTACATAGATCTCTCTGTCGCTAAACCCTTATATTCTCGTTAAAATTTCGTAGCGAGAAACTACTGATTTTGCGACAGCCTATGTTGAAATGCAATCTCAAAAACGCGCTGGCTACGCGGAACGCTGGGATGCCGTTCAAACAGTGTTGGCCCAGTCAACTCACAGAGTGCTCACTTGACACTCTAAGGCTGGTCGTGGAGGGTGACCCCGTGTCGCTCCCTGGAAGACCTTGCCAAGGATATTTTTGGCCGCTGGGAAGGTGCATGCCGTGGGGAAGAAACGGCGTTGCGGTCGATCGCAGAGAGGATAGCCTTTCTAGTACGGGTTGGGACTTATTGGGTCGATCGACCGAGGGCTGTAGCGAGAATTTACGTAGAATATGCGGATGCTGTAGCGAGAATTCACGTAGATTATGCGGGTGCTGTAGCAAAATTTTCACCAATTGAGGCTAAACTTTCCGTAATTTACGTAAATTCTCGTGTCAAAATTAGTCTAGATGCCTCCGAAACCATGAGCATCTCCGGTTTCCGTATGAGGCATCTAGCTACGCGCTGGCAGAGTTTAGTCGTTGATGAATGTCAAATTTTCTTCTGCGCACGTTACTTAAGTGGAAGCAACTATCCCTGCAAACACATTATGCAACTTATTCATGTGCTATAAAATCTAACGGCTTTTTCTGAATACAGCAGTCAATCTTTTAATCACAAGTTCGGGATGAGTTCGCTGAGTAGGGAGTAACTTTGTGGTCCCAACTGTAGCAAAGAGCACATTCCGCTGCCGCCGTGAAATGCGAGCTGCTGTTACAGGGTGTAATACATACATAATATCATATATTTCATTCATAATAAAACATAATATCTTAATATCATGCATAATATCATGAGCATACTACAGCCGGATCATTCGGTTTCCTTCTGACGGTGTAGTTTCGCCTACCCCATCGATAGAGAACTTAAACGGTCAGTGCGAACCGTGGCGACTTTATTCACTTATTGCTAGCAAATTTTTGTTCAATTTAGTCACCACTGCTAATTACCCGGCGCCAAAACAAAACAACAAAAGATACGAAAAGTTTATGCGATTTCTGCTGGTTCACAACATGATTCGTAACGTTCTGGGACAGACTTCAGCTCGAGGCTGCAAAAAAGTTCTAGCATAATTTGGGTTGTTATTCAACATCTAAACCGGAAAAAATGCGCCGACTTGCGCGCCGGCGTGGAGAAAGGGGGACAGCCAATGTTGACAACCGCTCGCAGTCCATAGAAAGAATGCCCAAATCAGCTCGTCTGAAGAAAAAAAAAGCACGCAGAACTTCAAGTTTTCTAGGAAGGTGTTTTGTTCCTGATGAGATCAAATCACTTATCTGTGATCAAAGTCAATCTTGCCGCCAACATAATATTGTGTGGTCAATGTTGCTAGACAATTACTCGGAGAGCGCAGTCGCCAAAGCAGAGCAGAAGATTATTGGAATCGTTTATACCCGTACTTAAGAAATATGAGTAATTCAGGGCTGTCTGTCGATGATTGGTAACCTGCAGCCAGCTTAATTTGATTGGCGCGAAATGTTTTTTTTTCTCAACATAGCTCGAGGACAGTAAGAAATGACTTTGTGAAAGTGTTCTAGCGAACTTCTTATAGAGAAAGATATTTATTTTTCAATATACAACTTTACAACGATGGCTTTGTATTATAGTACGACACTGTGGGATAAATGTAGGCCTGTGGTTGAGCTGGCCAGTATGCACTGCAGACAGGGACCTGAAAAGTAAAAAACATTTTTGAGAAATTTCAAGCATTAGTATTCGCGAAAAAGACTGTGATGACATTGACCACAAAGCGACTTCTTGTTCTACTCAGATATTTGTGGGGAAGTTCCCGAGGGCAGTAGACCTGATTTGCTCGTTATCACTCGGTCGAGGGGAGAGGGGCGAGGCGTCCCCCCGGAAGGGGACGTCTCACCCCCCTCCCCTCGAATTATACACAACGAAAGGACTTCCGAAACAGTCGTTTCGGGAGGAGAACAAGATAAGTTCGCTTCACGGTTGTTCCCATGGCCTCCCCCCGAGCACAATGAACGAGAAAACAAAGCCGCAGTGTATGATGCAAACGGGCTAGTCGCGAGGTGGTCTCGCACTTCGCAAGTTGAGGGAGCAGACCTGCCATTCAAGGGTGGTGTAAGGTATCTCTGTCCAGATTACCAGGGGAAATGACAAGCTTCTCCGTAACCTTTCGACAAAGATGAATATTTTTGGCCCTATTCCTGCTTTCGAAGAACAGGAAGCTGTTGAAAAGGACGAGTTTTAGTAAGCCGACTTTTGATAAATCAATGACCAATGGGTGTTGGGTTGCGACAGCTTGGGGAAGACTGGTGATCGGGAGAACAAGGGAAGACCTGCTAGCCGGAGGTCCCCTCCGCCTCCCCTCGATTCGTGGGAATCCCCCCAGTTGTATCGAGGGAAGTTCTGCTGTCGTTCTTGGGAACTTTCCCACGAATGTCTGAGTAGGTAACAGTTGGGGGTGACGTTCTTTGCACAGCCACTAGAAGTATTGCGTGGCACGATCAATACCATGTACTGCACTTATCATAGCAAAATCCCGTTCAGCAGTTAAAAACAACTGCGTTTGCAGCAAGTTACACTGATAATCATGCTGGGACCACGTGATCTCCGCACGATTATCCTCGCGTTGCTTGATGCAAAAGCTGATGTTCGCGAAGGCGAACAGGAATTTCGTTTCGATAAGGACAGTACAGGACTGCATTGCTCTGCGGTGGAACTTTGAAGGGAATATTCGGGAAACGGCCTTCAAGCTTTCTCCGGAAATCGAAGGTTCCGGGATCTATTGCCACTCATTTCCGAAAAACGGCCGAAATCAGCCATAAATAGCCTTACATAGCCCAAAAACTTAAATGTGCTAAGCCTGTCCCGCCGACGTGCCCATTGCCCAACGAAGAAGTGGGCAAGGCGTTCATAGCACATGGTACAGGGGTTCTCTACACACAGAGGGAGTTGTCCTTTGCAGTTCGAAACGTCACACTGCTCTATTCAGTCGAAGTGGTCCCAAGTGGATTTAAAGCCTAAAAAGGCGACACAACTCTTCCCTCGATGTGAAGAGAGCCCCAATCCCATAGCACATCCAAATTTTAGCCATAAGGGGCCATTTATAGACCACTCTTAGCCGTTCTTTTGACATTCTTGTTGCAGTGGACTACGGAGCTTTCGATTTCCAGCGAAAACTCAAAGACCGTTCTCGTGGCGAACACTGCTTTTGATCGAGACCAATTATATAGCGGCGACGCGTGCTAGAGCGAAAACTATGTATCTTACGGATGCTTGGCGTTTTCTCCCGATTTTTCCGGGATCTAACTACATGGTCAACTTCTGTCAGGAATTATAGAAGGAATTCACTCTTTTTTTCCTGGCTCGTTGATCGAATACACAAAATGGGAGGCGCCTAGTAGCACTTCAAGTGGTTTATGCAACGCTTTGACGCAAGGCCGCTCCGTTTACGTCATCGTTGGAGCATTGAGCCAACCGAAGCGGCCAACCGAACGGCTACCACATAAGCACTTCAAATTCTATGAACACGGTCAAAGAGCCTTTTTCCTAGGGGCGACTTTTTGCGGCCGTATTCATGAAACTACAAGTCTCCCGGGAGGGTCCAAAGTCCGCCCGCCGCATACATCGGCCAGCTTGAATAACCTTCCCTTGACGCTCTCGTAGTTTTACGAATACGACGACTGATGTTTCAGTGGTATGTTAGGCATGTCAGGGAAGTTGGGAAGAGGGGCAAGAAATTGGAAAAAAATAGTGGAGACGCTACGCACCCTCTCACCTGCTCCCGCCCCATCCATCAGTTATCGCTTTTTCTTAGACCATCGCCAGTGTGACCGCTCGAACAAATGTTAGGACTGACCGCGCGCAAATTTTCCCCTTAGTACCGATCGCGCGCAAAACAACGTTTTAGGACCGAATGCGCGCAACGCTCGCGGTCGGAACAGTCATGAAAAGTTGCGAGCGTTCCGACCACCTTTGCGCGCTTTGCGGCCGCCCTCACAAACCTTTTGGACCGCTCGCAACTCTGCAAAACGCGCAGGAATCGCCACGATTTAAGACTGACCGCGCGCCAACATATTCAGACGTGAGGGGAAATGCATAATGTGTGGCGGCCGAAATCGCATTTAACTCTACGCGTGAATTCAATTTTTTTGCTGCGGTGCTTGTACTACCTTGCTTTTTTGATGTTTTTCTTTGTTTCTCCCTCTTACCATTCTGTGGTTCTGTGTTCCCGTTGATTCTATCTGTGTTCAAATGTTCTTGTGATTGCGTGCATAGTTTAAGTTTGGCTAAAAGTAGGTAATTCAATGATAAATATTGAAAACGGCTAAGGGTGCAGGGCTTTCTTAGATGTAAGCAGACCGTCGTGAAAGGTGTATAGGGATTCTGGTAAGTAAACAATTAGAATTGCGAAAAGAAAGTGATGGGTATCTAATATACATTGGATCCGACTCATTGACGATAATTTCAAAAATCGCGAAAAATTCTGCTTTACCCTGGGCTAAAAGGTTTACGTTCGGATGCATATGGACTTGAAAGACAGAATGATCCCAACTTTCAAGAAACTAGGAGATTCTGTAACAAGAAATTCTAAAATATCCGATTTTTTTCGGATATCCGAATCATTTCAGATAGTCTTTTTATTTACGAACCCTCAAGATGAAGTCGACGACAAATTTGTCCTCGCATGAATGCTATCATGAGTTCCGATAGGAAGACAGTCTTCTCTCCAAGCATTAGGTTGACGGTGAAGAGAAAAACAGTTTTTGCCGTTCTCCGAAATGAGTCGGATCCAATGTACAGTACCTAAGCGTGAGTGGAAGCTGTGAAAAGTGGGCGGGGCTTCAGAAGGAGTGCGCAAATCAGCTACAGTTGACCGCAATGTGAAAAGGACATGGTGCGGTTGCGGACTCGCACTAAACTACGGTAGAATCTGCCACTTTGCCAGATTTCGTCATCGATGGGCGCCACAGCTGATATTCTCGTGAGCAGAGAGACGACGGTTGGCGCCGATCGATGACGAATTCTGGCAAAGTGCCAGATTCTACCGTAGTTTTAGTGCGAGTCCGCAACCGCACCATGTCCTTTTAGCATTGCGGTCAACTGTAAGTGCGTAGGGATTCGAAAAAAACGTGAGGAAACAGTTTTTAGAGGGCGGGGATCGCATCATGGTTCTCAAAGCGATAGTGGTTTTGGAAAGTGGGCGGGGCTTCAGAAGGAATGCGCACAACCGCGGCTAAAGTGCGTAGGAAATCGAAGAAACGTGAGGGGTAAGTTATTGACAACGTATTATGGCTCTCGAAGTAATATTGATAAATTTCGAAGAGTGGCGGAGCTTCAAAAGGAGTGCGCACCACATTCATCAAAGGGCGTAGTGATTCGAAAAAACGAGGGGTATGATGTTATCAGGGACGTATTATGGTTCTCAAAACAATATTGATAAGTTTCGGAAAGTGGCCAAAGCTGTGCGCACCACATTCATTAAAGGGCGTAGAGATTCAAGAAACGAAAGGTGATCGTTGTTGGGGGGTGAAAACCCCGGACTCTGGAGTTCCAGTAAGTTTTGTAAATATTAACCCGAGAAAAATAATTTGCGAAAATGCTAGCTTGATATCTTTCTGTCCAGTAATATACATTTATAAGGCAGTATTCTCAGAAATATAGCCTCGAACTTCAACGGATAGCTTATTGATGCCAGCTCAATATACTCCTACAGCTACATAATCTAATCATCTAAACACGAGAAGAAATCTTCGGTATCGAAGGATATTATTCATTGTGAGTTTCAATCGTTCTTAATACAGCATACATGCTCGAAAACATAGTTGAGATAACAGCATAAATTGGCCCGCATGGCAGGGGTGGGAAAATACAGACATACGAGGCAGTAATGCACGAATCCTGTTGCTCTGGCTGATTTCCAGGGCTTTAAGCGCTGCTGACCACATGGCAGGGGTCGTGCGGGCCTATTCATGCTGTTATCTCGACCATGTTTGCGAGGGTGTATGCTGTCCTCAATGTTGATTATTGTGGTAGTGCAACGTATTGTTCTTATTTAGCTCGGAAGGGACTGCAGAGATCGTCCTACCATCATTTCATGTTGCAATGTCAGTTTCGCATCTTTCATAGCGCTCACCGCAGAAGCGTTGGAGCGTGCGTTGGACTATTAAACTTTTTTCCGCGTGGCACGCGCGGGAAGTTACCATGAAATTTCCGGCGGCGCCGCCTTGGCGGTGCAGGTTTAAAGGCACTGTTCACGATAAACTTCATCCTCAAATTTTCCATGACAAACGCTTCTCGTGGCTCTCAGAAGCAGAACAGCGTTGAGGAATCGGGACGAAAAGCTACCCAGGAGCCGCAAAACGGCTTAGAGAAGTGGGCAAACCTCGCCGCTTTGGGCAAGTCCGGTCCCTTTCCGCCCCCCAACGTCAATAATGGAACGGTTGAGATTGTGAGACGATCGATGGTTTCCGATAAAAAGTCTTTTCCCTTCATTCTCAACTTCTCTCTTTACTTAGGTCAGCTCGCATACATTGGCTGGAAAAGACGGAAGTTACAAGCCAAAACTCGTTCACGAAAAAAACGAAAAAAAAACAGAACAGGGATTTTAATTGCGAATACTGTCTTAGTGGGGCTTCAGCTGTGACATGCACTGTATTTCCTAGCTTGAATATATAGCGCAGGATAATACCGGAATTGTTTATGTTGGAGTGAGCTTGAACTGACAAGCGGGTATTGATTCAGCCAGTGAAACCGCCTCAACGGTTTGGGCGGCGCCGTCATGGTAGCTGCTGGATGGGCGGCACGCGTGTGCCGAGCAGAGATAGGTTTCATAGTCCACCGCACGTCCCGCGCGTGACGTGCTAGCGGTGAGGATTATGATAGATGCTTTTTGCTTTGTTGCATTCTTTGCTGTGATGCATCTCTTACTAATACATGCCTTAACTTTGACTTTTTTCTTCCCTCCGCAAATAGAGGCCTACGTTCCAGTACCTCTGAATAGTGCTGCTCCATTGTCAGTGTTTTTGCCACATTTTATCAGAGCATGATTTGCAATGTTCGAGGTCTAAACCTAATAAAAATATGTATGAAAAGTCCTTTCAAAGTCAAAACATGAAATTACATTCCGGGAAAAAGCGGCGGTGCGATTGCGATCAACACACTAGGGTCCATATTATATCCCACGACAGATCGGCTGCAGAAAACTGCGACGTCAGAGTTGCTTAGGGCTAGGAAAACCTTACAAGACACTGGATCGAACCCTCAGTCGCCTTTTCTGGTACCCGTCGCACAACGGACAGCCGCGATAGCTACCGAGTACATATCTTTCACATTTCAGAACTTACACTCCTCCTCGAGCCAGCGACCGCGACAGGTACTGCAGAGTGATCTTACGACTTCACATTTGTACTGTGTCGACCTGGTCTCCCCATGATCGCATCGCTGTGCATTGCACGGCGCTGCGGCGATCGCATTGCCTTGCAATGCACAGCGATGCGATCTAGGCATCTTTTTGCCGAACTGCACGATTCAAGCAATATTTGAGGCGGGTGCGTCTAAGCGACCTGGTCGTGCGACACGACCAGATTGATATTTCTAGTCGACCGCGTCGCAGTTCGATAGCTTTCTGAAAGTGGCCTGTAACAATGTACGAAGAATTTGGTTGGTACTGACTTTTGACTAAATTCCGTCATTGATTGGCCGAACGGATTGTACTTTAGTTGAGTCTTGGTTTATTCTTCTTATTCCTTGTTTCTTTCTGCTCTCTATTTGTTTCATTCTTGTTGATTGTTGCGGAAAGAGGCTTTTCTCATTATGGAAGGTACTGAAGCTTAGTCCAAGCGATTTTCAGGTGATTCAGTGATTTAAACCAGGATTTTAAACCAGGAGAAGAGAAAAAATGGTAAAATGTTTGAGGATAGCATTAATGAGGCCTCACTCACACTCCCGGTGAGAAACTTTTGAAAACGGCGATCTTTTCGGCAACTTTTTGTGGTTTGTTAGAGCGATTTTGAAAGGAATGTTGCAGCCCAAAAAAATGCAATTAACCTTCGTGCACAAAAGGAAGCTTGTACCTGCAACACCCAATAGGATCTAACAAATACGAACCTGAAGGAAACAAAAAAAGAGGAGGAAACCAAAACCCATCTTGAATATCTCTGCAGATTCGACCCTACACTTAAGCCCCTTTTACAGCTCTTTTGCCGTCCGACATCGGACAATGCTATCTGACGTCGCGCGCGGCGCCCTCAGATTTCGATCATCCCACTATCAACGGAGAAATTTCGCACCGACGTTGAGCGCCGCGTTGCGACGTCGGTCATCCATCGTCGCCTTCCGCTACTCAACGATGTCGCAGCCCTGTCCAATAACGTGTCGAACGGCATCGTCCGGCAAACTGTGGAGGGGGCTTTAGTGCGTCTACCGCAACCGCATCACCGCCTTTTTCCGTTTGTGGTGGACTGTACTTGATACCAGATGAAAATATAGTTTTCAGACGTCTGAATATATGAGTCGGAGGGCTGATTCGAGTATTTCAAGGTAACATCCGTTGTTTGAGCGTAATCGTTTTTAGATAGCTAAGTTTCTATACATGTACTTTCACATTTGAAAAATGAAATAATCTCGACATGAACTATTCTAATGTTAAGACATGGGAAATAAGTGCTTCATCTTTCTCATAGGTGATTTTTGCGAGTTTTAGTCATATTTCGAAAAATATGAAGCCGGATATGTACTGCAACATTTGTTGCATAATTCTGCATGTTGCTGTTCCTGTATGAGGAAGAATTTCCCGTATTGTTTCAGTACTTGTTCATGTACTATCAAGTGATTAATTCATCAATAAATTTGTAAGTCTAAACTTTGTATTATCTTATGTAACACGCCAGCAGGGTATCCCCAAATTGTGATCTCCACTGCTGGCTGTTAGAGAGTATAACAGCCAGTAGTAGGCGTCAGGACTGGAGGGTTCCCTGCTAGCGTATTACGCTGTTCTAAGCTCCGCCCACTGGGCAGGGGCCGTGGTTTCATATTTGCCCGCGGTCCGAACGTGAAGTGCCGTGATGCAGATTTGCGTTCGGAACGCGCACACTTCCGTACTGACCGCGCCGGTATATCGGTTGAAACGCGCGCAATGGTGCGGTCGGAACGTCGCCAATTCCGGTCCGACCGCGCTAACTACCGGTCGGAACGCGCGCAATGGTGCGGTCGGAGCGTCGCCGATCCCGAAGTCGGGCCTATTGTTGCGCGCGGTCGGTCCTCATATTCGTCTGAGCGGGTGCGAGAGAGGTCGCCCTACTCACAAGGGAAGTGTTTAGAGTGGTGAACGCATATGCGGAAACGACTACTATCATTAGTATCTCTTCTGGCTCAATAGTAAAACTCCCATAAGACATTTTTTTTGAAGTTTCAAAAACAATTTCTCGGATTTAGCCCAGCTACGTAGGGGTAATCTAGAATACTGAATACTAATCTAGAGTTCATTTGTCGAAATTTTGAGGTTTACTGTAGGCTACGGTAGGTAACATGTCATTTAGGGGGAAAACCCACCTTAGTAATTTGAAAATCGACAATTGGGCGTTAAATTCGTATTCTCCACTCCGAATAATCCCCGTACAAATGTTGAGTAAAATTTGAGATTTTGACCAAACTACCGTATACCCACCGTAATCTACCGTAATCTCCCAAAAGTCGATAAGCGGACTCCAGATTCGTGTTTAGAACTCCAAATAACCCTCAGGGAATGATTTTGAGACGCATTTATAGAAGAAATCCGAAAATTTTGAAAGTGACGTTTTTCCCTCGAAATTTTCCCCGGTTAGGAAGCTTCGAAAGAAATTAGCCGAAAACACAAACACACCAAACTAATAAACCACAGATTCGTGGTCAGCTCCCCAAAAAACCACCCTGAGAGAATTTTTAACTCAAATCTGCAATATTTTTCTAAGGCTCCGTGAATACGTGACGAGAGCGTGCGATTACGCAAAATCGATGGTCATCGTGGGCACGCGATTCGCTAGCTGCTCAGACGCGCTCCCTCTCGCGCGCCCTCGCCCGCTCCCTCTCGCGCGCCCTGGCCCGCTACCTCTCGCGCGCCCTCGCCCACTCCCTCTCGCGCGCTTTTCTCCATTAGAAGTACACCCTCTTTTTGAACTACACCTCTATTAGTAGTACATTTCAATGTAAGATAAGGATTAAAATATCAGATTCTAAAACAATGTAAAGGCTCAGAAGAGAACGATAATATCAACGAGTGTGCAAGCGATCACTCAATAGGGCATGAATACCTGACTTTTCATGGTTATTGATCGCGAAAATCAAAGTTTTGTTAATAAAGTTTCCACTATGGGGATTCCAAAAAAAACAAGTTTGAAAATAAATAAAAGTACACTCTCTATTTGAAGTATACCTCTATTAGAAATACACTTCAAAAAGAGACTTGAAAAATAGAAGTACATGTACTTCTTCCGACCACTGCACCCTTTTATACTCAACAGAGCAAGCCATATTCGTGATTTACTTGTGAGCTCTGCCACCTGTTGATGTTCGTCCAAATGAAAAAGCGTAACCTTGTTTCCTTACTCACCATACATTTCTGTTAAAATCCTAGCCATGAAAAATGTGTCACTAAGAAGTTCGAGAGCTCTAAAAGATGTCCAAAAGCATATGAAGGGGAGGTCACTGAAATATTCAATTGCTCCCAGAAGAGCAAAGAGCAAAGAAGATTTGACAAGAGCGAACAGCAAGACCTACTGGCCATGCCTAAGACGGGAACCGGTTTAAGCTCGTAGCAAGAGATTTTGGTTACGCTCGGTGTTCCATAGAAGTAAAAGGTAGCCTACATATGAGGTTTGGATGTGAATTTAAAAAAAAGGAAAATGCTAATTTTAGCCGGATCAACCTCAAAAATGTTCCACTGTGGCATAACCGAACGAGAATTGCTTTAATCCAAGAGTAATTTTCAAGGCATCGAACGCGCTGAGAATCGTTTGCCGTTTCTTCTGCTCCATCCCTTGCTTTAGCCTGTATAAGATCTTAGGAGGAGTTCGGCGGATCAAAAAACGTACAGTTCAAATATGCAGGGAACTGAATTCATGGTTTTTCATCAAAAGAAGCCGCTCCTTTGTCATGTATCTATCACAATTTGCCCATCGCCAACCCATGCTAGTAGGATTCCTTCCGATCCAGCGCAACTGTTCAAAATTCAATTGACGCGAATTCAAAAGCCACCGCCGACCACTCTAAACCATGGTTTTTGTTATGGCTGACAGATCAAGAAGTAATCTGAGAGAAAGAGTCTGTGATCGGCGAGGCAAGAATGCCGACGGCCACCCAAGTAGGCGAGGTGGTCTCCCGTTGAGCAGGTCAGATGAGTGATCCAGCGGGAAGCGGACCACATAAAAGGCCGTTGGTGAGGGCCTGAGACAAGTCAGCTCAGCCACACTTCCCCACTCTTCTCTGGGTATGGTATTTCTGGTGTTCGACTTGGTATTCAACTTATAAAGTACTGTATTCTACCGTCTTCCCTGCAGCAGCAACAGTAGCTCTTGCCTGTTAGAGAGAGAGTAGAACTTTGTATCCTTCGGAATACAACAGTTTTCTTCACGATTCGCGGTTTACCAAGGTCTCTTTCTCCATCATCACTCACTACATAGAGGGATATACTCACTCACAAATTCGCGAAAATATAATATGGCTTCCTGTGTGTACGATGCCTTGTAGATGTTTCGTTTCAATTGCAACCCATGTCTTTCACTCCCTAATTCACCTTCGCCATTCATAAGTACTAAAATAAACGGCTTCATCACAACCATCAATTCTGCCTCTTGTTTTTTTTCCTACATAGAGACAAACGGAAAACTTTTTTTTCTGTGACCATCGCTTTCGAGATGTCTTAAAGGCAGTGGTCACGATGAAAAACGTTATCAAAAAACTACAAAAACCTCAGGTGGAGAACAGCTGAAAATCTATGAAGGTAGCGCGATGGAAGACGGGCCAGAATTAGAGTATCTAGGGCCCAAAGATGCCAGTTCGTGCACACGTGCACAGCGCCGCCCAAAAAGATCGCAGTCTCATGGCAAGCGGCCGAAAATCATTGACATTCATAGGAAGAAATCAATGCAAATTTACTTTATAAAAACAATTGAACAATGAAGGCAAGCATTTCAGTCGATGTTTTTGACTAGATGTGTAATGTTCATTGATTGAAATTCAATTCCAAGCCAACTGATGTTCTTGATACTAGAGATCATCGGTGCCGATGATGTGGAGTGGGTGGGCTCGTCCACCATCAAAAGACAATAAAGTTCAGGCTTCAAATTTGGCCCGAACAGCATTTTTTTCGCGATTTTTTCTCATAGGTCCTACCGCCCTAAACCCAGAAATGGGTTTAGAGGGGAAAAAAGACAAGCATATTTGATCGTGACCACTGCCTTTAACACAAATTTGATGAAATTTGAATGAGTCGGTACTAATAGTGAATGACGCTATTCGAACTGCATTATTCACATTAGCGAAGTAAATCAATTCTCCTATCGGACATGCGAAGCGAGAAACATATGAGATAGGAAGAAATAAATCGAAAAACGCTTCGTAAAAACTGTCCTCATTTATCAACGAACATGCTGATGTTTTCGAATAAATTGTTTTCCATTCGAAAATCTCTTGGAGCATGTAAAGGTTCTTCACACTGGGACTATGATTTATTTGTTAGAAAAATTCCAACTAGGTACAAAATCTGCCTGAAGCCATCCCCGAAAAGTAAAGATGCAGTGAATGATTGAGAAAAAGTTTTGAACCATTCTTGATCAGTAAGACGGTTTTTGCTCAGATTCACTCGTTTCGTCTTGCGTGTCAATGGGATGCTTTGATTTTCGAGCAACCGACTTTGTTCCATGCGAAACTGTCGCTAACGCAGTGGATGATATTCATCAAACAAGGGAAAACAAAATACAATCGAACTAACGAGAGTCGTCCTTGTAGTGCGAATGTACTCGCGTAAAACACTTTCTTTCGGTAGCTTTAGATGTATGTGATATTAAAACGCGGAAAAATTAACGATTTTCAAGAAATTTCTTCTGATAACATTGATGTATGTGAAAAGTTCCCAGGAAAAAGTAGTATATGACTTTCTATGACGCTATGGTTTCGAAACGCATTATAGCAATTTTAGCTTGTGTACGAAGTTTCAATCCTCAAGTTCTCCTAATAATAAAGAAGGGAGCTTCTAATATGTGGGCCCAGGGGTGAGGCTAAGTTTTGTTGTCCGGTGCATGAAGAGAGGCGATAGTGTGTTATGAACACGTTGGCTTCCGTTCTCATCGCAATAATCAGCACGATCGCTCACGTCATATGACTCCTAAGTGCGTCAACTTTCAGAAGGTTTTCTCTCCCTTAACGAGCGGGACTGGCGCGTGGAACTTCGTGAACGTTTAAGTCTTGGTCAGAAGGTCACATTCAGGCCGAAAAGTAAAATACGAAGGTTTCCAAGAACAGTCCAACCTTAGGAACAAAATTTGAGATTTCCACATGCTTAAAAAGTAGAACCACCCCGTATAACACCTGCCAAGTGCGAGCCAGCCCGATTGAGCGAGATCTGGGAAGAAGCCACTTTAGCGCTCCCACAGCGAGAAGGGTTTTTTGCACGCTCCCTTTGACAACCTCTCGATCTCAACAGTTGCAAGTTGAGTGAAGGTTTTCGCTTAACAGCTCTGGTCTACCCTTCACTCTTACCCTCCTATTTATCAGTTCCCACACATCGGTTGCGATCGACGGAAGTTATAAGCCTTAGACAACTCGTTCATTGTGCTTTCGCCGACGGACAGGAGCTCTCTACACACCGAGGGAAGAGCTCGCATGAGATTCACCTTCTAACGCGACGCACGCGGTGGAAACCCCTTCTGTTTACTTCATCGCTGGAGCTCCCGAAAATCCGCTGGATTTTGAGGCGTTGATAGTTCCTTTCATGATTTTTAGAGCAGTGGAAGCTTCCACACAAAAGTACAGGTTCCAACCACCCGAAACTTTCAACATCTGCCCGAAAACTTGGGCACCACATGAGCACCGCACTCACTTCGACAGTTACACCGCGCGGTCGCAGTGGTTGAAGGTTCCGGGGTGATTGAAACTAGAATTTTTTAGTGGAAACTTCCATAGCTCCAAACAATCATGAGAGAAACTACCAAACGAAAAAATGTCGTGAAGTTGCGGGAGCTTATGGTAAACGCGCTCTAGCGAGGAAGTAAAATGAAGGGATTTTCGCCGCGCGCTATGGAGCTCCTGTCCCTCTCCCCACTAAATTTTAGGTAATTTTTGAGAACCCAAAACTCCGCTTTCAGGAGGTTTTGTACGATTTCATAGGTATCATTGGAATCAGCGTGGGACCGTCTTCTCGTGAAATAGGAAAACAGAAAAACTATGTTGAGGTCGGACTGTGTCTTTAATTAACAATCACAACTCGCCGTAAAAAACCGGAAAACCCAAAACAGGATACGAAACCGCTTGTGTTGATTATGTTTGATCAAAGGTGTGGAATAATGAAAAACTCACTGCTTGTGCTAACCTGTCTGAACCACCCAATAATTGATATGGCACTTGTGAAGGCGTAAGTTTTGATACTAAATAAAAATCGTTAAATGTTAACAATAGCAGTAATTTCAGTAGATTTCATGTATACTGTGAGGACTTTCTAAGGAGCTCTGCATTCCGAACTTTGTCGATTGCGAGTAATAGTGTATCATGCCATCGCCAGCTACATTTGTGATGAAGAACTTTTTATGTGGCTGTGAAAGAGATCCTGCACCACACCTCGCTAGTGACGAAGTTCCTGATACAGAGTTCATTACTAATGCTCAGACTAGAGCCACAGGGAAAATGAAGAAAATTTTCGATTTTCGGAGGAAGCTGCGCTAACAAATGTATCTTGAATTATAAATGTTGAATTGAAAGTTACAATTGGGCTGAATCTACTTATTTTAGCCTTAAAGGTAGCTTTCACGAAGTTCATCATCGGTGACTCTCCACAGTTATATGAAGGCGAAGAGGAACCTCGGCTTTCACTGCCTGAAGAATAGCAGAAAACGGGCCAGGAATTTCAAAAGAACGGTGGTAAACCAGCGTTCTGGAGTCTCCGAAACGCTCATGCCCCGTTTCCGTCCCTCAGCGTGAACAAAAGAAAACTCGAGGTTGTGATAACAACAAATTGTCAAATCGAGGAAGTACTGCTAAGTGAGCTAAAACACTTGTTTGCATTTATAGGTATCATTTAATTAAGCAGTAAATTCCTCCGATCTAATTGCCAGAAGTCAACATAAGCAAGATTGACCCTCTTTCAGCAGAAGAAAAGGCTTGAACGTTCTCCTTTAAGCATGCCTTGCTATACACAGTACCGCGCAAATTTTTTGCAAAAAAAGCGATTTGGGGCGTTTTTTGCGCTCAAAAAGCGCCGCATCGCCGTAACTCACTTCAAAATCGACGAAATAAGTTTTTTAAGTAGTTTTCGTGTTCCTCTCAGTGAGGCGAATGCAATGGTATATGTAGAAAGTCTTTTTAACTTGATATTTTCCTGAAAAATGGTTATTTTCTCCTGTAGTTCACATCGACCACAGGTGAAAAGATCACGGATTTTGGCAATCATGACCGTCTGGTCGTTTCCTTATAAGGGATTCTGTGGCGCAAATATGCGATTTTCGATAAAATTCTGGAGTTCGATCTATTATTTCGCAACACTATCGCATATGACTCAATAAAGGTAATTCATAAATGACCTCGAATTGAAATCGAACCGTTTTGAAGCAAGTTGTGGCGATGCGGCGCTTTGTGGGAGCAAAAAACGCCGCAAAACGCTTTCTTTGCAAAAAAAACAAGTGCGGTACTGTAGGGCACCAGACCTTCTCTGTACGGTGGAGAATATGAAATTGAAATCTATCGTGAACACTGCCTTTACCCTCCCTACTGTTTTGAACCACGATATCACGACCTAATGCGTTACTAGCACATGTATGTATGTACGTTTAGCAATTCGATGCTCTTTATCATCCTGGTTCAAGGAATGGCGTTCACGAAATTCCGCGGGTTTATTGAAACCATGTAAACTTCTCACGAATCGTTTCGTAAGAAGCTCTTCCTCCCCATGTTCTCGCAATGTTCACAGAGACTAATGTTAGCATTAAAGGCAGTGGTCACGATGAAAAACGTTATCGAAAAAAACTACAAAAATCAGCTTAGATTAAAAACAGATGAAAAACTATGAAGGTAACGCGGTGAAAACGGGCTAGAATTAGATTAATTAAGATCCTAAGTTTCCAGTTTGTGCACACTTGCACAGCGCCGACCAAAAAGGTCACAGTCTCCTGCCGAGCAGTCAAAAATCATCAACATTCAGAGGAAGAAATAAATGCAAATTCACCTAATAGAAACAGTTGAGCAATGAAAGAAAGCACTCAAACAATGTTTTTGACTAGATGTACACATAAATCCGAAGGTTCATTGATTGAAACTCAATTTCGAGCCAGCCGATGTTCTTGATATAAGAGATCATCTATGCCGATGATGTGGAGTGGGCTCGTCCACCATTAAAAGACAAGAAAGTTCAGGCTTCAAATTTGGCCCAAAATAGTGGTTTTTCGCGATTTTTTCTTCTAGGTCCTACTACTCGAGACCCAGAAAAGGGTTTAGAGAGAAAAAATAGACAAGCATATTTGATCGCGACCACTGCCTTTAATAGCAGCGAATAAATATTCTGACAAAATGGCTCTTCGACCCTCTCCTGTGTTTTTTCCAGTTTTTTAAAAAGTGTGTACGTTCACCAACATGCTGATTTCAAATCTGACGTTTGTTGTCAAAATAAACTACTTTGAACCAGGTTAGGAAGAAACGACGCCAAACGGCCCGCTCCGGCGCGATTTTCAAAACGGTGTAACATCTCTAGATCTAAATGCTTCACAGCCGTAAACGTGGCGGCCTTTGGAGAATCGTAGAACCACTTTGATGAAAAAAGTTCGTTGAGCTCCAATACTATCATATTTCTTGTACCGAAACGCGTCCGCTAAGCGAAAGCAGGTCGAGAACGCCGTTTTCGTTCAGAGTGGATATTTTCAGAATACGTAAAACCATCCATTCGGCTCGCTTCAGTGTGCTGATTTCAAGAATATATTCATGCCGTGAAAATCGCAAATGTTTGCATAGTTCTCTCACCAAGAAATTTCACTCTTTGAAAATTGTTCACGCGTCTGTGTGCGTCCGACTCTCGTAGGGTCCCGACTTCCTGAAGAGAAAGCAGGTCATAAGCCCAGACCTGCATAAATTTTTGAAATCGGCACAGTGAGGCAAGTTGAGTGTTTTTTTTTCAATTTTTGAAAATGCGCGCTCAAGTAAAACAGCGTTTTCGTCGCGATTTCGCGTCCCGACGCCTTTCAGAACAAAAAATATGGCTGGTACTGCTATTTGGTGAACTCGAAGTTTTGTCTTCATATTCCAGAATGCTGGCGGGTATTATTTGGTTTTCCCTGAGATTTACTTGGGATCAACTCACTATTTTGATAAGGAGATAGTGACTGTACAGCTGATGATATATCATTACCACCATTCATAGAATTCTGACATGCTTGGGCAAGTCCTTGAAAGTCGAATTTGTAAGCGTATCTCTTGCCATGAACCTGAAAAGTTTTTAATGAATCAATTGCAGTCTCATCAGTTGCATTCTGCAAACATGACGTTTTGCGAGTCACTCCCAAAAATAGCTCCCAAACTTCGGCGAAAGAGGGGATAATTATTTAATAGTTTCTTTTTCTGGACAGATATTCCCTCTTATGCTTCCTTTCCGGCAGCCCTGGCTGAGTACGTAAACTGGGGAGAATACTCATGCAACTGAGGGTTCCACTAAGAAATCGGCATAAAGTATTCAAACATGCTTTCAGCTTGTGTTCGCTTCTGTTTGCGCATACTATCTCTGTTGCACTTTACATTTGCATCCCTCTGGCTACTGATTTTAGGTATGCACTTACTGTTAGGGTTTCTTTTAATGTGATGCTTTTTTGCTGTTCTCATGTTTGTGGTTTTTCGTTAGACATTGTATGCGTATTCACAGATTGGGCCGTAGTCTCAGCACACGAAAAAGAGAGAACCACGGACTGGTGAGCTGCCCAGATGAGACGCGGAGGGCGTAAATCCTAGCACGGAATCAAATTTTCATCTTTTATGAGCGCAAGGAAAACACTCTTTTGTAACGACGGGAATGGGGCAAATTTCTGCAGCTCGGCCCGAGTGCAGTTGGCTAACTGATCAGTGGATTCTCCTTTACCCCCTTACAGACAGTGGTCGCGATAAAATACGCTTGTCTTCTTTTCCTCTCTTGACCCTTTTCTGGGCTTATATTAGTAGGACCAATGAGAAAATATCGCGAAAAACCGCTGTTTTGGGCCAAATTTGAAGCCTGAACTTTCTTGTCTTTTGATGGTGGACGAGCCTCCTCCACATCATCGGCAACGATGATCTCTGATATCAAGAACATCAGCTGTCTTGGAATTGAATCTCATTCAATAAACATTGACTCATCTAGTCACAAACATTGACTGAAACGCTTGTTTTCATTGTTCAACTGTTTTTATTAGGTAAACTTGCATTTATTTCGTCCTCTGAATGTCGATGATTTTTGACGGTTCGGCATGAGACTGCGATCTTTTTGAGCGGCGCTGTGCACTTGTGCACGAACTGGCACCTTTGGGCCCTAGAAACTCTAATTCTAGCCCGTTTTTCACCGCGCCACCTTCATAGTTTTTCAGCTGTTTTCTATCTAAGCTGATTATTATAGTTTTTTAGATAACGTTTTTATCGCGACCACTGTCTTTGAAGGCAGCGTTCACAATGAATATCATATTCGAGTTCGACTCAAAAAGCAAAGGAAAGCGCTCAGAATAAGCTAAACTTGCGGTTTTTAACGTTCAGGGCGTGTACGAGCTTACAGGCAATGCTAGTTTCCGTAAGCGCGCGCTAATGACGGAATGTGCGCGTATCTATCAGACGGGACGCGGAGAGTAACTCTTCATTTAAAAAACTATTTAATTTGTATCGTTCAAAATTTCCACTAGTTCGACGCAAAACGGCGTGCGTGTTATGGTCGTTGACCAAACACATTCGAGTGAATGGACGGGCCGGGATGGCAAGCCGACGCCCGCTATCGAGAGCCCGCTGACCAGTGACGTCGCGAATACCGCACGGCCGTCGCAGCTAATCGCGTCTTAGGCCCTAGTTATACACCAGCGTTTCGCTGCCGCTGGCTTCCGCAACATGTCTGCTATTGGTCAATTTCGAAATCTGACCAGTCGCAGACGTTCCGCAAAAACCAGCTGCACCGAATCGCCGATGTATAACTAGGGCCTTACCCATTAGCTTGACTAGGTTTGACAAAACGCCCATACACACTAGCCCAACAAGTACAAACTACATACAAAGCAGCTTTTTTATGGAGAGACAAAAGTTCGCAACTAACCTTTGTCATAATGTTCTTATCATAGTAATACCGCAACGCTCTGCTGAGTTTATCGTAGTTCATATTCGGCTTACTGAAAGAATGAAAACAGCACTAATAAATAAGAAAAGCACATGTTGACTCACCTTTTCCGTTCACCCCACTTCCGCGCTACTTCATCTGGATCAACTAATTTAAATTCTCCACTCCCGCCTTCCCATGCGATGCAGTGAGCGTTAGAGGCTGCATCGGCTAACAATTCTAGTAAAAACTGCCACAGCTGTATTTGCCCACTTCCTGAAACGGATCAGCATCAGATGGATCTTAAAGTTGGAACATCAACAAAAATCATTAGGTTGATTTATGAAAGCTGGGCTCCACAGAAAAGGTCAAGGATTTGGCATTGCTCTAAAATGTGGTGA
This sequence comes from Aplectana chamaeleonis, assembly GCA_029168955.1. Classification (NCBI taxonomy): domain Eukaryota; kingdom Metazoa; phylum Nematoda; class Chromadorea; order Rhabditida; family Cosmocercidae; genus Aplectana; species Aplectana chamaeleonis. The sequence goes on along the minus strand of JAPDOI010000050.1, from coordinate 2,085,118 downwards.
AATTGTTCCATTAGATTTGGCTATCAAACTGATTTTCTAAATATAGTGAAAATGTTGAATCGATTTGGCTGTTGTTGCTATATGCAGATAACATAATCATTAAATGTAGTGAAATTGTTGCAAACGGATTTGGCAGGAGCTCTATGAATTATCACAGTCAAATCACGCGTCGGCGAGCAAATAAAGACAAAAACAATGAAGCTACTTCTTAATTACTGCTGAACGAAATGTCGCCTTATGGGCTAGAAATAAGGTTTTCGAATGTTAATCTTCCTTTTCAGTGTAGCTCCCACTAAGGTACCAGACCTTCTCTCACCGATTAGATAAAAACCATGAAAACGAATTCTAACACAATTTATTAGCTACTGACGCTATGTCTTCGTGTCAACAACGCTTTCACGGTTCACATTATATGGAAACGTTTTTGCTGCTAGACTTATTCTTGTTCTCATTTGATTCGATATACGCTCCGAGCAAAACCCCTTCTGACGCGTGATTTGACTGTGATAATTCATAGAGCTCGCCCAACAATTTCACTACATTGAATGACTATGTTGTCTGCATATAACAACAACAACCAAATCAATTCAACAATTTCACTTCATTTACGGAATTAGTTTGATAGCCAAATCTAATGGAACAATTTCACGACATTTAGGAAATCAGTTTGATAGCCAAATCTAATGGAACAATTTCACATTTGGAGCAATGCCAAATCCTTGACCTTTTCTGCGGAGCTCAACTTTCAGAAATTTCACAACTTTTCACAAGGGTTTCCCTTCTACAATATCGTCAAGCTCTGAAAGTCAAGTTGTTTTTTTTTAAGCATAGTGGTAAAAATTATGAAACAACCGCTCCGCTGCTAAGACTGCAAGATATGTAATAGTTGCTACGCGGCTTCCTACAAATAAGATAGCATTCATTTCCGAGCTACTCGCAGTCGTATCATCACTATCGTAGATGCGAAACGGTTGTTTTTCAAAAAAAGCAACTATCAAAATGAAGAAATCTTTCTCAAAACCGCTCCAGTCCTATGATAGTGAAGCCCAACCCTGCGAGTAGCGGGGAAATGGAGGATACATTTCGAATTTGAAAGTCGAAAAAATGGAGAAATGAGTTTTAAAATGACCCAATTGTACAGGGTCTAGGCACTATCCTAGGGGGGGGGGGGCACCCACCATTCAAGACAGAAATGAAATGAACCGCCAATTGGGAAGGCTACCAGTCGAACTATTTTCATAGAGCCTTTATAAAAACAATGATTGATAGCGCAGTAACAGGCATCTTTTATCAGAGTTTTTCATCATTTCTATGAGTAAATCTTGGGTGGCCCCGCCACGTCTAGGATAGACCCAAGGTCAGCCGCTCTAGCCAAACGTCACCGGTTCATGCTGATGTGGCTCGTCTGCGCCGCCCCATATGTCTGATTCGGAACAATAACGATAGCTAAAGGCAGTATTCACGATAGAAAATGTGTTTCAGTTTTCACTAGGAATGGGTAGTGGAGGGGCACACTGTAAGATTGACGTCGAAAGAACGCACGAAAACGAGCCAGGAAAAGCTCCAAAAGAGCCCGAAGTCTCCACTTCGAGCGCAAGGCAAACCCCAAAAGCGCAACACACGCCCACCGACGTGAAAAAATGAATGCTCGAGATCGTGAGATGAGCGATGATTTATAATCATGGCCCCGTTCTTCCCTTCATTCTCAACTTCTCTCTTTGCTCACGTCAGCTGGCATACATCGGCTGCAAAAGACGGAAGTTACAAGCCTCGGACAACTCGTCCTCCATGTTTCCTTAGCTCAATTTTTGAGGGACCATAACTACGTTCCCAGAAGGTCTTGTACGATTTCAGAGATATCAACGGAATCAGCATGGGGCCGTTTTCAAGATAAGCGGGAGAACAGAAATACGATTCTTATCGTGAACACTGCCTTTAGGTGCGCCAGAAGAGGACTACCGTAATCTTAAGAATGATGTTATTCGGCTCTCGTAAACAAATTTGGTGTTACCCAATTGATCAAGGGTAAAATATAAAAGAAGTGAAGAGCGGAGGGTCTTCACTCACACACCGTCCTTCTCCATAGGTCAGCAGTTGAGGATCTGCCTGGACTACAAAGCAGGAAAACAGCACCACCGGTGGTCAAGGTGTAGCAAATTCGGAGTCAGTACTTAGAAAATTTTAGAGCCAACTCGAGTGAGATTACGGTAGCCGTGTTCTGGCGCACTTAACTTTCGCTCTTGTTGATTCGGAGGCATGGCTTGCATATGGTGTCCTGGACATTGAACTGAGGTCATGCGCACGTCCCTTGATGTCCTGCACACTCCTGCTAAGGTCCCACACACATTCCATGACGTGCTGCTCATCCTTACAGGGGTCCTGCACAAGCTTCATGATGTCCTGCACACTTTACTGAGGTCCTGCACACATTCCATGACGTCCTTCTCATCCCTAGTGGGGTTCTGCGCACGTGCCATGATGTCCTGCACACCCCTACTGGGGTCCTGCGCAAGTTCCTTGATGTCCTGCACACTCCTACTGAGGTCCTGCACACAATCTATGACGTCCAGCACACCCCTTCTGGGGTCCTGCCCAGGTCCCATGATGTCCTGCACACTCCTAATGAGGTTCTGCACACATTCTACGACGTCCTGCACACCCCCACTGGGGTCCTGCACAGGTCCCATGATGTCCTGCACACTCCTACTAAGGTCCTGCACACATTCCATGACGTGCTGCTCATCCTTACAGGAGTCCTGCACAAGCTTCATGATGTCCTGCACACTTTACTGAGGTCCTGTACACATTCCATGACGTCCTTCTCATCCCTAGTGGGGTTCTGTGCACGTTCCATGATGTCCTGCGCACTCCTACTAAGGTCCTGCACACATTCTTCAACGTCCTGCTCACCCCTACTGGGGTCCTGCACAGGTTCCATGATGTCCTGCACACTCCTTCTAAGGTCCTGCACACGTTCCATGATGTCCTGCACACCCCTACTGAGGTCCTGCTGTAGTTCCATGACGTCCTGCATACTCGTACTGCGGTCTCGCATAGTCAACCGACACTTCAGCACACCCTGCGACGCCTTCTTATCGATGGTGCGCATGGAACGAATACGCGCCGCGCTCAAGAACATCCCTCCCGCACAGCGTCCTCTTCCGAGCCGGACGTTCAAAGTACACCACCCTAGACAGCAAGGTGTTTATATGGAGTCTAAGAAAACAATGACTGATAACTAAAAAAACCATTATTTCCATAAACTAATCTTGTGAGGCCGGTTTCCGAGTTTGAACCGCCCGTTAGTGGCCCGTACGCCATTATGGTGAGTTCTGCCAATTATTTTCGGCATTCCCGTGGCCGATTACCTATAGTCACAAATTTTCGAGCGATTTGGTCCACGCCTTCCAAAAAAATGGAATTCGACGAACGGAGGGTGAGGCGGAGGCGGAGGCGGTGGCGGAGGCGGAGGCGGAGGCGGAGGCGGTGGCGGAGGCGGTGGCGGTGGCGGAGGCGGAGGCGGAGGCGGAGGCGGAGGCGGAGGCGGAGAACGTTTTTGCGTACTTCGAGAGGTCATAACTTCAGAAAGCGGGGACCAGTTACGATGAAAAGTTGCACACATATGTAATTTCTTGCAGCGCATCGAATGGTGTACAGCTCACAACTCTGGTGACGGTGTGAATAGGTGATCTCATTGCAGGGCATCCGCGCGGGAAGAGATCAAAGCCAAATCTTGGTGTGCGCTTCGCGCGCACCACAATTATAGGAAAGGCTGTAAACTGAGAATTTCATGATAGAAAATTACCGCGAACCCAGATTTTAAAAATTGTACCAAACCACCATATCAAGACCCTCTGGAAAGCTAGTTTTCGACGTCTGCCTAGCATGTTCTATCAATTTCCAGGGTATCAAAACAAGGCCAATAAAAGCTAATTAAACTAACAATGCGCATCAGATCTGTGCGACAACAAGCAAAATCATTCACATATCTCACCTTGGTTCGGCATTCGGGATAGAAGCGATGTGTACTGTAGGCATCCTGAAAACATAAGTGCAATAGCGGTGACGAATTTTTGTGTTCCATAAAGCCTTCAGTCACACACTGGACACTGGACTGAGAGCAATTATAATGCAAAGAAGGTGAATGCAGCATTATGTTCGCCTCGTGCCACTGCCTAATAGCCGAACGAAGGTAGGGTATGGAACTAGGAGAAAGGATTGAACTCAACCCTTCCTGCAACTGAATGCTAGCCGGAAGGATGTTCTGTTCCAATGCCTCGGCTCTGACCATCAGGTCATTTTTTGGAAGATGCAGTAACATGATCACTGGCGAATAATGTTACCTATTCAAAAAACGTCATTGGATTTCAGTGCCAACCTTGCACACTAAATTTTTACAACCACAAAGGATGACGCTGCGAATTTCTACTCCTCCGATATTGCAAAGGAAATATCACGACATGCATGTGGCCGCTTCAACATTTTTAGTCTAGTCAACGATATCTATGTGAGTGGTCTACCTGGGGCCATGAGCATACCTCTTCCAGAGCGTTCCCGTCCTCGCAAAGCCCTCCGTGAATGGCCGTTTTCGCCTATTCAGCAATCACGTGTGGGCTCGCCGGGATGGGGACCCTCAGGGAGAGATATGCATACGGCCCTAGACGTCACACTGATCACGCGTGAGATCATATGCACGCACTGCATTTACTAGACTAAAATCCGTTGGAATGCGGATGTCCGCCCATGCGGTCGGCGCCTTGCTGAGCCACCGTCGAGAATTTAGGGACAATATTGTTCACGCTGCGAAAACAGCCGGCTGCTGATGTGCTTTCTGTTATATTCATCTATTTATAATCCTCTTTTTTCAATTGAAAGGCAGTGTCCACGATCAAAGTCGTCTCCGATTTTCCACAGGAAATCGAATGGTCCGGGCCCATGACAACAGCGATGCAAACAACGACTAAAAAGCGTCCCCAATAGTCTTACGGCCTTAAACTTCAATGTAGGACGCATTTCCCGCCCCCTACCCTCAACGTTCACTGACTAAAGCAAAAAACTGGAAAATCTACTCTAAGGAAAAAAACTAAAACTCGAATGGGGTGAACTTGTTCCTGTCAGGCAGCGTCCATACGTGGCGAGAGCGGGCGTTCCCGCTGTTGTTCGCCTCTCGACGCTCCTCAACGCTGGAGCAGCCCGTGCCAGGAAATCAACACAGGCAAACACCCCCTACCTCGTGTTGATTCGATTGAAAACGTTTGATCGGGTGATCAACCGCTCGAGTCGGCGCAACGTAGATGATTTCCCACGGGTATCGACTTCCATGGTGGGATTATGAAAAATAAAAGCAGTAGTTTTGCTAGAGGTTTAATGCCACCTGTTTGGGTGATGGAGCAGTAAGCTTGAAACTTGCTGCTTGCTTCGCGGTGCTGGCGCAAGCGCGCGAGAGCGAGCGGGCGAGGACGCGCGAGAAGGAGCGCCTGTGAGCGGCTAGCGAATCGTGTGCCCATGATGACCATCGATTTTGCGTAATCGCACGCTCTCGCCACGTATGGACGGAGCCTCAGTAATAGCTATAACAGTTGATCATCGCTTGTTCTCTTGAAGTCGATGATTGGTGGCCATTGAGCGTAGTGGGCACGGAAATGTCAAGGCCGTATAGAACTACTTGAGGCTATTTTTTCCGGTTGTTTTTTGACACTATTTATGTAATGGGCTTTTGACTTTTCCATTTTCGGTGTTACTCGGAGTGAGTTTTTATCGCGGGCACTGCCTTAGAGGTAATTTTTCCGTGAGAATTCGTCAAAGCCGAAATGCCGAATGTTGCTGATCAGAGTACAAATTGTCCACCCCAGCAAACGAAGAAAACAAATTAAGCAGCTCTAAACATAAAACTAGATCATAAGCGGGAAATCCATCCCTCCACAACGTGTTCAACCCTATTACTGGCCACTAACTGACTGGTTCTAACCAGAGTATTCATGAAAACATTCACTTCTCTATTTCAGAATGAGAGTATGTATCAGGTGGGAATACAATTAAACACAGCTACAGCAAGTTGTTTTCCGCCGGGTGAACACTCGTCGGGACCGCCCGACGCGGCGGCCGCTGTGTACGCATGTGGGGGGACATTCTTACCTGAACGGACTTCAGAAATTTTGAGGCGGCTACTTAGGTAGCAGATATATCAGGTCCACGGGAGCGCCCGAAGAGGCACTCTCGGGTGGGCGTGTCCCAGTTGGGCGGCCCGACTCCGCCCCTCGGCGCGGACGAGATTGCCTCCAGAGTGCCTGTTTCACGAGTGCTTAGATTTGATTGCGTCCTCACTGTATTTCTACACTATTCACCTGTATTCCACTGAACTGCAAGGTACTAGATGCTGATAGACAGTTGTATTGAACCCCAATAGAAATCCTCCCGTTAAACGTTGATCCCAAATGCATAGATTTGCTAACTCATGAGAGTTTTCATGTTTCATTGTTAACATGAAACTTTTCTTGACCAGCAATATGATGCTATAAGTTTCCTTTTTTCTCCGCAAAGGTAATTTTATGAAAAGGTGAGTCCTTTTCTCGGATTTCCTTCTCTCTTTTTATTTAAAAGATATAAATGTTTAATGAATCATGATAAGATCTCTATTCGCGTATTGCAGTAACTCTAAATGTTGCTTACGTTTAAATCACTTCACTTTCCAATACGCGGCCCCGGAAAAAAATATTTTTAAAAACAGTCAAGTGTTATTTGTTTCTTCCATTCCTTGATTCACATTTGACTTTATCTATTCCAATTATCCTGCCCCTTTGAAAAGATCTTTGAAGCCTCTTGACGAATTTTCATTCCCAAGTAAATTAATTGTTACTGAAAAAAAACATAGATATGCCTTATGCTGGTGAAATATTTTCAACGAATTTCCTAAATTATTCGAGTGTTTACTGATTCCTCGTTAGCATTTTTAGTCACCAATAGAAAAAAAGTCGGACGAGTTTTCAAAATTAATTCTGTGTTAGTTTTATTAGGCAGTAACTTTTCTGAAGACCTTTACATATAATTTGTATGAAGGAATTTAGTGAGTGGTAGTGATCAAAATAAGAACTCGGACCTATTTTTGAAACTTCTGCTTGATCAGATCAATTCCTAGCCTGTCTGATAAAGTTGCTATTGTAATATTAAAACTGTCTGTGAATGATGAATTCGGATTTTTCAAGAAAAAGCGTAGGTGAACAGTCACATGAAATCAGAAAGAGGAGTTCGTTCTAAATTTGACGTCTACTCCTTTTTTATTAATTTTCGCGATCATGAAAAGCGCATCTGGTTTTCAGGCAAAATAAAATGATTTTTTAATTTCTTGAAATTTGTTTCTACCTTGTTTCATTTTTTAAATGTATTATATATTTATTTTCACTATAAAAATTTATTCTTAAACGAGACGAACGCTTGAAAAAAGAGGAGAAGGAGAAAGTTTTGATATTTATTAACAATTTTTACTCTTATTTACACTGTTTTCAATTATGCCTATTTTAATTCCGTAAATATTCTCAGCCTTCACCATTCAATCTAATAATTTTGGCGCATATGGGTCGATATCGCCTCCACTAGACCGCTAATGATCCGGCATAGCCAGTGGACATAACAGATCTGAAGACAAGCGACCCAGGATCGTAAACATGTCCCAATGGCATTTGCTAATGGCCATGCGGACGGCGGGGTCGGTGGAGTGAGAAATAGGTATCGGCTGATGTCAACGAGGATTTATTAGTTTGAATCTATAGGCTCAGACCATATTTAAGAAGAAAGAAGGCATTTCTCTTTCAGCGAATGACAGAAATCAGTCATAGAAGGCAACGAGAAATTTTGTTGCTGAAGGAAAATCCGATTGTTTGAAAACTCAAATTAAAATGGACATTAATGAATAAAAAACATGAAAAGACCAGCGACGGCACAAAAAATTCGAGATTCACATTGCTGAAGTGGTGTTTGTTTTTTAATGCATTTTTGGCATTAAAAAGTGTAGAAAACATGCTATTTAATGTTTAAAAAATTCTATCTGATAATGTGACAATTTTATTGAACAGTAAAGATGAAATCTCATCACCGTTTTCTAACTTCGTTCGAAACCTTGATAAATTTTTCACATAAATCTCTGGTTCTTCAGAAAAATTAGTTAAGAATTTGCTTTTTCCCTAAAACAATTTGGAGAGTAATCCTATGGCGAGAAAATGTTGATTCCGCTTCACTAAGTACTCGCTAATATTACTAAAAAAAAACTGTGCAATAAATTACTTAACATACGACGGGTGCGAGTTAGTGCTACAAAATTAAAAAAACTGTGCGCAGTGGAAATGGAAAAAATTACGAATTTGTGTTCGGCTTTCCACTTTATAAGCTACAAAAGCGAGCTTGAAAAGTGAAATTGTCGAACTCTTCCGACAATTATGAGTTTAAGAAAAAAATTGTGTCAGTGGCTTTGGCAAATTCTCAATTTTTTTCACTCCTTGGAATTAAGGTTGTACCCAACTTTGAAATTTCGCTAATCAAATTGCTCCACAATGAATAATAGGCTGCATTTACATTTTACAAAATTTGAGCTCGACCACCTTGCATGAGTTACCCAAGGCTTCAACACATTTTTTTAAGAAATGAACAATTCAAAAAAATAATTTGAAGCTAGACCCATATTCAAATCCAGTAGTTCGTAGTAGAAATGGGGTTAACGCATTCATAGCATCGTATTGCTGGTCAAGAAAGGTTTCATGTTGACATGGAAACAAGAAAACTCTCATGAGTTAGCAAACCAATACTTTTGGGATCAGCGTTTATCGAAAGGGTTGTCATTGGGGTTGAATAGAAATGTTTATCAGCAGCATAGTAGCTCACGATTCAGTGGAATACAGACGAATAGCGCAGAAATACAGTGAGGAAGTAATCAAATCGAAGCACTCGTGAAAGAGGCACTCTGGAGGCAATCTCGTCCGCGCCGAGGGGCGGAGTCGGGCCCGCCTCTCTGGCTCCGCCCGCAGCAGAGTGCCTGTTGTCTACCCCCCCCCCAGGTCCACACATTTGGTCCAATTGTTTGACTTCGGAAGAACAAAGCAAATAGATTGAGGCAACAGTGTGATAACATGCATTCATTGGAACTGGTGTATGGTTTCCGTTTCCGATTTAGTCTGACGCATGGACCAGGCGGCCGGCCGTGCGGGGTTGGCGGCCTCACTGGAGAATGGGGTTTCGATTCGCGCAGGGTGACCTACCGTCGCAGCCCCGTCCGATCATCCGCCTAGAATTCTTACGCGAACTCTACATGCATAGTTTGAGGTGTGCAGGTGTAGTTTGTGTTTCTTCGTGTCAATAGTAGACACGGATTGCTCTGATACTTTGCGTTCCTTCTTGTGGGTGGGCGCAAACTCGGTGCGCGTATGTCATAACATACGTGCACCGAGTGGGCGCCAATGCACAATAAGAAACGCAAAGTATCAGTGCCTGTATGTGGTGCGCAACCCATCTGTCCTCGGTCCTCAATTGCAGTCAACCGCTTTAACAGCACTCAGCTCGAGGAAAATCGTGCTGAAGTAGTAGAGCCTAACCGTGCCGAGACCCGGTGTTCCCAGAGCGTTCATCTTCGATATGAGTGCTGCTACAGCGGTTTTCCGCAACTGCGAGTCGGGCTAGGATATTAGGCAGTAACTGGTTGGAAATAATTGAAAGCGCTTCCCAAAAGCTTTACACATGGGGTTGACTCTCTAACGAACTATTCATTTCAAAAACAACATTTCGATTGATATAGAGCGAATATTACCTAATACGGAAGTAACACAACGTCCCTGACTGGGCGCAAAAGAAGAATAAGGTTTAACCGCTGTTCCAACCTCGCGAACGAAGTCTAGTAACTGCATAATAACTACGCAGTAATAGAACACGTCAGAAACTAGAAAAATAGACAGAGGTCAGTAATATCTACTCAGGGGTGTATGCTAACTAAGCATGTTACGAACAACGAAAGTAGACTGATAAAGCGTGGGTGTCCTTCTTTGTGTATTTTCGACCAAAACTCCAAGGCCTCTAATAAGTGCACACCTCGCGAGAAGCCCGAGCGCATAGCACTCGTATCGACTTTTCGTCGCCAAAACACTGTACCGCGTCGCTTGTCGCAGGAGGTATGCTCTTGGGATAATCGCGAAGTTCGCGCTGATTGTTGCAACAGCTGTTCTTTGCAACTGGAAACTAAAACTTTACTTCAAAAAAGTAGTGCTCTGTCCGTTTTACAGCATATCCTCTTTTTCGAAGAGAATATTATGTCTGTCGATCGCGTGCGTGTGTGCGCGTATGTGCCTCTTTTCCTCCACACTTTCTAGCTGTCTCAGCCCTCGCTGCGCACAAGCATGCGGGAGAACGAAGTAACTTTGCCTCCGAAATAGTGTTTACGAATATAGTCATTTCGTGAACTCCAGTCTAGTGCAGTCTCCTTCCACGAATGGTACAGTGTGTTTGTAAGGAAGAGAGAAATTCGGGTTAACAGAAATAGAAGTTTAAACCGGATTTTTTTTTGTCTCCTTATATCCTGCGATTCTTATACTCACGTAATTTGGGCATTCCCAAATTAGGATTCTCAATCGTCATTGATTATTGATTCAATTTTGGCTGTTAAAAAATTTGCGCATACCATGTAAAAATCTTATGAAAAATTTATTCAAGGGAATGCACGAGCCTCGACAATTTGCGGCGACCGGTGCGGCGTTCGCGACAATGCTAACCAGCGGAGATCATCGCGATCTATGATCTACCGCTGCGCCCCCCATCAATTCAAATGACTAGAATTGGCGCAAGGCCTATGTATATGTCAGGTAAACCGTACCCGCTTTGAAAAAGTGAAATGAGAGATCATTGCAAAAAAAGAGTAATCGTTCCAATCACGTTCTTTCAAATTATGACAGCATTTTTTGAAACAAATTCAGTCTCGATTGCCTTTATCTGTTCAGAAACCGCAATAGCCTTCACATTGGACTGCCCCTCACTGTTCAAATAGCTACGCAGGATGAGGAATCATGTGCGCGAAACTGAAATGAATACATGGACCTTAGACGAGGCTGAGGTTATTGACTTATTGGACTGAAGACAGCCGTCTATCAAAGGTGGAAGACGAAGATGATGGCTTTCAGCGCCGTGCTATCTGATCTCGTAAGACAAATACCCGTGTTTGTATGCAAATTGAAACCTCCACCACGGGAAAAAATCATCTAGCGCATGACTACGAGGGTTGTGACTCAAAGCCTGAGTATAATTCAGCTGTTGTTTAAGATCTTTATGTTCAAAGCCTTCATAAGCTTGGTCCAAGAGCGCAACGGTTTCGAAATCAGCCCTTGGAACCATTTCAACCTCAGAAATCAATTAAAGTTATCAAAGTGCAGCATTGGTGAGTTAGATAAGAATCGAAATGACATAAGCATACCAGAAATGAAAACAACACATCAATTCAGCGGAAAGGTATAGGTAACTACATAAATAATAAACACTTTGATCACCTGTATTCAGTCGGCTCGTTTCCGGTTGTGATAAGGAGGTATCCCATGGAGTTCGCTGACACATATTCTCGTATCCATCTTAAAATGAGCAAGTTCAGAAGGCCCATTTACAGATTATGGAATGTTCTGAAAACCTATTGGTGGAACATTGTCGTCCGGAGAATCAGCAATGCGTAAAAGTCACATAATCTCAAGAAACTTGAGAGGTGGTTGATGATGATATCGGATTCCGAGGGGGGTTCAAAATATCATTCAAAATTATCCTACGTGAAAGGCACGTGATGAGATTGATGTCGAACTCGTCACGAGCCTACGTAAAGTCGGTCCGAATTAGACTGTCCGCCCACGCGGTCGTCGTGCGTGTCCAACTGCCCTCGTGTAGACATTCTTGGACTTGTGAATGGAATAACAGGTATATTAAATGAATAGTCAATGGTATCTCAGTCAGCTGTATGCAGCCGTGAAAGTGTTCGTCCAAAAAAAAAAACGCCTTCGAGCCGGTAGCTCGACACGAACGATGACCACGTTTCTCACCTAGTCCCTAATCTTTTTTATTTCATCCATTTCTCTAGCAGGCTGCGATTGAGCGCTAGCGTTCCCCGTAGTATGCACTGGAGCGCCGCAAGTTTGGGTCTTTTGGGGGAGTGGCCGTCGCAAGAGTTTTACCAGATTCGTGCAGCATCGCACAAAACGCGGGCTCCTTGGATTGTTTAACACGCTTAGCAGATTTTTGGCAAGGTACAGGCGCTGCGAACTCCAGGACTCAAACTAGCGGAGTCGAAATATGAACATTAGGTTACAGGTTCGCAGCAGGCTTTTAGTGAATTCGCGGCGGGAACGAGGCAAATTTCATCAGAAAATAATCCATTGCCCTATAATAAGCAAGTTTCGCAATTAGTTTATAAATCACGGCGAAATCAGATTTTCATGGGTCATTGCAGACCTGAGCGGTGAGAAGGGTGAGCTAAGGAGGAAGGCTGGGTGAAGACGGAGAAAGCCGTGTGGGCGCGCACGGACGCGCCATGAATCATGAGAAATTCGTATGAGATGAGGGTTGAATTTTAACCATCCATTCAAAAACATACTTCTAATGTTTCAGTGGAATAATGACGTTTCGAAAAAATAGTCCTTGTGACAAAACGATTCCGAGGTGAGGCAGAAATACTGGAATTGTGGAATTTTTTTCAGATAATACTTCAGAGCAACATGCCACAGATTTTTCCTAGTACAAAAACATATAGTCCTAGTCGGAAGGAATTATCGGCTCGCGGTTGCAGGCAACCTCTGTTGCAGCACGCGTCTAAAAGAATGTCCCGTGATCCTTCTCCGTATCAGCACGATTATTTACATTTACAAGCTGCGTGGTGCAGCTGAGGACCGGAACATCACTCCGATATGGACAGTATATATCTTGCGAGTTGCAAATGGGAACCTTTGTGAGCTAATGATTGATTGTCAGTCAAACATTATCCGAAAAAATATATTTAGAAGCTGATTATCAAAACATATCAATTAATCATTCTAAATGGTCTTTGAATCCTGGCCAGTTCATGTGGATCCCTCAACAATGAATTATTTCATGAGCAAAAGCGAGTAAGTTTCTGAGTGTAGAGGAAATTGACTATTGTGTTTCCGCGCCTGAGTCAAAAGCTACGTACATACCCCAAGTAAGATTATTAAAGCTTTCACAACAATATCTTTTCGGTTACGCACGTACAAGCCATGCTAGGGGTTGTAGGCACAGAGCACAAAAATGGAAATATTATCTACCCCTTCGCATTTCGAATTTCACTCTGGACCGCTTTTGAAATCTTGAATTAGTTAGCTGCCTCTTGCCTGTTAAGACATCAATTCAAGCGAAGCGGTCTTAGGTGGAATTCGAACCGCAAGAAGATGGGAGAAGTCTGTGACTTTTGTGCACTGCGCCTTCGACTCTTATGCTAGCTTTTGAATCAGGAAGCAGAAAAGAAGAACGCCGCAGGCATTCTGAATTCCGCCAAAAACGGATCCGATTTCGGAAAAGATTGAGGGATAGTTCACATATCTGCGTTCGGACTCTGCAACGTTCGTAGAGTATAGCCATGAGAAAACTGTAGGGTTCGACACAAAATAGAAACAAACTCGCAAACGGTTGCACAACAAAAATTTTGTCCATCCCCTTGAGTTTCAAAATATAGCTGATATCTGCACGAGTGCTATCCTTATCGGATTGAAATTCAGGCCCGCCCCTCAACGATTATCTTTCAGAGACCTCGGGGTCCCAGCACGCTTACTCATGGTCCCAATACGATTCTGACTGCACTGCGTGTCGGGAATTTCATTCCGATGAAGAGAGCACATATGGTTAGACCCGTGGCTTGCTTCCTCAAGGACAAAAATATATATGATTCCCACCCACGGCTGGAGCGACGATCGCGTGCGCCGGCCCGGTGAGCTATCTTTTATACTACCGCCGCCGAGCGGCGCGGAGAAGTGCAATCCTATAATATTGATCGTGCCGCGCCGCGTGATCAATATCATAGAGATGCACTTCTCCTCGTCATTCTGCGGCGGAACTTTAACCCATTCACGACCACGCCTAATTTTGGGTGGCTGCACGTTCGGACCACGTGCAATATTTCGTAACAGTATACAGTGTCCCACCAGTGGGCCACTTTTGCTCGAGTGTCACGCCACCAAAAAATCGATTTTCGTTTTTTTTTGTTTATTCAACGACTGTTGACGTCAAAATCATTATTCCAAAGTTTCAGCTTCCATAATTCTTTCCATACAGAGAAATGGCCTCCTAAATTTTCAACTCTGTAAATAAGACTATCCACAAAATCACGTGAGTTCGTTGAATTCTAACGGTTTGAAACATTGATTATCGTAGATTATAATGACAGACATTCTTTTGATATTCAGTTGACAGGAAATGCTTAGTGAAATGATATTTTTCAGATTTGCACTAATTTTGCTTTAGCTACTCCCTTGCTCTTGCGGTATATCGCATTCCGACGCAAGTTTTTTGAAGTAAACATTTCTAGCATTCTTTTTGACATCTAGGCGTAGAAAGTACTCCTCAATTTTAATATTGACTGAGAAAGCTGATAAAAATGACTTTTCCTAGATCTTCGTCATTTTTTTTCTCGGTCACCCCCTCACCCCTCCGAGTCGGCGCCTTCTAGAAAGAGATTTTTTGTGAGAAGCATATGTGTTTTTCACATTCTGACGTAGAAAATAGTTCCATTATTACAATTTGACTAGGAATGATTAGTGCAATAGCCGTTTTATAAGTTTTCACTAGTTTTCTGCTCTGGCACAACCCCATTCTAATCGTCCGCTCCTTTCCAAGGTAGTTTTTGCCGAAGTTGGAGCCCTGGCCTACGATGATGCACCAACCGTAACTAAGCAGGACTTTCAAAAAAGGCCCTTATGATCTCAACATTGGTGATCTTTGCATAGAATAATTTCTGTGAACAAAATACAGGCGAAAGAAAAGCCGATTCTCTACGCGGGAATGGTGCGCAGTATCAGTAATCATCTCTATACGATCTGACCACTCTTACAATTTTAGAAGTAGGGATTGTTTCTCGAGTAATGGAAAAAAGAAAAAATTCGAAAATAATTGCTTGTAAAAATACGATCTGTGCTCATGACTGCGGTTTTCGACCTTGCTGCATTCGAAGGGTCAGATATATTGTAGTGGTGAAGCTGCCAGCGGATCACGAAGTTTATAGTCGACTCTAGAATAGGTAAATACATTGACCACAAGTAGGTTTAGAAGTTCCTTCATGCGGTTAAGACATTGATTTTTGAAAACAGTGTCCCCCCGGTTGGACACGCGATCCGAAGTGGTAGTCAACGCGTGTCTCTCCGGTGAGACACGCGGCCGTGAATGGGTTGAACGATCCCTAATCGACTCAGGCCGAGAGAAGAGCGCAGCTGATCAGCTTACCACACCGCCAGCCGCTGGGAAGATTTAAATGGTTTTTTTAGGAAGCAGGCCGTGGACCTAACTGTATGCTGAAAGATATGTGCTTTAAAGGCAGTGTTCACGATGATTTTTGTCTCGAGTTTACATTCTTAAAGGTTTCCGGGCATCTCGTCTCCGCGTGGATTTCACACCTCAGTCGTAGCTTGCTACAGCTAGAAGTTTCCTCCCCTCCCGAGGCTCAGGTTGATTATATCAGATCCATCAAACACTAAGATTAACGAAGATCTATCATCTGAAGGACTATTTTGAATATCTGGGTAGAGGTTGAACATCTATGGGGACGAGATTCGGATCGACCAAGAATATATATGCCTGATTCACATTGTGGCTGCCGCGCGCCGCAGGAAGTACACGTTTACATAGTCTGCGTGCAGTTGTGTGTCAATTCGGTTTTTTTTTGTAGAAGACATAAACACATAGGGACGCGAACTACAGTTACTCGTTATTTTCCACGAAGGACTGTCACAGCGGCAGAAAACTGCGACGTCGCTATCGCTAAAGATTAGCAGTCGCACGGGTAGCCGCGACTGCGAGCGATCACCACACGGTTCTAAAAATTCAAACATTATCTCCTCCTATCCACTGACAGCGACATGTGTTCTTGCGACTGCGAAAATTCGCTGTGTTGGTCTGGTGTATAGTGAGGACCGGAAATTCTCGAATAATCCGTAAATCGATTTTTCGCATCTATTTCTAAACAGTTTGTGCTTTATTTGGTTACCAAACACCAAGTGAGGAAAAGTTGTCCAGAACCAATGGCAGAGTGAAGTGTTTTGCATTCACAGAATCAAAATTGTCAGTTATTCGAAAATGTTTGAATAATCGAATTTTTTTGAACCAATGGCAATTGTGATTTTGTGAATACGAAGAATCCTACTCTGCCATTAATCATGGAAAGCTTGCGTACTGCTTGATGTCTGAAAATCAAATACAGCGCAAGCCAATCTGACATCGAAGAGAAAAAAACGATTCATTGAATTATTCGAAACTATTCAGTCCTCACTATAGTCTGGTGCCCAAACAATTCATGACAGTTGACCGAACTTATCGCGGTCGTCAACGTTTGGTACAACATTGGTCTACGAGATGACATAAATGTTGTGCACTACAGGCATGGTTCCGTGGAGACAAAGGCTGAGGGCATCTACTAGATATTCGTTCAGAATTCGCGGACAATAGTTAAAGGCAGTGTTCACGATGAATATCGCACTCGAGTTCGACCTAAAAATGGGATTGTTAGGTCGTGAGTTAACTAATAGTGAAGAAACAGGGAAGAAAAGCGTCCAGAATATGTCAAAATAACGGTTTCTAAAATCAGGGCGTGGACGAGAATCATGGGCCCCGCTGATTTCGGCAAGCGCGCGCTAATCGCAAAATCTGCGCAAATCGATAATGCTAACTGCGGCAGAGTTGCTTGGCAATTTGCCATCGAAACGTGTGCGGCGCCAAAAGCTCGTCCGATTGGGGGGCGGACCGGGATAGGTAGGCGAACCGGGAGAGCTTTCAAAGCCGTTTGTATTTATTTCTGGCCAGTTTTCGTTGCTTTCTTCGACCCTATCCACTACAGCACCTGCCAACTTAGTGTTTCACTGCGAGACCTCGAGAACGAGATTTATCGTGAACACTGCCTTTAAGGCCCTGTTACCTACAATTAGAGACAACCATTGTGACAAACGATGAACTAAAAGTTATTCACACGTAATGCTCAAGCTTCCACGAAGTTTTCTACTTTTAATAAATCCAACTGTGGTCCCAATAATCTCGTCCTGCTTCAGAACCGTTCTGTTGTCAAGGGCCTGATCGTGAAATTTTGAAACACGTAATATTTGTTTTAAAACATGCGTTTTAATTATTAGCGCGTGCCTGAGTAGCTAATAACAACACTTAAAACTGAAAGTAAACTAAGTCCAACAAAGTATGTAGTCTTAGTCAGGTCACATATAATTTCTGACTTATTTCCAAGACTCGCGTGACGGAAAAACTAGTGTTCTACGGAAGTTTAGGCCCCGGGACGAAAACCCGAAATTATCATGAAACGCTTCCCTGGAACAAGGAGTGAGAAGTTGAAGTGACGCCAAGAGTTGGTGTAAGTTTTTTTTTTTCGAAAGAAAAATTTTGTGCGCGTTCGGTTAATTGAGCCATGTCCACTGAAACGTGAAAGGTATTGGACATTGCTATAACCTATGCGAGGTGGCCATTGGAGCTTACTTGAATGAGCAAAACATGTTTAGCTGAATGTGTGGACATTTAGAATTCAAGTCCGTTTAGCTCGAGTACGATTAGCATCATTGTCCGAGGTCTATCTACGTACATGCGAATAATAGAACGCCATTGTAAATGGTGAATCTTTACGCGACAATTTAGCGGTGAAGATGAAGTCGAGAAAGGTGTTAGTAGTCAGCAGCGGCAAATGCCATGACTGCAGGCAGGGTATGGAGGGGAAGGAAGGAAACGGGGTTTCCGCCGGGTCAGGAAATAAGCTGCGGAAGCGCCGCTTCCGCTCTATTGTGGAACTCGGGCAATGGCCAAAAAAAAGACGCTGACTGTTGTTCGGATTTCCGTAGTCGTCAACAATACATCATGTCGGCGAAGCTATTCAGATAGCCGAGGAATGAAGGAGCCCGAAGAAGTTGTCGAAACTCACTTAATGATGGGTACATATTTCTTGAAGGTGTTTGAGGTAGCTGGGAGTGTGGTGGTTGAGTGCTTGAGTTGTCGAGCTCCCCGCCCGCTTCAACCAGACTACCGTAGTATCGGCATGGCAACCAGTGGCAATTAGAGCACACTTCCGATTGGCCGGGGCCACCTTCCGCAAGCATAGGATTCATCGTTAATGGGAATTTTGTGGAGCATTCGAAGCAACCACTTAATCATGGTTGTTAGTGTACTCTCGTGTTTGTTGCCATGTTATGTTTAGATGAACAACATTCATGATGTATCCCCGACATTCCAATAAGACGAAACATATACGGAGAGTCCCAGAAGTGCCAGCTCCACTGACCGCAAAACTGTTGTTCAAAGGATTCTAGACTTCTAAATGTATATTTAAGCGCGCTGAAAAGTAACTTTACAAATTGTAACGTGCTCTCGTCCGTGAAACGAAACAGCCATTCGACTAGGTTGGGGGGGGGCAATGTACAGTTATTTATTGGGTAAAACACCTTCATGGTAATTTTCTTTTTTTCATTATCAGGCTACTTTAATTTCACAATCAAACAATGAAAAACGGTTGCCTGAGGTGTCTTATCCTTTCGATTTTCAAGAAGAGTGCTATTCAGAGGCAAAAATGGAGAAGTGTTCCTCATAAACTGCGATAATCGAAAAGAGATAATTTCAAAAACATCTGAAAATTCCCAGAATATGACGCTTCATTGAAGGACTGGGTAGAGACTTGCTCAGATTCGATGCAACATATCCGAGCTTCGAAGGAAGTGTTTACGATTAAAAAAAGTATCAACGATAATAGCGAAAACCCCCACAAAAATCATCAATTCCAGGACACAACAACTTTATGCAAGCACCCCTGTTGGTGCAGTTCGGAAATTCGGAATTCACCTCGCTGGAAATGGTTTTGCGCAACGCCCCTCTTAGGCAAGTGGTTGATTTTGTGTCTCCTCCACAGGACATTCTTTAGCAATACGAGGATTCCAATCGGGGATGAACGGAATAAAAATATGAAATTAACGCCTGAAAATGCGCGGAAATGCGGTTTTCGGAACGCGAAACGCGGAATAGTTCAGAATTCATCTAATGGTTTCTCCCGCCCCAGATGACCCAATATTTTCGCATTCCGCAGCGTTTTTTGCGGTTTTCGGAATGTTCGCGGAATGCCAAAAATGCGCGGAGCTCCGCTCATGCCTGATTCCAGTACTCTTAATTGTTACTGGAAACATTCGAGATAAAGAGTATTCAGATATCGGCAACTGTTCCATTGGATTCTTATGACGAGGGCGAGACCATCTGCATAATCGACAGATCCATGAGATATCCGCCCACATCCAGGTGGTTTTTTCATCGTTCTTTCATTCTCAACCTTCTCAGAAGGGTTCAGAGCTCACGTCCCACCGTAGATTGAAAAACGTTTTCATCGTGATCACTGATCCCAAATGTGTAGCCTTCTCGTCATTCTCATGTATGAAATGTTTTGCCAGGGTCAAAAAAAAAGAAAGAATCAACAGCGAGGAGATGCATTCGAAGGACGACAAAGATTACATCGCCACCACAAACAGTTCCTCTGATGGTGAGTGTAAAGAGGCGGGGTGAGGGTACAGCATTCTATGTATTGGGTTGGGGGATGGGTTTGTTCGGTTTTTTTTTCGAAAAGCTGTATTTGAACAGAAAACATTAATTATAACAATGAGTTAATCAATAATGTATTTGCCGATATTGTTTACGACCTCCTACACCTCTCGAACAATTTGTTGATGCCGTCCCGCCAAAAACTGGGTCTGGTATCGAAAAAAATGTTGAGCCAATCTTTGGGGTCCTCTTCGCCGTCGAAGGTAGCACCCCTCATTTGATTTGGCATGGAGCGCAAAGAGTGTTCGGTTGGCGCCAGGCTCGGAAAATACAGTGGATGCTGAAGAACTTCAAATTCGAGCTCATGGAGTGCGGCTTTGACGACTTGTGCAACATGGGGCCTGGCGTTGTCGTTCAGCAAGATGACTTGATCTTGTCGACCAAGTCTTTTCAGTCCCATATCGTCATTTACGTGGTGCAGTTGGGCAATATAGAACTCTTTATTGACCGCTGCGTTCATTTCAAGCAATTCCCAGTGTATGGTGCCTTCCCAGTCCCACCAAACGCAGATCATGGTCTTTTTCGGGAAGATATTTTGCTTGACTCTCGGCTTTGGCTAGTCTCCTGGAGCCACCTACTCCCTTCTTTGCTTTATACTGACGTACAGACACCATTTCTTTTCTTCCGTGACCATCCCGTACAAGAAGCGCTGTTTATGACCACGTGTTGCTCCATGGCCACTTGACTTGAAGGTTCTTCCGTTCCCAGGCCTGAAGAATAGGAAAAATTAGATTATACGAAAAAACAAATAAAATAGTTTTGTAGAGCAGAAGTAGCACTTCCCAATAAATACAAACACTTTACTAAGCCAACAAACAAGTCAGTTAAATAAAGCTATGAAAAAAACCGAACGAACTTATTCCCCTTACCTAATACTTCTGAAACGCTTTCCCAGTTTTTTCGTTTGGTTGAATCTACCCGGCAACAAACAGTCGTTTCGCAATTAATCATGAATCTAAGGAATATCGCAAACATAGCTAAATGAAGCAAATGAAGCTTTTGAGTGTTTTTTTTTGTATAGGTCGTGCTACCCCGAACCGAAATAAGAATACCGCAGAAACTTGAAGCACAGCGGTACCTCGGAAATCGTCCAAGATCCTACATAAATGAATAGAGTTATGGCTTCTAAAAGATACCTACATTTTGAAGGTGACAAATTGTTGGACGAATTGTCCCAGGCCTATGCATATTTCTCTTCTTTCGCAATAGTTGCGCGAGAGCGAGCCAGGATAAGGAGACAGTTCAGCAATAGACCGAAGAACGAGCTTGTAGAGAATTCATTCATCCATATGGCCGCTATCGAGTTCGGAAACCTGGAAGGGGGTGCGGCTCGTGATGGTGAGCGAAGGAGGTCGGGCCTGTGGTGTTAGCTTATATCTCGCTTACCTGAAGGAATGGAGATTTCGCACTTGGCACGTGTTATGTAGGAGGGGTCTACTACACAATCAAATAAAAATCACAAAACTCATGTCTGAGGGTGTGCTGTGCCATTAATTCATTCGCTACCACGTGTCCCACCGGTGGGACACGCTTTTCGAAAATCGATTTCTCCTCCACAAGAGACGTATTTTCAAACTTTCTTATGCTCAATCTATCAACTAATCCTAAACTCGACTACCGAAGTCGTGGTTCGTCGGCAGCTCCACCATAGCCCAATTTTAAAGTTTTTGTGAGAACAGCTGGGGCTCAATAATAAGAAATCGTTGCAAAACAATTTTTCAAGCGCATTAACCCATTCACGACCGCGTGTCCCACCGGTGAGACACGCGTTGGCTACCACTTCGGACCGCGTGTCCCACCGGTGGGACACTTTTTCCAAAAATCGATTTCTCCTTCGCATGGAGGAATTTCTAAACCTACTTATGGTCAATGTATTAACCTATTCTAGACTCGACTATGAACTTCGTGGTCCGCTGGCAGCTTCACCACTACAATACTTCTGATCCTTCGAATGCAACGATGTCGAAAGCCGCAAACATGAGTACAGATCGTATTTTTACAAGCAATTAATGGCGAATTTTTTTCCATTACTCGAGAAACAATCCCTACTTCTTCGGGTGGTCAGAACGTATAGCCTTACTTAATATATCACAGTAACTCGATTACTGATACTGCGCACCATTCCCGCGTAGAGAATCGACTTTTCTTTCGCCCGTATTTTGTTAACAGAAATAATTTTATGCAAAGATTACCAATGCCGAGATCATTAGGGCCTTTCTTCAAAGTCCTACTTGGTTACGGTTAGTGTACCATCGTAGGCGCTCCAACTTCGATGAAATCTACCTTGGAGATGAGCGGACGAGAAAAATGGGAACGTGCCAAAGCAGAAAACGAGTGAACGCTTATAAATCGGTTATAACACTAATCATTCCCAAGCAATATGTAATAATAGAGCCATTTTCTACGTCTAAATGTAAAAAACAAACTCTTAATATGCTTTTTGCAGAAAATACTTTTCTAGAAGGCGCCGAACATTAGGGGTTAGGGGGTGCCCGGAAAAAAATTGCGAAGATCTAAAAAGGTCATTTCCATGAGCGTTCCCAATCAATATCAAAATTGAGGAGTATCTTCTACGTCTAAATATCACGAAGAATGCAAAAAATGTTTACTGCAAAAAAACTCGCGCCGGAATGCGATAGACCGCAAGAGCGATGGAGTAGCTAACGCAAAAATTATGGTGAATCTTAAAAAATATCATTTTACCTAGCATTTCCTGTCAACTGAAGAACAGAAAAATGTCTATTATTATAATCTACGATAATTTATGTTTCAAACAGCTAGAATTCAACGAACTTACGTGATTTTGTGTATGTTCTTATCTAAACAGTTGAAAAATTAACAGGTCATTTCTCTGTAAGGGAAGAGTTATGGAAGCTGAAACTTTGGCATCATGATTCTGACGTCGACAGTCGTAAGATAAACGAAAAAAACGGAAATCGATTTTTTGGTGGCGTGCCATTCGAGCAAAAGTGGCCCACCGGTGGGACACTGGATACGGTGACGCAATATTGCACGCGGTCCGAACGTGCATCCACCCAAAATTAGGCGTGGTCGTGAATGGGTTAAAGGCATTGGTCACGATGAAAAACGTTATCGAAAAAACCACAAAAATATGAAGGTAGCGCGTAAAAAACGGGGTAGAATTAGAGTTATTAAGACCCTGAATTTTCAGTTCGTGCACATGTGCACAGAAAGATCACAGTCTCATGCCAAGCAATCAAGAATCATCGGCACTCAGAGGAAGAAATAAATGCAAATTCACCTAATAAAACAGTTGAACAATGAAAGCAAGCACTTCACTCAATGTTTTTCACTAGATGTGTACATAAATCCGAAAGTTCATCGATCGAAGTTCAAGTTCAAGCTAGCTGATGTTCTTGATATTAGAGGTCATCGATGCCGATGATGTGGGGTGGACTCGTCCACCATCAACGGACAAGAAAGTTCATGCTTCAAATTTGGCCTAGAATAGCGTTTTTTTTCGCGATTTTTCTTATAGGTTCTACTCTATACCCAGAAAAGGGTTCAGAGAGGAAAAGAAGATGAGCATATTTGAGCGCGACCACTGCCTTTAAGAGTTCTTTTTCTCTCTTACTGCCGTTTCTTAGCGTTGTCAGCAGAAAGCCTTAGTTCTGTCTACTGGAAAATGCCACTACCATGACTACACCTGCCTTGAAGCAGTAATCGATTTTTTCAATTTAAACTTTTTTATTCACCATGACCGAACCTTAAAGGCATCGTACGCGCAAAAAAACCGTATCTCATTTTTTCATGTTTTTGCGAAGGAAATTCTCTGACATTAAGAATAAGAGTGGAAAGGCTCCTTAAAACCATCAACTTTCGCAAAAAACTCGTTTCAAAACGTCTCGAATTATTCAGTTCCCACCCCTCCGTCAATTTCGGTGTGTCTGGTGCAATACGTCGGAAGTTTTTTCGCAAACGGCGGACGTGTTTTTTGCTTTAAACTTATTGAGTGGTTGAATTTCTCTTGCCTTTCGTTCACTGGAACTTAATCTAAAAAAAAAAGAAGTATCCATTGGGAAAGCTTGGATGTGAGAATTTACCGAATCAAAAATTTCAAATGCTGAATCATCTGCGCCTGTGGTGGCGCTTCTGTTCCTTGTGCTAGATGGTTGGTAAAGACTGGTGGCGGATCTTCATTTTGAAGCACTCCAACTTCAGAATCATATGTTTTTGAAGAGCAAAACGTCACCGACGTGGCTCCACCGGGCTCATTCATGAAATTGAGCCTGAAAAATGCAAATTGGTTTTCAGCGCGAACGATGTCTTTAACCATACTAACTTTGAAAACAGACAGCAGGTTTCTAAATCGCACTAAAAAAATCCTTAAGTGAATATCACCGGAGCGGTGGTGGAAAAGTAACATTCCCGCTTGACCCTGCTGTGACTGCAGTTGCTTCTCGTGATAGAAAGAGTGCTATGAGGGGAGATTCCAACACAATGTTTTCTCCATCGCCAGCTTCACTATGAACCGGAAAAAAAACGTAAATCGATTTTTGGTGGCGAACCAATCGAAAAGGTGTGTCCCACCGGTGGGACACCATATACGGTAACGCAACGCACGCGACGCGGTGGTGAGTGAGTTAGTAAGTGGGCTATGGCGATGCGGCGCTTGGTGAGCTCAAAAAACGCCGCAAAACCCTTGTTTTGCAGAAAAAAATCGCGCGGTACCGTAGTACTGCAACCACAATAGTGTTTAGAGCTCCATGAAGAAATGTATACATACATATTTCCAATAAAACTGAAGATTTTCTTCAATCATAAGAGGCAGTTCATACGCATAAACGTTAGAAGCTGAGTTCACGATAATCTTCGATTTTGAGACTAATCGCTAAATCGATTGTTTGGCCCCAAATAGAACCGAAATAACGAAGGAACCGAGAAAAGCGCACCAGAAGAGCACGAAATCCTTTTTTTTTCTCAGGCC
The DNA here is from genome assembly GCA_029168955.1 of Aplectana chamaeleonis. Lineage (NCBI taxonomy): Eukaryota > Metazoa > Nematoda > Chromadorea > Rhabditida > Cosmocercidae > Aplectana > Aplectana chamaeleonis. The sequence continues at coordinate 2,060,382 of JAPDOI010000050.1, read as the reverse complement.
GCTTCTTTACTCTCACTACGGCTTGCCTTACATTTGCGGAGGGCTTTTATACAACCATGTGTTGATAGTTGTGGGTATAGGACACAGCATTGATAAACCGTTTTCCAAATCCCCTAAATACCTCAGAGATTTACAGGAGATTTCCAAAGGTGGGAATTTCCATAGCTTTGCGTAGATAAAAGGGGTCCTCGAATGGCAATTTTCAGGATGTTCGAAAAAGTTGTCTCGGGTTGGGCTTAAAACTTGTTTCTAGGGGTTGTATTGGGTGCTGATCACGAATCTGAGGCCCATTTGTCAATATTCCAACAAATTCCATCTAATTTGGTCCGAAGCTTCAAAATGGGGGAAATTTTGCTAGAAAAAAACGCCACTTTTGACGATTTCGAGAATGCTACGATCAAATCGCCTCAAAAGTTGTACATAGAGGGTATTCGGCCTGCCTAACACGAATCTGCAACCCGTTTATCGATTTTCGATAGATACGGTGGGTATACGGTAGCTCGGCCGAAGTCTTAGATTTGACTCAAAATTTCACTGTAGGTGTTATTTGGAATGCTAAACACGAATTTGAGGTCCACTATTCGATTTTCGAAATTTTAAGGTAAGTAACGCCAGTTCCCTGATGCCCCCTTACCTTTTTTGAAGCAATGAGAATGCCATTTCTGGAAATCCCCACAGCCACTAAGGGAATTTCAAGCACGGATAATTTATGTACTGTCACAGACCTACAACAACGACATCATGGTTTTCTAAATCTTCACGGAAAGGTCAAAACAGTCCCTAGTCAGTGGAACTGTTTGTTGTGACAATGAAATCTTTTGTGGACCCGTCCTTTTCAATTCTCTATTTTCTGTTGCTTCGTACGTTTTTTTAGACCCTAACTGAAAGTGTTTCGCCTGAAATATTTTCCTACTTTTGAATAGCCCTTATTTTTACCAGTGACAACCCCCGTCCAACCGGACAACTAGTCCAGGCCAGAGAACAATGTCACTGAAATATGACGATTTAGTGCGTTTCTCGCGGTTTCTTCGTAGTTTTGGTAACACTTGGTAGTCAACACATTGTTTTGAGTGGAAAACTAGGGAACGAAAATCATCGTGAACACTGCCCTCAAATGACCTGTCCCCATTATGTTTCGGCTCTTCAGTGAATATAATATTTTTATTAAAAGGTCGTGGACACACTTAACCCTAAATACAACATCGGGATACGCACCCACAGAGTACACGTAAGGAAGGTCGGAAATGAACAGTATCTATGAATGCTGCACCACTATAAATTCCGCATTCCGTAGCCGAGCGCAAACGTGTAGACATTGCTGGCGACGTCCAATTGTTTTTCAAGAAACTGAATCGTCGGCAAAAGCTTGGATTCCTCGATTAGAACCACCTCAGCCATCTGAAAAGGCGGCTTTTTCTTTATAGATGACCGATTAGCCAGAATGGCACAATTGCTCATGACCATTCCCTGAACAACAATTTACGTGCCACCCTCACAGAGCATTTAGGACCTAGAAGATGATGGATATTACGTGGCTTCGCGAATGCTCGGCAGGTAGTTAATTAGCTAAATAAGGGCTAGAAGCGGCTACTTGCGGTCTCAGTGCTAACCTTTAGAAACTGATATCAAAAGAGACAGAGTTGAGACTCACTTCATTGCTCACATTGCGATTGTTTCTACTCGAAAAACAGGCTGGAGATCTAAATTTGCCTAACAAGTGAGATGGGGTTTTATAAATAACGCGCAGGTTCAACAATAAAAGTAGCCTTCCTTACACACAGGTACATTAGCAAAACTGACCTCCGCATCATCCAGGATCTGTTTCGGTTCCATATTATTTCCATCCTGTCTATCAATGTCAACGACGACGTGTCTTGTTGTGTCGTGAAGCCGTGAAGGCATACTTTGTTGCTTGCCCGTAGAGCTTGAAAATGTGGTAATTAATCAACACTCGTGGCTAGGAAACATTTAAAAGATACTATGATAGTTCCAAAGTCATCTTTGTGGATTTTCATGGCGCTTCCCATACTTTCAAAACCCCTTCACGACCGCAAGCAATATTGCGTCACCGTATACCGTGTCCCACCAGTGGGACACGCCAGCTTAAATAGCGTTTCAAGGGTGATTGCTTTCTCTCTTTTCTCGTCACATTGTAGCCAGTAACGCTGTAGGAACATTACCACAGTTTGAGCTCCCAACGCCCTCTCCTTTTAAAAGAACAATGCCTCAGAATCGCAACACGGTCAACAAAGTTGTAACGTTTTGAGAAGAGTAGACAAGTTTCAAACGATATATGTATCTCTTCATTTGAACAGAAAAAATAGCGATAGAACTAGAAAGAAATTATTGGTTCCTTCTGAAATGACATCACAGGCGCTTCGTCTTTCACCTCAACTAAACAGTATTTCTGAAAAGGTTAAAATCCGTTGTTCTGTTTGACATACCGGCGGACCACGAGGTTTGCATTCAAGTCTAAGGTAGATCAATGCTTTGATCATATGTAGGTTTGTAAGTTCTTTCTTGCCGCGGAGAAATCGATTTTTGAAAAGTGTTTCACCGGTGGGACACGTGGTCGTAAATGGGTTAAGTTCATTTATACACCTTAGTAATACTTAATACCAAAGACAGTGATCACGATAATCGCGAATTTCGAGATTATCTGCAAGATCGATTGCTTGGCCCCACTCAGAGCTGGGAAGATGAAGAAATTGGGGGAAACGCTCCAGAAGTATTGTTTTCGTTTTCGATTTAGTCTGACGCATGAAACAGGCGGCTGACCGTGCGGGGTTGGCTGCCTCATTGAAGAATGGAGTTTCGATTCGGGCAGGGTGATCTACCGTCGCAGCTCCGCCCAATCATCAGACTTAAATTGTTGCACGAACTCTACATTAAAGACATTACTTTCACTACTCCACCTTACTTTCACAGGAACTATCTGCTGTGACAAAGAAATTTTTCGCGGATCCGAGCTTTAAAATTCTCTAACGTCTGTTTCTCCGTTCTGTCCTTAGGACCCCAACTGGTACTGTGTTGCATCAAATATTTCTCCCTTTTTGATTAGCCCCATTTGTTACCGGTGACAACCACAGTGAACATGTTGATCCAACCGGACAACTAGTCCAGGCCAAGAAATTATACCACAGAAATGAGGCATTATAGTGCGTTTTTTGCCGTTTCTTCGTGATTATAGTAACGTTTTGTAACTAACGCACTGTTTTAAGTCGCGCGATCGGGAATGAGAATCATCGTGAACACTGCCTTTAGGCGTGTAGTCGTTTTCGTCTTCGTGAAATGACAACCTTTTCTTAGATTAGAAAGAATAGAATGGGTTGCGATCTGAACAGTATATAATAATGATAGAACAATTTCGTTTGAAATGTTTAGTCAGATGTTCAACATCTTGTTTCATTCTGAATTTGCTTTTTCGCGTGTTCATACCTTCTCTCTACTCATTCAATTCTACATATTTTATCTCTCTCATGCATTTCTATATACTTCGTTTCTATACTACCTTTGTATTTTTTTTTCAGGGCGGCGTTTTCTGGTAGTAAATCAATGCTGCGAAACTCTACAGGGTGCTTTCTAAACATGGTGACAAAACTTTCTAACCTACATATATGCGTTGCTGATCACCATATACAGTCTATTTATTTCAACAAACCCCTCTCTCCAACTGCACAAAGTTACGAAGCGCAAAACGGTTTCCAAAACAAATAGTGAGCAAAAGCCTGAAGAGTCCCCGATGTGTCACAGTAGAGCTCGTCTTTCAGTCGGCTTCGATAATTGTTGGTCGTTCCCCCATATGACCGTGAAAAACTATTACATAGGGGTAGTTCAAAAGCAAAGGGGGTCTGCTTCAAAACTTGTCACAGCTAAAGTACCTGGACCCTCTACTGAAAGAACGCGAGGGCAAATTGCTAAAATCCCATTTTGGGCCATATCAATGTTCAAGATAGCTGAATTCGTGCCACTTTTCCGTTTCCCTGACGGCATACAGGCGTCAAACTTGGACCATAAGTGCCCCTGAAGGTTTTCTATCGATCTGTTAACATATAATCAAATTTTCTCAAAAATCGATAAATTATCGATATTCTTGAAAATCAATGAGTAGTGCAAAATTTGATGGAGAATCTTCAAGCGCACTTGACCACAAAGTAAGTCGCCCGAATGTGTTCAGGGCATTCAAAAAATAACGAAAATGTGGGTGCGCTGAAATTGACAGGGCCCAAGTAAGCGAATTCAGCAACTTGTCCTCACGTTCTTTTAGTAGAGAGTCCCAAGACACCAGCTATGATACGTTTTCTAGAAGACACTTTCTGCTTCAGAATGACCCCCTTGGAGCAGTCTCCTTGGTCCGCATGCGGGAATTAGGAAAGATCATCGGAAATGACTACGAGTTGATTTATTTCGTATAAATTCAAGTCTCCTAAGACGTTTGCCCACCATTGATTTTGAAAACGATTTCACGCCACATAATTTTGTACCTTTGAAGAGAGAGGTTTGGAGAAAAGACCGGACCACAGAAGCTGATTAGGCACGCTCATATGTCGACGGGATGAAATTTGCAGCCTTGCCAACACGGGATTGGGCCTTTCTGACGCGAAAAGTGACCCCTTGACCTGCTCCTTCTCGGCTAATACGGAGTGGCGAGATGTTCTCCACAAAAACCTGTACTTGAAAACGTCGCGCAGTCCCTTCCAGGAAGGTTCACTAAAAATTTTCTTCAATGGGATAGTAGCGGTTTTAGGGGTCCAAATCCCACTGAACGAATTTAGGTATCCCAGTGGCTCGTTCTCGGTTCAACCAAGAGCTAGTAGTCTCAAACTCGGGCTCTGAATAGTACTAGTGGAAAGCTTCAAAATCATCTCCACATAGACAGGATCCACGACAGGATCTACGAGAAAAGTTTATTTCCTTACTTTACTAATAGAAGTCCGAAGAAAAAACCCGAGAAAAAAATTTTGGTATCAAACAAGTAGGTACCAAAATGTTGCAAATGTTTCAAAAATCTTTTCTGTGTACGTAGGAAAACGATACTTTTTTTGACCTTCACCACCTCGGGACTCTGATCACCTGAGAAAAAAACTTTTTGGCGCCAAAAAAAAGTAGGTCCCAAAATGTTGCAAATGTTCCAAAAATTACCTTTGTATGGGTGGGAAAACGACTTTCTACCACCGTGACCACGTCCAGACTTGGTACATTTTTTGGATCCTGGTAGGGTGAAGCATCTCCACACAACACTTTGGGAATGAGATTTTGCGAGCAGCCAGATAGTAGGATACAAAACGATTTTATCACAAGCTCCATTCTTAGCTGGTCGCTACGACTTGAAGTCAAAGCGATCAACAATACTGCCGCGATCTGAAATCGCTGGACGAAGCAATTTGGAATAACTCCGATCAGCGATTTCAAATAATCCAGTGGGGACGCAAATCCGGGATCGCTCGTGGGGACGCAAATCCGCGTGAAATATGACGGAGATTGGCGGAAAATGCCGCGAGAGTGAATGTGGAGTCTGCAATTTGGCGCCGAATGCCCTAAGTCTCAACAAAAGATTACGGCCTAGTCGCTTCGACTAGACGAATCGCTTCCATCATGGAAGCGACGCGACTAGTCGAAGCGCCCTAACAAAATCAAGCAGTTCGCTTCGACCAGCCATGAAATACCTCAGTCGCTCGGCGATCCCGACTGAAACTGCAAACTGTCTCAACCCGTCGCGACTCAATGCAAGATCTGTTGACACGACGGGTTTTGTAACTGTTGGCAGTGCCGCGACTAGTCGAAGCGACCAGCAATGGGCTTTAATCGCACATTCGCACCTTTTTATCACACCCACATTGTTTTCTAGCAGCGATGTGAAATAGAGTTCGCGCAATAATTTTAGTCTGATGAATGGACGGAGCTGCGACGGTAGATCATCCCGCGCCAATCGAAGCCCCATTCTCCAGTGAGGCAGCCAACCCCGCACGGCCAGCCGCCTGGTACATGCGTCAGACTAAATTGAAAACGGAGACCATACGTAACTTTCACGAAGAGTCACCACACCAAGTCATTTTGTAAACAAATTTCAAGGGGTTTTTGAAGGTAAGCACATTTTACGTGTAGACAGTTTACAAGCGCGGCTTTTTTTGAAAGAAAGCCGTTCGTTATGTGTACTCACTGTAGAAACACATTGACTTCAGAAACATTGGAAAAACTCTTGTCTGGGGATGCGTGATTTCTCCTCTTTGCAATTCTTATTGTTGCTATTTATCCATGTTGCATCACTTCAGTATTTAAACAATCACATGGAAAATCCATGGTTATTTACACTTAAAGCCACAGTCCAAGCTCAGAATCGATTTTTCGTTTTTCAGCCCATCTTGGAAGAAATTTCACTCTGATCGCAATTGTGTCTCCAGAATCGCTCAAAACTCGCTACGAACTGAGTTACGGCTCCTCAAAAAATTTGAATTTGAACTGGTAGAAGTTCGCGGACGAGTTGTCTTAAGCCTGTATTTTCTCGTTATTCGCAGCCATCATTCTGAATCAGGTCACAATATGAAGCCAGACCGAAAACAAAAGGAAGAACATAGATATGAACAAAATCATTCACGCGTCTCTTCCCTATTGAGATCGAAAACCTGCCACTGGGCGTTGCCCCATTTTTTCTTTCGAGGGCACGTGGTCGACTTTTTCCTGGCTTTTTCTCGCCTATTCGAGCAAACAGATTATGCGCTTGGCAGGGTTGCTATAGACAGAAAATTATCAAAAATTACCCTGAGGTTGGACTGTGCCTCTAACAACAAATTTCTGATTGAGAATTTTTATTCGTATTTTCACATTTCGGGTTCCCAAAATGAAAGAAATACAAAATTGGAATAAAGTCAAATCCAAGCTTGAAATTCTAAAAAGGAACATGGGAGACAGAACATTCTTGAGCGGAGCAGATAACGATTTTTACTCCACAAAACCCTATTCTGCGCCCCCCTACCTGCGAGATCTGCCAAATTGCGTCCCCCCTGCTCCCACACTGGGATCATCCCAGTGTAGGCTTGACCCTGGTCGTAAATTCTAGTCTGACACGTGAACGGTATGCTACCATTTGCGGCGACCCATGCGATGTTCCCGACACCATCGGTTAGCGGATTTTTTCATCGTGACTGAAGATTGGTGCAGCAGCCCTCTCCGTCCCCTATACCAGTGGTGGTGTTTATGAAACTCCGGGAGACTCCCGGGGAGGTCAAGAGTCCACCCAACGTACCCGCCGGGTTCCCTGCCACCTAGAGGGTGGATGCACAGGGTTGTGGCCGCTTGCTTCGTCGATCTCACGTTGCGAGAAAAGCAGTAACAGGCATTTTTTTCGGAGGAACAGGATCTGTCCACGAGACGTTGGCTTCACTACTATGTACTTATAAGAGGCATAAAATTCAACGAAAATCATATTTGGCCTGAACCTTGCTGAGATATCACGAATACTTGTTATGCATGTACCCCTGCCCCACCATTTTATGGTGGCCTGAAAATCTTTGTAGTTTCTGAGAAATCTCAGCAGCCGACGCGTTATCTAGCTATTGAAACGATTATGGAGCTAACTTCGAAGGCACAGTCCAAGCTCAGGGACAAAATCTGAGATTTCCAAATAGTTGTGGAGTACACCCATCCCAAATAACACCTGCCAAATTCGAGCTCTCAATTCCTCCGAATAAACGAGTAATTGGAGGAAACCACCCTGGGGCGCCGACATCGGGGAGCCACTTTGGCACGCTATTTTTACGACAGTTTCAAGATGAGCTATGGTTTTTGATCAAATACCTCGTTCTTCTTTCAAATCTCAGCCTCTCTCTTTATTCAAGTCGACTCGCATAAATCGGTTGCAAATGACGGAAGTTATAAGTTTCTGACAACTCATCCACCATGCTTCCGTAGCTCAATTTTCGAGGAGCCATAACTCCGTTCCCAGGGGGTCTTCCACGATTCCAGAGACATCATTGTAATCACCGTGAGACCGTTTTCAAGACAGGCAGAAAAACAGAAAGACGATTTTGAGGTTGGAGTGTGCCCTTAAAGGCAGAGTCCAACCTCGAAGTCGTTTTTCTGCTTTTTCGCCTATCTTTAAAACGGTCCAACGGTGATTCTAATGGTGTCTCTGGAATCGTGCAAGACCCCCTGGGAACGGAGTTATGGCACCCCAAAAATTGAGCTACGGAAGCATGATGGACGAGTTGTCCGGGGCTTCTAACTTCCTTCATTTGCCCCCTGATGTATGCGAGCTGACCTGAAAAAGGAGAGAGGCTGAGAATGAAAGGAATCACGGGGATACTGCTCAGAAACCGTCGCTCATCCTGCCACTGTTGAGCTCGAGAGATCGTAAAAGTGGCGCGACAAAATGGCCTCCTAGTGTGGGCGCCCCAGGGTGGCTTCCCCCTATATCTCGCTCATTCGGAGGAATCGAGAGCTCGCAGTTGGCAGGTGTTATATGTGGTGAGTCTACTTCACAATCATGTGAAAATTTCAGATTTCGCCCCTGAGCTTGGATTGTGCTTTTGAAGGCAGCGTCCGCGCAGGAAACTGCATATGGTTTTTTCTTCTCAAGTGTTTACACCAAGTGGGGACAGTTGGCAGATCTTGAGACATCAATGCTGCGAATTTATAATGCTATAGTCTCTTGAAAACTGCTCCGTGGATTGAAAAGGCGTTTTGCCGGTCGACAATCTAGCACGAGGAGCATGATCCGACGGGCCGCGGAAATCCGAAATTTTATATTCCTTATTACGAGAGATCCTTGTGCTCAAAAGTGTGTATTGGGAGCAACTTGTTTTTTGAGAAATAGAAATATTGGCAATGGAAAGGCCAAAAGAAATAATCAACCTAAGAAGTTGGTAGTTGAGGGGACTAAACCATTTCAGACGTCCAGTTTTCCGACATTTGTGTATTACACAAGACACACCGGACAGACGCGAAAAAGGAAACCGAATGCTTCGGGATTTTCCAACGAGTTTTCTCCGAACTTCGAGTGTTTTAAGTGGCTTCTTGGCGCTAAATGTATCACAGCCTGCTAGGCCTACCTGCGCAAAGTAGTAGAAAAAATACCGCGATTGTCAGCCCTTAAATGCAACTTGAAGCTTTCAAAGACGGAGTGGAGGCCTCTATGAAGTGGAGGATACCGTTGCGAACGGAGGCCTCTATGGAGCCATACCTATCTCCATTGTTGCTTACTGGGCAGACACACAAACACATAATTACTAGAACGTGATTTCCATCGATACCCTCATGGTGAGCAGCGTAGACCGCCTCTGATGAAGCTTTAGTTCAGATGAATTCTATCCCTATTACCTGAATAGAGTCCTTGTGGCAGCAAAACCAGTTTCTTCTTTCAGTTCACGAAGTCCTGCTTCCATCGAACTTTCACCTGCCTCTTGTATTCCTGAACTTACAAAAAACAGGTTTCTTCAGTTTACTAAAGAAAAATTGACCGAAGCGCGTGACTGGAAAGAACACGTAGTTTTCTCTTCCTCTCTTGCGGTTGGGATACACTATGACTATCACCCGCTGTATGCTAATCGATTAGGCGGGATCACTCTAGCACAGTCCGACCAAAAGAGGGATTCCCCATCTCAGGGAGCAATGTATTACATGCGCACCGGCCGGGACGACCATGAGCACGGGCCAGGCGGGCGCAGTCCGGACGCATTGGGGGTATGTATTGTATGCGTATCGACCAAGCTGGCGACAGCCGATCGGCCGACTATGGAGGGGCCTTAGCGGTGAGTCTGTCCAGAAGAGATTGTTCATCCACGCAGACGGCAAGCGTGCCGGTTAAACGGCTGTCACGCCGACATTTCTGTAGACAAGTTTTCTCTCCCCTGCTGACAGCCGACTGATTGTATTATCGTCTGGTGTTCCATCAGTCAGGATTACATCGAGCGATTCTGCTTTTCTACTCTTATACCAATTATTTGCGACCTTTGGGCTCCATCGAGTGAAAACTGAACCCACTTTCGAGGAAAATTTTTTGCCGTAATTTGTTCGATATGACAAGAGACCGGTCCGCCAAGACTACCCAAACAGCCATGTTAATCTGGGGTGGCATGCACACAAGTTTGAAATGGGATCAGGCTAGCATATCAGTCGACATCATCACAAAAGCACTGGTCTTAACCAATTATGGTGGTTTTTAACGACTGTACGCATGGCCTTGCCGCTACAAGCGACGCTATGCAATGTTTACCATAGGTATCAAACGAAAATCAATATGCCTGAAATGCAATTTTTTTGCCATTTTTTTCTCTCCGAGTTCCTCATTCTCGACGGAGATTCCTTCTTGTTACAGGTCTTGAAACATTATTGTAAAAATGTCAAGAGAAAATCAATACAAAAGCTTCTGAACTCACACTTCGCAGATCACGATATTATCTTTGATTGAAAAAAGGGGATATAAATTCCACATATTTGGGCCGAACATTTGAAATAGTCTTTCTATCTGTGTATAAATGAAATATTTACACTTCTGTAAATCGATTATCAGCAATATTGGACTGAGAGGGAATGATAATTCAGACAGCTGTTTGCAGCTGTGGGAATTATTATCTGAAAAACGATTTCACAGCGTGTGTGTGTGTGTGTGTGTGTGTGTGTGTGTGTGTGTGTGTGTGTGTGTGTGTGTGTGTGTGTGTGTGTGTGTGTGTGTGTGTGTGTGTGTGTGTGTGTGTGTGTGTGTGTGTGTGTGTGTGTGTGTGTGTGTGTGTGTGTGTGTGTGTGTGTGTGTGTGTGCGTGTGTGTGTGTGTGTGTGTGTGTGTGTGTGTGTGTGTGTGTGTGTGTGTGTGTGTGTGTGTGTGTGTGTGTGTGTGTGTGTGTGTATGTGTGTGTGTGTGTGTGTGTGTGTGTGTGTGTGTGTGTGTGTGTGTGTGTGTGTGTGTGTGTGTGTGTGTGTGTGTGTGTGTGTGTGTGTGTGTGTGTGTGTGTGTGTGTGTGTGTGTGTGTGTGTGTGTGTGTGTGTGCGTGTGTGTGTGTGTGTGTGTGTGTGTGTGTGTGTGTGTGTGTGTGTGTGTGTGTGTGTGTGTGTGTGTGTGTGTGTGTGTGTGTGTGTGTGTGTGTGTGTGTGTGTGTGTGTGTGTGTGTGTGTGTGTGTGTGTGTGTGTGTGTGTGTGTGTGTGTGTGTGTGTGTGTGTGTGTGTGTGTGTGTATGTGTGTATGTGTGTGTAAAAGTATGTGTGTATGTATGTGCGTGCGTGTGTGTATGTGTATGTGTATGTGTGTGTATGTGCGTGCGTGTGTGTGTGTGTGTGTGTGTGTGTGTGTGTGTGTGTGTGTGTGTGTGTGTGTGTGTGTGTGTGTGTGTGTGTGTGTGTGTGTGTGTGTGTGTATGCTCCCCATTGCGCGTCAGCGCAAACTCTGTGTTTATAATTTACTGTGTATGTTATAACATATGCGCACAACTCTTCGCCAACACCCACAGGGTACTGCAGGAGGTGCCGTCCGGCCAGTTTTGATTCCCCCCCCCCCGACCCCTCTACGATGCCCATTTCGCTCAGATCCCCCCCCAGGAGCGTGAATGGGTCAATTTTCGACCATCCCCCCCACCTAGAGCTGATGTTTGCAAACGTTTTAATCGGCGGGTTTGCCCCTTATGTTTCAATGCAGAGAGTTTACTCTTGTCGTGTTCAGATGATAAGAATAAAAGCTCACTTTCACCGTCTAAGATGAACGCTGAATGGCGCTACAGGCGTTAATGTCAAAAAACATGGGAGTTCTCGAAAAAGTATGTTGTTTGAAAGGTTACAAGTTAAGTAGTAAATGAGTTTTCTGAATAGAATCCTGGCTTTAAGATACTAGACTTTACACCCTACCGTTTGAAAATTCCGCACTCCTGGAGAGTGCCTTTTAAGAAAACTTATCTGGTGCGGGTTCTTCTCTGAAATTCACTGTGGGCTCACAGCTGAGCCCACACCTAAGTACTGAGAAAACGCGAATATTGACGCAGAACCCCCACCAGGGGCGGCATGCATGAACGCAGCGAACGATGTCAGGGAGCCGCTCCGCGTGCCATCCGCGCAGCGTCGAGCAGCGGGGCGGCCCCGAAAATCAGGCACATCAATGCACGCCACGAAATTCGGGGCCGCCCCGTTGCTCGACGCTGCGCGCATGGCACGCGGAGCGGCTCCCTGACACCGTTCGCTGTGTTCATGCATGCCGCCCCAGGAGAATTTTCTCGAAAGGCTTTCTCCACGGGTGCGGCAGGTTTTTGAACGGTTGGGTACTGTCGGTCTCTGGGCCGAATTCCGGTCCGCACTTGCGGACTACGGCTTTTGCATCATGCGACACGTGTTAATCGTGCAGGGACCGCTTGGTCCCGGCACAATCTACCCTTCTCCCGGCACGATTATCACGTGTCGCACGATGCGGCAGCCGTAGTCCGCAACTGCGGACCGGAATTTGGTCAGGCAATCGCGGGGGCCTGTGGCCGGTTGAGAGGAGTTGAACAGGTAGCGTGCTCCGACTCGAAACGAAAAAAGGGGCAGGCAAGGCACGAAAACTCCCCCATTCATGCCGAAAACTCCGCTTGTCAACCTCCCAGCGACCCTACACTGCCTCGTCACAGTTGACCCGTTCCCAGCGAAAGCTCTGCCTTATCACCCCCCACCTAACACTCAGTGTGACGTCACACCCACATGTTTACACCGAAATCCCGCCTAATCACCTCCCACCAACTACCATCTACCGCTCCTGCAGTCGCGGGCGTCCGTGACAGTCTGAGAGGGAGCAGGGGCGGCATGCACGTACGCGGTGGGTTACGTTGGGGTTAGGCAGGGTTTGAAGCGTCGGCGCGTTTGATGACAGCGGCGCGAGGGCTAAAAGGGGTTAGGCTAGCACTGAAAAATCATTCCATCGCAAACCCTACCTAGGAGGGTGGGGCAGCCGAAACCCCGTTGAGACCCCAACAATTGATTATCTCCAGCACTCGCACAGCAATCATGAAACGCGCCGACGCCCCAAACCCTGCCTAACCCCAACCTAACCCGCCGCGTACGTGCATGCCGCCCCAGCAGAATCGGCGTTTCAACCCGACACCGACGCCCTCCAGGGCGTCGAAATCCCGAGAAGTGTCAACCGAGATAAGCACAAACACGTCACATTCCAGTGCAGCGTATACAATGTGGGCTACCATTTCCGCGCTCTGCACGAAAGAGCATTAGAGAAAAACAGTGCGGACACTGCAGCAAGCTGCCACGAAAACTCCGCCAGATATGAGACATCACCGCGAAAACTACTGCAGTTATGAGTCATGTAGAAACCTCCGCCGATCAGCCAGATCATATCAATTTCATTGGAAAAGGGGCGTTTCAAACGGCCACCGACCCCCGCGATTGCCTGAGTACCCGAACACCGGAGGTCCAATCTGAAAAGAGGTGTACTTTTAAAAGAGGTGTATGTACTTCAAATAGAGGGTGTACCTCTAATACTGAGACCTCTATTTCATATGTACTTCTAATAGAGGTGTGCTTCGAATAGGGGGTGTATTTCTAATACTCAGCCTTCCCTTTTGGTTGTAGTTCTATTAGAGGTGTACGTCAAATAGAGGTGTACTCCTATTACAGGAAATACGGTATCCTACTCTCGTGACTTCTAGTTTTCAAAATTGTCGACTTCCGGCGAGGCCACACCTAAGAAAGGTGTGAGCCCGTAAACTGTAGCGGTGTTCTGCCTGAATCCTAGACAGTTGAAGTGAATACACACAGTGAATAGACCACGCTCGTCTCCAATATCCTACTCTAGTTAATCGCACTTTGCAAAAAACTTAGCAGTTAGTAGGCAAACTGATCTGAACACATAGGATTCATGTGTCTCGACTACCATTTGGGGAAGACCTTTACTATGATTCCACACCCTGAACTTCCTAATTGAACTCCTAACTCGTAACTCAGTTCATACGGCACTTCAGGTAATTCGCAATGCATATTTGAAGTAAATATGTAAAGCTGCTCCTGACGGTTTTTACTCATACACGGGATGGTCCAGTCAGTCTTCCTCCGAATAATATACCCCCCCCCCCACCCCTTCCACCCTCCGGAGCCCGCCCTGTGGGGTCCCACATCCACGCCGAACCCTGAACACACAATAAGGACCGCAACGTTTCCGGGTCCATGCCGACTGTACACATGACTCCCAAACACATCCGGGCGCAGTGGGTGTATTTTCCTGGGCAGGGGAATGATCAATATCGATCGGTCAGGCTGCGGACGGACGCAGACGGACTCGTCAGCGTTTTTTTTGCTGTACACGTCTGCCACGTTTTCGGCGCTTTTAGTATCGAGAGACTGGGACTCATCATACAATCGGCCAACTCAAGTAAAGGAACAAGTGATTCCCCGTTAGTTGATGATCAGACCGACCTCCGGGAAATTCCAGCGTCCAACTTCTTGAAGGGATTCTGTACTGCTTGATGAAGACGAAGTATGACTCATCACTGTTCTTCAAACGTGCGATTACATGAACACCGTTGGTGCCGCCAGGATTTTTCGGCGTAATCGTGTTCATCACTTCCCATACCTGAATAATGTCGAAACTGAGAAACGTCGCCCACTTGTATCAAGTCAGGATCTCAAATGGTACGGATAGATTCAAACCACTCACACCGGGTGCACCGGACCGTGTCAGAAAATGAACTATGCTCAGATTCGCGAACCTTCCATGATATCCTGTTTCCTCTCGAACAATCCGAAATGGGCTATCAGCACTGTAAGTCTGCAAGCAATATCCGTTTTGGAACTACATACATGATCTTTCCTAAACAAGAAAAAACAATCCATATCAATCTTCTGATACTCTACGATTGAGGACATTTCTAACACGGAGCTTCCTAAACAGGCAGCAGCGACCGTTTATCCATATGTGTTTCATCACGTTTGTTGCCAGTGGACAGGTCAAGGCGTGTTCGGCAGCGAGTGCAGCTCTTTTTCTTTGCCCAAACCATGAAGCACTCTGCAGAGTAGCACCAAGGCGAGTCTAGCTGCGGCAGGAAAATGATGGAGAATGGGGGGGGGTGGTGCGGGGGGGGGCCCAACAGCGAACCAGGTCATCGTAGGGACGCGGATACTTCGCACTGTTTTTGCCGCTGCGACAGCAGTGTCTTTCTAGTCGACGCCGTTAGCAAGTGGCGGAGGAAAATGGGCTCAACCATTCCCATACCCGGCATGGGATGCTGCCGTCGATCGAAATTTCTCCATAAGTTCGATCTTCTGAAGACCTTTTGTTGTTTTATTCCAACATTGGTTTTTAGGTGTTCAGTTTTAGTAGCTTTTTGTCCCAACGGGTGACAGTTGCGATTTCTGCGACTACCACAAACCGTCTGCTAATTTCGCTGCCTCGAAATTCTATATTTCAAATCTATATTTCAAGGCATAATCACTTTACTAAACGAATATTTCAAGTTCACTTTACAGCTTTCCGAGCGTATTACTTTTAGGATAGATTTTAGACAGTTTTAGGTATTATTTTTCAGGCATTTCCTGAACTCTCGAAGCATATCAAAGCAAAAAAAGTTACTCAGAGCGAAATGTGATGTTGAATGAATGAGCGCGATTATATTGGGAAAAAGGCGACGCTAGCGACATCGGCGCTGCAATTCCGCCAAGTCTTCGCTCCCAAAGCCGCGTCAGGCTTAGAGCACGGCTCAGACCTCTCGCTCGGCGGTGTGCTGCCGGTCGGCGCAACTCTGCACAACCGTTAATTGAAGACTTTCCGGCAACTAAACTGCAGTTAGCCCAACGCGTGCTGAATACGCACAGTTGGGACCAGGGGTGTGCGGAAATTCCTGTTTTCTGATTTCTGTTTTCTAGCCGTTTTGGCCTTTCTGATTTCTGTTTTCTGAAAAATCTGCAAAAAAACAGAAAAAAAATCAGAAAAAATTAACGAAATCCGGATCTGTGAAACAGCGCAGCTTATCTAGTCCTTTACGAGGTACTACTTGTGATCAATGGTGTGATTGGTGCTAAAGGGAGGGTTTGCCATAAGAAACAGCTGTTATGGTATCCTCATGAGAAGGTAGACATGATCATCACAAAAGTGAAAATAGGTGAAAACGCTCAGGAACAAAATATTGCTGATTGTCACCTTACCCACAATTAACTAAATTTCTACGTATGTTTGTTCTGCCGTCTTCCGCCTTGCTGTTACACCCTATTCATACATTTGCGAGGCAGAAAATTTCGCGGATTATCACTAGAAAAATGAGAAATCAGATGCTCGGTAACGGTATCAAACATCTGATTTCTCATTTTTCTACTGATATTGCGCGGCATTTGCCGCTTCCGGAAAAGCATGATTAGGTTGCTAAACGAAAAAACCAGCACTTATATGAATCGTGTTAGTTGGGGCGTGCGAAAACCCACCAATTAGCTGTTCTAAGCTGTTTTTGTGCGTTTCTCCTGCAAATTTTCACTTTTCTCACTTTTGTGATGGTGAAACCTTCTGTCTCATGAAGAGAACTCAGCAAATGATTTTATCGCGAACCCTGCTCACCTACTCAGTACTTCGGCATAATAGGGGTTGCATCCCAGGGTAAAGATCGAGTGCAAACCTTCGCTGTCAGCAGCTGCTGCTGCTGACTGTGGTATATGATTCCAACACTTGCTGGGGTTGAACCCCTCGATATCAATAGCAACTGCTGCTGTTAGCTGTCAGCTGCAGCTGCTGACAACGAGGGATGCAACCCCTACTGTGCTGACGTACTGGCGTTCTCTGAGAAACTCATCCAACCAATAGACAATAAACAGCCAAGAAATCCCTGCTTTCTGCGTGATAGCCGGAAAATGATCGGGAAGCAGCTGGTTGCCGCGTAATAGCCTAGAAATAACCGCCAAAAAATGTTCGCCGCGAATTGGACGCCAAATAATGCTCTCCGAGGGATGTACAGTTCAACTCCGCATTGCTATTCAGTCCGCAAAGTGCGCGTTGATTCCGAAAGCATGCTGCGGGGCGGTTGCAAATATCTCAGACAGTGATGGCGGATCACCTGAGCACCAAAGGCAAAAACCGCCCGGGTGACCTTACATCCATGTCTGAGGATACTCGCAACCGCGCAGCAGCACGCTTCCGCGATCAGCGTGCACTTTGCGGACTGAACGGCAATATGAAGTTGAACTGTACACGACGCATTCCTGGTTCACGATTTGGATGTCAACACCGCTGTCGGTTCAACTACCCAAGTTGGCGGTACTAGGACCCCGCCTAGCACCAGGAGGCCCGCCGAGCTGCAGGAGGCCAAGACGGCTGCTCGGCGAGCCGGGAAACGCCGCGTCGCGTGATGGTGTGCCTGTCACGTCTTGGTTATTTCTCCGTTATTGCTCGGCTACTTCTAGGATATTTCGTGAACAACATGATCTTGGTCGCCTTATAATCCAGAGACAATCAAGAAATATTTGAGAAATAGCACATCAAGAACCGCTGTGGAACCTAGTGGGCTATTTCTCGGCTAAAACTCTCAAAGAGACCTGTCATTGATGTGCCATCGCTACTATCAATGTCTTATTAGTTAATTGTCCAGTCTCGTAGATATTTAATTACAGGTGTAGCAAAGTTGTTCAGAATTACACTCTCCTTCCTCTTGAAAAAAGTTAAAATGCAATGAGTATTTTTTCTGAAAAATTTCTCTTTTCTGATTTCTGTTTTCTGTTTTCTGGCCGTTTTGGCTTTTCTGTTTTCTGTTTTGACAAACTCGGTTTTCTGTTTTCTGTTTTCTGAAATTTTTTGAAAAATTTCCGCACGCCCCTAGTTGGGACGTGGAAAGATGATGAAACTGGTAAAACACATCCGAACACGTATGGATAAACGGTCGCTGCTGCCTGTATATGTATAGGTTTCCTGTTCTAACACCATGTGAGCAAGGAAACTCGGCACGTTCAGAACGGGGAACAATTTTGAAACGGCAATCAACTCTAGCGTTCTTATGGAGCCAGTGCTCACGATAATCTTCAATTTTGAGATTAATAGCTTAACCAAATGTTTGGCCCCCGGGTAGAACTTAAATAATAACGGAGAAGTGTAGAAAAACGCACCCAATGGACGCGAAATCCCTCACTCTCACCCCGCCTCTTTACTCTCACAGGAACTGTTCGTTGTGACAATGAAATCTTTTGTGGACCCGTCCTTTGCACTTATCTGCTTTTTGTTGCTCCGTTTTTGCTTCGGATCCTAACTAAGACTGTTTTGCATAAAATTCTTCTCAATTTCGATTGACACCATTTCTCACCGGTCACAACCACCGTGAACATGTGCATCCAAACGAACAACTATTCTAGACCAGAGAATAATGATTCTCAAGTTTTGGAGAAAAACTCGTTCAGAGATCCAGGAGCATTCAACCCCCTTTTTTTTCTCGCCTGTATTCGTGTGACTTTGTGATAAACAACGTCGTAGATTTGAACGTCTGAATTCATCAAAGGCAGTGTTCACGATGAGAGTCGTTTCTCTGTTTTTCCGCCTATCTTGAGAACGGACCCATGCTGGTTTCAATGATGTCCCTGGAATCGTACAAGACCCCCTGAAAACGGAGTTATGGCCCCTCAAAACTCAGCTAGGGAAGCATTGTGGACGAGTTGTCCGAGGCTTGTAACTCTCGTTTTTCGCAGCCGTTGTGTGCGAGCTGACCTGAGTAAAGAGAGACGTTGAGAATGAAGGGAAGAACGGGGGGTTTGATCGGAAACCAGAGCTCATTAAACCACGAATTCAGGGGAACTGTTATAGGATGTGGGCGGAGTGGCCCAATGGGTTGACTGGCCCACGAGATTTTCAGCCACTTACCGGCCGTTTTTCGTCGCACTTTCGTTCTCGATCTTCTTAGAGGGACCTAAAGCTTACATTTTAGCCAAAAAAACGCGCAACTTTTTCTTCGTGAGCACTGCCTTTGAAGAGTGTTCACGATAAAAAACCGCATTTTAGTTTTCGATGTTTTTGGGTAGGTAAGCCCAATAAGAAGAGTCTAATAGGGAAAAGTCCGCACAGAACACTGAAATTACGGAGAAAATCTGTCTCAAGGAATCTCTTAAAAAATCAATTATGCCTGTTTGTGTGTTTCGGGAGACTGTGGACAACGCATCGAGCCTGACGTCGGGGAAATAGCATCGCACTTCAAAATTCATAGGTAAGTTTCTTTTCTTTCCGTTTCCTTTACCAAATATTTTTTAAGAATATGAAGGTCAATGTTAGATGTTAGAACCATTCGCGATGAAGAATATTCGAAAATTCGGTGCCTGTTCCTGCGATAAAACGAACGCAGGACAACTGTTATAGGATATGGGTGGGGTGGCCCGATGGGTTGGCTGGCATACGAAATTTTCACCCACTTCCCGACCGTTTTTCGACGCTCTTCCATTCTAAATCTTCTCAGTGGGACCCAAAGCTTACGTTTTAGCCAAAAACGGGCAACTTTTTTACCGTGAACACTGCCTTTAAGTCCCCTTAACTTCTTAGTTTGTTTAATACCTTTCGCCTTTTTGTTGTTCGGAAATTCTCGAAAAACAAGGAGCTATCAACGCATGCGTTAGAGTGCGAAGATATCTAACATCGGCACGGATCGTGAAGAGACTTCGCGTTCACTGTTGAAGGTTGGCGCAAACTTGGTGCACCTATGTTATAGCATATGGCACCGAGTTTGTGCCAATCTTCAACATTGAACGCGAAGTCTCTTCACGATCCATGCAGAAGGTAAAAATGAAGAATATAAAATTTTCAATTCCTTCTGCCCCTCACAGCCTGTCGCAGCGCTACTGTTCCTCGTACTAGATGATCATCGACCGGGAAACGCCTGTTTAGACCACTGAGAATTTTTCTCTTGACTATGCCATTATGAATACGCAAAATTGAGACCTCAAATTTTGCCAACTATCTTTACTTGATTAAAGGACTGTATTGAGAAGAAAAGCCCAAATGTGGTTTACTGCGCGGATCCTACCTTTATAGAGGCTTCAAAGACCAGCCATAGTACGCTTCCAAACAGACAAACTTTGGTCTATAATGATCGTTCCGGAACAAGTTTCGAAGACTAATCAATTCCAGACGCCGTTTGCGCAGCGAAATTGTCTTTGATTTTGGAGCTCTCCTGCCGAAATGTCGTACGCTCATGCCGTGGCAGTGTGGAGGAAAGAAGATCACCTCTATGCAAACCGTCACCACCCCCTCCACGAAGAGGGTTTTTGTCATGGGAGAGGTGCTGGCCGGCCACGTCTCTCCTTCGGAATCTTCTGCTAAGGGCCGGCGTGGAAAGGAATCCTGGACCCGCTCAGAAGAAGAAGTACCTATGTGCCACATGCGACAGAAATGTCACTTGGAATGGGACCAGCGTCCAATGCTTTGGATGCCAAAGGTGGGTGCACTTCTCTTAATCGGGTCTCAGTTCTGTAAGGCATCATAACTCTTCTTTTCGCTGAGTTATATGCTCTTCACCTACCAACTCTGATTCCTCTTCCTCATATCGCCCCTTTCAATTGTACAAATCAATCTCAACGGCCTTCGTGTCAAACTTTCTGAGCTGTCTCTCTTCGCACGTACTTACCATCCAGACGTGATCATGGTTCAAGAAACCAAGCTCTATCCATCCACTACCCGTCCTCATCCTAATATCCCGGGCTACACTGCCTTCCATGCTCCAAGGTCAGCTCTTGGCGGAGGAGTTTCAACCTTTGTTTTATCTTCTCTCCCCTACCACCTCATACCCAACACCCCCACGGATGGTACTCTCGAGTACCTTTCAATCCATCTCCCTCTTAAAACACCCCTTTCTCTTTTCAACATATATATTCCACCCACTACCCATGCCACCCATCTTACGATCCTGTTCCTCTACTTAAGCAGCTAAACGACTGCTCCCTCTCATCCTCAGTTGTCTTCGCGGGCGATTTCAATGCTCACACCTTTTGCTCGTCGCTTGATTCTGACGCTAGAGGAAATGACGGCGAAGAATGGGCAGAGGAGTGTGACTTGGTCATCTCAAACGATGATCAGCCCAGCCCACTCGCCTCCCTACAAACGGCCGATCTTCCAGCCCAGACATTTCTCTTGTCTCGTCCAACCTCTCTAACTCTTGCTCATGGTCCACCACAACCACTTTGCCAAGTGACCACGTCCCCGTCTTCCTCCATATCGATCTCTCCAACTCTCTCGCTCCCTATTCTGGTGTTCGTCAACGTTCTTATCTTAATTTAGGCCGAGCAAGCTGGCGTCTGTTCAGTGAAGTTGCGCTTCGCCTCTCGGCAAATTACCCGTGGAATGCCGACGTGCACCAGGAAGAGTGCCATTTATCTGACGCGATCCGCAGAGCCATGAAAGCGGTTATTCCTGTTGGCCGCGTCAAGACTTTTTACTCAAATGTCATAAGGGAGATCCTCGATAAGATCAGGACAAGAGATGCCAGGAGAGCGGTCAACCATCTGGACCCCGTCGTTGCTGAACTTGACGATGTGATCAGAAAGGATATAGACAGGCACAAGAAAGAAGAGTGGGAAAAGTTCACTAGACAGTTGGATTTCAAGGAGGAAAGTGCAGCTACCTAGAAGGTTTTTTTTTCGAGTGAGAGCTCGCCTGCCAGCGTCTCCACAATAGAATTCGACAACGGCGTATTCAAATCAGGAAAAGAAGCCGCTTGTGCGCTCGGGAGAAGTTTTTTCATCACCAATGCAAAGCGTGGTCCGCATAACAAAGTGACTGTACGAGAGCTGTGCCGCCTCCCGCTTACGAGCACGGCCGAAGCGTTTACTACGACGCAAGTTGAGAAAGTTATAAAGGATATGCGGAATTCAAAAGCGGTCGGTCCAGACGGGATATGTCCTGCTGTCTTGAAGAAGATACCGAATGAAATCCTTCCGCTTCTCACTGATTTGATTAATACCTCGTTCAGATCGTGCACCATCCCACAGAACTGGAAGACAGCTAACGTTGTGCCGCTGCCCAAGCCGGGGAAACCTCAGGCTTCAGTCAAGGGATACAGACCTATTAGCTTGCTGTCCACGTTCGCGAAGGTAGCCGAAAAACTGATCGTAAAAGACTTGGCGGAGCACAATGAGAAGCAAGTGATTCAGCATGGATTCAGAAAGCTGCATTACACCACGACAGCTCTGCTGGAAATTACAAGCTTTGCCATCGATGGGTTCAATGCCCAGAAGCTACAGAGAACTGTGGCTGTTGCCTTAGATCTCACCAAGACATTCAACACAGTAAACCATGGAGTTCTGTCAAGCAACTTACTTGAATCTTCAATACCACCGTGGCAAAAACGCTGGATATCGGCATTCATAAAGGGCAGACGAGCCAGAGTTATGTTCCAGAACCATGTCTCCAATAGTATTCCTATTGCAGCTGGAGTCCTGCAGGGCGGCGTTTTATAGCCTGCCCTCTTCAGTCTGTACCTCGAAGACATGCCCGCTCCCCCCCCCCAGGATATCAAGGTGGTCGCCAATGCCGATGATATGACAATAATGTGTCGGGATCGGGATATACATGTGGCCGCCTCCAAGATCAATGAGTACCTGGTCACACTGCAAAGCTTTTTCGACCGCAAAATGCTGAAGGTCTCTGCATCCAAATCGTCGGTATCCGTACTCACAACAGATCCATCGGTGCACAGCGCTCACCCGCATGTCAAGTGGGACGGAGATCGATTACCAGCTGCTCGCTTTCCCAAACTGCTCGGTCTGGTGCTCGATCCATCGCTCAAGTTTCATAAGAACACCGAGCAGAACCAGGCCGTCGTCAAAGCGAAGCTTAATGTGCTCAGAGCCCTGGGCGGTACATCATGGGGCAGTAGCAAGGAAACTATTATAACGACATAGGGTGCGTCCGAATGAGAATGGCGGCCCATGCGGCCGGCGTGCTTGGCAGGCGGCCGTCGCGTTCGCCGCTCTCGGACGAGTATGCGAAAAGTCCCCACCGCCATCGACTACGAACGGGGTGGCACCGACTGGCAGCAAGCATTGCGTCGATCAATCAGCTCTGCAGACGGTGGGAGAGGGGACGGCTGTCGTTGAAATCCAACACTCGTCCGAGGGCGGCAAATGCGACGGCCGCCTGCCAAGCACGCGGCCGCGTGGGCCGCCATTCTCATTCGGGCACACTTTGCAAGGCAATACTTCAGCCCGCTCTGGAGTACGCTGCACCGGTGTGGCTGCACTTGGTATCAGAAACCTCTTGGACCAAGATGCAGCGTGTACAGAATGCCGCACTTCGCATAGCTACCGGATGTGCAAGAAGTTCCCCAATCGAGCACTTGCATGCGGAGACACGATTATTACCAGTAAAACAGCACTGTCAGCTCCAGGCCCAACAATTTTTCATCAATATCATAAAGCAACCCAACCACCCCTCATGGAGAGTGCTGAACCCCGTCAGGGAGAGAGGCATCAGAAAGCCATTTGCCGATGCTCCAAGCAAAGTCAATCTGCAAAGATGGCACGATTAAAAGCGAGAACGACTCCGTCTGTTGCGCGAGGAGCACACACAGTTCGTACGGTGTCATCTTGAGAAGGCGGCGGTAAATCCCATCCTGGGGGTGGTGCCGCCCCGGGTCTGCACATCCGAGTCTCAACTCGGAAGGAGGGCCAGATGCACCAAGGCATCGCTGCGCTGTGGTCACTCTACTATGCTTATGACCTACGTCAGCAAGATTGACAGCAGCAAAACGGACGTTTCTCCAGACTGTGGATGCCATGGCCACGATACGGCACATTTGTTTGATTGTCCGGAGAGATCAACCACGCTGACCACAATGGACCTATGGACGAATCCATTACTGGTCGCCCAGTTCCTCTACCTATGACAGTACCGTCAACGTGGCTGCAAAGAAGAAGAAGAAGGAGCTCTTCGGGCTTCCAAGGAACCCTACCTTCACAGTCTCATACTCAGAGAAGCGAATTTGATGTCCGTTTCCCACCATTAATTTCAAAAACGACTTCACAGTCTTTAATTCGGTTCATTTCGAAAGAAAATTCAACGGAAAGAACGAACCTTTCCACACTTTTGGAACCAAGCAATAGTTACAGCCATTCCCAAGATACATGATTTGAGTAATTTTCGACCTATCAGCCTTACTCCCTCACCTTCTAAGGTGATGGAGAAAATTATAAGTAGACATGTGCTCTCCTGGCTCAATCAGTATTCCCTGATCCCTCCTGAGCAACACGGATTCATACCAGGTGCTTCAACTTCTACTAATTTACTTGATGCTTTTTATGACTGGAGTCGGTCTATGAACGTCGGTGACTCTATAGACATAATTTTCTTTGATTTCACAAAAGCGTTTGATAAGGTCTGCCACAGCAAACTTTTAGCAAGAATAGAGTTTCTTGGAATTCGGGGCAGTCTACTTGAATGGTTGAAATCGTAATTGGATGATAGGCATATGACTGTGAGGGTGGGTCAAAGCTCCTCCTCAAGGTACTTTGTACCAGTGGGATACCCCAGGGAGCAGTGCTATCTCCTCTTTTGTTCTTAATTCATACGATTGAATTGCCTCAGCGTCTAAAAGTACATCAGAATATCAAAATCCAGGCCAATGCGGATGATATCAAAATCTATGCTTCCTAAGGGCGAGATAATAAGGAGGAAGTACTCTCAGCACTAAGAGCTTCGATTGAATTTATGGTCGAATGGGCCATAAACTGGAGTATTCCGCTTAATCTTGAAAAATGTTCAGCTATGCATATTGCGGACCTCGAGTCTCCTGAATTTCATGTGAACGCAGTCACATTTTCTGCGCGCAGCTCTATTAAAAACCTTGGACTTTGTCTGAATTCTAACCTTGACTTTTCGGATCACATTGGCAAGGCAGTCAAAAAAAGCATATGCCACACTGTTTATGATGCTCAGGAATATCAAATGCTCGAATGTCCAAATTTTGACTCGCCTTTACAAGTCCCTAGTAATACCTCATCTTGAATATTGTTCATCTCTGTGGAGTCCCTTTCTTAAAAAGGATATTGTCAGAATTGAGAAGGCTCAACACTTCTTCACCAGAGTTTTGTGGTTGAAATGCGTAAGTTCCGATCGCAGCACCTTGCCTAGTTATAGTGAACGCCTTAAGCGTTTTTCCCTCATTCTTTTCAAAAAAGACGCATATTTTCGGACCTAATGCTGTGCTTTCGGATTCTAAGACGGCAGGTTAAGTTACGCGCATGAAAGTACTGGATATTCAGGCCATCGAGCTCCAGGATGTGAAGGTTTGTCGTCCAATATACCACATTAGGGAACAAAAGGCGGAATCATATGTTTCACACCTTTTCAACCGATGTGGACGTTGGATGGGGCAGTCACCGCTCGAAATGTTCACGTCGAAAGATAGGTCCGCTTTCAAAAAAAAGACTGGTTGATTTCAACCTAACCTTGATAGCCGACGTTCCTGATACAAGTTGATTGTTTCCCGGCTTGCGACTTTTGCTAATTTCTGCTTGGAAAGACCTCGTTTCTTTTCTTGGCGGAAATAGCCAAATAAGCTCTCCTATGTGATTATGACCATGGAGCAGAATTAATTAAAAAGCAGAGAACGGGGTAAAGAGCAAGTAGAAAAGTTTGCGATTGCACAGCTTATATCAGCACTTTTTTCTTTTGCCTGGAAGACTCTGATTTCACTGCTATTCACTCACTGTACCTCTTCCAGTGACTACTCTGAGAGAACTGGCCGCAATCGCCCCGCAATCGTACCGATCGTACCGCAATAGCGCTTTCGTCTCAGCTTTGGCGCTCCTGCTGAGCCTATAATTTTGTTTCCAAGCCATTTCTGCTATCACCAAGTCATTATTGGTCACGTCTTCTGAATTCCTACACAATTTCTACTGAATAAAGTATCTTCCCGTTGCCCAGGATTTAATTCACTTTCAGTAGCATTATCCACACACTGGACGCCAAAGAAATGGCTGCCTAAACCACGATTACGTGCGATGTAGTTACGTTGGCACTATATGTAGTTCACGAGAGAGCACAGCTACATGGTATTACATGCAGCTATTCGTCCCTACAATACCGCCGCTATCTAAGGGAAAAATGGTCGAAATTGGCAAAGTGGGCAACTAAAGCGTCTTTCGACCACAACTCCCCTCAAAGTGCTCCGTTTTCACTTTCAAAAGGGCCAAAATGTCCACCGTGCCACAATATAACTAACTATATGAGATAAAGTCGGAGATTTTCAATGAAAATGCTTTTCTAAGATGCGGTTAGTTATGAATTTGATAATGTTATCGCAAGATAACGAGCCCATTCGATCAAAAACAACCGTACGCGATTCCTAGCATGGTCAAAATAAAAATGTTTTTCGCCTTAAAACTAATGTTGCTCCATAATTTCGCAAAATATTTTTGCATGATTGACTAGATCACGACATGCTGTACATTTCGGCGTTTTCGAAATTGAAAACGGAGCCCTTTGAGGCGAGTTGTGACCGAAAGACGCTTTAGTTGCCCACTTTGCCCATTTCGCCCATTTTTTTTTCCTTTGGATACCGGCGGTATTGTACATATCTCTTCTCCGATGAACTTGTTGCTATTTTGAAAGTCTATTTACTCTTGCCATGGAACGATTACACTCAATTTTTGTCACAGTAGAATTAATAATATTTGTATTGCTTCCATAGAGTAACTCAGGTCTATCCGAATGCGACCGCTCGCCCACGCGGCCAGTGGGCATGTTGACCGGCCGCCGCGAAGGTTTTCTTTTTGAATTCGTGAATAGATTACCGCGAATATCAGACAAATTGGGAACAATATTCCAGTTGGCTGTATCTCAGTCGTCGGTGAGCTCGTCTGAAAAATGCCTTCGTGAGGCCCAGTGCATACTTATCTCAACGAGCGACGCGACATAATGCTTGTCATCTATATCGACCGAAAATCGATATTGCTGATATGCACTGTGGCGATCGCGCGACACGGGAAGTATGCACTAGGTTTGACGTGGGTTGCGGTACCATTGACAACCAGGCATGCCGCGCCCACTTTCCCTCGCGCTTGCTGCGCTCTCCACCCCACCTCTTGCGCCGGAGACACAAAGAAAAATACACTACTATCGTGCCATCGACTGACATCTCTCGAGTGATTGAGATTCCGGTGAATGTTATGGCAAACAGCCACGACCGCTTCGTCTATGTGGATGATGAGGCTGTAATCTCAATTACACCTGTAGAACATTTCCTTTAAAACAATTTTCAGAGTTCTATCAATATTTTCATTTCCGATTGATCGGTATCAATTTTAACGGTCGTTTATTATAGCACTACACAAATTCTTCAGCAAAATTACTTAATTACTGAGTTTTTCGCTAACGCTACTGTACAAAATGTACACATGGGATAAAAAAGGCAAAGAAAGTTCTATTAGAGTGGGGATCGACAAAGAAAATGAGATTTGGTGCTGACAGAAACATTCCAACGAAAAATTGATGAATAGGAAAGTGATTCTCGAGAACCGAATCCCGCGGTTGAAGCTTTTAACTCGCGAAAACAGCCCGTTCTATCAATCTTCATCGAAGAACTTTGTGTTTTTGAAAATGGCTTCTCTTTCTTCGGTTCTATTCCAGTACCAAAGAAAGTACGATGTTTGTAAATTCACACAAACGATTTAATTTTGGTGTTCAGAAAAGTAAACCAGGGAAAGTGCAGTAACAAGTACAAATACTAGCACATGAACCTTTTCCACCAAGTAGAAGTTCTTCTTCAGAAACCTAGGGCTGTTTAATATGAAATACTTCAACTGTTGGTTTCGGGGAATAAAAAATTTTATCTACGGAAATCGGTTCTCAAGAAATATGTTAAATTCTTTGTAGATTCGCCCACTTCACCTTCCTGATGTTCCGTTTTGTTGGAGCGTTCTGCCAGAGCCAAACCACTTTTGTTTGGAGAAACCTACATAGCTAGAATTGTCTTCTAGGTATTATGTAGTAATTTCCATGAGGAATCTTCACGATTAGCCAATCGGTATCGGTTGATTTGATGAACAGTAAGTGACCAAATTGTTAACCACTTTCCCTATCTCACCCATCGAAAATCACCGCTTACAACGTGCTTTTGCGATTGAATCTTATAATATAACCTCCATTTTCCTATTATTCGCAGTTTTCTTTATCACTGTCAAAGAAACGGTGTGATTTTGAGAATGTTTTCTCCACTTTCATAATAATTTGTTTTTGAGAAAGAACCTTTCGCATCTACGATTCTCATAATACGACTGCGAGGAAATAGAGGGATTCGTTTGATAATCAGTAAATAACCAACTAGTTAACCGGTTCTCCTGTACTACCGCATTGAAAATGCACAGCCTACAACGCCTTTCGATGGCTCAATTTAAAAGTCGATTATATCAGAGAACAGGGTCAAGCGGGGTTGCGAAATTTTGCAACGGGGGGGGGTCGCAAAAATTTATGACCGAAAACTGAAGATTAGTGAAGATACCCCAAAAGTTCTCGATCTTTTCGGTCACCAAAGGGAAGGATCGGGTCTCAGGTTTCAGATGCTTTAGCCCGACTATTGAACGAATTTTCGTCGTCTGATAGCTTTGGTAATCAAATATAATCAGAATGCTCGGAAATCGCTCCTCGGTGGGGGTCGCAAAAGTTTTGGATTTTGGAAGAAAAATGTTGATGGTGGGTAGGGGGTTCGCTACAATTTCGAAGATTTACGCGACGCCCCGCTTGAACCTGTCAGAGATTCATCCCTGGGTGCAAACTTTGTTGAGGGGGCCACTCAAGTATCATGCATGAAAAATACTTTTTTTTCCAATATCAGATATGTGAGAGCGTTATCAGTCATTGCTTTTCTAGAGACTCCATGGAGGTCCTTTGAGTTCTGACAGCTGTCTCCTTCACTTGTTTCTGGAATGCTGAGTGCCCCCCTCCCAAACCAGGATTTCTCCGATCCCTGTGCTGTACAGCCAAAGCTGTCAATGATCCCTCTCCGCGGAAACGCAGAGATGGCCTGTTTGCACTTTGGCCGGCCGAGAGAGTGCCAGGCCGGCTGGCATATCGTCCTCTGCGCTCATCATACTGACTCGAACACCCCGCGTGCCGGGTTGTCAATTCTCCGGAGACCTTTGACGTGTGCTCGTTGCGCAGGCTTACCGCGTGGGTGGAGTAGAGGTACATGCACTTCTAATCCTCAGGCCTCTATTTTAGATGTACTTCAATTACAGGTGTACTTCTAATTCTCAGAGACCCGTATTTTTGGTGTACCTCTATGACAGGTGTAATATAGGGTGAACTTCTAGCATTTCGACAAACAGACCCCTGAATCGTTTTCAGCGCCCTAGAATATCCTTCCATACAAGTTTTGAGCAAATCCGATTTCTTTTTCAAAGCATCCCAAATAACTCGTGATGATACTCTGCCAACGCATAGCTACAATACCCGCACTAATTTTCTCAAAAAAGCCGCAAAAGTCGCGAAATCGCAACTTTTGCCACTTTTCGTCATAACTCCGCCCAAAGTGCTCCGTTTAAACAATGAAGGACATATTTCGAATCGGCATCGAGAGCTCTTTCTTTTGAGCTCTCGCATGTCTTACGGGCAAACAAGGCATATAGGGCTTACACAATCAATCGAGTTGGCGAAAGGAAAAGTCTAGTAATTCGTGGTTTTTCGACATAATTTCACGTCCACCTCAACAGTGTAAACTGTATAGACAGCAGGTAATTAAGCTGTCCGCGGCTGACCGACCTTTTCTACAAAGTTTCAGATTTTGGAAATTTCAAACCCGAATATTTTTTGCAATTTCGCGAGCCTTAAGCCTCGTTTTGCTTAGATTTACAGGCAATAGCAATGCTCTCCGTCAAATGTGTCTGATTCTCTCCATAAGAGAAATTCGGAGAAAATTTAGATCGCGAAAAGTGGTTCCCAGCGATGTCCAACGAGTGACGTCTGACTGCAGCCTTTCCAAGGAGGCCAGGAGTTACTGCTGGTAGCCTTTGTAGCTCCTCGCTGCTCACGATGAATATGTAGTTTTGAAAACCAGCCAATATTTTTGCGATCCATTCTTTCTAACCCGGATTGTTATTATCACAAATTTTTCTTCGTTTTCTGAGGCCTCGCTAGCCACGTTCAGCCACCGTAAGACATTTAGAATCTTCGTGATGAGGGCTTCCCAATATTATAATATTTTTTTTAAATTTCAAACTCAAACAAAAAGATTCTCAGTCCCTCGTTCATATCCAAAGGAGCGATTTGCTGCCGGCCCCTCGCTTTGCTCTCTGCTTCCCCGCGCCCTCTTTCGGAGGTGTCGAAATCTTCGCGCTGCAGTGTCTCGCATGCATCCCTCAGAAAGCCAAGTACCCTGAAATTGATTGATTTCCGGCAGCCGAAATGGCGTCGGTGGAAGCAGAAAGAACGAGTGGTGGGTAGAAGGGATTCGACAATATGGATGGTCCTTAGGCTACGAATGACAAGAACTGGATTGGAGAGGAGTTAACCTTATAGGTGGTCTATTTGCTGAATATCGAGGGCTCGAGTTTGATGTAGAGAATTGTAATGTACGGGTGGTTCTCAAATAATCCCATCAATCTGACTGCCGCGTTGCATCACAACGCGTAAATCTAAGCAAAACGAGGCTTAAGGCTCGGGAAATTGCAAAAAATATTCGGGTTTGAAAATTCCAAAATCTGAAACTTTGTAGAAAAGGTCGGTCAGCCGCGGACTGCTTAATTACCTGTTGTCTATACAGTTTCCACTGTTGAGGTGGACGTGAAATTATGTCGAAAAACCACGAATTACTAGACTTTTCCTTTCGCCAACTCGATTGATTGTGTAAGCCCTATATGCCTTGTTTGCCCGTAAGACATGCGAGAGCTCAAAAGAAAGAGCTCTCGATGCTGATTCGAAATATGTCCTTCATTGCTCAAACGGAGCACTTTGGGCGGAGTTATGACGAAAAGTCGCAAAAGTCGCGATTTCGCGACTTTTGCGGCTTTTTTCAGAAAATTAGTGCGGGTATTGTAGATGCCTCCGAGGGCGCAGTCTGAAACGCCGCCCCATTCCATGTAGCGGTAAACTATGGGTTTTGGCTACGATAGCTAAAACCGGCATATTCTTGTGTCGAGGCTACAAGGGTCCAAATTCTGCGCATATTCTACTTAAAAACGAAGGCTAAATTCGAAACATTGATCTCTCTGACGCTTACCCCGTATATTCTCGCTATAATTTTGTAGCGAGAATCCACGGGTTTAGCGACAGCCTGTGTTGAAATGCAATCTCAAACCCGCGTTGGCTACGCGGAACGCAGGGATGTGGTTTGAACAGTGTTGGCACAGTCAACCCACGGATAACTTGACACTCTGTGGGTGGTCGTGGAGGGTGACCACCAGTGGTGTGCGAAAATTTTTCAAAAAATTTCAGAAAACAGAAAACAGAAAACCGAGTTTGTCAAAAAACAGAAAACAGAAAAGCCAAAACGGCCAGAAATCAGAAAACAGAAATCAGAAAACAGAAAATTTTCAGAAAAAATACTCATTGCATTTTAACTTTTTTTCAAGAGGAAGGAGAGTGTAATTCTGAACATCTTTGCTACACCTGTAATTAAATATCTACGAGACTGGACAATTAACTAATAAGACATTGATAGTAGCGATGGCACATCAATGACAGGTCTCTTTGAGAGTTTTAGCCGAGAAATAGCCCACTAGGTTCCACAGCGGTTCTTGATGTGCTATTTCTCAAATATTTCTTGATTGTCTCTGGATTATTAGGCGACCAAGATCATGTTGTTCACGAAATATCCTAGAAGTAGCCGAGCAATAACGGAGAAATAACCAAGACGTGACAGGCACACCAACACGCGACGCGGCGTTTCCCGGCTCGCCGAGCAGCCGTCTTGGCCTCCTGCAGCTCGGCGGGCCTCCTGGTGCTAGGCGGGGTCCTAGTACCGCCAACTTGGGTAGTTGAACCGACAGCGGTGTTGACATCCAAATCATGAACCAGGAATGCGTCGTGTACAGTTCAACTCCATATTGCCGTTCAGTCCGCAAAGTGCACGCTGATCGCGGAAGCGTGCTGCTGCGCGGTTGCGAGTATCCTCAGACATGGATGTAGGGTCACCCGGGCGGTTTTTGCCTTTGGTGCTCAGGTGATCCGCCATCACTGTCTGAGATATTTGCAACCGCCCCGCAGCATGCTTTCGGAATCAACGTGCACTTTGCGGACTGAATAGCAATGCGGAGTTGAACTGTACATCCCTTGGAGAGCATTATTTGGCGTCCAATTCGCGGCGAACATTTTTTGGCGGTTATTTCTCGGCTATTACGCGGCAACCAGCTGCTTCCCGATCATTTTCCGGCTATCACGCAGAAAGCAGGGATTTCTTGGCTGTTTATTGTCTATTGATTGGATGAGTTTCTCAGAGAACGCCAGTACGTCAGCACAGTAGAAGTTGCATCCCTCGTTGTCAGCAGCTGCAGCTGACAGCTAACAGCAGCAGTTGCTATTGATATCGAGGGGTTAAACCCCAGCAAGTGTTGGAATCATATACCGCAGTCAGCAGCAGCTGCAGCTGACAGCGAAGGTTTGCACTCGATCTTTACCCTGGGATGCAACCCCTATTATGCCGAAGTACTGAGTAGGTGAGCAGGGTTCGCGATAAAATCATTTGCTGAATTCTCTTCATGAGACAGAAGGTTTCACCATCACAAAAGTGAGAAAAGTGAAAATTTGCAGAAGAAACGCACAAAAACAGCTTAGAACAGCTACTTGGTGGGTGTTCGCACTCCTCAACTAACACGATTCATATAAGTGCTGGTTTTTTCGTTTAGCAACCTATTCATGCTTTTCCGGAAGCGGCAAATGCCGCGCAATATCAGTGCAAAAATGAGAAATCAGATGTTTGATACCGTTACCGAGCATCTGATTTCTCATTTTTCTAGTGATAATCCGCGAAATTTTCTGCCTCGCAAATGTATGAATAGGGTGTAACAGCAAGGCGGAAGACGGCAGAACAAACATACGTAGAAATTTAGTTAATTGTGGGTAAGGTGACAATCAGCAATATTTTGTTCCTGAGCGTTTTCACCTATTTTCACTTTTGTGATGATCATGTCTACCTTCTCATGAGGATACCATAACAACTGTTTCTTATGGCAAACCCTACCTTTAGCAGCAATCACACCATTGAACACAAGTAGTACCTCGTAAAGGACTAGATAAGCTGCGCTGTTTCACAGATCCGGATTTCGTTGATTTTTTCTGATTTTTTTCTGTTTTTCGCAGATTTTTCAGAAAACAGAAATCAGAAAACAGAAAGGCCAAAACGGCCAGAAAACAGAAATCAGAAAACAGAAAACAGAAATTTCCGCACACTCCTGGTGACCACGTGCCGCTCTCTGGAAGACCTTGCTAGTAATACTTTTGGCCGCTGGGATGCTGCAGGCCGTGCGGAAGAAATGGCGATGCGCTCGATCGCAGCGGGGAGCGCCTTTCTAGTACGGATCAAGACTGGGTGGGTCGATCGACCGAGTGCTGCAACGAGAATAAGCGTTGAATATGTGGGTGCCGTAGCGAGAATTTACGTAGAATATGCGGGCGCTGTAGCTAAAATTTCACCAACTGATGCTAAACTTTCCGTAACTTACGTAAATTCTCGTGTCAAAATCAGACTAGATGCCTCCGAAACCCTGGGCATCTCTGGTTTCCGTGTGAGGCATCTAGCTACGCGTTGGCGGAGTACCCTTACCTTCGTGAAGTTTTAGCAAAGCTCATAACTCAGCGGGGTCAGCGTATCTGCGCGTGGGGAAAACCACCCTGACTGTCAGGTCCACGATGTCATCTAAACGGGGAATGGCTAAAATGTTACTGAAAACTTAGATTTGTTTGTAATTCGTATTGTTTTCTGATTTTTCGCGATTTTTTCTAGCGTCTGTCTTATACGACGTACTCAATGAATGAATGAATGAACTTTTTGGAAGCAGCAGCTTGGGGCGTGGTACTGCAAAGTTTTACTATAGATGCATAAGAGATACTGGCAGTTCGTCTCGTTTCCGCAGATCCGAAATACGCTTTGTAAATTTCGCTTGTGAGATGGTCAATCGTTTATCAAAATCCGATTTAAAGGCAGTGCTCACGATGAGGAAATTGCCCGTTTTTTGCAGGAAAGTAAGCTTTTGGTCCTTCTGAGAATAGTAGGGATGGAAGTAACTCGAAAAACGGCCAGGAATCGTGTGAAAATCTCGTGAACCAGTCGACCCATTGGATCACCCCGCCCAAGCCATATGGCAGTTGTCCATAGTTTCTAGTGCTAAAGGAACAGTTGCCGCATTTTTGAATACTCTCTATTCCGGGAAATTGTAAGATCCAAACATGAGCATTCAACTTCCTTATTTTTTCAAGAGTTTCAAGTACACGAAACAGAAAGCAAAGTCACCTAACAATTTCAAAGCTCAGAACAATTTGCGGCGATTGGTCTGACGTTTTGTTTGCAGTGCGCAAAACATACCAACAGGCGTAAATAAATAATAAATGGTATTCTTAAAACATCTTGTTTATTCGGCTTTCAAAAGTCCTATGGAGACGTTTCCCAATTATCCTCTACATCGAGAACTTGCCCACAAAAAGACGTAGAAAACCAGAATACGGCTTTCTATCGTGGACACAGCCTCTAAAAAGTTTTGAAAAAAATCCGCCTATCCCTGGAAACACACGCGAGAGAACTATGGGACCTCGGCTTGACACAGAATGTGCATATTATAGAATCCAGGTTCATGAATTCAGGTAAGTGTGGTCGAATGCGCTCAAAAAACTCAAAAGCTCGAAACTCAAGAAGCTTCTTAACGGCAGTGTTCACGATAATATTCAATTTTGAGATTTCTGAAAGTTGGGCTCCGCAGAAAAGGTCAAGGATTTGGCATTGCTCCTAAATGTCGTGAAATTGTCTTATTGGATTTGGCTCTCAACTTGATTTTTCAAATGTAGTGAAATTGTCGAATTGATTTGGCTGTGATGATACTATATGCAGATAACATAATCACTAAATGTAGTGAAATTGTTGCAAACGGATTTGGCAGGAGCTGTATCAATTATCACAGTCAAATCATGCGTCAGAAGGTCCTCTGGCGAGCGAATGAAGACAAAAAGAAAAAATAAAAATCCTCAGTCAACAATGCTGAACGAAACGGGGCCTTATGGGCTAGAATTAAGGTTTCCAAATGCTATTCTGCCTTTTCAGTGTGGCCTTTTCAGGTACCAGACCTTCCCTCACCGATGAGATAAAATTCATGAAAACGAAATCTAACGCAATTTACTCGCTACTGACTATGTCTTCGTGTCCTCAACGCTTTCGCGGTTCGCATTGTATAGAAACGTTTTGCTGCTAGGGTTTATTCCTGTTCTCATTCGATTCAATATGCGCTCCAAGGAAAACCCTTCTGACGCGTGATTTGACTGTGATAATTGATACAGCTCCTGCCAAATCCGTTTGCAACAATTTCACTACATTTAATGATTATGTTATCTGCATATAGTATCATCACAGCCAAATCAATTCGACAATTTCACTACATTTGAAAAATCAAGTTGAGAGCCAAATCCAATAAGACAATTTCACGACATTTAGGAGCAATGCCAAATCCTTGACCTTTTCTGCGGAGCCCAACTTTCAGAAATTTCACAACTTTTTACAAGGGTTTCCCTTCTACAATATCGTCAAGCTCTAAAAGGCAAGTTGTTTTTCTTCGAAACATAGTGGTAGAAATGAAGAAACAGCTGCTAGGATTGCAAGATAATAGTTGCAACGCGGCTTCCTACAGACAATATACAAGGCATATACTTTTTGAATTTAAAAGTCGAGAAAATGAAGAAATGAGTTTTAAAATGACCCAATTGTACAGGGTTGGGGCACAATCCTAGACGGGGGAGAGGGGGGCACCCACCATTCAAGACAGAAGTGAAATGAACCACCCATTGGTAAGTCTACCAGTCGGAGTATTTTCATGAAGTTTCTATAAAAACAATGATTGATAGCAGTATCAGACATCTTTTATCAGAATTTTCCATCATTTCTATGAGTCTTGGGTGGCCTCACCCCGTCTAGGATAGACCCAGGCTCAGTCGCTCTAGCCAAACTTCACCGGTTCTTGCTGACGTGGCTCGTCTGCGCCGGCCCATATGTCTGATTCGGAACAAGAACGATAGTTAAATACATCGTACGCGCAGAAAACCGTATATTATTTTTCATGTTTTTGCGTAGCTTGGCCCCTCTAGTGAACGAAAATGTTGAAGGGGCCCATGAAAAACCTTCATTCTTCTTTCAACTCCCTTCTTCATTAAAGAAAAGTCAATCGGAACACATTGTAAATACGAATTTGAATTTCGCGCCAAAATCATTTTCAGAGTTTTTTGCATGTGGAGTTCGTGCCGTAACTATTTTTCCTGTTGTCTTACGGTCGCACCAACATTCTAGGAAAAAGTGCTAGATGACTGGTGAGAATTGGTGGCGGATATTAATCTTTGACGCCTTCCAACCTCATCGTCCAACATTTTTGACGCGCCAAAGTTTACCAGTGTGGTCTACCGGGCTCAATCATAAAATTGAGCCTGAAAATGGAAATTGATTTCCAGCACGAACGATAGTTAAGTGCGCTAGAAGAGGACTACCGTAACCTTAGGAATGATGTTATTCGGCTCTCTTAAACAAATTTGATGATACCCAATTGATCAATGATAAAGATAAAAGAAGTGAAGAGCGGTGTGTCTTCATTCACACACCGTCCTTCTCCAGAGGTCAGCAGTTGAGGATCTGCCTGGACTACAAGCAGAAAAACAACACCAGCGGTAGTGAAGATGTAGCGAATTCGGAGTCAGAACTTAGAAAATTTTAGAGCCAACTCGAGTGAGATTACAATAGCCTTGTTCTGGCGCAATTGCCTATCGCTCTTGTTGATTCGGAGGCATGACTTGCATACGGTGTCCTGGACATTAAACGGAGGTCCTGCGCACGTCCTTTGATGTTCTGCACACTCCTACTAAGGTCCTGCACACGTTCCATGATGTCCTGCACTCTCCTACTGAGATCCTGCACACATTCTTCGACGTCCTGCACACCCCTTCTGGGGTCCTGCACACGTCCCATGATGTCTTGCCCACGTCTACTACGGTCCTGCACACGTACAATGATGTCCTGCACACCCCTACTGAGGTCCTGCACTGGTCCCATGGTGTGTTGCACACTCCTACTAAGGTCTTGCACACGATCCATGATGTGCTGCACACCCCTACTGAGGTCCTGCACAGGTCCCATGATGTCCTGCACACCCCTTCTGGGGTCCTGCACACGTCCCATGATGTCCTGCACACTCCTACTGAGGTCCTGCACAGGTCCCATGATGTCCTGCACACTCCTACTGAGGTCCTGCACAGGTCCCATGATGTCCTGCACACTCCTACTAAGGTCTTGCACACGTTCCATGATGTCCTGCACACTCCTACTGAGGTCCTGCACAGGTCCCATGATGTCCTGCACACTCCTACTAAGGTCTTGCACACGTTCCATGATGTCCTGCACACTCCTACTGAGGTCCTGCACAGGTCCCATGATGTCCTGCACACCCCTACTGAGGTCCTGCACTGGTCCCATGGTGTGTTGCACACTCCTACTGAGGTCCTGCGCACATTCTACGACGTCCTGCACACCCCTACTGGGGTCCTGCACACGTCCCATGATGTCCTGTCCACTCCTACTACGGTCCTGCACACGTTCCATGATGTCCTGCACACTCCTACTGAGGTCCTGCACAGGTCCCATGATGTCCTGCACACTCCTACTAAGGTCTTGCACACGTTCCATGATGTCCTGCACACTCCTACTGAGGTCCTGCACACATTCTACGACGTCCTGCACACCCCTACTGGGGTCCTGCACACGTCCCATGATGTCCTGTCCACTCCTACTACGGTCCTGCACACGTTCCATGATGTCCTGCACACTCCTACTGAGGTCCTGCACAGGTCCCATGATGTCCTGCACACTCCTACTGAGGTCCTGCACACATTCTACGACGTCCTGCACACCCCTACTGGGGTCCTGCACACGTCCCATGATGTCCTGTCCACTCCTACTACGGTCCTGCACACGTTCCATGATGTCCTGCACACTCCTACTGAGGTCCTGCACAGGTCCCATGATGTCCTGCACGCTCCTACTAAGGTCTTGCACACGTTCCATGATGTCCTGCACACTCCTACTGAGGCCCTGCACACATTCTACGACGTCCTGCACACCCCTACTGGGGTCCTGCACACGTCCCATGATGTGCTGTCCACTCCTACTACGGTCCTGCACACATTCTACGACGTCCTGCACACCCCTACTGAGGTCTCACATAGTCAACCGACACTTCAGCACATCCTGCGACGCCTTCTTATCGATGGTGCGCTTTGAACGAATACGCGCCGCGGTCAAGTACATCAACCCGCACAGCGTCCTCTTCCGAGCCGGACGTTCAAAGTACACCAACCTGGAGAGCAAGGTGTTTATATGGAGTCTAAAAAAACAATGACTGATAACGAAAAACCCACCATTTTCATAAACTATTCTTGAGAGGCCGGTTTCCGAGTTTCAAACGCCCGTTAGGGGCCCAGAAGTCATTATGGTGAGTTCTGACAATTATTTTCGTCATTCCCGTGGCCGATTACCTCTAGTCACAAATTTTCGAGCGATTTGGTCCACGCCTTCCAAAAAAATGGTTTTCGACGGACGGAGGTGGAGGCGGAGGCGGAGGCGGAGGCGGAGGCGGAGGCGGAGGCGGAGGCGGAGGCGGAGGCGGAGGCGGAGGCGGAGGCGGTGGCGGAGAACGTTTTTGCGTACTTTGAGAGGTCATAACTTTAGAAAGCGGGGACCAGTTGGGATGAAAAGTTGCACACATATGTAATTTCTTGCAGCGCGTCGAATAGTGTACAGCTCATACCTCTGTTGACGGTATGAATAGGTGATCTCATTGTAGGGCATCCGCGCGGGAAGAGATCAAAGCCAAATCCTGGTGAGCGCTTCGCGCTCACCACAATTACCCGCTATATTGATTAAGTGGCCCCAGGGTAAAACTAAAATGACGTAGAAATTTAGAAAAACGCACCAGAAGTACATGAAATCCTTAAGTATCACCTCGCCTCTTAAGTATCACAGGAAGTGTTTGGTGTGATAATGAAATACTTTGTGGACCCGTCCTTTGCAATCCTCTACTCTCTATTGCTCCGTTCTTTCCTTAGGGCCCTACCTAATCCAGCTTTGCATAAAATATCCTTCTATTTTCGATTGACCCAATTTTCCAAGCATTCAAAAATCATCGACACTCAGAGGAAGAAATAAATACAAATTGTGGTGAGAAACACAGCCTCGGCTTGACACAGAATGTGCATATTATAGAATCCAGGTTCATGAATTCAGGTAAGTGTGGTCGAATGCGCTCAAAAAACTCAAAAGCTCGAAACTCAAGAAGCTTCTTAACGGCAGTGTTCACGATAATATTCAATTTTGAGATTACCCGCTATATTGATTAAGTGGCCCCAGGGTAAAACTAAAATGACGTAGAAATTTAGAAAAACGCACCAGAAGTACATGAAATCCTTAAGTATCACCTCGCCTCTTAAGTATCACAGGAAGTGTTTGGTGTGATAATGAAATACTTTGTGGACCCGTCCTTTGCAATCCTCTACTCTCTATTGCTCCGTTCTTTCCTTAGGGCCCTACCTAATCCAGCTTTGCATAAAATATCCTTCTATTTTCGATTGACCCAATTTTCCGCCGGTGACAACCACCATGAACTTGTTCATCCAACCGGACAACTAGTCCACTTTATAGAATAATGTCACTGAAATGCGAAATTTCAATGCGTTTCTCGCCGTTTCTTCGCAATTTTGGGAACACTTGGAGGCCGAAGCATTGCTTTATGTGAAAAAAGCTCTGGGACTATAATCATCGTGAACACTGCCTTTAAGCTCAAAAACTGATTATAAACTTTCACGCAATAAAATGATTCAAAACTTTGTCAACATAAACGCTTATAAGACTGAGGAGGATGAATGTGTCAGTGTTTCCCTAAGAGAGGTAATGAATTGTGAGAAAAGCAAGAGACACGCTTTTGTTCCAACAGAACTGGAAGACGAAGACGAGTCAATGAGAAGCGTGGCAAGCCGGGTTGAGTGGATCAATAAATGGCATGGCTGGTTTCAGCGGCATTGTGATTTTGCCGCAGTAGCTCCGCAGTAGTACCGCAATAATTGCGGCGCTATTGCGGTATTTGACACAAGTGCGAACCCACTGCATCGTCATTGCGGTACGACTGCGGAACTATGGGTGCTGCGGCACGGTTTCGGTACTACAGCAGCCAGTTCTCTCAGAGTAAGGATGCTTCGTTTGGTGCCGCAGTGGTTGACCTACATCTTCGTACGCCCGCCAGCTGTAACACCAATACCTGCCGTTTCTATCAGACCGCTTGCTCCCCACTATAGACTAAATAGCTCATTTCTTGACTGGTACAATACCCGCGTTAAGTTTTGTA
The DNA here is from genome assembly GCA_029168955.1 of Aplectana chamaeleonis. Taxonomy (NCBI): domain Eukaryota; kingdom Metazoa; phylum Nematoda; class Chromadorea; order Rhabditida; family Cosmocercidae; genus Aplectana; species Aplectana chamaeleonis. Next base: position 2,019,912 of record JAPDOI010000050.1, on the reverse strand, counting down.
TAAACGGGGAGCATCTGGCAAACTTGGCAAAAAAGCGTCCGATGCATGCAACCTTCTCGAATGAAGACTTTTTTGAGTTCTGAAAACGCTATTATATTCACGTATTAAATTGCTACCTAATTATGTCACTTGCGTGCCGAAGTTTCCTAAGAGCACTTTGTTTTTGAAGGAAATAGTTTTTGCAATCGTCTTTCAAAAAACGTTGCGCGCGGCGCATGCGGCGAGACTTTGAACAGTATTTGTACAAGTAATAGGAGAGAAATCTGTACGCTTTCTTCATAAATCAGGTGCACGTGGGAGAATCTCAAGGTTTGTTTAGGTTGAATTTTCGAAACCCTTCATTTATGAGTCCGCGGATTTCGCAACGAAACTCCGACTTTTCAGGTGATTCTCAAGCGTGTTTAATTAAGAATTTCGAAAATTCAACCTGAACAAACCTTGACATTCACTCACCTGCACCTAATTTTTGAAGAAAACTTACCGATTGCTCTTCCATTGTACAAACACTGCTCGAAGTTTCGCCGTATTCGCCGCGCGTGACGTTCTTGAAAAACGGTTGCAAAAACAATTTCCTTGAAAAACAAAGCGCTTTCAGGGAACTTCTGTACACAAGTCACATAACTAGATAGCAATTTGATCTGTGAATATGATAGAGTTTTCAGAACTCAAAAAAATTTTCGTTCAAAAAAGTTACATCGGACGCTTTTTAGCCAAGTTTTCCAGATGCTCCCCGTTTTTTACAAAACTTAGCGCGGGTATTGTAGCTTGCTTGCTTCATGTTCCGCATTCATCTTCAGTTCAAGCTAGTGATGCAGAGTTCTCAGGTGCTCACAAAATTTGCTCGGAAACCTCACCTTCAAAGCATTTTTTCTCTGATGCCCACTCAGCAATTAGATAATTAGCTATTTTGGCTATATTCTAGAACTTAGAGGCTTGAATTACAGGAGCCTTAAGAACTCTAACGGTCACTTTATTCAGTTTGGGTAGGTTGTTATCCTCGGTAGTAGTGCTCTCAAGTATTTTAATACATTCTACGTGCTCTACCTTGTACTGCAGTAAACACATATAGCGATCTGTAGAGGCTCCCTGCAAGCCATCGCCTGGGGTGCGTGTTTAGCTTAAAGAGGTTCCTCAGAGCCCGCCCCGGTATGGCTTCGTCCAGTTGCGTGCTTGCATCAACCCGGGAATAGCCTCCGGTATTCGCTGTGTAGATGCGGTGTGTAGGTATGGCTACGAATCACAAACATCAAAAGGGAAGCCTTATCGTTTTGCACCTATCCCAAAATTTAACCTGTGATAGTTGTACTCTAAGTGCTCCCTTTTGGAGATGACTTGTAGTTACTAGCTTCAAGCGCTTTGTGAAATCGATCTACCTGCCTCTGCATGATCTCCCTCGTTCGCGTGAAGCCATGTCAATTACTGTCTCTGCAAGCTGATGCTCCCAGGTCATGCATGACTTGATGATGTCCGGCGCTGATTTGATTTTATTTGTGTTGTTTTTGTGTTTTTTATTCTTGTTCCATGAAAAATTGGAACCCTTATACAGGGATACCACAGAATCAGAAACTCTTCACGGGTATTTAAAGGCACAGTACACCCTCAGATATGAATTTTAAGATTTTCATGTAATTTTGTAGAAGACCCCTCCTGTATAACACGTGCCAATTGCGAGATCTCAATTCCTCCAAATAAGCGAGATATGAGCGACCACCACAGGCCCGACCCCTTTCGCTCACCACCTTAGGCCCGACCACCTAGCAGATTTTCGAACTCGATAGCGGCTCGATGGATGGTTGAATTTCGACCGCGTCGCGTTCTTCAGTCCATCGCCGGAATGTCTCCTTATCCTGGCTCGTTCTCGCAATACGATTGCGAATGAAGAGAAATACAGACCTGAGACAACTCGTCCACCAATTTTTCACCCTCAAAATCTAGGCATGTTTGAAGAGCCATAACTCTGTTCAAAGGGGGTCTTGGACGAAAAAAGAGATACCACTGTGATCAGCGTGTGGCTCTCTCCAAGATAAGCATGAAATCTGAAGGTTAATATTTTGGGTGCCCTGTGGCCTTAATGCGCACCATGCAGATATTATAAAATCAGCGAGACCCTTGATTAGCAGAGTTCGTGTAAATACCTGATTATTCGCATCGTATATTTTAAGTGCTCCTCAGTGACAAGGTTTTGCCAATGCTCAAAACAATATGACATAAGAATAAGGTAGATCAAGGAAAATGTAGGGAAACTTTGATTCACTCACTTTTGTAACGTAAACTGCGTTAATGAGGCAAATCGTCAGAATAGCAGCCGTCATATCTGGAACTTTTTGGAAATAGGAGCTCATCACACACTGAATGAGAACAACACATGTGACAGGAACGAGTTTGTTAAGGAAATCAGCATAATACGTCCTGGACAAGACGGTGTGGATGAAGCACGATGAAACTGAACTTGATTCGATCATCACGCATCTTCAAAGATTGGATTCAAATCAAAAAGCAGCGCAAGAATATGTTAGAAGGATCAAGAAGATTGTTCTTATGCAGTTCTAATAGACTTCAGAGATTATCAAATGAATGGATTAAGACCAACATTGATCCGCTAGACGTACGTAATCGATATCACTAACATTCAATGGACATAACTAATTACAGACCCAAAAATACTGCTGTTGTTGACGGGTCACATCAAACAGGCCGTCAAAACTTTTTCAAAAATTGAAACAGGTGTTTTTCAAGCAACCATCAATGAAAGAACGTTGTTTTCGCTAGTCTATATGAGAAGCGCACTGATCGTTATCGATGTTAAGGTGAAAGGGCGCGATCAGATGGTAAACCGGTACGTTCGGGTTGGTGTTTCAGCCTTTTACATCATCTAGGACCGCCCATCACAAAGAAGCAGAGATTTCGACTCCGAAAGCATCATGCGAGACAATCATTTTCATATTGTCCCCCCAGGTGATCAATGATCATGTCTAGAATTGGGAAAGTGGGCACGACGCTTGTGATGGAATTTTCAGTACATTTGAGCCGTTTTTTTTATGAGAACCGCTTCTGGACTTCTCCGCAGGAATGCCGAACCTTTTTCTAGGTCCAAAGGTGTAGTCTTTGTTATTTGCACAGGGTTGAGAAGTCGACTGCTTTATAATCGAATCTATTCCTTCTCCACTGAGCTGGGATTCATGAACGCAGCTGGCTAGATTTGGGCTTGGTTAGGGCAGCAGCCCCGCACTAGCTGCACCGGAAACCGGCCTAAAGGCAGTGTTCACGATAAATATTGCACTCGAGTTCGACCCAAAAATGAGATTGTTTGGTAATGGTAACTAATAAAGAAGAAACCGCGAAGAAAAACGTTCAGAATAGGCTAAAATAACTGTTTCTAACGTTCAGGGCGTGGACGAGAATCACGGGCCCTGCTGATTTCCGCAAACGCGCGCTGATCGCGAAATCCGCGCAAATCGATCAGGCTAGACGCGGCAGAGTTGCTTGGCAATTCGCCGTCGAAACGTGTGCGGCTCCACATGCCCGTCCGAATGGGGGCGGACTGGAATAGGTAGGCGTACCGGAATAGCTTTCAAAGCCGTTTTTATCGATGTATGGCCCGTTTTCGTTGCTTTCGTCGACCCTATCCTCTCTAGCATCTGCCAACATAGTGTTTCACACTGAAACCTTGAGAACGAGATTTATCGTGGACACTGACTGCCTTTAAAGACACAGTCCAACCACAGAATCGAATTTTCGTTTTTCTGCCTATCTTGGAGAAATTTTCACGCTGATCACAATGGTGTCTCCAGAAGTGCTCAGAACTTACTATGTACGGAGTTATTGCTCCTCAAAAATTCCGATTTTGAACGGCTAGAAGTTCTCGGACGAGTTGTCTCGAGCCTGTATTTTCTCGTTATTCGCAGCCATCTTTCTGTAGCAGGCCACAATATGAAGCCAGACAGAAAACAAAAGGAAGAACATAGATTTTGAATACAATCATTCGCGCGTCTCTTCCCTATTGAAGTCGGAAACCTGGCGGTGGGCGTTATCCAATTTTTCTTTCAAGGGGGCGTGGCCGACTTTTTCCTAACTTTTTCTCGCTTATTTGAGCGAATGGAGATTTCGCGCTTGGCAGGGTTACTATAGGCGGCGACCCGACCATAATATCAAAATTTACCTCTGATGTTGGACTGTGCCTTTAACAAACGTCACTACGATCACGTCCTTGCTTCCCATTTGACGAGAAAACCAGGATTAGAGTCAATCAACACTACAAAAATCGCTCATTAGTAATCGCTGTTAATGTGCATAATTTCTGGTTTTGCTTACTCTCAGGTTATAATTTCTGAAAGTTGGGCTCCGCAGAAAAGGTCAAGGATTTGGCATTGCTCTAAAATGTAGTGAAATTGTTTCATTAGATTTGGCTATCGAACAGATTTTCTAAATGTAGTGAAATAGTTTAATCGATTTGGCTGTTGTTGGTATATGAAGATAACATAATCATTAAATGTAGTGAAATTGTTGCAAACGGATTTGGCAGGAGCTCTATGAATTATCACAGTCAAATCACGCGTCAGAAGGTCCTCTGGCGAGCGAATGAAGACAAAAAGAAAAAATAATAAACCTCAGTCAACAATGCTGAACGAAACGTGGCCTTATGGGCTAGAAATAAGGTTCTCGAATGTTATTCTGCCTTTTCAGTGTAGCTCCCACTTAGGTACTAGACCTTCCCTCTTCCCTCACTGATTAGATAAAAATCACGAAAACGAAATGTAACACAATTTATTAGCTACTGACGCTATGTCTTCGTGTCCTCAACGCTTTCATGGTTCGCATTGTATGGAAACGTTTTTGCTGCTAGACTTATTCTTGTTCTCATTTGGTTCAATATGCGCTCCAAGAAAAACCCCTTCTGACGCGTGATTTGACTGTGATAATTGATAGAGCTCCTGCCAGATCCGTTTGCAACAATTTCACTACATTTAATGATTATGTTATCTTCATATACCAACAACAGCCAAATCGATTAAACTATTTCACTACATTTAGAAAATCTGTTCGATAGCCAAATCTAATGAAACAATTTCACTACATTTTAGAGCAATGCCAAATCCTTGACCTTTTCTGCGGAGCCCAACTTTCAGAAATTTCACAACTTTTTTCAAGGGTTTCCCTTCTAAAACATCGTCAATCTCTAAAAGTCAAGTTGTTGTTTTTTTTCGAAAACATAGTGGTAGAAATGAGGAGACAACCGCTCCGTTGCTAAGACTGCAAGATAATTGTTGCAACGCGGCTTCCTACAAATAGATGCAAGGCATATACTTTTTGAATTTAAAAGTCGAAAAATCAAGAAATGAGCTTCAAAATGACCCAATTGTACAGCATCTAGGCACTATTCTAGACGGGGGGAGGGACGCACCATTCAAGACAGAAATGAAATGAAAGGCTAATTGGTGAGGCTACCAGTCGAAGTATTTCCGCAGAGCTCTAATAAAAACAATGATTGATAGCGCAGTATCAGCCTCTTTTATCAGAGTTTTTCATCATTTCTATGAGTAAATCTTGGGTGGCCCCACCACGTCTAGGATATACCCAGGGTCAGCCGCTCTAGCCAAACTTCACCGGTTCATGCTGATGTGGCTCGTCTGCGCCGGCCCATATGTCTGTTTCGGAAAAGGAACGATAGTTAAAGGCAGTGTTGACGATGAATATCGGACTCGAGTTCGACCCAAAAATGGGATTGTTTTGTCGTGAGGTAACTAATAGTGAAGAAACAGCGAAGAAAAACGTCCAGAATAAGTCAAAATAACGGCTTCTTAATTCAGGGCGTGGACGAGAATCATGGGCCCTGCTGATTTCGTCAAGCGCGCGCTAATCGCGAAACCTGCGCGAATCGGTAATGCTAATTGCGGCAGAGTTGCTTGGCGATTTGCCATCGAAACGCGTGCGGCGCCACAAGCTCGTCCGATCGGGGGCGGACCGGGATAGGTAGGCGCATCGGGAGAGCTTTCAAAGCCGTTTGTATTCATTTCTGGCCAGTTTTCGTTGCCTTCTTAGACCCTATCCTCTACAGCACCTGCCAACTTAGAGTTTCACACCGAGACCTCGAGAACGAGATTTGTCGTGAACACTGCCTTTAAGTGCACCAGAAGAGGACTACCGTAATCTTAAGAATGATGTTATTCGGCTCTCGTAAACAAATTTAGTGATACCCAATTGATCAAGGGTAAAGTATAAAAGAAGTGAAGAGCGGTGTGTCTTGATTCACACACCGTCCTGCTCCAGAGGTCAGCAGTTGAGGATCTGCATGGACTACAAAGCAGGAAAACATCACCACCTGTAGGGAAGATGAAGCGAATTCGGAGTCAGAACTTAGAAAATTTTAGAGCTAACTCGAGTGAGATTACGGTAGCCCTGTTCTGGCGGACTTAACTATCGTTCTTGTAGATTCGGATGCCTAGCTTGCATACGGTGTCCTGAGCATTAAACTGAGGTCCTGCACACTCCTACTGAGATCCAGCACACATTCCATGACGTCCTGCTAATCCCTACTGGGGTCCTGCACACGCTTCATGATGTCCTGCACACTCCTACTGATGTCCTGCACACATTCCATGAAGTCCTGCTCATCCTTACAGGGGTGTTGCACACGTTTCATGATGTCCTGCACACTCCTACTAAGGTCCTGCACACATTCTACGACGTCCTGCACACCCCTACTGGGCTCCTGCACAGGTCCCATGATGTCCTGCACACTCGTACTGAGGTTCTGCACACATTCTACGACGTCCTGCACACCCCTACTGGGGTCCTGCACAGGTCCCATAATGTCCTGCACACTCCTACTGAGGTTCTGCACACATTCTACGACGTCCTGCACACCCCTACTGGGGTCCTGCACAGGTCCCATGATGTCCTGCACACTCCTACTGAGGTTCTGCACACATTCTACGACGTCCTGCACACCCCTACTGGGGTCCTGCACAGGTCCCATGATGTCCTGCACACTCCTACTGAGGTTCTGCACACATTCTACGACGTCCTGCACACCCCTACTGGGGTCCTGCACAGGTCCCATGATGTCCTGCACACTCCTACTGAGGTTCTGCACACATTCTATGACGTCCTGCACACCCCTACTGGGGTCCTGCACAGGTCCCATGATGTCCTGCACACTCCTACTGAGGTTCTGCACACATTCTACGACGTCCTGCACACCCCTACTAGGGTCCTGCACAGGTCCCATGATGTCCTGCACACTCCTACTGAGGTCCTACACACATTCCATGACGTTCTGCACACCCCTACTAGGGTCCTGAACAGGTCCCATGATCTCCTGCACACTCCTACTGAGGTTCTGCACACATTCTACGACGTCCTGCACACCCCTACTGGGGTCCTGCACACGTTTCATGATGTCCTGCACACTCCTACTAAGGTCCTGCACACATTCTACGACGTCCTGCACACCCCTACTGGGGTGCGGCACACGTCCCATGATGTCCTGCCCACTCCTACTACGGTCCTGCACACGTTCCATGATGTCCTGCACACTCCTACTGAGGTCTTCCACACGTTCCATGATGTCCTGCACACTCCTACTGAGGTCCTGCGCAGGTACAATGATGTCCTGCACACTCCTACTGAGGTCCTGCGCAGGTACAATGATGTCCTGCACACTCCTACTGAGGTCTTGCACAGGTCCCATGATGTCCTGCACACTCCTACTAAGGTCTTGCACACGTTCCATGATGTCCTGCACACTCCTACTGAGGTCTTGCACACGTTCCATGATGTCCTGCCCACTCCTACTGAGGTCCTGCACACATTCTACGACGTCCTGCACACCCCTACTGGGGTCCTCCACACGTTCCATGATGTCCTGCACACTCCTACTAAGGTACTGCACACGTTCGATGATGTCCTGCATACTCCTACTGAGGCCCTGCCCACATTCTACGACGTCCTGCACACCCCTACTGAGGGCTCACATAGTCAACCGACACTTCAGCACATCCTGCGACGCCTTCTTATCGATGGTGCGCTTTGAACGAATACGCGCCGCGGTCAAGTACATCAACCCGCACAGCGTCCTCTTCCGAGCCGGACGTTCAAAGTACACCACCCTGGAGAGCAAGGTGTTTATATGGAGTCTAAGAAAACAATGACTGATAACGAAAAACCCACCACTTTCATAAACTTATCTTGAGAGGCCGGTTTCCGAGTTTCAAACGCCCGTTAGGGGCCCAGAAGTCATTATGGTGAGTTCTGACAATTATTTTCGTCATTCCCGTGGCCGATTACCTCTAGTCACAAATTTTCGAGCGATTTGGTCCACGCCTTCCAAAAAAATGTTTTTCGACGGACGGAGGTGGAGGCGGAGGCGGAGGCGGAGGCGGAGGCGGAGGCGAGGCGGAGGCGGAGGCGGAGGCGGAGGCGGTGGTGGAGAACGTTTTTGCGTACTTTGAGAGGTCATAACTTTAGAAAGCGGGGACCAGTTGGGATGAAAAGTTGCACACATATGTAATTTCTTGCAGCGCGTCGAATAGTGTACAGCTCATACCTCTGTTGACGGTATGAATAGGTGATCTCATTGTAGGGCATCCGCGCGGGAAGAGATCAAAGCCAAATCCTGGTGAGCGCTTCGCGCTCACCACAATTTTTATCTCCCAGCCGCTTGGCCTTTGTCAATCGGCTGCAGGTCTTCTGCTGTTTTTTTTTCCACTGTGATCATGTTTTTCTCTCAATTTCAAATTTTTGTTCGTTTTTTTCGTTTTCCAGAAGCCTCTTTCGTCTTTTTTTTTCGCGCGTGTTTGCTGTTGCTCCTAGTGGTAAGGCGAAACCTGATTGATAAGTCGGAAAACCGAACGACCTCTATGCATTGGCCCGGCCCGTGTGCGCGCGTGGAACACCAGATTGCGGTCACAATATTAGAAGTGTCAAAAAAACCGTTACTCACCCTGTAAATCAGCTTTGCTGTCGATCAATGCAAACTCTGGCAAAGTATTCAAGGGTTTTTAGCTTTAGTGTGTCGACCGCGACCACACCATAGCCGTTGCGGTAAACTGCAGACGGTCGCAGATTGACTCATTGGGTGAATTTTCTGCACCCGCCTGTCACTATTTCGGTGCGTATCGACAGGATGTGACTTGGGTGATCAACCAACTTTGACGGATTCGCTACTTCATTAGTACCCTTGCCAAAGGGCTGTTGGACCGCGTGGGGATATCCGATAATGTTCGTCCGACGTGGAAAAGACGTCGCAACATAACCCAACAACGTGTTGAAATAATGTGATATCGCTCAAGAAACAGTAAACAGTGTAATATTCAATGAGGAGAAGGCTATACCATCACAGAGTGGTCATGACTGCCACTGTAAAATGTTTAAGTTTTGAAATTATGGCGACCATCAAGCGGCTGCTCGGTCTACACCTGGGGGCAAACAAAGGTTCAATCAGCTGTGGCGCACAATGTGTAGATTCAATCTTCGCCACAAATCGCATAGAGTTATGAGATTAAGATGAGATTGCGAACAATTCTGTGGTAACTTTTTTGGCCTTTCGGGGAGGCGTGGCGGCGAAGCGGCCTAGATTTGGGATCAGGGATGTGCGGCGAACGATTTCAAGATTTCGGCAAACGGCAATCGGCAAGAAAATCCCAAAAACGGCCGGCGAACGGCAAACGGCAATCAGCAAACGGCAAAAAATTATCATCCCTTAGATTCGCCCGAAAGTTATTCACATGTGCCGCTCTACTTTTATTTCCCCTTTTTCCAATACTTATGTCAACATTCTAATAATTCTAATTAAAAGTAGTTTAATTTCAAGACATCAGATAAGCAAAAACAAGACATAGGGGGACCTCCTGGAAATCAAAGAAATCGCCGCTGCGGCTTCGGCTCCCACAGCCACCGAAGCGGCACCATCGCGGAGTCGCAGCGGCAACGTTGTGACGGCCCCGCAATAGTGCCGCTGCGACTCCGCGGTAGTGCCGCTGCGGCTCCGATGTAGTGCCTCTGCAACATAACGCGAGCTGAAAGAGAAAATTTAATCAGATTATTAGTGAAGAAAAAGATTGATGGCTTTAGAAAAAGTTTTCCGGAGGACTTTTCCTATAACAATGCATCTTTCTCCTCATTCACAGACTAGTTCCAATTTCTCTATCAGCTCGCGCTAAAGGCAGTGTTCACGATGATTTTCGTCCCCGAGTTTTTCACAGAAAACAATGCATTGGCCTCCAAGTGTTACCAAAATTAAGAAAAAACGGCGAGAAGCGCATTGAAAAACGTCGTATATCAGTGACATTATTCTATAGCATGGACTAGTTGTCCGGTTGGACGAACATGTTCATGGTGGTTGTCACTGGTGAAAAATAGGGTCAGTCGAAATAAGAAGGGTATTTTATGCAAAGCAGGATTATATGGGGCTCTAATCAAAGAACGGAACAACAGACAGCAGATAATTGCAAAGGACGGGTCCACAAAAGATTTCACTGTCACAACAAACACTTCCAGTGATACTTAAGAGGCGGGGTGATACTTAAAGGCACCGTGCGCGCTGAAAACCGAATTCCTGTTTTTGTGTTAAATCGTTCAAGTGGGCCTTGATAAGGCCATTCACGAAGTCTGTAATCTTAAAATCGAACCAAAATGGAGTTATCTCCAGTTGAAAACGTTTTTCTGGGTTTGGGGGTTGGCCTTTGGGTCGATCATCTGTTACGTACGTTCGCCTAATGGGAAACGAAAGGGATTGATTAAAAAGTGATATAGTAAGAATGCGTGGAAGTTGATGAAATATATCATATGATTACGTCATGAATGCCTTTTCTGCACATATCGGACAACCATTTCTCCCTTGAAAATCAGGTGAAAATAAGATGAAGGGGATTTGATCGGGAGATCACGGGTCAACACAGCGATTCGTAGCGATCAACTGTTCCACTCTCATGCGTCGATTGGTTGAATGGGGTCTGAAAACGAAGAAACAGTGGTCCGGAAAAGCAGTTTTCAGTAACTTTTTAGCGGTTTTTGAATGTGGCTGTTGTGTAAGGTACTAAAGCTTCCTAAATATAGTAAAAACTCAGGAACAAATTTCGTCGCAAACGATACCTTTAAAGATTTCGTGTACTTCTGGTGAGTTTTTCACAATTTCTACGTCATTTTTGTTCTACGCGGGTGCCACTTAATCAATATAGCGAATGCTCTCAAAATTGAAGATTATCGTGAACACTGCCTTTAAGTTGAAGTTTTGCGCAAACTTACTGCGAGCTGAAAAAAAGTTCAAAAAAACCTTCAGAATTTTTTTCTGAGTCAATGTTTCTCTAGAAAAGACAGAGCGAACCTTTTTGTTGGGGGGGGAGGGAATTTTTTCACACTATGCGCATCTAGCGTCTCATGACGTGGCATGCTAGTGCGTAGTTTTAGCAATGTCCGGACCCTTTCCTGAAAATCTTCAAATGAAAAACTCGCGTTTAGCTGCAGTTCACCGCGAACTTACTGCGAGTCGCGTTTTCAAACAGATTTAATACCACCTCAGATAACTCAAAACCCCCGGTAACAGGCGTACAACGGATAATCGGATTACCCCTAGTGCCCACATAGCCGCGAGTATAGGCGACGTTTCCTTCCAATATTTTGCCGAGTTTTGCCGGAAAAATAACAAAAATTTCGGCAAACGACAAACGGCAAAAATCTCCCAAAAATGGCCATCAAACGACAAACGGCAAACGGCAATTGCCGCACATCCCTGATTGGGATCACCTATGATTCGAACTATGATCAGAACTAAGATTTTCTTGAACAATTCGCACATGTGTTTCACTAACAAATTCACAAAATTGGTGTAAAATTTAAGCACTGTTTTGGAAAAAAGTCTGGTCACTGCCTTCAGCTATGCGCTAAGAGTCAGGTGCTCTCTACACAGCGAGGGTTCTAACGCGACGGGCATGGCGGAAATCACTTCATCGGTAGAGCGCGTTCATCATAAGCTCACGGCGATCCACGGCATTTTTTGATTTGGATTGTTCCTCTCATGATTTTTTGGAGCTGTGGAAGCTTCCTCACAAAAGTACTGGTTGAAGCCACTTGGAATTTTTAACCACTGCAACGGTGCGATGACCACTGCGACTCTTCGGAAGAAGTGTAGTGCTTATGTGGTGCTCAAGTTTGAAAGCAAGGAATGCGATTTTAATATTGATAAAATGCAGATATGATTTTGACGCCAGATAACTCAAAAATCAAAGGTCGCAAATACCCGACTCAAACGGACAGATTCAAACTAACAACATCGGATAAGCCGAGTCATTCGGATAGGAAGGCTAAACGGATAGTCGGATCTCGGATCAATCAAATCAGGTTTTTTTGCGATTAGGATTCTAGATCACTCAGATCTAGACGTTTTTTTCAATGATTCTATTCTGAAACACTCAAATTTTTACGTTTTTTCGTTAAATCGGATTTTGATTCATGAAAATTTCGGTTTATTCGGATGGATATTCGAAAATGAGTGAGTCGTGTCCAATGCATAGTTGATACTCCTTGCTCACATAATGCTAAGGTGAGTAGGAGTCCAACATTTCGTGTTTTCACTATTTATTTGCCGTCTCAGCCCTACTGGCAAGCCATCTTATTGTTTGAGCTAATAATTTCGCCTTAGAAAGTCGTCGCAAGCATTGCCTCTACTAGGGAGATTTCGGCAAGGAGGAGTACATCTCCGCCTTCTTATTATATCTAAAAGCGAAAGCAGATATACAAAGGAACAGCGTAGAATTGGGTTACAGAGGCAAACACAGTAAGTAATGGCTGACCATGCCTGGTGGCCGCCCGCAGAGATTTGAAGAGTTTCTAACCAATTTGAGGCTTCTAAAAAAGGCAAGTGTCCGCATACCTACATATGTATGTAATTGATGGCGATCCGCAGAAAAACAATTTGATTATCCCACTAACGTTTGGTTGCAAAAGAGCTCCACAGTCAATGATTACGAAAGACTTGATATGTAATTAATTACGAAAAGTAACTGGACAACTGATTGTTCATCTCGGTCAAAATCGTAAAATCGCAGTAACCCTAATTTGACGGTTTTTGAGACTGTCTTTCAAAAATCCCGTGAACTTTCACACTCTACGGAATTCCCGAAAATGAATTCCATCGCGAACACTGCCCTTAAAATGGGTTAACCCAAAACACAAGTGGCGGCGGGTAAATCTCGGTTGTAACGTCGTTTCGCTCGCATACATACGTCTCCACTTGTGGCTGATGTGGAGCATGTTATTGTCAATAAAAGTTGAGCATCATAGTGCTTCAATATTATACTTTAATAGAGTAAGTCCCTACAGAGCCCATCGTGCAGAGCAAAATAAAGTACCTTTCGAGGATGCATGGATAGTCGCCTCAGAAAATCTGTTCTGCATAGTCCATAGACGGGTATGCGACTGTGTATCGCTATTGGCGTTCTATCGTGAGCACCACATGCAAATGATCGCGGCTCGTCCATGCTCGTCCATTCGCTAGACTGGAATTTGCGAGAGGACTGCAAAGGGAAAATGTGTGACTGAGAGCGAGTCCTTAATCTCAGGGTTGTAAGTCCGAACTGAAGGACTTTACAGGCCACGCTTGTCTTCAGCTCCACTGACAACCCTCCTGAACACTATTTGGATGAAAAGAGCCTCTAGAGCTCGGAAACCGTCTTGAACTTATTACTCTTTGAAATCAGCAACTCGGCTTGTGCTGCAAGTTTTGTACCACAGACCCTCGCGAGGTCATTTCGCTCACGCCGGTGGGCGCACTTTTCTTGAATAAAAAACTCGCGGCTTGCTCACTGAAAAAAGAGGCGATAAGTTTAGGTGTAAATAACGAATCTTTATTCTGGAAAACACATCAGATTAATCACAGAAAACCAACTGCAATGGTCACTTTAGCAGCGAAAATCTTGCTGCGATTGATAACTCGGAAAATCACCGGAGAATCGGATCGTAATTCTATAATCTCTTCTTCTGCTAATTTTGGTGTCATTAGTCGGAATCGCGGCGTCAAGTCAACATCATCTAAACAAAGCATTCAACTTGTAATGTTATTTCAGATATTATGACACTGTGTGATATGAATCCGTTGCTACCGTGTGTGTGGAATCCACTCGATTCCAGCGTTTCTATTATTCATCTTGCTAAAACTATGTGTAGCCGCCAAAGCATCCACGGTTAGAATGCCCTCCACTTTCCCATAATCTCTGAGTCCGTATAAATAAAGGCGTTCCGCGAAATTTAGTCGAGTGAGTGGGCGAGACGCAATTATTTCGCCAGGCGAATCGCGGCGCCACCGCCGGGCGAGGTTTTGATTGCGAGCGACGATCTACCGCCGCGAATCCTCCCATTTACTCGACTTATTTCTAAGGAAACACCATATCTGTCCCTTTCGTCCGTCCACACAAAGGCCCTCTCTGATCGGCCAGTTGCTCCCAGTAACCAATCAAAGAGTGGCCTTACGGGCGAGGGGACGCTTGAAAAGGGATGGGAATACGGTGTGTGACATGCTTTTTCGTGCCCATTTTCTACCATGTTTCATACCGCATCAGCCTTCTAGCACGTCAGATATCTAACCGAACTTGTTCATAGAGCTACCATGAGAGTCGTGACAAAGTGCAGTGCATTCTCGAACAGCTTCGATTTTCGAACTTTGCACCCGGAGAGCGGCCGCGTTGCCATGCTATTCACCGGTACATTTGTGCTGTTGCCCCTCTTTCACTTCCATCGGGGATCGCCGCAAAGGCATGCTCCCTACCTCCGGCGAGGAGTGACGAGACATATGCAGTATTTGCCATTTATATTTATGGAAAATCGACATGGCTGTCATGCGTACATACTCGCTGTCGCGGCAAATATGCACTGGGCCTTGATCAGGGATGAGAGGAATAAAAATTCAAAATTTCGGAAATCGGTTTAAGGGTTTCGGAAGAGAAATTCTTCTCGGTTTTCGGAAATCGGGTGCGAAACGCCCGAAAATGCGCGGAACTGCGGTTTTCGGAACGCTGAACGCAAAAATTTTCAGAGAGACTTTCCTAAGTTCTCAGAAACACACTTGGTTTCGGAAAACTATCTTGAATTAGATCTCAGAACCAACATATTAAAGAAAACAGAAGGGAAATTTTGATAGATTAGCTCCGGGGCAAAAGTAATGCCTTACGAGAAATTAAAGGACAAAGAAATCAGAAAAATGTCTTGGAACATTCCAGAAAAACATTCGGCGCACCTGGCGTAACGAAAAAACTTGAAACTGTAGTGAAATGATTACAAATACGATCTTGGGGTCAAACATAGACCAATTATCGATAATTAGCGGCAGACGAGGAAGAGGATTTTACAAACTTCGACTTCAAAGATATTATAACAAAATTAAGCTCGATATGATTTAGAACGCTGGGGTTTCCTGGTTCCACTAGCGCTGATTGAGCTCGGAAAGAGTTTGGAAAAATGGGGAGACCAGCAGTTCTCCGAATAAGGACCAGGCTCGTCGCGCCGCAGCAAAATTCGGACGAGTATACCTTCTTGTGATGATTACAATTGGAGTACGTTATCGCGCGTTGAATTGTTTAATCTTTTTCAACCCATTTGTAATTTCTTCCATTCACTGTTTTGTTATCCATTTCGCCCTTCTCCTCCCAGCATTCTCCTATCCTTTCTCAGCATACCGGATTATTTTCCAATAAAACCTCTCTAGTTTTCTTTCCGAGTCAAGCCACTGGTATTTCTTCCAGCCGGGATCAATCTTTGAAAAGTTTCCATTCAAGTATGAATCCACTGCGATCCTCTTCATAAGGTTTAAAACTGCCCAGTTTGTCTTGGGAATAACGACCGTGAGGAAATAGTTATCATAGGGGGAGGATTTTCATACAACATATACTCACTCCTCCTGTCGATAATAGTAGAACTGATTACGAAAAGAACTAGTAGAGATTTATTTGAAAACGCATTCAGAATGACTTTCTCTGTCAAAATTTACCGAGGCACGCTAACGCGCTCCGTTTGTAACGCCCTAAGCGCTATAGAACATAGCTTCCGCGCCCATCCACCGCGCGAGAAAACTCGCCGCGTCGCGACTGGAGAATTGTAGTACACCCGGAAAAATGTTTTACTAGTTCCATAGCGCGCTTAATCTTGCTTCGATAAGCGCAATAGGGAAGCCTGTAAAATCCTATCTATTGTCTTGAACGTTTGATAATTGATCTATGATCTACCCCCAAATCGTGCTCGTGATCATGTCCGGCACAGACGTAACACTAATGATAACATGTATTTGTCCGTGCTGGACCTCAAGTTTGAATAACCGCTAAATTCGACTTTGAATTGGAATAAGAGATAGACATTTCCAGCCTCATATCAAAAAAATTAGCTTCCTAGCTCGACGATAAGTGTTCTAACAAGATAGTGAACACCGCCTGAGAAGAAAAAAAGATTAACAACAAAATCGAGCGGTTTTTCTCGTTCTATTCGATTCTCAGGATATCATTCAAAACCAGTTCTAGGGGGTAATACCAACTCTTAATGAAAAGAAAACCGCTTCTCCACAGTTACCCTAAACGTTGTTTCCAGATTTACAGGGTTGCGCATGGGCGAGTCGAAGCTAAATCTGGTACAAGCTTAGAGCGCAA
The DNA here is from genome assembly GCA_029168955.1 of Aplectana chamaeleonis. NCBI lineage: Eukaryota > Metazoa > Nematoda > Chromadorea > Rhabditida > Cosmocercidae > Aplectana > Aplectana chamaeleonis. Next base: position 2,003,287 of record JAPDOI010000050.1, on the reverse strand, counting down.
CACAATTCACGTGCACGGAACGTAGAAAGAGATTACTAAACTAGTGGAGCAACAGAAAAATATTTGGAATATGGAACCTGGATCAGTTGTGCAGTTTGATAGTTTCGACCGCTTTGAGGGCCCGTTAAAAATTGAGATTAAAATGATCTTTAAGTAGGAGAAGAAAAAATTGAAGACATGATGCAACATCAAAATATTCAAGTCAATGTCTCGGAAAATCGCCGCGTTCAGTGCGTGTCGAATTTTCATTCAACCGATGGAGCAAGTGATGCAAAACCTTCCATCCTGACAAAGCGAACGACAAGGTAAAATGGCGGCAACGTTCGAGAAAAGCGGACCCTGCTACAATACGGGATAAACGCTGACGAAGAAGGAGAGAAGGAGGAGCAAGCACGTGTTGCAAGATTCCCCAGCGCTATCGTAGCAGCACGCCGACACGAGAAGCGGTCGGAACAATCGCATGCGATGCAGCAAGCACCATCTGGGGCCGCCAGCGGTTGGACGAGGTCTCCAACGGCTGGGCCTGAGAAGTACCGCAAATTTGGGTAGTTGAACCTGCGACGCTGCCGAGATCAGAGTCCTACCTCAAGAGTGCGTCGTATGATTTCATTTTTCAAGAAATCGTGCTGTCATAGAGTTGAATGTGTATCATGCACGCCTCTAACGTTTCTCTGTTTGGGCACGTGCTACAATTTGGAACACGGTAGGAGCACGCGCTCCTAGCAGCACGTTCCCTGACTGTTCTCGAATCGCCTTGTCTTCGAGTTGGATGCATACTCAACACTCATTGAATGCGACGATTGTCTGAGTTGAAAAAAAAGATCTGCAAAATTTCCAATAAAATCGAAGTCGCGATATTTTGTTCCCCATTTTCCGCGTTCCGCAGCACTTTTTGCAGTTTTCGGAACGCGGAATTCCGCTCATCTCTGGCCTTGATGAGGAGACGCCTAAATGACGTTCGACGGGCAAATGCAATGCGACGCGATTGCCGTTGCACGAGAGCAAGGACGTTGCCGAGACTCTCGCGTTAATTTGCCGATAACACAGTAAATGATCGTAACTGAAACGATAAAGGTACATATGTATAGCGGAGTCCACCAAGAGTGTCTCATTTACTTATCAATGAGAAGCGGTCGGTTGGGGATCAATGTGCATGAATCCCATACCAGCACGCTCGATACCGATTGAGCGAGAGCGGTTGTGATGCAACGAGTTTCACGTTCATTGATCTCCAATCGACCGCTTTTCATTGATTTAGTAAACGAGACACTCTTGGTGGACTCCACTATAGCATGACGAGTTATCTCACCTCCAAGTAAACACGTATAAGATCAGGAACTCCCAATCATCCATCGGATATTTCGACTCCGATGAGCTCGGATTCTGTGGGTTGGCGAAAGAATTGACTGTTTCTTCGTAAGCAGAGCGAATAGCTACTCTATCGTTACTTGTTTGAGCAAAACGATACAGTGCCCGGAGTATGACATAAAAATTAACACACCATGTTGAGCAGCCCCGTTCTACACCTCAGGTGTAATTTTCGATATCGTAGTCCGGCCGGCGTGTACAGCAACCCCGCCATGCGCGAAATCTCCGCGCTCAAATAAGCGAGAAAAGGCAAAGATAAAGACCACTATCGCCCACCCTCTCTCCCACACGAAACCGAAATGAGCAAGTGAGCCATCTTCCCTGAAAAGTTTTTGGATCTCAAAAGGGACGAGATGAAAAAGTGAGTTTATTCAAAGACTATGTTCTTCGATACTATCGGTCCAACTTTAAATTGTACTCTAGCCCAGTGCAATGGCTACGAATTATGAGAAGAAGCAGGCATGATACAAGCCGCCCATGAAATTCTTTACGTTCGAATTCACAACTCTTGTCGGGTCACATTTTGGGTTCTGAGCAAAGAGATCACAATGTGATCAGCACTAAATGCTCTCTAAGACGAGCAGGAGAACTGGAAAACAATGGCGCCAAAAGCTACGCTTCCGCTCGCAGTATAATAAAACGCCTAAAATGTCCCAGTCAGAATTTGAAAGACCAAAGTTACCCCCAACATACTACAGAAGTGTCACCTATTTCGATTTTGTAGTTGGAATAAGCCTTTGTGAACTTTCTTTACGGCTCAAAAGAGCATGCAACACGACATCCAGCTGTTGGCGAAGTTCGAAATGCAGAGCTCTCTTAAAAGTGAACCCGTACTCAACTCCTATTTCGGACCTAATAATTGACCTTAACTAACTAATAACTACTCCTCATTGCTAATTTTTCCTTTATCATGATGCTCACCTTGTTGAAACCAGATCTGGACCTCAGAGTTTGCAGTAAACTGATAAATGATCTTTTGTTTATTCTCCGGAAAAAAATCCAGAGAAATTTCGTCGCCAGCTTTCACTGTTCGTGACTCGGGCAGTGGTTCGACACCAGCGGATTTCCAAACAGATCCGTCGTCCTGGAAAGCAGATTGACAGGTTTGCAATAGAAGAAAACCGGCTGAAATCTGTGGGTAGGCCTGTCGCCAAAGTCGAGAAATGGACAGGTCCACGCTCGCGAATGCAGCAGGCCGTCGTGAATGATCGCGCTTTGTTCATTGGCTCGACTACATTTGGCAAAGATCTTTATGCACAAAAAGACCTGCCAAGTTTGAAGATGAAAATATTTCTAGAAGGTTGGGCTCCGCAGAAAAGGTTAAATATTTGGCACTGCTCTAAAATGTCGTGGAATTGCTTCATTAGATTTGGCTTTCAAATTTATTGTTTTAATACGGTGAAATTCATGAATTGATTTGGCTGTAAAATCGGCACGGAACGCACTGACCGTTTTGGTCACTGGTCGTTTGGGGTTTGCTAGCACAAATTTCACCCTTAAAGGCAGTGTTCACGATGAAAAAAGTGTTCGGAATCTCACTAGGAATGGGCAGTGGAGGGACACTCTGTAACGTTAACGTTGAAAGAACGCATGAAAACGAGCCAGGAAGAGCCCCAAAAGAGCCCGAAGTTGTCACTTTGAGCGCAAGGCAAACCCTCAAAGCGCATTGCCCGCCCACCGACGTGAACGAATGAGAGCTTGAAATCGTGGGATGAACGATGGTTTGCGATGACTGGCCCCGTTCTTCCCTTTATTCTCGACTTCTCTCTTTATTCAGGTCAGCCCGCACACGTCGGCTGCAGAAGGCGCAAGTTACAAGCCTCGGACAGCGCGTCCACCATTCTTCCTCAGCTCAATCTTCGAGGGACCAAAACTCCGTTCCCAGAAGGTCTTGTACGATTCCAGAGACATCATTGGAACTAGCATTGGACCGTTTTCAAGATAGGCAGAAAACATGAGAACGATTTTCATCGTGAACATTGCCTTCAAGAGGGAATCAAAACTGTCAGTACTATCCGTGCCGACTGTATCATTCAAGGGAATACAAAAGCTAATGTCGTAGCGATCATTTAAAAGTCGAAGATTAGCACCTACCACAAAATCGTCTTCCGTGATTTTGGCCGATTTGAAGCATCCATTATCCAGCTCACTTTGAGTTTTGTATAGTCCTGAGAATGCTGCTGGGATCGCCTCCATACTGAAGCAGTCAATGGAATGCAAGCATACCAATATATCGTGTACTTGAAGAAAATCTCCAACTGGAGGGAACTGCTGACAATCACCTGAGGTAATTACTAAGTTGGTCTGGATATTTACTCGCAAAATGGAACCGGTTATGAACCTTTGTCGGCAGTAAGAATGAGATCACCTGAGAATAGAATATTTAAATGTACACGTATGCACATAAAGTCGGCATGGATCCTGAAGAGACTTCGCGTTCACTGTTGAAGGTTGGCGCAAACTCGGTGCCATAAGCTACAACATAGGTGCTCCGAGTTTGCATCAATCTGCAATGGGGAACGCAGTCTCATCAGGATCCATGCCGATGTTACATACAGAGTGCGGTGAAAAAATCTTGGGCTCTCCATTCTCAATTAATTCTGTGATTTTCATTTGAACTTGTTTGGCCTAGATGATGATGTTTGGCCTAGATGGCAATCACATTTGGTAGAAAACGCGGTTTTCAACAAAATTCGTACTAGTTCATGTACTTTCAACGACGTTTTCAAATCTATGATTGTACCTGCTGAGGACATCTATGAACCGTCAAGGGTTTCAGGCAATTTTTAGGGTGTACACAAAACCGTTTCTGATTTGGCTCAAAACCTTTTTCTGAAGGTTATCCGTGGTACTAAATTCAAATCTGGGGACCGTTGTTTGATATTCTGCAGCGTACTAAAGCGGTCACGGTAGATACAATGCTATTTATCTGACGTAAACTACCTAAGTAATTTGGAAGCCTGACTTCACATTTGTGTTCAGCGCCCCAAGTAACCTCCTAAGAATACTTTGGATCCGACTCATTTCCCGTCAACCTAATGCTTGAAGAAAAGATTGTTTTCCACTCGAAACTCTTTATAGCGTTCATGCGGGGACAGATTTGTCGTCCATTTCCTACTGAGTGCTCGTAAAAAAAGGTTATTCGGAATGATTCAGATATCCGAGAAAAAAATCGGATATTTAAGGATTTTCTAGTCACAGAATCTCCTAGTTAGTTGAAAGTTGAGATCATTCTAATTTTTTAGTTCAGATAGAAAATTTTTAAATTCAGTCCAGGGTAAAGCAGAAAAAAGCGATTTTGGCAAGTATCCTCAATGAGTTGGATCCATTGTATACTCCTAAGATAGGTTTTGAAAGCCGCACGCGCCACAATTGATAAGCCTTTCGATTTTTTACAGAGGATACGATTGCATACCTTCCATGCTAGAGCGAGAAACGTTGGTGGATTCACTATGATAACGTGCTTCAGGAGTTCTGCATAGTAGTCGAGCCAAATGTTAACGCGTGCCTAAACTGTAAAATGATTTTTTCACCGTCTGCAACTCTAAAACTTTCCAAGTGCTCATCCAAGCACATGTCAATTAATGACAGCTACACTGATCAAACAGGGATTAGAAGTCTTTTGCAAATTTAGTCGAGTGAATGGACAAGACGCGATCATTGCGGCGCGCCGCGCGGTGTCGCGACACCATCGGCGAGCGGGAGATCGATCACGAGCGACGATCAACCGCCGCTGCACAATCCATTGACTAAACTGAATTTTACAGAAAAAAAAACCATACCTGCATCAAGCAATTAATAGCACTGGTAGGCGACATATAAGGTGTAATAGCGATGCCTTTCATGTCGAAAATGCAAATTCCTGAAGAAATTAGATTCATTCGTTGAAGTAATGGTGCAGAAAACAAACTTCATTCAGGTGAATGATTGTAACCCTCTTACCCTCCTAAGCAAATTCTATCTTGAACAGTTCTCCCGATCACCAATAACGAAATATTTAGTGTACAAATGAGTTTTGAGGGATTTACAGAGCATGGCGTGACGCGTAGTTAGCCTGCTGACTTGCGTAGCGTGCCAGCTAAAGCAGCATGTTAAAGCTAGATCAAATTCTGCAAAAATTTACATTTGCCATCCCGCTGAGTTGTATTCGACATACTATATTTCTGACCTAACTACATACAATACCGCTCATAACATGTGTCCCAAAAGGCGTCGGCGACGCGAAAGCGCGTCGGAAACGTCGTTTTTGTTCAGAGTGAACGATTTCGGAATCTGAAAACACCGTTCGATTCGTATCGTCGCGCTAATTTTAAAAAATGTATTCAGGTTGGAGAAAAAACGAAGTTTCGACCTAGTGCATTCGTATTGACATGCTGATTTCAAAAATCTATGCATAGTCAAGATCAGTCCGATTCTTGACCTACTTTCAATTTTTTTCAAATTCAATGAATTCAAACTTTTTTCAAAGCGGTTATTTTGAAAATATAATAGCACCATTGAATTCGCAGCGTCATATCGATTCAAAAAGTGTGTTAAAATGCGGAATAAACTTAATATCAGGCCTTATTATCGCCTATTTACGACTGAACTTTCTGATGACCTACCTAATTACCTTCTAAATTGGCGCTGCCTACAAAAAGTGCAATACTGGGAAACTCTGCTGGAGACAACCGTAACATTTCGCACCTTTACCTGTAGTCATTAATAACATACCCATTTGACACAGTTTCGAATGCGATTCAAAACTTCTCGAAGGCTGTTTTTGTCTTCTGCTTCTCATGATGACTCCGTTGACAGCGGACTCAAGTGTTCAAAAAATTGTACAAATCGACTAAGGACATCGAGAGGAACACAATTCTCTATTTTTCATTGTTTGAGGGACAGTTTCGTCATTTTTCAGTTGCTGAATTACCTAAAAGGTTCTGCAGAGTTGCAGCGACCGGCGAGTGGTCGCCGAGCGTCAACCTTGACGCGGCGACAAAAATGTTTTGAAACATTATCGTCGCGGCGTCGGTTGCCGCTCGCTGGCAGTGACGCAGGGCCGTCGCGGCATCAAAACACTCTGCGGTGCCCCTCGTCGCCCTTCACGCTGCACCGGTCGCTCCCGTCGTCGAATGTGATCGATATTGCATCACCCAGCGCTCTTCGTCGCTGCGAGCAACGGCGCGACTTGAACTCTGCGGACCCCTTAAGATGACCAATACACGGGCGAGTCTCCGCTATATGTGCAGTCATCGACTAGCGGTGTACTGTAAGGCGCTGCTCACGCACGCGAAATAAAAACCATTTTGACCGAAGCATTTCAAAAACCTTATTTAGAATCGTATTCACCTCTGAAATTAGGGAACCCGATTTTTTTTTTGAAATTTCAGAAATTTCCACTTAATTTCAATTTTTCACAACTTCCAAATTATTTTAATTTTGGAGAAAATCTCTAATATCAACTCGTATTTATTCTTGAAATTAAAAACTCCGATTTTTTTCAAGACTTCAAAATTTCCAATTAATTTCAAATTTCAAAAAAAATTTCAGTTTGCTTCAATTTTTGAAAATTTCCAATTTATTTAATAATTTGAAAAATCCGAGTTCACTTCAATTCAAGGAAAAAAGGAGTATATAGAAAGTTCGGGAATTCTTGTTTTGATTCAAATTCTTTCAACATTTTAACTTTATTCATTTTTTTAAGAGTTGAGACCCTGCCGAAAAATCTCCGTATTTACATTTCCCTTCAAAATCTGATCTTGACTATGCATACATTTTTGAAATCAGCATGACAATACGAATGCATAGACGTTTTGAAATTTCGAAAGCATCTACCTCGAAAGATTTTGGCTCTTTTCTAAGAAAGTAGGTCATAAATAGATCGAAACTTCGTTTTTTCTCCGATCTGAATACATTTTTGAAATCAGCGCGACGAGACGAATCGAACGGTGTTCTCATATTCCGAAATCGTTCACCCTGAACGAAAACGACGTTTCCGACGCGTTTTGGGACACATGTTAAGAGCGGTATTGTATGTCCACCTTGGGGACAGACGCATTTCGCGGGAAATTTCGTTTCAAGCCTCATTTGGAAAAAGAGACCTGCTATTGGGCATCATTCGTTATGTTGAGAATATGGATGCATGATCCATCAGTGAAAACGCCTCCGGGAAATTTTATAAAAATTCAAAAAATGTTTAATGAATTCAAAACAATTTAAAATTTAAGAGATGAAAAGCTAACCGCTCTTTCCTAAAGGAACCATTACTAGAAAACGTAACCAACACCAATTGATGGAACTGCAACTAAACGCACCAATAAGAGCAAGAAGGCCGGATATAGCTTTAAAGCTTCGGAGATCAGTTTGGCTCAAAACGTTGAAACATATCCCCTGCGATTTGATGAGTGATAGATTCCTGTCAAAACTTATTTGAACACATTATCAGTCAGATCGATTGATATGATCTGTATAGAAGCTTTTTGATTCCGCAAAGCTACATACTGCTATTCTATGCAAAAAGGCATGAAAAGGCGATCCTCCAGTTGGTCCATGCCAGGCGGCATGTTGCAAAAAATCGTCATAAAAACTTTGGATACGCTTCAGTGTTCTACTCTGAGAGAACCTTTAACGCTAGTACCGTGATGCTCCCGCGATCCGCGATGGTACTGTGTTCGTCTCCCCTCGTCCCGCGATCCGCGTCCGTTCCGCGTTAGTTACCCAATCGACTCATCCGTTGACAATCTTGTGCTCATACCGTGATGGTACCGCGATCGTTACCAAGTTCACCGCGCTAGTACAGTGTTGCACTCGTGATCCGCGATGGTGTCGTGATAGTTTCCCCTCGGTCCCGCGCTCTCATGATTTGCAGATTTGTAGAGCAGTGCGAAATACGGCACGGGCAATACCTTATAACTTCGCGTTGATCTGATAGGCAACAACCATTCGGGAGAAACACCGAGAGGGCATGAAGTACATATAAGTCGTCGGTAATCATGGACACCAGTTTGAATGAAATACATAGAGTCATGCTCTCTAAACAAGGCTTCGAACTTACTGAAAAAAAACCTTCAAACGTTTTTATAGACCTAATATGCACATAACAGTTTGTTTCACGATGCATCAAGAAGTTACTTCACAACGATTAGCTGGTTTACGTTCCGACAATTTGATTACATACTATTTTGTGATTTCCGCTACATGAAAACTAGATGTTCAATCACTTTTTCGGTAATGCACAATTTCTAGAACAACTGAGACTGTACTGTAGAACACCAGTTGCTAATTGGAGGCAACTACTTTTTCACAATGCCATCGGATGTCCTAATTTTCCCTAAAATGTTCTGATGCTTGGAACTTCACTTGGACAACTGATACCCATTCGGTGTTTCGGTCTTTCATGCTACCTGCGAAGAAGTCGTAAACTGCCCTTTACTACGGTCCTCAAATAAAGCGGAAATATATCACTTCAAAGTCAGCTCCAACCAATTCCTTCCGCCGTGCATGACTTGGTAAATATTCGCTACCACTGATACCTTTTCATCCACATTTGTTGCCACATAAAGCACGTACTAAAAAATTGGCATGCGCCGACTATGAACACGTGTGCAGCTTACCATGCGACGGCCTGCCTGTAAGCTTCTCTCTCTCCAGTACGAGATGTTGAAAGTATTCACAATATCCGAAGAAGGATCTCAAGTATTCACTGATTCTAACCACTTTCATAAACTGAAAAAAATCTGGTATACACATTTCACATAATAGAAGAAGAAATGTCAGGACTTTTAATAAGTTTACCACTATTTTCGTTCTCGTACTACATAACTACTAGGGAGCCCGTCATAAATCGTAACGGCGTGTAAAGGGACGAAATAAGATGCCCAGGAAGACGGAGGCTAATCAAGCAAGCCCACTATGAGCTCATATAAGATTTTGGAAGCGTTGTTGTCACCATTTTAAGAGCTTCACCAAAGTCTTCGATGAGATGTTTTAACGTTTCAGAAAATCCCTAGCCATAGATCTCCTAAAGGTCAACCCCAACGTAATTCGCAACACGCACGTTACAAAATGAGTGATTGATTGTCTTAAAGGCAGTGTTCACGATAGAAATCGTTTTTCTGTTTTTCCGCCTATCTTGAAAACGGCCCAATGCTGATTCCACTGTTATCTCTGAAATGGCACAAGAACTTCATGGAACGGAGTTATGGTCCCTCAAATATTGAGCTAAGGAAACATGGTGGACGAGTTGTCCGAGGCTTGTAACTTCCGTCTTTTGCAGCCGATGTATGCGAGCTGGCCTGAGTAAAAAGAGAAGTTGAGAATGAAGGGAAGAACGGGGCTATTGATCGGAAACCATCGCTCATCTCACAATCTCAAGCATTCATTTGTTCACGTCGGTGGGCGTGGAAAGTGCATCTGGGGTGACGAGCTGATGGGTGTCCAACTTTGGGGTCGTAGGGGACCATTCCGGGCTCATTTTTCTCAGTTTTTTCAACGTTAGGATTCCGCTAGGCCCCGCAGCTGCCGATCTCCACCAAAAAATCAGACATGGTTTTTACCGTGGGCGCTGCCTTTAACTGCACATGCTCAGTCAAAACATTGGGCCGTGCACGCCTAATCAGACGCGAATGCAAAATATGAAGTTTAGTTTTTTCCAGAAGATGCTCAGTAGAAAAATCGACCAAACCCTTTTTGTTATATTTAGGCGCGCATATTTGTCCCGTTTCAGCCATCTCATTTTATCGCCGTATAGTACCATTTATAGGCCACGTTATGTGAGCAACAGCTTTCTTCATGTCCGTATAGCCTACCGAAATATTATATTTGCTTTTTGAGCTGCTCGATACTTCCCCCAAACACTTCTAAAATTTGCCGGAGCGTTACGTAGCCACTCTCCCTTCGTTCGTCGGTTACTCCGGCTGGATCGTGTAAGTACATAAGAACAGCGAAACTAGGAGAAAACGAACACGGATTCTGCATTTTCAAAATAGAATCTTTCATACATATACCTTCTCACCCATACCCATGATCATGCCCTCGCTTATTCCATCCTCCCACTATTTCTCCAATGTCTCATGATTCCAAACCTTTTTGGGATCCTCGATACTCATTTCCACGAATACGATACCATTATCCTTGTCGTTGAACCATTCAGCGGACAGCCGCGATTGTCGCACATATCGAGCACAGTTCGTCTGCAATTCAAATGAGAATTTCTGTCTTTGAAGGCAAGAAAATGCAATGCTGCTCGTGGGATTTGGTAAGAAGGCGCGTCAGAATGCGTTTTTGCCTCCTTAACGTTTCTCGTTTGACATATTCCTTCAAAATCAATTTCTTTCGAATCTAAAAAGTTATATAGGATTCGGCTGACAAGGGCTCTTCAACAATATAATGCCTGCTAGCGATCGGACCTAAACAAATATGTTCGGAATTTTCAGATCGTTATAAAGGACACAGCGTTCTGCAGCTGATGTAGCACTGTATGACACTAAAAACTTCACCCCAAACTTCGAACTGAATCCCGTGGCTTTCACGCATTCACAACACTATCGCATCCCCTTGTCACGTGGATCCTGAATAATTTCTGAGACTTGAAAAAAGTTCAAATTGAGGGATTTATGTATCAAAAAGGGGCGCTGAAGACGCGGAAATACGCGACGATTCTGATTTCGACAATCCTACGAGGGGTATTGTATGCAACTCTCAAGGTTTGAGCACCTTCAGCTTCGAAATACATAGTACTCGGGAAAACAGTACTACAGTTTATCTACGCAACCGCGTTCAGCCCGCAAAGTCCACGCTGATTGCGAAAGCGCGTTGCGGCGCGGTTCCGAGGATCCCCAGACAGGGATGTCGGATCACCTGGGCAGTTTTTGCCTTTTTCTTCGCCTCGGTGGATCCAACATCCCTGTCTTATGATCTTCGAAACCGCGCGGCGACACGCTTTCGCAATCAGCGTGCACTTTGCGGCTAAACGCGATGGCGTAGATGAACTGTATGTAGATCACATTCACGAAACATGCTTACTATAATTGCTATTTTTAGTCCCGGATGAATTGACAAGGCAAAAATGGAAAACTCTGAGTCCCAGAGAAGTCAGGGCATCTCGAAGTAAATTTTCGCCACATTGCTGAACATATACATATTCCAGAGGCTGGGGCTCGCTTGAGCGAAAAAAAAAGGAATTCCAGAGTCTGAAAAGTAACACATTGGCCGTTTTACACGCTCACATACAGCATAGCATGCATACACGCTCACAAACATTGTCGACAACATAAAAAGGCCTACCCTCTATAAAACGTCGTAATTCACATCACTCGAGGCGTGAACGGCGCGCGCGACGCCTCAGCTTCCGTCTGCCATCCGCTCTCTCACTGTCTCTAACCTCCGCTCCGCACCAGCACGCGCAGGAACCATGTGAATTTCGCCGTTTTATAGCCTGTACACAGCCTGCACCTTATTGTCAACGAAGTTTGAAACACTGAAAACTATCCATAGGTACAATATTTGAGCATTGCTGTCTAGCAAGGCTGCATTCTCCTACCCCTTTAAGCAACAGAAAGAAAAGTAAAAATTCGAAAAAACAATAGATATTTTAGAGCGATAGCACTGTGAATTGGGAGGGCTTGAGAGAAACAGGTGGATTGACTGCAATATAGCATGTCTGCTTACCAAAAAAATCCTCCATTATAAAAGCCAGCTGGAGTAGAGCGGCATTCTCAATCGGTATATGTTCGTATTATATGCAGGTAAATCAAGTTGTTTCTGCCGTGGACTCAGATTTGATAGTGCTTTCACTCCAGATTATCACCTGTTTTCTTAGGTTCAACTCCCTATTCTGCTACCCCAGGGGTGAGTAAATGTAGGCTTGCGAGGCAGGAATGCTGAAATACTGTCATCCTGGATAGTTTTCAGTGCTTCAAACTCCAATGACATTATGTTCGTGCCTATTTATGGTTTTATCTCGTGTTTGTGAGCGTGTACTATACCTGTAATCACTACGGTAAGCTATTGTTTCGACCTGTAGCTCATTGAGGTCAGGAATTTGGCCATAGTAACAAACGCTCCTAAAGGCATCGTTCGCGCTGGAAATCAATTTTTATTTCTCAGGTACAATTTCATGATTGAGCCCGGTAGACCATACTGGTAAACTTTGGCGCGTCAAAAACGTGGGGCAATGAGGTTGGAAGGCGTCAAAGATGAAGAACCGCCACCAAATCTCACCAGTCATCTAGCACTTTCTCCTAGAATGTTGACTCTAAGACAACATGAAAAATAGTTATGGCACGAACTCCGCATGCAGAAAAACTCCGAAAATGACAATGACTTAGCGTCCTTTTGAGAGTGTACAAGGTTTACGTTCGTCCGCTTGTTGAAAATGGTACGGTTGTCTTCTCTCCGTACAAGAAAAAAGACATCACTCTCCTAGAGAAGGTGCAGAACAACTTTACCAGAAAGATATTAATACGGCGTGGAGGGTTTCTGTACTCTAAAATTCCAAATGCCAGGATTCGGAACCAATATTTCAACATAGCGAGCCTCGAGTCATGGCGTGAATTGTTTGACATTTGTATGGTGCACAAGCTTTTGAACGGGATGTCTGGTGCTAAATTTTCACACTTCTTCAGTATAGTTCTCCCGAAAGCACGAGGTGGGGAGAGGAAAATATCATTTGCGAGGCCGAAAACCACAATTAGATGCAAATTCTTCAAAGGGCGGGTTCAGCGTATCTTCGTGTCAGTAAAAGCACACTCACTTCCAGTTCAATGATAACATTCAAGCGGGGAATGGCCAAACTCTTGCTGAAATCATAGGCGTTTTTTGCGTATCTGAGCTCATGTTTATTGATTCGAGTTTTTTTTTCTTTTTAAAGGCAGTGGTTGCGATCAAATATGCTTGTCGTCTTTTTCTCTCCAAATCCTTTCCTGGGTCTCGAGTAGTAGGACCTATAAGAAAAAATCGCGAAAAAACCACTGTTCTAGGCCGAATTTGAAACCTGAACTTTCTTGTCTTTTGATGGTGGACGAGCCCTCTCCACATCATCGGCATCGATGACCTCTTATATCAAGGACATCAGCTAACTTGAAATTGAATGTCAATCAATGAACCTTCGAATTTATGTACACATCTAGTCAAAAACATTGACTGAAGTGATGCTTTCATTATTCAACTGTTTTTATTCGTTAAATTTGCATTTATTTCGTCCTCTGAATGTCGATGATTTTTGACTGCTCGGCATGAGACTGCGATCTGTTTCGTCATCGCTGTGCACGTGTGCACGAACTAGCTTCTTTGGGCCCTAGAAACTCTATTTGTAGACCGTTTTTCAAAGCGCTACCTTCATAGTTTTTCAGCTGTTTTCGATCTAAGCTGATTTTTGTAGTTTTTTCGATAACGTTTTTCATCGTGACCACTGCCTTTAAGCGTGTGTCTTATACAGCGTACCTAAATAAATAAATAAATAAATAAATGACGAGGCCTCCAAAAGCAGAAAAACCTCGAAAACGATTCTGGCGCGAAATTCAAATTCGTATTTACAAAGTGTTCCGATTGACTTTTCTTTACAAATAAAGGTTTTTCATGGGCCCCTTCGACATTTTCGTTCACTAGAGAGGCCAAGCTACACAAAAACATGAAAAAATAATATACGGTTTTCTGCGAGTACGATGCCTTTAAATACATATATCATGAGCATCCTCAAAGAAAACTTCAATTCGCTCAGGTCGATGGACGCTGCAAAGGCTTTTTTGCTTGCTTCTATAAAATAAATCTCCGACGTGAAATTTCGCAGCTAAATATTGAGCACCGTAGGATTCTTTCGAGCGACATTTGTTCGAGAAAAACCTCAAATAGTACACACAAAACCCTTCCAGTATATATATAAATGATCATCAGTCTATGAAAGCTCCCGAAAATCACATATTGAGGCGGGCCATGGGCTTTCGAAGAAGACATTTGGAAAACCCGTTTCCACGTGAAATTGCGACTGATTTTTCAGTGGATTCAAATTCAATTTGTTCCACGATTTTTTCGCAGTTGAACATGAACTATGCACCTTGTTCAAGAGTTTCTTTAACGATTCTTGTACAAAGTACGAAAATTCGAGAAGCATTCAGGACTGTACCAGCAAGTGGCATCTTATCACATCAATGAAGTCTCTTTTTAATGAGTACAGCGTTTCTCAACACCCAGAAGCTTCAATAGAAGAAAAGTCAATCCTTTTATAGGGTCAACAGAAGAATGGTAGAAGCCAAGATTTCATCCAGCAGTATACTAGTTTTGTAAGACAGCAGACGAATATTTTAATTGCATAAAAAACTAGTTTGGATCGTGACATCAATCGAGAGGTGTCCTAGAAAACCAAGTTTACCAGTGTAACGAAAAATTCCCGATGGAACATTTCTGAACCTCCCACTGAATTTCTGTACCTCATAAAATGGTAAACAATTAATGAAAAGCGCTCAATCAAATTATCAGAAGAATTTTGTTGCAAACACTGGTTTTCTAAACACGTATCTCGGCCTAATATCAGCGAGACTTGATGAAGGTTTTATATGTTAGAGGGCATCATAAAATATTTCTAAAGAGCACTTGAGTTTTGAATTTTTAGTTTCTCAAATACGAAATTTAATAACCATTTTACGACAATAAATCAAAATAGGGCTATTTCCTATAAAACGTGGCTATAAAAATTTAAAACCCGTTGTTCCACCATTTTTAGAAGGCGTTTAAAAGCAGTGTCCACGACAAAATTCGTCCTCGGTTTTTGGCCAGAAATCGAAAGTTCAGGGTCTCATGGAGCACTAGGGTCGGAAGAACGAACAAAAACGAGCGCGAAAGAGCTCCATACGGGTCCGAAGTCCGCTCGCGCCAGCCCTTCCGCTCGCGGTTGAGTTTTCCGAGGAACAGTTTGGTCCGCTTCTACATTAGCATTGGAGCGCGAGTGCGGCTGAGTTCTAGCATTGGGGCGCATTTGCGCACGCTGTCTAGTTCAGGCCCATGCCCGCGCAACTCATCCACCGTTGGAATGTGGCTTTCGAAAAGAAGAGCTGACTTTGGATGTTTCGCAGTGTTTTTCATGATTCTTTCTTCACTGATGAAACAGTCAGACTTCAAACCTTTGTTTTCTGGTGAAAACTCGAAAGCGATTTTTATCGTGGACACTGCCTTTAAGCCACTGCGAGCCACTGGAAGATTGTAAGTTCCTAGCATTTAATTCTGGGAACCAAACACTGAACAAAGTAGAAGTTTATTCTCGAGTTCATCTCTGTGGGTTTATAGAATTGAAATGTTTTTTAGGGATAACCTTGATTCAAAGGCATCGTTCGCGCTTCGAGCCACTTCCCATTTTTCGAGCACCAGATTCCATGAATGAGCCCAATGACAGCACCGGTAAACTTCGGCGCGTCAAAAACGTAGGGTTATGAGTTCGGAAGGGGTTAAAGAAGAGGATCCGCCACCAGTTCTCATCAGTCATCTACCCCATTTTCATAGAATTTTCATGCGATCGTCAAACAGCATGACATACATTTACGGCACAACCCCCACATGCTGAAAGACTTTGAAAATGACAGTGACGAGGCCTACAAGCGCATAAAAACACCAAGAACGATTTTTGCGCGAAGTTCAAATTCAATTTCACAATGTATTCAGACTGACTTTTCTCTACAATTGGAGGTTTTTCATGTGCCCTTTCGACAATTTCATTCACTACTCAGATATGGGGATTGGCGGACCGCCCGCGTTCGCCTGTCAAGCAAAAACCCTTCCCGTTGTTGGACAACCATTAGCCGGCAGTTCACCAAAACCCTGCCAGCGGTCCGCTAGGACGTTGGCCAACCGCTGGTAGTCTCTTGGCTATTACCTGGTAACCCGCTGTTGAGCAATCATTCGCCAGCGGTCTGCCAGTCTCTTGGCAGACAGATGAATCGAGGTGGGTCTCTCACCACAGATCGTTGCGTAGAAGGCCGATTGGTGTCGGTGGATAACTGCGCTTTCAAAAACTTGGGTATTCGAGGTGTGATTGCCTTTGCCAGCTAAATGCAAGTTACTGTGCCTATCTGGGTCAAATTCCGGTCCGCAGTCGCGTCTCGACACGCTTTGCGGCCGCACGCGCTCGAGTCAGTCGGGTTTCCAGCGCCAAAGCCGACTCGATATGGCTTTTTTATACAATTTTCTTCAATTTTGTTTAGTTTCCAGTTTCTAAAAACCACTTAGAGTCAACAGATCGGTGGCTGCGGCGCTGGAAACTTCTCTGACTCAAATGCGCGCGGCCGCGAAGCGTGTCGAGACGCAATTGCGGACCAGAATTTGACCCAGATAAGCACAATATCATGCAGCTTTCAGGCAACTGACACATTTTCGCCAGCGCTCCGCCACTCGCACTAATTGAGACGCCAAGGATGAGCCACCTGTCGGCCTCGTAATGGCCAGTCGCTAGCTAAATGCCAGTTATCACCCACCTGTTAGGCAACTGGCGCATATTCGCCAGCCGTCCGCCGCTGGCATTACCTGAAATGACAAGTATATGCCAACTGTCAGCCTCGCAATTGCCATTGGCCAGCTAAATGCCAGTTGTCCTCCAGCTATTGAGCAACTGGCGAATTTTCGCCAGCTGTCCGCTGCTTACATTGTCTGAGTAGTGAGGCCAAGCTACACAGAAACATGCGAACATAATATACGGTTTTCTGCGCGTACGATGCCTTTAAATGTTTATCCCAGGACAGGAATCAAACTATAAACATATTCGAAGGAAAGTGGATTCCACGTTCAAGCTTGAGTGTGCATCAGCTATATTCTATGATGCCTTACAACATACGTATTATAGTTTCATCAATTTTGCTGAGATTTGGCCGAGATGCGCAGAAAAACAGTATTTTCAAAAATGTTAATTTCATATCTTTTTTCTCGAGTACTGTATGGCTGACAATAAGTAATAAGAAAAGTCTGATAATATTAGGCACAATATCGAATTGATAACGAAATGTTATTAGATATCAAATTGGATAGGGAAGGTAATGGAAAACCCCTCCGGAAGGTTATTTATGATCCTAACTTACTAGCCTTACTACGACACAAAACAGCACGAAGGATAGTATAATTGGGCAGGGGAAACTCAGAGAAGTATGTGTGAAGTGAAAGGATAAGTAACTATGCGAACGCTTAGCTAATAGCTTCACACGGAATTCGGAGATGCACAGGGCCTCGGAGGCATCTAGTCTGATTTTGCCGGGGGAATTAACGTAAATTACAGAAAATTAGGCCTCAATTCATGAAATTTTAGCTACAGCACCCATATAATCTACATAAATTTTCGCTACAGCACTCGAACCATCGATCCACCCTGTCCTAATCCGTACTCGAACGGTGATCCCAGCTGGGACGGACCGCCTTGCCGTTTTCTCCCCACAGCCTGCACAACCCCCGCGGTCAAAACTATCCTTAGCAGGGTCTTCTAGAGAGCGTTACGGGGTCACTCCCCCCCCCCAAGAGCAGTCACACATATTGTCGAGTAATCACTCCGTGAGGTGACTGGGCCAACCCTCGGAGAGCGGCAATCCTGGGTTCCGAATAGGTCACAGATTTAAGCTTCAGCAATGATAGGAAATTGGACTTTACGGATCACTATAGACAAATATGTAAAAAGGGGATTACGAAAACGTACCATATATTCAAAGGACTTTCTGCCAAGAATAAGGAAGTGCTACTCAGGGCTTACAAAACCTATGTTAGACCAATAGTAGAAAGTGGCACAACAGTATTTTCCCCTCACAAGAAAAAGGATATACTGATGATTAAAAGAGTGCAGAATAATTATACTAGAAAGCTAATTTCGCGGTACAATGGCTTTTTTTACACCGGCGTACCAGGGTCTAAAAGCAGGAACAGATTTCTTGGTTTGAATTCTCTGTCTTCACGTAGGGCGGTAACAGATGTTTGTTCTGTTTTCAAAATGTTGTCTGGTAAAATCACAATCAACACTTCAAAGTTCTATAAGCTCGTACCCTCAAGAACAAAAGGAATTAATTTTAAAATATGGTATCCTAAACCGGAATCCAATACGAGAGCTCATTCCTTCACTGTTAGGGCTGGTTCAAAATATGTAGCATTGAAAACTTCTATCATTCCTTCTCTCATCAATTTTAGATCATTCAAGAGGTTTGCTAGGAAAGTTTTGTTGGATTAAGTGTTGTTGCTTGATTTAGTGTGTAATCGCATTGTGTTTTTTTTTTGGTTTTCTTTTTTTCTCACGACTGTATTCTATGGTCGTAATGAATTATTATTATTTTTATATAGCCAACGCCTGTTAAAATTGCTATAGGAAAGGATATACAGGTTTAGCGACAGCAAGATCAATTTATCAAATTTAGCCTTCGATTTTACGCAAAATAGAATTTGCACCGTTATACCGCCAAAACAAGAATATGCGGATTTTAGCTATCGTAGCTAAAACCCGTAAATTCTCGCCAATTCGAGTGTTAGGGCGTTACAGGCCTCTCTTGAAGGCATCTACATAGCTACGCGTTGGCAGAGAATTAGCATTCTTGCATCTTTATGCACTATGTAAGACGCTTGAGCAATTCAACGTTTGATATTCACGCGATAAATTGAATCGGAAATTCACCTTGTCGTCATACAGTCTTTGAACATTCGAAAAGTCATCGTATCCAAGCGATTTTCGGATCCTCGCGTATTCCTTGTACTTTTCTGCGGCTTTATATATGTCCTGAAGACTTACACGATAGTTCGTGAAAACCGACCCAGTCTAGTAAAATTCGGATTCACTGCCTAAGATAGCTAAGTCTCATCATATATT
This sequence comes from Aplectana chamaeleonis, assembly GCA_029168955.1. Classification (NCBI taxonomy): domain Eukaryota; kingdom Metazoa; phylum Nematoda; class Chromadorea; order Rhabditida; family Cosmocercidae; genus Aplectana; species Aplectana chamaeleonis. The sequence continues at coordinate 1,984,125 of JAPDOI010000050.1, read as the reverse complement.
TACCCCATCGTATCCATCCAGCCATCGCTGTAGGTGAAAATCTGTATTATGCTCCGGAGCGAGGCCATCGGCTAGAGTCGTTCGTAAAGCATCCTCTCTACTCATTCTGTATTTACAGATACTGAAATTGCGTACTTCACAGCAGTTTCACGTACCGTGCAGCTTACGCGATAACGGTCAGCTTCGCGAAAATACGAAAACGGTAACAATGAAACATATCTAACTGATCACAATATGCATATTGCATTCAAACGAATTGCTTTCGGATATTCGGGCGGGTTTTTCGATCGGATATTCGATCCGAAATCTGAAAGGCTTTGAGTAGGGTAAATTGGTAGAACAAGAATTATGTTTGATCCGTTCAATGGAATATGTGAAATCCAGACAATCAAAAAGTGGGTATCTGATCGAATACCAACACGAAAAGGTCGAATAGCATTCGAACAATGAGGCGTAGGAGGGATATAGAGGGGAGAAAAAGGTGAGACAATCAATAAGAAAATTTCCTTTTTTGGATATCATCCTGCAACCAAGAAGATTTTTCGGGCAATGTGTAATTTCTACAATGTTTCGGTTTAAAGAATTTGGCCACATCCAGAATCCAATACGATGCCGTTTTTACTTTCGTGTGTAACGAATACGGTAATACAAGATCGTTGTTCAAGTAGAGGCGGAGGTGTGATAGAAAACATGCTAACAGTAAAATCTTCTACACATGTTATAGATACAGTACCGAGCAATTTTTTTACAAAGAAACCGTTTTTCGGCGTTTTTCGCGCTCACAAAGCGCCGCAACGCCATAACCTGCTTCAATGTGGTCCAATTTCGATTCTGAAGTCATTTCTGGATTGCTTTCATTTAGTCTTATACGATAGGGTTACAGAAGATGGATTCAACTCCAGAAGTTCATCGAAAATTGCATCGTTGTACCTCTAAACCCCTCATTATGAGCTGATCGGACGGTCATGACAGCAGCAATCTGTTATGTTTTGACCTGTGGTGGATGTGAATTTTAGAAGGAAATACGTTATTTTCTACAAAACACCGCAGTTGAAAGGGCTTTCTACATATACCATTACATTCGCCTCATTGAGAGGAACACGAAAACTTCCTGAAAAACTCTTTTCGTCAATTTCAAAGTAAGTTATGGCGATGCGGCGCTTTGTGAGAGCAAAAAACGCCGCAGAACGCTTTTTTTGCAAAAAAATATGCTGGGTACTGTATTGCTCAAACGCACAATGAACATCTGAAAAGTCGCTTCCCATCAAACGTTGGAACAAAATGTGGAATGTTAATCAATACTAGATAAATGCAGCTAAAATATGCTATGAGAACACTTTTTAAGGAGTTTCCAAGGAGAAATGAAACAAACTAGAAGGGGTGGAAGGAAAAACTGGAACCCATCGCGACTTTGCCCAAACGACCTATGTCACAGTGCGTAACCCCGCTTTTCTCAAGAAGCTTGTCCCCTGTTATGGTCGAGATGATTCCACCTGATCCCAATCTCGAAGTCAGGAAAGCAGTATAATTGCCGAAGGAAGGGGTAGCTTTTGGCTTGGACGGTATCTCTGTTAGCATCAAAGCCTGTCTGTCGATTCACATAAGATTCCAGGCCAGAGTAAAACAACGAGTGAAGTACCAAAGCAAAACTTTTAAGTGAATATCAATCGCTTTCAAAATAAGCGGACTCCTGATTTATAACAGTGCGTCGGGTAAAAGGCAGGGTTCTCGATAAAATCGGTTGTTGTGCTATCCCTATGGAATGGTAGCTCTGACCATCACAGAAGTAAAAATAAGTAAAAAATTGGAGAAAAACACTCAGCACCAAGTTATAGCTTGGTGTCCTCCCGCCCCCAATTATCGAGATCTGTGTAAAAGACTGTTTTTTCAACTTTTATTTTGCTTCTAAAGTAAGTTCTGAGCAATTATGGACATTACTGACTACTTTTGCAGCAAAATAATGGGCGGGTAAGCAAGCATTAATGAAAATCTCGTTAATTAGGGGGCCGGGCGACACCGGTAATTAGCCGTTATACTTTGTTTTTGAGCGTGTTTCCCGCAAATTTCCGGGTTTTTTTCACTTATTTTTACTTTTGTTATGACCAAATCTACATTCTCATGAAGAGAGCTCAAACGTTGTTTTTATCGCGAACCCTGCCTTTAAAGGCAGTGTGCACGATGAAAAACCGTATTCTAGTTTTCGATGTTTTAGTGTAGGTAGGACCATGGAAATAATGTTAATAAATAGAAGTTCTCACAAAACCCTCAAATACCGGAGAAAAAATGTTTAAAAGACCTCTTACTTGTTTCATGACGCCTGTTTGGGAGACTGCGGACAAAGCGTCAAACCTAAAGTCAGTAATGATTTTGCGTTTTAAAATTCTTAGGTAAATTATTTTGTTTTCCGCTTTGTACACCGAAAACTCTTCGAAAATAAGATGAACCAATGCACATGCCTGGATGCTAGAATCTTTCGCGGTAAAAACATTCAATATTTGACAAATGTTCCTCTGGTGAAACGGAAACAGGACAACTGTTATATTATGTGGGTTGTGTGATGCATGAGTCGACCGGTCCACAAGATCTTCACCCACTTTCTGGCCGTTTTTCGTTCTGACTTTTCCTAAAAGCAGTGTCCACGATGAAAACTATGACTGATTTTTTGGTGGAGATCGGCAGCTGCCGGGCCTAGCGCAACCCTACCGTTGAAAAAACCAAGAAAAGCTCACGTTCTCGCCCAAAACGGCCCGCTTTCTCATTGTGAACCCTGCCTTTAACAACCTTTAACAAGTTTTCCAATCCAAGAAACAAAACAGTATTTCGCTTTTACCCAGGAATTAGCAATATCTTTCCCGAAAGCCGAAAAGATATAGAGGAAAAGCGCACAGAAATAGGGCTTTCCAAAGCACAATAAGTCCATATTTGGTAATAAATTATTGACAGGACTCAACAGTAGCGAACTTGAGCGCCTAACAACAAAAAATCCTGAAACCCTTGGAAGAAAATCGCTTTTATCACTTTCGAAGAACTTCTTAAAAACGCTCAAATCTGTGCATAATTCTTTTCTTACATAAAGCAGCAATGTCTCCATGAATAAGATACATCTATGTGTAGAATAGTGATCACCTCAAAAAAAACCTATAGTGGTCAGATGAGCTCCACCCTCCGTCCTCACCTTCCGCACCGTTAGAATTAGAGCGAATTCAGGTCCTTCACCGATTACATGACCTCGCGCTAAAACACTGCAATATTAGCGCACCAGCGGAGAGGAATTCTCTTAAAATCGCAAAAGAATTCTTGTCACTTACAGTTAGAACGTTCAAGCAAATGAAAAATGTAGTAATCTTCTCGAGAACTTTATTTGGGTTACTTCTTCAAAGGCAGTGGTCGTAATGGAAAAAAGACTTGCTGAGCTCGGTTCAAATACGACCTATAAACTCCAGAATTCGCGAGGCAATAAATGCACTTGTATTAGTAATATTCGGACACTGAGTCGTCAATTCGTCCACAGGTGCATAAGTCCGACCAAAAAGTTCACAACTACAAATGTAACCGGGTTCAACTAATAAGACTAACGAGGAAAGAAATGCACATGGTTACTTAGATAGAGAAAAACATATTCGAAGAAAGACCGAATGTATTTGGTCTTTAAGTTAACCTAGCTTTCTAGCTAGCCGACGTAATTGATACTACACATTATCGATGTCGATCATGTAAAGTGGGCTCATCCACCTTCAGAAAACCGGCGAAGTTGATCTCGCTAGTTTGACTCGGAATGAAATTTCCTTCGCAGTTTTTTTTCTTATAGGGTCTTGCAATTTGGGGTCCAGGAGGGGCTTCGGTATGAAAATTTTGAATATCAAATTTTTTTCACGAACACTGCCCTTGATCTCAATAATAACTTGGCTTTCCACAGAGACTAGTGCGAAGGCATCGTATATGCAGAAAACCGTATATCTTCTGCAGTGCTTTGCATAGTTGCCATAGGCCTGCCTTAGATTTGAAAATGACAAAAGGCTTCAAGAAAATCTCCCTTGGCGGCAAAAAACCGTTTCGAAACATCAACATTTCAAATTGGACTGAAAATGCGTCTGAAGTTCGGAAAACAGTGGCCCACAGAACCTTTTGCTGTCAGCTGATCGCAGCTCTCAAATGGCGCAATTTCGGTAGACCAAGCCTTTTCATTCACCTCAGTTGAATAGATGAGCACAAAAAATGCTTCCCGGCGCCCACCATGCCCTTGAGGGAATTCTCATGATGCTATATTTTTCTTATTGGTTTGCAGTTTGATGTGGAGACTATTTGAAACCCAAGCGTGATTTTCTAGGTGAACGCAGTCTTTGAATGACACTTGTTATGTCTCTCCAAGCTATAAAGACGGTCTCAATTTCGCAGCGTAGAAAAACTCGTCTCGCAGAGTGATCAACGCACGTTCTTTGTGGTTTCAACTTCTTCAGACCTAAGCATGAACCGGCACATGGCGTTTCCATATTGCTTCACACTCTGACTTTTTTACGCCAAATCTTTCTGATATCTACAGATATCTTGCAAGCAGGAAACAGATTCTTTTTTTTCATATTTTCATGCAGATAGATATGTACATACGTGTGGTATATAATTAAAGATTTCTAAATGGGTCTCTCAAAAACTTGACCGTGTTGAAAACTAGAATCACCTAAAAAAGTTTCTGAAATTGGCGCTAAAATCATTTTGAAACTTTGCTTGAGTGCAGTAGGCGCGATTCCGTTTTTAACTCCCTTCGGAAATGAGTTCTTATTCTGTAAAAAGAGGGCTTTCAAAATAAAAGTGGTTTGGTGAGTACCAGAAAGGTTTGAAGAAGAATACAACACCAAGAAAAAGGAGTGGGCTAGTCTTCAACAAACTAACAATCTTTCCTGAGAACCGATTTCCTGCTGGCATTTCTAAATAGCGAAAACAAACCGTTGTGCCATTCCTAATGGAAGAATTGTAGTTTCGAAATAAGGCTTTCCTCTTGTTATACGAGCAACGACAAAAATACGTGTTTTTATAGTTATGTAACATTAAGAAAAACCATGGTTATAGATTGATTTATGTACGCGACCGGTTTATCTCCGCTGTTCAGAAAAATGAACCAATGAAAGCGGAGTATGTATCATGTACAAGTATTCCACCTAAGCTCCCTCATTCAAATACAAGTTCTTTCTTGAGAGCCATAAAGCTTTTCCATATAAAACAACACAACCGGTTTGTTTTCGCTATTTAGAAATGTCAGCCTAGAAAATCGGTTCCCAAGTAATGTTCATTTCTTGTAGACTTGCCCACTCCCCATTCATTTTGTTCCCCTCTTCTTCAAGCCTATCTGGTACGCACCAAACCACTTTTGGTTGGAAGCGCTTCTTCTTTATAAAATCGTTCACTTTTTCTTGATATCACGTCTTAATATCCGCACAAAATCTCCAAAATTTTTGGATTAGTATTGATCTAATGAACACTGAGTATCCAACGCTTTAGCCAGTCCCCCTGTCCCATTCCATACGAGAAAGCACAGCTTGAAACGTGTTTTTGCGATTTAATCTCAAAATCAATAATATAGATTGATTTGATAAACAGTACGCCGATAACTTGTTCAATGCGGCATGCACGCTCACAAAATTGGGTGAGATAGCAACGTTAAAGACATCGTTCGCGCTGAAAACCAATTTCCATTTTTTAGGCTCAATTTCATGATTGAGCCCGGCGGACCACGTTGGTGAAGTTTCGCGCGTCAAAAACTTAAGGTTCTGAAGTTGGAGTGGTTCAAAATGCTGATCCGCCACCAGTTTTCACCAACCATCTAGCACAAGGAACAGAAGCGCCATCACGTGCGCGGATGATTCAGCATTTAAAATTTTTAATTAGGGAAATTCTAACATCCAAACTTGCCCAATGGATACTTCATTTTCTTGAATAAGTTCCAGTGAACAAGAGGCAAGAGGAATTCAACCACCTAATAAGTTTTAAGCAAAAAATACATCCGACGCTTGCGAAAAAAAACTCCGACGTATTGCACCAGACGCACCGAAATCGACGGAGGGGTGGGAAATGAATAATTCGAGACGTTTCAAAATAAGTTTTTTCGCAAAAGTCGATGGTTTTGTGGAGCCTTTCCACTCTTATTCTGTATGTCAGAGAATTGCCTGCGCAAAAACATGAAAAAATGAGATACGGTTTTTTGCGCGTACGATGCCTTTAAAGGCACAGTCCCACCTCAGGGGTAAATTCTGACATTATAGACCGCCCACCCTGCTTAGAAATCCCGCCAATCGCGAAATCTCAATTCGCTCAAATAAGTGAAAAACAACCCTGAAAAAGTCGGCCCCGCTCCCAGCACCCCCAAATCAAACCAAGCGTTTCTTCACGAAGAGGGAACCAAGATCTTTGCAAATGGAAAAATTTGCATGTGCGGCGATGCTCAATGCCAACATGTACAACTGCAGAGTTCTTGGTTTGCTCTTCGGGCGGAGTGCGTGGTTTGCTTGTTGGGGTATTGCGAGCAGAGCCGTCTTTTTCTTTGGAGTTTCCCACATATCTGAAGGCACTGAGATCCCTTGTTTGGTAGGGTTGCTACAGGCCGTGCCCTGAGCATGATATCAAAAAATCACCCCTGAGGTTGAACTGCGAACTGAACATACAGGACAACTCCTCCATATTTCTGATTCGAGACCACAACACAACTAATCTTTTTCGCCAATTTTTGTGAATAAGGTAATGTGTGGAAGTCAATGCGAAAGAAAAAGGAAATAATCGTTGACACTGCCTTAATGAAAGGGCTCACAGATAGCAATTCTACAATCTTTCAAAGTGTGTCAGATTTCTCTGAAGATAGTGCTGATGTTATATTGCATTAACTATACATTTATTTACCACAACAAGATCGATAGTACGGTTCGGAGTGACCTTGACGGCAATCGTTATAGTTCCAAAACGCAGCATTTCCCGATCTTAGAACCATCAGATTGCCTTTAGATTTTGAAACGATAGGAAGTGCGTGAACAATTCAGCTATGTTTAAAAGCAATGTTTTTACAGTATTCTCAACAGTCAGCAAAGGTACTTACGTAGACACAAGCTACTCAGCTGAAGGCAGGATCAAGCATATTCAATAAGTGATGCTAGGAGAGAAGAATACAGCTCTCGAGGATGCTGCATAAAGTGTCACCTCGATGAAAAAAAAATTAGGCACTTGGACTTAAACTGGAAATCTGAAAGATCTCGACATAGATTTTTATATATAGTACCGAAACGCAAATGGCTTGAAGAAGCGACAAGTGGAACAGATCCAGTGAGATCGGGCCGATGTTGGGCTGCAAACCAGCTACTGACGGCGAAAGCTGGCCGTGAATCGCTAACGAAACGAAAATTGCATAGCTAAAGGTAGATGGAACCGGACAACAGCACCCCGTTCCACAAGGCACTCGTGATCTCAATGAAACTTGTAGCGCTGTACTAGACTTGCACCTCAGTAGTGATGATGTGAGCGTGTGTCTATCCAAAACTGGAAATACGGCAAGAACGGTGTGGAGACGGGGTTGGATAAGGCGCGGAAATGAAGCGGTGACGGGTTAAAGAGTGGAAGGAAGACTCGAATATGATCTGGACGGTTTGCAAGCGATTTTCTGGTCGAACCTGCAAGCCAACCCCAACCAGCTGCGCCCCCATTAGATCGGTCGGTCAAAGTACGCTTGAACTTCTACAAATCAGCTGTTTGAAAAATCACGTGCAAGACAGCGATACCTGAACTCTTACTTGATATTCGTATACACCTACATAACAACTGCGCGCTTACTTACTCATCGTTTGCAACTACGGATATTTGGAAGTTGTAGTTGTAGTGCAAGACTAGCCAAGAGTTCTGGGCCGAAATCAAGGATCGGACCATAGTTCACACTCACTGCAGTTCTCAATCTGTATCCTCTATTTCGAAGTGAAATTTATTCCCGTCAATCGCGTTTCTCCTATGTTACAGTCCACAGCAACGAAAAAAGTCGTCATGCGGTTGCGTATTTCCACTAAGACTGCGCCATAATCGACTGCAAAGTTGTGATTTTCTCCTGAAATTTTAATAAAAAACAGGAATGTTGAAAACTGTGAGTTTTCCCCCACAGACAAACATTATCTATATACCTGCAGTCTTTACCATGGATACATGCAGGAATAACAAGAAAATGAATTTTTCTCTGTTATTTCCATTTCTTTGAAATTTTTCTTTTCCTTTTTGGTGTTCCTGTGTGTATTTATGATTAAGATTTTAGGTGTGTTGATAATGTGTTGTGGAATGGAAACTTGCCGATTCTCAACGCGTACGGTGTTTTTTCTTCAAAATTCAGGAAAAAAAAATGCAACTGCGCCATCAATTATGGGGCAACCTACAGTATGCTTATGGCTAATACGCAACCGCACAACCCCTTTTTTCTCGTTGTCCTGAACTGCACGTCTGCACAGGAACTAACAGATATTTGAAATAAAGCAGCTGGACGATCACATATTCAACGATTCTTCATTTGGTTTTGCGTGCCAAATATATCAATAAAGTATTGAGAAAGTTCTGTAAGGTACTCGCAGCTTCTTTTTCAAAGTGACTAACACTACCACTTTAAAATAGAATAGTCTTTCATGAGGACACTAACTCTGACCGGACGGATTAATAAGACAACATTCACGATAAAAACAGTTGTTGTATAACCTTCCTAACTGCAGGCGAATTTTCGCGAACTAATCAGCATTGGAGAAAGCGACTATTTCGATCATCAGAACGGTGGTTCGTGGAGTGAAATGGGATGACATATTCATTTTTGAATGGTCGGCAGCTTCGTTTTTAACTTCTGACTACGGGGCTTCCAGCAGCCACAAGAAGGAGGAGTACTTTTTCTCTGCAGAATCGACAAAAAATCAAATTCATGGCGTGGGTGAGCAATGTGGACCAGGGGTGTGGATTTTCCGACTTCCGTTGCCTGATCATTTTGGCCTTTCTGTGTTTTTAAAAGTCGGCCAAAATCAGAAAAAAATCAGAAAAAGTAAACTTTAATGTCTTTTTAACGTCAATTGCATTTAATTGTGGGTGGTTATCACAATTTCTATGAAATTTCTATGCGGGCTTTCAGGGGAGCCAAGTAACGTAGTCTGAGATGTATTGTATGAATAGCAGCTAGCTGACTAATGTGAAGCCTTTTCTATAAGTCTCTCTACTGATATGCGGGAACAAACTAGTCGAAAACCAATTATGGCTAAAAAAATTACGATGCCAAGCTCACCACTTTCTTAAATGACATTTGACATTTAAACGACATTAAATTGAAAAATTTCCTACAGTGCTATCTTCTAGTACAGTTGATTTTGGTGCACTAATTATTTGCTATGGCTCTATATAACCGTTTCAGAAGGTGTTTTAGTGAATGCACAGAGTGGGAGGCGCCTAGGAGGATAATGACTTTTACAAGCAAGGCGTGCGCCGGAAAGCCGCTGCCTTCACGTTGTCGCTGGAGCGCCGCGCGCAACGCATTTCGCCAGCAGAACCGTTCCCAAGCCCCTTCCATTCTGTGAATACGATCTACAGGCTCGCTTCAGAAAAGCGCTTCATAAATAGCCAAAATTTACATGATTTCATGGTTAATTCTTCGGCTTTGCGTCCTAAACTAAACTAAGCCTGATTAGAAAGGAATGTTCTCATTGGGATTTCATTTCACTCATCAAAAGCCTTGCTCACGTGATTAAATTGCTAGCGGTTACTCGGGCGCGTGTAGCGCAGCGTCAAGAGGCGCTGTAGTCTTCATACACGGCCGAGAGCTCGATCTACGCAAAAGGCCCCAACGATTAGTGTCGCGTTTCCAAGCTATATTAATTGAGTTCAGGAATATAAATGATATGGGTGATCAAAGTTCCAATTACACTTCTTTTGTCAGAGAAAAGTTGAGATACAGTGAGCTTATACGTATGTAAGGATGTTTTTAAAAAAATCTTTTTTTCTGATTCCTGTTTTCTAGCCATTTTGCCTTTCACTTTTCTGTTAGCTAATTTCTGGCGAACTCGATTTCAGCTATCCGTTTTCTGATAAATTTTTTAATATTTTCGCGCACACCTGGTGTGGACACGCGGTCCGGAGGGCAAAACAGGCAATATACTCATACACTGGAGGGGGCTAGCGCAGCTCTTCAGGGGGGCAACCCTCCGGGCACCAGCGCTTGCCCCCCAATCAGGGGGGGGGCTACCGCCGAAGTGACAATTTGGCTTTATCGGAGCCCCCCGTCACTGCCCTTGAGCCGCCCTGTCACTGCCCTGAAGCCCCCTCTGCCACTGCCCTGAAGCCCCCTATTTCTGCCCTGAAGCCTCCTTGTCACTGCCTTGAAGCCCCTGTCACTGCACTGAAGCTCCGCTGTCACTGCCCTCAAGCCCCCCCGTCACTGCCTCGGAGCAGTGACGTCACGGCCCCGGAGCACTGATGTAACGGCCCCGGAGCAGTGACGTCACGGCCCCGGAGCAGTGACGTCACAGCCCCGGAGCAGTGATGTCACCCTCCCCCCCGGAAAGCGTCTCCGCTTTGCTCCAAAAATATCCCTTTCTGACAAGGGCCGGCCCTGTTGGGCCGAATGCGGCTATCTATGAGGTGAGGCGCCTTTTATACCGGTTGAGCACGTGATAGATCACAGGAGAAATCACGTCAAATCGGGACAAAACTTGACGTGAATGAGGATGCGAGCGTTTGGCCTACTATACCTTCTCTGGCCTCTATTGTCTTAAACTACCTTCTACGACTTCTTAACATCTTTTCTCTCTCTTCCTCTCGGGGAGCAAGCGCCGTAGGAGAGCAGGGGCCTCCCCTGAAGCCCCCCTCGGAGGAGGCCTCTGCTGTCGCTCCCCCAAGTCTGAAACGGGCTCTATTGTCCGGCGCTTGCCCCCCCGCAGGGTACTATGCCTAGAATATCCGGAACATGGTATTCTAAAATACTGTGCTTATCTGAGCCAAATTCCGGTCCGCAATCGCGTCTCGACACGCTTTGCGGAAGCACGCGCTCGAGTCAGTCGGGTTTCCAGCGCCAAAGCCGACTCGATGGGGCTTTTTTGAACAATTTTCTTCAATTACACTTAATTTCCAGTTTCCGAAACCCACCTAGAGTCAGCAGATCGGCGGCTGCGGCGCTGGAAGCTCTTCTGACTCGGGAGCGTGCGGCCGCAAAGCGTGTCGAGACGCGATTGCGGACCGGAATTTGGCCCAGATAAGCACAGTATGTGCAAAACAAGCTCTAGTCAGAGAATTCAAATATTCGATCAACTTAGGCGATTCCGTTGACTTTCTAAAGATTGAGTGAAAGCTTTCAATCCTATCATTTTAGCACAATTTCGGAAACAACTTGGTTATACAGAGTACGGTAAGAAGCATTATATAGAAAAAGTTCATGCTTCTGATTGACAAGACACGCTGAGGTAATAGAACAATGCTGGACACAACAAAAATATTTCGTTCTCTTCTTACAGCTTGCTTTGGAGGTAGACTAGGAGAATTCGTCCCAAAAAAATTATTGCTCGAAAAAATTTCTATTTCTCCGTGTAGAGTGCTTTCAATAAAATTAGCGACCTAAAACCTGATTGATCCAAGTCTCATCAGTTATTAATTTCTATCAATTTCAATGCTTGAATAGGTTCACCGAAAAGCAAAATAAAACTATGCTACTCTCCCAGAATTTTCGCTTCGCTCGGAGTTTCTAACTATTTTCCTTTTATCTTATCGAACTTGAAAATCCAAGCGTTTTGTTAGAAAATCTCTGTTTCAATACGCATTTATATATCGTGCGTGGTCTTCAAAGTGTTCACATGAATTGGACCCGCAAACGGGCTTTCGAGCACAGTGCACTAAAGCGAAGATTACTGATTTAGCTATTTCTTATCACTTTGAATTTGAATTTAATTTTCAGGATCACCCAAACACAAAAACTTTGCCACTTTCGAAAGTTTTATTTTCTCTGTTAGTTGTTAATATTTTTTTGTTCTCTTACTGAACTCAGAAGTTTCTATTGCATTGTGAAAACTCCTGTATCAACACGCATTAATGCAACGAGTGTGCTTTTCCAAGTGTTGCTATGAACACAAACACAGCTCCCGAACACGGCCCACCGCATAAGGCCTCTCTTACTAGGGACCACCCGGAACGCCAGATGGAGTTTTCAAAAACGGTCTCTTGGGGTTGTTGAGAGAATAAAAATAAACGGTTTGAAATTTCAAAATTCCACTAGATCCTTTAGGGTAGATCAAAAAAGGAAAGAAACTAGAACGCTGGATTTGAAGGATATAGCACAAACGTGACAGTGGCCTTGGAATTATCTGAAAAGATTCTCCAAAAACTTTGGAGACTGAATCGAGCCACGTTCTGGAGTTATGACTTGTTTCCTGATCCCTAATTTCAGCAAAAAAAAGGTAGTGTAATTTCAAAACTTCAGTGGAACCCCACAAAGAAAAATGTAAGTGAGACGTCAAGTTATGAGAATAGATAGAAAAATTTTTATCTCAAGACAACACAACAATTACAAACAACAACATAAATACAAATATTGCAATGAAGAATGTTTTCTGTCGAATGTTTCATGGACCTATTAGGGATTAGCTATTCTGTGTTTGATTGCTCTGATGTCCAAATATTATTTTGTGTTGTGGGAACAAGATGCATACATAGGACCCACGTTGTGGGTAGGGACTGGATAAAACCCTGATTTTAACCACCTGGAATGTCACCATCCGTTAGAACTTGACTCGCCGCGCGATATGGAGCTTTTCCGCATCTACACAACACTACACATTGGAAAGGACGCGCTCAAAATAATAATTCAAAAAATCAATTTATTAGAGAACGGAGAGGAGAAAAGAAATGAGACTGGAGAACATGGTAGAATGCAGAGGTATGCTACTTCCGATGTACCCATAGTAAAAATGTGATTTAAATGAACAAAATTGGAGCGGAGGTGAGTATTTGGCTGTGACAAGTTTCAATCAAACAAAGCTAGTTTCTCAAAAATAGCATTAAACGCGACAACCGAGGACATTAGAAGGAAGAAGAGAATCTGACGAATGTCGTTGCAGTGATAGGTGTTGTTGATATTTAATGTGACTTAAAGGCAGTGGTCGCGATCAAATATGCTTGTCGTTTTTTTCTCTCTAAACCCTTTTCTGGGTCTCGAGAAATAGGACCTATAAGAAAAAATCGCGAAAAAACCACTGTGTTGGGTCAAATTTGAATCCTGAACTTTCTCGTCTTTCGATGGTGTACGAGCCCACTCCAAATCATCGGCATCGGTGACCTCTTATATCAAGAACATCAGCTGGCTTGAATTTGAATTTCAATCAATGAAGCTTTGGATTTATGTACACATCTAGTCAAAAACATTGACTGAAGTGATGCTTTCATTGTTCAAATGTTTTCAATAGGTAAATTTGAATCTATTTCTTCCTCTGAATGTCGATGATTTTTGACTGCTCGGCATGAGACGGCGATCTTTTTCGTCATCGCTGTGCACGTGTGCACGAGACAGCTTCTTTGGGCCCTAGAAACTCTAATTCTAGCCCGTTTTTCACCGCTCTACCTTCATAGTTTTTCAGCTGTTTTTGAACTAAGCTGATTTTTTGTAGTTTTTTCTATAACGTTTTTCATCGTGACCACAGCCTTTAAGGGACTTGAATCTCGTCCCGGTTTTGCCCCGAAACCGGAACAAAACCGGGACGAGATTTGAGGTGTTCAAATCTCATTAGATATCGCACCTATTGATATTAAAATGTTTGCCACATTCTTCTCTTTCTTCCAATGCTGTTCGTTCTCAAGCTTATTGAGGTTTTTGATCAACCAGGCTCACTTGAATGAACCTTATCAAATCCAAAAAAGGTACTCGCACTCTATTTTTTTTGCATTAATCCTACGGTGTCTGCATTGAAAGCATTCTAGCTTTGCCTCCATCTATTTCCTCCGGATACATTCCTTTTCTCCTCTCCGTTTCATAATAAATTACATTTTTAATTATTATTATTGTGAGCGCCTAGTGTGTCGTCTAGTATTCCAAGGTGCGCTGTGTAACTGCGGAAAGTCTCATATAGCGCGGCAGGTCGCCGGATCGCGGAGCTAAGGCCTCTTTCAGAGTTCGATCGTTCTGCGACGCGACCGAATGAAAACACTGTGTATCCATCCGGTCGCGTCGCGTGATCTGGTCGCCGGCCTTTCAGACAAGATCGCGGGAAAAGTCGCCCAATCGCGCGATTGGGCGACTGAGATGGCCAGATCGCGTCGCCATGCAGTGCACGGCGACGCGTCCGATCGCGGCGACCGCTTCATATGTCCTCGTTCAAATTCCTCTTTTTTTCACGTTGATTCAGGCAAAATCAGTATAAGTAGGCAAAACAATCATAATACAAAACAATTATTATCATACAATGATTATTATTATTTAAAAATCTACGATACACTTGAGGAAAACAGTAAAACTAGGATCCAAATCACAATTGACAGTTCAATGGTCTAAACGAAACCTTCTCCCTCTTTCCACTCAAAAAAGTCAAGTACTACACCTGGGTAGAACTACTAATCCGTAAGGCGGGTACAATATCGATGGTTCAATACTCCAGCATGTTAACCTAGTTAAAGATTTAGAGTTTCTTGTCGATTCGAAATTGAATTTTGATAAGCATTTCGATAGTATTGTTGCGAAAGCTGAACAGAAACTTTTCCTTCTGTTTAAATCGCTGAAAACTAAAGGTCCATTGCTTTTGGTTACAGCCTATGAAATTTACGCTCGATCTGTTCTTGAATATGGTACCTGTATCTACTTTCCTCATTAAAAAACCTGCGTTGCCAAACTAGAAAGAGTGCAAAACAACTTCACAAGGAAGGTCTTCATAAGGTCTCTTGGCTTCACGTATAGGAGTATACCCGTGGCATAGTGAGGAATCGTATGCTTAATTTGGATACTTTACATTACAGACGCATAAGAAATGATTTAATTTTGGTATATAATATTATAACTGGAAGACTGGGTCTCAAAGCTCATTCGTTTTTCAAACTGATTGAATCAAATACTAGGGGAGAAAGGTTCAAGCTTAAATGCTGTCAGCCGCGCACCTCTTTGGGGCGCATCTTCTCCATCTTCAGAGACGGCATGGAATACTTGAAGATGAGTCATACTGTTCAGATACCGATCAACTTCACTAAATTCAAAACACTTGTCAAAAATTACCTTCATTGTCAAGAAAGGATCTATCAATCGTTTTACGCTTTTTCCTTTCGAAACTTGTCATTTTTCAAGTTCCTCGATGTTTTCGTTGTTTTTCTGCCCTTTCTATGTTTCTACACGTCTGCAAGGGCGTGTAATAAAGTTAAAGTTAAATGGCAAAGCACAATGCACCTTTTTATCAAAAATGACTAGCCAACTGCGCGACACCGCGAACATGAAACAGGCGTCGATTAGATTGTGTACGTAAAAGTGCGTGGTCGCCAACTTCCGCGATTGGGCATTCACACTTCCAAAATCTGCGATTTCCACGGCGACGCGACGGTCGCGTCGCCGTGCCCACGATCGCGTCGCAGAGCGATCGAACTCTGAAAGAGGCCTAAGCCCCATTCATTGCTGGTCCCTTCGACTAGTCGCGTCACTGCCAACAGTTACAAAACCCATTGCGACAACAGATCTTGCTCTGAGTCGCGACGGGTTGGAACAGTTTGCAGTTTCAGTTGGAAACGCCGAACGACTGAAGTACTTTCAGCTGGTCGAAGCTACCTGCTTATTTTGCTAAGTCGCTTTGACTAGTCGCGTCGCTTCCATGATGGAAGTGATTCGGCTAGTCGAAGCGCCTAGGGCACAATCTTTTGTCGAGACAAATGGTATTCGGCGTCAAATTGCAGGCTCCATACTGAATCTCGCCACACTCATTTTCGCGGCGTGCCCGCAAAATAACTATTGCAAAAACATACCGCACATCTATAAGAAACCTGTATTCTATTTGTATTCGCCTTAATAAGCGGAGAAGAAGATACGACAAATCAAAAGAAATACATGTCTATCAAATTTTTTGCCAAAAATTGGAAAAAACAAGCACTTCGTTTCTTTTTTGGGGTATACGATTCAGGCACCCTCCCCCCCCTTCCCTCTGCAATGTCCACTTTGCACCCCCCCCCAGGGTTATCCGGGACGCGTGCCCAGCCCTGCCCTGGACCCGTCACGCCACTCACTCGAAATCAAGTGTCTGGGTGATAAGGCAGTGTCCATGGGCGGCATGCACAAGCGCGAGTGTTACGAAAGGGTTGCGGCAGGAGTTACAGCGTCGGCGCTTTTTATGATTGCCGTTCGAGTGCTGGAGATAATCAATAGTTGGTGTATCGTCAGGTCTCGGCTGCCCCACCCTCCTAGCTAAGATTTGTGAGGGAACGATTTTCCAATGCTATACCTTACCCTTTTCAGTCCTCGCACTGCTATCATCCAACTCGCCGATGCCCCAAACTCCGCCCCAACCAGGGGTGTGCGTTTTTCGTTTTTCGATTTTTCGGTTTTTTCGTTTTTCGCCCTTTTTGGCGAAAAAAATCAATATCGAAAAAAACGAAAAAGTTTAATTTTTTTTCGGTTTTTTTCGGTCTGAAATTTGCGGTTCTGATGCGACTTGCAGTCGATCCTTCGCTGCTTACAGATGTCTCCAGCAAGTTTGCACACGTCTCTGACTTTATTCCAGAATCAAGCAGAAGCAAACGTATGATCTGCACCTTGCACGACGGTTCCTTCTACTACATCACTGTCGATTAAAAATTACATTGATGGAGCCGAAATTTTTTGAATTTCCTGTTTTTCAGCAGACTTAAACGACTCGGCGCATCTTTTGAGCATGGCCATAACTTTCAGGAATAATTCTCCGAAAAACCAAAATACACATTTCGACAGGCGGAAACATCACCAATCTAATAACGCTAATCGATTCCGCATAGCAGATAACCTGCATCGGTAATTCGAAGGCAGCGTTCACGATAATCATTCTCGATGACTTTCCGCAGTGAAATGATAGGCGAGAAGAATTCTATGCTCTCAGTGACGAAAAAATGGTTTAAAGAGCTAGGAATGGCTAAATAATGGATGCAAACAGCCGTTCTGAGGTCACCGAAACTCCTCATGTCGCCTTTCCGCCCCTAGAACCTCGAGGTTGTGATAACATGAAGTACTCAAGTCAAGGAAATACTGATGAGCGAGCTAAACCGCTTGATTATCACTGTTATAACTTTGACTTTAACTTTATTACGCGCCCTTGCAGAAGTGTAGAAACATAGGAAAGGCAAAAAACATCGAAAACATCAAGGAATTTAAAAAATGACAAGTTTCGAAAGGAAAAAACGTAAAACAATTAATAGATCCTTGCTCGACAATGTAGTTAATTTTAACAAGTGTTTTGAATTTAACAAGTTGATCGGTATCTGAACAGTATGACTCATCTTCAAGTATTCCATGGCGGCTCTGAAGGTGAAGAAGCCGCGCCACAAAGAGGTGCGCGGCTGACGGAATTTAAGCTTGAACCTTTCTCTCCTAGTATTTGTTATATTTTGCTATGACTGAGCGCTCCGCTCTTTACTCCGCCCGGACTCATCCGAGCAAGATAAGCTTTAGCATCCTTCGTAGCGGCTGATTCCTCCACGCTCAAACGCTCAAAAGTCAACTTAATAAAGTGTGGCCCTCTTTTAGCAACAAAACACGGTTTCCGCGTTTTCTTCAAGCATGCCTTGCTGTATAGGGCACCAGAATTTCGGTAAACGAAAGAGATATCAAAAGTGCAATCTATTGTGAACACTGCTTTAAGTTCAGGAAAATTCGTTTTCGTTCAAGGTGTTCATGGAAAAGACGTGGAGAATCGCTCTTTGGAGGCCCATAATTTTCAAGCGGAAGTCAACCTAAATTTTCCTGCTCCCTCTATCGATCTATACCAAAAAAGTGCAAATAAAAACTTTCTAGGAGAATGGCATCAAGTACAGATCCATCAAGCGAAACTGATTGAACGTAACCCCTATGTAGACACCGCGACTCAATGCATGTGGTTGCGTCGCGGCCATTACCGTCAATAGCGCCGAGAGACTAAGCTACTGGTCAGTGTTGACCACGACGCAATCGCTCACACTGAAATTCAACATGACAGCACAAAAATTCACGCAAGAGTGTGCTATCCATCAAGAACTATTGATGTTCGTCTCTGTACAACGTTTGTTCCGTTTTGATCTATGACTTGCCCACGACTTTCAACTTCTGCGAATTCGGTATTTTTCATGAAATTGGGGACGACCTTCGAGCCCACAGTTTAGATCAAAAACGTGAAAAACGTGGATGTGATGGTTCAGAGAACCACCGCAGTTTTAAAACAAGAAGTTCACCACAAGAATTTAAGAAGGTGTTCAGCGCTAAAATTTTGCCAGGATTCGACGCTGCAACAAGGGTAAAATTCCTTACATTGCTACGCTGATTGGGTATGCTTTTGTGTCACCAAGAAAACATAATTCTGTCATTATTCAAAGCACTTCGATTACGTTGCCTTGTTTTTCCAGTCCAAAATATGCAATTACGAAAATAAAATGTTTCAAAAGACAAAAAATTTTCGGTTTTTCAGATTTTCGAATTCAAAACCGAAAATTTTTCGTTTTTCGGTTTTTTCGGTTTCGAAGTTTTTCGCACATGCCTGGCCCCAACCCCTTCGTAACACTCGCGTTCGTGCATGCCGCCCCATACGTCGCGAGGGCGTGCGATTACGCAAAATCGATGTTCAACGAGGGCACACGTTTCGCTTGCCGCTCGCGTGCGCTCCTTCACACGCCCGGCCCGCTCGCTCTTGCGCACTTGCGCCAGCTCAAAAAAGGAAGCAGCAAGTTTCCAGCTCACTGCTCAATTACTAAAGTAGGAGATTTTAAACCTTTTGCAAAACTATTGCCCTTGTACCCCATAACCCCACCACAAAATACGCAAACCTACGGAAATGCTCAACATTGGCGCCAATTCGAGCGATTGATCGAGCGGTCAAAGCATGTCAATCGAATCAAGACGAGGTTGGGGTGTTTGCCAGTGTTTAATTGCGGGCACGGGGAACTCCAGCGTTGAGGAGCGTTTAGAGGCGCGCAATAGCGGGAGCGCACGCTCTCCCACCTATGGACGCTGCCTAAAACGAGCCCAAAATTTTAGCGAGCGGTAGACTTCCTTCAAGCGGTCGGTCTCGCATATTCATGATATGGTAAAAATATGATTATACCTGTCATGATAAGAACAACCGACTCTCATTTTGTGCGCAGATTTCGAAATTTGTATAAATTCTGACATGTGCGGATTATTCCTTGGTTTTCCCCAAAATGGGGCGAGCCCTCAAAGGTCATAATTTCGACGCTGGTGCTAAATGTCTTTTCGGCACCCCTAACATCGGGAACAGCTTCCTCTTTTGAAGCATTTTCTACATTTCGCATTAACGTTTTTGATACTTCTCGAACGGTTGAGATTCAGAAGTTTGTACAGCTCTGAAAGGCGTTGAAAAGGGAAGTTGCCTCCTGTCTCAATTGAGGGAGCGGACCGAAAGCGCTACTTTTCCTCTATGCACCTGCCCGTAAGCACCGTACAAAGGTTCCTAGCCTTACATATTAGGAAAATTCTTTCTCTTCATCAACCCGCTCCAGTTTTGGCTTATTGCGTGATTTTTTTCGTTGCATAGCTCGTGCCCACCTCTGATAGTACTTAAAGGCAGTGTTCACGATAAAAAATGTGTTTCAGTTTCCACTAGGAATGGGTAGTGGAGGGGCACAATGTAACGTTGACGTCAAAAGAACGCATGAAAACGAGCCAGGAAAAGCTTCAAAAGAGCCTGAAGTTGCCATTTCGAGCGCAAGGCAAACCTCAAAAGCGCATCACACGCCCACCGACGTAAACAAATGAATGCTCAAGATCGTGAGATGAGCGATGATTTCCAATCATTAGCCCCGTTCTTCCCTTCATTCTCAACTTCTCTCTTTACTCAGGTCAGCTCGCATAGATCGGCTGCAAAAGACGGAAGTTACAAGCCTCGGACAACTCGTCCACCGTTTTCCCTAGCTCAATTTTTGAGGGGCCATAACTCCATTCCCAGAAGGTCTTGTACGATTTCAGAGACATCACTGGAATCAGCGTGGAGCCGTTTTCAAGATAGGCGGGAAAACAGAAAAACAATTTTCATCGTGAACACTACCTTTAAAGGCACTGTTCGCGATAAAAATCGCTTCTCTGTTTTTTTGCCTATCTCGGAACCGGTCCCATTCTGATTCCAATGATGCTTCTGGAATCGTACAAGACCTTCTGGGAACGGAGTTATGGTACCTCAAAAATTGAGCTAGGGAAAATGGTGGGCGAGTTGTCCGAGGCTTGTAACTTCCGTCTTTTGCAGCCAATCTATGCGAGCTGACCTGAGTAAAGAGAGAAGTTGAGAATGAAGGGTAGAACGGGGCTTTTGATCCTAAACCATCGCTCAACTCACGGTTTCGAGTGTTCCTCTGTTCACGTCGAGGGGCGGGAAGAGGCGGGACTTGCCCACAATGGCGGGGTTTTCCCACTTTTCTAAGCCGTTTTGCTGCTCCTGGGTAGCTTCTTCTCCCATTTTTTCGACGCTGTTCTGCTTCTGAGAGCCACGAGAAGCGTTTGTCATAGAAAATTCGAGGATGAAGTTTATCGCGAACAGTGCCTTTAATGATGCATAAAAACACGGGAAGTAACTGGCAACTGTAATCACATGAACTGGGGCTCCTTAACTTCTGTTTCGGGGGTGATCTTAGTTTGTTGCCTCGTGTGCCTAAGCAGAGCGAGTGGAGAGACAGCGCGAAAAAAGAGGAAGAGAAGGAGGCGCAGACGCGTACACACGCTCGCGATCGACAGCAGTAAATGTCACTCCTAAATAGAGGATATTTATTTATTTGTACGCCGTCACCGGCGTGCACAATACGGCTAGAAATGAAACGAAACAAAAACTGATGCTAAAAACAACACAATGAATGAAAAAAACTCGATTAATGACAACCAACAAAGCACTCGAAGGTTTGGAGCTACTGTAATAGTAGCCACTCAGTCTACATATACGGACGACTGTTCTCAAATGGAGGAGACCACCATTGTCATTCAACAACTTAGGACTGACCAGCAACGTAACAATAATGATTCCTTGGTGTTAAATGGTTCAGCTGCACGTGACATATGACTATGTATATGTGCTCTGCATTATCTCAACCAACTGACCGTAAGGTTAGGTACATAATTGTATAGCAAGAAGAATAGGAAAACAGGTGACGATAGCGAGTAGAACTAGTGGGAATGCATCGCCAATGTATATAGAAGGCAACATTAGCGATGAAAAAAATGTCAGTTTTCCGCGAAATGCTATATTCTGGGTCTTTTTCGAGGACTCAATTGAAGAAGATTATTGACAGGTGGACATGAAGTGGGACAAAATCTTCAGCTGCAGTCCGCCCAAATACTTCTTTCTTGAGAACCTTCGACAAGTAAACAACTGATCATGGAATGGAATAGCTCTGATAAGTGATAGTCGATGAAATGACTCACGTTATTACATGGAGAGACTCCATTATTTCGAACCTGTCAATCCTTCCATTGTCAATAATGAAACGTTACAGAAATGAAGCGTTCCTGGCTTCATAGAAAAGACGGAAATTTGCTCTGGCACAGATGGCGCAATAGGTCCTTAGAGGCAGAGGACACCCAAAAAAATATTTTTCGGGTTTTGTGCCTATCTTGTATAAAACTACACGCTGATCAAATGGTGTCTCTGAAATCGCTCAAGGCCCCTACAAACATAGTTATGGCTCTTCCAAAATGCCGATATTTTGATGGTGAAAATTTAGTGGACGAGTTGTTCAGACCTGTATTTTTCTTCATTCGCAGTCGCTGCACGAGTGCGAACTAGAATGAGAAGGCTGACGTATAAGGGCGTGAAGAACGATGACACTGTTGGAATTCGCCAATCTATCAGGTTTGTGAGTTCAAAAATCAGGAAGGGGTTGTGGCCCGTGGTCGTGACTGAAGAGTTCGGGCCAGTGGTGGTGGCTAATATCTCGCTTATTTGGAGGAAATTAGATTTCGAACTTGTCACGTGTTAAATAGGAGGGGTCTACTACACAGCTACTTGAAAATCACAAAATTTATTACTGTGGGTGTGATGTGCCTTTAAGGGCACAGGACACCCAAAAAATTAATTTTCAGATTTCGTGCTTATCTTGGAGACAGTCACACGCTGATCACAGTGGTGTCTCTGAAATCGTCTAAAACCCCCTTTAAACAGAGTTATGGCTCTTCAAAGATGCCTAGGTTTTGAGGGTAAAAAATTGGTGGACGAGTTGTCTCAGGCCTGTATTTCTCTTCATTCGCAATCGTTGCGTGGGAGAAAGTCAGGAAAAGGAGACAGTCCGGTAATGGACTGAAGAACGACAATTTGTTGGAATTCATCGATCCATCGAGCCGCTATCGATTTCGAAAATCTGTTAGGGGGTCGGGCCTGTGGTGGTGAGCGAAGGGGGTCGGGCCTGTGGTGGTCGCTTATATCTCGCTTATTTGGAGGAAATGAGGTCTGGCATTTGGCACGTGTTATACAGGAGGGGTCTTCTACACAATTACATGAAAATCTCAAAATTCATATCTGAGGGTGTACTGTGCCTTTAAAAGGCATCGTACGCGGCGAGTGCCCGTCAAAAGTACACCATACTAAAGATATGGGAGATCCAATGCATGGCATTCCAGCGAATTTCACCAGTCATCTACCACAAATTGTCCGCCGAAACTGGAGAAAACAATCTCGCTGAACTGTTAAAAAAATCGGAATGGCGGGAATTCGATCTTCGTTGCCAGCTACTTGCAATTCTGTTTTTTTTAACAAATCGTGGATTTTGAGCGGTTTTTTTGTCATTTTGATTCATTTGAAGGACATATCCTCTCAGAAACATGAAAAGTTGCTTATGGTTCTCTGCGTGTACGATGCCTTCAACAGACACAGTACACCTTCACATACACCTTCACATATGTGTTTGGCCTGGGTGTCGATTTGGGTTGGGTTTAGCTCGTGTGCACGCGAGCTAATGCTGGCGCGCAACCCAACCCAAATCCACAAACCCACGGTTGATGCAATGATGAATCTGCCCCTCAGGGCTGAGCATGTACCCCGGAGTGGCGGTTTTGGAGATGCACCCCCTTAGCTCGGTACATTTTGGCAACCTGCTCTGAAAATCCAAATCGCGTGTTTTCCCAGAAGCC
This sequence comes from Aplectana chamaeleonis, assembly GCA_029168955.1. Taxonomy (NCBI): domain Eukaryota; kingdom Metazoa; phylum Nematoda; class Chromadorea; order Rhabditida; family Cosmocercidae; genus Aplectana; species Aplectana chamaeleonis. The sequence continues at coordinate 1,960,853 of JAPDOI010000050.1, read as the reverse complement.
TGGCACAGCAGCCATCCTTCAGACCTCCTAATATTGATTTTTTACAAGCAACTGTTCGAACAAAGCATTGAATAGAAACAAATTCAGTCGATTTCAACAGAAAAGATAGCTTAAAGGCATCGTCCGCGCGGAAAACCGTATATAATTTCCCCATGATTTTGTATAGCTTGACCTCTAGGGCACGAAAATTTCAAAAGAGCCCATGAAAAAAAACCTTCATTTCTAAAGAAAAGTCAGTCTGAACGCAGTGTAAATTTGAATTCATATGTCGCGCCAAAGTCGTTTTTGAAGTTTTTCTGCATGTTTAGCCCTTGCCACTATCATTCTCGAAGTTTTCCTGCATGTGGAGTTTGCGCCATAATTGTTTTGATGTTGTTTGACGGTCACATCAACATTCCCCGAAAAAGTGGTAGATGACTGCTGAGAACTGGTGGCGGGCCGTCATCTTTAACCCCTTCCAACCTCATAACCCTACGTTTTTGACTTGCCGAAGTTTACCGGTGTGGTCTACCGGGCTCATTCATGAAATTGAGCGCGAAAATGGAAAGATGTACCAAGCAAAGATGAGTATTAGAGGTTGCAGATGCAGAGGGGGTGTTGGTTCGCCGTTTCTGGGCCGAATTCCGGTCCGCATTTGCGGACTACTGCTATGGCATCATGCGACAATTGGTAATTGTAATGCGACCAATTGGTCCCGACACGATTCACCCTTCTCCTAGCACGATTATCTTGTGTCGCATGATGCAACAGCCATAGTCCGCAACTGCGGACCGCAATTTGGCTCGGAGAACGATAGTACGGCTCACAGGCATATTTTATACTCTTCTTTTCGCACACAAGACGGCTAATTTTTATTCACTTAAAATCCATATATAGGGGTTATCCGGCATTCTGATCACAAGAATGAGGTTCAATTTCCGTTTCATCTCTCAAAGCATTACGGCAAGCTACGGTAGCTGATTAATATGTTATATCCAGGTCGCATGACATATTTTGTTCTTCTAAAAAAAAACATAAACAGCTGAGATAAAGTTTACATGAGAGCACGGACGAAACCAGAAAAGCATAGCCATATGGAACGATCTCACGAGCCGGTACGACAATTTCATTCAACTCTCCATATCCGAATTACATAAGTGTGGCTCTCATTTAGACCCTTTTCCAAGGAAGGATTGCCCGCCCACGTTCTAGCCGTTGACCTATCACAGGCGCAGAGGAAGCTGCGAGGTAGGCCGACGGCTAGGAAGTCGGCGGTGAATCTACTCTCAGCAAGAGGTCCAAATGAGTATAGTAGGGGTGACCGCGAAACATACAGTCGGCGCGGAACGTAATGATACTTTGCGTTTCCCATTGAAGGTAAGCGCAAACTCAGCGCACCTATCTTATACCATAGGACACCGATTTTGCGCCAACCATGAATAGGGAACGCGAAGTATCGCTAGGACCTATGCCGACTGTGTGGTTGCGGACCACATAACAGCCTGCGCGGCGTCGTGGGCGCCCGTGAGAAATGTGACGATCGATCGGCTTTCGTGATAGACACGCGGGCTGCTGAGTGGTCCGCAGCGATATCTATGTTTCGAGGTCACCCCACCATATTCCAAACTTACAAAGACAAGTGCAGAAAACCGTTGTTGCAGTGAGCAATCCGTATATAGTTGTTGTAGGACAAAGATTGATCGTGCCCCGCTCACGGGTCTGAAGCGTAGCGTTTCTTCCGATTTTTTTTTGATTCTTTTCATTTAACAGGCTTGTCAGAATATGCCTAAATATAACACGGGACAAACACCGGGGAGTATTCAGAATAAAGTGACTGAGAATTCCAGCAGTTCTTTGCAGAACTTTCCAAGACAGTTTATCCATTGAAAAGCGGAAAAATCGCAAAAGAACCCTACGCACCCCTTTGGCCCCATCACGATTTTCCTTGCACTGCATGTCGCCACTGCGGACGTCTGCGACTGCGGAAGTGAACTTCACTTTCATATGCGCTATATAACTTCCCGAAGTCATAATAATGTGAAAGTTCTAATCAAAGGATTGACAGTATTGTCAAAATGTCTGTACTATTTTCGATGAAGCTTCTATTCTACAAAGCAATTCGCCAAAACTTCTCTTTTGAAGGCAGTGTTCACGATAATCTTCAATTTTGAGATTGTTCGCTATATTGATTAAGTGGCCCCCGGGTAGAACTACAATGACGTAGAAATTGAGAAAAACGCACCAGAAGTAGACGAAAACCTTAAGTACCACCCCGCCTCTTGAAGGCAGTGTTCACGATGATTTTCGTTCCCGAGTTTTCCACACAAAACAAAGCGTTGCCGACCGAGTGTTACAGAAATTACGAAGAAACGGCGAGAAACGCACTAAAACGTCATATTTCATTGACATAAATCTCTGGCCTGGACTAGTTATCCAGTTGCATGAACATGTTCACGGTGGTTGTCACCGGTAAAAAATGGGATCAGTCGAGAATGGAAGAATATTCCAGGCAAAATAGTACTAGTCAGGGTCCGAAGAAAAGAATGGAGCAAAGGAAAGCATATGATTGCAAAGGACGGGCCCACAAATCATTTCATTGTCACAACTAACAGTTCCTGTGAGAGTTAAGAGGTGGGGTGAGAGTAAAGGATTTCGTGACCTTCTGGTGCGTTTTTCTCGATTCCTTCGTCATTTATGTTCTACCCGGGGGCTAAACAATCGATTTAGCTATTAATCTCAAAATCGAAGATTATCGTGAACACTGCCTTTAAGTATCACAGGAAGTGTTTGTTGTGACAATGAAATCTTTTGTGGACCCGTCTATGCGATTCTCGACTCTCTATTGCTCCGTTCTTTCCTTAGGGCCCTACCTAATCCTGCTTTGCATAAAATATTCTTCTATTTTCGATTGACCTAATTTACCACCGGTGACAACCACCATGAACATGTTCATCCAACCGGACAACTAGTCCATGTTATAGAATAATGTCACCTAAATACGACATTTTAATGCGTTCCTCGCCTTTTCTTCGTATTTTTGGTAACACTTGGAGGCCAACGCATTGTTTTATGTGAAAATCTCAGGAACGAAAATCATCGTGAACACTGCCTTTTATACATTGGTCTTCGACGATTTTTTTCGAATGAATGAATAATTCGAATATTGAATTTCCGGAATTTTCGAGTGAATGAATATTTCGATTATTGAATTTTCGGAAATTCCGAATGAATGAATAATTCGAATATGGCGTTTTTCGAAATTTCCGAATGAATGAATTTTTCGAATATGTGTTTTTCGAAATTTCCGAATGAATGAATTTTTCGAAAATTGCGTTTTTCAAGATTTCCGAATGAATGAATTTTTCGAATATGGGTTTTCTGGAATTTCCGAATGAATGAATTTTTCGAATATTGCGTTTGTCAAGATTTCCAAATGAATGAATTTTTCGAATATGGATTTTTCAGGATTTTCGAATGAATGAATTTTTCGAATATGGATTTCTCAGGATTTCCGAATGAATGAGTTTTTCGAATATTGCGTTTTTCAAGGTTTCCGAATAATGAAATTTTCGAATATTGTGTTTTCCGAAATTCCGAATGAATGATTAATTCGAATATTGCGCTATGGGAAATTTCGAGTGAATGAACTGTTCGAATATCACCTTTACAAAAACGTCGAATGAATGAATGATTCGAAAAGTGTTTTCTTCACTCGGATCGAATGAATATTCAAATATTCATTCGGAAAGTCGAATATTTTTCGAATATTCGAATAAGCTTAATTATTTGGATCTGAGCTACCAAAAATTGAGAAACAGACTTAAATCTGTCTATATGCAGCTTCACAAGTTCTATAATTTGTTACATTTATTACCGACGATTATTAAAATGACAAATTCCACAACAGTAGATTCCTTCAACAACAATATAGTTTGTTTAGCGAAATGAACCACCGAAAATCGTTAAGAGGATCTCAAAGTCGGTCTAACATTCCAAAATAACCGAGAAGGGAAGTGTTTAGAGTGGTAAACGCATCTGCGAAAACGACTAGTATCGTTAGTATTTCTTCTGGCTCAATAGTAAGAATGCGCAGCATCCCGCCCCGAGCTGCAGGTTCGAACAAGTTATGAGCATTTTTCAAGCTTCGCGAAAAGGCAAGGGAAGCAGGGGAAGAGAAGAGAGGCAATTTTTTTCTGGTGTTTTAAATAATTTTTTGGGGTTCAGCCCAAAACTTGCATGTAGGGGTAATCTAGGGTGGTGAACACGAATCTGGAGTCCATTTGTCGAAATTTCGAGGTTTACTGTAGGTTACGGTAGGTAACATGTCATTTAGGGGCCAAAACCCATCTTAGTATTTTGAAAATCGACAAATGGACGTTAAATTCGTATTCTCCACCCCGAACAACCCCCGTATACTAATTTTGAGTAAAATCTGAGACTTTGTCCAAACTACCGTATACCCACCGTAATCTACCGTAATTTGCAGAAAATCCATGAACGGACTCCAGATTCGTGTTCAGCACTCCAAACAACCCACAAAAGAACAATTTGAGCAATATCTACCGTAGCACTCCGGGAATCTCGAGAGTGGCGTTTTTCTCTCGAAATTCTCCCCGGTTGGGAAGCTTCGAACGAAATTAGCCGGAAACTTTGGAAAATCGACGAATAAACCACAGACTCGTGATCAGCGCCCCAAAAAACCACCCTGGTAGAATTTTAACTCAAATCTGGAACATTTTTCTAAAACGCTTCCAGAGCCCTGTAATCGGTATAAATAAACGCCCAACCGAAAATCCTTGCAAGTCCAAAACGCTGTCAGTCTCGACAAAGTATGGAAAATGCGCCTTCACCTAAATTTTGCTCAGGGGGGTAGTTTTAGGCGCTGAAAACAGTTTTGGGCGCTAGAGATACCAACAATAATAGTCGTTTTCGCAGATGCGTTTGACACTCTAAACACTTCGCTTGTAAGTAGTTTTCGCGTATCCCAAACTCCGCTCAGACGGTTCTTCGAGTCGCTGATCATGAATCCAAAATTCAGTTACTTTTTTGCGAAGGATCACACTAGGATGCGAAGGACATGAAGGACGACATTACCTCAGACAATTGGGGTGTCCGATTCGGCCACAAAAGGCTTTCGATTCGAATACAAAGCGCTGAGGACGACGTAACGGCCCGTACTTTTCGAGCATCACGTGGCCTAATCGTCGTCGAAGTGAGAAGGACGTGCCGCAACACATAGCCTAGTGCATATTTTCCACGACGAGCGACTCGACACGATGTTTTCCATCTATATCGACCGACAATCGACTCTGCTAATATGCACTGTCATGGCGGCGCGTCGCGAGAAATATGCAGTAGGCCATAGGCGTTCCACTAGGCCGAGACCCGCTTTCGATTCGACTACGATGCAATTTGGACGACAAATGAGCCATAATGCTTTTGCTTGGACACGTTGATCGATGGCTCCACAATTGATCAGGCGCCCATCAGCCGCACAGCACGTATATAAGGGGACCCTTCTCATAGGCCTAGTGCATACTTGCGTCGCGGCGACGGGGTTGCGGTGTAGGAACTAGTACAACACGCCGCGCCCAGCGCAGTGATCGACCGCGCCTAGCACTTACAGTCGTCGCGCGCGGCCGATCTATTAGGAGCTGCTACACGCGACGGTGTCGTGTCTGCGTCGCGGCCAGTCTACACTTTTCCACAATGTGCGCGCTGTTTAGCGCCATCTGGATGGTGTGTCGTGTCGTCGTGCACTGCACTACGACACCGGGACGTAAATGCCAGACATCCGTGCTGGAAGGCAATAATACGTTTGTTTCAACAATTTTTGGTTGGTAGATGGCCTCGAATTCGTTTGTTATGTGTTGTAGTCGACTATTGGCGTAGATTATATAACGACGATCGACCAATCGGAGGTTTTCATTTTCCCGAACACTGTCATGAAATGATTTTTTTTTCATTATTTCTATCATTTCACATTTTCTTTTTTCATGATTTTTTTATTGCAATGCACTCACTATTCCTTGTTCGAAATTATGTTCACATTGATAATTATAGAGAGAGACACTGTATTAGAACAAATATTACGAAAATGGAAAAATGACATCGAAATTCACACAGACAGGGGCTTCTTTCCGGAGGAATTCCAACCGCTGAGGGGGTCTCCGTCTCGGTTCTCAGCGAAGGAAGCTTCTTCGTTGTCGACCGCGGCGAGGACCCCGGGATTACGATAGGAGGACGTGCTGTTGCGTGGGAAACGGCGGTGCGGCAAAAGTTTCGCCTCTCTGCGCCACGTAGTCCCTTTAAATAGACCACTTGCTTCTCGAAACAGCTCACGCTTCTGTTGAAGAGCCTTTCAAGAGAGTATTAGATTAGAAAGCCTATCGTGGCCGAAACGGGCTCCACAGTTGTCTAAGATCATACTCTCATGACTCATACTCTGCGAAAATGTGGGCTTCCGGCGGGATCAAACCTGCGACCAGGTGTGGGCCCTTGCGCCGTAGTGCCCTTTAGCGTCCATCTTACATGGTGAAAAGTTGTATATAAGGTAAATCGACAACGCTCAACTCATATCGACTTCGCGACTGTTTGATCACTCTAGGTGGGGGGAGGGGAGAAAACGGCCAACATTGACCTACTCAAGCTCCTGGGGGACGGTCTGACAAGGGAACTATATAAAGCATTGTCAGTATCTTTTTGCTATCCATAGTAAAAATGCGCGAAATCCCGTCCCGAACTGCTGGTCCCAGAAATAAGCGTTTCTGGAGCTTCGCGGTAGGGTAACGGTACCCATCAGGCAATGTCTGAGGTGTTTGGAAAAAAGTTACGGATTTGGCTGAAAACTTGTCCGTAGCGGTTATTTACTCAGGCAGTAACGCCGACTGAGGGGGCAGGTAATACCGGCTGACTGAACATTGTACCCGGGCGAGCCCCGGTATTCACTGCCCCTTCACAAGGGAAGTATAAGAAGCGTAGGTCTGAACGGTAGAAATCTAATGTCATGAGGGAATGTTCACGCATTACATGGCAAAATAGTGTAGGTGGCCCGCCGCGAAAGATACATAGATCTGAAGGAGTTATAAGCTCCGAAAATTTGCCAGTCATCGACCTCCTCCTAGCCCATGAATTGCTAAGCGGTCAAGTTAACAGCATCGACGGCACAAAGGGAGGAATGGGCAGTGGTGGGCGTGTGACCAGGATTCGAATCTCGCCCAGACCTGCTTTTTTGCAAATTCACGGAACTTCCATATTTTGATCAAAAATTATATCACAAATGTCATCCTATCCTTTTGCTGCGCGATATAGCCATATCGACAGTGAAATAGACTCGGGCACAAAGGATTTAAGGTTTTGTTTCCCATCAAGGATTTCCTTTGTTTTGGAGAACTCATATGATTTGGAAGTATTAACATCACATATTTTTAACAACCTTATCACTTTATGGGACGCAAAAATCCTATGCTGACAAAATGGATAGAACAGTTCATCCGTGGTAGAACATTCCAGGTGAAAGTATGCCAGACTTTGTCTGAATTTCACGAAGTTGAGAGTGGGGTTCCACAAGGGGGAGTACTATCGCCAATTCTTTTCGCCATTTTCACCGCTTACTTAGCCGGAATCATTGAGGATCTAGGTGTCAGGTGCATGCAATATGCAGACGATTTCAAGATTTACAGTAAGATCAGTGAGAGCTTTCCAGATCAAATGCAGAAAGCTATTGATGCAGTTTACAGCTGGGCAATTTCCTGGAGTCTACCCCTTGCTCCAGAAAAAACACAGCATTTGAGGGTAGGTAGAAACGAGATTCCACGAAGGTACACAATTCAGAATAACACGATTCCTATTGTTGAAAAAGCCCTTGACCTGGGGTTCTCCTATGACAACAAACTTGATTTCACTGAACACTACAGAACAATCTGTAGAAAGGCGAGCGCTCGCAGCTACCAATTACTAAAAGGGTTGGCTACGAAAAACAAAAATGTCTTAATGAAGGCTTTTATAACATACGTAAGGCCTTTGCTAGAATGCGGAACCACAGTATTTGCACCACACAAGGTGAAAGACATTCAAGCCATCGAGAAAGTTCAAAATAACTATACACGCAAGGTTGTAACTAGATATGGGGGATTCTTATACTCTCGTCTTCCGAAGTCCAAAATAAGGAACAAATTTCTGGGAGTACACTCGTTGCAGTCCAGGAGGAAACTCAGAGATGTTTGTATGGTCTTCAAGATAATTTCTGGGATAACTAGTGTTGAACGGTCCTCGTTTTACCGACTCACTGCATCGCGAACGCGTGGAGGAAGCATCAAAATCACATATCCCATACCTAGGAGTGGAATTAGATTGCATTCCTTTACTGCGCGTGCTGGCTCTGCTTATATTGAGTTGAGGAGCACCATTGATCCTGTACCTACAAACTTTAGGGCTTTCAAACGGATGGCTTCTAACACAATACTTTCATACTAAGGCATTTTGCTATCTATTCTGTGAGCAATAATCATCGGTGTGAAATTTTTATGTTTCTTGTGTATTATATCACGACTGTCTTAAACGGCGTAATGAATTATTATTATTAAAATACATAACCAATTCTTTCACCAATGGTAAATAGGCACACAATGCATCAAACATAAGCAAATTCCGCAATAGGAACAGCGAATGAACGCGATAGGTAACCTCTCTTTTCACAGGGGCCAAGCGTTACTGGGAATTCGAGATCAGTTGGAGTTTCAGAAGGACCCGGACGGATAAGAACGTAGCCGGCCTTGGCATCGTCCACGCCGAAAACCATATATTATTTTAAACGACCCAAAAATTCAAAATGTTTAGAGCAATAGTAGAGTGAAATCGGTTGAGCAGTGCTTTCGAATGGCTGAAAACCCCGATGTCTGCCAGCTCAACCAAGCTTGTTACGCCGGGCGGTTTCGTCAGAATCTGCAAGTTTTTCCCCTCTGGCACTAGAGCCTGTATCGCGTTTTGATTGGAAAAGTCACTCCTTGAGTCGAGAAAGAGAACACAATTCTCCGGCATTTGATGAATGAAAATATTCTCGAAAAATGCAAGTGTTGTTAATGTCGTCATGATATGGGATGTTCTGCTAGCGACGTAAAGTTTTTTCGTCTTGAATACACCCTTCAATGGGTAGCGACCACCCGGCTCTGGTAGTTGGACAAAGCATTTCTCCGACCTTGCCTGATGGGAAAATGAAGGGCATGACGGTCAGACTTCGGGTGGTCGCAGAAGCCAACTGCACCAAGCGCACCGTCTTCTGTTACTTGATGGTTCTCGTAACTTGTTCAAAACATGTGGGGTAATACTTCCCAATCACATAAGTTTCCCAAAACAATGGGAAAGCTTTGATGGGAAACAAAACCTTGAATCCCTTGTACCCGAGTCTATTTCACTGTCGATATGGCTATATCGCGCACAAAAAGGATAAGATGACACTTGTGATATCATTTTTGATCAAAATATGAAAGTTCCATGAATTTGCAAGAAAACAGCTCATGGAGAGATTCGAACCCTGGTCATATGCCCACCACTGCCCGTTCCTCCCTTTGCTGTTGACCCGACCGCTTAACGATTCATAGACTAGGAGGAGGTCGATGGCTGGCAAACTTTCGAGGCTTATAACTCCTTCAGATCTATCTTTCGCGGTAGGTACCCAACACTACTTCACCATGTAATGCGTGAACACTCCCACATGACATTAGATTTCTACCGTTTAGACCTACGTTTCTTATACTTCCCTTGTCAGCCGGCAAATGGTGGAGCGCTCAGCCGGCAAATGGTGGCCCCCTCACACCGCGTTCACTGCCCCCTCAGCCGGTAAATGGCTGCCCCTCAGCCCGTACTCACTGCCCCCTCAGCCGGTAAATGGAGGTTCGCTCTGCCGGTATTAGTTGCTTACCACGTGAATGATATCGATCTGCAAGAGTAGATAAAGCCCCTAGTAGGCTCTCCCTATTCCCCAGCAAGTTTGAGGCTTGCGTTTCACTTCTGAAGCGACAAGCCTTACCTTGCCTTAAAAATCATGAACTGACCCGCTATCACGTCCCCACGGTCACAACGAACCGTACGGGGTGAGGGGTCAATGATTCAAATCGCGTGGATGACCACCCGTTCGAATACCATCACTCGAATCAGCTCGAAGCCCATTTCGCCCGCGCCCTACATGAACCTGGTTGGCTTTAGTGTCTGCCCGATCAGCCGGTGATATGCTCCGCCATTGAGTAATGTCTGCCCGCTCACCCCGTAAAGCCATGCCCCTCAGCCGGTAATGCTATGTCTGCCCGATCAGCCGGTGACATGCTCCGCCGTGGATTTATGTCCGCCCGCTGACCCAGTAAAGCCATGCCCCTCAGCCGGTAAAACGCATGCCCGCCCGCTCAGCCGGTAAGACGCTCCGCCTCCAAAATAAGCCTGCTCGCTCAGCCGGCGACCCTACTTCTCCGCCCGCTCAGCCGATGTTATTATCTGAGTAGGGATATGAACTCCAAGGTTTATTGCAGGTTGCGGTAGGTACATTGCCATTTAGGAGCAAAACCTACCATACTATTTCAAAAATCGATAAAATTCGTATTCAGCACCCTGAATAATTCCCACGTAGGAATTTTGAGTCGGATCTGAGACTTCGCCGAACTACCGTACGCCCACAGTTATCTACCGCGATCTGCCGAAACTCAATAAACGGACCTCAGCTTTGTGTTGAGCACTTCAAATAACCCGAAGAGAAAGATTTATAGCCTCGTGGGCAGCTTGATTAGGATGGGACATCGAGCGCAACATTCGACCGACTGTACAAAGAAAGGTCGAGGTTCACAAAGTCGATTTCTTCTGTTTCCCTTCGCGAGGTCGACTCTTCTTATTTGAATCTTACTTAGTAAGATTCGAGCAGATCTCGTTAATGATGTCACCTCCAGCTCTTTACAACTCACCTTGGGATTTCACAAAAATTGAATGAGGAAGGAGTGTTCTCAACGGTTCGTAGGGTATGCAACCGGCAGCCATGATTCGTGGCGAAATGGCAGTATACGCTCTTGCGAATATTCGAATATTACCACCAAAGTTCGGCCGAATATTCGAAAAAACTAATATTTTGATTTTACGAATGGATCGAATATTCGAAAAAACGAATATTTTGGTTTTTCGAATAAACCGAATATTCGAAAAAGCAAATATTCTGTTTTCCGAATAATTCGAATATTCGAAAAAACGAATATTTTGCTTTTCCGAATGAATCGAATATTCGAAAAAAAACGAATACTTTGGTTTTTCGAATAAACCGAATATTCGAAAAAGCAAATATTCTGTTTTCCGAATAATTCGAATATTCGAAAAAACGAATATTTTGCTTTTCCGAATGAATCGAGTATTCGAAAAAAACGAATACTTTGCTTTTCCGAATGAACCGAATATTCGAAAAAACGAATATTTCGATCCTCCGAATAAACCGAATATTCGAAAAAACGAATATTTTGCTTCTCCGAATGAACCGAATATTCGAAAAAACGAATATTTTGATCCTCCGAATAAACCGAATATTCGAAAAAACGAATATTTTGGTTTTCCGAATGAACCGAATATTCGAAAAACGAATATTTTCCTTTTCCGAATAAACCAAATATTCGAAAAAACGAATAATTTGATTTTCCGAATAAATCGAATATTCGAGCATTCGAATATTCGAAAATTCGAATATTTATTCGAATATTATTCGATTCGGACCAAAGTATACTGCCTTTAAACGAATCAGCTTCAAAAGAAATAATTCCTTAGGCTCCGTCCATACGTGGCGAGAGTGTGCGATTACGCAAAATCAATGATCATCGTGGGCACACGATTCTCTAGCCGCTCATAGGCGCTCCTTCTCGCGCGCCCTCGCCCGCTCGCTCTCGCGCACTTACGCCAACACCACAAAGCAAGCAGCAAGTTTCAAGCTTACTACTCCTTCAGTAAAGCAGCTAGCATTAAACCTGTCGCAAAACCACTGCCTTTGTATTCCATAATCCCACCACGGGCGTTGAAAACCGTGAGAAATTATCAGCCGTTGCGACGATTTGAGCGATTGATCACCCGATCACACGTTTTCAATCGAATCAACACGGGGTAGGGGGTGTTTGCCTGTGTTAATTTGCAGGCAGCGTTGAGGAGCGTCGAGAGGCGCACAATAGCGGGAACGCCCGCTCTCGCCACGTATGGACTGGAGTGTTGCCCGAATATTCATTTATTCGAATAATATTTGAATAATTCGAATATTCAAAGAAGTGGATTATTCGGGTTATTCGAATAGTCGAATATTCAAAGAAGTAGAATATTCGTTTATTCGAATATTCGAATATTCAAAGAAGTGAAATATTCGGTTTATTCGAATATTCAGCACGAATAATTTGAATAATCGACAAGATCCCACTCCATTTTGCACTGATTTTACTTTTCAAACATCTTAGCGTAGTGACTAATAACTTCTCACAATTCCTCAGTACCTCATAAATATAAAGTTACTGTGCTTATCTGGGTTAAATTCCATTCCGCAATTGCGTCTCGACACGCTTTGCGGCCGCACGCGCTCGAGTCAATCGAGTTTCCAGCTCCAAAGCCGACACGATATGGCTTTTTATGCAGTTTTCTTCAATTTTGTTTAGTTTACAGTTTCTAAAACCCACCTAGAATCAACAGATCCGCAGCTGCGGCGCTGGAAACTCTTCCGACTCAAAAGCGCGTGGCCGCAAAGCGTGTCGAGACGCAATTACGGACCGGAATTAAACCCAGATAAGCACAGTATAGCAAGTGTTTACAATATATTAAATCGCTCGTTGGATTTTGTCAAACGCTCGAAATGCCGATTTCACCTTTATTTATAGAGAAAAGTTTAAATCTCGAGCGGCTCATAAGTATAGCAACACTTGAGGAACATGGAAATTTCTCACGATGATGGCCAGAATGAGCCATTTTCATGTGTATTTTTATGAAACTGGTTCGAGGTGATGCTATTTGTCTACTTTCCCGGTGAACTTCACCTGAATTCTGACGGAAAAGCCCAAGTTCTCTCCTTCCATAATGCTGGACGTGGAATTCGATGGTTTCCAGCCACCTAGGACGACCAGCTGGATGTAGTCTCAAGTTCGTGCCAGATCCTGAACCGCTCAACGTCTGTTGCCGCCCAGACGTCTCATGGAGCTGGGAAGCGAGATATTACACAGCGAGCATTATTTGGCGACTATTTCGCAGCCACCATTATTTAGCGACTATTTCGCGACTATTACTCGAGAAAAGGCATCTTGCGTCTGTTTCGCGGCTATTTCTCGGCCGAAACTCTGAGAACACGCTCGTAAACGTGGTTGAGATAACTACGGAAATATAATGGTATGGCTCAGAACACAACGCATACGCATTTAAAAAAAACGACCCACAATGACGCTACACGTGTGAGAAGTTGACCCCGCCCCTGTATCTGCCCGCCCTTGTATTTGCGTCCTCTCTCGTTTCTTCTCCAAAAAAGGGGTGCTGGGCCATTCCCACCATCGGCGACGCTTGTGGGTGGTACAATAAGTACAATAGGTAAACCACAAACGTCACCGACGGTGGAAATTGACCAGCACCCCTGTTTAGGAGGACGCGAATGCAGGGGCGGGCTGATGCAGGTGCTGGGCCGACTCCTCAGTCGTGTAGTGTCACTTTTGGTCGTTTTTCACGCTTCAGGATGCGTAGGCGTTGTGTTCTGAGCCATGCCATTCAACTTCCATAGTTAGTATCTCAACCGCGTTCACGAGCGCGTATGCTGACTTTAAGTAACAAGAGTGCAGCCGGTTCAATTACCCAAGTATGCGGTACATTGGCCCCGCCCAGCATCTGGAAGCCCTGCCCATACGGTGGCGGCTTCAGTGGAGGTTGGGCGACCTAGCCGCGACGCGTGGGTGTACCGACCACGCCGCGTGTCGGTGTGTCGACCGCGATGCGTGTAGGTGTGCTGACCGCGATGCGTGTCGATGCGCCGACCCCGACGCGTCTCGGTGTGCCGACCGCGATGCGTGTAGGTGTGCTGACCGCGATGCGTGTCGATGCGCCGACCGCGACGCGGGCCGGCGGTGCAAAGTAGTTCCTAAGCCACATAAGTCTTGCAGGATGTGAACCGCTGCTGAATAGGCCGATAAACGCGACAGGACAAAATGTCAACAGCCCGACAACAGGCGGACATCTCTGGGCAACGGGCAGTTGTAAGGCTTACAATGCGAGCGATTTGAGTTGTCAAGAGGGTGCAGTTTGTGAGATGACAACTTGTCGACCTGTTGTCGATGCCCCAGTTTGCCTGAGTGGATTGGATGGGATAGTACGCAATAGAGTGTTGACGAAATATTCTTTTATTCGAATATTCAAATAAGTGGATTATTCGGGTTATTCGAATAATCGAATATCAAAGAAGTGAAATATTCGTTTATTCGAATAATCGAATATTCGAAGAAGTGGATTATTCGAATAATTCGTTTATTCGAATATTCAAAAAAAATTATTCGTTTCAACACTCTAGTATGGACGCTGCCTTATTCGACTGTGAATAATTGTCTGACCCACTGGGAACTGCGCCCCAATCGAGATATTTTGAACCATCCCCACGCGAATTTGCGGACCTTCCTGCAAATATTAACTTTTTTCTTCGCAAACCTTGCTCTCATGTATAATTTGCTTTCTTGTGGTGAAGCACCTGCGATTCAGGTGCATAAGTAGATTCGAACATTTTGTTCAGTATGTGTTGTGTTTTGGTATTGTCGAAGAGTAATTACTGAACGCACGTAAACTTTTTTTCTGTTTTTCGGCTGTAATTTTCAATTAATGATCAGGTTCATGGCCTCTTCGGGTCAAAGCCCGCAGTCTATCCGAACTGTGTTGAAAAATCTAAAAAGTATAAAGAGGATAGCATTTGACATAGGTCAGTTTGATGATCTATTGCTCCTCTATTTCGTCATCTAGTGTTTTAGCAAGTGTTTTCAGGGCAATCTGTAGTGAAAATAGCTTACACCGCCACAGTTTCACGTAAGAAAACAACACATGATAAGAAGGTTTGAATGTCGGTTTTCAATTTCTTGCAGCTCTACTCTTTGTTTTGAAAAAGTCAGTGTTTTTCAGTTGATTAATGATACTAAGCATGCACTGCGGCTCTACTGCATTCAAGTGAGGCTGGAAGATTTCGAGGCTGTCCTTGAATATATTGCTGAAGTGGGTTTCACTCTACTTCCTAAAAAATTTTCGGATAATGTTTGTTGTAACGTTATTGTCTTCTTCTTCTTCTTTGCAGCCACAGAGAAGGGTTCTGTCATAGGTTCAGAACTAGACGAAAAATACCGTGCGGGACAAATTGCCACGATAGCCATAAAATATAGCGTATGGTGCAATTATACAACTTACACCGAAAATCACGCTTGTAATACCAGTGCAACCGCGTCCTCAATAAATAATCACATAGGAACGGTTGTTTGGCGGTGGAAGATGGATTGTCGGTGCAACCGCGGATGCAAGGAGAAATATATCAGGCCTGGGTGGGGGCTAATTTTAGTGTTGGCTGCGATTCGGAGTGGTTGAAATCACTTGAAACCCAGATTGGACGGTGCAGCCTTCGACAAGCCAGTAACGGTCAAAATTTGACAGGGCTGCCCCCGATCCACAGTACCCCTTATCGCGGCGGGACCAGCATGGATTCTTGGCTCGCATGGATTCTTGGCACGGTTGTTCGATCAATATGCCTCACATATTCGTCATCACAGTGTACGCCGTGGAAAACGGTTGAAATTGGACGTTTTTTTTTCGAAAACGGCTCAAATCTGTCAGCAGGGCCATTTTCCCGTATGTGACGTCATTTTATCGACCAAATCGATGTTTGCTTGCAGATAGCAGAAATTTTGAAGAAAAACTTGAACGAGAAGACCTTTTTCGTGGTTAATGATATTTTTCACATATTTTAATCATTTCACTCTTCTGTAGTGCTTCAAAAAAAAGACGAATTGACCAACTTCAAATCTGCCTCTCTTCAATCCAGTATGTTATTTTAGCCTTATTTCATGTTCTTAAGGCCCTTTTTTGGAAACACCATGGAGGGTATGATCCTAGCGTGAATTGCTTATGCTTGAGTAAATAACGAATAAAATGAACGAATTCTCATCGACGAAGACCGAACAGATGCGCCACGAACGCTTTCGTCTCAATAATCAAGAACGCTTTCGTAGATTTTGAAAGTTGTTTAAAAACAAAGTCATCTCAACGGAAACCCCAAATTTAGCAGGCTCTCACAAGGTTCAGTCAGTGTTGAATCCACCATACATCAGTTTATGATTTTACACATCAATATGAATTATATTTTTCTTTTAATGAATGAAAGATCAGCAATAACATGAAAAGCCTTGAAGTACATGGATACGGCATTACACGTGTATAACGAAGAGCTAAGGTGAATTGAGATTAAATCATTGTTACTGAAAAAAACGTGAAGCACCATGAACAAATCACAAACTTCAGGACTACAAAAAAACTGGGCTCTTCAGGACTACAAAAAAGACAAGTTCAGAGATCATATCAAATTGCTAAAAACTACTATTAAAACACATGTCTTCGGTCGAAGGGCATCGAAAGACGACGATTTTCTCTCGAGACTTGAAATCTTTCCACAATCAGAGGTAGTATTGTTGACAATATCATGCTGTGATGTGAGCAAGTCACTAAGCCATTCGAGTCGAGCGCTTCTGACATGATCTGAACAAACTTTATTGGATAAGTCTGGAAAAAGTATATTATACTAAGTCAAATATCAAATGTGTGATCAGTTACTTACTATTGTAGGCAGCGTTCATATGTCCCATCGCATGCAGTACAGTCTCGGGAAGTCATGCATTCCCTATGCACCCATGATAGACAAGTGGTGCAGCGCATCCAGTCAATGTTGATCTCTCGATCCAACCATACTTGCAAGATGAGACACGACGATGTTGTCAGCAAATTTATCTGAAATAAACTAACTATAACCTCAAAATGAAGATTGACATCAAAACAAGTAAAAAAGGCCGTATAATAAGCTGCAATAGAGCTAACATGTTAAATGGACACAATCGTTAACAAAAACAATAAAAAGGAGAGTCCTAATACTTCACAAGAGAATCAGCTGCGAGCAGGAAATTATTGGACATATCGATCGATCAAGTGTACCAAGAATCCATGCGTGCCAAGAATCCATGCTGGTCCCGCCGCGATAAGGGGTACTGTGGATCGGGGGCAGCCCTTTCAAATTTTGACCGTTACTGGCTTGTCAGCCTTCGGCTGCACCGTCAGGCAAGGGAGGTAATCCCCGGGTGGGGCTGATTTTAGTGTTGCCTGCAATTAGGAAAAAAACCATTTGAAACCAAAAATCGGCAAGGAAGGAAGACTTCGGTTGTGGGTCGATTTTACTGTTGGTCAAAACTCTTGATTGAAGAAATGAAACCGAGCAGCTTCATAGTCAGAGTAAATAGATAACAAACGAGGGTGAAATTCTTGTCTGATTACCCAAAATCCCTTCAATTACCAAATCAGTACCCTTATCAACTCTCAGTCACATTTCACTGAGACTTTCACGAACATTTCTACCTGCAATTACCGCATTCCGAAGGAGACGTGAAAGGTTTTTCAGAATTTCCGCAGCTAATCAATAAAATAGGCGTCGCTTTTACCACGGATTCTGCATCTACACCATCACACACGTCAATTTACGGCTATCGTGGCAATCGGTACCGCACGGTATTTGGAGTTTACTAGGTTCAGAAACTTGGCCACTAGCACTGGGTTCGTCCACAGATCCATTGTCGCTAGTGTATTGACCTGATAGTTGACTGGGCGAGAGAATGGCAGCTGCCACTGGCTCCGCAAAAAAACCGTATTTATGCGGGTTCATTTGAGTCCGACGTCGACGGCCCATTCATATACATGTGCTGGTGTCGCGCTGCGAGCGGTAGACTCGGTTCGAGACCTCGGTTTTCACTACGACAGGAAGTTGGATTTTTCTGAGCATGTCAAAATCAAATGCCAATCGGCTCACAGGCGGATTTTTCAGATTTATAAGGGTATCTCCACTAGAAACAAACAGGTTCTGCTCCGAGCATATAAGACTTATATACGACCCATTGTGGAATCTGGAACATCAGTATTCGCTCCGCACAAGAAAAAGGATATTGACGCGCTCGAAAAGGTCCAGAATAGTTTCACTCGCAAACTGTTGATTCGCATCGGTGGTTTCCTGAATTCCAAAGTACCCAGGGCCCACTTAAGGAACAAATATTTTGGGTTGCCAACGTTGGATTCTCGGCGCAGAGTGTTTGACCTTTGCATGGTCCGCAAACTTCTGGAAAACAGCAGTATTTTCAGGCTTGCACCCTATTTCAAACTAGTCACATCGAGAACTAGAGGTGAAATAATGAAAATATTTCTCGGTCGGCCAATTACCAGTGTTAGGGTTAGGTCTTTTCCACACAGGGCGGGTAGCGCATACCTGAAAATCGCTAGAAGAGTCACCGACGCTGCTTCCTTGGGCCAGTTTAGGCGACGGGTATCCCAAATAGTTCTTAGCTACGAAGCATAGCATTTTCGATTGTTTCTTCTTCTCTAGAGATAGATCTTCGTTTGTTTGATTGGTAGGGTGTATGAAGAATAGGAGTATTTTTGCTCAAGTTTTGCTGTCTTTTTTTTTCTTTCTTCCGGTCTTGTTAGTTTTTCTGTGCATCTCTTCTTATTCTTATCACGCATTCGCCTTATGTGAGTGTAATAAACATATACATATATAGTGTAGTCGGCCTCTTCGGGCAACTGAACAGGTGCGCAGTAGTATGCCCTTGACTACCGCAATCAGGGCACTCGTCAGGTTTGCTGTTATCAATCCTATGCAAATATGACATCAGCATGGGGGAGTGTGCACAGCGTAACGATACAAGGGTGCACCTGGCACTCCTGCCAAGTTCCATCTCGGTCTCGCTGACCTTCGGAGGTGCGACTCCCAGGATGGAGTTCATGGCAAGTCTGTTCAAGTGTTCCTTCACGAATCGGGCATGCTCCGCGCGCAAGAGACGGAGGCGTTCTTGTTGTGCTTCGGTCCATCTCTGCACATCTACTTTCGACGGAGCATCGGCGAAAGGCTTTCTGATACATCTCTCTCATCGGGTTTAGTACTCTTCGCGATGGATGATTCGGCTGATTCACGATGTTAATGTGCATTTGCTGTGTCTGGAGTTGGCAGTGGTCTCTAACTGGCAATATGCGAGCTTCGGCGTGTAAGTGCTCAATTGGAGAGCTTTTAGAACAGCCTGTTGCAATTCACAGAGCACAATTTCGGACGCTCTGCAGCTTGGACCAAGAGGTGTCCGACACGATGTGCTGCCAGACTGGCGCAGCATACTCCAAGGCGGGTTGCACATTAGCCTTATATGTGGTCAGGATCGTTTTTTTTTTGTTCTTCTTCTGCAGCCACAGAGAGGGTCCTGTCATAGATTGAGGAACTGAGCCGCAAGCGTCGGATTCGTCCACAGATCTACTGTCGTTAACGATGTCGGTCTCATCGGGCAGTTGAAAAGGTGCGCAGTAGTATGCCCTTTGTTACCACAATCCGGGCAGTCGTCAGGTCTGCTGCTATCGATCTTATGTAAATAAGGCATAAGCATGGGGAAGTGCCCTCAGCGCAACGAGGCAATGGTGCACCTGGCATGCCTACCGAGTTCCATCTCGGTTTCGCTGACCTCAGGCGGCACGACTCTGAAAATGGAGTTTACGGCGGCCTTGCATAAGTGAGCCTTGACGAATTGGGTATGCTTAGCACGTAAGAGACGGAGGCGTTCTTGTTGCGCGTTGGTCCATCTCTGTATATTGATTTTCGTGGGAGCATCAGCAAACGGCTTTCTTATACCTCTCTCTCTCACGGGGTCTAATACTCTTCGCGACGGATGATTTGACTGCTTCAGAATGTTTATGCACAGCTGTTGTGCATGGAGTTGGCAATAGTCCTTAACTGGCAGGATGCGAGCCTCGGCGTGTAGGTGCTCTACTGGAGAGCTTTTAGAACAGCCTGTTGCGATTCGCAATGCTCTATTTTGGATGCGCTGCAGCTTGGACCAGGATGTGTCCGACACGATATGCTGCCAGACTGGTGCATCATACTCCAAGGCGGGCTGTACGATGGCCTTGTACGTGGTCAGGATCGTTTCTTTACTGCACCCCCAGGACGTTTCGCCGAGAGCAGGTAGGACGTTAAGTCTTGTTTTCACTGCAGCTTGCTTCTGCTCAAATTTTTATGAAACTTCAACGAAGGATCCAACACGAGTCCGAGCAGCTTAGGGAATCGGGCGGCGGGCAAGCGAGTTTCGTCCCATTTCACCATGGGATGAGCTCTGTGCTCCGCCGGATCAGTGGAAAAGACGGTGACGGATGATTTAGCGGCAGAGACCGTAAGCATCTTGCTATTGAGAAAACATTTCAACTCGATCAAGTAGTCATTGATCTTACTGGCAGCTACATTTATTTCGCGATCCCGGCATAGTATATTAATATCATCCGTATATGCAACGACCTTGATGTCTTGAGGGGGAACGGGCAGATCTCCAATATACAGACTGAAAAGAGCAGGCGATAGAACTCCTCCTTGAGGTACGCCGGCGGCAATTG
This sequence comes from Aplectana chamaeleonis, assembly GCA_029168955.1. Classification (NCBI taxonomy): domain Eukaryota; kingdom Metazoa; phylum Nematoda; class Chromadorea; order Rhabditida; family Cosmocercidae; genus Aplectana; species Aplectana chamaeleonis. Next base: position 1,940,201 of record JAPDOI010000050.1, on the reverse strand, counting down.
GGATGCTATTGGGGACGTGTCCTTGAAATAGCACATTTGCCCGACGTCTTTTGGTGAATGCGGTTATCCGCCGCTTCTGCCAGGGCGGAATGGTAGACCTTAATAGCCTCTCCGACAAAATGCCCAAGTTTACAGTGTCAAAAGTCTTCGTTAGGTCGAGGGCTACGCCTACGGTTCGATGAGGCTTCATGGCATTGAAGCCGTCCAAAACATAGCTCACAATTTTCAGCAGAGCCGTAGTGGTGGAATGTAGCTTACGGAAACCATGTTGATGCTTTTGTTTGCTATTATGTTCGGCAAGCTCCTCCACAGCCAATTTTTCCGCAACTTTGGCAATAGGTGAGAGAAGACTGATTGGCCTGTAACCTTTTGCCGTGGATGGTGATTTACGCGGCTTCGGCAATGGTATGACGCGTGCTACTTTCCAATCTTGATTTAATGTACAGGTGCGAAACGATGTATTAATGACGTCAGCGAGCAGGGGTAGTAGTTCACTTGGCAGTCTTTTTAGAACTGCTGGGCTAAAACCATCTGGCCCTACCGCCTTCGAGTTACACATTTCCTTGATAACCTTCTCGACCTGAGCGGGCGTGACTGCATCATCTTCAGCCATGAGTGGCAATTAACAGAGTTCTCGAACAGTTATTCTATTCTGCTTCTCTGTTTTTGTTCTAGTTATGAAAAAATGCTTCCCAAGAGCATTTGCGGCCTCGTTCCCTGACTTGACGACTCCGCCGTCGCATTCAATCGTGGAATTGTTGGCGGAGGTGTACTCTCCGGAGATCCTTATCAAAGCCTTCCACGTTGCTGCAGCATCACTCCTGAAGTTCATCTTCTCAGTGAATTTTTCCCAAGATTATTTCTTGTGCCTTCTTCTTCTTCTTTGTAGCCACATTGAGGGTTTTGTCATAGGTTGAGGAACTGGGCGACCAGTAACAAATTCGTCAATAAGTCCATTACGGTCAGCGTGGTGGGTATCTGCGGACATTTGAAGAGGTGTGCAGTGTCATGGCCGAGGCAGCCGCAGTCCGGGCAGACATCTGATTTGCTGCTGTCTATTTTGCTGGCGTAGGACATAAGCATGGTAGAATGACCACAGCGCAGCGATGCCAGGGTGCACCTGACCCTTCTTTCGAGTTGAGCCTCAGATGTGCAGACTTGGGGCGGCACTACCCCCAATATGGGGTAAATGACCGCCTTTTCCAGATGGCACCGTACGAACTGAGTATGCTCATCGCGCAATAGACGGAGTCGTTCTTGCTGTGAGTCGTGCCATCTTTGCAGATTGACTTTGCTGGGAGCATCGGCTAATGGCTTTCTGATCTTTCTCTCTGACGGGGTTTAGCACTCTCCAAGAGGGGTGATTTGGTTGTTTGGCAATGTTGATGAAAAATTGTTGGGCCTGGAGCTCACAGTGCTCCCTTACTGGTAATAAGCGGGTCTCAGCATGCAAGTGATCGACCGGGGAACTTCTTGCAGATCCGGTGGCGATTCGAAAAGCCGCATACTGTATGCATTGCATCTTAATCCAAGAGGATTCCGAAACTAGATGCTGCCAAACTGGTGCGCCGTATTCTAGTGCAGGCTGGAGAATCGCCTTATACGTTGTAATAATGGATTCTTTGCTACTACCTCATGTTGTACCGCCCAGGACCCTAAGCACGTTAAGCTTCGCTTTAACGATAGCCTGCTTCTATTCCGTGTTCTTATGGAACTTGAGCGATGGATCGAGCACCAGTCCGAGAAGTTTTGGGAAACGGGCGGCAGGCAAACGATCTCCATTCCATACGACATACGTATGTGCGCTGTGTTCAGATGGGTCCGTTGTGAGTACGGATACCGATGACTTTGACGCAGAAATCTTCAGCATTTTGCTGTCGAAGAAGCTTTTCAGTGTGGTCAAGTACCCGTTAATCTTAGCGGCGGCCACATTTGTGTCCCGATCACGACACAAGACAGTCATATCATCAGCGTAAGCGACCACCTTGATACCTTGGGGAGGGGCGGGCATATCTTCGAGGTACAGACTGAAGAGAGCAGGCGACAATACGCCGCCCTGTGGGACTCCAGCTGCACTAGGAATGCTGTTTGAGACATGATTCTGGAACATCACTCTAGCCCGTCTTCCCCTTAGCGAATGCAGCTATCCAGCGCTTTTGCCATGGCGGGACTGATGACTCCAGTAAGTTGTCTGATAAGATGCCAAGAGTCACTGTGTCGAAGGCCTTGGTGAGATCCAAGGCAACTGCTACAGTTCTCTGCGGTTTATAGGCGTTGAAACCATCAATTGCATAGCTAGTAATTTCTAACGAAGCTGTCGTGGTGGAATGCAGTCTTCTGAATCCATGCTTAAACCTGTCTCTTGTTGTGTTTGGCCAGGTCCTTGAGGATCAGCTTTTCAGCTACTTTAGCAAAAGAAGACAACAAGCTAATGGGCCGATATCCCTTGACTAAAGCTTGGGGCTTGCCAGGCTTGGGCAGCGGAACGACGTTTGCCGTCTTCCAATTCTGCGGGATAGTACACGACCTGAACGAGGTGTTTATCACATCAGTGAGAAGCGGTAGTAGGTCAGTGATTATCTTCTTCAAGACAGCAGGACATATCCCATCAGGACCAATAGCTCTAGAGTTCCGCATTTCCTTTATAATCTTCCCAACTTGCGTCGTAGTAAACGCTTCGGCCGTGCTCATAAGCGGGAGGCGGCACAGCTCTCTTACAGTCACTCTATTCTGCGGACTTCGTTTAGCACTGGTGATGAAAAAACTTTTGCCGAGCGCATAAGCGGCTTCCTTAGCTGATTTGAATACGCCGTTGTCGAATTCGATTGTGGAGACGGTGGCGGGTGAGCTTTAACCCGAAAGCTTCCGTAAAACCTTCCAAGTAGCTGCACTGTCCGCCTTAAAGTCCATCTGTCCGGTGAACTTCTCCCACTCTCCTTTCTTGTGTCTGTCCAAATCTTTTTTGATCTCACTGTCAAGCTCAGCAACCACGGGGTCCAGATGATAAACCGCTCTCCTCGCATCTCTCGTTCTGATTTTGTCAAGGATGTCTCTGTTGACATTTGGATAGAACGTCTTGACGCGACCGATAGGAATAGCCGCGTTCACGGCCTTGCGGATTGCTTCAGATAGATGGCACTCTTTCTGGTGCACACTTCCATTCCTCGGGTAATCTGCCGATAGGCGAAGCGCAACTTCACTGAACAGGCGCCAGTCTGCTCGGCCTAAATTAAGATAAGAACGTTGGCGATCACCAGAAAAGGGAGCGAGAGAATTGGATAGATCGATGTGGACAAAGACAGGAACGTGGTCACTTGGCAGAGTAGTCGAGGTAGACCATGAGCAGCAGCTAGAAAAGTTGGACGAGACAAGAGATATGTCTGGGCTTGAAGATCGGCCGTTGGCAGGGAGACGAGTGGGCTGATCATCGTTTAAAATGACCAGGTCGCACTCATCTGCCCATTCTTCGACGTCATTTCCTCGGTTCCTCTCGACGCCGGCTCTTTGCAGTAGGATTTTCAGGAGAGCTGCGGCCAGCCAGCACCTCTCCCATGACAAAAACCCTCTCCGCGGAGGGATTGACGTCGGTTTCCACAGAGGTGGTCTTCTTTACTCCACGCTGCCACGGAACGAACGTACGACATCTCGGCAGCTCTTCTTTCTTTGTTGCATCCCCAGGACGTTCGACCGAGAGCACGCAGGACGTTGGGTCTTGTTTTCACTGTGGTTTGCTTCTGCTTAGTGTTCTTATGAAACTTCAACGAAGGATCCAGCACGAGTCCAAGTAATTTGGGGAATCGGGTGGCCGGAAATTGAGTGTCGTCCCATTTCACCATGGGATGGGCACTGTGCTCTTCATTATCAGTGGAAAAGACGGTGACGGATGATTTGGAGGCAGAGACTGTGAGCATTTTGCGATCGAAGACACATTTCAACTCGATCAAGTAGTCATTGATCTTACTGGCGGCTACCTTCATGTCGTCTCTCGCACAGAATAGTAATATCATCCGCATATGCAACGACCTTGATGTCTTGAGGGGGAACGGGCAGATTTTCTAGATATAAACTGAAAAGTGCAGGCGATAAAACTCCTCCTTGAGGGACACCAGCGGCGATGGGGACGTTATTGTCTTGGTGGTATCGCAGCGGGCGGGGCATTATGGCAAGATGCACTTGGCTACTTCCATTTTACAGTGCCGCACTAAATTTGAGCTCCTACCCGGGGTTTCCCTTCCCTTCCAAAATCAGGGAACGTCGTTGCGGCACCAAAAAATGGGCGTGGCCACGAGCGACACCAGTGCCCCCCCCCGCTGCGATAGCACCGTTGCCTTTGTTGAATTCGTGGGCAATCTTCAACCCAAACTTGATCAATGCGCACCTACAGAGGAGGTCGACTCCGAATGTGGCGAAGTCGATTCCTTCCAATGTGGACATTTTGAGGAGCGAAACTGAGTTTAGTGTGCCGTTAGGTACTACACCCTGTCCCAAATGAGATGGCAAGCGAAGAGTTCAAAGCAGCAGCGCCTTCTCTGCGTCTGACCTCTCAGGATTATGGTAAGACGTCGTGTACGCAAATCATGCAGCATGTCTTACCGTAATCCAAAAACAGAATTAGACGAGTTTTTCACGTTTTCACAATCTGAAACGGTTCAACTACCACTTAAAGAACAGTATTTGCTTTGATAGTGAGTATCACGAGCATTTTGAGCGAAAAAAAAGCAGAATACTTATGAAGTATGTGAAAAAAGAAATCAGAACTTGAAAAGCTTGTTGAATTCTGTTTTTGAATTACGGTAAGACATGGTGCGTGATTTGCGTACGCGACGTCTTAAGGCGTCGGCATAGTGGCAAAGGTGCGAGCGAGCGATAAATGATGAAGAGTGGGGAGCGCTACGCAGTTTGACCTCTACCGCACTGCGTAGCGCTCCCCCACTTCTCATCATTGCTCGCTTGCTCGCTCGCTCGCAACTTTGCCACGATGCCGAGGCCTTTACCGTAATCCAAAAATGTCAGAGGCGCAGGGTGAGCGCTGCTTCTTTGGACTTCTCGCTTGCCGTCTCGTTTGAGACCGCGTATATTTTGTCCACCGGATTAGAGGAATTCTTTTGGCCAAGGACTGTTTGACTGCTTCGCTTGCTTTCCTCATGACTAACTCTAATGAGGATCAACCCCTCTTTGAACGGCGAGGGAGATTCCGTCGGACAGCGAGGGGATCGTCCTCTTTTCGAAGGACTAATGACTAGAATGTGACCCAGGTCATTTTCCAGCCCCAATCTCGAAGTGCGGAGTTGGTATTCTGTGAAATGAGCATGTCAATGCACATCAGAGGGTCTCCTTGTCTTCAGCGTATCCAAAGCGGGTTTTAAAAGCTCGCTCATCATAGGCTCTGCGGAATCTATAAAAGAGGGAAGGAAATACCAGTGGCCGTATTCATGAAACTACGGGAGATTCCCGGGAGGGTTCAAAGTGCGCCCGCCGCATACATCGGCTGGTTCCAAAAAATTTCCTAAAAGGCTCCCGTAGTTTCATGAGTACGGCCACAGAAATTCCTCAAAAGTGTGATGCGCCCTGTCTGCCAACTAAGGCTAGGTTTTGTCTCTTCCTCTTCTTCTTCTCCTTCTGCAGTCACAGAGAGGGTTCTGCCATAGGTTGAGGAACTGGGCCACCAGCGTAGGATTCGTCCAAAGATCTATTGTCGTTAACGAAGTCGGTCTCGTCGGGCAGTTGAAAAGGTGGGCAGTAGTATGCCCTTCATTACCTCAATCCGGGCACTCGTCAGGTTTGCTGTTATAGATCTCATGTAAGTGAGACATAGGCATGGGGTGATGCCCTCAGCACAACGAGGCAAGGGTGCATCTGGCACGCCTACCGAGTTCCATCTCGGTTTCGCTGACCTTAGGCGGCACGACTCCCATAGTGGAGTTCACGGCGGCCTTGCACAAGTGACCCTTGACGAACTGGGTATGCTCCGCACGTGAGAGACGGAGGCGTTCCTGTTGTGCGTTGGTCCATCTCTGTATATCGATTTCCGTGGGAGCATCAGCAAATGGCTTTCTTATACCTCTCTCACGGGGTCCAATACTCTTCGCGAAGGATGATTTGGCTGCTTCAGGATGCTTATGTACAGCTGTTGTGCGTGGAGTTGGCAATGGTTTCTAACTGGCAGGATGCGAGCTTCGGCGTGTAAGTGCTCTACTGGAGAGCTTTTAGGACAGCCTGTTGCGATTCGCAGAGCTCCATTTTGGATGCACTGCAGCTTGGACCAAGATGTGTCCGACACGATGTGTTGCTAGAGTGGTGCAGTATACTCCAAGGCGGGCTCTACGATGGCCTTGTTCGTGGTCAGGATCGTTTCCTTACTTCACCCCCAAGAGGTTCCACCGAGAGCACTTAGGACGTTGAGTTTTGTTCCTGCCCGCGTGTCCCATTCCATGGGGTTGGTATCTGTCCCTTTTCGGACGAATCTCGTTTGTCATGCTGTTTCTGATTCTTTTTGCAAATAAAAACACTTTCCACGCCAAGAGAAGCCCATTTGGAAGCGGGATCACCGTCATCAGATCACGAAAACACCTTCTTCCGGTGAACGGAATCACCCTCCAATATGAGCTTATCCATCACACCACCTGCGTACCCGTCACGAGTACGTATTCTTTTCAACAATTTTCGTTACATAACGCGTGTTAGGTAAGACGCTAGCGCGTGTTCCTCTCGATGTCTAATCAGTATGCTTGGAGAAGCCGCCGCTAGTTCATTCCATAGAAAATACACTTACGCATTTCATACTTGAGCACTTGACTTCACAGCCGCCTCTGTACGGGATAGAGTGTGTTGTGTGAAGCGCAGGTTTGAGGTAACTAAAGCCACCATGTAGAATCCTTAGGAGAGCTGCTGTCAGCCCGCACCTCTCCCATGAAAAGAATTCTCCCCACGGAGGGGCGACGTCGGTTTGCTTAGAGGTGATCTTCCTTCCTCCACACTTCCACGGTACGAACGTACGACATCTCGGCAGCTCGGTGGAACGTCCTGGGGATGCAGTAAAGGAACGATCCTGACCACGTGCAAGGTCATCGTAGAGTCCGCCTCTGAGTACGCTGCTCCAGTCTGGCCACACATCATGTCGGACACATCTTGGTTCAAGCTGAAGCACATCCGAAATGGAGCTCCGCGAATCGCAACAGGCTGTTCTAAAAGCTCTTTAGTCGAGCACTTACGCGCCGAAGCTCGCATCCTGCCAATTAGGAACCATTGCCAACTCCACGCGCAACAGCTGTACATAAACATTCTGAAACAGCTAAATCATCCATCGCGAAGAGTATTGGACCTCATGAGAGAGATGTATAGGCCGTTTACTGAAGCTAGCATGAAAATCAATATACAGAGAGGGACCAACGCACAGCAAGAATGCCTCCGTGTCTTGCGTGCGGAGCATACCCAATTCGTCAAGGATCCTGTGCAAGGCCGCTGTAGACTCACTCCGTTCTGGGAGTCGTGCCACCTGAGGTCAGCGAAACCGAGATGGAACTCGGTAGGCGTGACAGTTGCGCTCTTGACTCGATGTGTTGTGGGCTTTGCACCCATGCTCATGTCTTATTTACATAACATCGATTGCAGCAGACCTGACGAGGACCCGGATTGTGGTAATCAAGGGCTAACTACTGCTCACCTTTTCAACTGCCTGGTGATATCGACTACGCTAACAACTTTGGACAAATCCCACGCTGGTAACCCAATTTTGAACCTATGACAAGACCCTCTTTGTGGCTGCAAACGCCACAATGAACAAGGGACTTCGCATACACGGTGCTGATGTCCTTACCTTCCCCAGCAGGGTTCGGCGCCACGTGTGGATTCCCACAGGGGGGTCTGAGCCGCGGAAAGGTGGAGGGGGGTCTGAGCTCCTGCCGAAAGACCAAGTTTGTCATTCTGAATGTAGGTAAAGACTTTTTAGTATCGATTTTTTGCAAAGAATTCGAATACGCCTTCAAATGTACATGAAATGTTCCTCTTCTTCGAAGTTTACAAAGAAACAGACCAAGTCAGGCTTCTGGTGGATCTGGGAAAATCGCGAAAATTTTCAGTAAATCACGCTCCCGGGGGGGGGGTTGATGAGAGTTGGCCTTCTCCACACTTCGTGCAGCGCTCTGTTCCCCAGTCGAAGGCTCTATAACAGGGACAGCCACCGAGCAGTTGCGTTACCTAGGGGGTCGTTTATACTTTCGCCGCGGAACGGCTCAGCAATAAGTGGAGCGGCGCGGCGCGCCGCGCCGCTTGAAAAATCGCGCCACCAGGATGTATAATCGGGCTGCGTCGAATTTACGCGGCGAAGTCGCAGAATGACGTTAAACACAGCCTGAACTAGCTCTGACATAACACAAGGCCGATTGTAATGAGTGATTTCTTGTGCAAAAGGAACATGTATTATTTTCTGTACCATAACACAGCACCCGAAGGCGTATAGAGTCTTCGAAAACGATTTCTCTTTAGAAAAACGATTTCAAAAGCTAAAAAAATGAACTTTTCACAATCCAGCCTACTCTAAACAACGCCCAGAACCTTGGAAGGAATTTTAGAGATGAAACAGAAAAACAAAATTGAGAATGTATGAAATAACAGCAAAAGAAGCATGCTATGTCAATGCGGATCGCACGCGGCCGCCGCGCCGCCTGTTTTCCTCGGGCGGCGCGGCAGCACCTAGGCGGCGGCCGCGTGCGGCACCGTTGGAAGATTTCGAGCAGAAAAACTAAACGCCTCGCGGCGCCGCCAGGCGGCGCCGCTCGATCGATATGGCTGTATTCCATCTCGCCGCACCGCGCCGCGGCGGAAGTATAAACGACCCCTAAGCCGCGGGTGGCGCGCGGCGCAGCCAGCCATTCTCTTCCATGCGAGTGTTCTCCTCGTTTAAAATGCAGGTCATTGAGCAGTCAATCAATCGCTTTATTTTGCAATAAAGAAACATACATGGTGTATGTGAAGAGGTAGTAGCTTCACATGTACGGTAAAATAAAATAAAAGAAATGAATGAATTGAGGTAGTCCACCCATGCAAGTAAACAGGTAGACAAGTAGGAAAACACACGTAAAACGACTCGTAAAAGTGATAGCACTCTGAATTTAAAGCTCTAACAAAATGAATGGCCGTCTGTCCCATGTATTGACCTGAGATCAAACTTGGACAGGCGACATTTGAAAATCGAAAAGTTTTTGCTTCGACAATTTCCAGAGGCAATTTGTTCCAAATTCGTATAACCCGGTAGGCAAAGGAATGCAGTACGCTGGATTTGGTGGTGAATGCACGTTCGAGCTGGAAACCGTGTTGGCGAGCGAGCACAGTGGCGAGTAAACGCAAAAGTGCTCTCAAAAGGAATGTCACTGAAACCATTAACTATCTTATAACATAAATGTAGATCAAACTCAGTTCTCCTGTATCGTAGGTTTCAATCCCTAACATTTTTAATCTAGTCGTATAATCTGGCACTTCTCGCCCAGGAAATAATTTGATAAAAACGCGTTTGAGTATCGTCTTTGCACGTTTTCAACGATTTCGTCATCTTCAGCCGAAGATGGTGACCAAACTCTGCGTGCAGTATTCCAACAATGGCCGGCAGTAGACAATGAATGCTTTCCTATAATGCTCGAGGCAGGGGTGTTGCAGGGACCTGAGTATACAATTAGCCACGAGAAGCTTTTTCGAGATTTCTTTGCAGTGGGATTCCCACCGGAGGTCGGTGATAATGAGCACACCCAGGTCCCTGATAGTCTCGCGCACCGGAAGCACAACATTGTTCAGGCGTAAGATGCATTCGTGTTGGAAATTGATGTGCAACAAGTTGCATTTCTCCTCAGATAGCTGCAACTGCCATTGTTTGGACCAGTCGGCAAGCCGATTCAAGTCACATTGAAGTTCGTGAAAATCGATAGCGGGATTTCGAAGAGGGCGATATATTTTGAGATCATCAGCGAAAAGCTTACATGTGCTAGACAATTCGTCCGAGATATCGTTCACATAGATAAGGAATAGTAATGGACCCAAAACGCTACCCTGTGGTACCCGCTGGCGATTTGACAGGGATGAGAGCAAAAGTTGCCAATCTTGACTTTAAAATCACGAGATGTCAGAAAGGACTCCAACCACTTAAAATGTCTCCGCAAATGCCGTACCCCTCGAGTTTGAGAAGCAATTTAGAATGACTGACCGTGTCAAAAGCTTTGGCATAGTCGATGTACACAATATCTGTCTGACAGTCTTCGTTCAAAGCTAAACACCAGTCGTGAAACGATGATACTAAGTGGGACAGTGTTGATCTACCAGGTAGAAAACCATATTGTGCTGGACTGAGCAGGTTATTCGATGTAAGGTGGGAGAGGATACTGTCTTTGATAATGATTTCAAGAACTTTACATACCGAGGAAGTTAAGCTGATAGGTCAGTAGTAGTTTGAAACCTGGGCAGCTGGTGCCTTTTTGAGAAGTGGGGGAGACAAAAGCTGTTTTCCATGCGGTCCCAGTAAGGTTCCAAGCGCAAGGCTGTGTTTGAATATGCAAGATAGGGGTAGCATAAACCGTTGGCAGCCCTTTTAATGAAGTAGGAAGGCAGAGAGTCCGGGGTAAGCGAAATGTTGTCGCCAAGTTTCTTAATGGCCTGCATCACCATCTCGTAGTTAATGGCTATAAAGCGAAATTTCTGTGTAGGCAACGAGAGGGGAAAATCGAGGGTGTAGTTCCGTTATCACAAGTATAAATACCCTGGAGAAATAGTCCGCAAAAAATATCGCATTCTTCGCCGATCATCAGCTATAACACTCTTGCCTCATACCTCTCGCGCTTTCAATGCAGCGATACCATTTACGAGTTTTCATCCTAGCGTTCATGTATTTGAAGGAAAATTGTTGTGATTTCCTGAGCAAATAACACGTTTCTCGCGTTTTCGAGAGAATCGTTTGCACTCTTTCTCAAAATCCTTAGCGCATCTAGTGAAGGCTAGGCGCCCACCAGGTCGATAACGATCACGCCACAAGAAATGCTTTTATGGCGGCCAAACGTTGCAGGTGAGGGTGTGGTATGTTTTTCACCACAGGACCCTGTTTCTTTTTCAGTCAGGAACACATTTTTCTATCACAGAGTGCACATATAGCTAAAGCTTCATACATTTCACTTATGTTTCGACATGCACGAGAAGTATGCATCCCAGTTAATTTCCATTAGCAGAAAGATTAACCTAAGCGCTTCACCAATTAGCCAAGCGGAAGTCGAATTTAGGAGCTGTTTTGGGGGCCTTTAGATTCACTCGCAATCTTGAAGTTTCTCTATGCTGCATAATGATCACTTGTAAGAAATTTGGTTGAAGTTCCCATTCCGAGATCAATCCCAGGTCGTTACATAGGAGAAAGATCAAGCTACATATCTCCCGTGAGTTGGAGTCCGAATTCAAACAATGAAGCCTGCTTTACAGTTTGTGAGAAATTGATCGAAAGAAACGGAAAACTGCATACCGGAACGATCCGTGGAAAATGCGTAAATTGAAATCACCGACAACTATTGAAGGCCATTTGCACTGTACACCATTCCTCAATAGTCTCCAAAGCAATTCGCGAGAATCGTTGGCTGTTAGTCGCAGGCCTTCGATAGACTGCAATGAGACGGAAACAGGACCCACTTCCAAGTACAACGTCAAGAAACATAGTTTCACAGCAAAAATGTGTAAAAATTGGGCACAAAGTCTGCAATACTAATACTCTTTTTTACAATAACAGCTACTCCACCACCGGCTATTCCAGACACACGATCGCATCTATACACAGAGTAGGCATGGGCAAGAGATATAAGCGCGTCCGAATCGTCCTCGGTCAGCCATGTTTCACTGATCACCACTATATCAGGAGATGGATCCGAGATGCTCAACCTACGCGTGGTGGATCTGTGGAGTCGACTACCAAGATCAAGAAGACTCATCAAACGAGCGTCAACAACTCCACGAGGAGTTTTCTGTGTGGGAGTGTAAAATGGCTGGCTGCTACACTCCTTGGTATCTCTACTGTTACGAGCGCTGGCATTGAGAAAAGAATCCTGGACCGCCTTGAAACAAGACTCCGCGATATCCCATGCCGTCATTGTGGATTGTCGGGCACAACATGCGAGCATCCAGTGCAGTGGTTGCTCTTGGCTGGGCATACACCTCTTGAATGTTCGGGGTTAATCTAGTTACAGTGACTACACTGAGTGCCTATCGTTGTAGTGTCTTGTATTAATTCACCTTCTACGGTTCCTCTTTCATAGTCTCCAAACATTTTTCAACTCACATATTAATGGCTTGCGTTGCCAAACTTATGGAACTTAGCATTTGTACATTGAACGCTCACAACCTGATGTCATCCTCCTCCCCACAGGAGGCCAAAACTATAGCGTGTCCTCCTTCTCAGCCCCCGCCTTCCCGGCTATACATCCTATCCCATATTCCCGTATACATCACATGGCGGTGGCAGTGTCCAACTTTTTGTTAAATCTTCAATTCCATCTCACCTTAGCTTGAAGCCTCCCCAATGACAAATGTTGTTGAATGTATAGGAGTTCATATAGTATTGCAAAGCTGTCCTCTGGATATTGTCAATGTTTACATTCCCCATCCACCTCTTGGTCCCAACGCCATTTGATCCCACACCATACTTATATGGATGTATTTTCAATCCTCTCATCTTCATCTGTTGTCATGGCTGAGTGACTTTAATGCTCATTCCCCTTCCTGGTTCTCCTCCTTAGATCCTGAATGACAGAGGAGAACTACCAGGCTTTGCGGATGATTTGTGACTTAATTCCTATAAACGAAAGATTCTCCTACTCGTCTCCATCGACGGGCAGTGCCCTCCTCACCTGATGTCACGTTCGTTTCCTCTCTTCTCTCTTGCCATGTCTTGTAATCTGGTTCACACCTGTGGCCAAACGCGCCAGTGGATCATGTGCCCATCAGCACAACATTGGATCTGTCTTTTAATAGCCATCTCTGCACCTTTTTCTGGCTCCCGTAGCAAATGTTACATTAACTACAATGTAAGGCTAAACTGGCACCGGTCCTGTTTAAGCGAGGTGCTGCTCCAGCTGGGTAGCCAACTATCCGCTAGCTGGCTCTGTTCATGTGACAAAGAGAAGTTCGTCGTCGACACGCATATGCGAAGCCTCAGAATAACCATTCCGACCGGTCGTAAGTAAGAACGTTCCACCTTAATCGTGTACCAAAGGAAGCACTGGAGCTAATCACACAACGGGACGACAGACGCGCAGAACTGATTCCTTCCGATCCGTGCATTTCACTACTGTCAGATGGAGATCTCTAAAATGCTGAACGACTACAAGCAGAAACAGCTGGAAGGGAGTACACCGAAGATCCATCAATTTTGCGTGGGAGCTGGATAGCAAAACAAGCGCACCGCCGCCAAACTACAGCTGCATATCTGGAAGCGACGTATCTGGGAAGAAGATGGCACTCTTGCGCGCAATACGCTTGAGTTCCTCTGCGCAGATTTGAATTCGGATACAAGCGCTGCCTGTCAACTTGGTAAACTCTATGCTTCTGCTTCATCTCGCCGCAACAAAGAGCACAGATGTACTTTACGTGCGATCAGAAAACTCAGTCAGACATGACGTACTCTGCCATAACTGCTTCTACCGTCTCTACCATCATCCAAGTCGATGAAGAATTCGAGGGCAGAAAGGACCAGACGGCATCTCAGCCGTTCATCTGAAGCATCTGCCGGAACAGTACGCCAGAGGTACTCCAGTGATCTTATTTATTCGTCGTTTACCACTGGTATTATTCCTGCTCGTTGGAAACAAAGCGACTGTTCTCCCAGTTCCCCAAGCCTGGCAGCGACCAGACTGATAAGCAACGTCACCACCGTCGTCCATATCCCTATTATCCCTATCGCTAAAGTTGGCGAGAAAATCATAAACCCCGCATCTCCAGGGCGCACTACAGCAGAACGTCCATCAGCATGGCTTCAAAAAGGCTCACTCCACCATCACCGCATTAACGCGTTCAATATCTGAACACATCATTGCTGGTTTCAGATAGAAATGCTCCCGCCGGTAGAAGCTCTAGCTCGTCGCGAATTGATCTCGACTGCCGCTTTTGACAATGGTCAGCACTTCCTTGCTATCAAAATCGATTCTGGACTGTGACATGCCCGACTGGTGCAAACGATGGACTGACAACTTCCGTTCCAAAAGATCGCTCCATACGTGTGAAATTTGACGGACACCTGTCGAAGTCGGTTCCCTTGAAGGCGGGCGTTCCTCAAGGTGGAGTATTATCACCAAGCCTATTCTCATATATCTATCCGATATTCCGAAGCCGCCGCCCAACATTCACTTATGTCTGTATGCAGATGATATCACAATTGTATGCACTGACTCTGTTATCGATCGTGCCACTACGGAGATGAACAAATACCTCTGCAGCCTGGCCAAATTTCTCGAATCGAAGCAGCTAAAGGTCTCTCCTTCAAAGTCTAGCGTCACTCTGTGCACTACTGCAACGGCTGAGCATCAGCTACATCCCAGGGTTCTCTGGGAAGGTAACCAGTTGCCTCTCTCCAAGCACCCTCGGCTACTTGGAATCTTTCTGGATCCTTCACTGCGCTTTAATGAAAACACGCGCATCCGAGCTGCAACTGCCAACACGCGAAATAACATCCTCCGTGCTCTGGCGGGTACTACCTGGGGTAGCACAAAGGAAGTCTTACGCACGACATATAAGGCCATGATACAGCCTACTCTGGAGTATGGAGCCCCGATATGGACTAGACACCTGTCGGACGCCTCTTGGAGCAAGCTACAACGTGTACAAAACACTGCACTTCGTGTCATCACTGGCTGCCCAAAATCAACACCTATATCCCATCTTCACCAGAATGTGCCCTACTTCCTGTCAAACAGCACTGCCAACTGCAGTCACAACAGTTCCACATCGGCATAGTCAAGGAATGCCACACATCCCAACTACCCCTCTTGTCATCAGACCCCCATCCTCGTAATATTCGCACACCGCTGCACGCTGCCATTTCTACAGTGGATCGTCAAAGATGGGCCACCTCGGAGCTCACAAGGAAGAGGCTGCAGCAAATCGAACACACCAGATTCGTATCTGAATACATGTCCTGTGCCCCTCCTAATCCAGTCCTTGGTAGTGTGCCTCCTACGGTCGATGACAGTGAGAAGACTCTGCCCAGACGCTCCCGCGTCACTCTAGCGGGTCTACGTTGCGGTCATTCTTCGTACCTCAAAGCCTACGTACATAGGATCGATGAATCGGTCCCGGATAAATGTCCTGACTGTCAAAATACTGGTCATGATTCACTACATCTATTTTCATGCTCTGCCAGACCTACTTCTCTGTCTGCTCGTGATATGTGGAACAAGCCGAGTGATGTTGCCGCCTTTCTGCGCCTATGAGAAGAAACTCCAATGTGGCTGATAAGAAGAAGAAGATATCAGGAGATGAGAATTCGAGAAGTGAACTTAGGGATGCAATTTTATTTCTGATTGATCGGGCATTAAAATAAACACAACTCAGGCTGCCTATGGCTTCCGCGGACAAATCGGATCCCGCTTCATCTACTGGCCTTGTGACGGGAGAAGCGCTCGAAGTCGAACCGTCCGAGAGGGAGACCCCTGCGACAGAGCAGGGCCGTTCCCTCACTGGGGGTTCTGGCCCTCCGTTTTTGGAATGGCACTTCTGCTCGTCACCTGTCCCTATGACAGCGGTTTCGTCAGTTCTTCGTGCTTCTCTCAACTTTGCACGTAATTCGGCAGAATATGAGGGACGGATGTAGACACGATTCAACGGGCAGTCCGCATTCTTCAATTTACGGCTGCTTCGGAGGAGTTGGATGACATCGTGACTGTTGCTAAAAGCAACCTTCACTGGACGGCATCGGGTCTCGTCATAGACCCCCATACGGTAGACAACTGTAGGCACAGCGTCCACCTGCAGGTGGTCAGCATCGAGGCGACTGTCTCCTCATCCGCACTCCTACGATCGCGGGAGTTGGAGTTCACTTTTTCCTCGACCCCAAAAACGACAACTTGAGTAGAGTTCACCTGAGGCGTTGCCGCCGGGACGACGTTCAGAGTTTGATCACCGACGGCTGGTGGTGACGGCATCTCTCTTGTCTTCGTTAACTGGACCATGACATCGGAAAAAGTTTGGAGGAGCGGCTGCAGAGCTTCTGTGATCGTTTTGGCTATCTGCTGCGCGAATCCATTCATAGCCTCTTTGACCGCATCATCCACCATCTTTGCCAACTCGTCTCGCTTGACTTGCATCTTGCCGGACATACCTCAAACTTGGGTAATTAAACCTTTGAGATTGGAATTGGAAGCTTATATCAGTCCTCTGATATAAGCTTCCAATTTTACCATTTGAGAAGAAGTACGGCTGCAAATTCAAAACTGCCCTAATCCTGGTCAAGTCCTTCACCGGTGTTGTTCATCGCGCGGCAACCGCTCAGGTGACCATTGCGCGCATTCATCTGCCCCCTATTTCACCTGAGATCCTGGTGCTATTGAGATTGAGCTATGTGAACACATATTATCGTAGTGCTAGCAGCACAACGGGGCAAATCTGAAATTGAGGAAGACCCGGATGTGCCTTTTTAAGTGTTTCAGATTTCTATCAAACTGCATATGGGCTTCTATGTGGAGCCAATCGCTATTGAAGCCCAGACAATGTTATTTTCATTTTCAGCATGGAAATGTTGCGACAAATCAGGCAACGTTCGCGAGCAATTCTTCCACCCATTCAATTGAGCGGATGATCGTTGAGAAGCTTGGACTAGAGTATGTTCTCGAACACTGCTTGTCTTTTGTCTCTCACAAATTTTTATGAGAACCCCAATTGTTATGCGGAGTTTGTTGGTGAAGTTGCATCACATGAATGCTTTGAATGTGGCCGTAAGCAAAACAGTGGACGTAAAAGAAGTCATGCACTTACAAAGGAAGCGTTTCTAGTGGTAAACGCGTCTGCGAAAACGAATAGTATTGTTAGTATCTATTGTGCCTCTATAGTAAAACTGTGCAGTATCCCGCCCCGAGCTGCAGGTTCCAAGCAGTTATAAGCGTTTTTCAAGCTTCACGAAAAGGTGAGGGTACCCCCATCAGACATTTTTCTGGGTGTTTCAAAAAATTTCTCAGATTTTGCTCGAAAATTGCATGCAGGGGTAATCTAGGGTGGTGAACAAGAATCTGGAGACCGTTTGTCAAAGTTCTGAGGTTCACTGTAGGTTGCGTTAGGTGCCATGTCATTTAGGGGGCAAAACCTACCTTAATATTTCGAAAATCGACAAGCGGACGCTAAATTCGTATTCACCACCCCGAATAACCCCCGTATAGAAATGCTTTGTCAAATCGGGGACTGATCCACAGTACCGTATACCCACCGTAATCTACCGCAAGTTGTCAAAAATCGATAAGTCGACTCCAGAGGCAGCATTGAGAATCATGGTAGCGCGCGCTATCACTGATCTCGGGCTACTATGCACGTCGTTGTCTCATTCTCCGCACACTCCCTCCTCCGCTTAGCGCGTTTGCGCTAGTTCTGGCGCGCGCCACCTCGGTGCTCAATACCACCCCAGATTCGTGTTTAGCACTTCAAATAACCTGTCGAGAAAGATTGAGAGCCATTTCTACCGTAGTGTTCCGGAAATCGTCGAAAGTCTTATTTTGGCCTCAAATTTCTTCCCGATTGGAGGCTTTGAACGAATTTAGTTGAAAACTTTGGGAAATCGACAGGTCACCCCTGATTCGTGATCGGCGCCCCAAATAACCCATCTGGGAGGAATTCGAGTCAAATCTGGAACATATAAACGCCCAACCGAAAATTCGTGTAAGTATCAGTCTGTACAAAGTTTGGAAATTGTGCCTTCACTCAAACTTTGCTTAGGGGGGATAGTTTTGTTAGCTGAACTTGATTATAAGATCCGTTTCCGGATTTTCGAAGACTAATGCGCGCTTTGGAAGGTACAATATGCAACAATTCCTGAGCTTGCAACTTCTTGGAACTTGTAGCTCTGGGCGGGGGACTGCGCAGTTTTCTAAGGAGTCCCAAGAGATACTAACAAGGCATCGTTTTTGCGCGTTTACCGCCATAACCACTTCCCTTGTTAGGAAACCAAGTCGAAATGCCTTGCGAAATCTCGGCTCGCTAAGGAGTTTTCTCTGAAATACACAAAAAAATATTTAAAGTTCGATCTCACTAGGGAATCGTAACTGGTGAAAGCTGCCGTTGCCAGCGAATTATACCAGTAATGCTTCCAATCACGGTCTCAAATCATAGTTTTGAGTTGCTGAAGGTTTCTCTGAACCGAGTCATGAGGTGTTACCTCAGTTGGACCAAAGCCTAGTTTTGACTTCAGGTGGTCGCTGCGGCCATGCGAGGGACACCTGTTCTTTTTTCATCGCGCGTAATGGAAAGCCGCTCCAATCGTGATCGCTCCGTGGCAAACGTCTTACATCGCTGGGTCGCGGCGACGAAATCCTATATTTTACTGCATCGCTGCTTGAAGAGCGATTCTCAATGGTCGCTGGCCATCGCTCCATCGCGGTCAAAATGGCAGCGATGGAGCGATTGCCAGCGAATGACACGTTTCGTCTAGTGAACCTTGACCCTTTCACATAACGAAATCAGTGTTTTCGAGTCGAAACGCGTTATTGATGAATACCAGCCATCAATTTCACTGATTAATTGAATTTCTTCTATCATCCGTGGGCCTATGCACTATGAACAGAATCGCTGCCGCTGCTACATCGCTGCAGCAGCGGGTGCAAAATCGCTGCGATGAAAAACAGCAGCGATGCAGTCAAAACTAGGCTTAAGGGTACTCTTCGCGCAGTTTTTTTTTCATACAGAAAAAGTATCTCGGATGTAGCTCAAAACTTTCTTCTCGATTTGTTGGGATTTCTCATTACGAATATGATACCCGTTTCTCGACATTCTGAGGCCTACTGAAGACGGTAGATGTAGCGCTACTTGACTGTCGCAGCCTATCCCAGTACTATTTCGAAATTCAGTAACTAGACTTCAAATTCGTGTTCTCACCGCAATCTACCCTTTCAGAGCAATTTTGGGGTAAAATTGACTTTGACCCTATCATATACCCACCGTAACCTACCGTAATCTATCGAAAATCGAGAAACGGACATTAGGTCCATGTTGAGAGCTCCAAATGGCTTGTATGCAGAAGCTTCTAAGCTAACAGTGTAGCGTTTTGGGGATCATGAAAATTCGCATTTGTCCCGAAAATTTCCCTTATTTGAGAGGCTCTCAACCAGGGTAAGGCGCGAGGTCTGAGCTTCGGTGGTCTGAAGGGGGGGGGGAGAGGTTGTAAATTGGATAATTCCCAAAATTTGTTAGGCGTGAGGGCGCGGTAATTCGACGTCTTCAAACATGGATGTGTGCAGGGATGAGCAAGCCGTTGCGCCAATTTTCGGCGGAGCGGCGACATCCTCCCTCCTTGTCGACAAAACTTTGCGAAAATTATCAAAATTATTACTACCCCCAAAAATTAAATGCTTTTTAGCTTTATTTGAGTGACTAACTAAAAAGTTTGCAATGCATTCTTCTTCCATGCAACTGACTATTTCGAAGAAGATTATCTTTTGCTGCGGAATTTCCACGATCCCACTCCCCAAATTTAGATTTTTCTCAAAAAAATTTCCCAATTTTTTTGCGACCCCCCGTTGCGCCCAGTCGCACACCTGCTTAACCCTGATTTAAGAGACGAATAATTCAACTTGATGATCGTATCCATCGATGGCTAGATCGAGACTTTGTTTCCGCGATAATATTGTTTTTGCAAGCTATTTCAAGTTCTACTCTATTCGTCAAGGACTCTGATAGGCAGATACAAGCTCTCCTGCTGTCCATGACCTCGACGAAGCTACGTTCAGGCTTAAGCAGGTCGTTGCGCCACTTTTCGGCGTAGCTATGACTCCCTGTTGACCAAAATTCTGGAGAAATTTGAAAAATTTTCACGATCCTCCCTTTTGAGGTGAAAAATTGTTATAGCTTTGTTTGAGTGGTAAGCGGGAAAAATTTCCAAACTTGTGGCGTTGTAAGGCAATTCTGTTTTTTTTCAGATTTCCTTTTTTCTCCAAAATTTTTACGAGCCCCTCGAATCTTTTTTTTTTCAGAAAATTTCGAAGATTTCTACGACCCCACCCCGTTGCGCGGGTCGCACCCCTGCTCAACCCTGGATGTGTGGATCTTGGTTCGAAGGAATCGTCCATTTTGTCGTCACCTCACACCTACCAAGTTTTTTCGGTATAGTCTTTCCCTGGCGCCGGAAAGTATTTCAGTCTGTTACCGGTACCTTGACTAAATCCACTCGTAGTTTTACGGCTAGATATCGTGCACAAAGAAAGTTAAAGCAATTTCGGTAGGGCACTCTATGGTTACGAAAGAAAGTTCTTCATCAAAAAGGTCTCAAAATGCTGCACATGTTCCGAAAATAATTCTGTATGGGGGGAAAACGATTTTTCCCATCTCTGGAATTGTAGTACTTTTTTCGACCTCAGTCGTCGATGAACACGGGGTCTCTCCGAATCAAACATTTGAACTTTTTATCTTTCTCGCCCAGTAATATAGTCTGCCGCTTAAAGGCAGCATACACGCTCAAAAATGGTATCAATTTTATGGAATGAATCGAAGGTCTGAAGCTGTTAATATTCAGAGATAACGAAAAAACAGAAAAAAATCAACTGAAATGAAGATATAACGGTTCGTTCTATATTGGCGCAGAAGTGGACTAGTTCTACCGTATTGGCTGAAATAGCGGAGCTAGCGGAAAATTAGTTGGGATAACGACGCTAATGTACTCGTACGGCCTTTTCTGGCAAGCTTACGACGTTAGAAGCGTAAAAAATGAGCCAAAGTGACCGTAATCGAGCATTGAACATTTGTATTGAGGGGCGGAGCCCGTATTGATGGGCGGAGAAAGGATGATTTTGTGACCTAATACGGCTCCTTTACGCTCATTTTAACTCGTTTTAAACTCTTCCAACTTCGTGAGAGCTCTTCTGAGGCCCGTAGGACCCCACTAATGTAGTTATCTCAACAACTTTTGCGAGCGTGTATGCTGCCTTTAAGCGTAATCACAGCTATCATCACCTTCGTCCACCTACATTCACATTCACATTCAACACCACATTTATACGAGCGGTCTAAAAAGTTTTTGAAAAATTAAAATTTTCCAAAAGCTCCAATTTTCTCTGTTCAGTCCCACACCCCTCCCCCTTCCCCGGTGACCATACTCGAAATTGTTGAGGGTGGGGGGGGCCTAGCGAAACTATACTGGAAAGGAGGGGGGTCTGTCTGACCAGTGTGGGAATCCCTGAAACGTGCCGTACACTGGGGCGGTATTAAGAAACACAGTTGCGCGCGCTATCACAGTGTTTGGACTACTCTCCACGTCGGTGTCTAATCCTTCGCACACTTCCTCCTCCGTTTAGCGCGATTGCGCTAATTCTGGCGCGCCCCACCTCGATACTTAATACCGCTTCTGCTCCCTACCAAATCGGCCGAGGCTTTGGATCTTGACAAATGTGTCCGAATTTCATTTTCAGGACCAGTGTTAACCCCCAAAAAAAAGCTGAAATCCGAAGCACTCCCTGAACTCAGTGAAACTTTACTGATTGGTGTACCCTTACCTTTTCGCATAACTGAGAGCCCCCCTCCTTGTACCTCGGTTCAGAGAAGACCTCAGCAGCTACCAACTGAGATTTGGAAAAGTTATTGGAAGGGCAATGGCTTTCATGAATTCTGTTAGAACAGCAACATTGACAAGTTGTGATTTCCTAGCTAGTAGTTTCAGAAGGAGTCATCCTGCTCTTGGACCTTATGCAATTTTGGGTGGTCGTTATCATCTTTTTCAGTTTGTTACTAAAATTGACTGCTCGTTCTATTCTTGAAATGTTTTTGTTCATTTTTTAGCCTTCATAAAGTGAAAGAAATGGATTGCCTGGTGCGAGGGACGAATTTTCTGCTACGAAATATTGAAGCGGAATCATTTGTTTATGATCACCACCACGACAAGTGTCGCTATCATTTCGAGACTATACGACCGTCTGTTATTTGTCCATATCTGCTGGTCAACGTTGGAACTGGCGTATCAGTTTTCAGGGTAAGTACGTGAAAAAATCTCTTTAATTCGATTGTTTTGTATAGACGAGTTATTTCTTGGCCGCTCCGAAGGGTCTTAAGATGTGAGACAGATTGCTAATTTGTTTCTCTTCTGCAAATTGATCTGCGGGCGCCACCACGCGATTAAAACATTGTGTCTGCAGTGCAGTCTCCTCCCTTTGAATGGTACAGTACCAGGTTGTTCAATAAGTTTTGTCGTTCGATAAGAAAAACACAATTTTATGGTTCAAAAAACACTATATTATTCAGCATAATCTCCCTGAACATTAATATACTTGCTCCAAGGATCCTCCAATCTGTGGATCCCATCGCTGAAGTGAGAATCCGGAAGGTCTGCAAAATACGTTTCAACAGCCGTTATGACCTCTTCATTTGATGAAAAACGCTTGCCACGCATAAATTTTTTGAGTTCTGGAAACAAATGGAAGTCGGTGGGGGCCAAATCTGGTGAGTACGAAGGATGCTGCAACAATTCGAACTTTAATTCATGGATTTTATCCATTGTCAAAATGCTCTTGTGACACGGTGCATTGTCCTGATGAAAAAGGAATTTTTCTTCTGCGAATCGGGCCTTTTTCACGAATTTTTTCCTTCAGCTGGTCTAAAAGGTTGCATTAATATTCAGAATTAATTGTTTCATCAGTTTGCAAGCAATCCACAAACACAATTCCTTTCGCATTCCGAAAAAACTGATGCCATAACCTTCTTGGCCGATTTCCGGACACGAACTCGTTTTGAAGCCGAACAACCAGGTTCAAACCATTCTTTAGCCTCTTGTTCTGATTCAGGATCACGGTGATAGACCCAAGTCTCAACCTTAGTGATGAATCGACGCGCAAAATCCACTTTATTCTTTGTAAAACGCCCCAAATGTTGCTGAGAAAGTCGCATTCGAATGTGTTTTTGTTCCATTGTTAGCGAATGCGACACACACAGCTTTCTAAAACACAAGTTTTCACTTAAAATATGGCTCACACTGCCTGATGAGATGTGTAGAGCCTCTACTAAATCTCTTTCAGTTAATCGACTTTCTTCCAAAACCATGTCCTGTATTTTGGCTATGATTTCTGGTGTTGATGCGCTTTTTGGACGTCCTTCAGGTGGATTGTCTTCAAGGCTTGTACGACCACGTTTAAATTCCGCAACCCATCTTTCTACTGTTCTAATTGTAGATGAACAATAGTTATACACTCTTAACATTCGTTCGTGAATTTCTTTTGGTGCTACACCTTCCAAAAATAAGAATTTTATCACAGCACGATATTCAATTTTTTCCATTGCTGTGACACGGCGACACTAAATGGCTTGTAAACAAAGAATGAATTGACAGATTGAAATGAAACTTCACATACGTTCATATGAAGAGCGTACCAACAAAACAAAAAAAAATTGGGCTAGTAGCAACGCCCTCTCTTATCGAAGGACAAAACTTATTTAACAACCTGGTATGTTCGTATCGAAAGCATATATATGGGTCAGCGAAAATTGAAGTTGGAGTGGGGTCTTTCTGTCTCTTTATATCCGACGATGCTTATTCTCACGTCGCCTCCAACACCCCTTAAAATAGAAATTTTGATTAGCATTGATTTGATTATTGGTTCGGTTCTGGCAGTTCAGAACTGCTTAAACCGTCTGAAGGCTTTACGCTAAATTTAGTCGATCGAATGAACGAGACGTAATCATTACGGCGAGCAGTGCGGCCTTCGCGACACCACCGTTCAGCTGGGTTTTGATCGCGAGCGACGATATACCACTTCAGCCTCGCTCACTCAGTAAACTAATTTCTACGAAGAGACCATAGACTCTTATGTAGCAGCCTCGGACTCCCCAGTTTTTTTAGGCTAATCACGACTTTTGATATATGAGCTTGTGGACCGAGTTCACAGAAAGGAAGGAGGTCCGAACGAATTCGTCTTGTTTAAGCGACGCCCGCGTCATGTTTAGCATCCGAACTCGTCCGATGCTCCTCCCTTTTGTGTGTATTCAGCCCATAAGTCTTTGTTTTTTTCACATGGTTGTCTAGTTTCATAGTTGTTCTAAGGACCGCTTACAACGTTTAGTGGTTCGCAAAAAAAACGGACTGCGATGCTCAAAGGACCAGACGCGGCCTGAGGGTTAAGCGGACTGTTGTCCCGGACTTTGACGTAACTACATATAGTTAGGTCCGTGGCTTGTTTCCTCAGGAAAATTAAATGTTTTCTCTTGAGGAAACGAGCCACGGACCTAGCCATATGATCTCACTCCTTTGTGACTGAAACCTAAGAAAAATGTCGGAAATATTAACGCCCTTCTCCAGGTAAAATTATTTTCGATAATCTTGTTCCGGGAAATAGTGCTATCGCAAAAGGGGGGCATTAAAGGCAGTGGTCACGATGAAAAACGTTTTCGTAAAAACTACACAAATCATCTTAGATCAAAAACAGCTGAAAAATTATGAAGGTAGCGCAGTGAAAAACGGGCTAGAAATAGATATTTTAAGGCCCAAAAATGCCAGTTCGTGCACACGTGCACAGCGTCGACCAAAAAGATCGCCGTCTCATGACGAGCAGTCAAAAATCATCGACATTCAGAGGAAGAAATACATGC
Organism: Aplectana chamaeleonis; assembly: GCA_029168955.1. NCBI lineage: Eukaryota > Metazoa > Nematoda > Chromadorea > Rhabditida > Cosmocercidae > Aplectana > Aplectana chamaeleonis. Next base: position 1,915,430 of record JAPDOI010000050.1, on the reverse strand, counting down.
AAATTTACCTAATAAGAACAGTTGAGCAATGAAAGAAAGCACTCCAGTCAATGTTTTTGACTAGATGTGTACATACATCCGAAGGTTCATTGATTGAAATTCAATTTCAAACCAGCTGATGTTCTTGATATAAGAGGTCATCGATGCCGATGATGTGGAGTGGGCTCGTCCACCATCAAAAGACAAGAAAGTTCAGGCTTCAAATTTGGCCTAAAACAGTGGATTTTCGCAATTTTTTTCTGTAAGTCCTATTACTCGAGACCCAGAAAATGGTTTAGAGAGAAAAAGATGACAAGGATAATTGATCGCGACCACTGCCTTTAAGGCATCGCACTCGGCCACGTTCATTTTCTCGCGCCGCGCCGCAAATTGAACACCAACTGGAGGTTTTCCTCCACTTCCCAAACCAGGACAGTCGTTGGGGGGGGGGGGGAGCGCGTCAGTGCAGTGAAAGTAGACATCTTGGAGTGGATCATGAAGACGAGTCACCTATACTCTGAGCGCGGCCGATACGCGGCGCTCCAATGCAGCGCGCTCCTTCGGCGCTGCAAAGCGTCTTGGGCCCGGTCATTGACACGGACAGGAAGCAGTTATGTGAAAGTGCGCTGCAATGTGGCTCCGCGACGCGACTGCCCACGCGTTATAAGTGATTTCGCATGGAGAGTAATAAGAAATCCTTCAGAGCGCTGGTTTTCGAGGTGGATATGACGCGGTTTGCATTGGAGCGCGGTTATTTTCAACCTTTGGTGGTTAGTACCCATTAAGAATGGCAGAAAAGAACGGTTCAGCGCAATGTTTCTGGTAAACGTTTGCACAGATTATAGAGGATAGGGGTAGGATGCCCAAATGCTAATCGGGACCTCAGAGATGGCTCTTTCGAGGAAAAATTTCTGTTGTCCGGTTTCGTCCGAAGACACATTTGGAGACAACGGGATTGCACTAGGCAGAGTTTTAGGTTTCAGTTTGTAGAAAAATCAACGGGAACAATGGTACTGAAAAGCTTCCGGGCTCTGGTTGGCCACTTAGGACGTGACAGTTCCTCGCATTCAGTCAAGTCTAGTATTATCATTGGCCGTTCTCTGGTTTCAGGTGGACAGTGATGACAAGTACGAGCGCGTTGGTGGCAGTTCTTTAGGAGGAGGATGCTTCTTTGGTTTAGGGCATCTCTTAACTGCAGAAGTAGGTCTGTTGGGGTTTCTTTGTTTGCAGTTTTAGCTTAAGTTCTGACAAAAATACGGGTGGAATTGTCGAATTTGTAGATTTGGACGAAATGATGCGCATGGCCGAGGATGGTGATCATCGACAGTTCGACATATTAGTATCCGATATTTACGGGGGAAAGTATGTAAGCCGAACTTTCATCTATGCTCATTTTCGAGCTTATTCCTTGGCTGTAGAATCTGTTTCTTGGTTTCCCTGACGCTGCACTTCTGTCGAAATGATTAGGTGTTTTCTTCACACTAAAAGCCGCGATTACTGTGGTATAGAGCATCTGAAAGAGAGTATCAGCGGTTCATTCGAACACGTAGGTGTTTCAGGAGACGTAATCTAGAACGTCAGGGATTTCGTTGAGGGTGGGCAACATAAAAATAGGTAAAGCTCCCAGGTTATTAGTGAATGCTATTATGACTTTGAAACACTCACCATATTTTTGTACACTTTTAGCGCGGTCTATTATGACGAATTTTCTCCGAAAGATCATAAAAATGTTTTATCTGGAGGTTGATCGCGTACTGTAGAGAGTTATATAATTTCGGAGAAAGTGCGTTGCTATTTATCAAATGTGCTTCACCTCAATTTCGTTCTAGTTTTGTTCAGGTACGAAAGCCTGGGTCTGAGTGGTGATCTCATTGCTGGATCGTTTGGTAAGTGCTCACAGAGGGCTCTCACAGATGATCTAAAGAAGTGCCCGGATTTCAAGAAGAATGTTATGCGAAGTCTTCTGCTCATGATCAGTAATAGTATCGGACAGGTAGTGTTAATTCTTTAACGTAGATCTCTGTTGAAGACTGCTTATCAATTTTGCAGTTTGCATTCATGTATGCGCAAAGGGAGAAGACCAACCGGATTTACTTTGATGGATTTTTAATTCGAAATCATGCTATCATTATGCGAACTATTTCTTTTGCTATCGAATTCTGGAGTGAGGTTTGTGTCATTGCTGTGATTTTCATAGAAAAACGCGCTCCATATCCGAAATGTAAGTGACACTCATCGATCCTTATCATGCAATAAGAAATTCTGTGGCAATCGCGGTGTCTTCGGTGAAGTAGCGCAGTCTCAAAAAAGTCAGCGCACACTCACATCTGGAGCGAAGTTCACCTCGTTCCTTTGCGTCCTTGTGCGGAGAGAGCGGAAAAGATCGCCAAAGAGCGGAGGGTGAAAAGAGAGCAAAGGACGCGTGCGCATTTGATTTAACTGAGTAAATTCTGCTCTGAGAGAGTGTTGACACTTCTGTACTTCTTTGTAATGTGTTGCAGGCTAGGACGCGTGCAGACCGCGTGCGTCAGGTCGATTGCCCCTCTGTCTGTGATTGCATGCGAATATTTTTACGTGCTTCTCACTAATTCATTCTAACTTATTCCAAAAATCACTTTTTGTGTGCTCTCCATTTCCAAAGCGGAGGTTTAATACGGAGTTACTGCAGCCGTAGACGCGTCCATCGGGAAGGTGTTTAGAATTTTATGAAAGCCTGGTGACTTCTACTAAACGAATCGCAGCCATCATGGCAGCGACGCGACTATTATAAGGCCGTAGTTATACACCGGCAGGACGCTGCGGAAATAACAAGACAACTACCACTTATGTGCGTCCTAGACTCTTTCATTCCAAGTGAACTCATGTTTTCGGTTATCACAGCGCGGAGCGGTGGCTTTTTCGTCGAAACCTTATCACTAATATATATTTCACCGAGGTCCACCGCTCCGCTGCTGGTGATAATCGAAATCAACAGGTCACTAGGGATGTACTCTCTATAAAACGGCGTACTTCACATCATTGAAGGCGCGAGCGGCGCGCGCGAAGCCTGGACCTCCGTCTACCCTCCGCTCACGCACTGTCTCTAACCTCCGCTCCGCACCAGCACGCGTAGGAACCATGAGAATTTCGCCGTTTTATAGCCTGTACCAGAGCTTAACTGTGCTGAAGCATGCCGAAAGGAAGAGTTGTCCCGAAAAACGCGCCGGAAGCTCGCACCGACCAGTTATACATGTACTGTATCCTTGCGGGACCTACCCTGCTGGACATTTGCCCATTTCCCTCAGCTGATTAGTTTTCAGATCTAAACTTGTTAAAACATCACCAAAACGATATAACGAGCTCTGTTATGACAAGAACAATAGATCCACGCAGCAAGCGGCGGCAATGTCATCGCGGGACGTTTTCATTCCGCTGGTGTATAACTAGGGCCTAAGCGACATTCAGCATCATTGAGGTCGCTTTGACAACCCTTGAACTACCCCAATCGCTCAGCGTTTGCGACCGAAACTGCAATCTGTTAGGCCGGGATCATATTTTCCGCGATGAGCGACGCGACGCAAAGTTTACGAAGAATTTCGACTAAAAATCGATGCTTAAAATGCATTGTCGCCGTCGCTCGTCGCGGGAAGTATGATCCCGGCCTCATGGCCAGCCGCGGGCAGTCTCTATGATAGTTCTTAGTGGAGCGACTACTTGAAGCGGGATGTTGATCGAAGTCACAACGCGGGAGCAGTTCGGCTGGCACACGTGATGCGCGCGTCGGAAAACCACTGCGTGCACGTCGTCGTTGGGGCGCGGTGACCGTGGAGCCTCTGACGAGAAAAATATTTGGCGCTCGGCTAACGCGTTCCAGTGACGACGTGCGCGCAGCGGTTTTCCGCCGCGCGCGTAACATGTGCCAGCCGAACTGCTCCAGCGCTCTGACTTCGTTCAACATCCCACCCGAAGCGACCTGCTCCAAACATGACCTCGGGGGTTACGCCATACATTCGACTCCTATCAGTTATCATAGAAGCTTCTGAATGTGCTTTTTGCTTATATTATGAATAGTGAGGTTCACGGCAGTGTCCTCATCCTCCCAAACAAGCCTGGTACCAAGTTTTTGACCCCTGTGGTATAGAAAGCTAGGTTGGCCTTGGGCGAAGATCGTTCTCTCGACCGCGTGTGTGACAATGGCGCCTTTTGCCACTGCCCCACACGTGGTTCATAATTGTCTGAGACAATAGGTTAGCCATGAGTGGAGCTTGATCAACGTTTCATGAGTGTTAGCTTAGGTCTCAGGCCCCCGTCATAGTCGACCGAAAACCGGCTGTCCGAGTCTCGCCCGGTCGATATGTATGAGAAACACGCAAAGCGGGAAGGGGTGAGGTGATAAAAATCTTAGTCAACGGATAAAGTTCGATCTTCTGTAGGCCGTCCGAGGTCGTATCAGGTGGACTGCTGTCATTCGAGACGGTTTTTACCAGGTGAAGTGTGAGGTCGATTTTTGCCAGATCATAGGGCGATCTTTGCCATTTGAGGACGACTTTTATCAATTGAAGATGATTTTTATCACTTCATTTCTTCCCGTTTTGCGTGTTTCTATATATCGAACGGGTGGGACTAGGAAGGCCGGTTTTCGGACGACTATGACGGGGGCCTTAACTTCAGGCAAATGGTGGGCACCTGTTAATCCCTTTTTCTATAACTTCCATTTCAACTCCCCCTGATTGCTTTGTTTTAGATAGACTCTGTTTCATTCCATGTGAACTCATGTTTTCAGTTATCACAGCGCGGACCTGTGGTTTTTTCGTCGAAACCTCCTTATCATTAGCAATACTCACCGAGGCCCATCACTCCGCTGCTGGTGATAATCGAAATCAACAGGACACTAGGGATGTACCAGAGCTTACTTGCGTTTGATTTACGGCTCATCTCGTCGTCATTTTCGAGAAATTGGAAAACAATTATTGTTATTATTTGCCCAATTTAGTCTTAAAAAGCCCCAATTTAGGAGCAATTTTTGACAACCTAATTTTTTAAATGAAAAATACCGGGAACCACCAACTCCGTCCGGCTTCGAGACTCGAAACAATTCATGTGCTTCACACTGAGAAGATTACCAATAGCTCCATTAACAGTCGAAATTGCATTGTGCAACGCTGCGGGCGGACACCCGAGTAGAACTCGCCATTACGTTTTCAGGGTCGAGCGCGTGGCTCAGAGTTGCATCGCGGCGCGGTGATACCTTGTGATGGGCTGCCGTATTGAGTGATCGCCGCGATCCATCGATATGGCAGCCGTTCAAAAGGTCGCGCCGCTCCGCGATGCCACTCCGCTCAGTCCCTGAGGGGCCGTATAGACTTCCGTCGCTGAAATGCGCGGCAGTATGCAATGGAGGTGAATCGATCGAGCTGCGCCGCATGATCGATACTCCTCCATTGCATGCTACCGCGGGTTCTAGCGGCGGGAGTCTATTCGGCGCCTTAGTATTTGCCCTCTTACTTCGAACACTTACGATTGTCGCACGTGGGATAGTGCTGTGGCTGGAACAAAAGTTATCCTGAACTCTCACTTATAGGGAACGCAGCAAGCCCATTTTCTGCGACACGAGGAATATACTTCGGCCATAGGAACGTACTTGAACGGAGCATCACTTGTTGCACAAGACAATGCTGAATTTGGCGTTGGTTGTGAGTTTTTTTTTCATGCCACTTGGTGGATTACTTATTGCTTGATATCTTGAACTGTTGTCTCATAGATGAGGCAGAACGTCTCTCTTGGCACGAGTTTTATTCTGGTTGTTCGGATCTGGGAAGGTTCGTGCCAACTGCACCCTTGTCCATGGGTTTCACCGTGAGTAGAACCTCTTGATCTTTATTGCGAATAGTTCATCAGAGCAACGAAGATTTGCAATCTAGGCTGGGGTTCTGGAGCTCGAATGTGCCGAAATCATTCTAAGGCCATTTCCTCTTCTTGCGGAAAATTGTCAGGTTCGTTTTTTTTTTCCTGTAATGCCTCTTGTGTCCAGGTCGTGATTGTGAGAGGCTGGAGCGGAAATTTCCTTCAAAATTTGGGAAATTGAACTGAATGACCGTATCAATTTTGAAATCCGTAAACAGGAAAGTAAGAAACCGTCGGAGATCGGGATATTTAAAATTCACTCTTACCAGATTCTGGGTCGCTTTCTTGGATTTTATCCCGCATTCTGAGGCGTTTTTTTTTTTGGAAATCGAACATTGCATGGTTAAAAACCATCGGAAATTGGAATACCATTCATTCTTGATTGGAAAATCAGGCCCAGCTTTGGTGTCGCAGGAGGGGCAGTGCGATCAAATCCAAAACTTTGCAAACTTCGTAGCGAACTTGCTCAAACAGGCCAAATTCCGTTCTAGTTGATTTGGAGACTGAAAGGGTCGACTTCCTTAGTCCTGTGGCATTACTCGCTGTTTGCTAACGGCGCTTGTTTGTGTTATTCAATTTAGAATGCTAAAATTTGCAGCTTTACAAACCTGATGTTGCTGATCTCAACTTGGACAGCGAGGCAAGAGAGTTCTGGTTGCGTACATTCGAAAGAGGTGTAGATAGTGTAAGTTGTGCCAAAAAAATGGTTTGGACTATGTGTATTGTGCATTTTAATTTTGCAAAGTTTTAGGTAACTAAAAAGGCTGTTGAATCTCAGGCGAACTGCCAGTCCGCCGCCCAACGTGTGGAAGTCTTTCGTGAAAAGTTTTTAAGGCAACTAGTGATCATCAGGGAAAAACCATTGTCAGTTTTCATCTTCTCCTGTCCTATTTTTATTGTAGCGCTATTGAGACTTAGTGAGTAGGGAATTCGTTGTGGTCCGAGGGTTCGCTTCTGCTGACCTCTGCTGCGGAGCTGGTATTAGTGAAAATTTCAAATCAACCAAATGCCGACCTATCGTAAAGACGTATTGAAGCGCTATTCCGAAAGTCAATGTTTAACAAGCCTCGATGTAGTAGAAGAAAATTTTCTATGTGAACAGCTTTGCACGGCAGCCGTCAGATGATCTGGTGTGAAGTGATGTGCAGTTGAAGAGTGCGGCTGTAAACTTTGCAGGCCACGAAAACTCGGTCCAAAATCCCTTTACGATGGCCTCGTTTTGTGTATTTTGACGCGCTTGTACCCGAAAACACAAATTGCGCGACGAGGAGAAGTCGCTCGTTCTCTCTCAGCATTTCCCAGGATTAGAATCGGTGCTGTGCAATAGCGCTTATCTACAGCATTTCACGCAAAAGCTTGGGCTTAATACGTTTCGGCGATTTCGGGGTAGTTCTCGAAGACACAATCTAAACTTACAAGAGAAACCTTCTCATTGTAGTGCAAAATGAGCGAAATGGAGTACCTTGCTAAGATGCCCACTCTTTAGTAGTATACTCTGAAAAAAATCGAAATGCTCAACACTCATGGCGCGTGAGGCGCGAGCGATGCTGCAACCTTCGTCTGCCCTGCGCTATCTCGCTGTCGCTAACCTCTGCTCATTACGGACAATTTTCATTGAATGCGGTGGATCCGATTTTATCATCCGAAGACGATTTTTGTCAGATCCTGGGTCGATTTTCTTCTTCTTCTTCTTTGCAGCCGCAGGAAGGTTTTCGTCAAAGGTTCAAGAAACGGGCGACTGAAACCGGTTTCGTCCACAAATCCATTGTTGTAAGAGTGGTAGGCCTCTTTGGGCATTCGAATAGGTGTTCAGTTGTGTGGCCACGGCTACCACAGTCCGGGCACTCGTCCGGCTTACTGCGATCGATCTCATGCAAGAATGACATCAGCATAGGGGAATGACCGCAGCGTAACGAGGCAAGGGTACTTCTAGCCCGCCTACCGAGTTCCATCTCGGTGTCGCTGACTATGGGTGGTGCGACCCCCAATATGGGATTGACGGTCATCCTACTCCAAGTGATCCTGACGAAGTTGGTGTGCTCCGCACGTAAAGACGCAGACGATCCAGTTGGGAGTCCGTCGATCTTTGTATATTACCTTTCTCGGAAGCATCCGCAAAAGGCCTTCTGATATGTCTCTCTCTCACGGGATTCATGATCCTTCTTAATGGGTGGTCAGGCTGCTTGACAATGTTAATAACCAGTTGCTGCGCTTGGAGTTGGCAGTGCTCTTTAACTGGCGGAATTCGGGCTTCAGCATGAAGATGTTCCACTGGGGTGCTTTTAGCACACCCTGTGGCAATCCGAAGAGCAGCATTTTGGACTCGCTGCATCTTTGTCCACGATGAATCCGATATCATGTGCTGCCATACCGGTGCAGCGTACTCCAACGCCGGCTGCAGTATTGCCTTGTAGGTGGTCAAAATTGTCTCCTTGCTATTTCCCCACGACGTTCCTCCCAGAGCTCGTAGGACGTTGAGCTTTGCTTTGACTGTAGCCTGTTTCTGCTCAGTATTCTTGTGGAACCTCAACGAAGGATCCAATACTAGGCCGAGCAGCTTAGGAAAACGTGCAGCAGGCGGACGAGCGTCTTCCCAATTCACAACGGGGTGAGCGCAGTGTTCCTTAGGGTCAGTGGAGAAAACTGATACAGATGATTTAGCGGCAGAGACAGTGAGCATCATATCATCGAGAAAGTTCTTCAGAACGATGAGGTAGCTATTGATCTTGCGTGCAGCTACATTAATGTCTCTGTCCCGGCACAAGATGGTGATGTCATCCGCATACGCAACGACTTTGATGTCACTTGGGGGGACGGGCAAATCTTCCAGGTAAAGACTGAACAGAGCAGGCGATATGACTTCTCCTTGAAGGACACCGGCAGCGATCGGGATGCTATTAGAGACATGTCCCTGAAACAGCACTTTTGCTCGGCGCCCTTTGATGAGTGCTGTAATCCATCGCTTCTGCCAAGGCGGGATGGTGGACCTCAATAGCTTCTCAGACAGTATGCCCAAGTTGACAGTGTCAAACGCCTTCGTGAGGTCCAGGGCTACTCCAACAGTGCGTTGAGGCTTGGTGGCGTTGAAGCCATCCGAAACATAGCTCACAATCTCCAGCAGCGCCGTGGTGGTAGAGTGTAATTTGCGGAATCCATGCTGGTGCTGCTGATTGTTATTATGCTCGGCAAGCTCCTTGACGACCAGTTTCTCAGCGACCTTTGCGATTGGTGATAACAGAATTATTGGCCTGTATCCCTTAGCCGTCGATGGTGATTTACCTGCCTTAGGCAACGGAACGACGCTTGCCGTTTTCCAGTCTTGGGGTACGATGCACGTGCGAAAGGATGTGTTGATGACGTCAGCCAGGATTGGCATAATCTCAGTCGGCAGTTTCTTCAAGATCGCTGGACTAATGCCATCCGGCCCTACAGCCTTCGAGTTGCGCATCTCTTTTACCACCTTTTCAATCTGCGCGGGCGTCACTGCTTCTGCTTCATTGATGAGTGGCAACTTACAGAGCTCTCTTACAGTCACCCGATTTTGTTTCCCTCTCTTAGCCTGAGTTATGAAAAAATTCTTTCCGAGAGCAGTTGCAGCCTCCTTTCCCGATATGAAGACTCCGTTCTCGAACTCGATCGTAGAGTAGTTGGTGGAGGTGCTCTTGCCCGAGATCTTCTTTAGAACTTTCCAAGTTGACGCTCCATCACTCTTGAAATTCATCTTCTCTGTGAATTTCTCCCAACACTCCTTCTTGTGCTTGTCCAGATCTCGCTTAATCTCGCTATCCAGCTCAGCAATGGTCGGATCCAGGTGATCTGTCACTCTCTTTGCATCCCTTGTCCTTATCTTCTCCAAGATTTCCCTGGTGACATTGGGAAAGAAGGTCTTAACTCGGCCCTCCGGAATGGCGGCTTTCATTGCCTTGCGAATCGCGTCCGTCAAGTGACGCTCTTTCTGGTGCACGTTTCCATTCCATGGGTAATCATCCACATGGCAAAGTGCCACCTCCCTGAACAAGCGCGAGTCTGCAAGGCAAAGATTAAGATAAGACCTTTGACGGATACCTGAATAAGGAGCAAGAGAATTAGAGAGATCGACATGGACAAAAACGGGGATATGATCACTGGACAGAGTTGTAGCGGTAGACCAAGAGCAGGCGCTGGAGAGATTAGATGATACAAGAGAGATGTCTGGACTAGAGGATCGGCCGTTGGCCGGGAGACGAGTGGGCTGATCATCGTTGAGAATGACCAGATCGCACTCCTCCGCCCATTCTTCGACGTCTTCTCCTCTAGCGTCAGTGTCAAGCGACGAGCAGAATGTATGAGCATTGAAATCGCCTGCGAAGACAACAGAGGGTGAAAGTGAGCAGTCGTACAACTGCTTGAGTGAGGGAGTAGGGTCGTAAGATTGGGGACAGGACGTGGTAGGAGGGATATAGATATTAAAAAGAGATATAGGTGTTTTAAGAGGAGATGGATAGGTAGGTACTCGAGAGTACCGTCCTTTGGTGTGTTTGGTATGATATGAGAGGGTAGATTTGATAATACGAAAGTGGAAACTCCTCCGCCGAGGGCTGTCCTTGGAGCATGATAAGCAGTGTAGCCAGGAATGTTAGGGTGACGTGCGGTAGTAGAAGGAGAAAGTTTGGTTTCCTGAACCATTATGACATCAGGATGATGAGTACGAGCAAAAAGAGAGAGTTCAGACAACTTGGCACGAAGGCCATTGAGGTTAATATGCACAATAGAGAGGGGGCGGTTGGTAAATGAGGAATCAGAGTTACTGGGGGCAGAGCACAGAACACAACGGAAGGAAGGATCGTGATGCCTCACAGAACTGAGACCCGAACAGGAGAGATGCCCCCACCTTTGGCATCCGAAGCACTGGACGCTGGTATGTCTCCTAGTAACATCCTTGCCGCACGTGGCGCATTAGTACTTCTGAGCGGGTCCTGGATTTGTCTCGACGCCGGCCCTTTGTAGTAGAATCCTTAGGAGAGCTGCAGCCAGCCAGCATCTCTCCCATGACAAAAACCCTCCACGCGGAGGGGTTGACGTCGGTTTGCACGGAGGTGGTCTTCTTTTCTCCACACTGCCACGGCACGAACGTACGACATCTCGGCAGCGGTCGATTTTCATCTGTTGAGGATCATTTTCATCACTTCTTTTCCTCCCGTTTCGCGCGTTTCATACACGTATCGGCCGGACTGTATTAGGACGCGCGGCCTGTTGGCCATCTATGATGGGGTTCTCTAATATTGGCGTATCCCATAAATATAAAAATTGTCACAGTTGGTCGAAAATCCGTCCGAGTCCGTCAGACCCCAACGCGACTCAGGTCCATAACCATGCACAACACATGACTCTGGGACGCAACCGGACTTAGTGGGTGTATAGTTCGGGTAACCAGAAAAGGGATAGCTGCGGACACCTCAGCAGACTGCGCTGCGTCGTGTGCGCTCACGAGAAATGTGGGGATCGATCGGCGCACGCGACACGCGCGCGGCCTGCTGAGTGGTCCGCAGCTATCCCTTTCGCGGATACACCCACCATATCTTCGTTGGCCGGCTTTGCGTGTAAGCGATCAATATTGCTGGGTAAGCTGCGGACGGAAGCAAGCGCATTCTTGGTGTGCATTTTCTGCAACCGCCTTCCATGATTTGGTGTTCATCGACCGGGTGGAACTCAGCCGATCGGCCAACTCTGACGGGGTCTATGAGGTTTGCTTTAAAATTTTCGGATGTCCACGGTAGGACACTGTAACAAATGGCGTTATACTTACCGTAGCTCGCCTTGGTCGTCAGGCAAACCCAAAGCGCTCCCCGTTTTAGGGTTAAACACCCCAGATCACACTTTGGACAAAAATTGGGTGCAGACATGAAATCTTTAAAATAGCGGTCCAACTACTGTTTTGAGATTTTAACTTTTAGAGATTTGGGTCTGAACAAGGGACACTCAAAGTTTTGCTATTATGCTCTGTTAAATTCAGTGCCCGAGGAGAGGACATAGAGGCAGGAACAAGCCTTCCGCATGTGTGACACGCTCAGCTATCCAACACTGCGCACGCAGGGACGCAGAGGAAAAATGTGTGTAGGCTATATAACGGCGAAATTCACTTGGTTCCTACGCGTGCTGGTGCGAAGCGGAGGTTAGAGACAGTGAGAGAGCGCAGGGCAGACGGAGGCCGAGGCGTCGCGCGCGCCACTCGCGCCTCGAATGATGTGAATTGCGACGCTTTATAGAGGGTATGTTTCAGGCTCTTCGTGGCGGAATGAATGAGAATCGGGGTATTGTAGCATGGGCTATGATGCAAGATAAACTCTGGGGTATTGGCTCCCGATTGCCATTATCAGCAGCATCGAAGCGGTGGGCCTTGGTGAAAAATAACTGTTGATAACGATGTTTCAAGAGAAAGGCGAGCGCTTGCTGCTGGTGGTGTACTGTATCCCAAACGAGATGGCAAGCGGAGAGTTTAAAGAAGCAGCGCTCCATCTGCGTCTCCGACGTTTTTTGGATTACGGTAAGATGTCGCGTACGCAAATCACGTGCGCGACACAGCATCTGACTTACCGGAATTCAAAAACAGAATCCATTTCCTTAAAGGCACAGTCCAAGCTCAGGGGCGAAATCTGAGATTTCCACATAATTGTGAAGTAGACCCACCCCTTATAACACCTGCCAAGTACGAGCTCTCGATTCCTCCGAATAGGCGAGATATAGGGGGAGGCCAACTTGGGGCGCACACCTCAGGAAGCTCCTTGGCGCGCCCCTTTTACGATCTTTAGAGCTCAACAGTGGCGAGAAGAGCGACGATTTCCGATCAATAGCCCCGTTCTTCCTTTCTTTCTTGGCCTATCTCTTCAATCAGGTCCGCTAGCATTCATCGGTTGCAAATGACCGAAGTTATAAAACTCGGACAACTCGTCCACTATGCTTTCGCAGCTAGATTTTCTAGTGGCCATAACTCCGTTCCCAGGGGTCTTGTACGATTCCAGAGACATCATTGCAATCAGCGAGGGACCGTCTTCAGGATAGGCAGGAAAACAGAAAAACCATGCTGAGGTTGGACTGTGCCATGAACACTCTAGCCAATGGACGGGTTGCGTTATTTGCGACGGGCCGTGCGGAGTTTCGGTCGCACGCGATGATGTATCTCCTCAGCCTCGTCTATTGGGTTGACTAAATTTTACGAAGAAACCATATGCTGGTGTGTAATGCATTTGACGGTTGTCATTGAAATTAGTTTTCTTCGTCATTTTACGTTCGCCGCTGGTGCCAGGGATGAGCAGGCCGTTGCGCCAATTTTCGGCGTAGCTACGACCCCCCCTGTTAACCAAATATGTGAAAAAAAATTGCGATCCCCCTTCCTAAGATCCAACATTGCTTTAGCTTTTTTTGAGTGACAATTATGGAACAATTTCAAAGTTGTGATAAAAAAGACAACTATCGCTATCTCATTTCAGCTTACCAAGTGGTTCGGAGAAAATTCCTCGTTCTCCAGAAATTTTGAGAGCCCCTCACTCGACTTTTCTTTTTTTTTCAAAAATTTTCCGAAATTTTTACGACCCCCGTTGCGCCGAGTCGCAAACCTGCTCAACACTGGCTGGTGCGTTGAGTAATATTCATCCATATTTAGCGCTTACGGGAATTCAAATGTCAGGAATCTTCTCGATCTCAGGGAACAGTTGCTCAATGAACAAAACTTTGATGATCCGTATCTCAACGTATGTTATCTTGATTTGTTGATTTGGTAGCTTTTTAAGACAACAAAAGTATTACCTTCAGCAAAAAACGCTGGAAAATGCTGCTGCCATTAAGGAGCTACCGGCCTTGTTGAAATCTTATGATGAGGTGAGCAAGAGCTTTCGTTTTTTTCTGCATTTTCATTCATATCACGTCAATAGTGAATTTACCAGCATTTGTGTTTCAGATTGACTATAGTGTCGAGAGGCTCTTCCGGGTGACCCTAGGTCTTTTAGCTGGGAACGTGTTCGACTGGGGTGCTCAGAAGGTGTGTTGAATGGAATTTTGAGTCATGTGCTTGATCTGCTAATATGTTAACTCTCTCCAAGAGCTGTACATGTAATTAGTACTGGTGCCACAGTTTTCCAAATGTGGCCCTCCATTGCGCAGTCCCGTTTCAAGTGCAGTGCTTGATACTATGTCTGCGTGTAAATGCAGAAACCGGGCGAAACTCGCAAACCCACAGTAAGGCCGGGATCATACTTCTATTGACGAGCGACGCGACGCAAAGTTTACCATCAATATCTACTGGAAATCGATATGCCTAAAATATTGCTGGCCGCGTGAAGTATGATCCCGGCCTAATTTATCCAGGCGGCTGCCATGGGCGATGTGCGATGCTAATATCAAGTGCGTTTATGCACCTCTTGGTTACATTCTTTTTACATTCCTTACATTCTTTCAATTCTGGAATTTTCAAAAAGATTTTTTTTGTAGTTTTTATTCAGTTTCTCCGTGAGAAATACTACACTGCATTTTCTGCTATCCACACTAATCTACTAGCGACTATCGCGAAGCGTTTTCAATTTTCACCCAAATTTTTTACCCCCGTCCCCTTTCCGAAATTTTCAAGTTTTTGAAAAAAGAATTCACGTCACCACCGTCGTCCTGTGGGACAGCAAGTGCTTCACTCTGTCCTCGTTGGGTTCAAGCTGTTCAGAAAGAACTGTCTATCTCATTTTAGGTGATCGAGATGTTGGAGTGTCCGGAGGGGCTCTCGTTTTCCTCTGCTGTGTCATCTATTCCTCGTAAGTTCACTTCTATATTTAATCTTTCTGCATTGATTTACTCAGTTAGAACTCAAACTCTGTGGTTGTTGTACAGGACTGGGGAAAAGTGATGACTGCGTCAACAAAAACAACAAAGAATACTTTCGTAAGACGTCGTTTATACTCCCGCCGCGGGGCGACGCGGCACAGTGCAATCCTACGGTATTGATCACGCGCCACCGCACGATCGATATTATGGGAATGCACTTCGCCGCGCCGCTCGGCGGCTGAAGCATAAACGACCCCTAAATGAGTCCCTAGTTACACACGGGGGGGACGCTTCGTAAATGGCAAGGCAACTGTCACTAGTGGACACTTTCGCTATGCTGATGTGTCGAAAAGGGACAGTTTTACAACAAAATCATTAAATAACCCTCCTGAGGGGATTCGAGAAAATCGCCAAAAAATTGACTAAATCACGCTCCTGGAGGGGGGAGGTCTGAGTAAAATTGGCCTTCTCCACACCTCGTGCCGTACCCTGATAAGTCCCTACTTTTAGAAAATACAGCTCGCAGGAAGGGCGAAAATGAACAGCCAAAGTGAAAACGAACGGAAAGGTGGAGGCGTGTCGAAAAAGTTCCAAGACCTGTGGAGGTTACAACGATATAGGTAGATCAAATCAGGTTATCAATTAAACAGTAGGAGAAGAGACAACATCAGTTATACGCATATCGGACAATCTCGTAGGCAGGTAAATAAGTTCCTTGGATGTGGACTGCTGTTGAATAGGACGCTAGATGCCAGATGGTGGGACGTCAACAGCCGCACAACAGGCAGGGCTTGCTGGGTAATGGGCAGGTCTCGAACGGACAGCTCGGGCCATTTCGGTTGTCTGCGGAGTGCGGTTTATTTTATGACAATTGCCGACCTGTTATCGACGTCGCAGCTCGCTAAAGTATTCTATATCAATTCGTAACGCAGTGCTATATGGTTTAGGCTTCTCTGTTCGATGCAAGGAGAGTTTCACGATTACTGTGCACTGAAAAGTAACCGGGAGTCACCTCAAACTTGAACACATCTGGCACAAAGTATTCCATGTGTCACCTGCCACATTGCGGTTTCGTATACGTGGTGGGATCGCAGTGTAGAGCATGCCTCAAATAGCCTAAGTATTTCCCGGCCAAATTGTGACGTTTGGCGGCCAACTGTGTGATACTTCCATGTTATTTCGCGCAAGTCGGGCATTTTGCGGCGAGTTCTATGCAATTACGCGCAAGGCAGGCGTTTTGCGGCCGGTTTTATGCGATTTTTATGCAAAACACCTTCGAGTAACGGCGGAATGCCCGAAGGAGTGAGACAGTTTTTTGGACAAAACTGACTGTTGTGAGGGATTCGCTTTTTGATGTTGAATCTGAGCCAGAGTAGCCTGCATTTGCCCCACAAAGCTTCCCTTGCCGCACAAAACCACTTGGGAGGGACCGACTCTGCCCACTTTAGAGAGACTATTCTATCCACAAGAGGTCTTCCAAGCAGAAGTGGCTTGGTTTGTGACACAAACGGTCCAACAAAAAAGGAACAATAGAAGCTGCCGAGATTTCGTACATTCGTGCCGTGGCAGTGTGGAGGAAATAAGATCGCCTCCGTGCAAACCGACGTCAACCCCTCCTAGAAGAGGGTTTCTGTCATGGGAGAGGTGCTGGTCGGCCGCAGCTCTCCTCAGGATTTTACTACAAAGGGCCGGCGTCGAGACAAATCCAGGTCCAGCGCAGAAGTATCCATGTGCCACCTGCAGCAAGGATGTTATCTGGCACAAAACAAGTGTCCTGTGCTTCGGATGCCAAAGGTGGGTGCATCTCTCCTATTCGGGCCTCAGTTCTGTGAGACATCATGACTCATCCTTTCGTTTTGTTCTATGCTCTGCCCCCAGGAACTCTGATTCCTCAATTACCAACCGCCCCTCTCCATTATTCACATTAATCTCAACGGCCTTCGCGCCAAATTATCTGAACCCTCTTTGTTTGCACGTTCTCATCACCCGGATGTTATCATGGTTCAGGAAACCAAGCTCTCTCCATCTACCACTTATCTCCAACCTAACATTCCGGGCTACACCGCCTATCACATGCCAAGGTCAGCTCCTGGGGCGGAGTGTCTATTTCGTGCAGTCTGCTTTACCTTCTCATATTATTCCTAAGACTCCTAAGGACGGTACTCTCGAGTACGTTCCTGTCCACCTCCCCCTCAGAACCCCTTTAACTCTATTTAACATCTATATTCCTCCTATAACATCTTGTCCCCCGTCTTACAACCCCATACGCCTCCTTAAGCAGTTGCACGACTGCTCACTCTCCCCTTCAGCTGTCTTTGTGGGTGACTTCAATGCTCACACGTTCTGTTCTGCTCTTGATTCTGACGCCAGAGGGGAAGACGTCGAAGATTGGGCTGAGGAGTGTGACCTGGTTATTCTCAACGATGACCAGCCCACTCGTCTCCCTGCCAACGGCCGACCCAGCCTAGATATCTCTACTGTGTCATCCAATCTTTCTAATGCTTGCACGTGATCTACATCCACAACTCTCTCCAGTAGTCACACACATTCCCGTCTTTGTCTATATTGATCTCTCTGACTCTCTTGCCCCTTACTCTGGTTTACGTCATCGTACTTATCTTAATTTAGGCCTAGCAGACTGGACCGAGATGTTGCACTCCGCCATGCGGTCGACTACCCATGGAATGGTGGTGTGCATCAGAAGGAGGGCCATCTGACAAGTGCCATCCGCAAGGCCATGAAAGCAGCAATTCCTGTGGTTCGAGTGAAGAACTTTTATCCCAATGTCAGCAGAGAGATACTGCAGAAGAATAGGACCAGAGATGAGAAGAGAGTCGCCGATCATCTAGACCCGGATATAGCTGTGCTGAATAAAGAGATCAAGAAGGACCCGGATAAGAACAAGAAGGAGTGCTGGGAGAAGTTCACTGAAAATCTGAATCTCAAGGCGGACGGAACTACAACGTGGAAAGTGTTGAGGAAAATTTCCGGCAAGTCCGCTCCCTCGATGAGCTCCGCTATTGAGTTTGAGGAGAACGTCTTCAAATCTGGCAAAGCGGCTGCTTTTGCTTTCGGCAAGAATTTTTTCATCACACGTACCAAGCGGGACGTTCAAAACAGAGTCACGGTTACAGAACTGAGCCGGTTGCCGCTCATGAACGCTTCTGAGACCTTTACTCTCACTCAAGTAGAGAAGGATATCAAAGAAATGCGGAATTCTAAGGCTTTTGGACCTGATGGTATTACCCCAGCCATCCTGAAGAAGCTTCCCGCGGAAATTCTACCGATGCTTGCAGATATCATTAACACTTCTTTCCGGACCTGCATTCTACCCCAGGCTTGAAAGGCAGCCAATGTGGTACCGTTGCCAAAGCCAGGCAAGTCCCAAAGCGCGGCAAAAGGTTTTTGACCAATTAGCCTGTTATAGCCCGTCGCCAATTTAGCTGAAAAGTTGATCGTGAGGGACATGGCTGATCAAAATGAGCGACAGCAGCATCAGCATGGGTTCAGAAAATTTCACTCTACTACTACTGCTCTATTGGAGATCGTGAGCTTTGCGGTCGATGGGTTCAACATGAAAAAGCCCCTGATATTGATGGCCGTCGCCTTTGACCTGAGCAAAGCCTTTGACTCCGTTAACTTGGGACTGCTATCCGACAAATTGTTGAAGTCCTCGCTTCCATCCTGGCAGAAGCGATGGATTGCAGCGTTTACTAAAGGTCGCCGGGCTAAGGTTCTGTTCCAGAATCACGTATCCGTATCCGATAGCATTCCAATAGCAGCCGGTGTTCCACAGGGCGGAGTGTTGTCCCCTGCCCTATGCAGCCTGTATCTTGAGGATCTACCCGAGCCACCACAGGATATAAAGATTGTTATGTACGCCGACGACATCACCATTATGTGCCAGGACCGTGACCTGCAGGTAGCCGCTAACAAGATCAGCGACTATCTCGTCGAGTTGAAGCTCTTCCTCGATAAAATGATGCTCACAGTCTGCTGCAAAGTCTTCTGTATCAGTGTTCACAACAAACACCAAGGAACACAGTGCCCTCCCAGATGTCTTGGGAAGATAACCGTTTGCCAGCAGTAAGATTCCCCAAGCTGCTTGGTCTTATTCTTGATCCGTCACTGAAGTTCCACAAAAATGTGGAACAGAAACAAGCAGTCGTCAAGGCTAGGCTTAATATCCTGAGAGCTCTCCGAGGAACATCATGGGGAAGCAGCCGAGACTATATTGAGAACCTACAGAACAATACTCCAGCAGGTCTTCACGCGGAGGCCTGCATTTTGCCGGTCAAGGAGCATTGTGAACTCCAGGCACAGCATATGTATATTAATGTTCTGAGACAGCCGAATCATCAGACAAAGAGAATTATGAAGCCCATTAGAGAGAGGTCGATTAGGACGCCGTTCGCAGACGCTCCTCGTAAAGTTGATGTACAGAGATGGGGGAAATGCTTCGTCTTCTGCGTGAGGAGCACACCCACTTTGTTCGAGGCTATCTGGAGAAGGCGGCTGTGCACCCTATATTAAAGGCAGTGTTAACGAAAAAAAGTTGCACTTTTTTTGGCTAAAGCGCAAACTTTGGGTCCCTCTAAGATGATCAAGAACGGAAGTGCGTCGAAAAACGGCCGGTAAGTGGGTGAAAATCTCGTGGGCCAGCCAACCCATTGAGCCACTTCGCCCACATCCTATAACAGTTCCCCTGAATTCGTGGTTAGATGCGCGATGGCTTCCGATCAAAAGCCCTGTTCTTCCCTTCATTCTCAACTTCTCTCTTTACTCAGGTCAGCTCGCACGCATCGGCTGCAAAAAGCGGGAGTTATAAGCCTCGGACCACTCGTCCAAAATGCTTCCCTTGCTGAATTTCGAGGGGCCATAACTCCGCTTTAGGGGGTCTTTATACGATTCCAGGGACATCATTGAAGTCAGCAAGGGACCGTTTTCAAGATAACCGGAAAAACAGAAAAACGACTTAAAGGCAGCGTTCACGATAATTTGCCTTCCCGAATTTTGCCACTCAAAACAATGCGTTGGCCACCAATGGTTACCATCATTACGAATAAACGGCGAGATGCGCGCTAAAACGCCTTATTTCAAAGAGATTATTTTCTGGTCTGGACTAGTTGTCCGGTTGTATGAACATGATCACGGTGGTTGTCACCGGTGAAGAGTGGGGTTAATCAGAAATAGATTTTTTTTTGCAAAACAGAACTAGTTAGGGTACGAAGCAAAGAACGGAGCAACAGAAAGTGGGGAATATTAGGAGACGGGCCCACAAAAAATTTTATTGTCGCAACAATTCCAATGAGAGTAAAAAGGCGGGGTGAGAGTATAGCATCTCGTAAACTCCTGGTGCGTTTCTCTCGATGTTTTCGTAATTTCAGTACTACCCGGGGGCCAAACATTCGATTAACCCATTAATCTCAAAATTGAAGATTATCGTGAACACTGCCTTTAAGATCAGTGCCGTCTCGGGTTTGCGAGTCCGAGTCTCAACTCGGCAGGCGAGCCAGATGCGCTCTTGCCTCGCTGTGCTGTGGTCACTCTATTCTGTTCATGTCTTACGTCAACAAGATCGACAGCAGCCGACCAGACGCATGCCCGGACTGTGGTGCTCCCGGACACGACACGGCGCACTTGTTCATGTGCCCAAAGAGACCTACCTCCTTAACAACAATGGACCTTTGGACGAATCCTGTGAAGGCCGCCCAGTTCCTCAACCTATGACAAAAACCACTTTGAGGCTGCAGAAGAAGAAGGCACAATAGACAAGTGGAGTGAGAAGAATCTACAATAAGTGAACAATATTTTCTACGAGTGATTTCTTGGCCGACACTTCTAAACAGCGAAAACAAACCGTTGCCGTGTTCCACACGGAAGTATTTTGTGGTTCCAGAAATGACTCTGATCATGCAAGAACCGTTGAAAGGAGATGCGTACCTAATAGTTCATATCCAATGAGAAAATGATGTCAAATTGGCCTGCACAGACGGTTAGCTCCAGCTCTTAGGAGAATTGAAATTATACAAGTACAGCATCAAATAACTCTCTTTTGGTGGGTAACGGTGATCATATTTTGTTTTTTGTTCCTCCTGACTCAGCAGAATTACTCTCCGATCAGCGCCGGCGGCTGGAAAGGTTCACGTTGCCATGACTGGGCAGTAGCCAGTGGGAACAGCCGTGTGGCGATGCCTATCACTGTGTCTGATTCGGAATTAATCCACTCACACCGCTCACCTCATCGGTCAACGATTCCTCATGGCTGCGTGAGCCCAGGTTCAGCCCTAGTACTCGGCATTCATGAAACATGCTGTGATTTACTTTGCATTAGTTGTTTGCGTAAAGTTCTCTTATTTATTCAGTTTTGTGTCAGTTCTGAGAACGGTTAATCACTCAGGTTCACAGCAAACACTAAATTGTATTTTTTGTTAGCTGTGTACAGTGCAACTCCGCATTGCCGTTCAGTCCGCAAAATGCCCGCCGCTTGCGAAAGCGTGCTGCGGCGCGGTTGCGAGCATCCTCAGACAGGGATGTGGGATCACCCGGGCGGTGGGATCACCCGGGCACCAAAGGCAAAAACCGACCGGGTGATCCCACATCCCTGTCTGAGAATGCTCGCAACCGCGCCGCAGCATGCTTTCGCAAGCAGCGTGCACTTTGCGGACTGAACGGCAATGCGGAGTTGAACTGTATATTCTATAGTTGTACTCGAACGAAATTATTGAAAAAAGTTTTGAAATTTTTTCGTTCGTTCGAAATTTTATCAAACGATTTTTTTTAAAATTTCTTTCGTCGAACGATTTTTTTTCGATTTTCGTTCATTCGAGACCTGTTTTGAAAATTCGTTAGATTGCGAAAACGCTCCTCGAACCCGAGGTTACGCTGTTTCGTTATTCATCGGCCCAAGTTGTCGTGGGCATGAGCGAACAATTCGCCTGCTTGAATAAGATGGGCTAGGGTCCGGGCAATAAAGTCTTTCTTGCCTCAAAGGCTTCGGGCGGAGAAAGCTGTTGAGCCAACGGTCATGGCAAAATATTGAAATAAGGAAGAAAGGCTACAGTTGACCGCAATGTTAAAAGGACATGGTGCGGTAACGGACTCGCACTAAAACTACGGTAGAATCTGGCACTTTGCCGGATTTCGTCATCGATCGGCGCGAACCGTCGTCTCTCTGCTCACGAAAATATCAGCTGTGGCGGCGATCGATGACGAAATCTGGCAGAGTGCCAGATTCTACCGTAGTTTTAGTGCGAGTCCGCAATCGCACCATGTCCTTTTAACATTGCGGTCAACTGTACACATGCTCGCGACTTCAGCAGAAATCGAACACGTGTGGACTATTCATTCTCTGACTGAGCGTTGTGAATAAAGCGTTGAGTCCGGTTTCGAAAAAAGGATTAGAAAATTTGAAGGAGTATCGAAAAAATCCCAAACTTCGAACGAGATTTAAAAAATAAATCAAAATTTTGATAGGTTTCGAAATTCGTTCGTTCGAACTCCGAAATCCCGAATTCGAAATTCGTTCGTGCGAAAGCTTTTCGAACGATTTTTTAAGTTTTCGTTCATTCGAAAATGTTTCGAACGAAAAATTTTCCTAATTTTGTTCGTTCGAAATTTTTTCGAAATTGTATCACTATAGTATATACCGATGTTTTCGTACGCAATTTCTACTTCAGAGAGACCATGGCTGATCGACTGCTACGAAGAGTTTCGAACTTCCCTGGAGTCTAGACCATATAAATGTGCAGCAATATTTGTTGACAATAGCGGTGCAGACTTCATCCTTGGTGTAATTCCTTTTGCACGTGAATTACTGTGTCGTGGTTCCAAGGTATTCTTGATGCAGGAGTTCAAGTTTGTATGTCCTGTTGTGCTGATCGTCGTCGATAATTCACAGGTGATAATAATTTCGAACTTGTCGCCTGCACTCAATGACTTGACTTATCGTGAGATGATGGACATGGTCCCCTTTCTGCATGGTGTCGATGAATTTCTGGGCGAAGCCATTGCTAGCGGTAAGCTCTTGTTTGAGCACAGTGGCCAGGGTTCACCATGCCTAGACTTGAGGTTTGTTTTCTGTGACTCTTCTTCAATCCTGGAGATTTCCAAATCCTATGAAAAATCGGTGTAGAGTCGGTGTATTTTAGGCAGGTGCATTCGGTTCTAAATAATCGAGTACTTGAAGAAGAGGTGGACCTGGTAGTCATTGAAGGAATGGGGCGAGCATTACATACAAATCTACACGCGAGTTTCGTCTGCGACTCATTAAAGGCAAGTTTATTTCCAACTTTCGCTATACTTAGGCACGAGCAGGACCAGATAGCTTGCCAGCGGGGGGTCATAAAATTCTTGGAGGAAAAACTAGAATTTGAGGGGGGCGTAAATTTTTGAATGGGTATTTTTCGGGTCGTTAGTGATGAAAATGGAAACAAAAAAGCTATAGAAATTTTTGAGAAATTAGATTAAGGCTTTTCAAGGAAATGCACGTGGGTCTATTTCATTTTTTTCCAAAGCAGCGTTGATAATCATAGTTGCAAATCTATCTGAGCAAATTAACGCTTCAGTGGTCCAGTGCTTTCTATATTTAATAATAATTGAGTTCGAGTAGCGCTGTGGCAAGAGGCGCCACTGTCGCCGTACACTGTGGAGTGATCGCTCCTAGCTCGAGACTAACCAATGAAACCGACTGAGCCTGACTGAGTCCGGGTAAAAAAAAACCGTTTTCGGGTGCATTTGGCCCTACCCTTGTGCGGGCGTAGAACACCCGCATCCACTGGGTGGATTGCGGACGCAAGCAGACGGTCGCAGATGTACTCATTGGGTGGGCTTTCTGCATCGGTCTGTCACTGTTTGGTGCGTATCGACCTGGCGGGACGCAGTCCATTTACCAGCTCTTAGCGGGCCTGTGGCTGCGAATAACAAAAAACGGTTGATGGTCGTAGTGTATTCCAACCGTAAGAGAGACGGGGAACATTCGTGTTCCTTTCAATTACGCACTTGGCTCCTCCCCCGTTCGTCCAATCAGGCGCGCCGCTCATTCCCCTTTTCCCTCTCCGCTTCTCTCGCGGTCAAAGGTAGTGGTGGCGATCAAATATAGTCTACAGCAATGGAAGTAGGACCTGGTGAGGTTGCGGACCCGTCCTAACATACGGTAGTTTGTTAGTGGTATCACTCATTTTTCCGAAACAGTTGTGATAGATCGGTGAGTCTGTGTTTTCACCGACACGACCTCATTTGTGGAGGCAATGAATACAGGCGAAAATGTGAGATTGGAAACAAAACCCACCGAACAATGTCAGCTATTTCGAAAAAATGAGAGATAACACAATCAGACTACAGTATGTTAGGAAAAGTCCGCAACCTCACCAGGTCCTACTTACATTGCTGTAGACTATATGCTTGTCGTCTTTTTCTCTCTAAACCCTTTTCTGTGTCTAGAGTAGAAGGACCTATGAGAAAAAATCGCGAAAAAACCACTGTTTTGGGCCAAATTTGAAGCCTGAGCTTTTTTGTCTTTTGATGGTGGACGAGCCCACTCCACATCATTGGCATCGATGACCTCTTATATCAGGAACATCATCTGGCTTGAAATTGAATCTCAATCAATGAACCTTCGCAATTATTCACCCATCTAGTCAAAAGCATTGACTGGAGTGCATTCTTTCATTGCTCAACTGTTTTTATTAGGTTAAAAATTTGCATTTATTTTTTCCTTTGAATTCCGATGATTTTTGACTGCTCGGCATGAGAATGCGATCTTTTTGGTCGCTGTGCACGTTTGCACGAACTGGCTTCTTTGGGCCCTAGAAACTCTAATTCTAGCCCGTTTTTCACCGCGCTACCTTAATAGTTTTTCAGCTGCTTTTGAGCTAAGCTGATTTTTGTAGTTTTTTCGATAACGTTTTTCATCGTGACCACTGCCTTTAAATTACTTGTCGACTATCACCCAGAACAACAGGCTCGAGACAACTCGTCCATGAAATTCGTGCCGTTCAAATTCAGAATCTTTGAGGGAGTATAGCTCCCTTTGTAGTGGTTTCTGAGAGATTCTGGCGACACTATTGTGATCGGCTCAAAATGCTCCCTGAGGCAAGCAGAAAAACTGGAAAACGATTCTGAGGTTGGACTGTGCATTTAACCCGTCTACGACCGCATGTAATATTGCTTCACCGTATACCGTGTCCCACCGGTGGGACACGTCAGCTTGATTAGTGTTCCACGGGTGATTGCTTTTTCTCTTTTCTCGTCGTATTGTAGCT
Source organism: Aplectana chamaeleonis (assembly GCA_029168955.1). Lineage (NCBI taxonomy): Eukaryota > Metazoa > Nematoda > Chromadorea > Rhabditida > Cosmocercidae > Aplectana > Aplectana chamaeleonis. Next base: position 1,890,522 of record JAPDOI010000050.1, on the reverse strand, counting down.
AGAAACGCTGAAGGAACATTATGACAGTTTGAGATCCCAGCACCCTCTCGTTTTAGAAGAACAATACCTCGAAACCGCAACGCAGTCAACAGAGTTGCAACGTTTTGAGAAGAGTGAACAAGGTTCAAACGATATATTTCTTTTTTAACATAAAAAGTAGCGATAGAACTGAAAAGAAATTATAAGGTGCTTCTGATATGGCTGCACAGGCGCTTTTTCATTCACCTCAACTAACGGTATTTCTGAAAAGGTCCAAATCCGTTGTTGCATTCGGCCTACCGGCGGACCACGAGGTTTGTATTCAAGTCTAGGGTATGTCAATGCTTTGATCATATGTAGGTATGCAGGTTCCTTCTCGCGGCAGAGGAATCGATTTTCGAAAAGCGTGTCCCACCGGTGAGACACGTGGTCGTCAATGGGTTAAATGCAGTGTTCACGATACTCTTCGATTTCGAGATTTATCGTTAAAACGATTGTTTGGCCTCCGAGTAGCACTGAAATGTTGAAGAAATCGGGAAAAACGCCCAAGAAGGGCACCAAATCCTCTACTCTCACCGCACCTTTTTCCTCTCACTGGAACTGCTCTTTGTGACGATGAAATCTTTTGTGGACCCGTCTTTTGCAATTCTCTACTTTCTGTTGCTCCGTTCTTTCTTTCGGTCCCTAACTAATACTGTTATGCCTAAAATATTTTTTCATTTTTGATTAGCCCCATTCTTCACCTGTGACAACCACCGGTAACATGTTCATCCAATCGGACAACTAGTCCAGGTCAGGGAATAATGTAACTGAAATAAGACGTTTTCAGTGCGTTTCTCGCCGTTTCTTCGCAGTTTCGGCAACTTTTGGTTGCTAATGCATTGTTTCGAGCGGAAAATTCGGGAACGAAAATTATCGTGAACACTGTCTTTAATGGCACAGTCCAATCTCAGAATCGGTTCTCTGATTTTCTGCCTATCTTGAGAACGGTCGCACGCTGATTCCAATGATGTCTCTGGAATCGTTGAAGACCCCCTGGGAACGGAGTTATGGCCCCTGAAAAATTGAGCTACGGAAGCATGTTGGACGAGTTGTCCAAGGCTTGTAACTTCCGTCATTTGCAACCAATGCATGCGAGCTGACTTGAATAAAGAGAGAGGCTGGGAATGAAGGGAAGAACGGGGCTATTGTTCTGAAAGTATCGCTCATCTCGCCACTGTCGAGCTCGAAGATCGTAAAAGGGGCGTGCCAAAGTGGCTTCCTGGTGTGGGCGCCGCAGGGTGGCTTCTTCCTGTATCTCGCTTATTCGGACGAATTGAGAGCTTTCACTCGGCAGGTGCTATAAAGGGTGGGTGTACTTCGCAATTATGTGGAAATTCCAGATTTCGCCCTGAGCTTGGACTGTGCCTTTAAAGGCCGTGTTCACGATAAATCTCGTTCTCGAGGTCTCGGTGTGAAACACTAAGTTGGCAGGTGCTGTAGAGGATAGGGTCGAAGAAAGCAACGAAAACTGGTCAGAAATCAATAAAAACGGCTTAGAAAGCTATCCCGGTGCGCCTACCTATCCCAGTCCGCCCCCGTTCGGACGAGCTTGTGGCGCCGCACACGTTTCTATGGCAAATTGCCAAGCAACCCTGCCACAGTTAGCATTATCGATTCGCGCAGATTTCGCGCGCGCTTGCCAAAATCAGCATGGCCCATGATTCTCGTCCACGCCCTGAATTTAGAAACCGTTATTTTGACTTATTCTGGACGTTTTTCTTCCGTTTCTTCACTATTAGTTACCTCACGACCAAACAATCCCATTTTTGGGTCGAACTCGCGTGCGATATTCATCGTGAACACTGCTTTTAAGGGAACTTTACACGATATAAGACGTGTTTTGTGATTCCGCATAGAAATCGATGATACAAATCGGTGGCGCCGGCTTGCCACGCCTATGTATCAACGTTGGCGCGCATTCTCGGCTCTCAACACTGTTTGAAGTTGATGAATTCAGGGTTGCTATAGATCGCAAATCACCATTGCATCGAGCAGAGTAAATTCTGGATCGAAATGAAAGAAAATTTTGGAAGTTTTCCATCTGTTTCGATTATGTTTTTTCCACCAAAAAGGGTCAATAACCGGAAAATGCGAATCCTTCTTAGGTGGTTGATAATGTGACAACTCTCACAATCGCACCTCAAACCCCGCTCAATCATCATGCCCTTGCCGCACCCTGCCGTTGACGATCTCCACGCGCCATTCTATTCGCGGATTTTTCATCGCATTTTTCCATTCGTTGATCAAGTTTGGTCGTAGTATTCGAATTTTGTTTCCAAAATATCAAATTAGTTGAATATGTTCAATTTCTCACTTTTCCTATTATCCGATTCCCGACTGATGATTGATTCCTAAGTTATCATGGTACTCGATCCTATGCATCTGAATTATTGGCTATCATTGAGTGGAGCTGTAATCAGGTCTGGGCACGCGTCGCGGGAAAGAGCGGTTGCATTTCGACCGCCGCAGAGAAGTCAAAGGGGAGGGGGCGCCTAAGGCCGGGATCATACTTCCCGCGATCGACGACGGCGACAGTGCACATCAGGCATATCGATTTTCTGTCGATACTGGTGGTAAACATTGCGTCGCGTCGCTGAAAGTATGATCGCGGCTTAAGGCCTCGGTCATAGTTCATAGGTCAAGGCCGATCGACGTAGTCGGCCCGGTCGATAATCATTAAAGACATGAGTGAGGTGGGGTGGAAAAAACACCCGATGTGGCTGACCAGGCCGATGTTCGCATTACATAACGTAAGAAATGAATGATATCCATGATATCGTTCCACATAATTCATACATATTGACCACAGCTGGCCACACCGGGTGTTTTTTGCAACCTCCATCGTCTATGTGCTTCATACGTATCGACCGGGCTGGCCGCGGCGTTTTTTCAACCAACTCTGACAGGGGCTTACAAAGGAGGGTTGCACACATAAGATGGAGTTTCGAGATGCCACTTTAATATGTTCTAGGGGGAGGACAGTGCTCCAATATTCCATACTCAGAATCGGCTAAATGCCTCAGAGATTCACAGGAGATTTCCAAAAGTGGGCATTTCCATAGCTTTGCCAATAGAAAAGGGGTACACGAATGACAATTTTTAGGGCGTTCGAAAAAATTGTCTCGGATTGAGCTTAAAACTTGTTTCTGGGGGTTGTTTTGGGTGCTGATTACGAAGCTGATGCCCATTTTTCATTATATCAAAAAACACGTCTGATTTGGTCCGAAGTTCCAAAATGGGGGAAATTTTGCTGCCCAAACGCTACTTTCGACGATTTTGAGAACCCTAAGACCAAATCGCCTCAAAACTTGTACACAGGGGTTATTCGGGCTGCCTAACACGAATCTGCAACCCTATTATCGATTTTCGATAAATTACGGTAGGTTACGGCTGGTATAAGGTAGCTCGGTCAAAGTCTCAGAATCAATTCAAAATTACAATGTGGGTGTTATCTGGGACGCTGAACCCGAATTTGAGGTCCATTTTTCGATTTTCGAAATTTTAAGGTAGGTATCGAATGTTAAAAGACATTATGTCTGCCGTTACCGACAGTAACCCTATGTCTGGTCCGGATTAGATCCCAGATTCGGATTCAGCGCCTTGAATGAATTTTTTTGAGCAATCAAAATACCGTTTTTGGAATCCCCTTAGCCATTTAGCCAATTTCAAGCACGTGTCATTTGTATCCTCTCACAGACCTACAGCAACGACAACATGATTTTCCGAATCGCCACCGGAAGGTAACAAGCCTCCCTTGTTATTCGAAGCCATAAAAAACAAAGTGGGTTCTTTATGAATTTCAGTAAAGTATCCACAAAAGAATTTTCATTCCGACTTCCCTTTTTCCTTCTTCGCTTTTTTCATATGAACACTTCTAGGATACAAGGTATTAAAAAACAGCAGTTCATTTCTGCAATGATTAATGTTTTCTGTGGCTTTTTGAATGAGCAACTCTGTGAAGACTGATTTCTTCTATGTTTTGTTGTTTTTATAGAGAGATAAGTGTTCCTCAAAGGTCTGAAAACGATTCAAGAACCATGTAGCGTCATTTTTGTTGAATCCAACATTCTTGATAAAATGCGGGTTGATTGCAGAATAAGTTGCGGGAGCGATACGAAATTGGCGTTAGAAGCGCTATAAATTAGGTGCCAAAAAGCATGACGAAGCGCCGTTTGGCGACAGATTAGGAATACAGACAGCACTCTCAACAGTGCCGCTAGTCGCTTGGATACCGTCGTAATCAGCGTGTGTTTCTCTACAAGGTATGCACAAAATCACAATAATTTTTTGGGAGCATTGTGCCTTGCACAGCGCGCACTGGAATGGACGCAAGTGCATTAATTATATAAAAATGGGTTTTATGTGAGAACGGGGAGAAGAAAAAGTGATATATCAGTCCCCCCTGCCTTCCTCGCAGTTGAAAAACATTACGACATTTACTCAATATAAGAACAGGAGGAAGTGATGGCATAGTTCCAATGTACATATAAGTCCTTGGTCGTGGCAGCTTTCATTTAAATTAACCTGGTTGGTCAAAATATAGCACTAAAAGTGTGATGTGAGGACACTGGAAGTGTAGATAGGATTGGCATTCAGTGTGGACCAGAGGCCTTCATTCTCCGCCCGGATCTATTCCGGAATCCGGGCTTAATTCGGGACAAGATTTGAGCCCCAAATTCGCATTGAATATCAAACCCGCTCATAATGTACGCTTGGTAGATTCTCCTCTTTCTTCCTATCCCCTTTCATCACATGTTGAATGCTTTTTTGGATCAACTGGAATAAGCGTTGTCGCGACCAAGTAGTTGCCATAGGTCTAATTCCTCTCAATTTCTGTTCAGTTTCGAGTAAAACTCTTGGCTTGGGTTCAATGTGCGTCTGTAATTCTTCAAAGCGCTGCTTATCGAGCGACGCAAGTGAGTATACCAATGAGAAAACAGCTTGAATAAGGCTTTTCAAAAAGGGAGGGGTTACTCAAAAAAGGTCTCAAGCTAGGTGGGTTGCATAATCAGAATCGCCTTTCCGGGAAGCGTGCCCAGTCCTGGGTGGTATGCATGAACGCTGCAGAGAGGTTCAGGGAGCGCAGCGCTGCACGCACGCGCCGCGATTTCATTTAAAACTGTGAGCAAACGTGCGACGTTGCGCGTCCAGATCCCAGATGCCGTATTCATGCATGTCACTCCTGGTTAGAACAGTTTGTGCCTGTCGTAGGAAAAGTTCGAGACAACTGAGACCCTATGAAAGCGGAATGACGAGATAAATGTAGGTGGTTGTTGCGGTGGAGTGCAGAGAACCATACTAAAACTTCTTAACCCTCGGGTTTTCCTTTGATGAATACTGCCCTAGGACCTTGAAAATAACTGTCTGTATTTTTTCAAAATCAGGTGAGTGTTCAGTGACGTAATTAATATGAAAATGGATTGCTGTATACGATTTCATATTCTTACGTGGCCCAATTTCGTATATCTTTGAAAAATCTGAAAGTGCTTGAAAGGGCAAGGGAGCTGAAAGCAAATTTTTTACTTCCCTTGTTTTCTTCCGCTAGAGAGCAGGGCGACTTGGATATTTTTTCTGTCATATTTGGACAGTATCAACACTAACTGTTTGCATGTATGATCGCTCTTATCGATGCCTCTGTTCGGCTCTGAGAATGACAAAAGAACTTCAGAATCAAAATAAAATTTTGTATCATTATGCTGTGTCTGTCCATTAGCAGTACAAATCTATTTCGTGGCTCCATCGTGTGCATTGGTCCATGCTTTTTTCCTCGACCGAGTCAATTTTCAACATTTCCAATAAATTTTCTGATTTTCGAACATGTAGAAATCTCCATTTTTTGGACTTTCAAATGTGTTGGAAATACCATTTTTCAACTTTTCGATTTTCCGTTGCATTTGAAATTTCATTCTTTCTATCATTCTTTTTGAAATATCTTCGAAAACTGTGTTTGTTGATATTTCGATTTTTCGAGTATGTTCGAATATGGTCGTTTCCGGATATGTTCGAAAATTGACTCCATCGATTTTTCGGCTTTCGTTTGATGAGAGTTCAGATGTATTCGAAATGTTGATCGGTGTTTTTGAGTCGGTACGTTCCAAAATGGTGCGCGTATATTGTCAGGATGGTGAACTATGCCCTTCTTCTGACTGAAAGGTGTTGACTTTTGAAGGCTCCTTCTGAGTAGGTGTACTTGAAATAGTTCAGTGTTGGTAGTGATTGAGGTATTCCCTCTAATTTTCTGACCTTTTCCTTTGGTTCTGATAAGATTGCTCCCCGCAATATGTCATGCATTGAATGATGAATGTTCCCGTGTCTTTATCAGACCTCCGAATCTTCGCGATGTGTTTTTAAATGTGGAATAGGGAGGTCGGATACTGAGCTAAGTCCAAGATGATCACTCTACGTTATAAATTGTTTCCTTTGACTTATCTTGTTATTAAGAGCGGGGTAAGATGAGGTTCAAAGTACCATTGCAATTCGTGCATTACGTCTCAATGCGATGCAGTCTTAAACCGCCGCTTATGGCTACGGCTTCTGGGGAAATGGTACTATATTTTTTGACAAGTTCGTCGGCGCTTTAAAGGCTCAATCCGAGCTCGAACTCGCTTTCCAGTTCTCCTGCTTGCCTTGGAGAAAGTTTTGCGCTGATCTTAGTTCTATCCAGAATCGCAGAGAACCCACTACGAATGGGAAGGTAGGGCCCCTCAAAAATTGTGAATAAGTACAGTGAGAATTTCGCGGAATAGTGTTCTCGGGCTTGTTTTTTTTTGTCATACGTAGCCATCGCTCTGGAGCAGACCACAGTATAAAGCTAGACCGGTAGCGAATGGAAGAACACAGATACATATAAAAATCCATCGCGCGTCTCGTCCCGATTCAGTTCAGGTGGCCCATTTTTTCTCTTCTTTAGGCGCGGTCGAATTTTCCTCTTTTTCTCGGTTGTTTGAGCGAGCTGAAATTTCGCACTTAAAGGAAAGTGTTTATTTCTGTAAACGCATCTGCAAAAACTTCTTGTATTGTTAGTATCTTTTAGGCCTGCCTGCGTAGTAAAACTGCGCAGTATCCCGCCCCAAGCTGCAGGTTCCAAGAAGTTACAAACGTTCGTTTTTGTGCTTTTTGTTCCTTTCAAAACGCTCATTAATCTGAAAAATCCGGGAACGGACCTCATAATTGCGCTCAGCGCCCAAAACTACTCTTCCCCTCAGCAAAGTTAGGATGAAGGCACATTTTCCAATTCTGTACAGACTGATAGCGTTTTGGATTTAGACGGATTTTAGGTTGGGCGTTTATTTTTCCCCAATTAGAGGTCTGTGATAGCGTTTCGAAAAAAAAATGTTGCAGATTTGATTTGAAATCCTCGCAGGTGGGTTATATGGGGCGCTGATCACGAAAAACCTCCAATGGGGGGAAATTTGAGGGCAAAACGCGACTTTTTTCAATTTCCGGAACGGTACGATAGAAATGGCTCAAAACTATTGTTTAGGGATTATTTGCAGTGCTGAACACGGATCTGAAGTCCGTTTATCGATTTTCGACAGCTTACGGTAGATTACGGTGGGTATACGGTAGCTCTGTCAAAGTCCCAGAGTTGAATCAGAAGTTCTATGCGGGGTTTATTCGGGGTGCTCAATACGGAATTAACGTCCATTGGTTCATTTTCGAAATGCTATGGTAGGTTTCGCCCCCTAAATGTCATTGTACCTACCGTAACCTACGGTAAACCTAAAAATTTCAGTCCAAAAGAAACCTTCAAAATAGTGCCTGGGAACCCCTTGCCTTTTCGCGAAGCTTGAGAAACGCTATGAAACACTCTGTAGCGGATTGCGAGCTATAGATTGTCTTCCTATACCCTTCCCTGATCATTTTTTCAAATTTTCCTTGTTTCGTGTGAACCGTACTAGCATGCTATCATTTCAAAATGGAATAGGCAGAGCTTTTCAGGCGGCCGTCATCAAAACTCAGTGGCTGGCTGATCGCATGGGTGGCGAAATTTTCTCTGTGGTGTTTAAATTTGAACGGGGCAGAGGTAGTAATTGTCCTTTATCAGTATTAAAATAGCTGATAGTTAGTCTTTATACATGAGTTTTTGTTCCACCTGTCCGATGTTCTCCTTATTTACTGTATTTGATACTCGCTGTGATATTGATTGGTGTGATCATCAATATTTCTCTGATATCCTGATTAGCTCAGCGCTTCTCCTATTCTAGTCGTTTGACCATTATCTGTACCGTATATATTAACAAATTGTTGTTCATATCATTTGACGTTCAACGCTTTCGTTACTTGCGATTCGTTTAATAACTTTTTCATATCATGTGATTCGTTCAACCATCCGTTTCTGCTACATTGTTCAATTGTGTGTGGACCAGATCTTAAGTGGTCAACCTGTTGGTGCAGTATCATTGTGAAAGTACAGGTTCTTCTATTTCTAGTGAATGTTGTCATGATATTTGATCCTTGATATATCGATGTTAGTAATCGTACTTCTCACTCTGGGTATCGAGTGTATACTCGTCTTCTCGGATGAAATTTGCGTACAAATAGCAGCGACATGGCCCAGATTGGGCCGCTAATGGCCAAATGGCGGCTTTTCCCCGGCTATGGGCTATTGACCGGCCTGATTGTGGTAATTTCTCGACTGACTCCATGTCTGTCTACGGAATATCCGACAACAGTAACAGCGTGGCCCTCGGACTTGAGGAAGTAGTGTCTTTTTCGGAGTCAAATTCCGGTACGCATCTGCGTTCTACGGCTGTTTCATCATGCGACGCGTGCTAATCGTGCTGGGACCACGTAGTCCCGGCGCGATTCACCTTTCTCCCAGCACGATTATCACGTGTCGCATGATGCAACAGCCGTAGTCCGCAATTGCGGAACGGAATTCGGTTCCGAGAACGATTGTACCTGACATTTCGCGGCCAGTCCCATGCTATTTCTATGCGGAATTCCTGAATTGCGCTCTTTATTCACCTACCCTGCTTATAGTTCACCGTTTGTTTTTTTTTCTTTGTAACGGATTAAGCTTCAGTTCCGGACGAAATCAGCGTCCTCTGTTGCACACGATCGGTGTTGCTGCACACCGCTAGAAGATAATCACGCAGGGACTGATATCCTAACTAGACCCCGCTTTTCCAGCATGGTTTTGCTTGCAATGCGAGTCGCAACGGCCGTTGTGTTCAACTGCGGGTGTGAATTTCACCCCGATGTTGATGGTATTTGCTACTTCTGTGGTCTTGGCAAAGATGTGGTTTTCTGTTCTATGCTTGAAGTCCTTTTTACTCGCTGATCGCCGCGATAATATGCGACTATGACGGGATCTCAATCGGCACTCATGGCTACTATTCCATCGCATCGCGTGTCCATCGTACTTTGAAGGACCGACGTCGTGCGTGTAGCGTAATTTCTTTTGGTTCCGATCATTTCTCTAATGTTGCCAGCTTGTAAGAAAGCTCGAAATGGTATTTTCTTGCGACACACCCAGACAAGTCTCGAAATGTCGCCAAATTAGGAAGAGAAGAAAAATAACTCAACGGCCTTTCCCGCCGACAAGAGTCACCTTGATGTAACAGGAACATGACGGCTTAATTTCCTACCTCATTGTAGTTGTATAGAATTGACACCAAGCCGCAATCCTTCAGGCATATAGTGGGCTCTTACTTTCGAATATCACTAGCAGCGGAGCGCTGGGCCTTAGATATATTCAACACGTCATGAGGACGCTTCGATGAGAAAGCTACCGCTCGCTGGTGGTGGTGGTCAAAGTCGGGTGCCCACTAAAAAAGCTCCAAGGCTCAGTCGTCCTAGTAAGCTCTAGAAAGTTTCTGGTGAGCTGCCGATTTCGATTCTCGCCAGCAGCTGAGCGGTGGGTGGGCTTTAGTGAAATATAGGTGTGGTTCCGACGAAAAAGCGACCGCTTTCTGCTGCGATAATCAAAAACAGAAGCTTTCCTGAAATGAACTGAAGTCTACCTTGCATAGCATAGACGCTGAGAAAACCCTCCAGAGTGAGAGAAAACCCGATTTTCAGGCTATAATGGGCCCGCCCTTCCTTCTGAGAAAGGATGAATTGACTAGTATAGGCAAATTATGATTTTCATCGGTTAGGACTCAAAGACTTATGGATGACCAAACGGAAGGAGTTTTCTTTGCTGGATGTAATGCAGTAGACAGTCCAAATTCCAAAGTAGTGCTTTAGTTTCTGTTCTAGGGTTTTGACAGATTCAACTGTAGCTATAAGAAGCAGGAAGCATTTGTGCGACTTACGTGAACAGGGACTCTAAGTTTCCTGCGGCTGTGCCAGGAAAGTGCCTCGACCCTCGACTGTGCCGCAGTACTTCCACGGTAGCACCGCAGCAGCTCCGTAATGATTACTATGCCGTGAAGATTCTGTTGCAGTGTCTTGAGTGTCGACACGCTGCGACATTGCCGCGATAGTACCGCGGTAGTTTCGTGTAAGAACCTCACCGGCTCCGCGAGGATGCGCAATCGAACCCGCGACGACTACGATGCAGCGTCCTGCGTGGCGAAGCGAGGTTGTCGCCAGTTCAATTACTGAGGTTTGAGGCACATCCCATATCTTCTTTGTCGCAATAATGGGGACACTCTGTCCCTGTCAGGCAGAGGACGTAAGGGCGCAGAAGTGTATTTTGTTCGTAGGCCCTAACAAAATGTAATATGATCCATACCATATGAGTTACTGGCGGTCGGTCCTCTTTTTGTTAGAGCGCAACCACCGATGGTGGAGCCGCAGCGGCAAAGCGCAGAGCCGCCACGGTATTGTCGCTGTAACTCCGCCATAGTGCCGTACATGTCTTGTTTTTGTTAATTTGATGCCTTGAATTGGCACTATTCCCTTGAATTGGAATCATTAGAATGTTGACATAAGTATTGAAAAAAAAGAAGAAATTAGAGCGGCACATGTGAATGGCTTTTGGGTCAACCTAAGGGATTATGTAGGTTTTTTGCCGATTGCCTTTGCCGGCCGTTTTTGGGACTTTTTCGCCGATTGCCGTTTGCCGAAATCTCGAATTCGTTTGCCGCACATCCCTGATTCGGAAACACTTTACCTCCTCTATTGAATACTCCTTGAAGGTTTCCGTGAAACTCAATCATTTTCGAATTCACATTTAATCTCTAGGGGTGGTCTCAGCTTTGGGTGTACATTTATCTACTTGTACGACACCGCTCGTCCGATTTGGTCAGAAGGCGCGCGGGGACGCATTTTCCCGTCACTAGCGCCTTTCAAAACTTCCTTCAATTTGAAATCTTTTTGGACCTGAAAAATAATTTGAGAACCTGGTGAAAAAGGCTACCCGATGATTGCTGGGGTTTATATGGAAATAAAAACAAAAGAGTTTGCAATAAAATCTTCAGTTTGCCCTACAGTTTATAAATTCGATATGAGGCTGCACGCTGTCAGTACTGAATAAAGGTCTGGAAATCATATTCCCAACCTTTTCGTCTGAATTGAAAGCATAATGAGCACTACATTGGATAGCTCTCCGCAACTGGACCCCTACGTATTTCTTAAGATTTGAAAAAAGTTGGTTTCGAAGGGGGTTATTGAAAAAAGGACGCTAGAAACGCGAAAAAGCGTTTCGCGCGCTTACTGGCCAAATTCTACGAGCGGTAGTGCATTGGCCCTCTAAAAAGCCATAAAACTACCTTCATCTAAGATACTTCCGAACATACCAAGCGCAACATGAAATATATCTAATGCTCAATGAATGGATTTAAGACCAAGCACCAAAATCGGATGCGAAACTCTAACATGACTGAGTTTCACAGGATGATGCGCACGTTCTATGTACATACCCTTTGCAGGTGAGAGGTGAGCCACTGAAAATTATTCATAGGAATCCAGATTTCATTCAAAGGCAGTGATCCCGATGGAAAGAGTTGTTGAGAAAATTACAGAAATCAACTTGAACTGCAAACGACTAAAAGACCATGAACGAAAAGCGGGACAAAAAGCGGGCAATAGTTAGGGTTATTAGGAACCAAAGTTGTTGATTCGCGCATAGGTGCACAACTTCGCCAAAATATCGGAGTCTCATGCTGAATAGTCAAAAATCATTGGCTTTCGCAGCCAGAACTGAAAGCATACTTACCTAATAAAAACGACTGAACAATGAAAACAAGCACTTCTTTCCTTGTCTATCTCGACGATAACAGAACTATTCGAGAAGGCAAGTTCAAATGACATTCTTCATGGATTCATTTTCAATTTCAAACCAGCTGATATTCTCGATACTAGAGGTCATCAATGCCGATCATCTGGAGTGGACTAAATCACTATCAAAATACCGGGAAGTTGAGGTTGTTAATTTGGCCTCAAATAGGGTTTTTTGCAAGATTTTTGGAAAAGTCTTACTACTCTGAATCCAGAAGATGTTCAGAGCAGCAAAGTATGCCCGCTTATTGTATCGAGACCACTGTCTTTGATTTTGTCTTGAAATCCGGGTGGTCTCGAGTCATGGGTGATGATACCGCTGCGAAGACTTATTTGAAGAAGGAAATACGCATTCGAAGGCCTCCTTTGCATGTTATCTCGGAGTACGGTTACAGAGCGTAGGGGGCGAAAAGTATTTGCTAGTAATGAATGTTAAACCCTACTTTACCAAAACGTACTCACCTACAGGTGAATCAGGAGCGGTCGGTTAAAGATCGGTTTGCAAGAAACTCAATGCAACAAGTTTGTCACCCAAAAAAACTGACTACGAAAATGGAATTTGTTTGAGGATAACTTCAAAAAGAATGGTCAGATCCATTCCAAAACAGCACCGCTACCGCTAAATTCAGTAACCTCCACTGGAACTGAAAGTTATATTTCTCCTATGCTGGTCATAATATCCTATCTTAGAAGAAAATGCGGGCTCATTACAGGTTGAACATCTGGTTTTTGCTCACTTTGGAGGGGTTTTCCAGCATCTATGTTATGCAAGTAAGGCTCTGGTTCGTTCCAAAAGAGCTGTTTTCGTCCATCACAGTAAGGAGCGGTCGATTTTTTGGAAACCCCTTACCACTAATTATGTTTCACGGAAGCTCACCGCTCCGCTGCTGGTGATAATTAAAATCGGGAGCCCACTAGAGATTTTCTAGAGTTTGCTAGAATCCTTGAGCCCTGGGGCACTTTTAGTGGGCTCTCGACTTTGACCACCACTAGCAGCGAGCGGTCGCTTTCTCATCAAAGCATCCTTATAACATGTTATATTTCTCCAAGGCCCACCGCTCTGCTGCTGGTGATAATTGAAAGTGAGAGCCCACTCGATCTGCTTCAAAGCTTGTATCTGCAGAAAACTCGGAATCAGAATCCATCGCGAACGTTTCACTCACGCGTCCACTCATGCTCGCTTGCTTACCACAATACATATAGTGGGATTGTGAACAGATTTTGATGTCTTTTCTTGTAAAAAATGACCAGGTGGCGAAGCGGAAAAGAGATAAATCAAAACCTCCGGATAACGGTTAAGCGAACAACGTATAATCGGCTCACCTCTATAGCCTACATGGCAGCGAGCATAGACGGCGTTTTTTCTTTTCAATGTTTTGCCGAGTTTTGCAGGAAAAACAACTAAAATTCTATCAAAAAGGGGTCTTCCAAGCGAAAGAGGTTTGGTTGGCGTCAGAAACGTTCCAACAAAAAGGGAACAATAGGCAAGTAGGATGAGGAGAGTCTACAAAAATTGAACAATATTTTCTGAAACTGATTTTTTTGGCCGAAACTTCTTAACAGCGAAAACAAACCGTTGCGGTGTTTCACACGGAAGCACTCTGTGGTTCCAAATAGTCTCCGATTATGCGAGTAACGATAAAAATGTATAATTATGTGCACCTACTAGTTATCATTAGAAGAGAAAATGATTTCAACTTTATTTACACAGACGGCTAGCTCCAGCTGCTACGAGAAGCGAACTCAAAGTGCAGCATGAAATGAGAGTATTTTCTTATAATCTCGTCAAGAATAGAAGTCCATTCTTGGAAACCATTGAACTCTTCCTCGTGAAATGCCACAACGGTTTGTTTTCGCTGTTAAGAAGTTTCGGCCAAGAAAATCAGTCTCAGAAAATATTGTTCAATTTTTGTAGACTCTCCTCATCCTACTTGCCTATTGTTCCCTTTTTGTTGGAACGTTTCTGACGCCAACCAAACCTCTTTCGCTTGGAAGACCCCTTTTTGACAGAATTGTTCACTTTTTATTGATATTACGAAGTAATATCTGTAAAAATCTTCAATGTTTTCCAATTAGCATGGATTGATATGACAATCAGTAAGTGATTGACTTGTTGCGCACGCTACAAATAATGCGCGACTCACCTTCCTCGACATCCTGATGACGTCATCAGATGCCGTGTGTACTTTACACGACATCCTGATGACGTCTTAAGATGCCCTATGCACTTAGCGCGACCTGGGCACGACGTCTTGATGACGTCAGCAGATGCCCTGTTTACTAGGCACGACCTCCTGATGAAGTCATCAGATGCCCTATGTACTTGGCACGACGTTCTGATGACGTTGTCACATGCCCCATGCACTTTGATGACGTCATCAGAAAGTAACAAACTTAGGGCAACTTCTCCTGTCCCTTCCCTACGAAAAGTACGTGTTTTTAGCGATTTCATCTGCCAACTGATAATATCACTTGATATGATAAGCAGTAATAAGTGAAGTAGTCAATGTTAAACAGTAAGTAACAAACTTGTTAGTCACTTTCCTGTCCCTTCCCTACGAAAAAGTACGTGTTTTAGCGATTTCATCTGCCCACTGATAATATCACTTGATATGATAAGCTGTAATAAGTGAAGTTGTTAATGTTAAACAGTAAGTAACAAACTTGTTAGTCACTTTCCTTGTCCCTTCCTATCGAAAAGTACAGCCTACAACGTGTTTTAGCGATTTCATCTGCCAGCTGATAATATCACTTGATATGATAAGCTGTAATAAGTGAAGTAGTTAATGTTAAACAGTAAGTAACAAACTTGTTAGTCACTTCCCCTGTCCTTTCCCTACGAAAAAGTACGTGTTTTAGCGATTTCATCTGCCAACTGATAATATCACTTGATATGATAAGCTGTAATAAGTGAAGTAGTTAATGTTAAACAGTAAGTAACAAACTCGTTAGTCACTTCCCCTGTCCCTTCCCTACGAAAAAGTACGTGTTTTAGCGATTTCATCTGCCAGCTGATAATATCACTTGATATGATAAGCTGTAATAAGTGAAGTTGTTAATGTTAAACAGTAAGTAACAAACTTGTTAGTCACTTCCCCTGTCCCTTCCCTACGAAAAAGTACGTGTTTTAGCGATTTCATCTGCCAGCTGATAATATCACTTGATATGATAAGCTGTAATAAGTGAAGTAGTTAATGTTAAACAGTAAGTAACAAACTTGTTAGTCACTTCCCCTGTCCCTTCCCTACGAAAAAGTGCGTGTTTTAGCGATTTCATCTGCCAACTGATAATATCACTTGATATGATAAGCAGTAGTAGGTGAAGTAGTTAATGTTAAACAGTAAGTAACAAACTTGATAGTCACTTTCCTTGTCCCTTCCCATCGAAAAGTACAGCCTACGACGTGTTTTAGCGATTTGATCTATCAACTGATAAGATCATATGATATGATAAGTAGTAAAAGGTGAAGTTGTTAATGTTAAACAGTAGGTAACAAACTTGTTAGTCACTTCCCCTGTCCCTTCCCTACGAAAAAGTACGTGTTTTAGCGATTTCATCTGCCAGCTGATAATATCACTTGATATGAAAAGCTGTAATAAGTGAAGTAGTTAATGTTAAACAGTAAGTAACAAACTTGATAGTTTTTTTTCTTGTCCCTTCCCATCGAAAAGTACAGCCTACGACGTGTTTTAGCGATTTGATCTATCTACTGATAAGATCATATGATATGATAAGTAGTAAAAGGTGAAGTTGTTAATGTTAAACAGTAGGTAACAAACTTGTTAGTCACTTCCCCTGTCCCTTCCCTACGAAAAAGCACGTGTTTTAGCGATTTCATCTGCCAGCTGATAATATCACTTGATATGATAAGCTGTAATAAGTGAAGTAGTTAATGTTAAACAGTAAGTAACAAACTTGTTAGTCACTTCCCCTGTCCCTTCCCTACGAAAAAGTACGTGTTTTAGCGATTTCATCTGCCAGCTGATAATATCACTTGATATGATAAGCTGTAATAAGTGAAGTAGGTAATGTTAAACAGTAAGTAACAAACTTGATAGTCACTTCCCCTGTCCCTTCCCTACGAAAAAGTGCGTGTTTTAGCGATTTCATCTGCCAACTGATAATATCACTTGATATGATAAGCAGTAGTAGGTGAAGTAGTTGATGTTAAACAGTAAGTAACAAACTTGATAGTCACTTTCCTTGTCTCTCATCGAAAAGTACAGCCTACGACGTGTTTTAGCGATTTGATCTATCAACTGATAAGATCATATGATATGATAAGTAGTAAAAGATGAAGTTGTTAATGTTAAACAGTAGGTAACAAACTTGTTAGTCACTTCCCCTGTCCCTTCCCTACGAAAAAGTACGGGCTTTAGCGATTCCATCTGCCAGCTGATAATATCACTTGATATGAAAAGCTGCAATAAGTGAAGTAGTTAATGTTAAACAGTAAGTAACAAACTTGATAGTTTTTTTCCTTGTCCCTTCCCATCGAAAAGTACAGCCTACGACGTGTTTTAGCGATTTGATCTATCAACTGATAAGATCATATGATATGATAAGTAGTAAAAGGTGAAGTAGTTAATGTTAAACAGTAGGTAACAAACTTGTTAGTCACTTCCCCTGTCCCTTCCCTACGAAAAAGTACGTGTTTTAGCGATTTCATCTGCCAGCTGATAATATCACTTGATATGATAAGCTGTAATAAGTGAAGTAGTTAATGTTAAACAGTAAGTAACAAACTTGATAGTCACTTTCCTTGTCCCTTCCCATCGAAAAGTACAGCCTACGACGTGTTTTAGCGATTTGATCTATCAACTGATAAGATCATTTGATATGATAAGTAGTAAAAGATGAAGTTGTTAATGTTAAACAGTAGGTAACAAACTTGTTAGTCACTTCCCCTGTCCCTTCCCCTACGAAAAAGTACGTGTTTTAGCGATTTCATCTGCCAGCTGATAATATCACTTGATATGAAAAGCTGTAATAAGTGAAGTAGTTAATGTTAAACAGTAAGTAACAAACTTGATAGTTTTTTTCCTTGTCCCTTCCCATCGAAAAGTACAGCCTACGACGTGTTTTAGCGATTTGATCTATCAACTGATAAGATCATATGATATGATAAGTAGTAAAGGTGAAGTTGTTAATGTTAAACAGTAGGTAACAAACTTGTTAGTAACTTCTCCTGTCCCTTCCCTACGAAAAGTACGTGTTTTAGCGATTTCATCTGCGAGCTGATAATATCACTTGATATGATAAGCTGTATTAAGTGAAGTAGTTAATGTTTAAACAGTAAGTAACAAATTTGATAGTCACTTTCCTTGTCCCTTCCCATCGAAAAGTACAGCCTACGACGTGTTTTAGCGATTTGATCTATCAACTGATAAGATCATATGATATGATAAGTAGTAAAAGATGAAGTTGTTAATGTTAAACAGTAGGTAGCAAACTTGTTAGTCACTTCCCCTGTCCCTTCCCTACGAAAAAGTACGTGTTTTAGCGATTTCATCTGCCAGCTGATAATATCACTTGATATGAAAAGCTGTAATAAGTGAAGTAGTTAATGTTAAACAGTAAGTAACAAACTTGATAGTTTTTTTCCTTGTCCCTTCCCATCGAAAAGTACAGCCTACGACGTGTTTTAGCGATTTGATCTATCAACTGATAAGATCATATGATATGATAAGTAGTAAAAGGTGAAGTTGTTAATGTTAAACAGTAGGTAACAAACTTGTTAGTCACTTCCCCTGTCCCTTCCCTACGAAAAAGTACGTGTTTTAGCGATTTCATCTGCCAGCTGATAATATCACTTGATATGAAAAGCTGTAATAAGTGAAGTAGTTAATGTTAAACAGTAAGTAACAAACTTGTTAGTACCTTCTCCTGTCCCTTCCCTACGAAAAAGTACGTGTTTTAGCGATTTCATCTGCCAACTGATAATATCACTTGATATGATAAGCTGTAATAAGTGAAGTAGTTAATGTTAAACAGTAAGTAACAAACTTGATAGTCACTTTCCTTGTCCCTTCCCATCGAAAAGTACAGCCTACGACGTGTTTTAGCGATTTGATCTATCAACTGATAAGATCATATGATATTATAAGTAGTAAAAGGTGAAGTTGTTAATGTTAAACAGTAGGTAACAAACTTGTTAGTAACTTCTCCTGTCCCTTCCCTACGAAAAAGTACGTGTTTTAGCGATTTCATCTGCCAGCTGATAATATCACTTGATATGATAAGCTGTAATAAGTGAAGTAGTTAATGTTAAACAGTAAGTAACAAATTTGATAGTCACTTTCCTTGTCCCTTCCCATCGAAAAGTACAGCCTACGACGTGTTTTAGCGATTTGATCTATCAACTGATAAGATCATATGATATGATAAGTAGTAAAAGATGAAGTTGTTAATGTTAAACAGTAGGTAGCAAACTTGTTAGTCACTTCCCCTGTCCCTTCCCTACGAAAAAGTACGTGTTTTAGCGATTTCATCTGCCAGCTGATAATATCACTTGATATGATAAGCAGTAATAAGTGAAGTAGTTAATGTTAAACAGTAAGTAATAAACTCGTTAGTCACTTTCCTTGTCCCTTCCCATCAAAAAGTACAGCCTACAACGTGTTTTAGCGATTTGATCTACCAACTGATAACATCACTTGATATGATAAGCAGTAATATGTAAGTAGATTAATGTCAAGCAGTAAGTAACAAACTTGTTAGTGTCTTCCCTTGTCCCTTCCCTACGAAAAAGTACGTGTTTTAGCGATTTCATCTGCCAACTGATAATATCACTTGATATGATAAGCAGTAGTAGGTGAAGTAGTTAATGTTAAACAGTAAGTAACAAACTTGACAGTCCCTTTCCTTGCCCCTTCCCATCGAAAAGTACAGCCTACGACGTGTTTTAGCGATTTGATCTACCAACTGATAACATCACTTGATATGATAAGCAGTAGTAAGTGAAGTAGTTAATGTTAAACAGTAGGTAACAAACTTGTTAGTCACTTCCCTTGTCCCTTCCCATCGAAAAGTACAGCCTACGACGTGTTTTAGCGATTTGATCTACCAACTGATAACATCACTTGATATGATAAGCAGTAATAAGTGAAGTAGTTAATGTTAAACAGTAGGTAACAAACTTGTTAGTCACTTCCCCTGTCCCTTCCCTACGAAAAAGTACGAGTTTTAGCGATTTCATCTGCCAAATGATAATATCACTTGATATGATAAGCCGTAGTAGGTGAAGTAGTTAATGTTAAACAGTAAGTAACAAACTTGATAGTCACTTTCCTTGTCCCTTCCCATCGAAAAGTACAGCCTACGACGTGTTTTAGCGATTTGATCTATCAACTGATAAGATCATATGATATGATAAGTAGTAAAAGGTGAAGTTGTTAATGTTAAACAGTAGGTAACAAACTTGTTAGTCACTTCCCTTGTCCCTTCCCATCGAAAAGTACAGCTTACGACGTGTTTTAGCGATTTGGCCTACCAACTGATAATATCACTTGATATGATAAGTAGTAAAAGGTTAATTAGTTAATGTTAAACAGTAAGTACTCATTGTCTACCTACTCACCAGCCCGCTTATCTGTCCACATACCAACTTACCTGCCTGCCCAACTGATCGCCTGCGACCATTGCCAGTGGCCACTACTAAGGGTGCGCAACGCACGAGGAGCGAAGCACGAAGCACGAAGCGCGAAGCAGGAAGCAGCAACGAGTTATACGCACAACAAGAATTTTTGCTAAGGTATCGCCGATCTAACTTTGTTAGTTTTGAACCGATTTGGCTCAAATTTTCTCAGCATGTGCCTCCTGGACCCTCTCACCTATATCCCGATGGAAATCTCTGGAGAATTTGTTTAACAGGTTTTATTAACTACTTTACAGAATTCTAAGTGATCACAAGTCCCGGGCAAAACCAAACCTCTCCAGCCGCTTCGCGGCTGGAGCGATTCCGGCAAACGACAAACGGCAAAGAAGTCCCAAAAATGGCCGACAAACGACAAACAACGACATTGGCGCACATTCCTGGTTGGAGCCGTCGACGTCTGTTGGGGAGGGGGGTCGGACCTTCAAAAAACCAGGAAACAAGATGGGCTTCTATCAGGGGTTGGGGGCGCGGGGTGGAGAGCCATACCGTCAGTATAAAAAATTACGGCAAACTAAGACGGCAAAATGATATCACAGTAAGAGGTCAAAATAACACTGGAGATCACACTGAGAGGGCGAAATGAGACAGGTGGATACTTGGCGGTTTCAGAAAAGCATTCTTCACTGTGGAATCGGCTGCATTTCCCTACACGAAATCGACTTGTTGGACAACTTCTAAGGTGGTCGCTCCTTCACGGCAGTGATGAAAGAAATTGAGAGAACGCAGGAATCGGAAATCTATCATTACTTTGACGTGTGGCATGTTATCGAAGCTTACGGTAATGAAATGAAGGAGGTACTGTTCTTCAGACTTCTAATCGAAATCAAGAGAGAACCATAATTGTTTCAAGGAATCACGTCGTGCTGAATGTTCTGCTATATGTCAGTGGGTAGGGAAGATGAAGGGGCATTTCTAGAAATGTGCTGAGGATGTAAGACCCGGAGCGGTGTTGGTGCTCATGCACATTCAAGACGTTCATCACTGGTAGGAGGCACTTTAAAGGCAGTTTGAATAGATTTTCCATCTCAAAGCTCTATTACAGTCCGACCTAACTGGCCCATACACGAAATGTTTTCACGACCCGCTGGAACAGCCACGTCCGGAACCTCTATCGCTGGAGAGCAAAGCTTACGACACGTTCCGAAGTGCTGCTCTCGTTAGCTACAGAAAGAGCATTAACATCAGCATAGCCAAAGGAATTACCCAAGGAGGTACTCTGACTCGGGCAGCTCCAACTCTGAACTTCGTCAGCCGGGTGTCCCTTCCTCATCGCATCATCGTACACGTCGTGGGCTTGTGAAGCGCGTTAGCAAGTTTGAGCTAGCCTCCATATTTCTTGGGTATCTAGCTGCTTAATCCTGCTCAAACTTGGGCTATTCCTTATATGCTGTTTCTATGCGAAGTTCCTCTCCCTTCAACCCGTTCCCCTAGGAAAAAACTGTCTGGAAGAACGATGTGAAAGATTCTGTGCTCATCTTTTGTTGACCTTCTGTAGCTCTTCCTTGATAGTTAGCCTCGCTTCGCAGGTGAGCAGAAATCGTTTTGCATACCAGCATACCTTGTCGAAATCCGGGACAAGATTTCCGAATTTTCGTAGTTTTATTGCGCTTTATTCTGGTATAATCTGAACCAGGCTGAGGAAAGGGAGTAGTAACCTCGTGGTCCGAAAAAAACTGGCTGGGCCGCAAGTTTTGGGCTCTTATCGGAACGCCGAGCTGAACCCCGAAATTTCATGGGGACTTCAAAAAACACTCGAAAATACAGAAAATATGATTACTGGAACGACTTCTGAAATCTCGGTTGTCACAGTTTTGGAAAAGATTTCAAAAACTCATGAGGCTCAATATACGGAAACTTAGTTGCCTATGCAAACAATCAAGAGTATGGTAGGAGACTCAAAAAATATTATCAAAGAATGCTGTGGAACGGAGAGGCGATAGGAGTGGAGACGTAGTATTTTACAAGATGATGGTTTAAAGGCAGTGTTCACGATGATTTCGTCCTCGAGATTTTCACATAAAACAAGGCGTTGGCCTCCAAGTGTTACCAAAATTACGAGAAAACGGCAAGAAACGCATAAGAACGCCGTATCTCAGTGACATTATTCTGTAACATGGACTAGTTGTCCGGTTCGATCAACATGTTCATGGTGGTTGTCACCGGTGGAAAAGTGGGTCAATCGAAAATAGAAAGAAATTTTATGCAAAGCAGGATTAGTTAGGGCTCTAAGGAAAGAACGGAGCAATAGGGAGTAGAGAATCGCAAAGGATGGGTTCACAAAAGATTCCATTGTCACAACAAACACTTCTTGTGATGCTTAAGAGGTGGGATGTTACTTGGGGATTTCGTGTACTTCTGTTTCGTTTTTTCAGTTTCCACATCATTTTAGTTCTACCCAGGGACCACTTAAAGGCAGTGGTCACGATGAAAAACTGTGTTTCCGTTTACACCAGGAATAGGCAGTGGAGGGGCACACTGTAACGTTGACGTCGAAAGAACGCATGAAAACGAGCCAGGAAAAGCTCCAAAAGAGCCCGAAGTTGCCAATTCGAGCGCAGGGCAAACCTCAAAAACGCAATACACGCCCACCGACGTGAAAAAATGAATGCTCGAGATCGTGAGATGAGCGATGATTTCCAATAATTAGCCCCGTTCTTCCCTTCATTCTCAACTTCTCTCTTTATTCAGGTCAGCTCGCATATCGGCTGCGAAAGAATCACAGGATGGGTTACAAACCTCCGGACAACTCGTCCACCATGTTTCCTTAGCTTAATTTTTGAGGGACCATAACTCCGTTTCAGAAGGTCTTGTACGATTTCAGAACATCATTGGAATCAGCATGGGGCCGTTTTTTTCAAGATAGGCGTAAAAACAGAAAAACGATTTTTATCGTGAACCACTTAAAAGCAGTGTTCACGATGTTTTTCATCCCCAAGTTTTTCACATAAAACAAGGCGTTGGCCTCCAAGTGTTACCAACATTACGAAGAGACGGCGAGAAACGCATTAAAACGTCGTATTTTAGTGACATTATTCTATAACTGGGACTAGTTTTCCGGTTGGATGAACATGTTCACAATGGTTATCACCAGTAAAAAATGGGGCTAATCAAAAATGGAAGAATACTTTTGGCAAAACAGTATTAGTTATGGTCCGAGGGAAAGTGACCTTAAGTAATACTGCCGGAGCAACACAAAATAGAAAATTAAATAGCAACACAAAAGACGGGTCCGCAAAAGATTCCATTGTCACAACGAGAGTAAAGAAGCCGGTTGAGAGTATAGGATTTCGCGTGCTTCTTGCGCGTTTTTCTCGATTTCTTTTTCACTTCAGTACTACCCGGGGCCAAACAATCGATTTAGCGAATAATCTCGAAATTGAAGATTATCGTGAATACTGCCTTTAAGTAAAGGTCGACTTGTAACAAACATAAAACCCTAAAATAAACTGCTTCGGGTCAGAAATAACAACCTTGGTTGGAAATCCGATCGAAACTACAATATGACTCATGTGCATCAGTTTGACTTCGTTTCAATCGAGGAGCTGAAAGCCTCATTCATTTGATTGTGGAGTTGAGGGTGTGTATACAAGTCTGTTGGTACCTGCTCGTTGGTGCCCCTGCTTCTACTGAACCCAGCAGACGCTTGAGTGTACACAGGTAACGAGTGTTCGAGCGATATAGCGTGCACAACTATAGCGCGAAAGTATCCCGCACATTGCATAAAGGTGTCGCCGTCCGGCACACCAAGGCCTCTGGGCCATAACACCTTAGGATCCGTACCTAGGGAGTTCATGGAGTCTTTGGTCACAAGCCACAGTTTCGCCACCCTGAACTGTCGATCGCTGTCGAGTGATATCCAAAAAACTGCGCTATCCAGACTTCTGAGCTATTTCCATGCACCGTTTGCTGCTTTGCAGGAAACCCGCCTCAAGGATAGACCCGTCATCAGCGTCGGAGAGTACACCATCTACTGCTGTAACACTGACGATAGGAGAGTGGGAGGCTGTGCAATAGCTGTAAGGAAGGATTTCAATGGTATGGTCAATGAGTTTGGCTCAACGTCGTGCCGGAATGCATTCGTACGACTGCGGGATCACAGAGGATTCAATCTGTGGATAGTGAGTGCTCATGCGCCCACTGAAAACGCCGAAGACAATTCGAAGGATGCGTTTTATGAGGAACTCAATACGTTGTTGGCCAAAATACCTTGTCAACATGCTGTTGTCGTGGGGATTGACGCAAATGCGAAGATGGGACTTGATCAGGAATCCGAAGTACTCGGTAAATGATTCTACCCAGAGGAGCAAACATCGGACGATGGCTACCGCCTTGTCGACTTTTGTGGACGCAGTGGTCTGATTATTGCATCGACATTCAAGAGGAATCATCGCCGCCATCCGCTTACGTGGCAGGGACCAACCCAGCTATCTCCAGAAGAGCAGCAGAAGCGGAAGATGACAACTTTGAAACTACAGCTCGACTATGTTCTGACGAGGAATATTCCAGTATCGGACATTCGAAGATCTAGAGCTGTGTGGGATGTTGCATTCGATTCGGATCACCGTCCTGTTCTGTTGAACTTCCTTGCGAAGATTCATAAGAGGAAGCGAGGGGCTCAGCCTTTTCAGAGGATTGACATGACAAGCCTCAGAGATGAAGAGTGCAGAAGGAATTTTCGACAATGTGTTTCTATTCGCATCGGAGTACGGACTAAGAAGAAACATTGCGACGCGGCTTCCTTTGTCAAGTGCATCCAGGACGCTTCGAAAGAGGCACTCCCGGTTGTACAGCCTAAGAAGAAGTTCGCCTAGCCGTCGCCTCAGAAGAAATAACATTTACCTACAACAGAGTATGTGCTCTCCGAACTGCAGGAAACTTCGTGGAGGAGAAGCGTCTGAGGAGGAAGTTGCGTCGGCAGCTTCAAAGTGACCGCGAGCGCGAGTGGATGTGTAGAGCTAAGGAGTTCGAGAACGCTTGGGAGGAGAAGAATCCGAGGAAAGCCTACACGTTGCTGCGACGGTATAGCGGGAAGATGAAGAGATGTTCTCCTGTCTTGAACACTACCAATGGAGTTGCAGTTGGTGATGCGACGCTGCCAATATGGAAGGATTACTTCAGATCACTATTGAATCGTCCAGTGCCATCAGTACCTGAGCTCCCGCATGTTCAGAGAGCACATTACGATGTCAGCGAGGAACCGCCGACTGAGTCTGAAGTTTTGGAATGTGTCCGGAAATTGAAGAATGGAAAGGCTCGTGGAGATGACAACATCACTGCTGAAATGCTGAAAGCTCTTCCTTCGTCTGGGATTCGTGAAATGACCAACACCATCCGTGCTATATGGATAAGCGAAAGGATACCCGTTTCGTGAAGACATGCGATCGTCGTACCTCTTCACAAGAAGGTATCCGTCACGGATCCTGAGAACTACAGAGGAATCTCTCTACTTCGTGTCATGTACAAGGTTTTAGAACGTATCATTCTCGAGCGACTTATCAAACATCGTGAAAGAACGACCAGAGATGAGCAAGCCGGTTTTCGACCTGGAAGATCGACCATCGACCACTTCTCACGACGTGTTCGTCGTGAGAAGAGTAATTGAATCGTGGCAGAGGTATTCGAAGCCATTGCAGCTTGCTTTTTTGGACTTTGAAGCCGCGTTCCACTCTCCTCATCGTGATCGATTGCTCAATGCTCTGCGAGCAGATGTAGTCCCGGAAAAAAATGTTCGGTCAATCGAGGACATGAACAAAGGAACAACAGCAGCAGTTCGTACGCCTGTCGGATTTACGTCAGCTTTCGAGGTGAAAACAGGAGTAAGGCAAGGAGCCGTTGCAGGACCTTTTCTTTTCAACTTCGCCGTTGATGACATCATGCGTAGAGTTGCAGAACAGTGTCCTGCGGATGTGATCCTAACACCATCAGGACGCTCCCTTGTCGACCTGGAGTACGCCGACGACATAGTGTTATTTGCTGAAAACAACGCAAAACTGCAAAGGATTGTAAACCTCGTTCCGAAGTATGCCGCAGCCTATGGACTTCGTCTTCGTCCCGACAAATGCAAGCAGATGTGGGTCTCTCAGAGGCCTTCAACGGGAGTTTGTGTGGACGGACAACGTATCAAACTGGTGGACGATTTCTGTTGTTTGGGCTGTTTGCTGAAGAACGGTGATAGTTATGCAGCGGACATTCGACAACGATTTGCGAAAGCTACGTCTGCATTTATTTCTCAAACCAAGTGTCTGTGGTCTACCACCATCGCGAAGGAAGTCAAGTTGCGCGTCTACCTATCCGCTATTCGCCCTATCATGATGTACGGATCGGAGACGTGGGCAGCACCGAAGACGCAGATGGAAAGGTTGGATTGCACGCCGAGGAAGCTTTTAAGGCGTTTGCTTGGATATTTCTGACCGCGTGTATGCCATAACGAAGACCTTTACAAGGAAATCGACGCAGTACATCAACGCTTGACACGACGGAGGTGCCAGCATCTCCTAACGCCATCTCAAGCAGCAATGAAGAGCCGGCTTCGACTGCTCGGGCATATACTAAGAAGAATGCCGGATCGTCTCGTACAACACGCTTTGAGAATGCTTCCAAATCCTGTCTGGAAACGGCCACCTGGGCGTAGGCGAAAGTTCTGGACGGATGTGGTTAAAGAGGATTTGAAGTCACTCGGCATCGAAAGACAGTTCAGGCGCGATGTTTCGTTTCGCAGGAAATCGAATAGTGACAGCTGGATGGAATGTGTTCAAATTGTGGCTGAAGACCGTGAAAAATGGACACGGCTGACTGCTAGGACGGCACACCTCGTTGAAGATGCGGAATGACCGCGTCAGGCGAAAGCCAACCGATTATGTCAGTAAGTCAAGTGGAGTCGGCATGAGACCATCGTGGTGCTACTGCTACTGCGCCCGCTACCCCTTTTTAACGATCGTGGAGTCCCATCGCGATTTTAGCGATGATCTCGGGTCAATTGCAGTCCTATCTATACCGATTTTCACAGCGTTTACCATAGAAGATCTTGGTAATGATAGAAGAGCTGAAGAATGTGTGGCTGATTGCACTGTTTTTGATTAAAAAATTTGGGCTGACCATCTAAAACAAGCTACAATAAAACACCGTATTTTCCCTCATAGATGTACTCTACAGGCTTTTATTTTTAAATGGTGGAAAGTCTAAGCAGGGCAGAATTTTCTCTACAGCCGTCGAGAGCATTTATAAAAGCTTTTGGAAAATTCGGAAATAAGCTGCATATCCTCTACTTCGGAGACAAATTTACTGTGTTCCTTCGCGCCTATGGGGAGGGTAGGAGAGGCAGGGAGAAAGTGTGGAAGAGAAGGAGACGCAGCATACACCTGCAAACGCACGCGATGGACGAAAGTGAATTTCACTGCAAAACAGTCTATATGTGTATTTCTGAAAGCAGAAACGGCGAACCGCTATAACTATGAATAGCATCATTCTGCACTTTCATTCTCGCAGTATTTTTTCCGCACTAAGTAAGATGGTACACTCGACCTTATCAGCTGTCATTATTTTCGCACTATATTCGTAGTTGTGTACTCTCGATCTGATCAAAGATAATTTTTTTGCGGTATGTAGTGGTCTACTGCCGACCTTATCATATGTCATTAGGCACATCGGGCCGTTTTTTTCACTTAGGGGATGGTTTACGAATTGTCGAGAAATGTGCCGTTGTCGCTTTGTTGTGCTCTCTCTGCGGCTGCTTATGCGGTGATACATATATGTGTACATTCATCCAGATACCATTTCAGTGACGCTCTCAATCAATAATGGTGCGTCTTTATGAGGAAGGGAAGGATTTCTATCTCAGCTGTAAATTTGTCACGGGTTTCTTTTCTCTTCTGCGCTTGTTATATCCTCGACTCGAGTACGCAGCATTTCTGACGATCTTCTCGCTTATTGCTGCTGCCTCGTGTAGGTTTTGTTTTTGGTAACTATAAGTGTGCGCGGTTAAATGAATTAGCCTGACAAGGAACTCTGCATGGCTGTCATCACCATTGAAAAGGTTATGAATCTTTCCTGGTCAACTTTGGCTTACTCTCTTCGCATGTACGCTAGAGTTTCGCTGACGACCGTTGCGACTCTGAAACTTGCTCGGGAGTCGTCTCGAAGAAAAGTTAGAGTTGCCTAGTTACATCGAGGCATCTCCCGCATGATCCGCCCTTGTCTTGCCTCATTATGGTGAAATTTCCCCCCTAGTTGGTGAAAAAGTGGGGCGATTTCAGAGATTAATGTGGGGCGATTTTAGAGACTAAGCGAATGGGGTGCCGTATCGCCTTACTTTCGCCCCATTTTCGCCTCAGTTCTTCCCATAATAGAGGTCCCGTAGTGAAACTGGCGGTACCCACTGTAGGCACTTTCTCAAAAAAAAAGAGCTTTGAATGATAATAAGTTTATTAACGATTACTACAGTAACACCAAAAAAGCTAACAATAAGTCTAGAAACTTCAACAGACGTAATAAGGACAGCAATCCTACAGGCATACCCATATGGCACCGAGGGAACTACACATGATGGACCGGTAAATAGCATACCCAACAGGGTATTCATCGTTATAAGCTCGAATATAGTTGAACGCTTTACGGACAGAAATTAACATTCCTAGGATCGGACACTTAGGCTGTACAATACCCGCACTAATTTACTCAAAAAAGTCGCGAATTCGTGACTTTTCGTCATAACTCGGCCCAAAGTGACCCGTTTGGGGAGCTATGGGCATATTTGGAATAAGCATCGAGAGCTCTTCATTTTGAGCACACACATTTCTTGACCTGCAAACAAGGAATATAGGGTTAACAGAAAAATTGAGTGAACGAAAACATCACCGACTTCCCGTTCTCAGCTCAAACGGGACCAACCCATCTGGGACTTGGCCTACAACTTTACTTTCTGATCCTCTTTCAAACAAGCATTGCTGCAGCACAATCCGGAAAAGTCGACTTTTTCCCATTCACATGCGCCAAGTCCATTCTTGCTTCAAACGGGTCCAGGTTAAAAGACTTTTGTGCTCAAAATGAAGAGCTCTCGATGCTGATTCCAAATATGCCCCCAGCTCCCCGAACGGGTGACTTTGAGCAGTGTTATGACGAAAGGTCACAAAAGTCGCGAATTTGCGACTTTTGCGGCTTTTTCGAAAAAATTAGTGCGGGTATTATACAGTATATCAATTGAATGAAAAGTCTTATAAACGAATTATTCAAAAAAATTGACTATTCCGAATAGTCGGATTAACGAAATATTCGAAAATTTGACTTTTCCGAGTTGTGCTTGGGACCTCGGAATATGAAGTCTTTCTTGCTCTAATGAGTCCGAGCGGAGCAAGCTGCGGAGCGATCGGTCATGGCAAGATAAAGCACTGATTAGGAGACTTCGACATTATAGATCCGATCAACGTCACTTCGAACTGCTTAAAATAAGGGAGAAACACACCGAATGCTCGCGACTTGAGTAGAAATTGAACACGTGTGTAATATTCACTCTGGCGGAGCGGTAATAGAACGGTAATAAAACGATAAGTCCGGTTTCCAAAAAAAAAAGATCCGAAATTTTGAAGCAGTATCGAGAGAAGTTACTAAACTTCGAACGAAATTCAAAAAATTTCAAAATTTCGAACGACTTTCGAAAAGAATCAAAATTTCGATTTATTTCGAAATTTGTTCGTTCGACCTCCGGGATTTTGAGAGTTTTTCCAATTTCGTTCGTTCGAATTTTTTTTCGTACGGATTTTTTAAATTTTTTGTTCATTTTTCGTTTGTTCGAAATCCTTTCGAACGAAAAAGTTTCGAATTTCGTTCGTTCAACATTTTTTCGAAATTGTACAACAAGAGTACAAAGGTATTTCATTCTTGAAATGCACCTTTTTGTTCGTAAAAACACTCAAAATGTGCGCGCGCAAAATTGTCAAACACCCTTCCAAAATGCTTGAGTCCTAACTCAAAAAAAAAACTAAAGCTGTGAATTTTTGGATAGAAACAAAAAACAAATTACTAGGGTGAACGAAAACATACAACGAAGAATATCTGAACAACAGGAGAACCATCCCAGAATCCATCCATCATTGACTCGCGCTCACTCGATATATTCCCCGTCACCTTCAGAACCAACACGGATGATCTTGCTCTTCTGAAAAAAGTTATAGTTATGGGCGAAAGAGATGGAACAACTTGTGAAGCATTCAATAAATACCTTTCGCATGGTAAGACGCCCACTGATTTTGTCCCGCTGGCGAACCTCTCCCCTAAACAAGAAAACGTAGAAATTGTGAATTGAAGAGACAAGTAGGTGAACGAAACGAAACAAAAACAAAGCAAAACCTAGCAAGAAATAACAAAAGAGAAAAAACGAAAGCGAAACAAGCAAGAAGCAAGAAAAGCATCAACAAGAACGGAAAAACAACACAAAACAACAATGCTTACCTGCTGATCAATCCCGGGATGGCCATTGACGAAATTCTTGGAAGACGAATGTTTGTTCGTCCATTTTGCCGCGCCGACGGTTCGAAAACGCCCGAACAACGGGCGCCCATCGAGTGTGCCGATGGGAAAAAATGACTTGATCTTAGGCGAAAATTGCCTTACTTTCCCCCCAATAGATCCCTACTTTTTTTGACATCCCTGCTCGCTTCGAGCGGCTCGAATATGGTGGAATTTAAGAGCGGCCAGAAAAGGGGCCGAAAGTGACCTCGCCTCCGAGGCAACTCCCAAGCGAGTTTCAGAGGAAATTAAGTTAGAGGCTATCAAATCTTTGGATTTTCTGAAGCCCCCGTCACCTTCCTCCCATAACGATTACCACGTTTCGCATGATGCAACAGCCGTAGTCCGCACCTGCGGGACGGAATTTGGTCACGGCTTATTTCCTGTGTGGTGTTATACCTACCGTAATAGACAGTAACACAAAGAATATTGATAAACGGTACGCGGATTCGTGTTCAGCGTGGTAAATAATCCCCTCACCATAAAAGTTCTGGGTCAAATACAACAATCTTTTCCGAAGCACATTGACCCCTAACCTTTTCTCCAAGCTTCAAGAATGCACTAGCTTCGTTCAGAGGAGTCTTCAGCGAAATCGCTCCAGCCGCGAAGCGGCTGGAGAGGTTTGGTTTTGCCTGGCACTTGTGATCACTTAGATTTTGGTAAAGTAGTTAATAAAACCTGTAAAACAAATTTTCTAGAGATTTCCTTCTGGATATAAGTGAGAGAGTATAGAAGACACCCGCTGACAAAATTTGAGCCAAATCGATTGAAAATTAACAAAGTTAGATCGGCGGAAGCTTAGCTAAAATTCGCGTTTTTTCTTGTAACGCGTCCCTCGTGTCCTGTTCCTCGTCCTCGTTCCTCGTTCGCGCCACTAGCCACTGCCAGTGGTCGCAGGCTATCAGTACATAGGGCATCTGATGACGTCATCAGGTGTCATGTAAAAATTACATAGGGCATCTGATGACGTCATCAAGATGTCATGTAAAGTTACATAGGGCATCTGATGACGTCATCAAGATGTCATGTAAAGTACATAGGGCATCTGATGACGTCATCAGGGTGTCATGTAAAGTACATAGGGCATCTGATGACGTCATCAAGATGTCATGTAAAGTACATAGGGCATCTGATGACGTCATAAGGGTGTCACGTAAAGTACATAGGGCATCTGATGACGTCATCAGGGTGTCATGTAAAGTACATAGGGCATCTGATGACGTCATCAGGGTGTCATGTAAAGTACATAGGGCATCTGATGACGTCATCAGGATGTCATGTAAAGTACATAGGGCATCTGATGACGTCATCAGGTGTCATGTAAAGTACATAGGGCATCTGATGACGTCATCAGGTGTCATGTAAAGTACATAGGGCATCTGATGACGTCATCAGGGTGTCATGTAAAGTACATAGGGCATCTGATGACGTCATCAGGGTGTCATGTAAAAATTACATAGGGCATCTGATGACGTCATCAGGGTGTCATGTAAAGTACATAGGGCATCTGATGACGTCATCAGGGTGTCATGTAAAGTACATAGGGCATCTGATGACGTCATCAGGGTGTCATGTAAAAGTACATAGGGCATCTGATGACGTCATCAGGATGTCATGTAAAGTACATTGGGCATCTGATGACGTCATCAGGGTGTCATGTAAAGTACATAGGGCATCTGATGACGCCATCAGGTGTCATGTAAAGTACATAGGGCATCTGATGACGTCATCAAGGTGTCGTAAAGTACATAGGGCATCTGATGACGTCAAAGGGTGTCATGTAAAGTACATAGGGCATCTGATGACGTCATCAGGGTGTCATGTAAAGTACATAGGGCATCTGATGACGTCATCAGGATGTCATGTAAAGTACATAGGGCATCTGATGACGTCATCAGGTGTCATGTAAAGTACATAGGGCATCTGATGACGTCAAGGGTGTCATGTAAAGTACATAGGGCATCTGATGACGTCATCAGGGTGTTATGTAAAGTACATAGGGCATCTGATGACGTCATCAGGATGTCATGTAAAGTACATAGGGCATCTGATGACGTCATCAGGATGTCATGCTAAAGTACATAGGGCATCTGATGACGTCATCAGGATATCATGTAAAGTACATAGGGCACCTGATGACGTCATCAGGTGTCATGTAAAGTACATAGGGCATCTGATGACGTCATCAGGGTGTCATGTAAAGTACATAGGGCATCTGATGACGTCATCAGGGTGTCATGTAAAGTACATAGGGGCATCTGATGACGTCATCAGGATGTCATGTAAAGTACATAGGGCATCCTGATGGCGTCATCAGGGTGTCATGTAAAGTACATAGGGCATCTGATGACGTCATCAGGGTGTCATAAAGTACATAGGGCATCTGATGACGTCATCAGGGTGTCATGTAAAGTACATAGGGCATCTGATGACGTCATCAGGGTGTCATGTAAAGTACATAGGGCATCTGATGACGTCATCAGGGTGTCATGTAAAGTACATAGGGCATCTGATGACGTCATCAGGATGTCATGTAAAGTACATAGGGCATCTGATGACGTCATCAGGATGTCATGTAAAGTACATAGGGCACCTGATGACGTCATCAGGGTGTCATGTAAAGTACATAGGGCATCTGATGACGTCATCAGGTGTCATCTACAAAGTACATAGGGCATCTGATGACGTCATCAGGGTGTCATGTAAAGTACATAGGGCATCTGATGACGTCATCAGGATGTCATGTAAAGTACATAGGGCATCTGATGACGTCATCAGGGTGTCATGTAAAGTACATAGGGCATCTGATGACGTCATCAGGGTGTCATGTAAAGTACATAGGGCATCTGATGAGGTCATCAGGCAGTCACGTAAAGTACATAGGTCATCTGATGGCGTCATCCAGGATGCCATGTAAGATACATAGGGCATCTGATGACGTCATCAGGGTGTCATGTAAAGTACATAGGGCATCTGATGACGTCGTCAGGATGTGACGTAAAGTACATAGGGCATCTGATGACGTCATTAGGATGTCATGTAAAGAACATAGTGCATCTGATGACGTCATCATGGTGTCATGTAAGGTACATAGGGCATCTGATGACGTCATCAGGACGTCATGGAAAGTGAGTAGCGCTTCATTTGTAGCGTGCGCAATAAGTTTGTTGCTTACTGATTATTATAGCAATCCATGCTATTTGAAAAATATCGAAGATTGCTTTATAGATTTTCCTTCGTACTATCAATAAAAAGTGAACAATTCTATCAAAAGGGGGTTTTCCAAGCGAAAGTGGTTTGGTTGGCGTCAGAAACGTTCCAACAAAAAGGGAACACTAGGTAAGTAGATTGAGGAGAGTCTACAAAAGCGAACAATATTTTCTGAGACTAATTTCCCTGGCCGATGCTTCTTAACAGCGAAAACAAACCGTTGTGGTACTTCACGAGGAAGACTTCAATGGTTTCCCAAAGAATGGACTTCAATTATTTGACGAGATTATAAGAAAATACTCTCATTAGATGCTGCACTTTGGTTTCGCTTCTCGTAGCAGCTGGAGCTAACCGTCCGTCTGTGTTTTTGGCATCATCTTCTATTCTGATGGTAAGTATTAGGTTTACATGCACATACTTTTTAACGGTTCTCGTGTAGTCAAGACCATTGTGGAACCACAGAGTGCTTCCGTGTAGAGCGCCGCAACGGTTTGTTTTTGCTGTTAAGTATCGGCCAGGAACAGTCTCAGAAAATATTGTTCGCTTTTTGTAGACTCTCCTATTCTACTTACCTATTGTTCCCTTTTTGTTGGGACGTTTCTGACGCCAACCAAACCTCTTTCGCTTGGAAGACCCCTTTTTGATAGAATTCGAGATTGGAATAAGAGAGGGCGCGCCTGAGTGAATCAGAAAACATTGAACGCTTTTGTAATGCTGTGATAACCATGTCAGTTCCCCTTGTAGAAAGTTTGTGCTTTTTATGTGATGTTATGAACATGCCCTTTATAAATTTCAAATTTTCAGACGAAGTCGCCAGTTACCACTCTGGTAAAATCATCGGTAAATTCTATGCTGCTCTGATAAGTAAAGACGAGAAGCTATTCTGGACATTATTCTGGGAAGCCACACTGATTTACCTTGGACAGTGCCTGGTTAGGCAGTTTCGAAATCTTTGAAAGTGCTGATAGACATTACTTATAAAAGGCACGCTGCCGCTTGCGGGTCTTAGTCAGAAGGCCCATGGGACGAGCTTTAGCGCCTCAAGCATTCTTTCTTGATAACACTCTTCGAATTAATTTTTTCATATCAGAAAAATACTGGAGATCTTGGTGCAATGCACTATCTTGTAATCTATATAGTGGTAACGCTGCTGTTCAAGTTAAAACAAAAAATTTAGGGTTGAAACTTTTCTTTGCGCTATACAGTATACACACAAATACAGCACTGCACAGCGCTAATAAGAAAACTACTATTAGCCAAACTGGCCATTCCAATTGGAGTGCACTTTTCAAGAATAATTTTTTTACGTAAATTCCAAATATGCCCTTCGCAGCTACTTAGAATCTTTCTAAAAAAAGTTACAGGCTATTTTTCTCCGATTTTCGCACTTATTGTACCGTTAAAAAAGGGCAGTAATTTTTCGAAAATTCGAAAACGGACCTGATAATCGTCTTCAGGGTCAAAACAACCCGTCCCGGCAAAGTTTGGGTGAAAGCACATTCTCCGAACTTTGTGCAGACTGACAGCGTTTTGGACTTGTACTGATTTTCGGTTGGTCGTTTATTTACATCAAGTAGAGGGCTCTGGAGGCGTTGGAAAAAATATTCCAGATTTGATCTAAATTTCTCCCAGAGAGGTTGTTTGGGGTGCTGATCAAGAATCTGTGGTTTATTTGTCTTTTTCTCCAAAGTTTTCGGCTATATTCGTTTAAAGCTTCTCAAAGGTAGAAAAATCTGAAGGAAAAATCGACTTTTGACATTTTTCATAATGTGACGTCAAATGTGGCTCAAATAGCTTCTCTAGTAGTCATTTGAAGAGCTCAACACGGACCTGATGTCAGTTTATCGATTTTTGACAGTTTACGATAGATTACGGTGGGTATACGGTAGTTGGGTCAAAGTCTCAGATTTGATTCATAATTCTTATGCGGGGCTTATTTGGGGTGCTGAATAGGAATTCGATGTCCATTCGCCGATTTTCGAATTATTAAAGGCAGCATACACGCTCGCAAAAGTTGTTGAGATAACTACATTAGTGGGGTCGTACGGGCCCTAGAAGAGCCCTCACGATGTTGAAAGAGTTCAAAACGAGTTAAAATGATCGTATTTGAGCCTTATTGAGTCACAAAATCATCCTTTCCCCGCCCACCGATACGGGCTCCGCCCCTCAATACAAATCTTCAATGCTCGATTACGGTCATTTTCTCTCACTTTTTACGCTTCTAAGGTTGTAAGAGTTCCAGAAAGGGCCTTACGAGTACATTAGCGTCGTCATCCCGACGAATTTGTCACTAGCTCCGCTAATTCAGCCAATGCGGTGAAACTCGTCCACATCTGGGCCAATATAGAACGAACCGTTATATCTTCATTTCAGTCGATTTTCTTCCGGTTTTTTCGTTATCTCTGAATATTAACAGCTTCAGACCTTCGATTCATTCCATAAAATTGATATCATTTTTGAGCGTGTATGCTGCCTTTAAAGGCAGGGTTCGCGATAAAAACAAATTTTGAGCTCTCTTCATAAGAATGTAGATTTGGCCATCACAAAAGTAAAAATATGTGAGAAACCCAGAAATTCGCGGGAAAAGCGCTCAAAAACAAAGAATAACAGCTATTTACCGGTGTCGGCCGGCCCCCTAATTAACGCGATTTTCATTAATACTTGCTTATACCACATTTATTTTGCTGTCAAAGTAATAAGTAGTCTCCATACAGGTTCAGAGATTACTTTAGAAGCAAAATAAAAGTTGAAAAAGCAGGCTTTTTTACCCAAATCTCGATAATTGGGGGCGGGAGGACACTGGGTTACAAGGCCCTCTTGCTCCTGAGCGTTTTTCTCTAATTTTTACTCATTTTCAATTTTCTGATGGCCAGATCTACGATTCCATGGGTATAGCACAACAACCGATTTTATCGAGAACCCTGCCTTTAAGGTAGGTATTGCCTCCGAAATAGCATGATACTTAACGTAACCTACAGTAAACCTAAGAATTCCAACAATTGAACATTCCATTCGTGTTCAGCACCCAAGATTACCCCTATACTTGTTTCAGCGGAATACGGAAAATTATTTCAAAACACCCTTCAGAAACGCTTCAAAAGAAAAGCTTTAGAAACGCTCATAACTTCTTTCAGAGCGAGTCTATGCAGCTACGATGAGCGTATTCGGACTATAAGTTCAAAAATGGTTCTAGCAAAGTACATTCCATTCGGAATGGCCCATTTCACCTAACGGAGTTCCCTTGTAAGTTCTAGATACCAAATTCCGATTTTTTTTGGTTGAGGTCAGATGTCTAGCTAGCTTTGAATTGTGAGATAGCTCTCCTCACCTGGATTCAGAATGACTTGTCAGCTCTGAGAAAAAATAGGTTTTCAAAAAAATTTCTAAGAAAGGATGCAAAAAATTGCCCCAGCGACAAACCTCACCAAATTCTACGAAAGATAGTGTTCCTTAACATGCCTTTATTCGAAGTCAGGTAATGTGGAACTCAGGGCAGTGCAGAACATCGAAGAAAGCGACAAACAACATATAAGTTCATGGTCAAAATATTTTCCTTCATATTTGATCAGATAAAGGAAATTAGAATATGTATCCCGATAATACTAATTTTTGGATTGGCCTAGCATAGATAAAAGTGGCAGAGTTTTCTTCGAGTCTCCAAAAATGCTACACACTATTTTTAAGCCCTATTAAACCGTCAATCCTCCGGTATACAACTTACCGATTTCCGAACGCTGGCTGACTGGCGTCTGCTGTTACCGTTCAAAACGTCTACAGTTATCACAGTTTCAAGCACTGCCCATGATAATGTTTCATAACTACGGAGATCGTTGTGGGAAGTGGGTACAGGCTTCTTAAGGGGTTCTTAGTAGCTAAAGACGAGCGCATTCTGCTTCCGGAGAGTTAGTGGAGGTTCAGGAAAAGGTCGTACAACGCCGTCGAAAATGTATTGGTGATGAAGAAAAGCGCGCGCAACGTTGCAAATCATGGGACCCTGTTGCGCATTAGGTCTTCTGAACTTCCAATACTCGTTCGTGGTACATAGGTTCTACGTACGTGTAGCATATTGAGCTCTTTGAATTTTTTTTCGACACGGATCCTGGCGATACCTACAATACCGGCCATAACTTCTGTCCCAAAGCGCGTCGGCGACGCGAAATCGCGTCGAAAACGCCGTTTTCGTTCGGAGTGGACTTTTTGAGAACCTGAAAAAACCATTTGATTCCCCTCGATGAGGAGATTCCGGCTGTACGTACAGACTTAAGAAAAGCTCAAGTCTTTACCTAGTTATGGCATATTTTCCCTAAATGGAGTCAAAATCTTTGTGGGTGGTCACTTTCTGAATCTGAAAGCACTAATCGCTTCCTCTCGTCGTCCTGATTTCAAAAATCTTCTAAGGTTCAGAAAAATGTTATTTCTTGACATAGTTATGGCATCTTTCGACCACCCAAAGAGTAGGATTGCTCTATCAACGGCGAAACTTTAACGTGAGCATCACCAGTATATTTGTGTCGTAATTCTGACTTCAAAGCTGTCTCTGCACCTGGAAAAGTGTGAGATTTGACTCTTAATCTTTCTTAGTTTTACATGAACTTGGTTTTGGCGATGGTCTCCCTTCAATTTCTCGGTTCTCCGCGCTCTCCACGCTATTGCGCTCCTCTCTCTGACGCATTCCTCGCTGCCTGTACTGCCTCGCTCGAAAACAGTCCCCAAAACCGAATAGAATTCGTGGAACGGAGACGGACTGGAGAGCCAGAGTTATGAAAGCCCGGTATCTGAAAGACGAAAGGTCGAAATGGGAGAGGAGTAAACATCATGGGTGTTCTCTGAGATATTGCTATAGCGAGACGGAACGCTGGCCGACTCAGAAAAGAAAGCACTTATCTGAACAGGTGGTCCGTATTGAATCAGCATCAAGAGACATTCGGAACAGGAACTAGCGTTATGGGTGGTTTGTCCCTGGTTTATTAAATCCTATTCTCACACTACGGTGAGTAATTCAGTGGCTATAGGCCACCCAGCCAGCGCATGCGGTCGCGGCGCGCTTAGCATTGTTTCGTTTAACACTCATCATTGAGCACTCTTCCGGGAATGCGGATGTAAAATCATGTCATAAAAGAAAAAAATCGGCCTTGGTAAAAATGTGTTTTTGCTAATAAATGTGGATTCAATATTTTCCTGGTACTGAATGATTGCCTTAGAGTGCTCAATGATCACTCTGCGCAGGGAAACGAATCAATACTGTGCGCGCGCGCTGACTGGGTGGTCTGCATCCGCAGAATCACTCACCGACAACAGAGAATTTTCAGAATGGCACTGTAGGATATTTCTTTTCAAATTGAGTTAATACGGAGGATTTTTCTCAACTGGGTGAGAATGCATTTTTTCTTATAAAACGTGGATCCGATACTTTTCTTATATGACATGATTTTACATCCGCATTCCCGGAAGAGTGCTCAACGTCGCGATGGTTGGAGAGAGCGCAGACCGCAGGGGTATTGTTTGGACACGTTTCGAACTGTCTTGCCACGATCAGTGTCGGGCGTACGTGCAATATTTAAAAACTGCTTTGTCGTGGGCTAGTAGCGACAGCAAATCGTCGATAAAGGACAGCCGTATACTCGTGGGCTACTATAAAGTTTGAAAAAAGCATTTCGCTAGTGGCCCACGAGCTTTGCCAAAGAATACCGCGACCAAGTCGCTTGCGCCACTTCGCGGTATTCTCGCCCCAATCTCCATAGTCGTGGGCTAGGAGCTCCCGAATGCCTGAGTAGAAAGGTGCGAGCACAAGCTCCAGGATTTATTTTGGCTGTTTTTTTTTTCATTGCTTGCGTCCGGAAAAAAACGGAAGTATAACTCATGATAGGGCGACAAAGGGTTGCCCGAGATCTGGGTTCCGCCAAGCCGCGGTGATTTCATTACTCGGTGTTGCACCCTCCGTTAACTTCATAACACCCGGAGTTTTCCACCCCTTTTCAGAATGTTAATAGCAAATGACCCAGAGGTTTGATATTCTATACAAAGTCGTTTTTCTAAGTGGGCTTATTTGACAGATAAAGGACAACCTAAGATCGCGGCGGGTACCAGTGCTCATATAATCGTGACGATAGACGACGCGTTGGGTTCTCCGCCACTGAATGGAAGACTGAGATTTTGACAAATTCATGCACAAATGTGAAACATCCTTCCTAGACCCATCTCTAGGTTTCGGTTTCTGCTGCAGCCAATTAACGCAACAACGTTCTGCGTGCCATTGCTGGCACCGCCTGGGGCAGCACAAAGGAAGTTCTGCGTAACGTATAGAGCCTATTTCGGAATATGGTACCCTCATTTGGACTAGGCATCTGTCTGCGGACTGCAGCGAGCTCATAATACTGCGCTCAGGCTCGTTACAGGATGCAACAAATAGACGCCTACCCACCACCTCCACCAGGGAACCAACCATCTCCACGTCAAGCAGCACTACTTGTTGCAGTCTCAGCAGTTCCTCATTGGCATCGTCCAGAACCCGACCCATGCCAACCGTTCCCTCCTATAATCCGGCCCCCAGCCTCGCAACATACGCACACCGCTCTATACTGGCCTGTCTGCTGCTGACCATCAACGTTGAGCAAACTCCAAGCTCTCACGTAGAAGGCTGAGCATACGTTATTTTAGAATACTTGTCTGCTGCTCAGCCCAATACCGTCTATAGCGGTGTGCCTTCTCGAGTCGATGATAGTGGAGCTGACCTGCCCAGGCGGACTCGAACCATCCTAGCAGGTCTGCGATGCGGTCATTCTAGATACGTCATGGCCTACGCACTATACTTAGTATCCGAATCACTCCATTTCGGATATCCGACGGGATATCCGAAATTCAGATAATCCGATATCCGAAAATTCGAAAAAACACATTACCTGAATCGAACCAATATCCGGAAAATTTAAAATCGGCATTATCTGAATCGAACCATTATCCGAAGGGTCGAAAATTCGGATAAAACCGGATAAAACGGATAAAAATCGGATAAAAACCGGATAAAACGGATAAAATTGAGTAAAATCGGATCGAAACCGGATAAAACCGGATAAAATCGGATAAATCGGATAAAATCGGTTCATTTTAGGTTGAATGTAGTAAGCCGGTCCATTTTTTGCATCAACTATTTGACTCACTTTTGTTTCCTCACTCGTGTAATTTATGTAGATGTCCATTTCTCGTAGCTACTATTCTACTCATTTTGTGTGTGTGTGCGAGTGTGTGTGTGCGTGTGCGCGTGCGTGTGCGCGTGCGTGTGTGTCTACGTGTGGTTGCCTGTGGGTGTGCGTGTGCGTGTGTGTGCGTGTGTGTGCGTGTGCGTGTGTGCATTCTTGTCCGAAAATTTTCAAAATTCTATAATTTTCCTTAGAAGTGTTATAATATCAGGCAAGTGTAAGAACCTTCTAGAAGGTTCTCCAAAGTTCTACGCTAGGGTATATAAGGCGCAGTCGCCGCGTCTAACTACCAGTACAAGCTAAAATGGACCAAGGTCGAATTCGTACGTTCGTGTACTATGAGTGGCTGCTGGGCAACGACACGGGCACCGCGAACGCCAACATCTGCAGAGCGTGCAAGGGGGATGCAGGGTCCCAAGGCACAGTCAGCCGCTGGTTCAATCGTTTCGAGAGCGGCGACATGAGCCTCGACGACGGGGAGCACAGCGGGAGGCCTTCCACGGTGGATGATGACGAAGTTCGTCGCTGTATCAAGGAGAAGCAGGAGGCCACCACCCGTGAACTGGCGACGACGCTCGGCTGCAGCAAGTCCACCATCCACAATCGACTCAACTTACTCGGCTACCACAAAGTTCTGGCCCGTTGGATCCCCCACCGTCTGACGGACTCCAACAAGCAGAGCCGCGTGGCCGTCTGCCAGTCCCTCCTCCTTCGTCCGCATCGCAAGGAGTTTCTTGGGAACCTGGTCACTGGGGATGAGAGCTGGGTCCTCTACGACAACGTCGCCCGCCGTGCCGTCTGGATCCCGCGCGGAGAAGAGCCGCCGACGACGCCAAAAGCAGACCTGCACCCGCTGAAGATCATGCTCTGCTGCTAGTGGGACACCAAGGGCATGATGTACTTGGAGCTGCTCCCGCAAGGCAGGACGGTCACCGCCTCCATCTACACCGATCAGCTTGAGAAACTGAGAAGAGCCATCCGAGAAGAGCGTCCCCGACGGGCCTCGGTTCACCTGCTGCACGACAACGCGCGCCCCCACGTGGCGAAGGAGACCCAGCAGAAGTTGGCGACGCTCGGCGGGGAGACGGTTGCCCATTCGCCGTATTCCCCGGACCTCGCCACCTCCGATTACCACTTGTTCCGCCCGCTGAAGCACCATTTGGCCGGAAGAAAATTCACCAAATACGACAACCTCAAATCCGACATCGCGGACTTCTTCGAGTCGCAGCCCCCGGAGTTCTGGGCGAAGGGCATCGGCGACCTGCCCGATCGATGGGCCACTGTTGTGGATAACTGTGGTGATTATATTGTTGATTAGACTTGTTTTTCAATAAAGTTGAAAAAAAAATTAAAAATGGTGAAATTTTCGGACAAGAAATATATAGTATATATATATATATATATATATATATATATATATATATATGTATATATATATATATATATATATATATATATATATATATATATATATATATATATATATATATATATATATATATATATATATATATATATATATATATATATATATATATATATATATATATATATATATATATATATATATATATATATATATATATATATATATATATATATATATATATATATATATATATATATATATATATATATATATATATGCAATACGATGATAATCTTGTTTAGTGCTTGGAGAAAAATGAACCGTGCCAGGACCAACTGGTCTCAGCACGATTATCATCCTGTTCCGTAATGAGACAGCCGTTGTCCGCGAATGCGGACCGAAATTAGGCTTCGAGAACGACAGTATACGTTTCATCCGATGACTAAAATCACCGGATCAAATTCTCGGATAGAGCCGAATTCGCAAAACCGACTCGTGGAATAAAAAAGATTCAGGCTAAGAAAAAATTTCCGGCTAAGGGACTCCATGCTTAACCAGACTTCTCCACCGGATAGTATTTTGTGCATCCGACCGGATAATTGGACTTAAAAACGGATTAATTTTTTTGCAATCGTACCGAGGTTATTATTCCGAGCATTGTATCGAATTTCACTCCACCACTACGTTTGCTCTCCATCTATCATTTGGTATGAATGAAAATCAAATCAACGGGCACAGCAAATGCGGTGGTTGCGTCGGAATTCGTCCACGCTGTGATTTTCACACACGACAAACCTTGCGCCAACGGGGGTCTCATTACCCTTTCAAAATCAGCAGAGTTAAGG
Source organism: Aplectana chamaeleonis (assembly GCA_029168955.1). NCBI lineage: Eukaryota > Metazoa > Nematoda > Chromadorea > Rhabditida > Cosmocercidae > Aplectana > Aplectana chamaeleonis. Next base: position 1,847,553 of record JAPDOI010000050.1, on the reverse strand, counting down.
GCAGTGTCCACAATACAATTCGTTTATTTTCCGGCGCAAATCGAAATTCCGTTGGTTCATTGCAACAATAGCGCCGAAAAATCAAACAGAAACAGGCCCAGGAGAGCTCCTATAAGGCCATAATTCTGCTCGCGGAAAGCTTCCGTTAGCGAAGAAGTCTGCGCGAGCGAAATCATGGCCTCATAGTGCTCTTCTAGACCCGTTTCTGTACGTCTTTGACGCTAATGCTGCAGTGAGCTACCGATTGTTTCAATTTTCGACGAAATTATAGAGACAATATTCACCGTGGACACGTAACTGTGCGTAACGGAATTTGTATTTTCGTGAAGCGCGAATCGTAATTTAGCGAAAATGCGAAATCTATACTGAACCTATACTTTTGCATTGCGCTGTATACTAGAGAGAATCAGGTTTCCTATGTAAGTTCAAACCGGATTTCAGAGCGTGAAATTCTATGTGATATGTGGATTTTGAGTTTTAGATTTGACGCCGACAAAGCGGTAATGTACACGCGGACGAGTATACTCGCCGTCTACACCTCCGTGGTTTCCTTATTTTTCACGAACAACGCGAATACTTGAGAAGCCCAAGATGTGTGAAAGTCATGTCTAGGATCAATGTGCCGGCTTCAGTCAGCACTAGACAGCAGTCGTAAACTACCGCCTTGTTTCGAAATATAGTTAGGAGAATCACGAACAAAACGAAAAGCTGAGAAAGTTTTCTTGTCCGCGAAACACATGAACTTATCGGGGAAAGGTGAAATGTAGTGGTTATCGATGAGGAATCGATCGGTTGTGAAAGACGCACTCGTCATAAACAATTCGAGTAGCTTTCTTGCGTCTAAACGGTTTGTTACTTGCGTCGTTGTGGTCTCTTCCGAAAGACGCACTTACCATACACGCCCCCTCGTATGTTACTTGCGTCTTTCAAACGTGCAGGTGATAAGAAATGACGTTTTTGACCGTGTAAAGACGCATGTAACAAGGAATCGGGCTGATTAGACGCAACAACCTAGGCTGGAAAGTTCTGAGTAGAGGTACCAGAGGCTCTCAACGCTGGAGCGAACGGCGCGTCAGGTCATTTATATTCTAACGGCACAGTCGCGCGGTACGGGCGTGACTTTCAGCTCTGACAATGAGGGTAGCACAGTGTTCAAACCAGCAGTAATCCCACAATCAGTGCCAAAATATGTACGCTAGGGAAGGGTAAGTTCGCTTCGTACTGCATCTAAAGTGTGTCCGAATGAGACTGGCCGACCATGCGGCTGTCACATTGGCCGCTCTCGGACGTGTGTTCGAACGGCTACCCCCTTCAGCTGCGAAGCTGATTACTTGCTGACAGCAGCTGCCGGTCCCGCTCTTAGGGAATGCCTGCGGGGGGGAAGCTCGCTGTCGTTTCGCATGCTCGTCCGAGAGCGGCGCACGCGACAGTCGCATGCCACGTACGACGGCCGCATGGCCGACCAATATCATTCGGACACACTTTATGTACTCCTTGCACAGACATATTGAGCTTCTGATAGAGTGATCGAGATTTTATTTTATTGCCTGGGGAAAGGAAGGTCAGGGGAACATTCTTCATCTCTTCGCACTCATAATCTACATTTCTGGGGCGTCTATACTTCTTGCTCTGGCCAACAGTAGGTTTTTGAAAATTAAACGAAAGAAGCATAGATCACTTGAAAAATGTATTTAAAAAACTTCATTGTTGCGAACAATTTGGTATACTGTACGCTTAACACCCTTTACTGATTTTTGAAAATTTTCTGTTTTCTTTTTACTGCCCATTTTCGAAGATTTTTTTTCTGTTTTTGTTTTCTTTCGAACTAGATTTTCTGTTCCCAGAAATATTTTTTCCGCACATCCCTCATCGCGATGTTACAAATGAGAATGTTGTTGATGTTAATTGTGGATAAACTACGTCGCGATGCGACTTGTCCCGTTGATGAAGGTAGGCTTTGCTGACTACCTGGCAACACTACAAGCACATCTGCTATCTAATGCGGTACTCCCAGCTCGAGTAGACAGTGTCTTCCAGCAAGACAATGACACTATCCACGTTAGCCGACCAATGCGAGAAAGGTTAAGGTCGTGTAAATTTGTTACACTGACGTGGCCTGCTTTCAAACTCGGCCCCAATCCTGTAGAAAGCGTTTGCGACAATGTTGTGCGAGGAAAAATTTTGCCCAAAATCAACAATTTTCTTCGGTTTCGGAGATGAAAATCGCAACTGAGGAGCCTTGGAGGGAATGTAATCTTCATCGGTAGAAATCGAATCATAGAAGCATCGACAATGGCCTCAGTTCCTCCTAGGGACATCAACACGCAGCAAGTAGGCCACCCCAATGGCTGTCTCATGTGATTTGTTCAACTACGGACCTCTTGTCACTAATAACAAGAGGACACTCATAATGACCGTATCACGAACGAGTGTTGCAACACCCCCGATGAAGCCGCCAAGTGGTTCTGGCACAAGTGTTTCAATAGAGATGGTATGGCCTACTTTAAAACGAAGCCCTACTTTAAAGGCAGCATACACGCTCAAAAATGATATCAATTTTATGGATTGAATCGACGGTCTGAAGCTGTTAGTATTCAGAAATAACGAAAAAAAAACGAAAAAAATCTGACTGAAATGAAGATATAACGGTTCGTTCTATATCGGTCCGGAAGTGGACGAGTTGTACCGCATTCGCTGAAATAGCGGAGCTAGCGACAAATTTGTTGGGATAACGACGATTATGTACTCGTACAGCCCTTTCTGGAACGCTTACGCTCTTAGAAGCCTGAAAAATAATCCAAATTGACCGTAGTCGAGCATGGAATATCTTAATTGAAGGGCGGAGCCCGTATCGATGGGCGGAGAAAGGATGATTTTGTGACTCAATACGGCTCAAAAACGGTAATTGTAACTCGTTTTTTGACGCTTGCAACTTCGTAAAGGCTCTTCTAGGGCCTGCACGACCCCACTAATATAGTTATCTTGACAACTGTTAAAGACAGTCTGCTGCCTTTAACATCTATTTGTAGACAAAAAGCGGATCGGCTGTCTATTATCTGATTAGGATATACCATCACCACCTTCCAAAAAAAAGGTTGGTGACGCTAGCTGTCATTGTGTGATTCTGTACTTTTGATGTGGTATTACAGTTTGGCCTGAAGACGGGGTTAAACCTCGAAAGTTTGCCAATAAAAGCAATTCGTCTACCAGTCTTCATCAAACCTGGATATTTTGTCGAAACATCATGACGCTCAGAGAAAGATCTATATTAGGAGATGGTATGGTCCGCAGTAAAAATCTCCCGATTGAGTACAACCCTTGAGACCTCGTGTTTGATAAAGTGTGTCAGTGAAAAAAACCTTGTAGGGAGTAGGCCTCAACAACACCTCGATGTTGTTGGTGAACGCGAAGGACAAATGAAGTCCAGAGGTTCCTGCTTGTCGTCATTTAACACTATAGGAATTGATTTACAGTTAGTGATTTTATGGTTCTGAAAAGGTGTGTTAATCGATAAAATGTTGAGGTAAAACCTAAAATTGATGCATATAACTAGAAACATCTACTCCGCTATTATCTTGGGGTTAAAATCCGAAAATAGTAATATCCACAGATGTATCGGAGTTCGCAGTGACTCTCGGTTAGTAAAAACTCTCTGGATTTCTCCAAGACTCCGCTGTTCACTACTCAACGATTTCTGAAGATTGAAGTAGGACGGAATCGAAACGCTTTTTTCTCTTCCATCAGAGTTTTCCCACAAAGCATAACACTGCATTTCGAAGCGCCTTTTTGCTTTTTCATATAGCACACGGAAACCCAGACTTCTGGGAGGTTGTTAGTTTCTTCAAAAAGTGGCGAATTACATGGGTTTGGCAGGTTATGAGGTGTCAGATCATCTCAGTCATTCATGGTTTTTCAAGTGCCTAAGTGCACATGTCCTGGAATATTCTGTCCTTTTTTATAGTTTCGGCTAAATTAAAGCCGTTTTCAGCTTCTAGCGTCAGTATCGTTTTTGACATGGCTATTGTACATTTCAATGCGAAGAAATCTGGTCACTGCTCTACATAAGATGTATTTCTTGAAAAATGCGTACTATCAGTTGAATGCTCTTGATAACACTGGAATCGACAATCCGTGGGTTTTTGCAAAATGTTTTGCTCGAATCAGTGGTCTGCAAGTGACAACTGAAAAGTGCTGATAACGAGCCGCAGTGAAAGAAGATAACTTTTAAAGAAAAGATTTACATCTGAACTGGAGGCCATTCAGGGACCAGCGTATCACGCAAGATGCAGAACGGATGTGTTCTTCTCTGGCAAAGAATGTGTTTCCTTATATTCTTATTTCGCCAGGTGTAATTGCATTTTACACTTATAAAACCTGGGTCACGTGAGTTTTTTTTTACATCTGAAGGGGTTGGGGCGCCCTCAATCTTTTCGAAAGATGCCCATCTCGATTTTCAGAGCTGGTTATATTGGTGTTGTTATAATTTACATATATTTCATTATTGGAGTGATAGCTAATCGTTTGCTGGTTTCACCACTCACTAAATGGACGGCACGAGTTGAGAGATCTGAAGGGGACTTCAGGTCGGTTATCGTGAACTTTATTCAGATGGGTATTGGGATAGTGCGCGTTTTCTTTTGCAAAAGACGTTCCCTTTTAATCTCAGAGCGAGAAACGTGAGAAAAAGGCACAACCCGATAAAATTCACTCAGAGCTCGGAAAGCATTCACGGAATGTAGTGCAGGGAAATGTCAGGTTGATACAGAATTACTGCGACCTTTTCTTAACGCTTTTTCTCCTTCCATCAGAACTTTTTTGGCTAAGTGAAACGGAGCCCTCGAATGCGTATTTCCTTCGTCCAATATGTCTTCGCAGCGGTATCGTCACCCATGATTCGAAACCACCCGGATTTCAAGACAAAATTAAGGACAGTGGTCGCGACAATATGCGTGTCTACTTCTCTCCTCTGAACATCTGGATTCAGAGTGGTTTGACTTCTTCAAAAATGTTGCGAAAGGACCCTATTTGGGGCCAAATTAACAACCTAAACTTCCCGGTCTTTTGATGGTGGTTGAGTCCACTCCAGATGATCGGCATTGATGACCTCTAGTATCGAGAATATCAGCTGGTTTGAAATTGATAATGAATCCATGAAGAATGTCATTCGGACTTGCCTGCTCGAATAGTTCTGTCATCGTCGAGATAGACAAGGAAAGAAGTGCTTGTTTTCATTGTTCAGTCGTTTTTATTAGGTAAGTATGCTTTCAGTTCTGGCTGCGAAAGCCAATGATTTTTGACTATTCAGCATGAGACTCCGATATTTTGGCGAAGTTGTGCACCTATGCGCGAATCGACAACTTTGGATCCTAATAACCCTAACTATTTCCCGCTATTTGTCCCGCTTTTCGTTCATGGTCTTTTAGTCGCTTGCAGTTCGAGCTGTTCCTGTGATTTTCTCAACAACTCTTTCCATCGGGATCACTGCCTTTTAATGGAATCTGGATTCCCATGAATAATTTTTAATGGCTCACCTCTCACCTGCAAAGGGTATGTACATAGAACGTTCGCATCATCATGTGAAACTCAGTCATGTTGGAGTTTCGCATCCAATTTCGGTGCCTGGTTCTAACTCATTCATTAGGCATTGGATATATTTCATGTTGCACTTGGTATGTTCGGAAGTATCTTAGATGATGGCAGACTTATGTTTTTTTAGAAGGCCAGCTCACAACCGCTCGTAGAATTTGGCCAGAAATCGCGCGCGACGCTTTTTCGCGTTTCTAGCGTCCTTTCTTCAATGATCCCTTTCGGAACCAGCTTTTTTTAGATCTAAAGATTTATGTAGGGTCCAGGTGTGGAGAGCTATCCAATGCAGTGCTCATTATGCTTTCAGTTCAGGCGAAATGTTCGGAATGTGATTTCCAGACCTTTGGACAACACTGACAGCGAGCAGCCGCACACCGAAATTACGGCACACTGAATATTTTACTCCAAACCCTTTTGTTTTTTATTTCTACATAAATCCCAGCAATCATCACATCGTCGGATAGCCTTTTTCACCAGGTTCTCAGACGAGCGGTATCATACAGGTAGATAAACCTACACTCAAAGCTGAGACCAGCCCTAGAATTTGAATGTGAAATTCGAATTTGATTGAGTTTCACGGAAACCTTCAAGGAATATTCAATAGAGGAGGTAAAGCGCTTTCGCTTAAATGCAGTGTTGCACTTTGTGGAAAATTCTGATGGAAGAGGAAAAAGTATTTCGCATTGACACTTTGCGTTCCTTGTTGTGCGTTTGTGCAAACTCGGCGCACATATGTTTTAGCATGTGCGTACCGAGTTTGCGCTAACATGCAAGAAGGAACGCAATGTTGCTGTGCGAGAAGTTCCGCCGCTAATTTTAACGGGATCGAGATCAATTTGAAGCAAGAGCTCCCAATCTTGCATTGTACAAAAAAGCTTATTCTCAATCTTATGTTATTCTGGTCTTTTTTACCTCTTTGGGGGAACCATTCTTTCAGAATGCTCAACTTTGTAGGACCTATGGTCTAACTATTCAGAATGTGCTTGCTTACAGAATAAAAAAGGAGCGCCTGTTTAAGATCAGTTTACATGACACACTTTGCAACACCACCGCTTTGGCTCCATCCTGCTACAGGTTTCATGTTTTCCGATCTCTAAACGTCCGCTTCCTCTTTGGACTTTATAATACAGCTCTTGGTGAATAGGAGAACAGCTTTCAACATATGCATTCATTGGTTTTCTCACCTGAAATCCTCCCGTATCCAGTTTCATAAATTTTCCGATTCTGAGTCTGTGTGCTTGCAAACAGTACGGATCCTAATGATACTTTGCGCTCCCTATTGAAGGTTGGCGCCAACTCTGTGCACATATGTTATAACACACGTGCACAGAGCTTACGCCAACGAATTATAAGGAATTCAAGGCATCAGTGCGATCTGTGCCGGCTGTGGAAGACTGTTTTCCAATGCATTTTTCCTGAAATTAATCGTAGCAAGAACTAACGTAAACTATGTAAGCTCTCGCTACAGCACCCGCATATTCCACGTAAGTTCGCACTACAGCACTCCACGGATCGATCCACCCTGTCCTAATCCCTACTCAAACTGCGATTCCAGACTGCTTTGCCGTTAGAAGAAAAAACATTGAAACACTCTGAGGAGATTGAAAATTACGTCTTCCAAGACCTCAGCATAACTGGATCCAATGCCGATATGTGCTTACCAGATCATACCCGTTAACGGATGATTGCTGTTGTGCCTACGCAGTTCATGTGTGAGTAGCTGAGGAATGCAGAGCGGGTTGTCACTATTGTAATGGTAACACCCTCGCCCGGAAAGCGTGCAATGCTGGTTCGGGTCCTGCCTGACATCTGATTAGGGAAAGTCTTGGAAGACCCGCGACGTTTCGGAAAACGTCAAATTGGAAGTTGTTAGGGCGAGTAGAGTAATAAGCATGTATGCTGCGTTTTCCCAACGGACCATTCGGTAGGTCAAAAACAAACGAAAAACTACGAAACTAGGGTGCATCTTCTCTTCAAGTGGCTCCCATGGCTGCATTTCTTACCATATGAAAGCGCAAGTCGGCTAGTATGTGCAGCTGGCTCCCCTCCTTCAAAAAATACCCTACCTGAGAAAATCTAGAAAAAATTTTTGCCGCATTTTTTCACCATGCAAGTATACTCACTGGTAGATATATGCCCAGATAATTTAAAAAAATGTTTGTTTGATTGAAGTATGTTTAGCGGTTTTCGATGAAGGGTTGGCAGGCATGTACTCAGAGAGTCGGGGGGGGGTCCTATTCGGCCACGATAGGCTTCCGATTCAACTACTATGCGGTTGGACGACGATACGGCCAAGTACTTTACGTGCGCCGCGCGGCCTAATCGTCGTACGAATGAGAAGCACGTGCCGCCAATCATAGCGGTTTCACTCGGCCACGATACGCTTTTGATTCGACTACGATGAGTTTGGACGACGAGTGAGCCCCAATGCCTATGGTTGAACACGTTGATCGATCGCTCCAGAACTGCCCCTGTGCATATCAGCCGCATAGCACGGATATGAGGGGCCCGATCCCAGAGAGGGTCCGTCTTCCGGGGCTGCCCCTGGAAGGTGACTTCGAGTCTCTTTCTGGACAATTTCTGAGCCACTAAGGGGTCTCCCCCACGGTCCTCAGCGAAGGGAGCTCCCTCGCTGTCGACCATGACGAGGGGGATGTCCCTGTCGCGGACTGCTGTGGGGGTGATCCCTTCCTGCGAGCCGTGACTTGGACCGTATCGTTGTTGGGGGAGACCCGCTCCCATCGAAGGGGTGGGGGCCCGCCCCTAGCGCCACTTAGTCCCATCGAACAGGCCACGTGCTGCTGCGTGGGAAACGTTGGCGCGGCAAGGGTTTTGTCTCTCTGCACCACGTAGTCTTATCGAACAGACCACTGCTGCGGCGTGGGAAATGGGGGTGTGGCAAGGGTTATTTCTCTCTGCGCCACGTAGTCCTATCGAACAGGCCACGTGCTCCTCGGAGCAGGACGTGCTGCTGCTAAAGGTCCTTTCAACTCGACTAGGTAGGTACCCGATTAGAAAGCCTATCGTGGCCGAATCGGACCCCCCCCGACTCTCTGAGTAAGTCAACCGAGTGTCGCCTTCTGAAAATGAAATATAGGGTCATAATTGCTCTTGAAAGAAAGGGATGTCTCATTTTGCCTATATTTGTCATTTTCTTTAGTTTTGTTCGCATGCATACGAGTGTTCCGATCCTCAACAATTCTTTATAGAGCGGAACCAATTTGAAATGAGATAGTAAAGACTATATAATACTTTATCATCAAGCGGAAAGGCTAGCAGCTATGGCTGCTTTCTATGAAACAACCGAAGCAGAGGCGCTTGTCGCACTAGCAGCAGCGGGCCTTCCCTTCGGGCACGGCGGACAGAATATTGGCGTGGTTCTTGGAACCGGGCCAGCTGTCAACTAGTAGAATCGTTATCTGAGGTGAGGACGGTCGGGAGGAAAATGGGTGATAAGTCTAGCAATAGCGCGAGAAAATGAGAACCTTTTGTTTCGAACAGAGAGACAAATTTTTCTTATGCTTTGAGTATCCACGCGGTGAAAGGTTGGATCCATAGTTCTCAAATCGACAACCATGGTTTAACCCAAAGACGTGATCTATCATGTGGATTCTCAAGAGAAACAGCCCTTCCGGAACGATATTCAACAATTTTCTACCATAAGAATCAGTCATTGAGCTTACTGGCTAGGTAAGCACAAAGAAAACATATATGCTCAAAAATTCACAAAATGAATTGTGGTGAGCGCGAAGCGCTCACCAGATTTGGCTTGGATTCGCCATCGCGCAACACTCTGATCTCAGTATCAGGGTTCAGAGTAGACGTAGGAAGACCGTTCTTCTTGCATTTAATACACTTTAGGAGGCTGAATAACTATTCAAAAATTGGTCCGGAATGGTTACCTGAGATTCGAGAAAAATTGTCAAAACCACGTCATTTTGGTCGAAAAAAGGGTTCATCTCCTTTTTTTTCAGTTGGCGTACACGATCTTGTTGGGACACTTAAAGGCAGTGGTCGCGATCGAATATGCTTGTCGGCTTTTTCTCTCTAAACACTTTTTTGGGTCTCGAGTAATAGGACCTATAAGAAAAAATCGCGAAAAAACCACTGTTTTGGGCCAAATTTGAAACCTGAACTTTCTTGTCTTTTGATGGTGGACGAGCCCACTCCACATCATAGGCATCGATGACCTCTTATATCAAAAACATCAGCTATCATAAAATTTAATTTCAATCGATGAACCTTCGAATTTATGTACACATCTAGTCAAAAACATTGACTGAAGTGATGCTATCATTGTTAAACTGTTTTTATTCGTTAAATTTGCATTTATTTCGTCCTCTGAATGTCGATGATTTTTGACTTCTCGGCATGAGACGGCGATCTGTTTCGTCATCGCTGTGCACGTGTGCACGAAACAGCTTCTTTGGGCCCTAGAAACTCTAATTCTACCCCGTTTTTCACCGCTCTACCTTCATAGTTTTTCAGCTGTTTTTGATCTAAGCTGATTTTTGTAGTTTTTTTCTATAACGTTTTCATCGTGACCACAGCCTTTAACGTTGAGCTAGAAAGCTCATTTTTGGCCAAAAAGTTGGTTATGATTGCACCTAGCTCCTGTCAAAATTTGAAGTTGGTAGCTCAATTTTTGTGGAACCTCAAAATTCAGGGTCAGGAAAGTCAAAAACACGTAAACATCTTATTATAAACCATCCAACGTTTACTCATCCGTAAAAATGAACTAATGAAATAAACACCGTTACTGATAGGCTTTTGCTCAGGATTGAACGCGCCCTGAAACGGGGCAACGCTTCAATCAATACGGCGGGATCTCGGAAGTACTTTTTGGAACGCAGCACGGTGTGAATCAGAAGTGGGCCACAGAACGCCGTAGAAAGTGTGAGGGACTCAAATGAGTGTGCGCAGAACGCCGTAGAAAGTGTGTGGGACCCAAATAACAGTGCACCGGGCGCCGTAGAAAGTGTGCGTGACCCAAATGAGAGTGCGCAGAACGCCGTAGAAAGTGTGTGGGACCCAAATAACAGTGCGCCGGACGCCGTAGAAAGTGTGCGGGACCCAAATGAGTGTGCGCAGAACGCCGTAGAAAGTGTGTGGGACCCAAATAACAGTGCGCCGGACGCCGTAGAAAGTGTGCGGGACCAAAATGAGAGTGCGCAGGACGCCGTAGAAAGTGTGTGGGACCCAAATAACAGTGCGCCGGACGCCGTAGAAAGTGTGCGGGACCCAAATGAGAGTGCGCAGGACGCCGTAGAAAGTGTGCGGGACCCAAATGAGTGTGCGCAGGACGCCATAGAAAGTGTGTGGGACCCAAATGGGTGCGCGCAGAACGCCGTAGAAAGTGTGTGGGACCCAAATAACAGTGCGCCGGACGCCGTAGAAAGTGTGCGGGACCCAAATGAGAGTGCGCAGGACGCTGTAGAAATTGTGCGGGACCCAAACGGGTGTGCGCAGAACGTCGTAGAAAGTGTGTGGAACCCAAATGAGAGTGCGCCGGACGCCGTAGAAACTGTGGGGGACCCAAGTGAGTGTGCGCAGGACGCCGTAGAAAGTGTGTGGGACCCAAATAACAGTGCACCGGGCGCCGTAGAAAGTGTGCGGGACCCAAATGAGAGTGCGCAGAACGCCGTAGAAAGTGTGTGGGACCCAAATAACAGTGCGCCGGACGCCGTAGAAAGTGTGCGGGACCCAAGTGAGTGTGCGCAGGACGCCGTAGAAAGTGTGCGGGACCCAAATGGGTGCGCGCAGAACGCCGTAGAAAGTGTGTGGAACCCAAATGAGAGTGCACCGGACGCCGTAGAAACTGTGTGGGACTCAAGTGAGAGTGCGCAGGACGCCGTAGAAAGTGTGTGGGACCCGAAGGAGAGTGCGCAGAACGCCGTAGAAAGTGTGTGGGACCCAGATAACAGTACGCCGGACGCCGTAGAAAGTGTGCGGGACCCAAATGAGTGTGCGCAGAACGCCGTAGAAAGTGTGTGGGACCCAAATAACAGTGCGCCGGACGCCGTAGAAAGTGTGCGGGACCAAAATGAGAGTGCGCAGGACGCCGTAGAAAGTGTGTGGGACCCAAATAACAGTGCGTCGGACGCCGTAGAAAGTGCGGGACCCAAATGAGTGTGCGCAGGACGCCATAGAAAGTGTGTGGGACCCAAATGGGTGCGCGCAGAACGCCGTAGAAAGTGTGTGGAACCCAAATAACAGTGCGCCGGACGCCGTAGAAACTGTGTGGGACCCGAATGAGAGTGCGCAGAACGCCGTAGAAAGTGTGTGGGACCCAGATAACAGTGCGCCGGACGCCGTAGAAAGTGTGCGGGACCCAAATGAGTGTGCGCAGAACGCCGTAGAAAGTGTGTGGGACCCAAATAACAGTGCGCCGGACGCCGTAGAAAGTGTGCGGGACCAAAATGAGAGTGCGCAGGACGCCGTATAAAGTGTGTGGGACCCAAATAACAGTGCGCCGGACACCGTAGAAAGTGTGCGGGACCCAAATGAGAGTGCGCAGGACGCCGTAGAAAGTGTGCGGGACCCAAATGAGTGTGCGCAGGACGCCATAGAAAGTGTGTGGGACCCAAATGGGTGCGCGCAGAACGCCGTAGAAAGTGTGTGGGACCCAAATAACAGTGCGCCGGACGCCGTAGAAAGTGTGCGGGACCCAAATGAGAGTGCGCAGGACGCTGTAGAAATTGTGCGGGACCCAAACGGGTGTGCGCAGAACGTCGTAGAAAGTGTGTGGAACCCAAATGAGAGTGCGCCGGACGCCGTATAAACTGTGGGGGACTCAAGTGAGAGTGCGCAGGACGCCGTAGAAAGTGTGTGGGACCCAAATGACAGTGCGCCGGACGCCTCAGAAAGTGTGTGGGACCCAAATAGCAGTGCGTCGGACGCCGTGGAAAGTGTTCGGGTCCCAAATGGGTGTGCGAAGAACGCCGTAGAAAGTGTGCAGGACATCACTGGGAGCGTGCAGGAAATAGAAGGGGGCAGGCATCAGTGGGTTTGCTTTGAATTAACACCACCAGGCATAAACGATGTTAGAAAGGAAACCTTCAGGAAAAATTAATGAAATTCCTGAAAGTTTAGATTCCTGGCAAAAGTAAAGATTTGGCATGGCCACTTTTTTCGAAAAATTAGAAATATACTCAGTAAAAGGGGAAGGTAAAGAAAATGAAAAAGTTTTGAAATATTCCTGAGAATGATTTGGCGTAAAATAACTTGATTTTTGGGAAATGTAGTGAAATAGTTGAAAGCATGATTTGGCAGTCGAGTTGTAACCAACTATTTATAAAAGTTGTGCAAAATGAGAGATCGCATTGTATAAGCTTATCCGTAGAACATATCGAAGTAAAATCACGCGTGATATGGCTAGCAGTAAACGCTCGTTGGGAGCTGGAATGCCGCGATCTATAAAGTAAAGTGAGATCAACTGTTTGTTCCATATCACGCGTGATTTTGCTCTGATATGTTCTACGGATAAGCTTATACAATGCGATCTCTCATTTTGCACAACTCTTATCAATAGTTGGTTCAAACTCGACTGCCAAATCATGCTTTCAACTATTTCACTACATTTCCCAAAAATCAAGTTATTCTACGCCAAATCGTTCTCAGGAATATTTCAAAACTTTTTTCATTTTTCTTTACCTTCCCCTTTTAACTGAGTATATTTCTAATTTTTCGAAAGAAATGGCCATGCCAAATCTTTACTTTTGCCAGGAACCTAAACTTTCAGGAATAGGAATGTGGAAAAGAGGCACATTAGGTAAACTAGTAGACAGAGGAAAGTCGAACAGTGTAGAAATCGCATAGCTGGATTCGAACCCGTGATACCGCCCCATTTACGCTGCCTCGTAGTCCACTTCGTTATCCTCTCGGCCACAGCTGCCTCGGCCTACTCTCCAACGGGCACCGATGCCGGAAATTGCGGTCTTAATTTGTCGCACTGTAGTGGTTTGAATAAATTTCATTCAGGTACAAACACGTGTCCGTCCGAAATTATGCCGAAGAGTCTGCATTCTACAGTTCAGCATATTTCGAGGAGCACGAAACCAAACGTTTCTTCGAGATTCTCCTGAAGAAGCAGCTGAGAGCCACACTTTGGAAGTATCCAGCGCTTTGTAAGAATGTCTGCTGTTTTCTTAAAGGCTGTGTTTTTGATAAAAATTTGCTAGAATGGGTAGTGGAGGAGCATTCTGTAACGCTGGCGTCGAAAGAACGCATGAAAACGAGCCAGGAAGTGCTCCAAAAGAGTTCGGAATTGCCACGTTGAGCGCAAGGCGAACCCCGAAAGCGCAATGCCCGCCCTCTGACGTGAACAAATGAAAACTTCAAATCGTGATATGAGCGATGGTTTCCAATCTATGGCCCCGCAATTCCCTTCAATCTCAACTTCTCTCTTTACTCAGGTCAGCTCGCATACCTCGGCTGCAAAAGACGGAAGTTACAAGCCTCGGACCACTCGTCCACCATGCTTCTTTTAGCTCAATTTTCGAAGGACCATAACTCCGTTCTCAGAAGGTCTTGCATGATTCCAAAGGCATCATTGGAATCAGCGTCTGACCGTTTTCAAGATAGGCGGAAAAACAGAAAAACGATTTCTATTGGGATTACTGCCTCCAAATGTGGTTTTGTGACTGGGAAACCAAATTCACTCAACACTTCACTTTGGTCAGGAAGCGAGCGATTCGCGTCTTTTTCGTCTTTTTTGTTGTATAACTCGCTGCAAAGTCAACTTTGACCGAAAATAGGGAGATATTTATGATCCGTGCTTTGAGTGCTATCCAATACACCATTGGATAGCTACTGCCGGGGTTTGGTTGGGAATCACCGAAGTTTCGCCATCAACCAGCTCTCTATATACGGTAGACGTAAGAAAACGCAGACAGAGACGGTAGCGCCCCTTCTGCCACGATACCGTAATTACAACCTGGCTGATCGCGAAACTTTTATAGCTCTTAACGTAATCACTACCAAGGCTGAACCTTAGGGTAGTTCTCAACGCCAGAATCATGGAGATCTCCCTAGTTTCTCTCAAAATTGAGTTGAGTTTGAAGCGAGTGATACGAAAAAGACGCGACAACCCGACCTCGCCCGCTTTCTGGCCAGATCCTACGAGCGGTATTGTAATACACATAATGAACATATTTTCCGACTTTCTTTTGCATGTGCTCCTCAGCAGGCAGCCCGGGCATGTAGCCAGGGATTTTCAGAAGAATTTTTCGCGGCTACGGCGGTTAGGGGAACCTACAGTAGCGGGCGAAGGTATCGGAACACCACATTCTATGAGGTTCAATCCTTCCTGTAAATCATTATGCATCGTGAACGAGAATCTTCTACTCTGAGATATGTTGGCTAGTATGCCACTAGGGGTCTAACATTTTTTTGAACTTGATTTTGGTTCACAATAATTTATAAGATGATCATTTATGCAGGATTGTAAGCAGTGTGCCAAAAATCATGTATTTTCTCGGAGCGACTTCGGTCACTGCCTAAAGTGTCAGCATTGATTGGCCATTAGGTGAGCTCCCTGCACACTTTTTGTGCGATTGTGAAAGCAGATTTTGTTTGAGTTCTGAGGTAGGCATCTTCTAAGCGGCAGTGAGACATTGCGCACCTGAAAAGTTCTACTACTCAACGTGAACGAGAAGCCTCATAATTTACACTTTTGAATGGGCTTTGCGTCTCATGTGCAGCGCTGATGTTAGAATGTTTCCATATTGGTTCATTTTGAGAATTTTATTTTTTGAGAGGGTCCACGAAAATGAAATCTTTTGCATTGATGACCGTTTTATATGCAAGCTCGTCACCTTCCTTTCTACATTTTATTTTCGAGGTCCATTCAATATCAAGTAAGTACCCAGAGTGTGCAGCTCCGAAAAGATTGTTTCGAAAAATTGCACCTACGTGACCAAACTCTAGAAATTTTATTCAAACTTCCATAACTCATGAATCAGAGCTTCAAAATCTAACTAAGAAGTAGAGCTATACGCAGAGTATTAAGCTCTATTAGGCTTTGGGAACTCGTGCGTTAAAGTATCATTGTAGTCGAGATATACGCGGAAGACTGAACTGTTCGAAAGTGGGTGTTCCGATACTTTTGCCCGCTACTGTATGTACAATACCGCCGCTATCCATGGGAAAAAATCGGCGAAATAGGCAAAGTGGGCAACTAAAGCGTCTTTCGACCACCACTCGCCTCAAAGTGCTCCTTCTTCGGTTTCGAAAGGACTGAAATGTTCACCGTGCCGCAATCTATCCAATTATATGAGACAAAATTGGGATTCACTTATGAAAACGCTTCTTTAGGATGGAGTTAGTTATGAAATTGATAATGTTATCAGAAGATACTGAGCTCATTTGGCCAAAAACAACCGTGCGCGGTCTCTAGCATGGTCAAAATGGAAATGTATTCCACTTAAAAAAATAATGTTACTCTCTAATCCCGCAAAATATTTTCGAAAGATCGACTAGATCACGACATGCTGTACATTTCGGCGTTTTCGAAATTGAAAACGGAGCACTTTGAGGCGAGTTGTGGTCGAAAGACGCTTTAGTTGGCCACTGCCCATTTCGCCCATTTTTTCCCTTGGATAGCGGCGATATTGTAGATACATGTGTCACATCGCCCGTCGTGGGAAGAATGTGCTGAGGCGACCACATGACAGAGGACTTGCAGCGGGTTGCGAATATGCCTTCCCATTTCGCTCAAAAAACTTTACTTGCTCCTAAAGGGTTATGAAGAGATTCCTTGGTTCTACAATGCATTGTTTTGCAGTTCTGCAGAAATTCTTTGATTACTACGGTGCTATACTCAGCTATGTCATTCAGTTATTCCCAATTTTCATCTTCAACAGTTACAGCGGCATGGATGGGGCTGCTCTGAGTCAACAGATAAGCAACGTTAGTTTGCGGGCATCAGATCATGAGACACCAGATTGGGAAAATTTTTCTCGACAACCTTGACGTTTTCAGAATGCCTTCTACTTCATATACCTCATCAACAGTTTTACTCGATTGACTGATTTGGCTTTGGACATTGGTGAAATGGCCGGATACTCTCAGAGGTGAACAGCCAATGAATCAATCTGGGCAGGTACCAGAGTCAAGCAACCTGGCGGACAAAGTGTATTCGGTGATGTGATCCCTCTCCACTCCTTATTGGGTAACTCTAAATCTGCAAAATAAGGCGAGCTGTAAATCCGACTTTGTGTGGATTGTCAATCCTCCAGGCGACTCGCTCCTTTGATTTGGAAAGGGGAGGGGAACCCTGGCTCATTGTGATGTTTTGAGGGGGTTATAATTTCAGGACGGATGTGAGTTCTCCGACAGCCGTGGTGGAGCTTTGCGGTCTTCTTCCTAACCACGGCCGCGCAGAGCTTAAGGTCATTTTGATGAAAACTCAAATGCTCGTTAGAAGCGCAAATGTATAAGTAGCGAAAAAAGGGTTTTTGAGGTTTCCAGTGTCATCGACATTGCTCCCATAGGCCGCAACTCAGCGCTTCGATAAAACAGACTCTCTGGAGAAACAGAAAAGTTCATGTAGTGTGAGGAAAAAACTGCCTTTTGGAAAATGTGGCGTTGGAAAGGCGCTTTCTCCTTATGGCTTCTGCAGCCTTAGTTTTCGCTTCTTCAGTGCGTTTCACTGTTTAAGAACATGTCAATCTTCAACTGTATCTCTGCTCGACGTGACTCTCTGCGTTTTGCGCTACCATGAGCGTATTCATGGTGTTGAAAAACCTACACATAGAGATGAGGCGAAGTTATTTTCAAAATTTCGGAATTCGTAGAACGGAACGGCAATTTCAAATTCGCAAATCGGAATTCGGGAATCACAATGCCAGAAACCATCAAGCAAAGAATCGGAAGTCGGGCAATCGAAAAGAAGTTTACTTGGATAGATTCCAAACCTCCGTGGTTGTCGTACCTACCCTATTGTACTGTCTTTGGTAGATTTAGATCACTTGGCGGGAGGACACTTTGTCCACTCTCTCGGCCTTGTCCTACCATAGCAGCATTGGCAGACGCCTGCCGCGCCAGTGAGAGGCCAACGGCGAGGAAGTCGGCGGAAAATCTCTTCCCAGCGAAAGCTCCGAATGAGAGCCTCAACTTCTTTATTTTACGCGCGATTCGGGTACACCACAACAACTGAGAAAGCTTGCTATTGTTGCTTATGAATAGCTTTCATTTAGCATTTCTAGCACAGAATCATTATCCTTATTAAAAACACCGAAAATAGGTAACGATATGCTGGAGAATAGGGGTTCCGTCTTGATATGTGGTAAAAACTGGTCTACCAGTGCCTGCGGATAAGTGCATCCACTGCTGTGCGCGGGGGACATCTCTCTACATAACGTCGACATGGATCGTGAAGAGACATCGCGATAACTGTTGAAGGTTGACGCAAACTCGGTGCCATATGCTATAGCATAGGGACACCGAGTTTGCGCCAACTTTCAGCAGTGAACGCGAAGCCTCTATACGATCCATGCTGATGTTACACTGCGCATGACAATTGTACGACACACATATTTTTCAGGACACCTTGTTTTATGTATGAGCACAAATTTTCCTTTTAACACCATTGTAATCAGCACACAAAATAACTTTGAAACCTTCTTAAAGGCAGTGGTCACGTTGAAAAACGTTATCGAAAAAACTACAAAAATAAGCTTAGATCAAAAACACCTGAAAAACTTTGAAGGTAGCGCTGTGAAAAACGGGCTAGGATTAGAGTTTTCAAGGCCCAAAGATGTCAGTTCGGGCACACATGCACAGCACCGCTTAAAAAGACCGCAGTCTCATTCTGGGGCTGGGCACGCGTCCCGGTTAACCTTAGGGGTGCATATTGGACGTTGCAGAGAGGGCAAAGGGGGTGCCTAAACCGGACACCAAAAAAACGAAGTGCATGTTCTGCCGAATTTCAGAAGCAAAATAATTTACTATTCTTTTCTGGTTTGTCATATCTTCTTCTCCGCATTTTAGAACAAACACATAATTCAAATTATTGATAGATATGCAGTGTTCGGAATAATTCATAGTTGTTGTCAAAGCTTCTCATCAACAACTCTTTGGTGTAACGTTCAGTGATTACGCTTGTGGTTACCGATTAGAAGCGAATATACAAAGACAGCGCTCAGACGCGCTATCGTTCACGTTTAGAAAAGGATTAGCGAACGGCTGTATCATGACAGACTAAAAATACAGATATCACGGTCAGTATAAAAACTAACCCACGGATTTTCGTCTATGAGAATGACTTATGAAGAGAGCCGACTGTAAAATTTGAAGACTGCAAGTTCCAGTGAAAGAAGCAAGTAATCGTTTCTTCCTACTTAAGAAGTACCCTGTACATAAAAACCCGAATTTGATCCTTAGAGACTGGGCTCGCCGTGCGATATGGTGTTTGTCCGCAGCTACACAGCGCACAGTGGGGTGGACGCGCGCACAATGTTAATTAAAAATGTGTTCTATTACAGGACGGGGAAGAGAAAAGAATCGAAAGTGGAGTAAATGCAAGAAGGCAGAAATAGGATTCTTTCAATTTAACCATTTCAAAAATTTAATGTAAATAAACTAAATTGGTGCAGGGTGAATTTTTCGGACTTGATAAGGTTCATTCAAATGAACTTTGTTGATTAAAAACAGCATTAACCATGAGAACCAAGAGCATTGGGAGAAAGAGAAGAATCTCACAAACATTTTAGTAATAGAAGCTTTGATATTCAACGTGATTTAAGGACCTTAAAACTCGTCCCGGTTTTGTCCCTGTTTTCGGGGTAAAACCGGGACGAGATTTAAGGTCCTTAAATCACATTAAAAAACGATCTTGTAGAAGCTAAATTGTTTGCCAGATCCTCCTCTTTCCCACAAAATCCTTTGCTCGCATGTTTAATGCTACTTTTGATCAACTAGGTTCGTTTGAATTAAACTTGTCACGTCTAAATACTTATCCCTGCTCCAACTTTGTTTGTTTACATTAAATTTCTAAAATGGGTACATCCAGAATAGAAAATTTGCATCATCTTCCACTTCCTTCGGTTTCAATCGTTTTCTCTTCCTCGTTCTGTCATATAATACATTTTTTTATTAATATTGCGTGCGCGTCCACTCGTGCGTGCGCGTTCCCCCCGTGTGCGCTGTGTAGCTGCGTACACACAACATATCGCACGGCGAGCCGAGTCTCTAAGGGATTGCGGCATTCTACGTGGGTAGAAATCGGGCTTTCCACTCCCTACGCATCTCATCAATCCCTACATGGTTCCACAACACAAAATTATTCTGAAAATTTCTTCATCAGAACGATCAAACACAGACTAATCTTTCATACATAGGTTTATGAAAACATTCGATAGAAAACATTAATTACTGCAAAAAGTAGCTATGTTGTTGTTTGTAATTGCTGGATTGTAATGAATAAAAAATTGTTTTATCTTTTGTCACAACCTACCTTCTTACTGAAAATTTTCTCCATAAGATTGTTTGGAAGTTCAAAAATTACACTACCTTTTTTGTTGACATTTTCGGAATTTTCTTTAATCAGTGCTTCTTTTATACTCTGGTTTATCGAGATAAGGAATTCAAGATCATGGCTGCTGTGCTGGACTTCTCGGAAAACAGCCGATTTCGATTTCCCATAGGGGGGTGCCTGAAAATTGCCGATCTAAGGTGGGTGCACATTCAAAATCGCCATGCCGGGACGTGTGCCCAGCCCTGGTCTCATGCCGAACAGTCAAAGATCATCGACATTCAGAGTAAGAAATGAATGCATATTTACCTAATAAAAACAGCAGAACAATGAAAGCAAGCCCTTCAGTCAATGTTTTTGACTAGATGAGTACATAAATTGAGTGAAATTCAATTTCAAGCCTGCTGATGTTCTTGATATTAGATATCATTGACGCCCATGATGTGGAGTGGGCTCGTCCACCATCAAAAGACAAGAAAGTTCAGGGTTGAAATTTGGTCCGAAAAAGCGGTTTTTTTGAGATTTTTTCTTTTAGGTCCTACTACTATAAACCCAGAAGAGGGTTTAAAAAGGAAAAGAAGACACACATTTGATCGCGACCACTGCCTTTAAAATGATAAATCAGGGGGAAATCCTGCTAACAACATGTCTCGGGGTTGCTGACTCTCTTCCTAAGAACAAGCTGCTATATCTACCCTGGGCTCCGCAGAACTATGTCGCAGCGAGATTTCGAAGCAACTCCACCCCACATCGTGAGAGAAGAAATGAGGAGGGCTCCAGCTCTTACGGACGCTCACAAGGTTGCCCAGCTCTTATTTGCTCGAGGAAACATGGCAAATGAGCTTAAAAAAGTAACACTTCACTAACAGCGTAAAATCTGAAAATTTGACTGACAGTCTCATTCTTAACTAATCCAAAGTGCTCGGATTATCTTCTCGGACGAGACTATATCTAACCTTGATGATCTCGACGGTCGGAACTGCTACTGGAGTGACCTACAAAAATATCCTCTCTTCTTCAGCCGCAGGAACTCTGGAGGTAGTTCCCTAATTTTGTGGAGAGCTTTTAGCTACTCTCGACTACTTGAATTGGCATGCCTCAGCTACCGGATGGACTCTTCCGAGTACCATGACATGCTGGCAACTGGTCTTCTGACATTTCTACGCCTTGTAGGAGGCCGTCAGTACACTTTTAAATCAGAAAACGCGACTGTCCACATGAGCAGGTCAACGAAAGCTTTTTGTGCAGCAAAAATGTGCCACGTCTTCGGTGGCCCGCATGCAGCCAGAACCTCAATCCCATTGAACCTCTGAGGGACTCTAGTCTATCAAGTATATGCCAATCGCTGACAGTACCAGTCAATTTCCGAGCTTCGACAAGCAGTCGTTGCTGAGTGGAGCAGCATCAATCCTCAGAAACTTGAAACTCTGGTCCAAAGCATGTCAAGCCACATAGTTGATGTTATAAGATGTTGCAGGGGACCAATCGACTGTGAGGAATGTGATATCACAGCGCTCACATACAAGAAACGTCGTGAACGTGGAGGTGTCGTATAATTTTATGACAAAGAGAAAACTTTGAAAATTTTTCCAAAAAACTGCAATGCTGTGAAAACCTCGAAGAAGGTTTTCGGAGTTATTCAGTGTCCTGATCACAATGGTGGTTACGAAACTAATCCAACACTTCTATAAAACTTGGTATAATGAAAGAAGGGGTGTCGTATAATTATGATATGCAGTGTATGGCTGACTGGTCTTCCAAAAAAAGTTATCCTAGATAAAACTTTTGCCTATACTCCATTCTCTGACCACACAAACCGTGACCGTGTTTTGAAATTTTGTGTGTGACCCTGCCCTTAAATATTGTTATTATGAGGTTTAGTGAAAGAACTTCCGACGATGCCTCAGACTTCATCCACGACTCGAATGTGATGTTAGGCCTGAGCTGCATATCACACATTTCTATTTTTAGATACTATTTGTTTTATAGGATATACGAGCTGGTAGACTACATGCGATGTGCACATGAACAAGAAACCTATTGGGACTGTGATGAGGGCAATGATAGCGACGAACGTCCAGATCTTCTGACTACGGAGAATTTGTCATTTTCCGCTCCAGGTCACCCTGACTATCACATGGTTTCAGGTTCGTGTTTCAAAACTATCCTGTTATTCGGATTCACAGACGTATTGGGGGCAAACCTCCTGATCATTGCTCCGTCGCGGCCAAAATGTCAGCGGCATGCTGGTGATAACTGTCGCTGGAGTTGTGGTACAGGACTAATGACTGCGCGTCGGAAGCTCGCACTGCACAGCTATTTCGTCGTCATGTACCACGTTTAGCTTTGCTTCGCTGCGTCGATTGCGCAACGTCGATTTTCTTTACGTCGCCGTAGGCTCTTAATAGCAGTACCTCAACATTCTCATGGTCCAGTTGTTGCTGTTGACTCCTTTTGTTCAGAACTCACTCTGCAAATTCCTAAGCGGATAAATCTCTTGATCACCGGGCCCAGTGGGGTTGGGAAGTCGTCGTTACTGCGAGTCGCGAAGAAATTATGGCGGCCATGTTCTGGTACGCTTTTATTGTATTTTTTCAAGTTGCCATTTATCAAATGCATGTTTAATTCAGGCTGGATCATTCGAAACTTCACACATCGAACTGCGATGTTTCTGCCTCAGCGACCGTATTTCCCATCAGGACAGTTGTCACTTAGACAGCAGATTCTGTTCCCGCGTGTAGAAAGCGAAATGCCTTGTATTGATTTAGGTTTGTTTGTCGATTGAATTTCAATATAAGCTTATCATATAGATTCTCTAATTGATCGAACCAAAAATGCAGGGCACACGTACTGATTTTGCAATTACATACATGCAGTATTTGAAGATATCGAAACTAAGTTTAATTTATTCACGTTGTGGATGCGCGCTTTCAACACGCGACGGCAATTTAATTTGAGTTTCTCCGTCTCGTCTCACATCAGCTGATTAGGTATGTGTTCTTTAGCAGACGCCATGTTCGACTTTCCATGAACATCGGCATAGTTTTAGAGCAGTAGTTGATGTTCTGCTTGAGCTCCGCATGTGGTTGGTAAACACAGTTTATTGACTAACGTTTCGGCTGTATCGCGTTCTTCACTTGAACATAGCAAAAGCGATTAAATTTATCCGTCCAAGCGTCGCCTCTAGTTCACATGAGCTTTGAGTTCAATTTTTCCAACGAGTAATCAAGCCAGAGAGTCTGAGAAAATTTGCCGCGTCATTGCCGGTTAAGTACCGCGACCCTCAATTATGCCGCGATAGTTCCGCGATAGTAACGCAGCGTCTCCATGATCAGACGATTCTGTTGCCGTGACTTGGGCCTTGACATCGCCTCAATAATACCGCAGCGGCTCCGCGTTAGTACCGCGCCGGCTAGCGAAGATGAAGCAGTGAACCCGCGTGGAGTACGATGTACTGTTCTGTGTGGTAAAACGAAATTGTCGCTGGTTCAGTTACCCAAGTTTGAGGTACATTCCTTACTTTCTTGGACGCGAAAACGGCGGTGACCTCTGTTCTTATCAGACAGGGGATGTAACAACCGCAGGTGCATATTTTTGTTCTTTGGCTCCCCTAGTTGTATTATAAAACTCAATTAACTTCGCACAAAATACTCTCCCGGAGCCGCGACGGCATTGTCGCGGAGCCGCAGCGGCACTGGCGCGTTGCCGCTACGGCTCCGCGGTAGTGCCGCAGCGACAAATTCTCTCATAAGACTCAAGTAAAGTCTCACCTTCTCATGAACTAGAAGCGAGAGACCAGCGAAATATATGCGAAGTGCTTACCACGACGGGCCGCCGAACTTCAGACTAGAGTGCGAGTCTGAGATGAGGGTTGAAGCTTCCGCGCTGTATTTATATGGGCACTAGCCTGTACGGTTAATTGTTGGGTTCCTTCACCGCAACCGAAACGCCTCGAGCGCCTTTTTTTGCTGATGTGTTTGCTTACTCGCGCGAAAGTCTCCACGAGGATGTCAAAATCTTGTCAGCCATGGGCATCTACTCTGCGAGATCCGAGAGCTGTGGACAAGCGTATTTTCGCTTTTTCGTCAAGGTATTCCTAATCGTATAGCTGACAGGTGATCATGTAGACCGCGCCACTTACCGCGCAATCACCTTCCTTTCTATTGGCGCACACAATACAGTCTGGGGTGTCACGTACCCGAGCAATGGTCGATTGGGCTCCTGGTCACACTTTAGGCTATTGGATGGGTTGTCACTAGTCCGCTCCTAGTAGGTGTTTCCGTATTGCGGTGCTTATATCGTCGGAGATGAAAGGCAAAAGGAGAAGAGTTTCATTATTGGTTCCATTTTTCTGTCAGTACATACATACATATAAGGTGCGTCCGAATAAGAAGGGCTGCCCACGCGGCCGGCGTGCTTGGCAGGCGGCCGTCGCGTTCGCCGCTCTCGGACGAGCATGCGAAAAGTCCCCACCGCCATCGGCAAAGAACGAGGCCGGCACCGGCTGGCAGCAAGCACTGCGCCGATCAATCAGTGCGGGAGAGGGGACGGCCGTCGCTGAAATCCAACACTCGTCCGAGGGCGACGCATGCGACGGCCGCCTGCCAAGCACGCCGATCGCGTGGGTCGCCATTCTCATTTGGGCACACTTTAGCTTAAAGGCAGCGTTCACGATGATCATCTCGTTGACTTTCCACAGTGAAATGATAGGTGAGAAGGATACTAGGCTCTCAGTGCCGAAACAACGGTGGAAAACGAGCCAGGAGTGGCAAAATAGCGACTGCGAACAAGCGTTTCGGTGTTCCAGAACCACCCCGTGCTCCAGTTCCGCCCCTTGATGTGAACAAATTAAGACTCAGATCATAGGAATGATCAAGTGAAGGAAGTGCTGGTAAGTGAGCTGATCGCTTGATTGCTCTTATAAGCATCATCCTTCATAGCGGTCAGTTCCTCCACGCTCAAAAAGCAGCGTAAAGAAGGGAGGGCCTATTTTGGCTCGAACAACGCGGCTTTTGCGTCCTTTTTAAGCATGCCTTTTTAGGCTTTCCTTTTGAAGCAGGGCACCGGACCTTCCGTAGAACGTGGATATCTCGGAAGTGAAATTTATCGTGAACACTGCCTTGGAAGGCAGTGTTGACGATAAAAATCCGTATTATAGTTTTCGATGTTTTTGGGTATGTAAGTCTAGTAAGAAGAGGTTAATAGGGAAAAGTTCCCACAGATTACTCGAAAACCGAAAAACTTTTTAAAGAAATCACAAGGTTGCTGAGTTGAATGCAAAACTTTGGTGTCAGGCGGGAATCGAACCCGCATCGCATCGCTTCCCGGGCGTGAGTGTTACCATAACACTACCGACACCGCTCTGCATTAATTGACAAATGAACTGTGTAGGCACAGCAGCAACCACCCGTTGACGGGTATTATCTGGTAAGCACAAATGGGCACTAGATCCAGTTAAGCTGAGGTCTTTTGAAGACGGAATTTTGATGTTTCTCCAACACGTTTCCTGCCTGACAACTAAGTTTTGTATTCAACTCGGCAACCCTGTGATATCTTGTGATTACATACCATGCTATAAAAAGGCATAAAATGTATAAGAAACATCGAAATTCTGTTTAAAGAAATCTGTGAAAAAAAATAATTATGCCTGTTTGTGTGTTTCGGGAGGCTGCGTTCAACACATCGAACCTGACGTCGGGAACTCAGACAGTAGCAGGCGCGGAGCGCAACCGGCTCCGCCTCTCCCCGCCCACTACAACCGAAACGCAGAGCAGTTGATAATCAAACTTGCGGTGCGTTTCGGTTGTGATTGCAACGTGCAGTGCGTTTGGGCTGCTTTCAGGGCCACATGCGTTGACTGTCTCGCGCATTTCGAAATCAGATGAATCGATTGGAACAAAGTAGAGCATCTGGGCTTCCTGCGATTTTTGAGTAGGATTCTCACTGCTTCTCTTGTGGTGCTTGTAATTGATTTCCTCTACTCCATTTGCGCTCAATATTCGACCATCCTCAAATTCATTATATTCTTCATATTTGTGCAACATTTAGACTGTATTAAAAAATAAAACGTTAACATGGCTTTCCGAACGCATTTTGCCAATATTAATGCAGGGAATTTTTTTGAATTTACTTGATCATTTTGAAAAATTGAGAAAAAAACCAATCGCTCAGATTTTTGAATGTAATCATCCACTTCAAAAAATTAAAAAAGTCCTTAATCAAAAAAAATTGATTCCGGAGGGTTTATTGGATTTAATACGCATTTTGAATGTTCGCAAATGCGAGATTCACCTTATCCTCTGTTTCCGAGTGGAATTTATTTCCCTTCATCGCGTGCGTCTGCGCGCGTACGCTGCGTCTCCTTCTCCCCACATTTTCTCGCTGCCTCTACCCTCGCTCCGCACAAGCGCGCGAGGGAACATAATATATTTCGCTCGGGAAAGTGAAATAAGCTTAGCTATTTCATAATCAGTGCTAGCTTAGAAAAAAAAAACAGTTAGGTCACATGAATTCAAGGAAATTCAGTAGGGTGGGGTAATTCGGTGAGTCTGTGGAAATCGTTGGTTTCTCCTTTGAAAACTTGATTAGCTAAAATGGGTGCGATAATCAATCAGCGAAGCGTCTGAACTACATAGAGGTATCGATTTTTGCAACTGTGTTGCTAATATCGGTTTATAGAAAGCGCCCGGGGCGCAACCGTCGACGCTGGATGATGTACTATGACGTCATCAGCCGAGAGTTGCGCTCAGGGCGCTGCCTGAATCAATTTCGTCGGTAGCACCCGGAGCGCAACGTATGTGGCCTGCATAGCAACATACGTGGCCCGGAAATTGCCAAACTTGCCACCCTGAGCGCAACATGGACTCGGCTCCGGGTGCATTCGGGGTGGGCTCAGGGCCTTCTATCGTCTGAGAAAATGGTTTCGCGCTTCAAAATTCTTAGATAATTGGCGTCGCTTTCTGTTTCCTGTACCGAAAATCTTCAAAGATAAGAGAGGCCTATGTACATGCTGGTATGTTAGAACCTTCCGCGATGATGAATATTTCAAAATTCGGGGCCTGTTCCTACGATAAAACGAACGCAGGGCAACTGTTGTAGGACGTGAGCGGTGTGGCCCAACGGGCCGGCTGGCCCACGAGATTTTCACCCTCTTCTCGACCGTTTTTCGTTCCACTTCCGTTCTTTTCATTTTTAGAAAGACCCAAAGCTAAGTTTTTATCCAAAAAAATAGCGACTTTTTCATCGTGAACGCTGCCTTCAATACACGTGTGCTGCATGTCTCAAGGAGTGCTCTCCAAATACTTCATCTGAATCCAATAAGTGGTAGTCTAAGAACTTTGACAGCCAATCCTCTTGTTTGATGTTGTTGTACTCGACACGAGGTTGATAACAGTTCTTTATTAACGTTTCGAGCAACCTCCTTCTTCAGGGCCTGAAAAGATCAAATAAGAAGTGCGTCTACCCGGACGAACGGCGCCCACTGCCTTTATTACACATTGCTTGCTTTCCCCGGCAGGAAATGTATGCATTCGGCCCCAGGTTCATCTCGCGATGGTTTAGAGTTAGCGTTGAAGTTGAGTTATCCGTCAGCGTACCTTCGGTCTTCCAGCGTGGCGCAGGAGGCAAAAAGCTGTGTAAGAGACCGCACCGTTGCTCTAGCGCTGCTAGCCAACCACGCACCACACTCGAGTCGACCGCTGTTTGTGCGCTAGCGCAGATGCGTTTATACTCGCACGCCTTTTGCTTTCCCTGCATCGCTCCTACATTAGTTAGTGTTACACATTGGACAACAGCATGTGTGAAGTCAACTTTCTGAACGCGCCTTGCATGACGAGGTGTACAAACCTGCATTCATGCAGTAGATCTTTTTCTTAAAAAAAAGATTAGGATAAAGAAGACGCTAACTTTTGTTTGAGCCACATGCACTTTCGCCACTCACATGACCTCATTTTGTCGAACAATTTTTGTCTAGGTGCGAAAAATTATTAATTACTGTTTCCAGATGACTCCAGAATTTTGAGTATATTAGACTCGCTGCGTCTGAGTTCGCTAATTTCCATGAGAGGTGGGCTCACTGATCGTCCCAATTCTGAATGGTAAGTGCTAAATGAAAAACTATGTTTTTTAAAGTGCGTCTTCCTGAATGCAAGCTACCCTCTGTTCCCGATTACGCAGATCACCTTTAGCTGGTCTGCGTTAGGGGCACGCGACCGAGCTGCATTGCCTCTCATCGAGCCGAGTGGCGTGGGAGCGATATAGAGCTCATTGAGACTGAACATACAAACTCTGAAGAGTTTCATATCGCTCCGGCGCCACTCGGCTGGATGAGAAGACATGCATCTTGGCCGCGTGCCACCAGCAGAAATCAGCTCGAGTTTCTCTGCGGAAATGAGAACAGATGGTCCATTCTTTACCGTATTCATGCTCTGAGAGGGTCCTATACGACCACAATACGCTTTCTAATAGAATACCTCGTCGAATCGGAAGGCTCTTCAACAGCAGAACGTGCTCCTCCGACGAGCACGTGGTCGTTGAAAAGCGACTACCTGGCGCTGATAGGCAGAACTTTTGCCGCAACCCCATCTCCTTTGCAAAAGCACGTCGTGCTGAAGCATGCTGCTTAGGCAGGTAGAATTTTTGCCGCAATCCCATCTCCCTTGTGGCAGCACGTGCTCCTGTCGTCATCCCAAAGCGGTGGGGGGTCCCACCCCTCGATAGGGAATGGGCCTTGCTTTTTATTGAGGGGCGGGGGCTTGCTTTCATTTCGGAGAAACGGCTGGTGTTGCAGACATTACTGAGGTAATTGTTCTGCAACCTAGGATAATCATGCCGAGAACTCGTGCTTCCAGCAAGATTTTGTTAGCGCAGTGTTTCGCTACAACGATTGGCCGGGACTGCAGATGTGCACCGCACATTTCAAAACCAGTACCAGGTCCGTGACTGTTGGTGCGCTGATGTGGCACGCCAGCTGCCGGAGTAAGAACAAAGAACCGGTCAAGCTCTCAAGAAGTTTTCTGCTTTTTTCTACTTTGAGAGGCAGTGTCCACGATAAATCTCGTTCTCGGGGTTTCAGTGTGAAACACTAACTAAGTTGGCAGATGCTGGAGGGGATAAGGTCGAAGAAATCAGCGAAAACGGACCAGAACAAAATGAAATCGGCTTTAAAAGTTATCCCGTTGCGCCTGCTGATCCCGGTCCGCCCCACATGCAGACGAGCTTGTGGCGTTTTCGATGGCAACTTGCCAAGCAACTCCGCCGCGTCTAGCAGATCGATTCGCGCACATTTCGCCATTAGCGCGCGCTTGCTGAACGTTTGAGAAATCTACCAGGGCCAGTAAGCTCGTCTACGCTCTGAACGTTGGAAACCGTTGTTTTAGATCATTCTGAACGTTTTTCTTCGCTGTGCCTTTGCTATTTGTTACCACACAACCAAACAACCCCATTTTTTGACGAAGTCGAGTGGTAATTTCATCGCGAACACCGCCTTTAAAACATGAGATACACTATTATTTGGCTGAAGACCAACATTGTCTTTCTAGGCAAGAGAGCCTTTCACCTGGCGAACAACAACGTCTCTCTATTGCACGAGTCCTCTTTCATCGGCCGTCGTTTGTGTTTCTAGACGAGGCCACCAGTAGTCTTCCCATCGATGCTCAAGCTAGGGTCTACGAACTGTTGAGAGAAGTTCGTTTTTTCTTTTTTGGTTTATGCGAGCCTTATAGAAGGACTTTTGGCCACCACGCACATCCTTAATTTGGAGACTACAGCACAGCTGCTGTATGTAGCACCTTATTGTAAGTAGCGATGTCAGGCTTGACTCATTACGAGCAACCGAGAGCGGGCGTTCAAGACGCTTTTGATGCGAATACTATTATGGTAGTGCCCTATATACTGGGTCAATTTAAAATTTATTCTTCGAAAATCATACTTTTTCGAGTGATCGTCTTTTCTATTTATCCGGAGTTTCAACTTTTCGAATGATGGACTCCTTCGAGTAAGTCAGAGATCACACTTTTTCGAATGATCGACTTCTTGACTTATCCGCAAATCACGTTTTTTGAACGGTGGACGTTTCAAATAAGCAGGTTTTTTTCGAAAAAGCCCTTTTTCGAGAAATCGACGCTTCGATTTATCCAAATTTACAGCTTTTCCATTAGTCGATTTAGTGGAAATCGACTTTCTTTCCATTGGATGATGAATTGATCATTTGATTCGGCCCAAGTTTAGTGAGTGCCCTATCTCGGATCGAGGTCAAAGAATCCAAGATCCCGGTCTGAGCACAAGTTTGGTTGCTTTGCGTGTCGAAAAAAGGGGTTTTCTGAGACTACGGATGTGAATTTGTCCGCAGTAAGAGCAAGACATGCCCACACATTATCACTTGAGATGGGCTTACACTCAAGCAGTAAAGGGGTGGTCTCCATCAGCAACCTCATATACACATTCTCAGAGAAAACGTCGCTCGGGGCGACATCGGCTCCTCCCAATTATGACGTCATCGCCCGGACAGCAGCCGAGGGCGAACTGGCACCGCGGTCTCCGTCCGGCGCCATTTTGCCCCTCGGCCGCTGTCCGGTCGCTCTCAGGGCGACAGCGGTGCCAACTCCAGAGACAGATAGGCTCAGAATTGGTTGTTCTCTAACAAGGGACCACTTTGAACAAAAAATGGAGCTTTGAAAAACGGTCTTTCGAGAGTTGTCAAGGGCGTAAAAAGAAGCAATTTAAGATTTTAAAATTTCACTCAGTCCTCACGGGTAGATCAAAAACCACCAAAACAATGGGTTGCGGTAGGTAAAATGCCATTCAATGCTCCCTAACCCGACGAAATCCGCTAAAAAACAGTAAACGGATATCAGATCCGTGTTCAGCGCCCCAAATTACCCCCCTGGGCGGAGTTTGGGCGAAAAAAATTTCGACTTCTGAACCCACATAAATGGCTACCTCATGGGGCTCCAGAGGTCGAAAAAAAAATTAAGACACAAACTTCTCTCCTGGAGGTTATCTAAAGTGCTAATACCGAATCTGAGGTCAGTTCATCGATTTTCGACAGATTACGGTAGATTACGGTGGGCATACGATAGATGAGTCAAAGTCTCAGGTTTGACTCGAAATTTCTGAACGGGGGTTATTCGGGGTGCTGAATACGAATTTGATGTTCACTTGTCAATTTTTGAATTATTAGGGTAGGTTTAGGCCCTTTATGTCATGACAACTACCGCAATTTACAGTAAACCTCAGAATTTCGACAAACGATCTCTAGATTCGCGTTCAGCACCCTAGACTACCCCTACATACAAGTTTTGAGCTGAATCCGAAAATTTATTCCAAATCACCCTAAAAATTCCCTGATGGGTACCCTTGCCTTCCCGCGAGGCTTGTTGAAACGCCTGTAACTTCTTTTCAGAGTGGTTTATTTTTTTTTCAGAGAAGCTGCAAAGAGCATACTCGGATTCTACTTCCGAAACGGTACCAGAAAAGTACATTTAATCCAGAATAGCCAGGCTGACCAAAAGAAGTCTTCTTGTAAGATGCGTTTTTAAAAGAGTGGCTCTGTTCGGCTTAAAGTTTTGGAATTGATAATGAAACACTTGTATTGAGTCTTCGAGCCATGCGCTAAAGTATTAGGTTGCATCAATGGATTTTGTAGTTTAGGTAAACCCACTTCTGTTTATAATAATTATTTTTGTTTGGAAAAAATTGGGCATTGATCACGGAACAAGTCCACGAAGTTTAACTTTTTTTTCTTTTTTTCTTTACTTTTTTTTCAAGCGTCATATATCAAAATAAGTCCACTGAAGTTTTTCTCTAAATTAACGACGATTTTTCTGTGGCATATGTGGGGAAGAAGGGTAAGGGATTCTTGATATTCTAGCAATTGTCGTAACCCCGGAATGTCCTTAGTTTCTAACATTGATGTGAACCGTTCTCCGTTTATATCACGTTACCTCTGCGATATAAGAAAAGAAGTATAAAAAACATGAGACGCCGTTAAAGCTCAAAACAAGTTAGGTGAACACATAGAAATGTCATTACTATCAGCCATAGTGCGCTAATGATCCCACAGTACTCGAACCATTATCCGATTGCTTCGTAATCGAACGCCTAACCGGCTGATCCATGGTGTGCTGCCAGCTCACACCGACTATCTCATTGCAATGATCGGTGGTTTGCATGCAACGAGAATTGTTCAGGGGATCAATGAACAAGTCATAACTCAAGAAACGAGCAAGGTTCCATCTTCAAACTTTTAGGAGAACCTTTTCAGATGATTTCAAGGCCACTGTATAGCTCACATTTGTGCTACGTCCTCCCAATCCAACGTTCTGGCTTATTTCTTTTTTGGTCGTTTTTGATCTACCCGTGAGGGATGAGTGAAACTTCAAATTCTCATATTGTTTCTTTCTTACTCCTCTACAACCCCCAAAAGACCGTTTTTCAAAACTCCACTTTTCGTTCAAAGTGGTCCCTTGTAAGTGATAAACTGTGGGACCTCAGTGGCCGTGCGCCGGACGCCGGGTAAAGTGTGCGGGACTCAACTGACAATGCGCCGGACGCCGAACAAAGTATACGGGACCAGGTGCGCCGGACGCCGGATGAAGTGTGTGGGACCCCACTGACAGTGCGCCGGATGGCGGACAAAGTATACGGGACCCAATTGGTGGTGCGCCGGACGCGGGATGAAGTGTGCGGGACCCCACTGACAGTGCGCCCGACGCCGGACAAAGTATACGGGACCCAATTGGTGGTGCGCCGGACACCGGATGAAGTGTGTGGGACCCCACTGACAGTGCGCCGGATGGCGGACAAAGTATACGGGACCCAATTGGTGGTGCGCCGGACGCCGGATGAAGTGTGTGGGACCCCACTGACAGTGCGCCGGATGGCGGACAAAGTATACGGGACCCAATTGGTGGTGCGCCGGACGCCGGATAAAGTGTGCAGGACCCAAATCGGGATACGTCAGACGTTGTGCGAAAGTGTGCAGGACCCCGAAGGAGTGTGCAGGATGTCATGAAGTGTTTGCAGGTAAAGCCGAGCCGTCAGGGCGTCTCCTGCACAACCGGTTTCCGTTTTTTCTTGTCTTTTCGCTTTCTGTGACTACTCAGGGAGGAATATCGGATCACCTAGCTAATTTTTGTCGTCTTTTGCCTCCCCGAATACAGGGCTGTAGTAAACCCCCTCAAAATGAAGTTAAGATGATCTTAAACGATCATATGAAGAAATGTTGGAATGATCTGTAAGATTATCTTGATGATATGGTGAAGGATATGAATCTCATCTGTAAGCGCATCATTCAGATGATGAACATTTTTAAGATGATGCTAATTTCATCAGGTTAGCTGAACTTCTACAGATCATCTGGACAGAGAAAAGCGAGAGAGCACGCACTCCCGCAGAAGCTCGTCTTATCTTTAA
This sequence comes from Aplectana chamaeleonis, assembly GCA_029168955.1. Lineage (NCBI taxonomy): Eukaryota > Metazoa > Nematoda > Chromadorea > Rhabditida > Cosmocercidae > Aplectana > Aplectana chamaeleonis. Next base: position 1,814,081 of record JAPDOI010000050.1, on the reverse strand, counting down.
GAGTAACCCCGGAGCGCCTCTTATTCTTCAGATGAAATACCAGTTATCATTATCAGCTATCACAAAACAACAAACATCTCATTTCATTCATTGAGAAAGAAAGCATGGAGTTGGTCGATTAGAGAATGACCACCTGCAGAATGAGGGCCGGCTTTTTTTATTCTCACACGTATAATCATGTGTTATCATATCATGAATATGCGAGGACGACCGCTTCAGGGCGAATCACCGCTAATGGAATGAATACGGGCCTAAGTTCAGCGACCAGTTGTGACTGATAACGATAATTATGAATCAATACGAAATTAAGATCATCTGAAACTTGTCTGGAAGAATATCAGATCATCTTATCGAAATAATATCAGATCATCTGATAGAGGTGGTTTACTACAGCCCACAGCCACTGCGATTTCCCCAAGCTTAGGTCCGTTACCCATGATCCGAGGGAAAATTGAAAAGTGCGTGGTGCAGGGGCAGACATTAAAAAAAACATGGTAAGGCGAATGATCACGTCCTAATTTGTTTATCACATGCACAGCCGGTATAAAAGGTGCCTCATCTCACTCGAGTCCTCATTCGGCATTCTGATGCTGGCCCCGGAAGGTGACTTGGAGTACCTCTCTGGAGGCCAGCATATTTTTGACCGCTGAGGGATAGGGGATTCCACAGCTGGGGGGTGGGGCGGTTTTCGCCGCGGTCCGCAGGGAGGGTGGCTCCTCAACGCAGACCTCGGCGAAGGTTACGCCCTTGTTGCGGACCGAGGCGGGGATTTCTCTTCCGTGGACCGCGACATTCACGCACCTCTCGAGAAAGGGCGGATATAAAGAAAAACTAGGAGGGAATTTTGAAAACACCGGACAGCGACCGCAGTGCCAAGTGCGACGCAATATCGCTCCGAGCGGGACTGCGGTCGCCCGGAGAGCGGCTGCTGTGGCCCGAGTAGATGACTAATTTTTGCTCGGAGCGGAGAGACAGCGTCGCTCGAGTCGCTCTCCGGTCCCGCTCCGAGCAATGGTTGGCCTGAGTTGAGTTTATTATCTTTAGCGAATAGAAGAATGCATACTCGTTTATGATGAAGTTGAAGTGCCGTCGATTGAGAGTGTTGCTCGGCGCATACAGTCGGCACGGATGCTTTGCATTCTTTATTGCGCATTGGCGCAAGCTCGTTGAGCATATACATATTAGAACATACGTGCACCGAGTTTACGCCAAAGCGCAGTAGGGAACGCAAAGGGTCAGTGCGATCCGTGTGCGAGCTACATATCACACTACAGTCGAAGCACAACTAGACGTCGGTGCGGTGAAATCTCATGCAGTCTGCGCCTCCATGATCCTGCGCCTTTGACCTGCAGTCGCTTTATCTTCTCGCAGACCGCCTCGCTACGTGTTTCCGCCTTCTATCGAACACATCGGACTGAAGAACAGTTCTGTATCGACTGAACCTGGGTGGCTATCCAACCTACCTTTTAAGCTCACTGTCGTAGATTTCGTCGTGGGCGCTGTCTATCAAACCGTGAATTCCTGGTTCAGTCAATCGCTGCTGCTGATAAGGAAAGTGCGGATGCTCAACATCTTTATTCGAGCACATTTATGGTTTCCGTATTCGATTTAGTCTGACGCATGGAAACGGCGGCTAGCCGTTTCCATGCGTCAGACTAAATCGAATACGGAAACCATCACTGGCTAACAGGGTTTTGATTCGCACGCGGCGATCTACCGTCGCAGCCCCGTTCATTCATCGGACTAAATTTATTACGTGAACTCTAAATGCAGGGTTTGCGATAAAAACGGTTGTTGTGCTACTCTTATGAGAGGTAGATCTGGCCATCTCAAAAGTGAAAATAAGTGAAAAGTTGGAGAAAAAACGCTCAAGTACAAATTATTGCTTGATCTCCACCCGCCCCCAATTATCGAGATTTTTATGAATGAATGCTTTGCCATCTTTTGCTTTGCCTCTGAAGTAATTTCGAGCACTTCTAGAGACTACTGACCACTTCAAGAGCAAAATAAAAAACGGATAAACATAGAACATTCAACATATAACAACATATAACATTCATGGAAATTTCGTTTATTGGGGGGCGTGCGGACATCTATATGTAGCCATTCTACTTTGTTTTTGTGCGTTTTTCTCGAAAATTTTCACTTTTTAAAACTTATTTTTACTGTTGTGATGACCAAATTTGTATGCTCATTAATGGCAGTGTCCACGATAAAAACCATGTCAGATTTTTTGGTGTAGATTGGCAGCTGCGGGGCCTAGCGCAACCCTAACGTTGAAAAAACTGAGAAAAATGAGCTCGGAACGGTCCCCTACGGCCCCAAAGTTAGACACCCATCAGCTCGTCACACCCAGATGCACTTTCCACGCCCACCGACGTGAACAAATGAATGCTCGAGATTGTGAGATAAGCGATGGTTTTGGATCCATAGCCCCGTTCATCCCTTCATTCTCTCAACTTCTCTCTTTACTCAGGTCAGCTCGCATACATCGGCTGCAAAAGACGGAAGTTACAAGCTTCGGACAGTCCACCATGCTTCCGTAGCTCAATTTTTGAGGGACCATAACTCCGTTCCTAGAAAGTCTTGTACGATTCCAAAAACATCATTCTAATCAGCATGGAACCGTCTTCAAGATAGGCGGAAAAGCAGAAAATAGATTCTTATCGTGAACACTGCCTTTAAGATAGCTCGAAAATCGTTTCTATCGCGCACCCGGCCTTCGACTTTACTGTTGTATTATATTGTGAGATATAAAAAATTTTCATGAAAATGTTATAGTTCTGCAAGGCTGTCTGGACATCGGAGTCCTGAAACAAAACCATTGATGCTAACATTTCCAGAATGGAATCTCCTATGTATCAGCCGGCCACAGGAAGTCATTGACAGAATACCACGACTGGGAGCTCCATCTAGAAAAAGGCAGCTGGCAGCTAATCACCAAGAAATAGTGTTTTGCTAGAGACCAGTTCTTGAGAATTTTCCCCGCAATCTTTTCTGTTATGGCAGTGGGTGATAGGTTTGATTGATTTTTTCCAGTGATAGGTTTTATTGCATCTGTGGTGGCCTGTACTTGTGCATGTGATCAGTCTGATATGCTGCAGTTTCGCAGAACAATTCGTCAAGCATTAGAGCATTTCCAGTTCTTAATTTTTGCAGCATTCATTCGAATAAAGATTCTGAGAATGGTCTCACATTTGAACACTCTCTCTTGTCAACTTTCAAATAGAAAATTGCGATAAAAATTCCTCTTGCGGTCGTTAGCTGTGCATTGACTACACACGGATCGCGTCTGTCCCCGGCGACACAGAGCGGGTTGCGCTGTTCATGTTGTTTGTGAAGGTTGATGGCACAGACATTTGATTGTTCATATCCATGATCTGGGCCACGCATCATGTAACTACAGAATCGACTCGCATAGTTCAAGTGCTTTCGTGCCGCTGTTAGCAGCACGTGCTGTAAGAGATCTATCGCTGCACCCACTCCACTGTTGTAGCATCACGTCGTCCGATGTCAGGAGCGCGCAACCCAAGCAGGAAGGAGAGGGGGCATGCTCTACCAATCACACGTGGTCTCCGACAACGAGGACTCGGTCCATGTAAGAGACCACAGCAAGGAGGCCAGTCTCCCACCGTCTGCAACGAGTGAGTTGTCCTCGTCACAGCTACAAGGAGGAAACTTTCGTAGCCGTGAACCATGAGGGAGATCCGCTCAGCGGTGAAAATGTATCACAGAGTGCCTTGAGTTCATGTTCCATGGCACTACGCGGATGTCCAAGTTCGCTCTCTATGAGTTGGGGCGCGATATATGTGAGGTGTGTCCGAATGAGAATGGCGGCCCATGCGGCCGGCGTGCTTGGCAGGCAGCCGTCGCATGTGCCGCTCTCGGACGTGTGTTGGATTCGAACGGCGGCCATCCCCTCCCCCATCTGCAGAGCTGATTGACCGGCGCAGTGTTTGCTGCCAGCCGGTGCCGGCCCCGTTCGTAGTCGTTGGCTGTGGGGGATGTTTCGCATGCTCGTACGAGAGCGGCGAATCCGACGGCCGCCTGCCAAGCACGTCGGCCACATGGGCCGCCATTCTCATTCGGACACACCTTATACGCACTGTGCTCCTGATCAGCAATTGTTTAATGGGAGAACAGTGACAAAAAGTGCTGAAGGGTAGTCCTGTCGTTCCGATCGAGATCTACACCACTTGCTGGATTAGGATAACAACTACGTAGTTAAGAAAACCATTTCAGCCAGTGTAGTTCCGATTTCCTGGTCTCCAATGGTTTTTTGGCCTTCCAGTTTCCGGAAACTCTCAAAAACGGAAGAAGTTCGGGAATTTACCTGCAACACACGGTTTTTTAAACTTCTAATGGTTGTTAGCATTCCGTTCTTCGATTTCGAAAATTGTCAAAGAAAGTTGCGCTCACCTCTTAATCAGTGAGGATTTTCGAGCATGTCGATCTGATCATTTTAGTAAACCGTGTTTTGTTGTTTATGTGCCTTGTTTTCCTCCATTTCCTCCTTTTCAGTAATGTTCTGAAATCAATTGTCAAAGGCCTAGAAGAAGCAAAGACCATTGTTGAAGCGCACTACGGCATTTTTGTAGTAAAGTCTGGTTTTAGAGCTTTCAACTTCGAACATCACCAGAAGTGGGCAGTGTGTGTGAAAAATAATACTCTTCAGCGGAGTTACCTATCAACTGTATCGGGCGAATTCCTTGCTAAAACGGCGTTTGCGGATTTTTTTTCGCACGCACAAAGCCCCCCCCCCCCCACATAGTCCACGGCAGCTGAATAAGGCGGTGGTGCGGTTACGTATTTTCGCTAAGCATATTGTAGCCACGGCTGGCACTGTTACAAGAAATGATGATGAGCAGCTGATTACCTTTTTCTAGATTATAGTTTTCTTCTGTTACTCTCATTTTTTCATGTTATTTTTGCATGTATCTATAGTGAATAATTTAGGTGTATTGATATTACCCGTATCTGTGTGGGGAGGGGAAGGTAAAAACATAGCGTGTTTCACACTTCCGGTCTTTTTCCCTCCATAATCAACGGGAAACGTAAAATTTAGCCGTCGACTAGGGCGCTCTGTGCCTCTGCGGACCTCAGGTCAAAATCGACGGCAAACTTTCAATTTTTGTTGAGATTTCAGGGAAAAAAGCGCCGGAAAAAAGTTTTGAAAGCCATGTTTTCTCCCCGAGCACTTAATGCCTATACATTTAAATTATATATTATACATGCCAGAATAACACGAAAAAAAAATGAGAGGAACGGAAAAACCGTAGCCCAGAAAAATGATTATGAGCTGTTCATTATCGATTATTGGAACCGAGCCAGCCTTGGCTACAGTATGCTTAGTGAAACTACGCCACCACACACCGCCTTTTCCCGTTGCCGTGGACTTGCATCCTAACCTTATGATGCCACGTTGCAGCTACATATTATCTCGCTATATAGGAATATCTTGGAAGCAGAGCGGTCGTTTCTCCATTTCTACCATTGTGTTTTTTTTTAAAACAACCGCTGGACTTTTGTGATAAATCTACCACAGCAGCGCGACTCCCCACCCTATCCAGAGATTGACGATATATATTTCAAACTCGACGAACTGAATTGTCAAGGGAAGTTTCCGTGTTCCTCTCAGTTAGCCGAAAGCCATGCTATGTGGAAGTAGACTTTTTTACAGCGGTTTTTTTTCTGTCAGAGAATATTATCTTGAGAATTCCCGTGGAATTTGAGGTGAAAAAATGCAAGGCTTGATCAGGTTTGTATTGATCTCGATCAAAGAAATTAATAAATGGTCTCATAATTGAAATTGAATCACTTTGAAACCACGGCGATGTGGTGCTTTGTGCGCACAACTAACGGTGCAAAAAGTCGTTTCTGAAAGAACCCCGCGTGGTTCTGTGTGGTTCTCACCGGTTATCCATCTGCTAGTTTAATAGTTAATCACCCCTGCTGGAATTTAGGTTTTCATAGACTCCGTAATGAACACGTAAAGCTGATAAGATTATCATAATTTTTCTTGCGATTTCGTGAGTGCGAATCCAGAGTTGTAATGGTTATTTCACAAATGCCCACTAGAAGAATGACGAAGGAATTGCCAAGTTTTTTATTGGATGAATAGCCATCAGTCTTATCTACATACTTAGGTAATCAGAGGATATTCAAAACCGCTTATCAGTTTTTAAAGGTTCATGAGTAGTAAAAATAAAACAAATTGTTAACACTTAGAAGCAGCGTACGCGCAAAAAACCGTGACCGAATTTTTCGCCACTTCTTTTGAGCAGATAAGCTGACGAGGTCGCGATATACAGCAGATAGGTCGCACAAAACCCTCAATTTTAGGAGTAAAACTCGTTCAGAATCGGAAGTATTCAACTTCCTTTTTTCACGCTTACCTGGGTGTGTTAAGTGTAATACACAAACACAGGAAATCTGAACGTCAGAAATGGTTCAGCAACCTAAACTCCTTAGGTCAACCAATTCCTCCTGCCTTTCTACTGTCGAAACGTCTCTGGAAATCAAAAACCTCTAAAACGCACGCTTGAATGCCAGGATCCCTCAGAATAAAGAGTTATCCTTTTTCGCCTGCCTAAAATTGTCGTTGTGCTTCTGTTCCTGATCTTCAAAACTCAGCCTTTCGGATCCACGTAGGAATTTCACAGTGCTATTGTATTATAAATACATTCACAGAGGTACATATATATCAAGCTTTGCCCACTGTCTCCACTTGTTCCAAAGATTGGATCGAGAAGAAAAAATCAAATGTGATTTTCTGCGCGGGCGCTGCTGTTAAGAGCCCTCGCGCTCCATAGTTAATCAATTCAGTGAATTGTAAAACTGGAGTTTTCGTCGTAATTGAGCCCGTGCTGTCGAAAGGTTAGGTGTTTAATAACTGCCGACAAATGTTGCGAATTGTGTTATTATGGGTATTCCAGCGATAAACAGCAGGAAACTTGTTTTTTTTTTTGAAAATATGGCAAGAATCGAGTTCATGGCGGGCATGAGCAGTGTCGATACGCAGTCAGAGGGGCAGAGCAGCAGAAGGTGAGCAGTGTGAACGATCGTTCTTCTGAGTGATAAAGTTGCTAAAGATGCGAGCTCATGACAAGAGGTGGTGCGGTTACGGATTTTCATTAAGCATACTGTAGCCAAGGTTGGCTCGATTTAAAGTCTCTCAGGGTTTTTAAAATTTCTTCCCTCGATTCTTTCGTGTTGATCCTGCGTCTAGTATGTATAGTGAAGACTTGAGATGTATTGGTAATGTGTGTTTGAGAAAAAGCATATCGTTCCTAAACATTTCGGTGCTGCTTTTTTTTCTCCAAAATCGCTGCTCAAAATTAGGAATTTACAGTCGATTATGGGGCAACATCCGCAGAGTTGCAGAGTGCCCTAGTCGACGGTAAAATTTTGTTTTTTTTTACCTAATTTTGGAGATAAAAATACCGGAGACGTTAAAAACGGTAACTTTTCACCTCACACATACAATATGAATACACCTAAATTATTCACAATAGTTACACGGAAGAATAACAAGAAAATAAAAAAATTCAAAAAAAAAAAACCATAACTTATAAAAAACTATTAGCTGTTCATTATCGATTCTTGGAACCGAGCCAATTATATACAGTATGCTTACTGTGTCAAGAGTGCAAGTAGGGTATGCATATGATAAAAGATTAATTAGTGCCAGCCTGATTGCACCGCTATCGTAATTGGAATGCCTGTTGTGCTATGCTGGGCCATAATCGGATAATCCATGAGCAAACATTGCACTATTCAGTTATTTGTCTAGTATGGTGAGAATCAAAAGCAATATTGCAACACTGTGAGCAGGTGGATCCATAAACGGATCACAATGATGAGCCTTAGTATAAAAAGCTCAGAAGACGTATGATGAAGCAGCCATGCCAACGTTTTCATCTCTTCGAAACCATTCAAAAATTTTATACCTCGAGTAAATAATTTTAAGCTACTGAAAACACCATCACCTTTTCTTCAGACGATGAGAGGTTTTATGAACTAATGCTCTGTTTGCGTGGCGAACTGTATGTCGCTAACCAAAGTAGCCAGAGTAATACCTAAAAATGAAGTTTGACTTTTTTGATGCACTACTATGTATATACATACATTTCCCGCTGTTGAACGGGATCTTGAATTCAGATTTGAGTGTAAGTAGTAGTGACTCCGGTTAAACTACATATTGCTAAAAAATATGCGCATCAGATGCTTCGAAGCGCTTTGGAAGTTGCCGTAGGCACAGCCTTCGAGCAATTAGGTAGCTTGAATGAGCTTCACTTGGAGTCGAATGCACATTTCCCGAATATAACGTCGCTCTGATCACTTTCAATCAAATGCTCTATGTCTGAATATCTAGAAATGTCTCACAATCAAAATCACACGAGAGCCCATACTTTTGCAATTTAGAATCATCGTGCGTCCCGTTTGACAATTTTTTCGTTGAAATTTCCTGAGTGCACTTTTCATGTGTTTGATCACTCTCTGTGGCGCCAAAAAACCGTGCGAGCATTGTGAATGGGGGTGTCTTTAGAAATACATTGGAATAATCTTGAGATTCCTCACATGCAGCTCCATCTCTCGTACTGAAATGATGTGCTGCCTCCTTGATTATGATGTGAACAAAGGAACAATGAATTTAACAGTCACTGATTTAGACGTTTCAGTGAGACAACATGCTGAGATTCGCACTTACCATCACAGTGATTGTTGCTGGTGGACAGGCTGCAATCACTGATTTGAACTGTACCACGGATGGAAAGGTGGAGCACTCTTATATCCTTTCACATCTCAGGTAGTAAAAAGTCATCGAATAAAAACCATTTTTAGACAGATCCGGCTTCTCGCAGGCCATGACAGACAAATTTCTTTTTCAGCTTAGGCAATGTTGTAATCTGAACCTTAGGCCGTACGTATCCTCTGTTACGGCACCAAATTTACTCTGTTCCTCCGCGCACTTTTGTGGAGCGAGTGGATAGGCAGTGATAAAGTGTGGGGGAGGAAACGTAGTATACACGCGCAGACGCACGCGATGAACGGAAATAAATTTCACTTCAAAGCACTGTATAAAAGGAGACCACAGCGATTTCATAAATTCTACGCGAAATGATTGGAGCGCGTGTGTTCCACATCAAACGCCTAATTGAAGACTAGTGTCGCTAAAATGTTGCGAACGCATTACCTAGCACAGAGTGTCGCGATTGTGAATTTGATACGCTAATTCTGACCAAGAAGCCACTTCAGTGGGCTGATCGAGCTCTTGGATGTGACAATTCCGTTTCGGACAACATCTGTTCGTCAATCATAGCTGCTCAGACGCCTCTCGCTGTGGGGACTGACACCGATCGTGCTTCAAACTGCTACCAGGTTAGGGAAAATATTCCGTTCAGCATAGGAGAAACTAGATTCGTCGCCTATTACGAGTGCATTTTAGATGAACAATGCAGACTCAGAAGAAAAGAAGCAGGCAATGATCAAGATGTGCCCGAAAACATGCGGATACTGTTGTCTAACGCCAGAGTACAACTGTGAAAACGCACAATGTAAGTTGCTGAAGCATTGGGTTGGTCGTAAAACCCACATTGTCGTAAAGAAAAAGTCCAGCACAAGTCCGGTCACGGCATAAAACCGATAGCTTTTGGTTCATCCTTTACTAGAACACGTGGCTTGCGAGTGTCACGAATTTCTTGTGATGACAATTTTTATGGCCACTATACTTTCACATTTTCAATTTTTATCGATTATTCGACTTTTCGAATAATTCGCAATTTTGAAGTTCTCGAATATTCGAACTTTCGAATAAATCGGGATTTTGAACTTTTCTAATATTCGACTTTTCGAATTATTCGGAAATCGGACTTCCTCGAATATTTGACTACTCGAACAAAAAGTCAACTTTTTCAATCGACTGTCTAATAACCAAGCGCGAGATCTCTATTCGATCAAATAAATGAGAAACCGCAGGGAAAATGTCGACCCCGCCCTCAATACCCTTGAAACGAAATCAAGCGTTCCGCCCCGATTAGGAAACCTTTGCAAACGAAAAATTGGTTTGCTTGGCTATGCTCAAAGGCAAACTGTACCTCAGAAGAGTTCTTGATTCTCTTCCCGGGGCGGTGTACGCGGTTAGGCTTTCGGGGCAATGTGAGCGGGGTCAACATTTTCCTGTGGTTTCTCATTTATTTGAGCGAATTAAAGCCACAGTCCAAGCTCAGAATCAATTTTCCGTTTTTCTGCCTATCTTGGAGAAAATTTTACGCTGATCACAATGGTGTCTCCAGAATCGCTCAGAACTCACTGAGAACTGAGTTACGGCTCCTCAAAGATTTTGAATTTGAACTGGTAGAAGATCGCGGACGAGTTGTCTCGAGCTTGTATTTTCTCCCTAAATGCAGCCATCATTCTGAAGCAGGTAACAATATGAAGCCAGACCGAAAACAAAAGGAAGAACATAGATTTTGAATAAAATCATTCGCGCGTCTCTTCCTTATTGAGGTCGGAAACCTGCCAGTGGGCGTAACCCATTTTTTCTTTGAAGGGGGCGTGGCCGACTTTTTCCTGGCTTTTTCTCGCTTATTTGAGCGAATTGAGATTTCGCGCTTGGCAGGGTTGCTATATAGGGCGACCGGACCAAAATATCAAAAATTACCTCTGAGGTTGGACTGTGCCTTTAACATCTCGCGCTTGGCAGGGTTGCTATTCACGGTGGGTGGACTATAATTTCAAATTTTACCTCTGAGGGGAAAATGCTTAATGCTTTGTCCAGAGTTTGAAAAATGTGCTTTGGCCCAAACTTTGTCCAGGGGGCTACTTTGGGTACGGTTATGAGGAACCTTCCCAAACTTTTGTAAGACCATGGCACGTTTTTGAATGTACAATGAGTTGAGTAAAAACAGTTCTAAGCTTCTTATAACTTCTCCGAACTAGAAACTCGAAATGGGATAGTGCGCAGTTATACTATGGAGGCCCAAGAGATACAAATAATAAAAATTTGTTTTCGCGGATGCGTTAAAGGCTGTGGTCACGATGAAAAACGTTATAGAAAAAACTACAAAAATCAGCTTAGATCAAAAACAGCTCAAAAACTATGAAGGTAGAGCGGTGAAAAACGGGCTAGAATTAGAGTTTCTAGGGCCCAAAGAAGCTGTTTCGTGCACACGTGCACAGCGATGACGAAAAAGATCGCCGTCTCATGCCGAGCAGTCAAAAATCATCGACATTCAGAGGACGAAATAAATGCAAATTTAACGAATAAAAACAGTTGAACAATGAAAGCATCACTTCAGTCAATGTTTTTGACTAGATCTGTACATACATCCGTAGGTTCATTGATTGAAATTCAATTTCAAGCCAGCTGATGTTCTTGATAAAAGAGGTCACCGATGCCGATGATATGGAGTGGGCTCGTCCACCATCAAAAGACAAGAAAGTTCAGGCTTCAAATTTGGCCCCAAACAGTGGTTTTTTCGCGATTTTTTCTTATAGGTCCTACTACTCGAGACCCAGGAAAGGATTTGGAGAGAAAAAGACGACAAGCATATTTGATCGCGACCACTGCCTTTAAACGCTCTAGACACTTTCCTAGTAAAAAGAATAGTATAGCAAACAAATTTGCACGAAGACTGCCTAATCAAAAAGGTTCGATTGTATGTCCTTCAAAAATATTTCTTGCAGTCCCCGGTGTAAACTGCAAAACTGTTACTCAATCTCAATGCAAAGACGCAAAATGGCGTGAGATCATTGCACGCGACTGTCCGGGTGTGTGCGGCTTCTGTCTTGAAGGTGACCTATTTTACATGTATACAGTGCGTTCTCATTGCATGAGCTCATCCTATTTTTCAGAGAGAACGCTCTCCAGCGCGGTGTTAAGCTTTTTCATTAGCCCTAGCGAATTCAGGGTGTTAGAAACCTATTTAGTCATACTTCAAGGCTCGATCTCTAAAAAAAACTTTTTATGGAAATTTTCAGCATTTTGAGGAGTTTCATTGTATATGGTAAACCCCAGGTAACTAATGATTAGAAATTGTTCTTTCCCCAACCTGCGTTCGTGTTTGGATCGTATTTGACAAGTTGTCTTGATGTGACATGAGTTTGAATTAGAGGCTTTACTTGGTTTTAGTATGTAAAATGGACTTCTTCTCATTACCGGAGAATCATAAATCAGATTACATGGATTAAATACTGTTCCCATGCTCATCTTTGTTCTGCCACCATTTTGCTCTGCTCGGATTGAAGACGAGCCCTTTCATAAGCAGCACTTGCCTGGCAATGTTACCGTTGCGTTTATTGGCACCCGAAGCCGCGGATTTTGTACAAGTCATCATAATAAAGACCGCTGGTCATATCCCACCCAAACACGCATGATGGTCAGGGAGAGAAACATTCCAAATCACTAGTAAGGTGAATTTATGCAATAATGCTCAACATGCTAAAAGTTGTTATAAAAAAGGTGCTACTAATAATCGAATCCTGAAAGTATGAGTACACAGGATTCTCAACACCCTGAACTTGCTGGTGCTAGTGAAAAAATCCGTATCATCACGTTAGTGAGCGACCTGGCTGGAAAATACGGTCACCGCATACAATGGAACGCACTGTAGCAACTAGTATCTTTAGCAATCGATTGGTTATTGCGACTCCACAATCAATATTTCAGGAGGATGTGTTGATGCTGCTGCGGAATGCGAGAACGACAAGAGCATCTGCCGCAATGTTGACATGCAGGTTTGAAACTTAAATGTAATAAGAATGAATTGCACAGTTCAAATGAATGTTTGAAGGCATTCGTGAAAGTCAATTGCAAGAAGACGTGCGGATTCTGCGATAACTCATGTGAGTCGGCCCATAAATCAGCTGTTTTCAACTCGGCGATCACCTCTAATTTCGCAGGCACTTGATTTAATTTTCAGCCACATCGAGCCCAGGATATGGTTCCACTAACTTCCCTTCAGGCTCGTGCGTTGACAGCAACAAGAAGTAGTGTTTTTTACATAACTTGAACGTTACTATGTACGTGCACATTTCACTAAAAACAAGCACATTTCAGCTGCGCATCTTGGAAACTCAATGGATTTTGTGAAAACTCCTTCTATCCCCTCGCAGTCAGATCTCAGAGTTGCGCGAAATCGTGCGGATTCTGCTAAGCAGACAACATAGGCATGGGACCCTTCTCACGCAGCTGACCACTGTTTTATGGGCTCAATGCCAAGTGTCATTGTAAACAGTACACTCTAATGAAATGTTTCAATATCTATTCGTGTTTAGCACTCTAACTCGCATTTTCTTACCTGCGCAACGTGAAGTTCTGTAGATGATGAAAGCTGTTTTGGTGCTGGAAGGCTTAATTTTCGCTTTCAACGGAGTATTGATTCTCACGCCCTGGTGGGCGTAGATGGTAGGCCGAGTGGCGTTCAACAGCTACTCAGGCAAACTCAAATGTCGACAGCAGGTTGAACCACCTGTTTCTCGAGCAACCGGCGATATCAGGTTCTTTCGGGAGAATAACATGAACCGACAGGTCGATAGCAGGTACACAGCAGGTTGACAAAGCAACACATCTTACTGCCGGTGACTATTAATCGTCCAAATCTCCAAATGCTAAACCAAATATTCAGTCGGTTGCGCAATTGAAGAACCTGCTTTTGTTTTTTTTTGTCTTTCGTGAAGCACACCTGTTTCTGTGCGATAACGCGCAAATCAGGCCTTGTGTTGAATGGAATTATTATTCGAATAGTGTTCTGGAGATTTATGTAGTATTCAAATATTTTACCGACTCTTGGGATTTCATTATGCGTATTGTTTCGTAAACCAGGTATAATTGGAGTCTTGAACCGTCCTTTTTTGAATATTCGATTTCGTCGTGATTTTTTACTATTTTGCTTCCCGCTACATTGGAGGTTTCATATTTTCCGCCTCTCGTGTATTCTGTTAATCCGGGGAATCAAAAAAATTCTTTGCTTTCGTTTAGGTCAAATGTCCGTTTTTTGAATATTTGTCTCAATTCAGCTTACATCATAATTACCCATCAAAAAAGTTGTTCATGTGTACAAGTATATTACTTGGAAACTATTCGGAATTCGAAATCGATTAATTGCTTCAATTTTCGTACAAATGTTCACACGTAAAACAATTGAATCGAGTATGTGATCATTTTTTGAATTAACTCGTTTATTTAAGAAATTCTAAGGAACTCACACCAGGTTTTCAAATCAATGGGAGACTTTATGAAGATCACAATCGAAGAATTCTCCTCATTTTTCATTAGATCTAGTTTTGATCATCTGATTACATAATAGACATGGACAATCGTCTCTAGGTTTTGAATGAAGTAATAATCCAAATATAGCGTTTTTAGAACACCTCAGATGAATGAGTAATACGGATAGCTATGTACTATAGAAAAATTTCTTATGAATAAGTTTTTTTCGATTATAATCACTTCGAAATTCACGAATGTACGAATAAACTCGACGGGAGCATTCTTAAAAATTTTGGATATATACTGATCGTGGAGTCGCAATAACTAATCGATTGCTACAGAAACTAGTTGCTACAGTGCGTTCCATTGTAAACGGTCACCGTATTTTCCAGGCAGGTCGCTCACTAACGTGAAGGCACGGTTTTTTTTCACTACCACCAGCAAGTTTAGTGTGTTGGGAATCCTGTGTATTCATACTTTCAGGGTTCGATTTTTAGTAGTACCTTTGTTATAACGAATTTGAGCATTTTGGGCATTATTGCATAAATTCACCTTACTAGTGATTTGGAATGTTTCTCTCCCTGACCATCATGCGTGTTTGGGTGGGATATGACCAGCGGTCTTTATTATGATGACTTGTACAAAATCCGCGGCTTCGGGTGCCAATAAACGCAACGGAAACATTGCCAGGCAAGTGCTGCTTATTATACATTGGATCCGACTCATTTCAGTAAAATGCGAAAACTGTTTTTCTCTTCATTGTCAACCTAGTGCTTGAAGAAATGATCGTTTCCAATCGGAACTCATGAAAACATTCATGCAAACACAAGTTTGTCGTCGACTTCATATTGAGTGTTCGTAATAAAAGATTAGTTGAAAAGATTCGGATATCCGAAAAAAAAATCGGATATTTCAGAATTTCTCGTCAAAGAATCTCCTAGTTACTTAAAATTTGAGATCATTCTGCCTTTTTAGTTCAGGTACATCTGAACGTAAACCTTTCAGTTCAGGGTAAAGCAAAAAAGAGCGATTTTCGAAATTATCGTCAATGAGTCGGATCCAATGTATACTGTTTATGAAAGGGTTCGCCTTCAATCCGAGCAGAGAAAATGGTGACAGAACAAAGATGAGCATGGGAACAGTATTCAATCCGTTTAGTCTAATTTATGATGCTCCGATGATGAGAAGAAATCCATTCTACATAAAATCAATAGAAAGCCTCTAATTCAAACTCATGTCACAAAAGACAACTTGTCAATTACGATCCAAACATGAACGCTGGTTGGGGAGGGAACCATTTCTAATCCTTAGTTACCTGGGGTGCCCACATACTATGAAACTACTCAAAATGCTAAAAATTTCCATAAAAAGGTACTTTTAGAGATCGAGTCTCGAAGTATGACTGAATAGGTTTCTAACAACCCTGAATTCGCTAGGGCTAATGAAAAAAGTTCAATACCGCGCTGGAGAGCGTTCTCTCTGAAAACTAGGATGAGCATATACAATCAGTAGCTGGTTGAGAAGATTTGATCAGAGAGAGTGCTCCCACTCCGAACGGAGAAAATGGGCAGGGGAGACCCGAAAGCTGTCCCAATCATTCCGAAAACTCAGCGTGTCCGCGTTCCACCTACCGCATGTTGCGACATCACGCCCTGCTTGTTGAATCCGAAAGCTCCTCACTCTCCCTTTCTACACTACACTACACAACACTGCTATGTCGTCACGCCCTTTCTGAAGTGTCTACCTGTAAATTTCCCTCTCCTGCATACCACTCTAGGAAGTGGGTATACCCACCGTTCAGTCGCGGGGGTCTGCTGCAGGTTGGGAGGAGATGTAGCTAACGTTTGAACTTGCCATCGACGCGCGGAGTGTTGTCCCGAAAACTCCACCTTACATCAGGCCTAGCCAGGAACTTCCGGCGGTTATGAATCACGTCGAAACCTCCGCCTATCAGCCAGATAGGATCGATTTATTCGGGAAAGGGGCGTTTTACACGGCCACCGACGCCAGCGAATGAAGATGTCTACCTGGAAACCTCCTTTAGACCCAGCCAGTGACGTCATCACGTTCCTAATGAAGTGAAGTATTGTGCTACCGACACTAGCGAGTGCGTGAGTTGTTGATACTAAGCGCTTACACAAAATGTCGGGGGAGTAGCCACCTCACCACCCACAAAAAAATTCGAACTGGCGATGCCGTACCATCACAGCATCCTCGAATGGCTGAGGGGGGGGGTCGTGGTTGGGGAGGAGAAATTGTGGAGAAAGTGGTCGAAAGTTCTCTCGATACAACTGAAGTTTCCGCATCCCCCCCCTTGAAAAAATCAAGAGGAGGCGAAGGAAGTTCCCACAGCAGGATTCTCCGTGTTCTCTCAAAAGCAGAACTTCCTCATCTTGCCGCAACTCAACAGCCATTGTTGACTGACCGATCAAAAAATTGTGGTGAGCGCGAAGCGCTCACCAGGATTTGGCTTTGATCTCTTCCCGCGCGGATGCCCTACAATGAGATCACCTATTCATACCGTCAACAGAGGTATGAGCTGTACACTATTCAACGCGCTGCAAGAAATTACATATGTGTGCAACTTTTCATCCCAACTGGTCCCCGCTTTCTAAAGTTATGACCTCTCAAAGTACGCAAAAACGTTCTCCACCACCGCCTCCGCCTCCGCCTCCGCCTCCGCCTCCGCCTCCGCCTCCGCCTCCGCCTCCGCCTCCGCCTCCGCCTCCGCCTCCGCCTCCGCCTCCGCCTCCGCCTCCGCCTCCGCCTCCACCTCCGTCCGTCGAAAACCATTTTTTTGGAAGGCGTGGACCAAATCGCTCGAAAATTTGTGACTAGAGGTAATCGGCCACGGGAATGACGAAAATAATTGTCAGAACTCACCATAATGACTTCTGGGCCCCTAACGGGCGTTTGAAACTCGGAAACCGGCCTCTCAAGAATAGTTTATGAAAATGGTGGGTTTTTCGTTATCAGTCATTGTTTTCTTAGACTCCATATAAACACCTTGCTCTCCAGGGTGGTGTACTTTGAACGTCCGGCTCGGAAGAGGACGCTGTGCGGGTTGATGTACTTGACCGCGGCGCGTATTCGTTCAAAGCGCACCATCGATAAGAAGGCGTCGCGGGATGTGCTGAAGTGTCGGTTGATTATGTGAGACCTCAGTAGGGGTGTGCAGGACGTCGTAGAATGTGGGCAGGGCCTCAGTAGGAGTACGCAGGACATCATCGGACGTGTGCAGGACCTTAGTAGGAGTGTGCAGGACATCATGGAACGTGTGCAGGACCCCAGTAGGGGTGTGCAGGACGTCGTAGAATGTGTGCAGGACCTCAGTAGGAGTGGGCAGGACATCATGGAACGTGTGCAAGACCTCAGTAGGAGTGTGCAGGACATGGAACGTGTGCAAGACCTTAGTAGGAGTGGGCAGGACATCATGGGACGTGTGCAGGACCCCAGTAGGGGTGTGCAGGACGTCGTGGAATGTGTGCAGGGCCTCAGTGGGAGTATGCAGGACATCATCGAACGTGTGCAGGACCTTAGTAGGAGTGTGCAGGACATATTGGGACCTGTTCAGGACCTCAGTAGGAGTGTGCAGGACATCATGGGACCTGTGCAGGACCTCAGTAGGAGTGTGCAGGACATCATTGTACCTGCGCAGGACCTCAGTAGGAGTGTGCAGGAGATCATGGGACCTGTGCAGGACCTCAGTAAGAGTGTGCAGGACATCATTGAACGTGTGCAGGACCGTAGTAGGAGTGGGCAGGACATCATGGGACGTGTGCAGGACCCCAGTAGGAGTGTGCAGGACATCATGGGATCTGTGCAGGGCCTCAGTAGGAGTGTGCAGGACATCATTGTACCTGCGCAGGACCTCAGTAGGAGTGTGCATGACATCATTGTACCTGCGCAGGACCTCAGTAGGAGTGTGCAGGACATCATGGAACGTGTGCAGGACCGTAGTAGGAGTGGGCAGGACATCATGGGACGTGTGCAGGACCTCAGTAGGAGTGTGCAGGACATCATGGGACCTGTGCAGGACCTCAGTAGGAGTGTGCAGGACATCATTGTACCTGCGCAGGACCTCAGTAGGAGTGTGCAGGACATCATTGTACCTGCGCAGGACCTCAGTAGGAGTGTGCAGGACATCATGGAACGTGTGCAGGACCTTTGTAGGAGTATGCAGGACATCAAGTGACCTGTGCAGGACCCCAGTAGGAGTGTGCAGGACATCATGGGACCTGTGCAGGACCTCAGTAGGAGTGTGCAGGACATCATTGTACCTGCGCAGGACCTCAGTAGGAGTGTGCAGGACATCATTGTACCTGCGCAGGACCTCAGTAGGAGTGTGCAGGACATCATGGAACGTGTGCAGGACCGTAGTAGGAGTGGGCAGGACATCATGGGACGTGTGCAGGACCCCAGTAGGAGTGTGCAGGACATCATGGGACCTGTGCAGGACCTCAGTAGGAGTGTGCAGGACATCATTGTACCTGCGCAGGACCTCAGTAGGAGTGTGCAGGACATCATTGTACCTGCGCAGGACCTCAGTAGGAGTGTGCAGGACATCATGGAACGTGTGCAGGACCTCAGTAGGAGTGTGCAGGACATCATGGAACGTGTGCAGGACCGTAGTAGGAGTGGGCAGGACATCATGGGACGTGTGCAGGACCCCAGTAGGGGTGTGCAGGACGTCGTGGAATGTGTGCAGGGCCTCAGTAGGAGTATGCAGGACATCATCGAACGTGTGCAGGACCTTAGTAGGAGTGTGCAGGACATATTGGGACCTGTTCAGGACCTCAGTAGGAGTGTGCAGGACATCATGGAACGTGTGCAGGACCTCAGTAGGAGTGTGCAGGACATCATGGAACGTGTGCAGGACCTCAGTAGGAATGTGCAGGACATCATGGAACGTGTGCAGGACCTTAGTAGGAGTGTGCAGGACATCATGGGACGTGTGCAGGACCCCAGTAGGGGTGTGCAGGACGTCGTGGAATGTGTGCAGGGCCTCAGTAGGAGTGTGCAGGACGTCGTGGAATGTGTGCAGGACCTCAGTAGGAGTGGACAGGACAGCATGGAACGTATGCAGTAGCTTAGTAGGAGTGTGCAGGACATCATGGCACGTGTGCAAGACCTTGGTAGGAGTGTGCAGGACGTCGTGGAATGTGTGCAGGACCTCAGTAGGAGTGTGCAGGACATCATGGGACCTGTGCAGGACCTCAGTAGGAGTGTGCAGGACATCATGGTTCGTGTGCAAAACCTTAGTAGGAGTGTGCAGGACACCATGGGACCTGTGCAGGACCTCAGTAGGAGTGTGCAGGACATCATTAGAATGTGTGCAGGACCGTAGTAGAAGTGGGCAGGACATCATGGGACGTGTGCAGGACCCCAGTAGGGGTGTGCAGGATGTGGTAGAATGTGTGCAGGACCTCAGTAGGAGTGTGCAGGACATTATGGGACCTGTGCAGCATCCCATTAGGGGTGTGCAGGACGTCGTATAATGTGTGCAGGACCTCAGTAGGAGTGTTCAGGACATTATGGGACCTGTGCAGGACCCCAGAAGGGGTGTGCAGGACGTCGTAGAATGTGTGCAGGATCTCAGTAGGAGAGTGCAGGACATCATGGAACGTGTGCAGGACCTTAGTAGGAGTGTGCAGAACATCAAAGGACGTGCGCAGGACCTCCGTTTAATGTCCAGGACACCGTATGCAAGTCATGCCCCCGAATCAACAAGAGCGATAGGAAAGTGCGCCAGAACAAGGCTATCGTAATCTCACTCGAGTTGGCTCTAAAATTTTCTAAGTTCTGACTCCGAATTCGCTACGTCTTCACCACCGGTGATGTTGTTTTTCTGCTTTGTAGTCCAGGCAGATCCTCAACTGCTGAACTCTGGAGAAGAACTGTGACACACCGCTCTTCACTTCTTTTATCTTTATCATTGATCAATTGGGTATCATCAAATTTGTTTAAGAGAGCCGAATAACATCATTCCTAAGATTACGGTGGTCCTCTTCTGGCGCACTTAACTATCGTTCGCGCTGGAAATCATTTTCCATTTTTCAGGCTCAATTTTATGATTGAGCCCGGTAGACCACACTGGTAAACTTTGGCGAGTCAAAAATGTTGGACGATGAGGTTGGAAGGCGTCAAAGATTAATATCCGCCACCAATTCTCACCAGTCATCTAGCACTTTTTCCTAGAATGTTGGTGCGACCGTAAGACAACAGGAAAAATAGTTACGGCACGAACTCCACATGCAGAAAAACTCCGAAAATGATTTTGGCGCGAAATTCAAATTCGTATTTACAATGTGTTCCGATTGGCTTTTCTTTAATGAAGAAGGGAGTTGAAAGAAGAATGAAGGTTTTTCTTGGGCCCCTTCAACATTTTCGTTCACTAGAGGGGCCAAGCTACGCAAAAACATGAAAAAATAATATACGGTTTTCTGCGCGTACGATGTCTTTAACTCTCGTTCTTGTTCCGAATCAGACATATGGGCCGGCGCAGACGAGCCACGTCAGCAAGAACCGGTGAAGTTTGGCTAGAGCGACTGACCCTGGGTCTATCTTAGACGGGGTGAGGCCACCCAAGATTCACTCATAGAAATGATGAAAAATTCTGATAAAAGATGTCTGATACTGCTATCAATCATTGTTTTTATAGAAACGTCATGAAAATACTCCGACTGGTTGCCTTACCAATCGGTGGTTCATTTCACTTCTGTCTTGAATGGTGGGTGCTCCCCTCTCCCCCCGTTCAGGATTGTGCCCCAACCCTGTACAATTGGGTCATTTTAAAACTCATTTCTTCATTTTCTCGACTTTTAAATTCAAAAAGTATATGCCTTGTATCTTGTCTGTAGGAAGCCGCGTTGCAACTATTATCTTGCAATCCTAGCAGCTGTTTCTTCATTTCTACCACTATGTCTTGAAGAAAAACAACTTGCCTTTTAGAGCTTGACGATATTGTAGAAGGGAAACCCTTGTAAAAAGTTGTGAAATTTCTGAAAGTTGGGCTCCGCAGAAAAGGTCAAGGATTTGGCATTGCTCCTGAATGTTGTGAAATTGTTTTATTGGATTTGGCTTTCAACTTGATTTTTCAAATGTAGTGAAATTGTCGAATTGATTTGGCTGTGATGATACTATATGCAGATAACATAATCATTAAATGTAGTGAAATTGTTGCAAACGGATTTGGCAGGAGCTCTATCAATTATCACAGTCAAATCACGCGTCAGAAGGTCCTCTGGCGAGCGAATGAAGACAAAAAATAATAATAATCCTCAGTCAACAATGCTGAACGAAACGTGGCCTTATGGGCTAGAATTAAGGTTTCCGAATGCTATTCTGCCTTTTCAGTGTAGCTCCCACTAACAATAAGGTACCAGACCTTCCCTCACCGATGAGATAAAAATCATGAAAACGAAATCTAACGCAATTTACTCGCTACTGACTCTATGTCTTCGTGTCCTCAACGCTTTCACGGTTCGCATTGTATAGAAACGTTTTTGCTGCTAGGTTTATTCCTGTTCTCATTCGATTCAATATGCGCTCCAAGGAAAACCCCTTCTGACGCGTGATTTGACTGTGATAATTGATAGAGCTCCTGCCAAATCCGTTTGCAACAATTTCACTACATTTAATGATTATGTTATCTGCATATAGTATCATCACAGCCAAATCAATTCGACAATTTCACTACATTTGAAAAATCAAGTTGAAAGCCAAATCCAATAAAACAATTTCACAACATTTAGGAGCAATGCCAAATCCTTGACCTTTTCTGCGGAGCCCAACTTTCAGAAATAATCTTTAACATCTTCTAGCTGCTTTAGGCGTTTTCCCCTCATTGAAAAGTGAACTTCGGCAGAAAATCACGATCAGCTACTGTCGCTATCGGAGCAAAATTCTGGTCTGCTTCTACGGACAACCGCTGTAGCATCACGCAGCACAGTGATAATCGTGCAGAAACCACTTGGTCCCCATACGATTATCGCCATGTCGCGTGATGCAACAGCGGCTGTCCACAAATGGGGAGAGGAATTTCTCTCCAATAAAGATCGTACACCGTATTACACCCCTTTGAAGGGAACATATTTGTCAACGTCTTCTTCTCAAATTATTCACTATGAAAGTGTTGAACAGTTAATAAGAAGGGGTGACAATGCTCCTTTATAGCTGGTCGCTTCGACTGCAAGTCGAAGCGACCAGCAATACTGCCGCGATCTGAAATCGCTGGGCGAAGCCACTTGGAATCGCTCGTGAGGACGCAATTCTGTGTGAAACATTACGGAAGTTTGCGGAAAACGCCGCGAGTTTGAGTGTGGAGCCTGCAACTTTGCGCCGGATACCCTACGTCTTTATGAAAGATTACGGCCTAGTCGCTTCGGCTAGACGAGTCGCCTCCATCATGGAGGCGACGCGACTAGTCGAAACGACCTAACAAAATGAAGCAGGTCTCTTCGACCAGCTATGTATTACACCAGTCGCTCGGCTATCGCGTCTAAAACTGCAAACTGCTCCAACCCTTCTCGACTCGGTGCAAGATCTGTTGCCGCGATGGGTTTTGTAAGGCTCTAGTTATACATCGGCGTTTCGTTGCCACTGGACGTCTGCAATTATCGAGATTTCGAAATCGACCAATAGCAGACATCCCGGGGAAGCCAGCAGCAGCCAAAAGCTGCTGTATAACTAGGGCCTAAGTGTTTTCGGTGAAACGACTCGTCGAAGCGACCTGCTAAAAATAGGGCTGAAGAAAACAACGGAAGCTTCCTTCACGCTAATTAACGAGGCATGGAACAAGGAGATTCCGACTGGAGGAAGAAATTCCAATCTAATTGTTTGCTTTTCAAAATATGTGTTAAACACGTATCACTAATCGCTGAGTAACTGGGCTTCAGCAAAACGTTGAAAACACAACAAAGTGATTATATTAACAGTGTTCTGCATCAACTGGCTGTAAGCAGTAGCTACTCCAATAGCGAATGCACGAGCTGCTATGCTCGATTGTGCACGAGCTGTGGAAACTTCGAACTGTTCTTTTTTCTATTTAGCCTCAGACTGTTGGAAACCAACCTGATTGCGCCGTTAATCAGTTTGTAGACCACGCAAACATCGGGAACTTTCCTTCTTGGTTCTAGCGTAGGCGAGTTGAAATACGTATTCCGGATCTCGGTATTCTACTATTTGAAAAGCCATTCTTTCTGATAAAAAGTCTTCTAGTGAAGCCATGTAATCTGGCCTTGATGGAATCATCTGCTCTATACTCCATCAACGGTCGGCAGTAGGTATCGCTCCAGCCGCGAAGCGGCTGGAGAGGTTTGGTTTTGCCTGGCACTTGTGATCACTTAGATTTTGGTAAAGTAGTTAATAAAACCTGTAAAACAAATTTTCTAGAGATTTCCTTCTGGATATAAGTGAGAGAGTCTAGAAGACACCCGCTGAAAAAATTTGAGCCAAATCGATTGAAAATTAACAAAGTTAGATCGGCGGAAGCTTAGCAAAAATTCGCGTTTTTTCTTGTAACGCGTCCCTCGTGTCCTGTTCCTCGTTCCTCGTTCCTCGTTCCTCGTTTCTCGTTCCTCGTTCCTCGTTCCTCGTTCCTCGTTCCTGCCACTAGCCACTGCCAGTGGCCACTGCAAGGCGATCAGTTGGGCAGGTAGGTAAGTTGGTATGTGGACAGATATGATTACTTACTCACTTACTTTAACATTAACTACTTCACCTTTCACTACTTACCATATCAAGTGATATTATCAGTTGGTAGACCAAATCGTTTAAACACATCGTAGGCTGTACTTTTCGATGGGGAGGGACAGGGGAAGTGACTAACAAGTTTGTTACTTACTGTTTCACATTAACTACTTTACTTCTTACTGCTTATCATATCATGTGATATTATCAGTTGGTTGATCAAATCGCTAAAACACGTCGTAGGCTGAACTTTTCGATGGGAAGGGACAGGGAAAGTCACTAACAAGTTTGTTACTTACTGTTTCACATTAACTACTTCTTACTGCTTATCATATCATGTGATATTATCAGTTGGTTGATCAAATCGCTAAAACACGTCTTAGGCTAAACTTTTCGATGGGAAGGGACAGGGAAAGTTACTAACAAGTTTGTTATTTACTAATTCACGTTAACTACTTTACTTCTTACTGCTTATCATATCATGTGATATTATCAGTTGGTTGATCAAATCGCTAAAACACGTCGTAGGCTGTACTTTTCGATGGGAAGGGACAGGGAAAGTTACTAACAACTTTGTTACTTACTGTTTCACATTAACTACTTTACTTCTTACTGCTTATCATATCATGTGATATTATCAGTTGGTTGATCAAATCGCTAAAACACGTCGTAGGCTGAACTTTTCGATGGGAAGGGACAAGGAAAGTTACTAACAAGTTTGTTATTTACTAATTCACGTTAACTACTTTACTTCTGACTGCTTATCATATCATGTGATATTATCAGTTGGTTGATCAAATCGCTAAAACACGTCGAAGGCTGAACTTTTCGATGGGAAGGGACAGGGAAAGTTACTAACAACTTTGTTACTTACTGTTTCACATTAACTACTTTACTATTTACTGCTTATCATATCATGTGATATTATCAGTCGGTAGGTCAACTCGCTAAAACACGTCTTAGGCCGTACTTTTCGATGGGGAGGGACAGAGAAAAGGACTAACAAGTTTGTTACTTTCTGATCACGTCATCAAAGTGCATGGGGAATGTGATGACGTCATCAGGGTGTCATCTAAAGTGCATAGGGCATCTGATGACGTCATCAGGATGTCATGTAAAGTACATAGGGCATCTGATGACGTCATCAGGATGTCACGTAAAGTACATAGGGCATCTGATGACGTCATCAGGATGTCATGTGAAGTACTTAGGGCATCTGATGACGTCATCAGGGTGTCATCTAAAGTACATAGGGCATCTGATGACGTCATCAGGATGTCATGTAAAGTACATAGGGCATCTGATGACGTCATCAGGATGTCATGTAAAGTACATAGGGCATATGATGACGTCATCAGGATGTCATGTAAAGTACATAGGGCATCTGATGACGTCATTAAGGTGTCATCTAGGCTGGGATTCATGAAAGGCAAACCACGGTTACGGCTGGGCTAGCAGAGGGAACCGGCATTCACGAAAAATCTGGTTTGGTTATGGCTGGGCTACAATTGGGCTACGCGTAACCGCACCTCGGAGCTGCGGTTAACCGCGGTTAGCAGCGGTTTTGCGGCTTAGTCGTCGAATTGATGGTGTGCTGTATTAGTGCACAACAATAAGGAAACGCACCTTTTGCGAATACGCATAAAAACTTGATATCTTCGAGGCAAGCTGAAAATACAGAAATGCCGCCGTTATTGACTGCCACATTATAGGCCCTCTAGCCATAATGTGTTTCTCGCGATAACAACGAAAATTCTCAGAATCATCAACCTCATCTGTAAGTTTTATGTATGTTGCCCATGGCTAACTAAAATCTTTATGCCTGTCCTCCCTGCTCTCGCTCTCTTCTTTATTTTATAGCACATCGTTGTTCTTTTGCTTCCACTTTTTGTTCCTAATTCTTGTCTTCCGTGCGCTGACCATTTACCGAGCAGCCACAGGCTCTTCGCTGGGGTTTCTCCCCATTTCGGCTCTGAATTCCCTCAGTTTTTCCTCAGAATTTTTTCCCAGCACTTTTCGTACACGTTTTCGTCATTTTTCTGTTGGAAAACCCTAACTTGGTTTGGTACTGTGATGCATGATTTGGTTTTTTCGCATTTACAACGTTTTTTTCTACTTTTTTTCCGAAGCGCCCACTTGGATTTTAAATGTTAATGTTTTTTTACAAGGTTCTATGATCAACCTGGGTTTTCTCGATGTTTTTAGTTCAAACTTCTGTTTTTCACTTGCATTTTGAGCTTTTTCCATATGATTTTTCTGAGGAGTCGTTTTAGTTTTTTCCTGTTGTGAGCGACAGTAAGCTTGTGTGAGAATTACAAAGAGAAAAAAAAAACAAAAAAGGGATTCTCAGACAAAAAAAAGAGATGGAAAAAAAACTCGGAACTCCAACTACAAACGGAGAACTTGAAGCCAAAAACTCATTGAGAGGACGATGATGATCCCTGCAGCAACACCTAAGCCATGTGAAACACACAAAAAAATTAGAGGGGCGTTTCAAAAAAAAAGAAGTTGAAAAGGCTAGTAATGCGAGAAAAAAGCTAAATTGGGGGTTAAAATTTCACCAGCAGGTTTGCGGCTCATCGTGAGAGAGCAGCATCACTTTATGTACTTTCAAAAAACCAAAAAGGATTTAAAAAAAAGGAAAAAATGAAAAACTTAAAAATGGAAAAAACATTTCCAAGTTGAGGAAAATCCCTTTAAATGCGTGCGATCCATTGAAGAAGATAAAGCACAAGGCAGACAAAAATAAGAAGTTAAAAAGCAGGCCAAATTAGCAATCATGTGCAATAAAAACAGTGACGGGTTAGGGAAATTCCGACCCGAGTGCCAATATTGATTTTCTCCAATCGAGATTCTCGGCGTCAATTGAGTGGCAAGTACGTGGCCGCGGAATGGTTAGCCACCCAACCGCGATGGGGCGGTTGTGAATGCCGGTTCGCGGTTTGGCTACCGCTGGGGTTGCTGCCCTAACCAAACCCAAACCTAGCCGGCTGCGTTCATGAATCCCAGCCCTAAAGTACATAGGGCATCGGATGACGTCATCAGGATGTCATGTAAAGTACATTGGGCATCTGATGACGTCATCAGGATGTCATGTAAAGTACATAGGGCATCTGATGACGTCATAAAGGTGTCATCTAAAGTACATAGGGCATCTGATGACGTCATCAGGATGTCATGTAAAGTACATAGGGCATCTGATGACGTCATTAAGGTGTCATCTAAAGTACATAGGGCATCTGATGACGTCATCAGGATGTCATGTAAAGTACATAGGGCATCTGATGACGTCATCAGGATGTCATGTAAAGTACATAGGGCATCTGATGACGTCATTAAGGTGTCATCTAAAGTACATAGGGCATCTGATGACGTCATCAGGATGTCATGTAAAGTACATAGGGCATCTGATGACGTCATTAAGGTGTCATCTAAAGTACATAGGGCATCTGATGACGTCATCAGGATGTCATGTAAAGTACATAGGGCATCTGATGACGTCATCAGGATGTCATGTAAAGTACATAAGGCATCTGATGACGTCATCAGGGTGTCATCTAAAGTAAATAGGGCATCTGATGACGTCATCAGGAAGTCATGTAAAGTACATAGGGCATCTGATGACGTCATCAGGATGTCATCTAAAGTATATAGAGCATCTGATGACGTCATCAGGGTGTCATCTAAAGTACATAGAGCATCTGATGACGTCATCAGGATGTCACGTAAAGTACATAGGGCATCTGATGACGTCATCAGGGTGTCATATAAAGTACATAGGGCGTCTGATGACGTCATCAGGATGTCATGTAAAGTACATAGGGCATCTGATGACGTCATCAGGATTTCATGTAAAGTACATAGAGCATCTGATGACGTCATCAGGATGTCACGTAAAGTACATAGGGCATCTGATGACGTCATCAGGGTGTCATATAAAGTACATAGGGCGTCTGATGACGTCATCAGGATGTCATGTAAGGTACATAGGGCATCTGATGACGTCATCAGGATGTCATGTAAAGTACATAGAGCATCTGATGACGTCATCAGGACGTCGTGTCAAGGTCGTGCCAAGTGCATAAAGCATCTGGTGACGTCATCAGGACGTCGTGCCAAGGTGGTGCCAAGTGCATAGGGCATCTTTTGACGTCATCAGGACGTCGTGGAAAGTGAGTAGCGCTTCATTTGTAGCGTGCGCAACAAGTTTGCTGCTCACTGATTATTATAGCAATCCATGCTATTCGAAAAATATTGAAGATTTTCACAGATATTACTTTGTAATATCAATAAAAAGTGAACAATTCTATCAAAAAGGGGGCTTCAAAGCGAAAGAGGTTTGGCTGGCGTCAGAAACGTTCCAACAAAAGGGGAACAATAGGTAAGTAGAATGAGGAGAGTCTACAAAAAGTGAACAATATTTTCTGAGACTGGTTTTCCTGGCCGATACTTCTTAACAGCAAAAACACACCGTTGTGGTATTTCACGAGGGAGAGTTCAACGGTTTCCAAGAATGGACTTCAATTTTGACGAGATTATAAGAAAAAACTCTCATTAGATGCTGCACTTTGGTTTCGCTTCTCGTAGCAACTGGAGCTAACCGTTCGTCTGTGTTTTGGCATCATCTTCTATTCTGATGGTAAGTATTAGGTTTACATGGACATACTTTTTAACGGTTCTCGTGTAGTCAAGACCATTTTTGGAACCACAGAGTGCTTCCGCGTAGAACACCGCAACGGTTTGTTTTTGCTGTTGAGAAGTGTCGGCCAGGAAAACTAGTCTCAGAAAATATTGTTCACTTTTTGTAGACTCTCCTCATTCTAATTACCTATTGTTCCCTTTTGTTGGAACGTTTCTGACGCCAACCAAACCTCTTTTGCTTGGAAGACCCCTTTTTGATAGAATTATACATAGGCTCTCAAAACGACGCCGGTGTTTTTTGTAGGAAACGCGCTTTGGATATTTTGTAAATGGCCCGAAAAGTCCGTTCTCGATTCGAAGAAAGGAAGAGAAGAATTTCCGGACCGATAAGAAGCTTCTGTGTAAAATGACGTCAGAGGTCATAATTTTCGGCCCTAGTCCAACTCCCCAAGGACAGGAAACTTTTGAGAGCAGCGAGTTAAGACGAACTGAGTATCGAACAATCAATGACGTTCGGTACAGAGCTTTGGGGATTCAAACGGCTCATTCTTGTTTCAACAAGTTTGGTTGCTCAGTGTCTGGACGATATACTTGTTATCCGAAGGTAATTCCTCGGATAATGGATCGATTCGGATAATGCCATTTTAAATTTACCGGATATTGGTTCGATTCAGATAATGCGTTTTTTCAAATTTTCGGATATTGGATCGATTCAGATAATGCCATTTTTCCAATGATTCGGATACGGATATCCGTCGGATAATTTCGGATAAATTTCGGATATTATCGGAACAAACCTCAGGCAACACACAAACACACACACACACATACACACTTACACACATACACACATACACACGTACACACATACACACATACACACATACACACGTACACACATACACACATACACACGTACACACATACACACATACACATACGCACATACACACGTACACGCATACACACATACACACGTACACACATACACACATACACACGTACACACATACTGCACATACACACGTACACGCATACACACATACACGCATACAAACATACACACGTACACACATACACACATACACACATACACACGTACACACATACACACGTGTACACACATACACACATACACACATACACACATACACACATACTGCACATACACACGTACACGCATACACACATACACACATACACACATACACACGTACACACATACACACGTACACACATACACACATACACACGTATACACATACACAATGTACACACATACACACATACACACATACACACGTACACATACACACATACACACGTACACACATACATACACACATACACACATACACACATACACACATACACACGTACACACATACATACACACGTACACATACACACATACACACATACACACATACACACACATACACACGCACACATACACACATACACACATACGCACATACACACACGTACACACACATACGCACATACACACGTACACACATACAGACATACACACATACACACGTACACACATACACACATACACACACATACACACATACGCACATACACACGTACACACATACACACGTACACACCTACACATATACACATACACACATACACAGGTACACACATACACACATACACACGTACACACATACACACATACACACACATACACACATACACACACATACACACATACACACATACACACATACACACACATACACACGTACACACATACACACATACACACGTATACACATACACACATACACACATACACACATACACCCACATACACACATACACACATACCCACATACTCACATGCACTTATACACACACACACACACTTTCCTACATTTAACCTAAAATGAACCGATTTTTATCCGTTTTATCCGTTTTCATCCGATTTTATCCGATTTTATCCGATTTTACGCAAATTTTATCCGTTTTATCCGGTTTTTATCCGATTTTATCCGATTTTACGCAAATTTTATCCGTTTTATCCGGTTTTTATCCGATTTTTATCCGTTTTATCCGTTTTTATCCGATTTTATCCGAATTTTTGACCCTTCGGATAATGGTTCGAATCAGATAATGCCGATTTTAAATTTCCCGGATATTGGTTCGATTCAGATAATGCGTGTTTTCAAATTTTCGGATATCGGATTATCCGAATCTCGGATATCCGGTCGGATATCCGAAATGGAGTGATTCGGATACTAAGTATACTGGACGAGCTCTGCAGCAATAGTAGATAACAATGTTCCGACGAGTCGTTGTAAGGTGCTATTCATCTTCGCCATCTCCAGCGCGTTACGCGCTTGCGGAGGCTATGAAAACGCCAGCGGGGACGCCATGGCAGAGCGGAAAGAGCTGGACCTCAACTTTTCCAAACACGCGATTTCTGTGCACGAGTTCACCACCATGGTAGCAAAGAATAATACTGGAATCAAATATTATGGAGCGCAATGAAGTTGGTGGTGTATTAATAAGCTACTGCGGAGCGGGTGTCAGATGCGTGCCGCGTGGGCTTGTCGTTACGCCATTCATATCCTGCCACGCCTGCGCATCAAGCGCTGGCTTTGAGGAGTATGAATAGCGCCCAAGCAGCAATAATTCTGATTGTGTCGAAGTTGAATCAAGTCGAATTTGTACGATCGAAAAGTGTACCAATCATAGTATTTTCGTTGAAGAAATCGGTGAATTTCCACTAATTTTCGCGTAGCCAAAATTGAAATTCATCGCGTCGTCAAGTGTGTAGCGCCTCATGATTTTGTGCGCCGTGTCATGACTTTAGCGTTTCACAGGAAGCATGCACCGAGTTATAAGAAGTGGGAAGCGATCAACGAGCAGTGAGTGCAGCGTCGTGGAAAACAAGCAATGCTCCGTCGAGTGCGTGTGCGTTTTTTGGGGAGCAGCGTTTCTTTCAGAATGTGCGCAGTCTTTGAATATGATAAGCGTAACTTCGGAAGCGTGCGCCGCGTCATTGAGAGCGGGATAGCGCATCGTTGGGGAGCGAGAGCGCTCTGTGGGGAACGCATAGCTCTCAACAGGAAAAGTACTGCGCGAATGAGTAGCGAAATCAAGAAGCGCTTTGTTTGGAGTGTATCAGTCTTGGGAAGTGAGTAGCGCCTCTCAGGCAAATCGGGGGACACTCCACGAAGGGTCAATCGGGGTTGCGTAATTTCGCAACGGGGGTCGCAAAGATTTGGGTCCCAAAGTGAATGTTAGTGGGGATCGCAGAAATTTCTGTCTAAAAATTAGAATCCCGTGGATATCTCATAAATTCTCGATTACTTTTGGTCTCCAACGGAAGGATCGTAGCATTCGGTTTTAGAAGGTTTTTTTATTGAACGAATTTTCGGAGTCCGACACTTTTAATAATCGAATATAAACTAGCCGGACTCGGCAGTGAGGATCGCAAAAATTTTGGATTTTGGGAAAAAACTGACGGGGGGGGTCGCTTCGATTTCGAAAAATACGCAACGCTCCGCTTGACCCTGACTTCGCGTAAGACTCTAAACACAGGTCTACGCGGAGTCATACGATAAAGGGAAGTGAGCAGCCGGACGATGACGTCATTGACTTCACGGGTTATTCATTTTTATACTCACCACAAGCATGTCGCCAGTGTTGTCGCGGTCCCACGGCGGAGAAGATCCCTGCCTGGGTCCACGACAAGGACGTAATCTTCGCCGCGATCTGCGGGGAGGAATCACCCTCCCCGCGAATCGCGGCGTAAACCGCCGCCCCCTCCCCCAGCCGAGAGGATACCCCTATCCCCCAGCGGTCAAAAATATGCTGGCCTCTGGAGAGTGACTCGAAGTCACCTTCCAGGGCCGGCATCAGGATTCCGAATGAAGACTCGAGTGAGAAGAGGCGTCTTTTATACCGGCTGTGCACTTGATAAGCACGCACAAGAATGAGCCGTCAGGATCCCCGAAGCTGTATACCGTTCCTCAACAATCGATAAACAATGGGGCTTGGGTTGTGACATCATGGGGAAGACCTTCACTCGGGCGAACCAGGTAAGACCCGCTGGGGAAATTTCCCCTTATGGCAGGGCTCAACACCAGTTGCGTTTATCGCAAGGAGGGGGGTCGGAAAAGGCCCAGAGACACCATAGTGAAGGGTGCGTTGTGTCGATGGGGGGTCGTGTCAGGGACTCGAAAATTTTTTTTATACTTATGGTAAACGTGATTATTGGTGACCAAATCAACTAAGACTCTGAATACATGTGAGGCTTCTTTCAATCGATTGTGTTGTGGGGTGATAGTGTAAGAAGCGGCATTAAACGTGAGCTTCTGAAATGCTTAAAACATTAAAGTGTTCAGAGAAGTACTCTTTCAAGGGGCCCTCCTGGCTCCTATAGACATTCCATCCAGTTCTGCTTGAAATATTATAAATTACGAACATTTCCGCTAGTTTTCAACATCAGACCCCCATCTTCGAGCTGTAGTATTTTTTTTACCCTCTGTCAAAAAATGAACTCGCCTGGGGCTTACTTGAAATTTCAATTTTTCGTGATATGAACCGTGGAAGGCCATCGGGAGAAAAAAACAGGCCTAGTAGTGTAATATCATGCACCATTGGCGCAATCAACTGTGCCATAGGAAATTTCCGGTCAAAACGATGAATTGCTTCATATGATGGACTTTTTTGTTCCACTATTGCTGCAAGCCTATTGGCTGCATTGGTGCTCTACTACCTCCTGAACACGCTACTTGATAACCATTACAGGGAGGGCTCTGTATCTCAGAAGCCTCTTTAAACTGGTACACACCCAGAGCGATTGCAAAGAAGGGAGACAAGCTCGCACATAAGCAGCAGTGAAAGTGTCCAATATTTGTTGAGATAACATAAAATAATTCATGTTTTTAGCAGCAGAAACAAACAAATCATAACATACATAAGCCCTTCCCTAGTAAGAACTTTTCCCCAATTCTGAGTTGGCCCACTGTCATTTCTCACAACATTTTCCTAATTTCTATATTTGTGAGCTATCGTTCAGATTTCAGAGCGTAAAAAAGCGTTCTCTGTATGCAAACAGAAAGAATATGTGACATGGATCTGCTATCCATTCAGACAATGAATAAAGCCTATTTGAGCAGATGATCACACGAACATCCCTCGAAATGTCCAATGGCCTGTAGTACTTATAGCCCTGGACATTAGGCTGTTCCCTCATCCTGCTTACACCTGTTGATTTCCACTTTTTGAACATTTCACACCCACCTAAGTCAGAAATACTCAATTTTCGAGTTTCTACACTTCAGAAGGAACTCTGGCTCAGATACATAAGCTTAAGTTAGGAAGGAAAAACCTTTTTCGAATTCGAAACTCACAACGTAAGCACTTTTCTTGTGTTTGAGATTAATAACGCTTTTAATGTCATTGACCAAATGTAAGGAGAATGATTCTACGCTGAATAGTTTCTCACATATCACTTAAAAATGTGGGAATTTTCGTACTCAAAAGCTGTCCTTGGAAGTGTCTTGAATCGAGGCCAGAATTTGAGTCTTTCTGAAATCGAAAAAGAGACCTTCTATTCTAAGGCATGCCTGACTTAACAGGCTATCACTATGCTATCGAAATCATGAAAACTCTAAAGACCCTCGGAGATAGTATTAATTGCCATACGTACACATATGTATACAGTATTCATGAAAGTTACAAACATACATAGCTCTCCCAAAGAGACATTTAACTGGAATCCTGAAGTTTCTTTTTGAGCAAGTGTCCAAAATGGACATGAATAAATTTACATCAAACTTACACAGCCGATCTGATTCGTGATTGGGGGTAGTAGTAATCTGATTACCACCACATCCTGACAGCTTCAAGGATTTAACGTTTGGAAAATTCTCAAAAG
The DNA here is from genome assembly GCA_029168955.1 of Aplectana chamaeleonis. NCBI lineage: Eukaryota > Metazoa > Nematoda > Chromadorea > Rhabditida > Cosmocercidae > Aplectana > Aplectana chamaeleonis. The sequence goes on along the minus strand of JAPDOI010000050.1, from coordinate 1,779,633 downwards.
TTTCGAATACCTCTTGTGAACTTAAAGAAAAGAATAGCGAAGTTTTGCATCTTGTTGTAGAGTCACGATGTTTCGATTTGTCATTGCCTCCTTCGCATTAGTCTCATCTGTTTCTGGTGCTGCCATCGTCGACCTAAACTGTACTACTGGAGGAGCTGCTCCTACGGTTCGTTCTTTCAATAATTTTTCAAGACAAACTGATGACTGTGTGCCCACACCTGATCCCCTCAGGTCGCTTGACTTTTTTAGAGTGGTTTACTGATATGTATGTAAAAATAGAGCGCTTCTTGTGTTTTCTACATGAACGTGCACACGTGCATAGCAGACAAAATCAAATCATCAAAAAACCAAATTTTGCTAGTAGATACTCTCTATCAAATGACTGAAAGGATTTCGAGGTATCACATATGTAGGAACTTCCATACAAGTATCATTACTCAGTAGAGTGGCCTTGCAGACAATTCGTGAGTTCTGAAACATTTTGCCAAAAATCATCAGCAGTCAGAATACAGAGTCGCCTTTACTTACTTCTGCCGTGTATTCACGGAAATCTACAGAATTCATGAAGCGGCCATCGTGTCCTAGCCATAGATTGTGCCCATCGATTAAGACCCAAATGATCAAGGTTATCCATAGTTGGAATATCGTTGGGCTGCCTCGAAAACAGCTCCGACAAGCTTCTTGGATTCTTCCCCATCTTTCGAATGCACCCTGTAGGTTTCAGTTCCTGGCAACCGCAACTGTATGTGATAACACTTACGCGGACGCGACATGCGCATCATTGTTTGGTACTGCTGCTGTTCCATTGGGTGCAGAGAATAGAGACGCGAAGTGCTACACGGTAAGTGGGGGGGGTGCATTTTATTATACATAATTATGTATACCATCTAATATTTTCTGTTCAGACTGAGGACGTTAAACAACTAGCGATTTCTACTTGCGCCAAACACTGCGCCTACTGCTGTGAAAGCGCCGATTATCAGTGTTCGAACAAGGAATGTTAGTTGTACAACCAACACCATTTTGTTGCGATCAATTTCTTTGCTTCTAAAAACTGATTTAGTTCCACGCATAAAGTGCTCAACCGTGACTCCTGCTCAGTGTAAGGATGCAACATGGCGAACAATTATAGCCGAGGACTGCCCCAATGTCTGCGGTTTCTGCCTTACCGGTCAGTTATTTGAAAAATTTGTTTTGATAATGAATCCATGTCTAATGGTGTCATTTACAGGCGGATGTGTTGACAAAGTAGAAGATTGTGAGAGCGATCCAGCCATCTGCAGACAAGTCGATATGCAAGCATTCGTCAAGGTAACATTTTCAAAGCGTCATTAACCTGATACTGCATATTGTCTTCCTACCAATGCCAGCGTATTGAAGCCGGATTACAGGAAAACTGCCAAAGAACTTGCGGATACTGCCCCAGCGTTACCACTGTTGCTGGCTCTGTGTCTGCTTCCACAGGTTTCTTTTCTGATTTACACTTTTCTACAAAGCCTCCTTTATGAACAGCTAAAATATATTGCATTCAGCCAGTAGCGGAAACTCTGCAACCTCTACCACTTGCATCGATACGCATCCTAGGTAACAAATACTGTTCCGTGTTATTTGTGGTCTAAAAACATCTAAAAAAATTTACAGCTGCTCCACATGGGTGAGGAGTGGTTTCTGCAGCAATTCGTTCTACGGCCTGGCGCAGAGGAAACAGTACTGCGGCAAATCATGCAGTCTCTGTTAGAGCACATAGAACGGGACCACAGCACACATCTCTGTAAATAAGTAGGCACCGAAGCACTATTCACTGTATGCGGATCTGACCAATCCGTACCACTATGATAAAAATAATCACTCTTTCTTCTGTTCTGCAGTGTGTACTTTGCTTATTTTCTGTAAGCAGCGTCTGACAGAAAGGCGTGTCTTCGAACAAAGTGTTGGCAGAATCTCAGCGAGTGCGCGGTTCATCTGGTGAAATGACGTAATAGTTGGGGAGGTTGAACTTGCTCAAATCACTGTCACCACATGTGTGTGCATATTAGAGCTTCATAGTTTGTATATGTACCGACTGTCTTCGGAAGGACATTCAAGGTATAAGCGATGAAAGGAAAGCAAGTAACGGGACTCGTGCGGAACACTCGCAAAAAATCGGTCTCGGTAGACGGCATTGAGGAGTTGCCGCATATCACTGGTTAGCGGGCAGATGTTCCGAGCAGAAAATGGCGTCACTAGGTTTCCTCAAACGTATAGGCGTTTTGCCAATTTTGACAAATGGAGCAGACGCGATTATTCACCACCGTTCAAAGGGATTTCGCTCGCGAACTTCGTCTTGCTCCAATCAATTTGGCGAAAGGTCTCTAGTTAGTGGTACGTGAGCACGAGTTTTTGAAGTCAAAGTGAGAGCATTCAAGCTCTTGTACGCCTCTCGACCGTCTTCCGTTGTACGCGCTTATCTGAGAAAATTTCATACCTCAGGGAAGTCGAATGTGTAACCGAAAATCTACTGGTAGAACCCCAAGACTGACAGCAGCGTTTCAGCAGCAACTCTGTGAGACCGTGGTGTGCATCGAGTTCGCGCTACCGCAACGAGTCAATCACATACAACTCCCGACTCGAGCCCAGTGGGTAATTGGCTCCCAGCGCTCGCGTAAATACAATACCCGCACTAATTTACTCAAAAAAACCTCAAAAGTCGCGAAGTCGCGGCTTTTGCGACTTTTCATGATATCACAGCTCAAAGTGACCCGTTCGGGGAGCTAGGGGCATATTTGGAAGCAGCATTGAGAGCTCTCCATTTTGAGCTCACACATTTCTTGACCTGCAATTTAGGCATACAGGGTGAACAGAAAAATCGAGTGAACGAGAACACCACCGACGTCCCGCTCTCGGCTCAAACGAGACCAATCAACCTGGGACTTGGCCTACAACTTTGTGTCCTGATCCTCTTTCAAATAAGCACTGCAGTAGCCCGAACCGGAAAAGTCGATTTTTTATCCCCTACACATGTGTAAAGTCCATTCTCGTTTCAAACGGGAACAGGTTGAGGAGCTTGTGTGCTCAAAATCAAGAGCTCTCGATGCTAATCCCATATATGCCCATAGCTTCCCGAACGGGTCACATCAAGCTGTGTTATGACAAAGAGTCGCATAAGCCGCGATTTCGCGACTCTTGAAGTTTTTTTTTTGAGTAAATTAGTGCGGGTATTTTACGTGCCTTCTTACAACTTCGCAACTGCCTAAGCTGCGCCATGAACAGAGAGTAATTGTTTAATTGAACGCTAGGCCAGCCGTAGAGGAGAAGTTGAATATTTCGTCCCCCAACAGGCTTCGCAGGATGAGGCGAACGCTGGCACGGCGCCAAAAATGTTGGGTTCGAATAATATTTTCAATTGGAACCTTGGAAACGTCTTTGAAACACGTGCCACGCGCAGTACCAGAGAGGATTTTCTACATCAGATACTTGATGCTTTAGGCGGCGTCTAGAGTTCACTCGCGGCGCTGCGCGGCGGTATGATTAGCCTACTTATCGATCGAGCGGCGTCGCGTCGCGTCGTCGCTAGGTGTTCACATTGAAGAGGCGCGATACATCGGATTTGACGCGCAAATTATGGTCGCGAAGCGATTGTCATCATTTTTTCTTGCCTCATCGGGGACTCGCATGTAGATTTTTCTTGAGCCCTTTCCTTACTACGTCTTCCACTCTTATTTTCCAAAGAGCTTTTATCGTCTGTTTTCCTGTAGTTTCAGGCTGAGTCTGGCAGAAATCGATTTCAGTGAAGCTTGAAGTTTTTCGTTGCTAAGGTTTTTCATGGTGTTCGAACGACAGGCGCTCAATTCAGTCTTATTTGACCGAAAAATACCCCATTCTTTACACTCAACTCCTAAAAAAATCTGAGCACTACTTGCCCCGATGTTTTTGTTGTTGTCTGTGATTAATACAGCAAATTGTCATAACGAAATCAAAAAGAAGCGATAAAAGATACAGATAAAATATAAAGAAGATGCATTACACTGAAAATACAGAAAAAGATCACTTATTGATTAATTTTGCTTGTATACGAATAATAGCGGACGTACTCAATTGCGCGTAGTCGCCTAGCTTAGCGCGCCGTTCACACCTTGATTTCCGCGCGACGCGATATTCGCGTCTCGCTGACATGTGCCATCGCATCGCGCGGCGAAAACTCTGAACGCCGCCTTAGGCATCAATCGGGTTCTTCCAACCAAAACAATGGAAGTCCTCTACTCTAGTACTTCGTTTGGGCAGATTTGTAAGAGTCAAACTGTGTGTCTACATGCGCCCATATCACTTCTGAGTTATTCTTAATTCACACATTGTTGCGGTTAAGAGAATTCACCTTGAATAGAGAAACGCCTTATGCCGTCCTAAATTGAGTTTTCGGAAACTCGGTGCACATACAGTAGCAGACCCAAATCTATTAAAGGCAGTGGTCGCGATCAAATATGCTTGTCGTCTTTTTCTCCCCAAATCCTTTCCTGGGTCTCGAGTAGTAGGACCTATAAGAAAAATTCGCGAAAAAACCACTGTTTTGGGCCAAATTTGAAACCTGAACTTTCTTGTCTTTTGATGGTGGACGAGCCCTCTCCACATCATCGGCATCGATGACCTCTTATATCAAGAACATCAGCTGGCTTGAAATTGAATTTCAATCAATGAACCTTCGAATTTATGTACACATCTAGTCAAAAACATTGACTGAAGTGATGCTTTCATTATTCAACTGTTTTTATTCGTTAAATTTGCATTTATTTCGTCCTCTGAATGTCGATGATTTTTGACTGCTCAGCATGAGACTGCGATCTGTTTCGTCATCGCTGAGCACGTGTGCACGAACTAGCTTCTTTGGGCCCTAGAAACTCTATTTGTAGACCGTTTTTCACCGCGCTACCTTCATAGTTTTTCAGCTGTTTTTGATCTAAGCTGATTTTTGTAGTTTTTTTGATAACGTTTTTCATCGTGACCACTGCCTTTAACATGTTTTTTTTCGAATATCATTGCTCCCCTTGAGGCTGTCAGATTCATCTTTCAGTATGGATTCGTTCCTTTTCCGTGTCGTTTTCAATACTCTGTTAGGAATTTTTGTATTTTGCAGAATTGGTCGTTCTCTTGGATGTAGAAATTTGATTTATAGTGATCGAAGATCTGTCATCTGAGGTCCTGAAATGTGCCTATAAGGATCCCTTCTTGGGAGTTAATTTGGGATCACAATAAAAGACATTAAAAAACCTGAACGCTGGCGTAAGACATCTAATAAGATCGGGAGCTTGAGTAAGATTTCGCAAGATAAGAAAGATACCTAAAGGCAGTGTTCACGATAAAAGTCGTTTTTCTGTTTTCCGCCTATTTTGAAAACGGTCTCATGCTGATTTCAATGATGTCCCTGGAATCGTATCAGACCCCCTGGAAACGGAGTTACGGCCTGTCAAAATTTAGCAAGGGAAGCATTGTGGACGAGAGGTCCGAGGCTTGTAACTCCCGTTGTTTGCAGCCGATATGTGCGAGCTTACCTGAGTAAAGAGAGAAGTTGAGAATGAAGGGAAGAACGGGGCTTTCGACCGGAAACCATCGCTCATTTAACAACGAACTCAGGGCAACTGTTATAGGACGTGGGCGGAGCGACCCAATGGGTTGTCTGGCCCACGAGATTTTCACTCACTTACCGGCCGTTGTTCGTCGCACTTCCGTTCTTAATCTTCTTATAGGGACCCTAAGCTTACGTTTTAGCCAAAAAACGTGCAACTTTTTCTTCGCGAACACTGCCTTCAATGGTATCATAACACGCGCCTCAATCGCCATTCCGAGGCTCAATGCCGTGAATATCAGAAGAAAACTTGAAGGCATCGTTCGCGCCAAAAAACAATTTCCATTTTTCAGGCTCAATTTCATGAATGAGCCTGGTACTATACTGAGTATCCAAATCACTCCATTTCGGATATCCGACCGGATCTCCGAGATTCGGAAAATCCGATATCCGAAAACTCGAAAGAACGCATTTGCTGAATCTAACCATTATCCGAAGGGTCAAAAATTCGGATAAAATTCGGATAAATTTCGGATAAAATCGGATAAAATTCAGGGAAAATTTCGGATAAATCAGCTAGTTTTCGAACAGAATGTGATAATTTCTGGATAAATTCGGATAAAATTGCACTAGGTCACGCCCATTTTCCGTACCACCTTCTATTTAGTACATCAACCCAGGATTTCCCTCCTCCTTCCCAAATCGGAAGAGTCGTTGCGGCGCCGAAAAATGGGCGTGGTCAAGTGAGATGACAAAGTGGCTAGTTATTCAGTGTAGAAGTTTTTTTCTATAGTTGCTTTGCACACTTTTTACTTGCTAGTTGTCCTGAAAAAACCTGTATATGGATAATGCTGTCCCTCCCAACGACGATAGAATAATTGAAGATTTGTTTTCATATTTTTATTAATATGCATATATGAAGATTGAAGTTTGTATGTGAACATGCTGCGAATGCAAAGAAGGACTACTGTTTGCTCAATTATGGATGTTTTCAAAGGCTTGCCTTGAGTGCCTGGTTTACTTTTCACCGTTTTGCCCCACCTTTGTTCCAAAAACATCCGAAGTTATCCCAAATTATCCGACCGGATGTCCGTATCCGAATCATTGGAAAAATGGCATTATCTGATTCGATCCATTATTCGAAAATTATCGTCGGATAACAAGTATACCTGGTACACCACACCAGTGAGCTTCGAGGAATAAAAAACTTCGGGTAATGAGGTTGGAAGGGGTCAAAGATGAGGGAGGATCCGCCATCAGTTCTCACCAGCCATCTAACACTTTTTCATGGAATGCTCATGCGACCGTCAAACAACATGAAAAACAGTTACGGCACAAGCCCCACATGCAGAACAACATCGAAAATCACAGTGACGAGGCCTCCAAAGCAGAAAAACGTCAAAAAAGGTTTTGGCGCAAACTTCAAATTCGTATTGACAATGCGTTCCGGTTGGCTTTTTTCACAAATGAAGGTTTTCATGGCATTTCGACATTTTCATTAACTAGAGAGGCCAAGCTACACAAAAACATGGAAGAATAATATACGGATTTCTGCGTGTACCTTTAAAGGCAGCAGACACGCTTGAAAAAAGATTTTGAGATAAGTATGATACTGGGGTCGCATAACCTCAAGTAGAACGCTCGCGCCGTTGGAAGCGTCAAAAACGAGTCAAAACTACTAAATGTGAGCAATGCGAATGGAAAAATGTCTGCAAGCCCGCCCCTGAGCTTCGTCAGCCCCGCCCAAAATACAAACACTTCCATATTGATTCCTCAAATACGGTCACTCTTGCCGATTTTTTTTAGCTTCCAGCGAGATGAGCGCTCTAGTACAGGCTGTAGGAGTCTATCGCCTTCGCCATCTAAACCGTTTTTTCGCAAATATTCACTGCTTCAACCGCGCGCACTGTAACTCGTCCATTTTTATCCGATTTATCTGATAACAAAAGCAACCATTATTCCTCTATTTGCATACAGTTTTCGTTGGTCTTTTTTTCGTTACTTCTCCCACCTGCTGCAAACCTTCGATTTATGTCATAGGATCGATACCATTTTAGAGTGTGTCTGCTGCCTTTGAAGGCATTGTACACGATGAAAACCATAAATCAGTTCTCCGCGTTTTCGTGTTGCTATACCCCTATAGTGACTGAAGCTTGCAAAAGGCCCCATCAGAAACGTCAACTTTCCAAATAAAAGCCACTTCAGGATTCTTCAAAATACCGTATGAAGTTTGCGCAGAGATGAACTTCGGAGAATTGCGCGGAGAAAGCAAGGACAAGTTTTACGATTCATTCCTTGACGCAGCGTTGGAAACAATTCACCGAGGACATCAAAGCAACTACTTGAAAAGAATCAAAAAGGGTCACCAACCTGTTGCGTCCATTGATGTCAGCTGCTTCCGATCAATCCCGAATGGAAATCGACTGGCGTGTGCTTTGCCTTAGGGGCTGAGCAGAGGGCCGCCAGGGCGCGCCGCGACCTAATGATGGGCCGCCGTAATGATAGACCGGGGCGATCTATCAATACGGCAGCCCACCATTAGGTCGCGCCGCGCCCTGATGGCACTCTGCTCAGGCTCTTACAGCGCGTGAACGCACGGCCCCGGCAGTGACCATGAAGTTTTGTTCCTTATAACAACGTATCGACCACAAAACCGGCCCGAATCCAGCAAGCCGTTGTGAGGTGAGAAAATTCTTTTTCAGAGACGATTTTGAAGCTCCAAACTTTCTGATTGACCTTGCCATGACGCATTAGCCCGACTGTAGGCAAAAACTAGAATTCGGTTTTCATCATGTACGATGCCTCTAAGAAATTTCATCAAACCCAGACGATTTGAAGGCGTTGTTTTTTCTGGATATTTCATTCTGAGGTCATAATTCTATGACGTGTGGCTCTGGAGTCATCGGACGTGGTCCCATCAAATGGCTTATGATGGAAGCGCAAGGCTTCAAAAGACAACGCATGGATGGTTGACGGACCCTCAACACTAGGTACAACAGCAATTATTAAAGTCGCCTTCTCAGCCTAATTCGGTGCTCTAAGGTAACTGTGCGTAGATTCAGCTGAGAAAATAACTTTCTTCATTGCTGTTGCCTCTGGTAAAGGTGCTTCTTCGCCCGCGCTGGTCTAGCCTTGTCATGACTTTGATGGCATGAAGTCCCAGGAGTCCAGAGGCGCGAAGTCGACGCTCCACAGTCTTGACCCACGCCTGAAACCCTTCCAAATGGAATACTCAGGAGATTTAAAGGCGCAGTCCGCGCTTAGGGACGAAATCTGAGATTTCCACATAAATGCGGAATAGACCCACCTAATATGTCACCTGCCAAGTAAGAGCTCTCGATTCCTCCGATCAAGCGAGATATAGGAGGAAGCCACTCTGAGGCGCCCACATCAGGAAACCACTTCGACACGCCCCTTTTAGGAACTTTCGAGCTCAACAGTGCAGAGATATGCAATAATTTCCGATCAATAGCCCCGTTCTTCCCTTCATTATCAGCCTCTCTCTTTATTCAGGTCGGCTCGCATACACAGGTTGCAAATGACGGAAGTTACAAGTCTCGGACAACTCGTTCACCATCTGCAGATAAATTTTTGAGGGTCCATAACTCGGGTCAAAAGGGATCTTGTACGATTTGACAGACTTCACTAAAACCAGCGTGAGACCGTTTTCAGGATAGGCAGGGAACAGAAGAACTATCTTGAGGGTGGAATGTGCCTTTGAGCCACAAAATCTCCTGAGTTCCGTCAAATTCCTTCTGTTTCCCTCTGATATCCAGAGAGTTGAGCCTTGAAACGTGGTATACTATTATCTAGTATTGCTCTGATCTCACGGAGCTCTTGATGCACCCATTTTAGAACCTCTGGTAGTATACATCCGATAACTACGTAACAAAACTTCTGATTCCAAATGAACGAACAATCCAGCAAAGTACAAAAAACATCAAGAGAATGTTGCAAACGACAAAGAAAGTGAAAGATTCCAAGAAGAGTCATAAAGTCGCAGATGGCGAACACTGACAAATATTCTTCTCCATCGACGTACATTTGCGCTATAGCCCTTCACCACACTTCAATATTTCGTCATGTTTAGTAATATATCACTTTGGAAGATAAAACTAATAGCCCTAAGAAGAGCAAGGATATTCGAAAATAGCGAATGTCAATAGATTTCTAACCGCTACTGTATTTACATATACTATGAGATATGTGAATCAAGTTTGAGCCAGCGCAAACATTACTAGCAACAGGGAGCCAAGAGCTCCATTGCGATCCTTGCCAAGCGTGCGACTCATGGGGTTCTCCGGAGGCTTCCGGTGATTTCAGAGAATTTCCATAAACTCTAGAATTTTCATGATGCTTTCGAAGTGTCGCACTTCTTTACCATGACGCTTTCGGGATGTCCCACCTCTTTATCGGGCTGGAGAGAACTCGTTCTTGACAAGCACGCCGATCGCGTGGGCGGGCAGTCCCATTCGAACTAAGCACTTAAAGTTAGTTTGAATGGGAATGTCCGCCTACGCGGTCGGCGTGTGTGTCGAGGACGAGTTCTCTCTTGACTGCGATCAGCTGACTGGCGATAGTATTGGCTCTGATCCTCCTTCTTTCAGATTTTAATGTGGGCGTTTCTGCTTAGTTACTCCTGAAATATTGGTTGTGAAGCTATTTGTAGGGATTTTGTAGACTTTTTTTACATTGGCTATCTATGCTAGAACGCCTCTTCATGGTAGTCTTTGAACATTACTATGAAAATATGAAAAAAGCTATTCAAACATTTTTTAACGCTTAAACCACAAAACCAAATAACCGGATTTTTTTCCCTGTCGAATCAGGGACAAAATGTTATTCATTTACGTATTATTGTATATCAATTAGAGAAAGAAATGCTTTCCCTGTTTGAAACGCTGATGCTCAAAATTGCTTAGCAGCGTGACAGCTTGTGATTTAGTAAGGAAACAGGAATTTAAAAAAAAACTCTATGGTTCACGCTCAAGATAACAAAATACAGATTGAGTTGCGCGAGAGACCCGCACGTGGCAGGTATTGTCATAATACCCCTTTCGATTCAGTCGACGTTCATGATCACAGAGCCGATCATCCTTAAAGGCAGAGTCCAAGCTTAGGGACTAAAACTGAGATTTCTACATAAATAAGAAGCAGACCCACCGTAAACAGCAACTGCCAAGTGCGATCTTTCATTTTCCTCGAATAATCGAGATATGGGAGAAAGCCACCCTGGGGCGCCCACATCGGGAAGCGTATTTGGCACGCCCCCTTATACGATCTTCCGAGCTCAACAGTGGCGAGAAAAGCAATGGTTTTCGATCACTAGCCCCGTTCTTCCCTTAATTCTCAGTCTCTCTTTTTGCTCAGGTCGGTTCACATACATCGATTGCCATTGACGCAAGTTCCAAGCCTCGGACAACTCGTCCAGCATTCTTTCGTAGCTCAATTTTTGAGGGGCCATAACTCCGTTTCTGAGGGGTCTAGTGCGATTCCAGGGACATCATTGGAATCAGCGTGAGACCGTTTTCAAGAGAGGCGGAAAAATAGAAAAGCGATTCCGAGGTTGGACTGTGCCTCTAAAGACATCGTACGCGCTGAAAACCACCGTTTTCACCGTTTTTTCGGTTTAAATGATTTTTTGGGCTCACATGAAAACGTAGGAAGAGTTTATTCTCAGATAAAAAGTTGGCCTTCTAAGCGGTCTCATGTGGAAAGCCAGTAAACAAATATGTACTGCGAGCTCTACACGCTACATTTTTGAGGATTTATGTGAATGTACCTACATATGTAGCTGACACGGCTAAATCTTGCTTCGTTGACAAGGTATGCCGACCCTTCTCTATGAGTTTTCATGGTCAAGTGGAATATTTAGAATTTCCACCGTTATGCGATATTAAGGACTAATCAAGACTTATATGAAATGCCACTAGCAATGTGTTTGTACTTCGTGTATTAGCAGTTTTTTGCTTCCTTATTAGTGAGTTGCCCTATTTCCTTTGTTACGTATTGCTTCTAACTGTTATTATTAATTTATTTATTGTTGTTTCCGTTCAAACCTGGTCTTTTGTCGGGTCCTATGGGCGTGCTAAATAAATGGACAAAATTATAAATTAATAAATGAATAAGTTATTAAATAAATAAATGAGTAATTAAATACATAACTAATCAGGTGAATGAGGATTAAAGAGGAAACCTTCACGATGTGGGCTTTTGTCAGTATGTGGTGCAAATCTGCGTCGATGCGCTTTAGCACTTGACCACTCGCGTCTGCATATCTCTGCGTATATGGCTCTCCTGAGGTTGCGGAAAGAAGTTGGCCTAAGCTACCTGATTTATCAGTTGTATGCGTTTTATCACGTGTGTGAAATTTGCCCACCTGCGTCATTAGAGGCATCGTAGAAAAAAAACCGTATATTGATTTTTGATGTTTTTGTGTACCTTGACCCCTCTAATGAACGAAATTGTCGAAGGAGACTATTAAAAACCTTTATTTGTGAAGAAAAGTCAATCGGAACACATTGTAAATACAAATTTGAATTTCGCGCTAGAATCCTTTTTAAAGTTTTTCTGCTTTTGGGGGCCTCGTCACTGTCATTTTCGGAGTTTTTCATGTGGAGTTCGTGCCGTAACTACTTTTCCTGTTGTCTTACGGTCGCACCAACATACTTGGAAATAGTGCTAGATGACTGGTGAGAATTGGTGGCGGATCTTCATCTTTGACGCCTTCCAACCTCATTCCCAACGTTTTTAACGCGCCAAAGTTTACCAGTGTGGTCTCCCGGGCTCAAACATGAAATTGAGCCCGAAAAATGAAACTTGGTTTTCAGCGCGAACGATGCCTACAAAGAGGGAAAGAAAGGGGTCAAGCGAGTCCCACTTCGGCACAAAATGTATGTAGAAGATGCTTTATGACTGTTCAGTTCTAGGAACCACCTCTTGACTTCGCTGTTAGGTAATCCTCCCTCGTGGAGAATGCGAATAGAGACGACTGTTATAAGTTTTTATCACAACAAAACGAATTGGTCAGATCCGCATGCTATGAGACGAGTGCTGTCGTGTTCCAATATTTACAGAGATGTGGTCGCTTGTTGTCGTCCTGACTGCAGGTATTTAGCACATATTGCATGATTTGGCACAGTGCTGCTTTCTCTGTGCCAAGGAATAGAACGAGTTGGTGCAGTAGCCGTTTTTCACCCACCTGGCACAGCTGCAAGCAAATGATTGAGAAGTTGCCAACGAATATATTCTATGAATTGTGGCTATTACCTAGCATGGGAGTCAGTGCAGGTTACAGACCCTCCGCCACTCGCTAAAAGCAATATATTTTAGCTGAGACAAAATTTATGTAATCATCGTTTATAAACAACTATAAAAAAGGGAACCTGTGGATGCAGTGGCAGAGCCAGCAACAGTGGTAACGCTGGGGCAGTATCCGCAAGTTCTCTGGCAGTTTTCCTGTAATACGGCTTCATTCCGATGACATTTGTAGGAAAACAACATGTAGTAACAGGATAATGACTCGTTGAAAATGTTACCTTGACGAATGCTTGCATATCGACTTGTCTGCAGATAGCTGGATCGCTCTCACAGTCTTCTACTTTGTCAACGCATCCGCCTGCAAATGGAACTACTCGAGATGGATTCATTTTTAGGCAACTTTTACAAATAACTGACCGGTGAGACAGAAACCGCAGACATTCGGGCAGTCCTCGGCTATAATTGTTCGCCAGGTTGCATCCTTACACTGAGCAGGAGTCACGGTTGAGCACTTTATGCGTGGAACTAAATCAGTTTTTAGAAGCAAAGAAATTGATCGCAACAAAATAGTGTTGGTTGTACAACTAACATTCCTTATTCGAACACTGATAATCGGCGCTTTCACAGCAGTAGGCGCAGTGTTTGGCGCAAGTAGAAATCGCTAGTTGTTTAACGTCCTCAGTCTGAACAGAAAATATTAGATGGTATACATAATTATGTATAATAAAATGCACCCCCCCCCCCCACTTACCGTGTAGCACTTCGCGTCTCTATTCTCTGCACCCAATGGAACAGCAGCAGTACCAAACAATGATGCACATGTCGCGTCCGCGTAAGTGTTATCACATACAGTTGCAGTTGCGAGGAACTGAAACCTACAGAGTTCATTCGAAAGATGTGGAAGAACCCAAGATGTTTGTCGAAGCTGTTGTCAAAACAGCCTAACGATTCTCCAACTATGGATAACCTTTATTAACAATTGGGTCTTAATCGATGGACGCAAACAGTTTCTAGAACATGATTACCGCTTCGCGAATTCCGTAGAATTCCGTGAATACAAGGCAGAAGTAGGTCAAGACGACTCTAAGTATCCTGACATCTACTTATTTCTAGCAGAAACTAACCCGCAAGCGTTTCAAAAGTAAGGCTCGACTACAGGGCCATTCCGCTCAATAACGAGACTTGCATGTATAATAAGTTCACCCTATAGTGCTACCCGAAAGCCTTTTCGAACGTTTCGATAAAGAGCAACTAGAAGCAAAATCTGTTTTTGATCTGAGGCACGTGTTCACGTTCATGTTGAGGATATGCGTCATGAATGCTCTATTTCTCCATTCAAACATGTAAGTACTTTCTTAGAAAAGTTGAGAGATGTGAGAGAATCGGGTGTGGGCACCTCATCACTCTCTCTTGCAGAATTATTGAAAGAACGAACCGTAGGAGCAGCCCCTCCAGTAGTACAGTTTAGGTCGACGATGGCAGCACCAGAAACAGATGAGACTAATGCGAAGGTGGAAATGACAAGTCCAAACATCATGACTCTGCAACAAAATGCAAAACTTCGCTATACTTTTCTGCAAGTTCACAAGATTTATTCGAAACTTTTTAGGAATTCCCACACGTTAAGCCATTGAAGCTGTTAGGATGTGGTGGGTGCTAATCATATTAAACAATCACGAGTAAGAACGTCATGATTCTGGAGTGGAATACTAACTTATTCCCGTAATCACGAATGTTTATGGAAACCTCCAAGCGGTCTGGTATGTTGACCTTCTTATCTAAGTACTCCACTTCAGAGGTTTGTTTTTCTTTATACTGAATTATGGGATTTCTGGAAAGGGAACCGAAGAAGAAGACAGGTGGAAACAGTGCGCTGTTGAAATGCAGCAAATCAGTGGCCTTATAAACTGTTGGCCGGCGGGAATCAGATGTACTACCACACATCTGATCAAACAAGATGACAAATCCCCATTCATAGATCGAAGCGGCTGTGTACAATTGCCGAACACTGGACATACGCATGTCTTATTGTCGCATTGTTACTGCCAGCACCCTGTGCTCTCCGTTATTTTGCTGTTCTAAAAATGGCTAGAGCTTATGATTTCAGTTGTCTTTGTATAACAATAGATTTACCTATGTGAAATAGAAACCTTGCGAAACTCTGCAATAGGCTTATTTTTCACAATCACGCAACTTGTGTGGAGAAGTTTTGGGCGTTGAGCAATACAAACTGAAAATGCTCCATTCAACAAATATTATATTCGATTTTGAAAAAGAGAAAAAAGAAAAGAAAACGATTTCTGTGTCCCTGGTAGAGTTTAGCCGCAGAAGGGTTTTCTATGAAAAAGGTTCCACAGGTACGTACGAAAAATCTAGTGCTCTCTCTTCACCCCTTTCTTCTCACCATCAGAAGGGCAGATGAGTAGACGATGGAATGGTTTCTTACATACTCACCCTTTGAAGCTGTTTCCGTCCTCCTGCTCTTCTTTGACGATCTTCTTTGTTTTCGAACTTATATTCTAAAATTTACTCAATCATCCACCGGTCACTGAAATATCTTTCATTCCCGGACAACTAGTCCATATTACAGAATCATTTCATTCTGAGCAGGCGTCATAGCGTGTGTAGGGAATTTCTACATAATTTCAATATAAGAATATGTAGTAGTCAAATCCGTTTTTCATCCGTGACACTAAAGAATCAAATCATCATGAATACCGCCTTCAGGATTTGAACCCGAGCCTTTTGTATATCGTGCCTAACCTCGACCCAAGCTTTCCTCTTATCACTCGAATGTGCTTGTGTGTAGTACCAATTTTCACATCTTCACATGAGTATATTCGACTAATATTATGAATGAATTTCTGTTTCAGACACTCGATAGTACTACTGGACATTGAGCGCAAGAGGATCTAAATTCGTCAGCGATGAAATACGAGGAATACAGAAAAAGCGGACCTTTGATGCTGTCAGATCTTCAACTGGGAGACCGTGTGCTATTCCACAGTGAATACCATTTCTATATGTAATGCACTCCTCTATAGACATCGCATTTTTCTTTTTGCTGTCTTCTTAGCCATACGTCTAGAATAGAAAATTGACAATCTACGACTCGATTGATGAAGCGTAACTGTTGATAGAAAAGATTTGGAGTAAACTTTTAAACGAGGTATCAAAAAAATAATTTCATTCAAGTTGGGATTCTGTTGAGATTTCGCCAATTTTAGCATCCTCTTTAGGATACATTAGAACACCAGATCCCACCTTCATAGCCCAAAATGAAGAGCAGCGCCTTCACCTCCCTGTTCGGGCACTCTTCCAAAGGTTTTGTGATGACTTGATATGCCTTGCACCGTCACAATTGCTTACACTTGCTTACCCATTAATTTCAATGTAGTAGAGCCCAAGAAAAATTTGTGAGCTGTTATTAAGGGACAAAATGAAAATAATCGACAGTGAGTTGACAAAAATACTGGCTATTAAATCACATATATACGCGTGTGTATCACTTATGAGAAAATGTATCGAATAAAATGTTCCGGTATCCACTCAGACGATTCTCGGCCCCCGAGCCGCATCGAATAGGAATCGGAGCCGCCTGACAGTTCGGCTCGTTCTCCCAATCTCCGGGCTACTGCTGTTGCTGTTCGGGCCAACCGGAATAGCCCGGACAGCAACAGCAGTGGCCCGGAAAGCAACAGCAGTGGCCCAGACAGCAACAGGAGCCGACTCGCAGATTGGTAATACGAGCCGAACTGTCAGGAGGCTCGGGGCCTATAATCGCCTGAGCAGCTTCACCACCCTATTCAGGCACTCTTCCCAAGATTTTGTGAGCTCTTGACTTGTCCTTTCTCGTGAATAAAAAAAAAGTTCAAGACTGTGGTCTTGCTTATAGTTAGTGGAGCCGCATTTCCGTCAATGTTGTACAATACGCTCGCATACGGATTCTGCCATCAATTCAAGCGGTCAGTGCTTGACACTCCCGAACCACTAACTATTACTTAGCCGAGCGACGTTGAGCGTGCGAGCCTATGATCTTTGTCCGAGTTTATTTTATACTCGAGAAGTTTCCCTTTTACCCCTTGATATACTTTCACGCGTTCATCCCGAGAAGTGAATAGCAATACATATGGTTTCTTTGTGAAGTTTAGTCTATTGAATGGACGCGGCGCGATCATTGCGGCGGGCTCTGCGGCGGTCGCTACTGACCATCTTCTTTACCATCTGCACGCTGTACCATCTGCAACTGAAAACGTCTGGCTCGGACTACCTACTTGACAACCGCATCCAGAACGACTTGACTCGGTAGTTCTACAGTTCAACTACAATGCCACGGGTAGGAAAGATACTGCCACTCTCGGAGTAAGATTCCGGTCAGCAATTGCGGACTACGGCCGTTGCATCACGCGACACGATGATGATCGTGCTGAGAAAAAAGGTGAATCGTGTCGGGACCACGTGTCCCAGCACGAATATCACCGCTCGCGTGATGGAAGAGCCCTAGTCCACAAATGCGGACCGGAATTCGGCTCCGATAACGACAGTTTACGGTAAAAAAAAATAGTTATCCACTGATTTCGCACATGTTTTCGGTTTTCGGTTTGGTTTGACGCATGGACCAGGCGGGTACCCGTGCGGTGTTGGCAACGTCACTGGCCAACGATATTTCGGTTCGCGCCACGATCTACCGTCGCAGCCCCATCCATTCATCAGACTAAAATTATTAAATGAACTCTAACTGCACGTCTTATTTATACCTTGGGACCGTGATTCTACCATCTATGAAGGTGACAAAGATGAGGTGACATAATAATGACAATGGAAAATGACTTTTACTCATGAGCGAGGGCAAGCGCTCTGTGCTTCTCAAGTTGAAAGGTATAGAATAGAGCTCCTTACCACATTTCAAGAATTCATTGCCAACTATAAGACTATCTTTCATTCACAACAGTGAAGAAGTGGGAGTTTTTCAGGTTTTGGTTTTTGAGAGGCGGTTTTCAATGTCTTCTCGCAATATTTATTGGCACAGTTGTTACTCAAATCCAGGATTCTATTGCTCAGACGAAAATTATATTTCCATGTTTCTCGCTTAAAATTCTTTTTGAAAGCTGCATATGTATATACACAGTCGCGTCGGTTTTTTTTACTCCAACTCGCCGTGCCCGAGCGCAATGCATTTGCGGGTTCGGTCAGGTGAGCCGCGCTTCTGGTAAGTTAGACTGGAACTTTTGCAGCAAGTGTAGGTATTTTCTGAATCTTAAAGGTGACACTCACTAAGAGGCGCGATCATCTTTTATGAGCAAGGTTGTAGACTAGCGGCTTTATTCTGTTGGGCTCACCGTCTTTCTTTTCGGTTCCAATGATTTTTCGGGCCGACTTAGGAACTTAGGGAGAGTTTTTTTGGGTTGAATACACCTTATTGTGAAGATAAATGAGGTCGATTGTCTCAAATTCCGTCAAAAGAGGCAGGCGCTTCGTCAGTCATCTGGCACAATTTGCTGTGAGCCATCATATGACTAATTGATCAACAATGATAAAGTACAAATGAGGGAAAGTTGGTTAAATAATATTACACGATTACGTGAAGAATATGTTTTCTACACATATCGCTTAATCATTCCTTCCCCACAAATCATCTGAAAGAAAGATGAACGTCGTTTGATAGAACGATCGGGATCAACACAGCCATTCTTGGCGATCGACTCTTCCTCTCTCAAAAGTCGATTGAGGAAACTTCGGACAGAAACAATTGTTTTCAATAAGATTTTCCGCCGTTTTTTTTTTCAATGTATCTGTCATGTAGGCTGAAAAAGCTTTCGCCGCAATAGGAAATCTCGGAAAAGAAATCCATCGTGAACGATGCCTCTAAAGGCAGTGTTCACGACAAAAATCGTTTTTCTGTTATTCCGCCTATCTTGAAAACGGTCCCATGCTGGTTCCAATGATATCTCTGGAATCGTACAACACCTTCTGAGAACGGAGTTATGGTCCCTCAAAAATTTAAGTAGGAAAGCATGGTGGATGAGTTGTTCGAGGCTTGTAACTCCCGTGTTTTGCAGCCGATGTATGCGAGCTGACCTGAGTAAAGAGAGAAGTGGAGAATAAAGGGAAGAACGGGGCCAGTGATTGGAAATCATCGCTCATCTCACGATCTCGAGCATTCATTTGTTCACGTCGGTGGGCGTGTATTGCGCTTTTGGAGTTTGCCTTGCGCTCGAATTGGCAACTTCGGGCTCTTTTGAAGCTTTTCCTGGCTCGTTTTCATGCGTTCTTTCGACGTCAACGTTACAGTGTGCCCCTCCACTACCCATTCCTAGTGGAAATTGAGACACAACTTTTATCGTGAACACTGCCTTTAAAGGCAGCATTCATGCTCGTAAACGTAATTGAGATAACTACGGAATTAGAATGGTGTGGCACAAAACACAACGCCCACGTATTTTGAGGCGTCAAAAACGACCCACAATGACGCTACACAAATGAGGATTCGCCACCGCCCCTGTATCTGTCCGTCCCCTGAATTTGGGTCCTCTTCCAGAACAGGGGTTCTGGACCATCTCCGCCGTCGTCGATGTATGTGGCTTACCTATTGTACCTAATGTACCACCCACAAACGTCGCCGACGGTGGAAATACCTCAGACCCCCAATTTCGGAGGAGGACGCAAATCCAGGGAGCGGGCAGATTCAGGGTTGGGGCCAACTTCTCACTCGCGTAGCGTCATTTTGAGTCGTTTTTGACGCTTCAAAACGCGTGGGCTTTGTGTTCGGTGCCATACTATTCTGATTTCGTAGCTAGCTCAATTACGTTTACGAGCGTGTATGCTGCCTTTAAGTATAGCAGTGGCGCTCGCCAGAACTAACACAAATACGCTAAGTGAAGGATGAAGTGTGCGAAAAAAGCTCAAAAGCGGATCAAGGGTGCGCTACCGTAATCTTAATATCACTAGTGGAACATTTGGAGAGAGTATTCTGATTTGATCGACGACCGTCGATCACGACGAAACATAAGGCAGCGTCCATACGTTGCGAGAGCGCGCGATATAGCAAAATCGATGGCCGTCGTTAACACACGATTCCGCGCGCTCACTCACGCTCGCTGCCGCTCACTCGCGTTCACTCTGGGGAAGAATCCGCAGGTCTCCAGCTTATTACTCTGTTCTCGGCCTCGAGCCAAGAACAGAGTAATAAGCCTCGAGCCTACTTCAAAACTAATGCTCTCGTATCTCATAGTTTGAACACGGCTGTCACAAACAATGGTACATGGGCTGCCAATGATTCGACTTGATTGGGTGATTACCAAGTCAACCGCTAGAGAGCGTTGAGGAGCGCCGAACAGCGAAAGCTCGCATTCCCGACACATATGGATGGAGCCTAAAGGTAGCGTCCACTCTTTGCGAGAGCGCGCGATAATGGCACGAATTCGATGGTTATCGTGGGCATTCAATTGGCTCTCGCTCGCTTGCTCTGCTCTCGCGCACTCTCGCTCGCTGACGCCCGCTTTAAGGAGAAAGCAGCTATTTTCAAGCCAATTGCTTCATTCTGAAGCATTTCGCCTCGAACCAACTTGAAAACCATTACCATCGTATCCCAAAATTCCAGAAAACCTAAACAGGCAGCAACGACCGCTTATCCATACGTGTTCGGGTGCGTTCTACCAATTTCATCATGTATCCACGTCCCAGCTTTGTGCGTATTCAGCACGCGGTGGGCTAACTGCAGTTCATTCGCCCAACAGTCTTAACGGCTGTGCAAAGTTGCGACGACCGGCAGCAAACCGCCGAGCGAGAGGCCTAGGGCGTGCTCTAAACCTGAAACAGCGTTGGGCGCGAAGGTTCCGTGAAATTGTATCGCCTATGTCGCTAGCGTCGCTTTTTTACCAATACGTTCGCCCTCATTCATTAAACATAACACTTCGGTCTGAGAAGATTTGACTACTTTGATATGCTTCAAGAATTCAGGGAATGCCTGGAAACATCTTCTTAAAAAATAGTACGCTCAGAGAGCTGTAATGTAACTTGGAACTTGCGTTCAGTAAAGTGATTATGCCTTGAAATATACATTTCGAGGTACCGAAATCAGCAGACGGTTCGCGGTAGACGCATAAATCACATCTGTCACACGCTGGAACGAAAAGCTAGTAAAACTAAAACCAAAAAAAAACAAATTTGGAATAAAACGGCAAAAGGTCTTCAGAAGATCGAATTTATGGAGAATTCTCGATCGACGGCAACATTCCACGCCGGCGATAAAAATGGTTGAGACTTTTTTCGCCACCGCTCGCTGACGGCGTCGCTCAGGGAGACGCTGCTGCCGCAGTGGCAAAAACACTGCGAGGTATCCGCGTCGCTGTCGCAGGACACGATGCAGACCTCGTCCGCTGCTTGACGCCCCCCGTTGTCCATCATTTCCCTGCAACAGCGAGACTTGCCGCGGTGCTACTCTGCAGAGCGCTCTATGGTTAGTCAAAGAGAAAAACCTGTTCGCACTGCCGAACACGTCATGACCTGTCCACAGCAACAAGCGTGATGAAACACATGTGGATAAACGGTTGTTGCTGCCTATTTAAAAGGCCCCCCAAAATTCAACCAGGGTCATCACAAACCGTGGTAATTAGATAGCCAATGAGCCGACTCGAATGTTTCGATCACCCGGTCAAACGTTTCCAATCGAGTCAGCACGAGATAGGAGGTGTTTGCCCGTCGGGGTTCGGCGCGTGTGTGGGCCCCCACAGGGGGGCTGAGCTCCGGAGGGGTGGAAGCGGGGGGTTTGATCTTTGGACGAAGACCAACTGAACCAACGTGTTTGTGCGTAAAAAAACTTTAGGAGCAGTTTTCCACGTAGATTTCAAATATATATTGCAATTTAGCTAAAAAGCTTATTGAACGAATTTACGAGTCGCGGAGTTCAATTAGGAAGTTTAGGGTGAAGTAAAGGCTATGTAGCGGTCTTCGCCGTTCATCTGAGATGGTCGAAACAAGTCTTAAGAGTAAATCGACCACGCTGGACTCGAATATCCTACTCTCGTACTCCTAGTTTTCAAAATTACCAATTTCCGGCGATACCACACCTGAGAAAGGTGTGGGCCCATACAGTGTAGAGCCCTTCAGCGTCCATCTTAGACGGTCAAAGTTGGTATACTTTGTAAATCGAACACGATTTACTCAAATATCCTACTCTCGTGACTGGCAAAAAAATATGGAGTTCCGGCGGGATCAAACCCTCTTTCAAACATCCGCATTTTATTTCACAGCGCAAGCTATTACCAGTTACATAAACTTTTGCCCTTTCAGCTCCTGTCCACATAAATGCAATAATCGCTGTTTGTGCTCTCGTCCTCTCGAACATCCAAATCTTTTTGCAAAGCATTGGCTTCGAGCTGTCAATTTCGGTCTTTTAACCATTCGAAAATTTTATACTTACCATTTAAATACGACATGTAAAATTGTACTGCAGTGAAACGTGAGAGGTATGTATGTAAGTCTGCTCGATAAACTGCATGAAGACATCAGCTCTCGGTGGGTTGGGAGAAAACGGAAGAAATTGACCTACTTACGTTCCTGGGGGGGTCTGAGCAAAATTGCCATTAGAGGAAGGTCTGAGCAAAACTGGCCGGCTCACACCTTGCGCAGTACCGTGTTGCCCGTGTCCACTTGCTTGTGCGAGGCACAATCAAAGCTGGGGGAGCATTGAGTACATTGAGTAGCGTCAATCGGGGTTGAAAAGCACAAAGGAGCGAGAGGGCGAGCTCTCGCCACGTACGAACAGAGCCTAAATGCTGATAAAGGTGTTCAGACGAAAAAAAAATCCCTCGCTCAAGGAGGGCTGCAAAATGCGGAGCTCTTCAAGTATGCCTCGAACATTACATAGGTCCACATGTACATTCTTTCTACACCATTGCTTCAGCAGATATAAACACATGTTTCGAAGTTATGATAAAAACACAGAAGTTTTTGAATTGTTTCATTAGCGCAAAACAGACTGGTCAGGCCTGATTGCAATAATACAACTGCTTTCGTGTCGTGCTATCTACAAGAGGTCTCGTCGCAAATGATGGTCCACTCTGGTGACTCTAGCAAAGATTGCATGATTTGCCACAGTATTGCTTCCTTTCCGCATCGTTGTAAAACGTGTTCGTGCAGAATCCATTCTTCACCCAAGTGGTACAGCTGTAATTACAGAATTTTAGGTTGTTGTCGCTGAGAAACCTTGTCTGAATCCGAGCAGCTATCGCCTCACCTAGGATGAGAATCGGCACAGCTTCCTGAACCAGGTGATCCTCCTGAGTTGCCAGCTGAATCAATTGAATGTATGAGAATCATGTACATATAACTGATTTAATTATCAATTTGACTGTTGCAAAACCTGAAGTGGCAGTGGCAGCAGTAGTGTCCGTAGGACAGTATCCACAGGTTTTCTGGCAGTTTTCCTTAAAATAGAATATGCAAGTACACTGTCAAGAGGGAACCAAAGCTGCCAGTACTCTCCGTGCCTGCCGTGCATATGTACTTCTCATATTGCGCGGAGGCGGGCTTGTCTTAATAGGGACTGATCAGAGCGCAAACTGGAGTTTCAAAAAATCTGTGAATGCTGTGGGTGGAGATAAAAAAAGACAATTTTTAGTTCGCTAAATTTCCTGGGTAGGACGAAAACTACAAGAAATGTTTTTTCTAAGTTAAGGAGGTGCGAATACTTTAACAACAAACTTTGTCCAGGGAAATAAATTGGGACGCCGATCACCACTATAAGGTCTGAATTTTAGTTCGGGAAGATTACGGTAAGTAACCGTAAACAAATGCTAATTTTCCTATTGTAACTTACAGTAATGCTCGAAGAAACTGGGAATGGTCCCTATATTTGTTTTCAGCAACCCAAGCAATCCCCCCTAGGCAACGTTTGGGCTGAAAATTTTCAAGTTTCTAGAATCCGAAAATTCCGCTTTCGCAGTTTTTGATCTACATTATGCATTAAAGGCAGTGGTCACGATGAAAAACGTTATCGAAAAAACTACAAATATCAACTTAGATCAGAAGCAGTTCGAAAACTATGAAGGTAGCGCGGTGAAAAACGGGCTAGAATTACAGTTATTAGACCCTAAACTTCCAGTTCGTGCACACGTGCACAGAAAGATCACAGTCTCATGCCAAGCATTCAAAAATCACCGACACACAGAGGAAGAAATAAATGCAGATTTACCTAATAAAACACTTTAACAACGAAAGCAAGCACTTCAGTCAATGTTTTTGACAAGATGTGTGCATAAAACCGGAGGTTCATTGATTGAAATTCGATTTCAAGCCAGCTGATGTTCTTGATATTAGAGATCATCAATGCCGATGATGTGGGGTGGACTCGTGCACCATCAAAAGAAAAGAAAGTTCAGGCTTCAATCTTGGTCCAGAACAGCGTTTTTTTTTTTCGAGATTTTTTCTTATAGGTTCTACTCCTCTATACCCAAAAAAGGGTTTAGAGAGGAAAAGAAGACGAGCTTATTTGAGCGCGACCACTGCCTTTAAGGGAATTTACCAAACGGTAATTTGTAACATCTTGCCTTCCCTACAACATTTACCAGACCATTTTCTAGAACTCTAGCTCGAGTTGGGATCAGTCTCTAGTTAGGGTAGGAGATAAGTGCGAAAGTTGAGGGATGTGCCACTGTGCGCCAAAATCTAATCGGAATTCGAGAGTTGGATCCAACTAAGCCGACTCAGACGGTTACCGCAAAAAAAAAACAAGACATTCGACTCATTCACTTACTCGATCAGTTGAAAGAGTTCCTACATACCGTATTTTCTCTTTTAGAAGTACATGTACTTCTAATACTCAGACCCCTATTTTATATGTACTTCTATTAGAGGTGTACTTCAAATAGAGGCTGTACTTCTAATTCTCAGCCCTCTTTTTTTTGGTGTACTGCCATTAGAGGTGTACTTCTAATAGAGGGTGTACTTCTAATATTCGGCGCAATTTTTTTCAATTTCCAATATTGGACTCTTCACCTTTCTTGATTTCCAGTATAACACCAAAAACTTGTATTTAATGAAATTTCAAACTAGGCTCAATTGAATTGATGTTTCCACAATCTCTGATATCATATATTAACACCTTTCCCAAATTAATTTCTTCCAAAAAATTTATAAGTTTGTTTTCGATTTTGTTAACACGCTCTTCATCGACTTGTTAGGCTCAAAAACAATTTCAAGGAAGCGTTCAGGATGAACTTCATCGGTGACTTTCCGCAGTGAAATGATAGGCGAGGGGGATTCTAGGCTTCCAGTGTCGAAAAAACGGCAAAAAACGAGCCAGGAGTGGCAAAATAACAGATGCAAACAAGCGTTTTGGTGTCCCAGAACCGCCCGGTGCTCCACTTCCGCCCCTTCGATGTGAACAAATGGAGACTCAGATTACATAAATAATAAAGTCAAGGAAGTGCTGATAAGTGAGCTGATCGCTTGATTGCACCTTCATAGCTGTCAATTCCTCCACGCTCAAAAATCAGCGTAAAAAAGGGATATTTTGGCTCAAAAACGCGTCTTTCGCGTGTGCTGTAAGCATACAGGCCACCAGACCTTCCGGAAACCGAGGTGATATCGGAAGTGAAATTTATCGTGAACACTGCTTTAACTGATCGCCTTTCGAACCGCCCAGAGCGATTGAAAAGTGCGGTTCTTGAACGACCTGAGAACAGCTTTTCCAGAAGCGAGTTCTTTGATTCCGCAGTCCACTATAGGTAAAGTCTAGCATTGGCGGTTTCTGATTTCCTCGTCGTATCAGCGATTTCTAGTCATAAGTGATCCAATCTTCGTAACGCTGGGGAATCTTGGTTTTTCAAGCACCGCTAAAGTCAACGTTTAGGGCCTAAACAAGTCGACTTTGATCGACTAAAACCCAATCAAACAAAATATATTAGTAAAGAACCTAAATAAACTCCGTGCATTCGCCGCGAATAACACCAATGTCGAACTTCAGCTCTGCGTTTTTTCCGGGCCATTTCACGTTCGCTGAGGTTTCATCGTAAGTTGTCCCATACAAGCAATCTTTGACCAAGAAAGGGATGGCCGATAGTTTTTTCGTCAATATTCAAACTTCGCATTATTGAAAAAAATCTCGGGCAAACTGGTCTCTCTCAAATGCCTCATTCGTGTTGCCAGTCACTTGCCCAAGTACCAGGGGTCCACTCCGAAAAAAGGTGTACTTCTAAAAGAAGTGTACTTCAAGTAGAGGGTGTACTTCTAATACTCAGACCTCTATTTTATATGTACTTCTAATAGAGGTGTACTTCAAATAGAGGGTGTATTTCTAATACTTAGCGTTCCCTTTTGGGTGTACTTCTATTAGAGGTGTACTTGAAATAGAGGTGTACTTCTATTAGAGTAAATACGGTAGACAATAATGATAGAACCTTCGATCTAGCTTCTTTTTTTGCTGGAGCACGATTTCCAGTCCATGCTCAATTTGTGGGCGATTTTCGTAAGGTGCCCAAAGGATAGTGACACATAGACAGGTGAGGAGTGGTCGGGGTTCGCCTTCGGACGGCCCCAGGAATGGGATTTCCCTGCAAAACTTGTATATATAGCTTTCTTTTGGTACTGCTTTCCCGTATACCCTGTTGTCGTAGTGAAAAATTATAATACCCCAGAGAAAAATCTGCAGTTCCGTGGCACGAAGAAACAGCGAGAAAGGAAATTTTCTTCCATTCCGCTAGCGATTTTAATGAGAACGTTACCTTCACAAAGTCCTGCATGTCGACCTGTCTACATACAGATGGATCATTGCTGCACTCAATGGCCTTGTCAATGCAACCACCTGCGAATAAAATTGTGCAGACAATAATGCAACATGTATCCAGTCGAGCCACCAACCTGAGAGGCAAAGACCGCAAACAGATGGACAGTCCTCAGCAAGGATAGGTCTCCACGTGGCGTCGTTACATTGGGCCTGAGTGACGGTTTCACATTTGACACGTGGAACTGAATGAACGCACGATGTCGTCAGATTCAATGTGTAAAATGCTCCCATAAAAACCCACTTTGTTTGTTTGAACACTTGTAATCAGGACTTTCGCAACAGTACCCGCAGTGTTTCGCACAATTTGAAATAGCGAGCTTCTTAACATCTTCGCTAAATCCGGCGGCGTCCTCAAAATTAATTGAAGCTTCAAATTAAAGATGAAATGGATATGGGAGTATGTAAAATATGTCAGTTCAAGTCTGGTGTGGTCTTTCCCACCGTATTGCATTTCGCATCTCTGTCAGTGGTGCCCAAAGGTACGACCGCGGTTCCGAATAAGGCTGCACACGCAGCATCGTTCGCGTTCTCGCATATTGTAGCTGTGGCGATGAACTAAAAATGCTATAGGTTTAGAGAGGGAAACCTTTGAATTGTGAGAACACGAAAATGAACTTCACTTCGGAAAGCCTGAGCGTGCTGTGCCCCGACCAATAGGTGTCAGCAGGTAAAAGACAGAGCGAAATCCGTTTTTATTGATCATTTTAGATGTGACAGACGATAAAGCATACAAACGTCTTCGACGGAGGTGTTTCACTCAAACCCTTTTAACAGATTCTTTTTAGCGCCAGAATTTCACCAAACTTGTTCAGAAGTTCCTGATAGAGGAATAGAAAGACTGGGTTGTCAGAACTATCCTTTGTTGAACATCTTTACTCTCATCACTCATGGCGCGAGCGGCGCGAGCGATACTGCCACCTCCATCTGCCCTCCACACTCTCGCAGTCTCTAGCCTCAGCTTCGCACCAGCTTGCGTGGAAATCATGAGAATTTTGCGTTTCTTCAATCTATATAAACTCGCTGACGCTTTTCTGAAACACACTTTGGATTCACAGTTCAACCTCACATGCAAAATCAGAGATTCCCACATAGTTCTGTAGTGGACTTACTTGTAAGGCACCTGCCAAGTCTGAGCTCTAACTTTCTCCAAATAAGCGAGTTATAGGGAGAAGCCAGCCTGACGCACCCACTGCATAAAGCCACCTTGAAAGCTCCACAGTGACGAGATGAGCGATGGTTGCCAATCTTAATTTCCATTTCAGCCTCTCTCCCACTCAAATCCGCTCGCAGATATCGGCGGCAAACGACAGAAATCGAAAGCCTCGGACATCTTGTTTATAGTTCTAGTAACCAGAAAAGAGATAGCTGCGGACACCTCAGCACACTGCGCACGAGAAATGAGGTGATCGATCGGGGCACGCGACATGCGCGCGGCCTGCCGAGTGGTCCGCAGCTATCCCTTTTCCGGATGTACCCACCATACCATGTTTTCGCAGCTCAATTCCAGGCAATGGGGCCATAACTCCGTTCCAAGGGGTATTATGCGATCTAAGAGACATCATTGGAATCACCGTGGCACCGTCTTCAATATAGGCAGAGATAGAAAAAAGTTATTTCGAGGGTTGACTGTACATTTAAATCATAGTAAAATTGGGTTTGAAGTGAGCGTCA
Organism: Aplectana chamaeleonis; assembly: GCA_029168955.1. Lineage (NCBI taxonomy): Eukaryota > Metazoa > Nematoda > Chromadorea > Rhabditida > Cosmocercidae > Aplectana > Aplectana chamaeleonis. The sequence goes on along the minus strand of JAPDOI010000050.1, from coordinate 1,751,380 downwards.
ATTCTTATCAAGTTTTTCTGTGTTCATACAGACCCACAGTCATTTCCGGAGTTTTTCTGCATGTCGACTTTGTGGAAGGATTGCTTTCAGAGTTGTTTGACTGTCACGCCAACACTCTATGGAAAAGTGCTATCTGGTAGACCTCAAGCCATTTTCAGGTGACCACGACTATGTAGTAGCGCATATTTAGAGCCTCAAATTATAGGAGTCACTTTAGGCCCCCGTCAGAGTTGGTCAAACGACCGAGTCCCTTCCGGTAGATACGCACCGAAATAGTGACAGACGGGTGCAGAAAATCCACCCAAAGAGTCCGTCTGCGACCGCCTGCTTGCGTCCTCAATCCACCCACTCGATATTGGTGCGCCACGAGCACCCGAGGTCGGTTCCTCCGCCCCGAACTCAGTCGGTCTCGGTCGATTTTTCGAGCAAGTCTGACGGGGGCCTCACCTAGCCCAAGTTGTTGCATTTTACACAAAAAACCAAAGTGATCTCTAGCTCACACTAATTTTTAGTTTACGGAGACGCTAGACAAGAACGATATTTCATTTCTCTAGCCTTATCGGTGCTGAGAGCGAGCCCGCAGCCCCAATTCTGGAATCCTCTTGACACCAGGAAAAATCAACATTATAATCCGTGTTCACTGCACTTTCCGTCCACAAAATGCAACTAAGTTTTCGAAAAGGATCAGATTCTGTCACATCAAACCCCACTTCAAGTGTGATAAAGAAAAATTGCATTGCGATCTGTTTTCTCGGGCCTACAATACCAATACGAGACCGCTACACAATTGCGGGGAACTTAATGAGATTTCGAAAAAGGGATTTGTGTGAGTAGCGGAAAAGATCTTACATGAGTTGGAAGTAGCTAAAAATCTTATTGATCATAATGTTAAAGGCAGTGTTCACGATGAAAATTGTTTTTCTGTTTTCCCGCCCATCTTGAAAACGGCCGCATGCTGATTCCGATGATGTCTCTGGAATCGTACAAGACCTTCTGGGAACGGAGTTATGGTTCCCCAAAAATTGAGCTAAGGAAACATGGTGGACGAGTTGTCCAAAGCTTGTAACTTCCGTCTTTTGCAGCCGATGTATGCGAGCTGACCTGAGTAAAGAGAGAAGCTGAGAATGAAGGAAAGAACGAGTCGAATGATTGGAAATCATCGCTCATCTCACGATCTCGAGCATTCATTCGTTCACGTCGGTGGGCATGTATTGCGCTTTTGAGGTTTGCCTTGCGCTCCTATTGGCAACTTCGGGCTCTTTTGGAGCTTTTCCTGGCTCGTTTTTATGCGTTCTTTCGACGTCAATGTCACGGTGTGCCCCTCCACTACCTATTCCTGGTGTAAACTGAAACACAGTTTTTATCGCGAGCACTGCCTTTAAGGCAGGCAGACGTAGCTTTCGGAATTCAATTAGTCTCAAGGCACGTACCGCTGGAGTAGTCGCATCGCCATTGGTGCAATTCATATCTGTGAAAGCCCCAGCCGAAACTGTCGATATCAGAGAGAGGAGCAGGACCGCCACAGACACCATTTTTACCTGAACATCACCAAACATGAACAATTTCATGATTCCGAGCCAGCTTTCGACAGCAGTACAGCCCACGGAATTCCACAGGAAACAGAAAAAAGAGTTTCGTAGCAGCAACAATGTCAAACAAGGCCCTAGAAAGATACGGAGTAGCCCTCACAGGGAAGAAAAATTTTGCTATCACGGAGACCTCCTCGCGCATAAGAAACCCCGAGCGGGCGAGTTCTTTGCGTTCAAAATGTTGCCTAAGTCACCTTAGAGTTCTCGCATTCTATTCAGTCTGACGAATGAACGGAGCTGCGATGATAGTTCGCCACACACTATCAAAACTCCGTTGACCGGTGATGCCGCCCACGCCGCACGGCCAGCTGCAATCATCACGCTTGGTCCATTCATCAGACTGAATTTGATACGCAAACCATACGTCCAAGTTTTGGATTGAGTGCCAAAACCTGTTCAAGCCAAAAAAATCTTCCGTCGACTTCTCTCCTAACCCTCTCAAACGTTTTCGTCGTTCTCTCTCCACAACTGCTACTGAACGAACTCAAACTCCCGAGTGGAAATTCGGAGGCATTTTCAATCATGGTTGCACATCAGACATTAGAATCGTGTACATGAGTTCTACGTTGCCATTTTAAAGATTACTGCTTCTGGTTACTGCATTGGATTTCAGTCGATTTGTTCCGCCTGCTTCGTGGCGGCTCGCACAAACTTCCTCAACAGTTCCCTTTATAGCGTGGAAGCGTGTCCACACACAATTTGTGGGACCGAAATGTTGGTTCATTTGTCAATTTGGGTAGGCTTGAACGCAACAGACAAAGCCACAGTTAGCTCAATGGTCATCCTGGCGCCTGGAAGGTGACGAAAACCGAATTTTTTTATTTTTTCAACTCTCCAAGTTTGTTTAGTGCGCACATTGCTGGAAAATGCTTTTTCAGCTGTATCCGACATTAGGAGAGGAAGCGATGGCTTGTCCGAGCCGAAGCAAATCGTGATAGCTGGCGTGATGGTATAATTGTAACGCACCACTCTTTTACACATCGAGGCCATTCTTGAGAGAGAATAAAGAAGCTCCTCTCTTCGAGTACGGACCGCTTTTTATATTTTTCAGTGGGTTGACTCTCTGTGTGCGTGGCTCAGTAGCATTAGTGGGAAAACCTTCGAAAAATCAAAAGGAATTTCTCGCTCTTGTGAGGACTTTGCCCTTTCAGAATTTTCAATCCATGTAAGAACGCGGAGAAAGCCTACTTCCTAAGCCAACATATTGCCTACCCGGAGTTCCACCCTTATCGAAAATCGGAAGGGAATTTCGAAAATTAGAAAAAAAATTATGGGATGGGCCAAAAAAAGTCCTCATTCTTGCTACAGTTCAGCCCACATATGAGCTTAAACCCCTTGAAAGAGAGGTATGTAATTCTGGCCCGTTTTTGTCTGACCCGGAATCTTCATCTTTTTGAAAAAAATGGGGGAAGGCTTACACATATGCTAGAATTTCGCACTTTACGGGGTTTGAAAGATCGACAAAAGTTAAGTGCTAGATTTCCTCCCACCTCTAACCAGTGCAACAAACAGAGAAAGCTCTGCACTTACATATGCTGAACTTTCAACCACCCCGTATTTACAGCTGCCAGTAAAAAATCTTGGCAGCCGGTTCCGATTAGGGCGTTTTAAGGGGTCAATTTCCCTGATCCCTTGAGATCTCCAGTCGCTCTCAACTAGGCGAAGCATCGATGGTCTCAGAACTCTTTAAACATGCTCTCGAAAAATTGCTCACTTACCTCGGGTTGCGATAGCCGTGGTGGGACTATGGCATAAGAAGGCTTTGGAAATTAACTCTTTCTAAACTTTGAAAGAATCAAAAAGAAGGGGAGGAGATTAGCTTTGGAGTAGGTTTGAAGCCCGATGCTTCAGGATAGAAGAAATAGGCTTGACGCTTGTTGCTTCTCTCTCTCTCTCTCTCGATGCGGGCGTGAGCGAGCGAGAGAGAGCATGAACGCTCATGAGCACCTAGCAAATTGTGTGCCTTCGATGACCACCGACTTTAGGTAATCGCGCGCTATCGCAAGGAGTGGAAGCTGCCTCAGCTCACTACTCCGACTCTACCCGTATCTTCAAAAACGAATAAATGTGGGACGAATCAGCCATTGTGAGTTATTAAGAGACTTTATAACATGTTTCAAAAGCTGTGAGATACCGTATTGCCAGCCCTATCGCCTGATCGCAGCGGCCACTAGCCCCTCTATGTCAAATACATCTTTCTTGTTTTTCAGGATTTCAAATGAGAGAAAGCTGAGAATGAAGAGAAACTGGCTGCAGAGAGAGGTGTGATCCTACACTCAACGCCTGCCTTATGTACTAGTGTGACAAATGGCAAGCTTAAGCGTGGGCGATCATCTGTTCAAACAGTCTAGCAACGATCTTCATTGACGCATTATGCGGCCAATGATCTTTGTAGTTGATCTTCAGCGCTTGTCCGAATCCAGTGAATTCATTGAAGTGTTCACGCGATGGCAATAAAATATCCGCTCGTATAACATCAGGTAATAAAGATGACATGATGAAAACATGCATTCCAGTTTAGATTAAGAAGAAATGGTTTTGAAGTACAGTTTACCGCATTCTTTAAAGGCTGGTGCCGCTGTGGTCGACATACTAAAACTGAGGTAGAAAAACTGGCACTTTCTCAAGAAGTCGGAGCTCGCCACCCGCGCGCATTGCAGGCCTGGCTCGCCACCCGCTCATCCCTCATTTCGATGAACTCGCCACCCGCTACCCACTCTTCCTTGCTCGCCATCCGCTTTGGGTATAGCTGGTCGCGAGCGCGAAGAGAGGTGGCATAGCGGGTCGCGAGCTGTTTGCTAGCGAGTAGCCCGCTGAATTGTTATCGTCCTTTAAAGTTTTTCGCTACTTTTCCCTTGATTCTCCCCTAAATCATACTTCTCATCACTTTTCTGTTTATTGTTTGAGTTTTTTCTTGCAATACTACAAAGCTCAAACTCGATATAGTGGTATTTTCAACTCGATGCTAACCGTCACGGCGGCTGCGGGAGTCGTAAATCATGGTTTCAAGACTCGCATATAAATAAATCTGTCGAATTGTACAAATGTTCATCAGTTGAGTTGTGTTTTTCGAACAAATTGGTCTTCTGACTGGCGACTCGTCTATCTACATAGCTCACTCGATAGTTTATCTACTGTCGTTCTCGGTGCTAGTTCCGGTCCGCATTTGCGGACTACAGCTGTTTCATCATGCGGAATGATCGTCAGTGATTCAAAATGATCGTGCTGGGACCACTTGGTCCCGACACGATTCATCTTTCTCTCAGCACGATTATCACCCGTCGCATGATGCAGGTGTCGAAGTCCGCTTCTAAGACCGGAATTTGGCCCCCGAGAACGGTAGTAGGCAACTCTAATTGGGATTTGCATTTCTTGTGGAACAGTCAAGTTTTTGTTAGACGCATAAAGTTTCGCGCTCCTGGGGCGGTATGCATGAACGCTATCAAAAAGGTCAGGAAGCCGCTCCGCGTCCTATGCGCGCAGCGACGAGTCACGGGACGGCCCCGAAGTGCATAGCGTATATTACTGTAGCGCGGACGTGAATGCACTTTCGACTGCAAACTCTACGCGGGCATTTTCTGTCATCCCACTCGCGTTTGCTTCCATTTATTGAGATGCACGAGATTACAAAAAATGCCGCTTGGCGTAGAATTTAATGTAGAAGGTGGATTTACGTTTGCGACACACCAATATACGCCATGCACTTCGAGCCATCCCGTGGGTCGACGCAGCGCACATAAGACGCGGGACGGCTCCCTGGCCTTCTTCGCAACGCTCATGCATGCCGCCCATGAAAATTTTAATTCTTCCCCCGAAACCCACGAGTAGCTCAGGCAGTGAACGAGTTAAACTCCGCAACCCCCGCGAGTATATATTCATAACTGACGAAAATGCTTACCCACCTTTTAGTGAGCCACTGACCCCCGGAGAAGAGCCTTCTGTGTATAGAAAATCACCGCTCTTTATGATTGTACCCATATCGTTATAATTAGAACATAACTGGTCAGGTCCGCGCTGTGATCAAGGAAGGGGATGGGATGCAGCTTTAAGCCAACGCTGTGATGAAAGGAAGGGAAGAGATGCAGGCTCTTTACAAAAAAGGAGAGTTCAAGTGTTCAGAAGAAGCTTCATAATTGGCTGGATAATTTGAATAGTCGTTCGATATGAGCGCCATAGTTTAAAGGAACTAGTCGCGATAAACTTTGTCCTCGAATTTTTCATGAAAAACGCTTCTCGTAGCTCTCAAAAGCAGAACAGCGTCTAAGAAACGGGACGAAAAGCTACCCAGGAGCTGCAGAACGGCTTAGAAAAGTGAGCGAACCCCGGTGCTTTGGGCAAGTCCGGTCCCTTGGGGCCGAGTTGACGTGCATGCCCCCAACCAACCCAAAACGAGTCAGGAGTAACAAAATAACGGCTGCGAACAAGCGTTTTGGTGTACCAGAACCGCCCCATGCTCCAGATCCGCTCCCTCGATATGAACAAATGAAGGCTCAGATTACAGGAGTGATCAAGTCAAGGAAGTGCTGATAAGTGAGCTGATCGCTTGATTGCATTGAATGCTATCATCCTTCATAGCGGTCAACTCCTCCACGCTCAAAAATCAATGTAAACAAGGGAGGACCTATCTTGGCTCGAAAACGCGACTTTCAGGGCCTTTTCAAGCGTGCTCCGCTTTATAGGGCACCAGACCTTCTGTAAACCGTAGAGATATTGGAAGCGAAATTCATCGTGAACACTGCTTTTAAAGTTTCGCCGCACCTTGCCGCGCGCGACATTTTTGACAACGATTGCAAAAACTATTTCGTTTATTTGCCTTTAAGAAATTTCCTCCGCCATCATTATCTGTCTTCACGCAAGCTCATTCCATCTATCTGTCTGATTTCATTCCTCGTTTCAAACTTTTATTTCCGAAATTTAGCAATTTTTATGTTTTTGCCGCAGTTGCGACTTACTTCTATTTTTTTTCTTTCAGGTGCGCCCAGTTCTCCACGACAGCCCGCTGCCGACATCATCTACCCCCAGAAAAGCTCATTTCATTCATCATCATCAGTTTACTTTTTTGCTCGTTTTAGATCTACATTTCTCCATTTTTTGGCTGGGTTTTTGATGTTTTTCAGCAGTTGCGACTTGTTTCTTTTTTTTCAGGTGCCTACAGTTCTTCACGACTTCCCGCTGCCGACATCGTCTACCCTTCCCACCAGGTAAGTTCATTACATTCATTGTTTTCAGTTTTATTTCATTTCTCGTTTCAAACCTTTTTTTTTGGTTTTTTGAAGATGTGGTGTTCTTTCCACCGTTGCGGGTTCCTCATGTTCAATTTGTTATCAGATCCTGATGCCGCATGCTCATCTATACCCAAGGCATCTTTTGTAGTCCTCACCGCAAGCGCGGCACGCGCGTGAAGCGCGGAAAGCGCAGTGGACTATGAAATTCGTAGTCCACCAGCATCGCCATAGCGGCGCCGCCCAAACCGCCACGGCGGTTTCAAAGTTTCAATCAATACTTGCTTTTCGATTTGAGTCCACTCCAACAAATAACGAAAATTTCTTGGGCTATTGGTCTATTGATAACATAGATGTTAGCAAAAAGTTACATTTCATCAGTATGGTCAATACTAAATTATTTTCTACGGATTTCACTCACATGTTTACCAACTTTCCACACATTATCATAATACGAAACTTGACAGAAATTTCGAAAATCTGTTATAAAAACTCGGGCAAGAAATATTTAGCGTACAATGGCTATAATAGAACCTTCTACACGGACAAAATCGATAGTAATAAAACTAGATATTATCAAATACAGGATATAATTTATTACAGGGATTATTTACTTAAAAATAGTTTCTGCCAATTTAGCGGTTTTAACTTTTTACAAAACATAGGGGTCCCGCAGGGAGGTAATGTTAGTCCTTTATTAGCAGACTTAACGATATCTTACTTCGAGTATAAATTTTCAATTGGTAATGTCAATGTAAAAAACATAATTCCTTTCCGATATATGGATGATATCTTAATAATCCATAATAGAAGTGGTGAAGATATCAATCGTTTACTCGAAAACATTTATGACAATATACTGACACTTGAACCTACTCACACAGACGAATACAGATTTAATTATTTGGACTTCGAAATTGCGATAGTTAATGATAAAATACATACTAAATTGTACAACAAAACTGACAATTTTAATTTCGAAGTTAAAAGACTACCACATAGGGACTCGTTCCTATCAGATAATGTTAAGAAAGCCACCATTTTCACCGAAACTCTGAGGATTGCTAGAACTTGTTCTTTTTTCTTGATTTCAGAGATCGTGTCAAATCACTTGGAACCATTTTGGAGAAAAATGGATATACAATAAACTTCATATATAACTGCATGCTTAAATGTTTAAATGAAAATAGTTTCATTTTTTACAAATTAATCTTAAATTAGGGGATAATAGATGGTTACAAAGTTTATTAAAAGGAGGCAGATAGTTCTGTGGTCATTCATTTCTGTCTTAAGTCGTTGTAATTCACTCTTAATTCGTTAATTATACAGCTCGGCCTTTTCTCTTGATCAGCTGAGTAACTAGGCGTAAGACTCATGATGGAGGTTTGCTACTGACCATCCATTTTATAACGCGTTTGATTTGTTACAGTGGTCACAGGCGGTGTGTGGCTGTTGAATAATCACTCAATGTACGCAGCCACATCGACTGCTACATCAAACCTGCGAAAATATCATTTCCCTGCCACGATGGAATTCACACATCTTCCTGCTGTATTCACCTGTTTTGCACTATTTTACCAATATTCTCCTGCATTGCACTATTCTACTAATATTCTCCTGCCTCGCCTCTGTATTCTTTTCTTTTATAATTTTTTAATTAAATTGTTTAGTCTCATCATACTAACCTGTACTCATGCTCTCGTATAACATTATAACATTATTAACTAATAGATAACTACTTCATCATTACCCTTCAGCCTTGTTTCATATTTAACCTCTCTTTGTCTCTAACAGTGTGAAGTGATTAACTAAACTAGACCTAAATAGTTTAACATTTTGGAACCAAGATTTATCATTGCTTCTTTATAGAGCTACCCTCCTTACTGATGAGATCCGGGGTAGCTCTATATTTATTTCACTCTAGACAAATTTTATATTACACATAACACTAACTGTTATTTTGCACACAGTCTAAGGGCAGGAACGAAACTGTGTTGTTTCATTAACATTCAACTTACACCTTTAGCCCTGTACGAAAATCTAACAATAGTATTTTTCCTTTTATAAATAATTCTGGAGCTCTCCTGCGCTACCGCTTACGCAAATGCAGGCCAGGAATTTCTGTGCATGTCACAGTTAAGGCCCGACTTTTGCCCGCACCGCCATGGTGGTGCCGCCGGGGATTTCATAATGGCTTCCCGCTCGTCTAGCAGGTGCCGCGCTGTGAAAAGTTTTATAGTCCACCGCTCGTCCCGCGCGTCGCGCGCGTGCCCCGCTTGCGCTGAGATACGAGATTCGTACCTACGGTACTGAACGAGATAAGGAGAATGCCAACTTTATTGAGACCATGAGCGCGATTTTGTCAAAAATTCGGCTAATTTCTTAGACCTCCCAGGAGCCCGGTTTTGGTGAAACTTCTATTGCTTAATTGAAACAACATTCCATGTGAACTGGAGGATAGAACCGAGTCAGCTTGTTAGAGGCTTCATTTTTATACCTGTATAAGGTTGAGAGGCTAAACAGGTCTCCTATGCTCTAATTTTGTCGGTGATATACTTTTCAGATCGCTTGGTTTGTACTGGCTTCACCACGGAGGCTCCCTCTTGCCAATTTTATTTGTGAATTTCAGCGTCACCTCAATTTGCGCTGAATTTTAGGGTATGCTTTGCTTCTAGCCGATGTGCCGTTCTCAATTTTTTTCAACGGCCTCACAGCGGCAGATCTATTAAAGGCAGTGAATATCACACTAGAGTTCGACCCAAAAATGGGGTTGTTTGGTCGTGAGGTAACTAAGAATAAAGAAACAGCGAAGAAAAACGTTCAAAATAAAGTTTCTGGATTGGACGAGGTTATGGGTTCTGCTAGTTTGCGCAAGCGAGCGCTGATCGCGAAATGTGCGCAAATCGATCAAGCTGGACGCGGCAGAGTTGCTTGGAAATCTGCCATCGAAAACATGCGCGTGCCACAAGCTCGTCTGGGGGGGGGCGGACCGGAATAAGCAGGGGCACTGGGATGAGATTCGAAGCCGTTTTAATTGGTTTCTTGCTCGTTTCGCTGCTTTCTTCGACCTTATACCCTCCACCATCTGTCAACTTCTCAGGCAAAGTGGGGCATCAACAACGGGTTTATCCGCCCACCACGAGTCACCGCTGGCCAATGCGCCGATATTCCGTGGAGCCGTGGCCGCTAGTTATTTATGAGCGTTTTCGCGCTCTAAATAAAAGAGAAAAATGCGACGCATGCTTCAAGTGACAGGAGTGCGGCAGGTTCAATTACCCAAGTTTGAAGTACATTGGCATCGCCCCGCATTTGGAGGCCCTCCCCATCCGGTGGCGGTCCAACTGGAGGTCGGGCCACCCAGTCGCGACGCGTGTCGGTGTGCCGAACCCGACGCGTATCGGTGTGCCAGTCGCGACGCGCGCCGATGTATAGTAGTTTCTAAGCTGAATAAAACAGTCCTGCAGGATGTAAACTGCTGTAAATAGGCCGCTAAACGCGACAAATCGAAATGTCAATAGGCCGACTACAGGCGGACTTCACTGGTCAAAGGGCAGGTCTCAGGCTGGCAATACGTGCGTTGAGTTCTGAACACGGAGCGGTTTTATGAGATGACAAGTCATCAACCTGTTATCGACGTCCCAGTTTGCTTGAGCACGTTATTAAGCAAGCCAAGAAGCTCGATTTAGTTATTTTAATCTCGGTGCTTGAGACAGCAGTATTACAACAGTAACAACGAGATTATGTACATGCAAAACTAAACATACATTCACAACAGGATTTGAGGCTGAGCTTGCTCGGGAATTCAGCCCACACGACTCGCTTCAGGCCACAGCAATGTTAAAAAGGCTCGGATTGAGCGAAATACTGGAAGCTTAGGATTTTCATCTTTTCCTCAGGCCGTTGTAGTACCAGAAAATTACCAGAAATTTTCAAGTGATCAGTGGTAAATGTGAATCTCTGGTGTTGGCGAATTCTGCCAGATTACGAGAAAGTTATCACAAAATTTCTCCGTTGTTTTCCGGACTCTTTCCGTAATCTGTCAGAAAAAATGGCGAATTGTGACAGGCTGCGGAATACGGCTTTTGCATCCAAATCGGATGCTTTTGGATGAGCAAAATGAGATTTTACAAGGCCAAAGCTATCTCGGGTCTCAAAAATAGTGATGAGAAAAAAGAAGAAAGGTCTCATCATTCTTCTTGAGACCCGAGACAGTAAGCTTCAAAGCAAAAGGATCGATGATTACGCCGGAACGCGGATGTGATCCATGTGGCGCGCGTTGTGCCCGACTTAACGGCACAGTACTCCTTCATACATGATTTTTTGTTAAGATTTTGAAGTAATTGTGTGGTGGATCCCTCCTGTGTCATACATACAAATTAGATATGAGATCTCAGTTCCTCCAAATGGGCGAGATATAAGCGACTCGGGCCCAATTCTCTTCATTCACCGCCACGGACCACGCCCCTTTTACACGAACTTTTGAGATTTTTCCTAATGTCTTTACCAATGTCTTTATTCGTGAAAGAATAGAATATTACGACACCGAATCCAATATTCAGCCTTAGGCTGGGTTTATACTTCCACCGCGGAGCAACGCGGCGGCCTACACTGACAACGAATCGACGCGCGACGTAATAGTGATCGATACTCAGAAATATCAAATAATCGCGTCGCGCCGTATTGAAAGTGTCACCCCAGGTATACATCGTTGCACCTATAGGAGTGATCTCTGATGGCTGAATTGAGATGCATTCGCACAAGCAAGACTTTCTAGGATCCAGGGTCAGCTGTCACTCATAGGCCCAGGTAACCACTGGATCTATTGCTGAATCTTGGTAGATGAATTTGATAGATGAATCTTGGTTGCTCACCCCCTGAATTCAGGGGGCTCAGGTGCTCAGGGCGAAGGCCGGCGCCCCACATTTCGAGGATGCCGGCCAGCGACGAACCATGCTGCATGCGACGGCGTGGTCGTCTCGTGGCGCCAGACTGTGAGGGGGGCGGGCAGATGAGTGAGAAAGGCTGTCACACCTATTGGTTGAGGTCACTTTTGGAATCATTAGCGCTGCCCAGCCCTTTACACCGATCTGCCCGCCCTTCTCACTGTCTGGCGCCACAAGACGACCACCCCATGCGACGCACACGCAGCGCGCATATTGGCTCGCCGGCGAGCCACAAAACACGCCACTCCATCTTCAATTCGGCCGGTTGGAAAAACAATTGATAATGGTCACGAATGATCACGTCGTAAAGTGCTTATCACGTGCACAGCCAATATAAAAGGTGCCTCATCTCACTAGAGTACTCATTCGGCAATCCAATGCCGGCCCTGAAAGGTGACTTCGAGTCACTCTCCGAAGGCCAGAATATTTTTGACTGCTGAGGGGATAGGGGTATCCCCACGGATGGGGGGGGGGATGCGACTTTCGCCGCGATCCGCGAGGAGAGTGGTTCTTCACCGCAGACTGCGGCGGACCGCGTAATCTGGCAGAATTTTCCGTACTATCCCGTCCAGAGTACGGAAAAATTCTGACAGATTTCGGAAAAATTCTGCCAGAAAACGAGGAAATCTGCCAGAAAACGGTAAAATTACCACTAGAGGATAGCGAAATCGTTCCGTAATCTGGCAGAATTTTCCCGTAATCTGTCAGAATTTTCCCGTAATGCTCCGCCCTGAGCCGCCAATTGAACTCACAAACGTATTTTGAATAAGTGTGCGGTATTAGTTGTTTTTCGGTTATTCGAACTAATTTCAAGGCGAGGTCTTCTTGTCTGGGTGGGAGAGAGATAGAAGGAACATTTAATTTTCACTCTGTGCATAATTCGAAAGTTTGTATACCATGCAAACATCTTTTCGAGCCAAGAGAGTTGAAACATTTGATTTTTTTGCCTGCGATATGAGAGTTCGACTGTTCCCTATCGCACCCTTACTTATGGAAAACTATGTACCTTGTGAAGATTTTTTGGCACACTCCAATACTATCGATGTTTTTTAACGTTGATGGTTAACTGTTGCCCACACTTGAACTTGGTCTAACATATGTATGTAGATACATAATAAAGTTGTGACGTTGTGCGCGAAGTGGGTCTCGAATAAACGAGAAAGAGGTACGCTTTCTATTTATACAAAATGTCTTGGAAAGTCCAGTTTCTGATGTGATGAATAAAAAACCAAGATCTCTGACGGGTTCAACTGACCTGATAGTTTGGCTTCCCAATACATAGCTGATATCAGTTGCTGAACTATCCAGACGCAAATACATGATTTTAAGAGGGGCTAGAGGTATTTTGCTGCAAATTGTCCGACCACTTTTAGACTGTGAAGATCACACCTTTCTGCTACAAACAAAGAGGAAGTTAATTCGACGGTAAAGCCTTGACTTATGCTTCGCAGACTATGCCGATCTTAGAGAGAACCGTTGGCATTTCAGTCACAAAAATGTTGAATAGAACAAGAGAAAATACATACAGTACCGAGCGAATTTTTCGCAAAAAAAAGCGTTTTGCAACGTTTTTTGCGCTCACAAAGCGCCATATTGCCATAACTTGCCTCAAAGCAGTCCGATGTCAATTCTAAAGTTATTCTTGGATTTCTTCCATTGAGTTTGCGATGCTGTTACTAAATAATAGATCGAAAAATGCATATTCGCACCACAAAATCCTTCACATGGACTGATCAGACGGTCGTGATAGCAAAAATCTCTCTTGTTTTGACCTCTGGTCGATGTGAATTTCGAACAGGAATACGCCATTTTCAACAGAACACTGGAACTAAAAGGCTTTCTACACATACCATTGCATTCGTCTCACCAAAAGGAACACGAAAGCCGCCTGAGAAATTCATTTAGTCGATTCTGAAGTGAGTTATGGCGATGCGGCGCTTTTTGTGCGCGAGAAACGCCGCAAAACGCTTTTTTTTTGCAAAAAAATTGCTCGGTACTGTACACCACAACGAAGAGCCTTTTTCTCCGCGTTTCGAACACATGAGAAATTAATATGAATTTTAGCCGAAGTTTACCTCGGTTCATTGGTAATTATCATAACCGCTCAAATGTTTGTTAAGTTTTAAAGGCATCGTACGCGCTGAAAACCACCTACCGTTTTTTTTTCGGTTCAAATGATTTTCTGGGCCCACCTAAGAACGTAGGGAGAGTTTTTTTTCGGTTGAAAACGCCGTATTGTGAAGATAATTGAGGTTGAATGTCTCAAATCCCGTCAAAAGAGGCCGGCCTTCCGTGAGTCATCTGACACTAATTGCTGTCAGCCCTCTTATAAGTAAATTTTCAACATTTGATACAGTACAACTGAAAGAAAGTTTATGGAATATACCGAACGATTACGTGAAGAATGACTGTTCTACACACATCGATTAACCTTCCCTTCTCAACAAGCCACTTGAAAGAAAGATAAATTTCATTTGATCGTGAGATCGTCGGTCATAACAGCTATCTCTAACGATCGACTCTTCCTTTGTCAAAAGTCGATTGAGATATTTTGGGTAAAAAAAAGGGGTTTTCAGTGGATTTTTCGCGGTTTTTTTTTCAACGTAGCTGTTATATAGGGAACTATAGCTCTCATTATATATGGACAACTCGAAAACGAAATCCATCGTGAACGATGCCTTTAAACTCGGAGCACCATAATTATCTTGCGTTCATGACGTCTCCTGGAGGGAAAACTGAATACATACTCGACCTAATAAGCTTATTTTCACAAAAATTAATTAAAGGTGTTGACCTTGAATTTTTATGAAATCAGGTCTGACTATGCAGTCAAGTCTGTCCGGTTTGTAACAGAGCGATTATGGTTCTTGATCCAATTTGAATGTGTGAATCTCGTTGTTGATACACCTGCCGCAGGTGTTTCACACCACCCTGTTCGCGTGTCCAAAAAATGAAGAACAACATATCGGCGAGCGAGAGACTTAAACTTTTCTACTATTCGCCTATTATATTATGAAGTGAGTGAAAAGGAAACACGTGGCAAGAATCCCGTAAGCAGATCAACCCAAAATCTGATCTGCGAAGGTGAGAAGAAAAAGAGGACTGAAATACAACACTGAACGTGATTTCTGAGTGGTCAGGGCAGCAGCTTCCACAGGAGTAGCTTCCACAACTGTATTAAGCCACTGTGTTGCTGATCTTGTCATTTTACGCAGTGTTTACTAGACACTGTGTGACTAGCCCGAGAGGATGGCCCTGAGTCGCTCTCTGGATGACCTTGTCGAGAATATTTTTAGCCGCGCAATGTAATCGCCTTAGGGGCTGAGCAGAGTGCCATAAGGGCGCTGCGCGGCCTGACGGTGGGCTGCCTTATTGATAGATCGCGGCGATCTATCAATACGGCAGCCCACCATCAGGCCGCGCCGCGCCCTTATGGCACTCTGCTCAGCCCCTTAAGCCTAGTTTTGACTACATCGCTGCTGTTTTTCATCGCAGCGATTTCACACCCGCTGCTGCAGCGATGTAGCAGCGGCAGCGATTCTGTTCATAGTGCATAGCCTCACGGATGATCGAAGAAATTCGATCAATCAGTGAAATTAATGGCTGGTAGTTATCAATAACACGTTTCGACCCGTAAACACTGATCTTGTCATGTGAAAGGGTCAACGTTCATTAGACGAAACGTGTCATTCGCTGGCAATCGCTCCATCGCTGCCATTTTGGCCGCGATGGGGCGATGGTCAGCGACCATTGAGAATCGCTCTTCAAGCAGCGATGCAGTAAAACATGGGATTTCGTCGCCGCGACCCAGCGATGTAGGACCTTTGCCACGAAGCGATCACAATTGGAGCGGTTTTCCATTACGCGCGATGAAAAAGGAACAGTTGTCCCTCGCATGGCCGCAGCGACCACCTGCAGTCAAAACTAGGCTTTAGGGGTCGTTCATACTTCCGCCGCCGAGAGGCGCGGCCAAGTACATTTCTGTAATATTGATCACGCGGCACGGCACGATCGATATTGTAGGATTGCACTTCGCCGCGCCGCTCGGCGGCGGAAGTATAAACGACCCCTTGGGCTGGAATCATACTTCCCGCGTTAGTGCATGACACGCATAAGGTTCTGCAGAGTTCCAGAGACCGGCGAGTGGTTGCCGAGCGTCAGCTTCGACTCGACGACAATAATGTTTCAGAACATTATCGTCGCGGTCACGGTTGCCGCTCGCTGGCAGTGATGTAGGGCCGTCACGGCGTCAATACACTCTGCGGTGCCCCCTCGTCCCCTTCACGCCGCGTCGGTCGCCATCGTCGCCGAATGTAATCGATATTACATCACCCAGTGGTGTTCGTCGCTGCGAGCAACGCCGCGTCTTTAACTCTGGGGACCCCTATAGGCGGGGATCATACTTCTTGCGACCGACGACGGCGACACTGCACATCAAGTATATCGATTTCCGGTCGATACTGATGGTTAACATTGCGTCGCGTCGTTCGTCGCTGGAAGTATGATTCAGGCCATATCCATTTTCGTTCGATATTGATGGTAAACATTGCGTCTCGTCGCTGGAAGTATGATCCCGGCCTTAGGCTATGGTGAAGAAAACGACCACGCGGTTGGTCGCACTTGAGATTGCTTTCTACGTACGGATCAGGACAGGAAGAATCCGTTGAGGCAAAAATAATAATATGAGTGTGCATTTCATAATTATTGGATATCCTCAAAATTCACTGTAACGCTTCTCACGCTTATGATGGAGCTTTTTTCTCAAAGCTATTGTAATCAGCATGAGAAATAGCCCATATAGTGATCTTTCCAGATTACATGAGCTCCTCACCTTTTTAAGAACACAACTTTTTAGTTACTGGACTGTTTCATGATTATAGGACATCTTAGGTAATCAGGAGCCGGATGCATCAACGCGCCGGGTTGAGGCAATGGCAGGGCAGTCGGCATCTTTGACGATCGCAGTGTGAGGGCAGTAGATCATCCAAGCAATCGTGCCCCAGCTGTGTTTTTCGCTGCTCCAGCTGCCCAGCCTTCTACATAGCTGGACCCACTGGGGCACGATTGATGTTGTGATCCACGGAGATCTTGAAGGACGCAGACTGCCCTGCCTCAGCCCCAACCCGGCCCATTGATGCATCCGGGCCCTGCAAGTTTCATTTTTATACCCATAGGAATTATGGCCACCGCCAGTCTCGATGATGGTACGCGGATGGTATGAATCTTTTTGAGAGTTTTTAAAGGACTGTTGAGTCGATTCAGCCGCACTCCTCTAGCACAACAAACTTCATCACTTCAACAGCCGGGAACTGGGTATCGCCCGCGTTAACATGTGGTCCCAATGTACCCTAGAGGATTTCAATGATGTTCTAATTAGAACTACGTGTTGGCTCTTTCAACACAGCCACGCCTTGCCTGTTCGGAAACCTCTTTCAAGAATGACTCGCGTGAATACTCGCTTTGTCTCGCTTGTATTCGGAGGCATGCCGTCGTCAACCACTTCAAATGGTAAAATGCACTAAGCCAGCACTTTATCCACTGTACTGGAAATGAGGGGTTAACCCTGCGTTCAAGCCTCACAGAACGCGTCGAGGAATATCAGCAACACTATAATTCAGGTTCCATTCAGAGGACTATGTGCCTTTGTCACTTACTGATGTCATGCCAAAGGCATGTTTGTCTACACCATTCACCTAAGTTGAACTTCTTCTGACCCAAAAACACACCCCAGAAGAGAATGAGCAACTTTTCCTCCAAAAAATATCCGCCATGTAACACCAGTCGGGCATGTAAACTTCCTCGAGCCGGTTGTCTTGTTTTGCTGAGCCAAATGGAAAAGAGTCAGCTCGTGAATCTCTCTCAACCGAAATGCCTTTCTTATGGCCGTTTGTCCCATGTCGAGCTGCGCAAAGTTACCGTCTTATGGTTGGGCAATGAACCTCACCCCTGAATTCTGCATGAGTCTGGTCCTAGCCCGCGGACGCTTCATTGAGAATACGCTTCAAATCATGACCGGTGAGTTTCGTCGGAAGTCATGGTTGCTTTCTACTTTACCCTGGAAAGTCGAGCCATCAGCCTATGGAAGCTATGGAAGAGCGGAAACTTGATGTTCTCGAGGACTGCGACCAAATCAACAACAGTCCTATAAAAACTTCCAAGACGTGTCTCCAATCAGCTGAGTGAGTTATAAAACAGTGGCAGAGAACATATTCGCCACAAAACTGATTTGTTTTGTTTCGGTGGTATGAACAAGAGGATTGCGGACTATCTAAAGTGTCCTATAGATATGAAACAGTCCAAAGAATGAAAATTTGTACTCTATAAAAGGTGGGGTGCTCGTGTAATCTGAAAAGATGACTATTAGGGTCATTTCTCATGCTGATTGCAATACTCTTGACAGAAAAGCTCCGTCATTAACAGAAGAAGTGCTACAGTGAAATTTGAGGGTGTCCTATAATTATCAAACACACTGTATCACACCTTCCTCCCCAATCGGACGAAACAATTCATACATTTTCCCTATCCGGGGCGGAAAAAGTCCTTGTTTTTACAGGTGATGTAGCGAAATTTTACGATAAATTTCATCAACTGGGGCTAAAATTCCGTTGTTTGGTGAAATACTCGCGACAAAGTTGGATCATATAGATGATTTGGTTTTACGATATTAGTGGGGAATCATGAATCACAAAGCAGCGAATTTCAAGATTTTCGAGAGTAAACAGAAAACCGAAAAACGGTGGAGTCATAGCGACAGCGTCACCACCTCGTTTTTCGGCACGATAAGAACAGCATTTCTTCCGCAAGCGGGCCGCCTCGTTTCACTTTCAATCTGTGCATAATGATCCTGAAATCTATATTCATCGCAGCTTTGGTGACTTCTGCAATCACATTTATTTTGACCTCTGTTTGCCTTTTCACTCAAGGTTCGTAAATTTTCCATTAACCATCTCAAAACAAACTCTTTTTTTTCGACTTTCAACACAATCAACCAATAAGCAACTTTCAAGCTGTGAAAACCCGACCCTCAGCCTCCCGATGTGATCAGTTTGTGGCCTCTGATCCAAGGGAAGTTACGAAATCGCTATACGTGCTCTCATTCGATAGCAATTCGACTCATTATGATTGAATTGCTTAACAATCTTGAAAGCATTTTTTAGCAATAGATAAATTCTCTCCTCTCCCACAGCTTTTTTGCGCGCTTTCTTCTAAAACCTGAGCTAAAGCTCTTGCTCGAAATGCAAAACGTTCACCAATTATTAAACCTTTTCTTTT
Organism: Aplectana chamaeleonis; assembly: GCA_029168955.1. NCBI lineage: Eukaryota > Metazoa > Nematoda > Chromadorea > Rhabditida > Cosmocercidae > Aplectana > Aplectana chamaeleonis. The sequence goes on along the minus strand of JAPDOI010000050.1, from coordinate 1,732,354 downwards.
TTAGAGTGGACGGTGTTGACCGAGAAAGCTCCACTTTTTCAAGCCAGCATGTCAACAGGAGTTTTCCCGTGGAGTTGTGTTTCCAGGGATATATGTAGTCAAGCTTTTTGGGATGTAAGTAGTTCTTAGTTATGTTAAGCATTATACGGCTGTCACAGATTAATTTTTTGAGATCGCAGATGGATATGACATACTGTTCTTTTTTGTCATGTTGTTTGCTTGGATAGCCCAATTCTCTGTTATGATTATGACAGCAGTCACAATGTGAGTTTGAACTTCACCTTCGTTGAGATGATCACTCCACACTGGTTATCCGGATGAACCATGTTCGGATATCAAATCAGATATCTGTCACTCGGATTTTCCGAGATTCGTAAATTTGTAAAGAAAATGTATCATCTGAAGTGAACTATTATTTGTACGGTCGAGAGCCTGCATTATCCGAATCCAATCATTATCCAATGGGTCAGTGATTGAGAGAAATCGGACAAAATTTGGATAAAAGGTATAAATTGTATTTTTATTCTATCAATACTCCAAAGCTGCCATAATTAGAAGAAAATCAGCATTTGTGAAGGTTAAGAATCGCGGAATATTTATTCATTTATTTATTCACACACTAGGTGAGGATAAACATCGCACGCAGTTCTATTACAAAAGAAATATTCAGCTAATCCTTTAATAAAACACCAGATAATAAAACACAGAGATGAAAATTGTAGAAAACTACAAAGTCAATCACCAAGAAGCCTCCCGATCTTCTTTCTGAATTTCAACATTGAGTGGGATAAGTGGTGCAGGGCTGTGTGTATGTGATTACAAATTACGGTTTACGATTTACGAATTACGGGAGTTTTTGACAATTTTTTTTACGACTTACGAAATTTTGGTACGAAATCGTAACAAATCGTGGAAATGCGGTGAAGAGAACAATGTAAGTTTGCGGTCCAGTAGATAATTGTAGCACTTCTTTCACGTTCCTGATATTTGATTACTCTATGCGATTTCAATGTTCGGTGAAACCTTGCCCTGACATTTCCAGCCGGGCGTAGCCAGCTGTACAGGCTATAAAACGGCGAGATTCACATGGTTCCTACGCGTGCTGGTGCAGAGCGGAGGTCAGAGACAGTGAGAAAGCGGAGGGCAGACGGAGGCCCAGGCGTCGCGCGCGCCGCTCGCGCCTCGAACGATGTGAATTACGACGTTTTGTATAGGGTAGATTGGTCATGGCGAGAATTAAATGTTCATCACGAGGTTCAGGTATGACCGACCGCTCTGCAGCTCACATTGACAGGCTCAAACTTATTATTTGGTTGCGACCTTTCCTTCCTTGATATGCGAGACAGGTCGGTGAAGCCGAGCTCCACAGTTATTTATCTCCATGGAATGCTTCCGCCCCCATGATGAATACGGGAGAAGCAGACATTTGATGGAGCAACTGACTATATTGGAGCAAACTCCGGTCAGCAGTTGCGGGCAACCGCTATTGCAACACGTAGTGCTAAAAAAATCATGCTGGCACTACGTAGTACTGGCTCGATTAATCTTCGAAGATCTTCAAGCCACAGTTGCAAAGCGGTCTTCTGCAACTGTGGACGGGAGCTCCACTCCGATATAGACATTGAAAATGGAGCTTCGCTCTTCGCTCTACGGGGATTTCCGAAATAGCCTCTCTGATAGATGTCTATCTCCAATGGCAGTTAAAATAGAGGGGAAAAAGAAAATTTTACATTCCAGTTTGAAACAATTACGGCTGCAGAGTCACCTACCTCTTCAAAATGGGTACTAAAAGCTTTAAAATTTGATGATTCAAGCAATTTATAATTATAAAAAAAGAAAAGATTAAGAAATTGTTGATTTTTGAAATCAGAGATTTGGAGAGAACCTTCACCTTTTTGCATTTTAGAATCCTACACAACCTTCACCTCTCGGACCGCTGTCTCCACCCCAACAACCTGATACTTATGAAAAGGAACGTTTGTAACTTCGTTCACAGTAACGGTTCACAAATTCAGAAGGCAGACTCGATTTCTGCGTCAGAGTGTGCTGTTGCAAAAGTACATTTTCCCTCTTTAGAATGGCCACCTTGTCCGAGTATCCTACCTTTAAAGATTGAGCCAAAACCTATCGAACCGCAAATTGTTTCTTATCAATGTGTTGCCCTCCTGGGCTTCCAATAAACCATGTTTGGTAAGCTATAATTCTCTGTTTCTTGTATTCAAAAGTTGGGCACAACGTGGCACAGGTTTGACAACTAATTAGGCTCAGAGTTTTCGTTTTGTCTATTAAAGTCGTTTTTATCCCCTGTACTGAAAAATTCTTAGAGCACTGCTCGAAACAGTCTTATTTTGAAACCTAAATTCAAACCTTCTACGATATGGAAACCCATCATCACTGATGTGCTGTGGTGTTTCCACTTCGAATGAGGTTTGAGTTATTTGTGGGCTTGTTACTCATTATCACTTACGAATCATGATTTACGAATTACGAGGAATTTGAAAAATTACGATTAACGATTTACAAAATTACAAGTCACGTAATGCACTGAAGTAGTGTGTTCTCGCACACCTAAGAAAAACTCCGCATGGAAAAAGAAGCCCGCGTAACACTTTTGCCCAATGCAAAGAACTGTCTTTACGAAGATCTGTCTACAAGAGTGAAACAATTCTGAGCGAAAAAACTGATGGCTTCAGGCAAAAAATGTATTTCTTGATCTGAAATTGGCTGAAAAACCGGGAACGCATTTTTTCAACCTGAAAACACTATTCGATTCAGAACTTTGTGAGAATTCTAAAAGCAGTCTTCACCAATGGTCCATCCTCAAAGGTGAAAAAAGGTTATGAACAGAAACCGGTGATGACACCCGTCCCGTTTAAAACACCATATGTACGAATGTCGGGCCACTTTGATTCCTTTTTCTAGGCATTGAACAGGACTTTCTCATTTTTTTACGTGGGGAAGGTTCTCACACTCACCTGCCTAAAGGCAGTCTTCTCGATGTTTTTTTGTTCCCGAACAGGGTTCCGCACGAGGTGTGGACAAGGCTAAATTTTCTCAGACCCCCCCCCCTCTGAAAGCAAATTTTTGGCGATTTTCTCGGACCTCCTCCCAGGAGTGTTAATTGTCTGTTTTTGTAGTAAAATTAAAACAAAAGGAGCAACTTATTCTAAAAGATGTATAATTCGAAGAAGAACAATCAATTCAAAAAACAAGACATTGACAATGAAAAAGATCACGGACGAGGTTTTTCTTCACGGATTACATGAAGTTGCCTGCGTTTTTGGAAATCTTAGCTAAAATAAGGGTTTTGATTATAGTGACGGCTCTCCTAATGTTGAATGTAAGACACATAGGTTTGAAAGTGTTTCCAGAAATTGTGAATGATTCCGGGTAGGAAGCTAAGGTAAATATTTGGTGGGGAAGAAGAGTGGAGAAAGAAGATGAAGGGATTGGCTAAGTTCAAGAATACGGGATGTCTCGAAGAAATAAATGTGTTTTTAAATTAATATGAGTTCACAAGGTGCTGAGTTGATCGCAAAACGCTTGGCTCCGGGCGAGATTGAACCAGCATATTCCCTTTCCGGGGGAGCACCTTATCGCACTGCACCACCGTACCCCCAGCGCCGCTCTCACACAACTGCTTAAATCTTCACCGAAGCAATCATCCTTTCATCATCCAATCATCGAAAAATCGTGTAAGACTTAACTAGGGCATCATCTTGACAGGTCTACGACTGTTAGATAGTCTCTGACGGTATACCTGTTTCATCCCGTTATGCGGGTGAAAGGATGATTGCTTCGGTGAAGATTTACCGAGCAGTTGAGTGAGAGCGGCGCTGGGGCTACGGTGGTGCAGTGCGATAAGGCGCTCCCCCGGAAAGGGAATATGCTGGTTCAATGTCGCGCGGAGCCAAGCGTTTTGCGATCAACTCGGCACCTTGTGTTAACATACCATAACGTGCACTGCGACGTTGAACTGCAGTTACGGCAAAAAACATCCAAAAATCGTGTAAGACTTAACTAGGGCATCATCTTGACAGGTCTACGACTGTTAGATAGTCTCTGACGATATACCTGTTTCATCCCGTTATGCGGGTGAAAGGATGATTGCTTCGGTGAAGATTTACCGAGCAGTTGAGTGAGAGCGGCGCCGGGGCTACGGTGGTGCAGTGCGATAAGGCGCTCCCCCGGAAAGGGAATATGCTGGTTCAATCTCGCCCGGAGCCAAGCGTTTTGCGATCAACTCAGCACCTTGTGTTAACATACCATAACGTGCACTGCGACGTTGAACTGCAGTTACGGCAAAAAACATCCAAAAATCGTGTAATATGAGCTCGTAAATTCATTTCGCAAGTCCAAAAAAGAACATGCTACTTCAGATGTATAGACTTCTGGTTCGAAAGAGCGTCATCTTATCTGGTTACGTTTCGAATTTCATTCTCCGAAACCCACTCATACACCAAACACACGACACGGGTTCGATCCCGCAAAGTGCTTAATTTTTGCAAGACGTTAGACCTCTAATTTTTTGCAAAGTGAGGGTCACGAAAATAAGATATTCGAGTCGAGAGTGGTAGATTTACCCTATATACAAGATTTCAGTCTCTACGATGGACTCTGAAAGGCACTTCCCTGTGTGGCCCACACCTGTCGCAGGTGCGATCGCGCTGGAAGTCTACATTTTTGCAAGGTATGAGTCAGTAGAATACGATGATCGAGTTCAGCGTGGTCGATTTATCTCATATACTCCTTTTCGCCGTCCAACATAGATGCTGAACACCGCTACAGTGTAAGGCCTAACACTTTTCTCAGGAGTGGTCCCGTCGAAAGGCGTCAACTTCGAAATTTAGGTGTGAAGAGAGTAGGATATTTGGGGTACAACGTGGTCGATTAACCCTATATACAATCTTTTTCCTTCTCAGTGTAGCGCTGAAGACCGCTGCATATACTGCAGGAGAAGGTGAAAAAAATTACAAGTCAGCAAACCTAAAATTGGGTTTTAAAGCAGCTGTAACTTAAAGGCAGTGTTCACGATAAACTTCAATTTTGAGATTATTAACTATATTGATTAAGTGGCCCCCGGGTATAACTAAAATGACGTAGAAATTGTGAAAAACGCACCAGAAGTACAAGAAATCCTCTACTCTCACCCCGCCTCTTTACTCTCACAGGAACTGTTTGTTGTGGCAATGAAATCTTTTGTGGACCCGTCCTTTGCAATTCTCTACTCTCTACTGCTCCGTTCTTTCCTCAGTGCCCTAACTAATCCTGCTTTGCATAAAATATTCTTCTATATTCGATTGGCCCAAATTTCAACCGTAATTTTGGTATCACTTGGAGGTCAACGCATTGTTTTATGTGAAAAACTCGGGGACGAAAATCATCGTGAACACTGCCTTTAAGTTGGAGATGAGCTGTATCGGGTTTGAGCAAAACTAAGAAACTAGGCTTGCAACCCTACCAAATGAAACCTTAACCGATCCCAGAGGACGCTTTACAAAATTTTTTACTAGGTGTGGACATTTGATGTTTTCAGCATAAATGTCCACACCTTGCCAGTGCATTTAGGTGTGGACATTTATGCTCAAAACATCAAATGTCCACACCTAGTAAATTTTTTTGTAAGGCGTCCTCTGGGAGTAAAGTTTCATTCGGCAGGGTTACAAACCTAGTTTCTTATTTTTGCTCAAACCCGGGGTAACTCTTTTGGAAGTTAAGTTACAGGTGTTTTAAAACCCTATTCCGGGTTTGTGAACTTCGATGTTTTTTACGTTTTTTCACCTTGTTCCGCTTCCTATGTAGGGCTCTTCGGCGTTACGCTGAGGCGGTAAAAGATTGCACACAGAATAAATCGACCACGCTGGACTCAAATATCCTACTCTCGTCACACCTAAATTTCGAAATTGACGACTTCCGGCGGGACCACACCTGAGAAAAGTGTGTGGCCTTACACTGTAGCGGTGTTCAGCATCTATGTTGGACGGTGAAAAGGAGTATATGAGATAAATCGACCACGCTGAGCTCGATCATCGTATTCTCCTGACTCATTTCTTGCAAAAATGTAGACTTCCAGCGCGATCGCACCTGCGACAGGTGTGGGCCACACAGGGTAGTGCCTTTCAGCGTCCATTCTAGAGACTGAAAATTTGTATGTAGGGTGAATCTACCACTCTCGACTCTAATATCTTATTTTCGTAACCCTTACTTTGCAAAAAAATGTGAGGTCTAACGTCTTGCAAAAATTAAAGGCAGTGTTCACGATAAGAATCGTTTTCCTGCTTTTCCGCCTATCTTGAAGTTGGTCCCATGCTGATTCCAATGATGTTTTTGGAATCGTACAAGACCTTCTGGGAACGGTGTTATGGTCCCTCAAAAATTGAGCTAAGGAAACATGGTGGACGATTTGTCCGAGGCTTGTAACTTCCGTCTTTTGCTGCCGATGTATGCGAGCTGACCTGAGTAGAGAGAAAAGTTGAGAATGAAGGGAAGAACGGGGCTATTGATCGGAAATCATCGCTCACCTCACAATCTCGAGCATTCATTTGTTCACGTCGTTGGGCGTGGAAAGTGCATCTGGGGGTGACGAGCTGACGGGTGTCCAACTTTGGGGCCGTAGGGGCCGTTCCGAGCTCATTTTTCTTAGTTTTTTCAAAGTTAGGGTTGCGCTAGGCCCCGTAGCTGCCCATCTCCACCAAAAAGACAGACATGGTTTTTATCATGGACACTGCCTTTAAGCACTTTGCGGGATCGAACCCGTGTCGTGTGTTTGGTGTATGAGTGGGTTTTGGAGAATGAAACTCGGAACGTAACCAGCCAGATTAGATGACGCTCTTTTCAACTAGCGAGTGTTTTTGCCATGTCTGGTCTGGATAATGTTGAAGCACCTATTTTCGTATCCAACCACTTATTAAAGCGTGTTTTCTATACATTTAAAGTGATCTGCTCTTCTCTGAAAACATATTTATTTCTTTAGTACATCTCGTCGTCTTCGCCTTTGCCAATAACTTTATTCATCGCGTCCTCTCTTTTCTTCCGCCCCATTCCGTAGCTTCCAATCTGTTCTTGTTAGCAATTCAGTACACAACTATCCAGGATACACGCCCAGAACCTAAGTGCCCTATATTCAAACGTAGGAGATTCTTTACTATAATTTCAACATTTACATTAATTTATTTACTACAAGGTTTCATGTTTATTGGACGGCATACCGAATCATTCGCAAAAAAATTTTCTAGACAGTGCACCTACTACCCACGGTCAGAATGGTTCATGTGGTCTCCCGGTGATGCTCAGACCCCCCTCCCTCCACCATTGCGCAGCTCAGATCCCCCGGTGTGGATATCCACACCCCGCGCCGAACCCTGTTTCCGAATTCCTAACCGAAAACCATGCGTTGGCCACCAAGTAATACCAAAATGAAACTGCAAAAAAAAAGCACGAAAACGCCTTATTTTAGTGACATTACATATTCTATGGCCTGGACTAGTTGTCCTGTTCGACGAAACTTATGGTTTTGACCTGTGAAAAATAACATCAATCGAAAATAGAATAATATTTTGTGCAAAACTGTATCAGTTAGGATCCGAAGTAAAGAACGGAGCGGCAGAGAGTAGAGATTTTCGAAGTACGGCTCTACGAAAAAAAATCGTCGTCAAAACAAACAGCTCCATTGAGAGTTTGGGAGCGGAGTGAGATAACAGGATTCCGTATACTTTTGGTGCGTTTCCCCCAATTTCTTCACCATTTTTGCTTTGCCTTGGGGCAGAGCAATCGTTTTAGCAGATAATCTCGTTAGTAAAAAATATCGTTAACACAGCCTTTGAAGCTAACGGTTGGTGGAGCATATGGGTGAAGTATATGTATTTACCAACAATGTTCCGGAAACAAGGCGAAGCGGCCAGCTATGACCGATTAACTTCGTCATAACTGAAACTTCTAATCCAACCCACAACTTGCCTTATTTAATCGCCTGACGATTTCAGACCTCAGCAACTAAAACCACAGTTCATCTTCAGTACGCAAAATGCACGCTGTTTGCAGAAGCGTGTTGCGGCGCGGTTTCAAGGCCCCTCAGACAGGGACGTGGGATCACCCGGGCGTTATTGCCTTTTTTCGCCTCGGCGTAAAAAGGCGAAAACCGCCCGGGTGATCCCACATAACCGTCTGAGGGGCCTCGAAACCGCGCCGCAACAAGTTTTCACAACCAGCGTGCACTTTGCGGACTCAACGCAAAATGGTGGAACCATACGAACCTAACTGTACGACAAAGGTGTTTTGTTAATTTCATAGAAAGTCAATGAAATCAATCGATGCGTGCAGCTCACGGCCGCGCTCCGTCATCGATGACCACGCTTGGCGATTAAGCCTGGGCGAAGATAGACGAGTGCAGAGTAGCTACAGACGTCGGGGGCACCGGAGGACTGACTGCAAATCACATCAGAGCGGCAAAATCCAGACTGGAAGAACCCACACATTTTTCTATTTTCTACTTTTTTTCGATATTGACTTTTTAGCCAGGAGGCGAAAACCGAAAAACGAGAAAGGCATACCCCTGGTCGCGATCGACCGCGTGTGAGCCTTGTGTACCGAGCTCGCGTCACACGTCTAGATACAGCATGGAATGGGAATCTAGCCTGAGGCTGCAGGTGCGAGATACTGGGAAAACTCAGGCACAGTGCAAGGATGTGGCTCGAAGTTTACAGCTTGAAGGCAGTGTTCACGATGATCATCCTTGTTGACTTTCCACAGTAAACTGATAGGGGAGAAGGATCCTAGGCTCCCAGTGCCAAAGGAACGGTAGAAAACGAGCCAGGAGTGGCAAAATAACGGCTGCAAACAAGCGTATTGGTGCCCCAGACACGCCCCGTGCCCCAGATCCTCCCCTCGAAAGGAACAAATGAAGACTCAGATTATAGGAATGATCAAGTGAAGGAAGTGCTGATAAGTGAGCTGTTTGCTTCAGTGCACTGATAGGTATCATCCTTCTAGCGGTCGATTCCCCCACGCTCAAAAATCAACGTAAACAAGGGAGGGCTTATTTTGGCTCAAAAACGCGTCTTTCGTGTCCTTTTTAGGCATGCCTTGCTATATAAGGCACCAGACCTTCCGTAAACTGTGGAGATAGCGGAAGTGAAATTTATCGTGAACACTGCCTTTAACCACTGTCAATATACTTGTGATTGCAAACCCTAGTTAAAAAAGAATAACACCTTTTGTTTCTCGGACCACAATTCGAGAATCCCAAATGTTATTAGTTAGGAATGTGTGCACTTTTTGCGCAGTTCTTGCAAGTACCTACAGTTTTTTTTTGAATTAATTCGTTTCATGAGGATCATAGGTACCTCGCTATGGCACGGAACGGATATAAAGTAAGGGATACGGAAAAATTTTTTGCAAAGGATAGAGGAGAATAGATGGAATGGAAGCTGTATCTTCATAGAACCCAACTATTCTTGAACTTACTTGAAAAACAGCAGACCGAGCAATCCGTTCTGTTAAGTTCAACAAACAGATTCTACATGTGAAGCTCGCGCCTCGAACGGCAAAGACTGTATCTGGTACAAAATTTGAAAAATTCAAAGGTCTGAGTGGAGAAATGGCATGTGCTGGATACCGAGAAATTAGAGACCTATTAAAACGTCAGAGTTCGTTTTAAACACCATCAGAATTGTGGGTGCCACTTTGAAGTTTTGTTCTTACCATGAGTATGAATACAGCATCTTATCAGTGACGCGATACCGCTTCTAAATTATTAGCTAACGTTGTTAGCTTAACGATAGAGTAGGCTAGTGTACAAAATCGTAGGGGGAAAGGGGGGGGGGCAGAAGATGGCCAGGAGAGGTTTGCATGCCAGGATTCAGGGATAAGCGTAACGAAATTTCGAAAATTTGGAAACCAGGTGTCAGGTACCCACACGAAAATTTTTCTCGGTTCTCGGAAATCGGGTGCGAAGCCCCCGAATAGTATTTCAAGGCGCTCAGACTTGCGAACTTTGACTGTGAGCGATCAATTGTTTTCATAGAGCGCGTGATTAGAAATTTCAAAACCACACCCACTTTTAGATTTTTGATAACAAAGAACACATCCAAATCAATGGCACATCATTTCATCAAGCTTTTAGTGTTTCTTCCGTGTTGAATCTCATGACAAATCGAACGCATCGAGTATTTCACTTCTTTTAACGAGTTTCTCACAAATATAATTATGCCAAATCATAAACCTCCCGTAGCGAAGCAAATCAGTTAGATAATCTGTCCCTGGGGTTGGGTTGTGCCGGAAATGGTTAAGAGATTCTATCACAATGATAGCACAAGATGCTTGGCTTCAGGCGACACTTGACCAGCACTATCCCTTTCTGGGAAAGCCCCTTATCGCACCCAAGCGCCGAGATTTTAGCGCTGCTCTTAACACCTACCACTACACCACGGCGCGGCCTAGGCAAATTCGCTGCCGCAAATTTCGATTCTCATTCGAAAACCGAAATTTTCGTATTCCGAATTTTGAATGATTCAAAATTAGAAAACCCATTCGAATAATTTTCGAATAATCCAATACCCACCCGGCACCCCAGCGCGGTACGCGCGTGACTCTTGGGCGTCACGAGAAGTAGTACAGAGTTCAACCCATCTCGAAATTTCATCTCGAAATTAAAGTTTAAATGTGTACACTAGGGATGAAAGTGTGCTCCGATGTACTCTTTGCACACATTAAGCTTCTGATCAAGCGATCGAATGTTGTTGTCCTACAAAAAGGAAGGTTAGAGGGGAATTTTGCATTTATAATCTGCCCCTCTAGTAAGATTGCAGTTCTTGGTCTTACCTACTGTTGGCTTGTGTATATCGTGCGAAAGAACCATTTATCACCTGAAAATGTGTAGAACGTTCAATGCTGCAACGAAATCTCAATAACTGTTTGCCGAACACTATTTATCGATTTTTAAGTTTTCTGTTTTCTGCTCATTTTTTTGAAGATTTTTCTGTTTTCTGTCAGAGCGGACTTTCTGTTTTCCGTTTTCTGGTTACACAATATTTTTCGGCACATCTCTGGTCCCAATCCCGCGCTGCTAGGCTCGGGGAGGGATATGAAGACGGCCCCTGGCCGCGAGTGATCCAATTGCTGTCGCAACCGTTGCATGCTCGTTCATTTTCTCAGCTAGACTTCGTGATGAAACGTGCAGTCGAAAAATGTCATCTTGTTGCAGATTTCTTCCACGACATCGTCACCGTAGCATCCATTCATCTGGCAGCACACAGGCAGCAGTCTTTCTCATGTTGCTTTTTGTGTTGATCACTTATGGAATCGTTTACGACAGGAACACAGGTATAGTGACTGAATTCTTGTCTTGGTCCCATCTAAGCCTGAGAAAGCAATTTCTTTCATAAAAAGGGTGTGATTAGCCTAAACAACGACATTATTTTGAGTTCGTTGTAAGCTAGATGTTGTACACGAAAATGATTTTTTCTAACAAGTAAGTGACACGTTAAAGGCAGAAACCGCCAGTTTTCACGCAGAATCCTGAGCTTCCGGCACTTTCCGTATTAGTAGTGAAAAAAAGGGCCAGGAAGTGGATCAGCATCGTGTGCTGAGGCCGGATTCATCATTGAAAAATGGGTTGGCGCAAACTCTGGGTTTGGCAGACCTGGGTTGGAAAAATGGGTTTGGGTTGGATAACCCACCACCTTTGATTCATCAGCGCAAATCTTGGGTTGGTTCCCCTAACCCATTTTCTGTCGGCACGAGAGGCGTCTGCGAATACACTACGTATTTTCGCGACGCCTATCTCCGATTTTCCGTCCAATCAATACTCAATTATTTTTATTGCCAACACCTTGTATCGCACTTTTCGCTATTATCGCGCAGCTAGTGTTGAATGCTCATTCTAGAAGTCACTGTTTTTGCAACTGGCTCCAAATTTTCTTGTGGTTTCAATTTTCGTGTTCTTCTGCTGATTTATGTGTTTTTGAAAATCGTCAGACCCCCAAAAAGTTAATCGGACAACGATACTTATTTAATCATTAAACGATACTTTCTTGTGCTGTCTGAAGCCAGTTGTAGCCCATATTTTGAAAGACTTCGTTCAAATATGTTCTGTTGTTCTAAATTCAGGCTGCATATCCAAAAATATTGCGTTGTGTAGCATTTTTTTGCGTTTCAGCAATAACCCCTGTAATACTCCAAAAATGATTTTCTAAAGGGGGGCATAAATAAATTTATCATTATTAAGCATTGCATAGATTATTCTGAAGTGTTTTCCTTTTTTTCGATCGAAGTAACAGGGAATCATGGAGTATGCTATGGGTGAATTAGTGCCCTTTTTCGATTCTGGAAAGTACTGGCGTGTTCAAGTAGGTGCATCGTACATAGTAAAGCAAGACGCTATACTTACACACCTGTTATAACACTGCAGTGGTTATATGTATATTCGACGAGTAAAAATAGAACAGAATCAATTTTGCGAAACAGAACGGTTCAGACTGGGGAAAATCGTTCACTTGATGCAGTTTGTATAACATTCATATTCTGACAAAGATTTCTTTCACATCGATCTGATCCGGTTTCCCACAGCTCCCTAAGGACGTAACTCCTTCTTTTCGTCTTTCTGGGAGAAAATAAACTTACGTGGACAGAAGAACAAGAAAATAGATCTCATGGAAAGAGGAGAACGATAGAACTTGAAAGAAAATTAAAACTAGGATGAGAAATGAACACTATCTAAATCAGGGTGGCACAGAAGAACGACATAGATGCTGGTGTTCAGAAAATTTGGGAAATGAAAGAAGAGGAAAAAATGAGAGGTGATGACGGAAATATTAGAGGAAAGGATGGACTCGAAACATTATTGGAAGTCTAGAGATTCATTCTGCAGCTAGCGGTTGAGTCAAATATTTTGAAGTTGTCCGTTAAACACGAAAAGATGTAGAGAACAGATGTTGACGATCTCTCCAATCGCGTATATAGGTAGTAAACGCATTCATTATAAGTGATTTTTACAAATCACACCACATTATTTCTGAAAATGGCGCTGGAGCGCGTTATCTGCCTGCCCATTTTGGGTTGGGTTGAGCGAACCCTCGCTCCCGCCTCAGGTTGCGCGAACCCAAACCCAAACCCATTTCTTGATGGGTTATCAAATTGATGAATCCCAGAAAAATGGGTTACGCTCGCGCTGAACCCAACCCAAATCGGCAAACCCAGGGTGTGCGCAATGATGAATCCGGCCTCTGAACACTAATGCTGGCCTCCCAACAGACTAGCCCTAACTTTGACAGCCTTCGGCAGATAAACAGCCGGTTATCAAAAGAATTAAGACTTACATGTGATAGTCGATTAGATTATCACGTCTATTACTTGGAGCAGTTTGCTCCTGCAAATCGGTCAATCATACCACTGTGAAAAATGAAAACCCACAAGAACAAACCTGTTTTGGCAAAGGAGGGCGCTTTCCGGTCATTCCTCTGTGTTCTTTCTGGCACAGTCGTCCCAACAGGCCCGTGGTTTCCCAAAATCAGGAGGAAATTCGCCGTCCATGATTCTGCGCGGAAACTGCCTTCAACAGAGCTTTTAGTGAATCCGAATAGACTGTTCTGCACGCGGTTTGATTTCGTAGTCATGTGAAAGAGCCAAATTCCTTCTAATGCCAGCGACGGAACCGTGGTTCAAGGCATTGCGACAATTCGCAAATCATTTAGAGCAATGCCCATGGATTTTTATGCAATGCTTGGAACTCACTCAAATCCGTCTGTAGGCTGGTTCACAAGAAATGTGACACAAAAAACTAACAACTACTAAGCACCAATCAGTTCGAATAGGAAGTATTGACCTTGATTTGATGGACGCGGACATTTTCTGAAATCTCACTCACCACACAGAATCACTGACTTCGACTTCTATAGAATTACCTAACTCCTTGCTGAAACTTCCGGGAATAAGCGCAGTCACTTCTGAAAAGACTTCGCCCAGCGGGTACACCAGAGCTCTTTTCGGTGATTTCTGTTATAAATAATAAATAAGTAGAACCTAAATTAAAATTGAATACCAGCATAAAAAATCATTTGCTTATTAAATAATATGATATAATTCATAAAAATTACTATTCTTTAATTCTCAATTATTACTCGCCTTAACCGTACCAAAAATATGGAGAAAACAAATATGTACATACCATCATGGCATAACACAAAGAAAGCACAAAGAGTGTTCAGAAATGCACTGTATTTTCGGTGGCATTTCATGTGCACCACCCTGTATTCATAAATTCAAAGCATTCTAGAAGGTCATCAAAAAACTATTTTTCCGTTTCTTAAAACTCAAAAATTTACGTGTTCATTATCGCGTAAGTAGTTGCATTGAGAAGGAAAAGCAGAAAAATAGATCCACTTCGCAGTTGTAGAAAACAGCTGTTACAGCACTAAACAAGATGATAATCCTGATGGGACCAAGGATAAATAATTGCGCCGGATCACGGTGGTTATTACCGTGCTACGACAGTGGCTGTCCGCAACTGCGGAGCTGAATTTCGCTCCGATATTTAAACTATTTATCTGGTACGACGTGGGTTTCAAGTACTATTGTGAAATATAGTTTTATGCTGGTTGAGAAACCGGGACAGATTAGCTCTTCTCTGTTGATGAAGGGCACAACTTTTAGATGGTTCATGAAGTATAAAAATTTTTTGCTATATTCAGATGTTTTTATTAGCGATAGATGTTTTTACGAAGCCACAACCCTTCTTGTCGTGTCTTAGTTTTTTTCAAACCATTGTCTCAATAATCTTTTCTCATTAAGCGACTAACAAACGAAAATTCCATAATTCCCTCGCCCATCATTAATGTATATAATACAGTCCTTCTAACGTCTCTGCCAGCGCGTAGCTAGATGTCTCACACGGAAACCGGAGATGTCCAGAGCTTCGGTGGCGTCTAGTCTAATTTTGACTTTAGAATTTACGTAAGTTACGAAGAGTTTAGCATTGGTTGGTGAAATTTCAGCTACAGCGCCCGCATACTCTACGCTAATTCTGGTTACAGGACTCGGTTGATCAACCCACCCAGTCCTGAACCGTACTAGAAAGGCGATCCCAGCTGCGATCGACCGCATCGCCGTTTCTTCCCCACGGGCTCCACCATCCCAGCGGTCGAAAGTATACTTGACAAGGTCTTCCAGAGAGCGACACGAGTTCACCCTCCATGAACAGCCTCAGAGTGTCGAGAAATCACTGCGTGAGATGACTGGATCAACACCGTTCGGACGGCCTCCCTGCGTTCCGCGTAGCCAACGCGGGTTCGAGATTGCATTTCAACACAGGCTGTCGCTAAATCCGTGAATTCTCGCTACAAAATTATAGCGATAATATGCGGGTTTAGCGACAGAGAAATTGATGTATCCAATTAGCCTTCGTTTTTACGTGCAGAATTTGCACCATTGTACCTTCGACACTAGAATATGCGGGTTTTAGCTATCGTAGCTAAAGCCCGTTAATTCTCGCTATATGGAATGGGGCGGCGTTACAGGCCGCGCCCTCGGAGGCATCTAACTAAGCTCTGCTTCATCCCTAGTGACTTGTTGATTTCGATTATCACCAGCAGCGGAGCGGTGGGCCTCAGTGAAATATAACTAGTGATAAGGAGGTTTCGACGAAAAAGTCACCGCTCCGCGCTGTGATAACCTAAAACATGAGTTCACTTGGAATGAAACAGAGTCTGCATACGCGTTGGCAGTAGGCACATCTAATTTATGTGTGCGCGTCTTTCTCTTTCTGTGAATTTCCGTTAGAGAACAAATCAAAGTTTCCAATATCTTTCTATTCCAGATGATTTGTCAAACATCGGAGCTACGGTATCGGTGAGCGAATACTTATCTGCTTCTTGTCTCATAAAACGAATCGTGTAACGTGAAGCTTCATTTTTCAGCTTGGATGGTCTTACTGGTTGTTGCTTGCCCCGGAAATATTCGCAGCTGTTACTGTAGTAATCGTTGCAGCGGCTAAAGTCCGAATACGACGTGACGAGTGTAATCACTAATGGACCTTGGTCTTTGTACATAAAGTTCGCTTGAATTTTTAACTCCTGTCTGAGTGTGCGTCGCTCATCGCTGGAAGTGTTATCCGGGATTGTTTACTTCCGGATAACACTTCCAGCGATGGGCGACGCCAAGAAATGTTCAAAATAATATTTACCGCGAATCCATCTGCCTGATATGCATGCATGTATGTTTGTATGTTTATTACATGGATATCCATGTTTAGAACAATAACTCTTGTAGCAGAACACTCGCCCTTCTAGGAACAAAGTCCTGAGGGTGCTAATTGGGCAGAATAAAACAGGTTAAAAAATAGAAACAAGTGCAAAATAGAGAAAAAACGGTGGCATGAAAGCATAAGATATGATTAATATGCACGTCTAAGAGAATGACTACGACTCAAGGTACTTTTCCAGCATGCGTTTGAAAGAGATAAGATTTTGAGGAACGGTATTCCTTTTACTGAATTTGTTATACTCCGTACCAGCTCGATGAAAGAAAAAGAAACACCTTAAGCTTTTTCTGGCTCTAGGAAGAGCAAGTTTAAAGTGACTACCCCTGGTATTAGATGCTCGCAACTTGAAGAGGCTATTGGATCGGATGCCAGTGAGTCCATGAAGAACCTTATAGATCATTATCATATCAAATTTATGTCTTCTTCTAACAAGTGAACACAACCCGAAGTTTGTATTCCTTGTTGTACTGCCGGGAATCAAGTCATAATGAAAGCCAATGGCCCTTATCATGAGCTTGCGTGTGAAACTATTTTGCACTTTTTCCGACTTGAGGGTCATTCCTTTTTTTACTGGGATTATATATGACTGTGCCGTATTCAAGTATTGGACGGATATAAGTTTCGTAAGCTCGCAGAAGGACAGTGGTATTACGAGTGGACAGAGCCCTGAACAGATTGTGCATTACCCTAGTGGCTTTTTTTTATAATTAACTCACAATGTGCCTCAAAACTCAGATCTTCTCTAACGAGAAAGCCCAGGTCCTTGATTTCTCTAACATTCTCAAGAACGATACCATCATTGACATAGGTGAGACGGCTAATGTTTCGGCCTAGATGCATAATTTTCGTTTTACTGCTCGACAATGGGAGATCCCATATCTTAGACCACCGAGCTACCGTATTAATAGCATTCTGAAGGACCTCACTGTCGTCCAAGCAAGAGACGGGATGATACAGTTTCAAGTCGTCAGCAAAAGTACAGCACCTAACCCCTGAGGCAGAAGCAATGGTAGGAAGATCAAAAGTGAATATATTAAAAAGTCCCGGAGAAAGGACACCACCCTGTGGAACACCACATGGCGCGGTCCGTGGGTTAGAGATTGCTGACTTCACTCACACCATGAAGGTACGATCACGAAGAAACTCTTCTATCCAAAGAACTATACGAGGATGAATTCCCACTGTTGTCAGTCTGGTAGCTAGCTTTCTATGACAAACCCGCTCAAACGCCTTAGCAAAATCTAGGTAAACAACGTCCACGGCATGAAGTGTCGCTGATTTGGAAAAGAGTTGCTCATTAAGAGATGGCGCTTCTATGAGGGCATTCCCAGGTCCCAACCAGCATGTTTGAGTTTGTGTAAGATTAAAGATAAGATGCATCTTAAATTAAAAATCTGAGTTGCATATTAAGCCAAATTACTACCGCCCCCGATCTGTTCCGATCTTTCGATCTGTAGCGCTCTGTAAAAGTTTAACTTGTTGAAAATCTAAATTTACTTTCTCCTACACTGGAGGCAAGTCTACAGGGGAGCACTTGTCCAAGCACCGACTCTTGACCTTCAAACGGGGGAGCGAGCGCTGAAAAATAAATTTATTTATTTATTTATTTATTTATTTATTTATTTATTTATTTATTTATTTATTTATTTATTTATTTATTTTTGTTTATTTATTTATTTATTTATTTATTTATTTATTTATTTATTTATTTATTTATTTATTTATTTATTTATTTATTTATTTATTTATTTATTTATTTAGTACGCCACATAAGGCGAGCGTAAGAAACATTGATTAAAGTAAGTACATAGAACATGAACTGGACAAAAAGGGACAAATACTGTTTTTTCTCCATGTGTACCTAAAATCACAACAGCTTCTTCCCTGCAATGCGTTTGAAACTCCACAACGCAGAAGGTACTGGTACCGGTGTAATATCTAGGTTTAGAGAGACAAAAGTTGATCCGGCTTTACAAGTAAAGGTACAGGCTCTAATATTGCCCTTCGGAGCTGCATATGAAATCTTAAGCTTGCTCCTTCTGGTCCTCGAGCGATTCAGCCTATAGAATCTAGAAAGGTTCATTTTCGCAATGCCAGCTAGTAACTTAAATACCATGCAAACATCATTTAGGCTTCGGCGAGATTTCAGAAAGTGAATTTTCAACTTTTCCTACCTAGCTCCCGCACTTGGTATTCTGTCATAGGCCTGGATTTGAGATCTTACATATATTTCGCGTGTAAAATTGTGTTGGATTTTCTCAAGTTGCAAAATATATTTTCTTTTATGCGGTGAAAAAAATGTCGTTCCACTTTCCAAAATTGGTCTGACGTAGGTTTTGAATGCTTTCATTTGGCTTGATCGGAGCTCGGCCGTCACTGCCTTGAAGCCCTGCCGTCACTGCCTTGATGGCTTGCCATTACTGCCCTGAAGCGCTGCCGTCACTGAACTGAGGCCCTGCAATCACTGCCCTAAAGCACTGCCGTCTCCGCCCCGGAGCACTGACGTCACTCTTCCCCCCACCGGAAAGCGTCGTCCGCTCTTCTCCAAAAATATCAATTTCTGATAGGAACTCCTTAGATACAGATAGCACAGCACTAGCCTACGTCCCGCAACCCCTCCCGCAGAAGGCCAATAGATCGGTTGCGGGCAGTCGGCAGTGCCGTTTCGTTAACTGCTCGAACACGGTGAACAAGCACTCTGCGGCCCTTCTGCCGCCGCCTTACGGCTAATCTGATGACTGACAGAATTCAATCCAAAAGCAGTTTGCGGCACATTCAAAAATCATCATTTAAAGACAGTAATCAAGATGAGAATCACTTTTCAGTTTTTCCCAGTCTCAAAAACGGTCCCATTCTGATTCCAATGATGTCTCTGGGAACGTACAAAACCTTCTGGGAACGGAGTTATGGTCCCTCAAAAATTGAGCTAGGAAAGCATGGTGGACGACTTGTCCGAGCTTTGTAACCTCCGTCTTTTTTAGCCGATGTATGCGCGCTGACCTGAGTAAAGAGAGAAGTTTAGAATGAAGGGGAGAACGAGGCTTTTGATCGGAGACCATCGCTCATCTTACGATCTCTAGTGTTCCATTGTTCACGTCGAGGGTCGGAAAGGGGCCAGACTTGCCCAAAGCGGCGGGGTTTGCCCACTTTTCTGAGCCGTTTTGCGGCTGTTGAGTAGCTTTTCGTCCTGTTTCTTGGACGCTGTTCTGCATCTGAGAGCCACGAGAAGCGTTTGTCATGGAAAATTCGAGGATGAAGTTTATCGTGAACTGTGCCTTTAAAGGCAGTGTTCACGATGGGAAAGTTGGCGTTTTTCTCGCAGAGAACTAACGGTGTATTAGATGGTGAGCCGATCACGAAGGAAGAACGCGAAAAAACCGTCTTGAAGTGCCCAAACGAAGCACTCCCAAAGTCCGAAGACTCCACCCTTTTCCGGAGACCCCGCCCCGCATACTATTCATTCCTGAAAAGGCTTTAGCCCGTAAAAAGCCGGTCAACAACAGAAATGGCTTCGATAAGTCGGTCGATAAGATATGATCACGTTATCACATGGAAAGACTTCATTCCTTCACACCAGTCAACCCTCACATTCTCAAAAATGGGAAGTCACACAAGAGATCCCGATTTGGCGGAAAAAGTGCTTTGTCGTCTCATATTTCAGACCTTTCTGACACTGCCGTCACAGTAAACCCTTGACCTATCATAATCTGTGAGAAACTGAACACCCATAATTTATCGTGAACGCTGTCTTTAAGTAAAGGTCTGCTGAGACCAAAATTCAAAAGTTCCCTTCTGGGCACTTCATCTCAAACTGCTCTTGACAAGTAAGAAGAGAGCTTCTACGGGAAAGCTTTCTACACTCACTGGTTCTTGCAGTTTTCTCATTCGCAAATTCCATTAACGGATTGTGGCTCACCTGCCCAAAACCAGCGGCGCACACAGCGCGGTTTCTGGACAGAGTCTCAACACAGCGTTTTCTGCTCAGCAATCGTTCATTGGCTCCACTCTAGTGGGTGGTGCAATGATGTTATCAAAGTGGGAATCAATGAGTGGGTGTTCGATGACCCCCAGGAATAGCCGACTGCCCGCCGACACTCCGCGGAAAGACGGGAAAACCTCTCTCTCTCTCTGCGGGAAGTTGGGCGCTGTGCCACGCCCACAAAATTATAGCCGCGCGAAGTCGACTAGCGCCTGTTGGCCGGCGGTAAGTAGGCTCTTTTTATCTGAGGAAGTGGACGTGAACGATGTTGCGTGCGTTCGCCCTACTATAGCTTCTATGATCTCTAATATCTTAAACTGCCCTTTAAGACTTCTTCGCGTCTCTTCCGTCTCTTTCAGGGGAGTGAGCGCTGGGCGAGGGCAGGGCCTCCCCCGAAGCCCACTTCCGGAGAGGCCTCTGCGCTGTCGCTCCCCCAGGTTGAAAACGGACTCTATTGTTCGGCGCTTGCCCCGTAGCAGTGTCTGAGGGTGTTTTTGAAATGTTTTCTAGTGACGTGTTCAGGCAAGTTTTGACAGGCTAAAGCAAAAAGTAAAATCAGAACAGATCGGAAATAACGCTACGCACCCAACTTTTCCACACGCGTTGTCGACGTCGGTGAGTACTTGTTTGGGTCGACTGATGAACGGTGTTATAAGAGCAATGTCGTTAGCAAAGCATTAATGATTTAGCTGCTGCCGTCAGTTTTCACTGCCATATCTTGCTGTTCCAACTCGCGCATGACGTTTGCAAGAGAGACACCGGAGAATTTGAAGGCAGTGTCCACGATAAAAACCGTCTCCGAGTTTCCACCGGAAGTCGAAAGGTTCGGAGCCAATGGCAACTGCAATGCAGAAGAAACGGCTAAAATTGAGCCCCAAATAGCCCTATTCTCTGGTTTTAAGCCAAATTTACTCTGTTCGCTCGCGCGGTTGTGTGAAGCGAGGGTGGAAAGAGCAAGAAAGTGTGGGGAGAAGGAGACGCAGCGTACACGCGCAGACGGACGCGTTGAACGGAAATAAATTTCACTCGGGAACAGAGGATGTACGGCCCTGAACTTCTATGTGGAGCGCAACCCCGCCCACTCCTCTCAACGGCAACTAATCAAATCAAAGAACTAGAGCTTTTTTAGCCGTTTTTTTCGACATTGCGGCTGCTATGGGCCCCACGCCTTTCAATCTCCGCGAAGAACTCGAAGACGGGTTCCATCGTGAATACTGCTAAGTGTAATCGTATCACATCAACCAATCCCTTTAAAGATGATCTCTCTGTAGAATGGTGAAAGTGGTTGTGAAGGTGCTTTATAGCTCACGAAGTACCATATCTCTGCATATTGACTACAAACACCATTATATTCCGGTACAACCAAAACCGGTTCTGTTAAAATTTTTTAGGTTGACGTACATGGGGCAATCTTGTACTTTGCGACACTTTAAAAATCTTCGTAACTAGTTCGTAATGGCAAAGTGCGTTTCGTTGTTTCCACGTCTCGGCCTGTCTACAGACGTCCCACTTGGTCTTCTTGGCTTGCATCAGTAGATCCTCGATTAAAGCTAACGATGTCAGCGTACACGCGCTGAAAATGCGGATCGCCATTGTAATCCTTGTTTTGGGCAGGCTGGTTTGGACAACATTTTCGCAGCCTCTCCCAAAATTCTTCTGTCCAACGCTGCCAGTACAGCTTCCCCACATTCGCCGATTTCGCTAGGAAAAAGCGCAGTGATTGGGCTGTCGAGTCGATCGGGATGATCCACGATGTACCGGCACGCAATAGGTGGCCTGGTGTTATAAAGTTAGAGAAGCGTGGTTAGTTTAACAAAATAAAGAGTCATGTAGAGCTAAGAAATTATTGATTTTCATTGGTCACCTATTGCGTGCCGATAGTTCATGCTCGAAGAACTGTACGATCTACATAGGATTCGGAAAATAAAGTGAATTTCAATAAGAAACTTTTCCTTTATTAAATAGATGTTCCTGTTGCTTCAATACAGTTATTGCAGATGAACTGTCATAGAAACAGCTACTACAGTTGTTGACCTTCTAACACTTATGAGACCGTGTGTCCACACTGCGCACGCCAAGAATTCGATTTTTTCGTTTTACTCGAAGGAAAACGGAATCCTTTTAACTAGAGGTTGAATATACATACTTAAAGCAATTTGACTGACTGTTATGCAGATATAAGGCGTCATATATGTTCTTCTGACAATCATTTACAACAAAAATTCAGTTTGAAAGCCCACTAAATTGCTTGGCCGCGGACGGATTTTTTTTCAAATTCCGTTAGTTCGAAATTTCGTCGAATAAATTTTTTCCAAATTTCATTCGTTCGAAGTTTGTTCGAACAAATTTTTCCCAAGTTTCGTCCGTCCAAAATTTTTTCGAACGAAAATTTTCAATTTTCGTTCGGTCAGGATCAGGGATGTGCGTAATTACGACTAACGTCTAGCGAATTTAACGACTAAAGGGCTTTTTGGGTGTTACGACTAACGACTAACGACTAACGAAAATAAAAATATTTTAGTAAGCAATCCCAATATTCGTTAGAAAGCCAATGGTCATTCAAATCGCGCTCCAACCGGATTGATACCCTGTTGGTTGTTTTAGGTGAATGGTACAAAATAGCCATAGCCTTCAGTATTTATTAGATCTACTGACACTGCTTCGCAGTTCTGAAACCCCCACATTAAAGCCCCACTCGAACTTTACGCAAGGTTAGGCGCAGCCTTTATGCGTCTTCGCGTCGGTCTCGCTACTTTATGGTAGGCTCACTGAACCGGTTCCGGCACTGACCGGCTCCAGCGGAGAATTTCGCAGAGGACACTATCAGAGGTGATAATATGGAGCAAAGCCTGCAGGCAACAACTGCCCAACGACGGGAACTGTATCTGATGATTGGATTGTAAAGGGTGCCGTCCTTCGACTTTCAGTCATAAATTCGAGATATGGGGGTTCTATAAAGTGGTGCTGGGACCTCTCAGGGGTAAAATTTTTATTTGGGTGCTAATTTCTTCTGACCTTTCCCCATTATGGGAACAAGCTCTAAGCCACGCAAGCGCCCGAATCGCGACTGAGCAAAGAACAAATAGTGCAAGGTTGGTGCAATTCTCCGTGTTGTCACCACCAGGTAGATCGCAAATAACGTCATATAACGCAGAAAGGAAAAGTTAGCTCTGAAAGAAAAGCAGAGTTGAAGATTTTCTCGGTTTCCCATAGCTTCTTTTCTTACCGAAAAATGACAGAAATCGATAAACACACACTTTCGAGAATTAGGCTTTCGTGCATATTTTGAATTATGTATACGTAGGTCTGCAGTTTGAAGTAGGTTCTTCAACGAGGAATGATTTGTGTCTTTAATTGCCATGAATGTTTTGGAAAACATACATCTCTTCATGCTTTTCTTTTTTTTATATTCATAAGGGCTTTTTTTGCTTCAGCTGTGCTTGTTTTCAAAGCCTAGATTCTTAACGACTAACGACTAACGACTAACGAGGGTTTTGGCCGGTTGAACGACTAACGACTAACGAATTACAAAATTTTCATCACGCACATCCCTGGCCAGGATCCGATTTTTCGAATTTTCGTCGAAATTCGTTCGTTCGAAACTTTTTGGAGCAACTTTCGAAAAAAGTTCAAAATTTTCGACAAATTTCGAAAATTCCAACGAGTTTCGAAAAAAATTTTAACCCATTCACGACCGCGTGTCCCACCGGTGGGACACGCTTTTCAAAAATCGATTTCTCCGCCACAAGAAACTACTTTCGAACCTACATGTGATCCATGTCTTTACCTACCCAAGACCTAAATAAAAACCTCGTGGTCCATCAGTAGGTCAAATGCAACAACATATTTAGAACTTTCTAAATTTAGGTGGGCTGAAGTAGAGGAAAAAACTGCTGTAAAGCAGCTCAAGAAGCACGTAGTGATTTCTTTTTCCTTCTATTGCTAGCTTTTAGGTTGTCTAGTACAAACCTATCGTTTGAAACTCGTTTACTTTTCTGAAAGCGTTGTAGCTCAGTCGACTCTGTTTTGGTTTTGAGTAGTTGTTTCTCGATAACTAGAGCGTCTCGGAAGCTAAGATTCTGACACTGTCCGACCATCGTTGCTAGCTACATAATGGACACAATAAAGAAAAATGAATCACCCGTGGGACGCTATTCAAGCCAGCGTGTCCCACCGGTGGGCACGTTATACGGTGACGCAATATTGCACGCGGTCCGAACGTGCAGCCACCCAAAATTAGGCGTGGTCGTGAATGGGTTAAATTTCGAAAGGAATCGAAATTCCGGTCAGTTTCAAATTTCGTTCGTTCGACCTCCGAAAATTAAAAAGTTTTTCGAAATTCGTTCGTTCTAAATGCTTTCGAACAATTTTTTTCCATTTTTTGTTCGTTCGAAACTGTTTCGAACAGAATTTTTTCGATTTTCGTTCGTTCAAAAGTTTTTTCGAACGAAAATTTTTCGATTTTCGTTCGTTCGACATGTTTTTCGAAATGGTGCAACTATACCGTGGAGCACGGGGTTTTCAAGTGTTAAAATACCATAGCAGAAATTGTTTGCAGCAGGGGGGACAGAGCCCAGAAGTCCGCGGCTGGTAGTCGGCGCCTTGGACCACTCGGCTATTGTTATATACTGTTGAACGGAAATGTGATACAGCGCTCACCATTTTCAGTGTTTCGACCTCATTCAGAAGAATGGCTCTTTACTTTTCTCACTATCACTTGATCACCAGGTATACTGTTCCTGTGAGCAACCGGAAGGCAGCGGGTTAGATAAACATGACTGGATGAATTGATCAGGCGAACCAGTCTGGTCATTACCGTGTGAGACGGTTCTGAATTAGTGTTTGGACCTCAAGGACTTATACTAGAAAGGTGCCCAGTCGAATAGATACAATCTAAAGCCCTCAAGATGGAGCAGTCTGGGCATCATTATTCGATTAGGTATAAATTCACGAAATATCGCATTCTTCAATTAAACACCAAAACTTTCAGGGCGGACGCATCATGCTGACAATTCGAAGACCATATCAACGGACTCATCAAGGAGATTTTTTCAATGCTCGACGTCTCACGTGTACCCATAAATGTTGTACTACATGCACCAGCTACGAATATCGTTAGTGCTCATGTAAAATATTTTATTAATACTTTGATCAACATCTAAACAAGTTCAACATCAACAAAAAGCCACTTCGTTCATTCAAAAATAACTGAAGCAGACTATTTAAATACTATAACAACTTGGCAAGATATTTGCTCATCTATATTACTGAAGAATTTTCCAATGAGTAAAACCTATGCAATTAAGCAGAGAGTAAAAAAACGGGCTCCAGAAGCTAACTTTATAACGATCATTAATACAGAATCTGATCTGCTAAAAACGGAATAACCTATATGGAATCGGATGAACCCTGTACAAAATAAAGTGCAAGCATGATACCGAGAAGGATTTGATGATAACCGATTATCTTGTCCATTTCAAATGAGACGCCAAGCAGTAAAGCTATGCTCATTGCACAACACAATCGCCTCGTAGCCAGATTCGGTAACTGTTCCTCATTCTCGCATGTGAACACAACGAATTGCTACGGTAGGGTCATTTTGGACCAGAGGTCGTCTTCCCTAAAATGCTCTATCGCTGGAGTCCTCGGATCCCCTATGGAATAACACAAGGCGAATAGCTGTGAACGGAAATCGGTTCCGCTCTATTTCAAGGTACCCACATTCTCAACTTCTCTCTTTACTCAGGTCAGCGAGATAGTTATTTGAATTAATTAATTAAAGGCAGTGTTCACGATGAAAAATGTGTTTCAGTTTCCACTAGGAATGGGTATTGGAGGGGAACTCTGTAACGTTGACGTCGAAAGAACGCATGAAAACGAGCCAGGAAAAGCTCCAAAAAAGCCCGAAGTTGCCACTACGAGCGCAAGGCAAACCCCAAAAGCGCAACACACGCCCACCGATGTTAACAAATGAATACTCGAGATTGTTAGATGAGCGATGGTTTCTGATCAATAACCCCGTTTTTCCCTTCATTCTCAAATTCTCTCTTGACTCAGGTCGGCTCGCATACATCGGGTGCAAAAGACGGAAGTTACAAGCCTCGGACAACTCGTCCACCATGTTTCTTTAGCTCAATCTTTGAGGGGCCATAACTCCATTTCCAGAGGTTCTTGTACGATTTCAGAGACATCATTGGAATCAGCATGGAGCCGTTTTCAATATAGGCGGAAAAACAGAAAAATCATTCGTGAACACTGCCTTTAACTCGTCCACTTCTGGATCAATACAGAAGTAACCGTTATATCTTCTTTTCAATCGAATTTTTCTTGTCGGTTTTTCCATTATTTCTGAATACTAACAGAGACCTTCGATTCATTTCATAGAATTGATTTTCATTTCTGAGCGTTTATGCTACCTTTAACTGATACTATGTTGCCTAATATATTCTTCTGATGTCGATTGAGCCCACTGCTCACTTATCACAGCTAACGAGAAATTGTAAGCCCTAGCGGAGAAATAGTCCTGGCCAAAAAACTATTTCACTGAAGTATGACGTTCTAGTGCATCTCTCACAGTTTTTGGTAAATTGAGTCACGTGATGGCCAACGCATGGTTACATGTGAAAAATTCAGAAACGAAAATCATTGTGAGCACTGCCTTTAGAGTCGTCGTACACGATGAAAACCACACTTGGGTTTTCGACGTCTTCGTGTTGTTATATCCCTATAGTGACTAAAGTTTGCAAAAAGTTCCTTCTAAAACGTCAACATTTCAAGAAAAACCCGTTTGAACAAAGCTCACGACTAATTTGAATTTCCCGCCGACGTCAACTTGGGATAGTTGCGCGAAGAACGCAAGGAGCAGTTTAACGATTCGTTCCTTGGCGATGCGTTGGAAGTAATTCGCCAAGGACGCCATTCAAATTAGCGATCATTTTTTTCTTGAACGAAGTTAAAAAGGGCTCCTAATATGCTGCATCCAATGCTGTCAGCTGCTTTCGATCGATGTCGAACGTGAAATCGAGTGGCGTGTGCATTGCGCCCTACGACGCGTCAGCGCACGATTGCCGGCAGCGACCACGGAGTTTTGTTCCTTGTAACAACGGATCGACCCCAAGGCCGGCCGCCCAAACCCAGTAAGCCGTTTTGAGGTAAGCAAATCTTCATTCAGAGGCGATTTGGAAACTCTAGACTTCCTGAGTGACATTGCTCTGACCAACTACTCCGACTGAACGCATAAGCTGGAATTCGGTTCTCATCGTGTACGACGCCTTTAAATACTATACCGCCCTATACATAGGTCGTTTAAGAACATCTACAGGGTAGTCCACATGAAGTGTTTCGGACTTCAGAAAGTCGATTTTTGATTATTTTTTCGCCTCTTTCGTGCTTTCTCATAAAATTATTCATTCAGTACACATCTTTTGCTAGACTGAGGCCACTACAATCCCCTGTACCCAGAACACGATAGTATAGATTGAAGATCGCTCAGCCATACTCACTCTGCACAATCGAAGGTGGTTGTAGAAGTCCGCTTCTGGGCTGTGCAGCTGTAGGCGACCGTCGAAGAGAAGTGATTTATTCACAAGTGAAGTATGCACACCGAGCTAACTCTTTTATAGGGTAGCGTTCATTATCATATCACACAATAACAAAACATAAAGGATAGTAGTATCACATTTAAGTAGTTTGTTCTTCCGTGATATCGCTTCACTGTGAAGGAGCCCGGTCTTGCCCGGTCTCCCCTATGTCTTCTCCTATTTGTTCTCGCGATAGTCGCGATACTCCGGGCGGGACTTTGATAGTTCCGCAATCTTTCTTTGCAACTTCTCGCGCACCTTTGCCCTCTGTTGGTTGCGAGCTGTTTCCCGATCGCTCCGATCGAGATCTTGGTTTTCTCAAGTTGTATCGTGGTGGAGTGAAGTTAGAAGAGCATCGTCCTGCCGACCTTCTTCCAACTCGAAAGAGATGAGGAGGTTGATCGGTCTTCTTATTACTCTTCCTTTTGATGATCTGAGCTCAACTTTGCTGGTCGAGTTGATTGCTGTGATTTTTCGCATACTCCATGCATTTCTCGGTAGGTTGGGGTCCATCATAAGAACGACTTGTCCAATCTTTGGGCTTTTCGAAGTTGACTTTCCTTGTTTAAGAGATTTTTGGTGAAATGCTCTCAGTTCTGTCAGGTAGTTCGAATGCCACACCTTCCAGAATTTTCTTGTCAACTGATAAGAGCTTTCCAAAGCTTCCACTGCTTGATATCTCGTTCGTTGGAGAATGAGATCCTCGGGCGGGCGGTAGTCAGGATCCTGCTGCGTAGCTTCATATTGCAGTTCGAACGGGTGGGTTAGACAAATATCTCTTTGAATGAAGTCTATGGGCCTAATTGTAGGTGAGTCTTCCTCTCTGTCCACTTCAACATACGTCAAAGGACGGCTGTTGAGACAGGCTTTAATTTCGGTTAGGAGTGTCGTAGTGGTTTCAAAGTTTAACTTTTTGCGTCCGACGGCTTTGTACATGGCGTTCTTCACGGATTGAATTAGCCTTTCGTAAAATCCGCCTTTCCAAAGGGCGTACGGCGTGATATACTTCCACTCGATTCCTTGTTGCATGCCAAATCGCTTTAGCTCACTGTTTTCCATCCATTCCTTGTAAGCTTCCGAAAGTATATCTTAGCCGAGCTTGAATGACGGGGCGTTGTCTCAGGTTATGCTCGCTGGAGTGCCTCTTCTGGCAACGAATCTTCTTAGCGGGTTGATCGCCGAAGATGTACTCGCGTCTGGCAACAATTCCAGGTGAATTAGTCTTGTCACAGCGCATGTGAAGATTGATCCATACGCCTTTGAGGTGTTATCAGAAGCTTCGCTGGTTTCTTTGAGATGTAGAGGACCAAACATGTCCATGAAGAAATGGCCTGCCTTCGATTACTCTCCTGGATGGCAGATTCTTGGCCTCAGGGTAGCGGAACGGCAGGCTGTTGAACTTCTGACATGGAATACAATACCCGCACTAATTTACTCAAAAAAGTCGCGAATTCGCGACTTTTCGTCATAACTCGGCTCAAATTGACCCTTTCGGGGAGCCAGGGCCATAATTGCAATCAGCATCGAGAGCTCTTCATTTTGAGCACACACTTGTCTTGACCTGCAAACAAGGCATCTAGGGTTAACAGAAAAATCGAGTTAACGAAAACACAACCGACGTCCCGTTCTCAGCTCAAACGGGACCAATCGACCTGGGACTCGGCCTACAACTTCACTTTCTGATCCTCTTCCAAATAAGCACTACGGCAGACCGATCCAGAAAAGTCAGGTTTTAATCCCCTTCACATGTGTCAAGTCCATTCTCGCTTCAAACGGGACCAAGTCAAGAGACGTCTGTGCTCGGAATGAAGAGCTCTCGATGCTGGTTCCAAATATGCCCCTAGCTCCCCGCACGGGTCACTTTGAGCCGTGTTATGACAAAAAGTCGCAAAAGTCGAGATTTCCCGACTTTTGCGGCTTTTTTGAAAAAATTAGTGCGGGTATTGTACAACCTCGTACTGCCATTTTCACTTGTTTATGTAATCGCGGAATCCAGAAGTGCTGTCGGACGTTTGCCATGGTATGTGCAACAGAACAGTGGTATTGACCATGTGCCTTTTGAATCACTAATTTCGCAAGATCCGTCTCTGGAGGTAGTATCACGGGCAGTTTCGCGCTCTTCGATAGATTACTCTTGCCAAGCCGTCCATAGCATCTGTAGATTCCATCATCATCCTTTTTGATATTTAGGTGATTATTCATTGTTGCCAAAATGATTTTCTTGAATCGTTGTTGATGGATTTTCCAGATGAATTTTCTCGCTTGTTGGATGTTTCCGGACTCCAACTGTTCTGTTCCCTTTTGGACCAGCATTTCCGGGAATGTCGTCTCCAGCCTTCGTTTTGTACGTTCCGGAAGTACTACTGATACATTCGCGATGAAGCGTAGAACGTATGCAGCCGTGGTTTCGAGCTTGTACAAAGTTGAGAATCGAGCTAAGTTGAACAGTATCGATGGAGTATCTTCTCGATTCACTGACAGAACATTTCCATGGATTGCTTCGTTTTCCAAGTTTAGCAGAAAGGGTAGATTTTCAGCTGGCCAATGAGTGGCATGCTGGGACAGTAGATCAAGAGCTTTCCACCAGATGCTTTGTTGAAATTCCTTGGTCATTGCTCCTCTAGTTCCAACATTTGCGGGATTTTCATCAGTGCTTATGTACCTAAATTCCGTCACCAGTTCCTTTTCTTGGAGATTCTCGACAATTGCTTTGCCTTCTTCCAGTCTGTTAGAAACGAGGCGCCCAACGTTCTTATCTGGCGCAATTTTCTTCAACCATTGCAGAACTATTTGAGAGGCTGTGAAGATTTGTATTGCATTAATCTTGATGGTTTGCTGGAGTTCTTCAATAACCGTCACCGCAAGCCTCGCTGCCATTGTGAGAGCGTTCATTTCGAGCTTTGGAATGGTGCTATTTTTGTTCTTTTTTGGAAGTCTTGACTTGGCCATGAGAAGGTTAACTCTTCCATCATAGACTAGATATGCTACGGAACACATGGCAGTTTCACTAGCATCTGCGAAAAGAATCAAGCTATGGCTAGTTGACTTGTCCGCCATTTTTCTTGGTAGTTTTATTTCAACATTGACAGTTTCCAATAGAATATCGTACCACTTTTGGGCATCTGCGGCTGTCAGTTGTGTGTCCCAATCGTAATCCTTCGTCCAAAGGTACTGGAAGAACTGTTTTGGTTTCAACATGAGAGGAGTTAGCCATCCCATGGGATCGTATACCGAAGCTATTGCACGCAGGATTGCTCTTTTTCTCGTTTTTGTTGTGCTCAGCTGATGGTTGTTGACTAGTAGTATGTCTTCTGTGGGTTTCCATCGAATCCCGAGTACCTTCGGTTGCTTCTCCTGTGACATATCCTTAGGATTGATTTGGGAGTTGAAATTGGGGTCGTTCGAAGTGAATTCTCTTAGGTTCATGTTCAGCTTGTCAAAGATTTTCTTCGAAGTCTGGTATTTCTTCTAGGCTTCCTGTGTGCTTTCAGCGCTGAAGAATAGGTTGTCGACGTAGAGATTGGTATTTATCTCCTCCAGAAATCCAGGTTCTTCCTTTGCTGAGTTTAGGTGAAATCGTATTGTTGCTGCCAGAAGGAGTGGTGATGCATTGATTCCGAAGGTGACTCTGGTGAAGCGATAGACCACTGTGTTGTCCTTCGTATGTAGGTTGTTTTGAAACGTCTCTCAACCACAGACATCTGGTCGCGTTACGATCTTCTTCCTGGAGCCGCACTTGAAGAAAGGCTTTTTCCACATCGGATGTTACTTCTATTCTTCCAGTTCGAAAACGCAGCATCATTCCAATGAGTTTCGGCAGTATGAGAGGGCCTTGGTGAAGAACGTCGTTGAGGCTCGGTTGCCTCTATAATGCGCCGACGCGTCGAAGACGATTCTTTTTGGTGTCGTCTTCTTTTCAGGTGTGATGACACCATGATGCGGTAGATAGTGAATTATCTTGCCTTGACCGTCTTGAACTTCTGGAGCTTCTTCCAGAATACCCTTTGCAAGCTGATCCTTGAAAATTTGATCGTATTCCTCAAGGAAACGGGAGTTGTTTCGGCATGTGCGAAAGAGTCCTTGCAGTCTCGCTTCGGCTATTTGTCTGTTATCTGGAAGTTGTTCATGATTGTCCTTCCATGGCAGTCGGACGTGATATCCATCTGGCTTTTTGATGATCGTTGTGTTAAAGCGCTTCAGCACTGCCTCGTTGATTTGCTGTTTCTCCAGGTGATGGGGTCTAGTAAACTCTTCTGTTCCTGATGACTCAAAGGTAAGGAACTGTTCCCATTTGCTTTGCTCTTCGTCTTTGGGCGTAGTAAGCAGAACGTGAGCGTTGGTTTACGTCACATCAGACTCCTTTCCAGACGTCATGTATCCGAATGAGGTTGAAATTAGATGGAGGCATAAAGGAAGCTTCAGAATTTTGTTCCTCATGACTCCCCAGAGTTGGTCGCAACCAAGTAGTATCTGAGGATCCGTTGAGTTTTCTGACGACACTGGAAGCTGGATTCCATGTTTTTCAATGAAATGTAGATCTTCCACATTGTAGTGTGGTGTCGCCACAAGACTGGTTATGGCATCGTTCTTGTAGAGTTTGAACTCTAATATTTGTCCTTGATCGTCTCTCAGCTTAACTGGTACGACGTCGTGGTATGCTTCGTTTGTTTCGCTGGATCCAAACGTTGACAAGCGAAGAGTTTCTCGTCTTATACACGGCAACTGTAGATCATCGACGATGGATGATTGTATGAATGACAATTCTGATCCAGTGTCCAAGAGAATCCTTATGTTCTGCGACTTGAACGAACCGATTATCTGTTCTGATCCAGTGAGAAGCTGAGCCCTTTGCGTAGATTGCTTGTTGATCTGCAGTACGGCTTGACTGTTCAGTACTGGAGATGAGACTTCGTGGCTCTCAGGGAGGAGTGACACGAAGTTCTGTGTGGTAGATCTGGGTTGCCGGGGTGTCGAGTAACTTGTCTGTCTTTGATTGTTATCTCGCGATGAGTTCTGTCTCGGAGAACGTTCAGGATTGTGCAACGAAGTGTGATGCTTCTGTCCACAAATTCTGCATCCTCGCTTGCTACAAGCTTCGGCATTGTGATCCGAACGTCCGCAGTTCCTCCAAAGCCTGTTACGATTGAAGAATGCTGTTCGTTGGCTGAGGGGTGTCGTCGGGCAGTCGATCGAACGGTGAGAGGCCTGCTTGCAGTAGAGACATTCGAAGGGCTGAAACTGTCGTCTGTTTCTGCTCCAAGAGTTCATAGTGACTGAGTTTCCAGTGATCGTGTTGCGACTGGTACTGCCTGATGATGATTGGGCTTCTTCGATAATCTCTTTCTTGGTGATGATGTCGTCCACTTCAGAGTAGAACTTGTCCCAGCTCCAATCCTTAGGATTCCTGAGCTCTGATTTCTTCTCTAGAATTGTGGTGAGCGCGAAGCGCTCACCAGGATTTGGCTTTGATCTCTTCCCGCGCGGATGCCCTACAATGAGATCACCTATTCATACCGTCAACAGAGGTATGAGCTGTACACTATTCGACGCGCTGCAAGAAATTACATATGTGTGCAACTTTTCATCCCAACTGGTCCCCGCTTTCTAAAGTTATGACCTCTCAAAGTACGCAAAAACGTTCTCCACCACCGCCTCCGCCTCCGCCTCCGCCTCCGCCTCCGCCTCCGCCTCCGCCTCCGCCTCCGCCTCCACCTCCGTCCGTCGAAAACCATTTTTTTGGAAGGCGTGGACCAAATCGCTCGAAAATTTGTGACTAGAGGTAATCGGCCACGGGAATGACGAAAATAATTGTCAGAACTCACCATAATGACTTCTGGGCCCCTAACGGGCGTTTGAAACTCGAAAACCGGCCTCTCAAGAATAGTTTATGAAAATGGTGGGTTTTTCGTTATCAGTCATTGTTTTCTTAGATTCCATATAAACACCTTGCTCTCCAGGGTGGTGTACTTTGAACGTCCGGCTCGGAAGAGGACGCTGTGCGGGTTGATGTACTTGACCGCGGCGCGTATTCGTTCAAAGCGCACCATCGATAAGAAGGCGTCGCAGGATGTGCTGAAGTGTCGGTTGACTATGTGAGACCTCAGTAGGGGTGTGCAGGACGTCGTAGAATGTGGGCAGGGCCTCAGTAGGAGTATGCAGGACATCATCGAACGTGTGCAAGACCTCAGTAGGAGTGTGCAGGACATCATGGAACGTGTGCAAGACCTTAGTAGGAGTGTGCAGGACATCATGGGACCTGTGCAAGACCTCAGTAGGAGTGTGCAGGACATCATGGAACGTGTGCAGGACCCCAGCAGGGGTGTGAAGGACGTCGTAGAATGTGTGCAGGACCTCAGTAGGAGTGGGCAGGACATCATGGAACGTGTGCAAGACCTCAGTAGGAGTGTGCAGGACATCATGGAACGTGTGCAAGACCTTAGTAGGAGTGTGCAGGACATCATGGGACCTGTGCAAGACCTCAGTAGGAGTGTGCAGGACATCATTGTACCTGCGCAGGACTTCAGTAGGAAGTGTGTAGGACATCATTGTACCTGCGCAGGACCTCAGTAGGAGTGTGCAGGATATCATGGAACGTGTGGAAGACCTCAGTAGGAGTGTGCAGGACATCATGGAACGTGTGCAGGACCGTAGTAGGAGTGGGCAGGACATCATGGGACGTGTGCAAGACCTTAGTAGGAGTGGGCAGGACATCATGGGACGTGTGCAGGACCCCAGTAGGGGTGTGCAGGACGTCGTAGAATGTGTGCAGGACCTCAGTAGGAGTGAGCAGGACATCATGGAACGTGTGCAAGACCTCAGTAGGAGTGTGCAGGACCTCAGTAGGAGTGTGCAGGACATTATGGTACCTGTGCAGGACCACAGTAGGAGTGTGCAGGACATCATGGGCCTGTGCAGGACTCCAGTAGGGGTGTGCAGGTCGTCGTAGAATGTGTGCAGGACCTCAGTAGGAGTGTGCAGGACCTTAGTAGAAGTGTGCAGGGACATCATGGGCCCTGTGCAGGACCCCAGTAGGAGTGTGCAGGACATCATGGGACCTGTGCAGGACCCCAGTAGGGGTGTGCAGGGCCTCAGTAGGAGTGTGCAGGACATTATGGGACCTGTGCAGGACCCCAGTAGGGGTGTGCAGGACGTCGTAGAATGTGTGCAGAACCTCAGTGGGAGTGTGCAGGACCTCAGTAGGAGTATGCAGGACATCATGGGACATGTGCAGGACCCCAGTAGGGGTGTGCAGGACGTCGTAGAATGTGTGCAGGACCTCAGTAGGAGTGTGCAGGACCTTAGTAGGAGTGTACAGGACATCATGGGACCTGTGCACGACCCCAGTAGGGGTGTGCAGGACGTCGTAGAATGTGTGCAGGACCTCAGTAGGAGTGTGCAGGACATCATGGGACCTGTGCAGGACCCCAGAAGGGGTGTGCAGGACGTCGTAGAATGTGTGCAGAACCTCAGTAGGAGTGTGCAGGACATCATGGGACCTGTGCAGGACCCCAGTAGGGGTGTGCAGGACGTCGTAGAATGTGTGCAGAACCTCAGTAGGAGTGTGCAGGACATCATGGGACCTGTGCAGGACCCCAGTAGGAGTGTGCAGGACGTCGTAGAATGTGTGCAGAACCTCAGTAGGAGTGTGCAGGACATCATGGGACCTGTGCAGGACCCCAGTAGGGGTGTGCAGAAGGTCGGAGAATGTGTGCAGGACCTAGGTAGGAGTGTGCAGGACCTCAGGAGGAGGGTGCAGGAGATGATGGGACCTGGGCGGGACCCGAGTAGGGATGTGCAGGACGTCGTAGAGATGTGTGCAGAACCTCAGTAGGAGTGTGCAGGACATCATGGGACCTGTGCAGGACCCCATTAGGGGTGTGCAGGACGTCGTAGAATGTGTGCAGGACCTTAGTAGGAGTGTGCAGGACATCATGAAACGTGTGCAACACCCCTGTAAGGATGAGCAGGACTTCATGGAATGTGTGCAGGACATCAGTAGGAGTGTGCAGGACATCATGAAGCGTGTGCAGGACCCCAGTAAGGGATTAGCAGGACGTCATGGAATGTGTGTAGGACCTTAGTAAAATTGTGCAGGACATCATAGAACGTGTGCAGGACCCCAATAGGGGTGTGCAGGACATCAAGGAATGTGTGCAGGACCTTAGTAGGAGTGTGCAGGACATTATGAAACGTGTGCAAGACCCCTGTAAGGATGAGCAGAACTTCGTGGAATGTGTGCAGAACATCAGTAGGAGTGTGCAGGACATCATGAAACGTGTGCAAGACCCCTGTAAGGATGAGCAGGACTTCATGGAATGTGTGCTGGATCTCAGTAGGAGTGTGCAGGACCTCAGTTTAATGCTCAGGACACCGTATGCAAGCCAGGCATCCGAATCTACAAGAACGATAGTGAAGTCCGCCAGAACAGGGCTACCGTAATCTCACTCGAGTTAGCTCTAAAATTTTCTAAGTTCTGACTTCGAATTCGCTTTATCTTCCCTACAGGTGGTGATGTTTTCCTGCTTTGTAGTCCATGCAGATCCTCAACTGCTGACCTCTGGAGCAGGACGGTGTGTGAATCAAGACACACCGCTCTTCACTTCTTTTATACTTTACCCTTGGTCAATTTTGTATCATCCAAATTGTTTACGAGAGCCGAATAACATTATTCCTAAGATTACGGTAGCCCTCTTCTGGCGCACTTAAAGGCAGTGTTCACGACAAATCTCGTTCTCGAGGTCTCGGTGTGAAACTCTAAGTTGGCAGGTGCTGTAGAGGATAGGGTCTAAGAAGGCAACGAAAACTGGCCAGAAATGAATACAAACGGCTTTGAAAGCTCTCCCGATGCGCCTACCTATCCCGGTCCGCCCCCGTTCGGACGAGCTTGTGGCGCCGCACGCGTTTCGATGGCAAATTGCCAAGCAACTCTGCCGCAATTAGCATTACCGATTCGCGCAGATTTCGCGATTAGCGCGCGCTTGACGAAATCAGCAGGGCCCATGATTCTCGTCCACGCCCTGAATTAAGAAGCCGTTATTTTGACTTATTCTGGACGTTTTTCTTCGCTGTTTCTTCACTATTAGTTACCTCACGACAAAACAATCCCATTTTTGGGTCGAACTCGAGTCCGATATTCATCGTGAACACTGCCTTTAACTATCGTTCCTTTTCCGAAACAGACATATGGGCCGGCGCAGACGAGCCACATCAGCATGAACCGGTGAAGTTTGGCTAGAGCGGCTGACCCTGGGTATATCCTAGACGTGGTGGGGCCACCCAAGATTTACTCATAGAAATGATGAAAAACTCTGATAAAAGAGGCTGATACTGCGCTATCAATCATTGTTTTTATTAGAGCTCTGCGGAAATACTTCGACTGGTAGCCTCACCAATTAGCCGTTCATTTCATTTCTGTCTTGAATGGTGCGTGCCCCCCGTCTAGAATAGTGCCTAGAACCTGTACAATTGGGTCATTTTGAAGCTCATTTCTTCATTTTTCGACTTTTAAATTCAAAAAGTATATGCCTTGCATCTATTTGTAGGAAGCCGCGTTGCAACAATTATCTTGCAGTCTTAGCAACGGAGCGGTTGTCTCCTCATTTCTACCACTATGTTTTCGAAAAAAACAGCAACTTGACTTTAGAGATTGACGATGTTTTAGAAGGAAACCCTTGAAAAAAGTTGTGAAATTTCTGAAAGTTGGGCTCCGCAGAAAAGGTCAAGGATTTGGCATTGCTCTAAAATGTAGTGAAATTGTTTCATTAGATTTGGCTATCGAACAGATTTTCTAAATGTAGTGAAATAGTTGAATCGATTTGGCTGTTGTTGGTATATGAAGATAACATAATCATTAGATGTAGTGAAATTGTGGTGAGCGCGAAGCGCTCACCAGATTTGGCTTTGATCTCTTCCCGCGCGGATGCCCTACAATGAGATCACCTATTCATACCGTCAACAGAGGTATGAGCTGTACACTATTCGACGCGCTGCAAGAAATTACATATGTGTGCAACTTTTCATCCCAACTGGTCCCCGCTTTCTAAAGTTATGACCTCTCAAAGTACGCAAAAACGTTCTCCACCACCGCCTCCGCCTCCGCCTCCGCCTCCGCCTCCGCCTCCGCCTCCGCCTCCGCCTCCGCCTCCGCCTCCACCTCCGTCCGTCGAAAACCATTTTTTTGGAAGGCGTGGACCAAATCGCTCGAAAATTTGTGACTAGAGGTAATCGGCCACGGGAATGACGAAAATAATTGTCAGAACTCACCATAATGACTTCTGGGCCCCTAACGGGCGTTTGAAACTCGAAAACCGGCCTCTCAGGAATAGTTTATGAAAATGGTGGGTTTTTCGTTATCAGTCATTGTTTTCTTAGATTCCATATAAACACCTTGCTCTCCAGGGTGGTGTACTTTGAACGTCCGGCTCGGAAGAGGACGCTGTGCGGGTTGATGTACTTGACCGCGGCGCGTATTCGTTCAAAGCGCACCATCGATAAGAAGGCGTCGCAGGATGTGCTGAAGTGTCGGTTGACTATGTGAGACCTCAGTAGGGGTGTGCAGGACGTCGTAGAATGTGGGCAGGGCCTCAGTAGGAGTATGCAGGACATCATCGAACGTGTGCAAGACCTCAGTAGGAGTGTGCAGGACATCATGGAACGTGTGCAAGACCTTAGTAGGAGTGTGCAGGACATCATGGGACCTGTGCAAGACCTCAGTAGGAGTGTGCAGGACATCATGGAACGTGTGCAGGACCCCAGGAGGGAGTGTGAAGGACGTCGTAGAATGTGTGCAGGACCTCAGTAGGAGTGGGCAGGACATCATGGAACGTGTGCAAGACCTCAGTAGGAGTGTGCAGGACATCATGGAACGTGTGCAAGACCTTAGTAGGAGTGTGCAGGACATCATGGGACCTGTGCAAGACCTCAGTAGGAGTGTGCAGGACATCATTGTACCTGCGCAGGACTTCAGTAGGAGTGTGTAGGACATCATTGTACCTGCGCAGGACCTCAGTAGGAGTGTGCAGGATATCATGGAACGTGTGGAAGACCTCAGTAGGAGTGTGCAGGACATCATGGAACGTGTGCAGGACCGTAGTAGGAGTGGGCAGGACATCATGGGACGTGTGCAAGACCTTAGTAGGAGTGGGCAGGACATCATGGGACGTGTGCAGCACCCCAGTAGGGGTGTGCAGGACGTCGTAGAATGTGCGAGGGACCTTAGTAGGAGTGTGCAGGACATCATAGGACCTGTGCAGGACCCCAGTAGGGGTGTGCAGGACCTCAGTAGGAGTGTGCAGGACATTATGGTACCTGTGCAGGACCACAGTAGGAGTGTGCAGGACATCATGGGCCTGTGCAGGACTCCAGTAGGGGTGTGCAGGTCGTCGTAGAATGTGTGCAGGACCTCAGTAGGAGTGTGCAGGACCTTAGTAGAAGTGTGCAGGACATCATGGGCCCTGTGCAGGACCCCAGTAGGAGTGTGCAGGACATCATGAGACCTGTGCAGGACCCCAGTAGGGGTGTGCAGGACCTCAGTAGGAGTGTGCAGGACATTATGGGACCCGCGCAGGACCCCAGTAGGGGTGTGCAGGACGTCGTAGAATGTGTGCAGAACCTCAGTGGGAGTGTGCAGGACCTTAGTAGGAGTATGCAGGACATCATGGGACATGTGCAGGACCCCAGTAGGGGTGTGCAGGACGTCGTAGAATGTGTGCAGGACCTCAGTAGGAGTGTGCAGGACCTTAGTAGGAGTGTACAGGACATCATGGGACCTGTGCAGGACCCCAGAAGGGGTGTGCAGGACGTCGTAGAATGTGTGCAGAACCTCAGTAGGAGTGTGCAGGACATCATGGGACCTGTGCAGGACCCCAGAAGGGGTGTGCAGGACGTCGTAGAATGTGTG
Source organism: Aplectana chamaeleonis (assembly GCA_029168955.1). Classification (NCBI taxonomy): domain Eukaryota; kingdom Metazoa; phylum Nematoda; class Chromadorea; order Rhabditida; family Cosmocercidae; genus Aplectana; species Aplectana chamaeleonis. The sequence goes on along the minus strand of JAPDOI010000050.1, from coordinate 1,692,644 downwards.
CAGAACCTCAGTAGGAGTGTGCAGGACATCATGGGACCTGTGCAGGACCCCAGTAGGGGTGTGCAGGACGTCGTAGAATGTGTGCAGAACCTCAGTAGGAGTGTGCAGGACATCATGGGACCTGTGCAGGACCCCAGTAGGAGTGTGCAGGACGTCGTAGAATGTGTGCAGAACCTCAGTAGGAGTGTGCAGGACATCATGGGACCTGTGCAGGACCCCAGTAGGGGTGTGCAGAACGTCGTAGAATGTGTGCAGAACCTCAGTAGGAGTGTGCAGAACCTCAGTAGGAGTTTGCAGGACATCATGGGACCTGTGCAGGACCTCAGTAGGGGTGTGCAGGACGTCGTAGAATGTGTGCAGAACCTCAGTAGGAGTGTGCAGGACATCGTGGGACCTGTGCAGGACCCCATTTGGGGTGTGCAGGACGTCGTAGCATGTGTGCAGGGCCTCAGTAGGACAGTGCAGGACATCATGAAACGTGTGCAACACCCTGTAAGGATGAGCAGGACTTCATGGAATGTGTGCAGGACATCAGTAGGAGTGTGCAGGACATCATGAAGCGTGTGCAGGACCCCAGTAGGGATTAGCAGGACGTCATGGAATGTGTGTAGGACCTTAGTAAAATTGTGCAGGACATCATAGAACGTGTGCAGGACCCCAATAGGGGTGTGCAGGACATCAAGGAATGTGTGCAGGACCTTAGTAGGAGTGTGCAGGACATTATGAAACGTGTGCAAGACCCCTGTAAGGATGAGCAGAACTTCGTGGAATGTGTGCAGAACATCAGTAGGAGTGTGCAGGACATCATGAAACGTGTGCAAGACCCCTGTAAGGATGAGCAGGACTTCATGGAATGTGTGCTGGATCTCAGTAGGAGTGTGCAGGACCTCAGTTTAATGCTCAGGACACCGTATGCAAGCCAGGCATCCGAATCTACAAGAACGATAGTGAAGTCCGCCAGAACAGGGCTACCGTAATCTCACTCGAGTTAGCTCTAAAATTTTCTAAGTTCTGACTTCGAATTCGCTTTATCTTCCCTACAGGTGGTGATGTTTTCCTGCTTTGTAGTCCATGCAGATCCTCAACTGCTGACCTCTGGAGCAGGACGGTGTGTGAATCAAGACACACCGCTCTTCACTTCTTTTATACTTTACCCTTGGTCAATTTTGTATCATCCAAATTGTTTACGAGAGCCGAATAACATTATTCCTAAGATTACGGTAGCCCTCTTCTGGCGCACTTAAAGGCAGTGTTCACGACAAATCTCGTTCTCGAGGTCTCGGTGTGAAACTCTAAGTTGGCAGGTGCTGTAGAGGATAGGGTCTAAGAAGGCAACGAAAACTGGCCAGAAATGAATACAAACGGCTTTGAAAGCTCTCCCGATGCGCCTACCTATCCCGGTCCGCCCCGTTCGGACGAGCTTGTGGCGCCGCACGCGTTTCGATGGCAAATTGCCAAGCAACTCTGCCGCAATTAGCATTACCGATTCGCGCAGATTTCGCGATTAGCGCGCGCTTGACGAAATCAGCAGGGCCCATGATTCTCGTCCACGCCCTGAATTAAGAAGCCGTTATTTTGACTTATTCTGGACGTTTTTCTTCGCTGTTTCTTCACTATTAGTTACCTCACGACAAAACAATCCCATTTTTGGGTCGAACTCGAGTCCGATATTCATCGTGAACACTGCCTTTAACTATCGTTCCTTTTCCGAAACAGACATATGGGCCGGCGCAGACGAGCCACATCAGCATGAACCGGTGAAGTTTGGCTAGAGCGGCTGACCCTGGGTATATCCTAGACGTGGTGGGGCCACCCAAGATTTACTCATAGAAATGATGAAAAACTCTGATAAAAAGAGGCTGATACTGCGCTATCAATCATTGTTTTTATTAGAGCTCTGCGGAAATACTTCGACTGGTAGCCTCACCAATTAGCCGTTCATTTCATTTCTGTCTTGAATGGTGCGTGCCCCCGTCTAGAATAGTGCCTAGAACCTGTACAATTGGGTCATTTTGAAGCTCATTTCTTCATTTTTCGACTTTTAAATTCAAAAAGTATATGCCTTGCATCTATTTGTAGGAAGCCGCGTTGCAACAATTATCTTGCAGTCTTAGCAACGGAGCGGTTGTCTCCTCATTTCTACCACTATGTTTTCGAAAAAAAAACAGCAACTTGACTTTTAGAGATTGACGATGTTTTAGAAGGGAAACCCTTGAAAAAAGTTGTGAAATTTCTGAAAGTTGGGCTCCGCAGAAAAGGTCAAGGATTTGGCATTGCTCTAAAATGTAGTGAAATTGTTTCATTAGATTTGGCTATCGAACAGATTTTCTAAATGTAGTGAAATAGTTGAATCGATTTGGCTGTTGTTGGTATATGAAGATAACATAATCATTAAATGTAGTGAAATTGTGGTGAGCGCGAAGCGCTCACCAGGATTTGGCTTTGATCTCTTCCCGCGCGGATGCCCTACAATGAGATCACCTATTCATACCGTCAACAGAGGTATGAGCTGTACACTATTCGACGCGCTGCAAGAAATTACATATGTGTGCAACTTTTCATCCCAACTGGTCCCCGCTTTCTAAAGTTATGACCTCTCAAAGTACGCAAAAACGTTCTCCACCACCGCCTCCGCCTCCGCCTCCGCCTCCGCCTCCGCCTCCGCCTCCGCCTCCGCCTCCGCCTCCGCCTCCACCTCCGTCCGTCGAAAACCATTTTTTTGGAAGGCGTGGACCAAATCGCTCGAAAATTTGTGACTAGAGGTAATCGGCCACGGGAATGACGAAAATAATTGTCAGAACTCACCATAATGACTTCTGGGCCCCTAACGGGCGTTTGAAACTCGAAAACCGGCCTCTCAGGAATAGTTTATGAAAATGGTGGGTTTTTCGTTATCAGTCATTGTTTTCTTAGATTCCATATAAACACCTTGCTCTCCAGGGTGGTGTACTTTGAACGTCCGGCTCGGAAGAGGACGCTGTGCGGGTTGATGTACTTGACCGCGGCGCGTATTCGTTCAAAGCGCACCATCGATAAGAAGGCGTCGCAGGATGTGCTGAAGTGTCGGTTGACTATGTGAGACCTCAGTAGGGGTGTGCAGGACGTCGTAGAATGTGGGCAGGGCCTCAGTAGGGAGTATGCAGGACATCATCGAACGTGTGCAAGACCTCAGTAGGAGTGTGCAGGACATCATGGAACGTGTGCAAGACCTTAGTAGGAGTGTGCAGGACATCATGGGACCTGTGCAAGACCTCAGTAGGAGTGTGCAGGACATCATGGAACGTGTGCAGGACCCCAGCAGGGGTGTGAAGGACGTCGTAGAATGTGTGCAGGACCTCAGTAGGAGTGGGCAGGACATCATGGAACGTGTGCAAGACCTCAGTAGGAGTGTGCAGGACATCATGGAACGTGTGCAAGACCTTAGTAGGAGTGTGCAGGACATCATGGGACCTGTGCAAGACCTCAGTAGGAGTGTGCAGGACATCATTGTACCTGCGCAGGACTTCAGTAGGAGTGTGTAGGACATCATTGTACCTGCGCAGGACCTCAGTAGGAGTGTGCAGGATATCATGGAACGTGTGGAAGACCTCAGTAGGAGTGTGCAGGACATCATGGAACGTGTGCAGGACCGTAGTAGGAGTGGGCAGGACATCATGGGACGTGTGCAAGACCTTAGTAGGAGTGGGCAGGACATCATGGGACGTGTGCAGCACCCCAGTAGGGGTGTGCAGGACGTCGTAGAATGTGTGCAGGACCTTAGTAGGAGTGTGCAGGACATCATAGGACCTGTGCAGGACCCCAGTAGGGGTGTGCAGGACCTCAGTAGGAGTGTGCAGGACATTATGGTACCTGTGCAGGACCACAGTAGGAGTGTGCAGGACATCATGGGCCTGTGCAGGACTCCAGTAGGGGTGTGCAGGTCGTCGTAGAATGTGTGCAGGACCTCAGTAGGAGTGTGCAGGACCTTAGTAGAAGTGTGCAGGACATCATGGGCCCTGTGCAGGACCCCAGTAGGAGTGTGCAGGACATCATGAGACCTGTGCAGGACCCCAGTAGGGGTGTGCAGGACCTCAGTAGGAGTGTGCAGGACATTATGGGACCCGCGCAGGACCCCAGTAGGGGTGTGCAGGACGTCGTAGAATGTGTGCAGAACCTCCAGTGGGAGTGTGCAGGACCTTAGTAGGAGTATGCAGGACATCATGGGACATGTGCAGGACCCCAGTAGGGGTGTGCAGGACGTCGTAGAATGTGTGCAGGACCTCAGTAGGAGTGTGCAGGACCTTAGTAGGAGTGTACAGGACATCATGGGACCTGTGCAGGACCCCAGAAGGGGTGTGCAGGACGTCGTAGAATGTGTGCAGAACCTCAGTAGGAGTGTGCAGGACATCATGGGACCTGTGCAGGACCCCAGAAGGGGTGTGCAGGACGTCGTAGAATGTGTGCAGAACCTCAGTAGGAGTGTGCAGGACATCATGGGACCTGTGCAGGACCCCAGTAGGGGTGTGCAGGACGTCGTAGAATGTGTGCAGAACCTCAGTAGGAGTGTGCAGGACATCATGGGACCTGTGCAGGACCCCAGTAGGAGTGTGCAGGACGTCGTAGAATGTGTGCAGAACCTCAGTAGGAGTGTGCAGGACATCATGGGACCTGTGCAGGACCCCAGTAGGGGTGTGCAGAACGTCGTAGAATGTGTGCAGAACCTCAGTAGGAGTGTGCAGAACCTCAGTAGGAGTTTGCAGGACATCATGGGACCTGTGCAGGACCCCAGTAGGGGTGTGCAGGACGTCGTAGAATGTGTGCAGAACCTCAGTAGGAGTGTGCAGGACATCATGGGACCTGTGCAGGACCCCATTAGGGGTGTGCAGGACGTCGTAGAATGTGTGCAGGACCTTAGTAGGAGTGTGCAGGACATCATGAAACGTGTGCAACACCCCTGTAAGGATGAGCAGGACTTCATGGAATGTGTGCAGGACATCAGTAGGAGTGTGCAGGACATCATGAAGCGTGTGCAGGACCCCAGTAGGGATTAGCAGGACGTCATGGAATGTGTGTAGGACCTTAGTAAAATTGTGCAGGACATCATAGAACGTGTGCAGGACCCCAATAGGGGTGTGCAGGACATCAAGGAATGTGTGCAGGACCTTAGTAGGAGTGTGCAGGACATTATGAAACGTGTGCAAGACCCCTGTAAGGATGAGCAGAACTTCGTGGAATGTGTGCAGAACATCAGTAGGAGTGTGCAGGACATCATGAAACGTGTGCAAGACCCTGTAAGGATGAGCAGGACTTCATGGAATGTGTGCTGGATCTCAGTAGGAGTGTGCAGGACCTCAGTTTAATGCTCAGGACACCGTATGCAAGCCAGGCATCCGAATCTACAAGAACGATAGTGAAGTCCGCCAGAACAGGGCTACCGTAATCTCACTCGAGTTAGCTCTAAAATTTTCTAAGTTCTGACTTCGAATTCGCTTTATCTTCCCTACAGGTGGTGATGTTTTCCTGCTTTGTAGTCCATGCAGATCCTCAACTGCTGACCTCTGGAGCAGGACGGTGGGTGAATCAAGACACACCGCTCTTCACTTCTTTATACTTTTCCCTTGGTCAATTTTGTATCATCCAAATTGTTTACGAGAGCCGAATAACATTATTCCTAAGATTACGGTAGCCCTCTTCTGGCGCACTTAAAGGCAGTGTTCACGACAAATCTCGTTCTCGAGGTCTCGGTGTGAAACTCTAAGTTGGCAGGTGCTGTAGAGGATAGGGTCTAAGAAGGCAACGAAAACTGGCCAGAAATGAATACAAACGGCTTTGAAAGCTCTCCCGATGCGCCTACCTATCCCGGTCCGCCCTGTTCGGACGAGCTTGTGGCGCCGCACGCGTTTCGATGGCAAATTGCCAAGCAACTCTGCCGCAATTAGCATTACCGATTCGCGCAGATTTCGCGATTAGCGCGCGCTTGACGAAATCAGCAGGGCCCATGATTCTCGTCCACGCCCTGAATTAAGAAGCCGTTATTTTGACTTATTCTGGACGTTTTTCTTCGCTGTTTCTTCACTATTAGTTACCTCACGACAAAACAATCCCATTTTTTGGGTGGAACTCGAGTCCGATATTCATCGTGAACACTGCCTTTAACTATCGTTCCTTTTCCGAAACAGACATATGGGCCGGCGCAGACGAGCCACATCAGCATGAACCGGTGAAGTTTGGCTAGAGCGGCTGACCCTGGGTATATCCTAGACGTGGTGGGGCCACCCAAGATTTACTCATAGAAATGATGAAAAACTCTGATAAAAGAGGCTGATACTGCGCTATCAATCATTGTTTTTATTAGAGCTCTGCGGAAATACTTCGACTGGTAGCCTCACCAATTAGCCGTTCATTTCATTTCTGTCTTGAATGGTGCGTGCCCCCCGTCTAGAATAGTGCCTAGAACCTGTACAATTGGGTCATTTTGAAGCTCATTTCTTCATTTTTCGACTTTTAAATTCAAAAAGTATATGCCTTGCATCTATTTGTAGGAAGCCGCGTTGCAACAATTATCTTGCAGTCTTAGCAACGGAGCGGTTGTCTCCTCATTTCTACCACTATGTTTTCGAAAAAAACAGCAACTTGACTTTTAGAGATTGACGATGTTTTAGAAGGAAACCCTTGAAAAAGTTGTGAAATTTCTGAAAGTTGGGCTCCGCAGAAAAGGTCAAGGATTTGGCATTGCTCTAAAATGTAGTGAAATTGTTTCATTAGATTTGGCTATCGAACAGATTTTCTAAATGTAGTGAAATAGTTGAATCGATTTGGCTGTTGTTGGTATATGAAGATAACATAATCATTAAATGTAGTGAAATTGTGGTGAGCGCGAAGCGCTCACCAGGATTTGGCTTTGATCTCTTCCCGCGCGGATGCCCTACAATGAGATCACCTATTCATACCGTCAACAGAGGTATGAGCTGTACACTATTCGACGCGCTGCAAGAAATTACATATGTGTGCAACTTTTCATCCCAACTGGTCCCCGCTTTCTAAAGTTATGACCTCTCAAAGTACGCAAAAACGTTCTCCACCACCGCCTCCGCCTCCGCCTCCGCCTCCGCCTCCGCCTCCGCCTCCGCCTCCGCCTCCGCCTCCGCCTCCGCCTCCGCCACCGCCTCCGCCTCCACCTCCGTCCGTCGAAAACCATTTTTTTGGAAGGCGTGGACCAAATCGCTCGAAAATTTGTGACTAGAGGTAATCGGCCACGGGAATGACGAAAATAATTGTCAGAACTCACCATAATGACTTCTGGGCCCCTAACGGGCGTTTGAAACTCGGAAACCGGCCTCTCAAGAATAGTTTATGAAAATGGTGGGTTTTTCGTTATCAGTCATTGTTTTCCTAGACTCCATATAAACACCTTGCTCTCCAGGGTGGTGTACTTTGAACGTCCGGCTCGGAAGAGGACGCTGTGCGGGTTGATGTACTTGACCGCGGCGCGTATTCGTTCAAAGCGCACCATCGATAAGAAGGCGTCGCAGGATGTGCTGAAGTGTCGGTTGACTATGTGAGACCTCAGTAGGGGTGTGCAGGACGTCGTAGAATGTGGGCAGGGCCTCAGTAGGAGTATGCAGGACATCATCGAACGTGTGCAGGACCTTAGTAGGAGTGTGCAGGACATCATGGAACGTGTGCAGGACCCCAGTAGGGGTGTGCAGGACGTCGTAGAATGTGTGCAGGACCTCAGTAGGAGTGGGCAGGACATCATGGAACGTGTGCAAGACCTCAGTAGGAGTGTGCAGGACATCATGGAACGTGTGCAAGACCTTAGTAGGAGTGTGCAGGACATCATGGGACCTGTGCAGGACCGTATTAGGAGTGGACAGGACATCATGGGACGTGTGCAGGACATCATGGAACGTGTGCAAGACCTTAGTAGGAGTGTGCAGGACATCATGGGACCTGTGCAGGACCTCAGTAGGAGTGTGCAGGACATCATGGAACGTGCGCAGGACCGTAGTAGGAGTGGACAGGACATCATGTGACGTGTGCAGGACCCCAGTAGGGGTGTGCAGGACGTCGTGGAATGTGTGCAGGGCCTCAGTAGGAAGGTGCAGGACCTTATGGAACGTGTGCAAGACCTTAGTAGGAGCGTGCAGGACTTCATGGGACCTGTGCAGGACCTCAGTAGGAGTGTGCAGGACATCATGAAACGTGTGCAGGACCGTAGTAGGAGTGTGCAGGACATCATGGGACCTGTGCAGGACCTCAGTAGGAGTGTGCAGGACATCATGGGACCTGTGCAGGACCTCAGTAGGAGTGTGCAGGACATCATGGATCGTGTGCAAGACCTTAGTAGGAGTGTGCAGGACACCATGGGACCTGTGCAGGACCTCAGTAGGAGTGTGCAGGACATCATTGTACGTGTGCAGGACCGTAGTATAAGTGGGCAGGACATCATGAGACGTGTGCAGGACCCCACAAGGTGTGCAGGACGTCGTAGAATGTGTGCGGGACCTCAGTAGGAGTGTGCAGGACACCATGGAACGTGTGCAAGACCTTAGTAGGAGTGTGCAGGACATCATGGGACCTGTGCAGGACCTCAGTAGGAGTCTGCAGGACATCATGGAACGTGTGCAGGACCGTAGTAGGAGTGGACAGGACATCATGGGACGTGTGCAGGACCCCAGTAGGGGTGTGCAGGACGTCGTAGAATGTGCGCAGGACCTCAGTAGGAGTGTGCAGGACATCATGGAACGTGTGCAAGACCTCAGTTGGAGTGTGCAGGACATCATGGGACCTGTGCAGGACCTCAGTAGGAGTGTGCAGGACATCATGGAACGTGTGCAAGACCTTAGTAGGAGTGTGCAGGACATCATGGGACCTGTGCAGGACCTCGTTAGGAGTGTGCAGGACATCATTGTACGTGTGCAGGACCGTAGTATAAGTGGGCAGGACATCATGAGACGTGTGCAGGACCCCAGAAGGGGTGTGCAGGACGTCGTAGAATGTGTGCGGGACCTCAGTAGGAGTGTGCAGGACACCATGGAACGTGTGCAAGACCTTAGTAGGAGTGTGCAGGACATCATGGGACCTGTGCAGGACCTCAGTAGGAGTCTGCAGGACATCATGGAACGTGTGCAGGACCGTAGTAGGAGTGGACAGGACATCATGGGACCTGTGCAGGACCTCATTAGGAGTGTGCAGGACGTCGTAGATTGTGTGCAGGACCTCAGTAGGAGTGTGCAGGACATCATGGGACGTTTGCAGGACCCCAGTAGGGGTGTGCAGGACGTCGTAGAATGTGCGCAGGACCATAGTAGGAGTGTGCAGGACATCATGGAACGTGTGCAAGACCTTAGTAGGAGTTTGCAGGACATCATGGAACGTTTGCAGGACCTCAGTAGGAGTGTGCAGGACATCATGGAACGTGTGCAATACCTCAGTAGGAGTGTGCAGGACATCATGGGACCTGTGCAGGACCTCAGTAGGAGTGTGCAGGACATCATGGAACGTGTGCAAGACCTTAGTAGGAGTGTGCAGGACATCATGGGACCTGTGCAGGACCTCAGTAGGAGTGTGCAGGACATCATGGAACGTGTGCAGGACCGTATTAGGAGTGGACAGGACATCATGGGACGTGTGCAGGACCCCAGTAGGGGTGTGCAGGACGTCGTAGAATGTGTGCGGGACCTCAGTAAGAGTGTGCAGGACATCATGGAACGTGTGCAAGACCTTAGTAGGAGTGTGCAGGACATCATGTGACCTGTGCAGGACCTCAGTAGGAGTGTGCAGGACATCATTGTACGTGTGCAGGACCGTAGTATAAGTGTGCAGGACATCATGGATCGTGTGCAAGACGTTAGTAGGAGTGTGCAGGACATCATGGGACCTGTGCAGGACCTCAGTAGGAGTGTGCAGGACATCATGGAACGTGTGCAGGACCGTATTAGGAGTGGACAGGACATCATGGGACGTGTGCAGGACCCCAGTAGGGGTGTGCAGGACGTCGTAAAATGTGTGCGGGACCTCAGTAGGAGTGTGCAGGACATCATGGGACGTGTGCAGGACCCCAGTAGGGGTGTGCAGGACGTCGTAGAATGTGTGCGGGACCTCAGTAGGAGTGTGCAGGACATCATGGAACGTGTGCAAGACCTTAGTAGGAGTGTGCAGGACATCATGGGACCTGTGCAGGACCGTAGTAGGAGTGGACAGGACATCATGGGACGTGTGCAGGACCCCAGTAGGGGTGTGCAGGACGTCGTAGAATGTGCGCAGGACCTCAGTAGGAGTGTGCAGGACATCATGGAACGTGTGCATGACCTTAGTAGGAGTGTGCAGGACATCATGGGACCTGTGCAGGACCTCAGTAGGAGTGTGCAGGACATCATGGAACGTGTGCAAGACCTTAGTAGGAGTGTGCAGGACATCATGGGACCTGTGCAGGACCTCAGTAGGAGTGTGCAGGACATCATGGGACCTGTGCAGGACCTCAGTAGGAAGTGTGCAGGACATCATGGATCGTGTGCAAGACCTTAGTAGGAGTGTGCAGGACACCATGGGACCTGTGCAGGACCTCAGTGGGAGTGTGCAGGACATCATTGTACGTGTGCAGGACCGTAGTATAAGTGGGCAGGACATCATGGGACGTGTGCAGGACCCCAGAAGGGGTGTGCAGGACATCATGGGACCTGTGCAGGACCTCAGTAGGGGTGTGCAGGACATCATGGATCGTGTGCAAGACCTTAGTAGGAGTGTGCAGGACACCATGGGACCTGTGCAGGACCTCAGTAGGGGTGTGCAGGACATCATGGAACGTGTGCAAGACCTTAGTAGGAGTGGGCAGGACATCATGGGACGTGTGCAGGACCCCAGAAGGGGTGTGCAGGACATCATGGGACCTGTGCAGGACCTCAGTAGGGGTGTGCAGGACATCATGGATCGTGTGCAAGACCTTAGTAGGAGTGTGCAGGACACCATGGGACCTGTGCAGGACCTCAGTAGGAGTGTGCAGGACATCATTGTGCGTGTGCAGGACCGTAGTAGACGTGGGCAGGACATCATGGGACGTGTGCAGGACCCCAGAAGGGGTGTGCAGGACATCATGGAACGTGTGCAAGACCTTAGTAGGAGTGTGCAGGACATCATGGGACCTGTGCAGGATCTCAGTAGGAGAGTGCCGGACATCATGGAACGTGTGCAGGACCTTAGTAGGAGTGTGCAGAACATCAAAGGACGTGCGCAGGACCTCCGTTGAATGTCCAGGACACCGTATGCAAGTCATGCCTCCGAATCAACAAGAGCGATAGGCAATTGCGCCAGAACAAGGCTATTGTAATCTCACTCGAGTTGGCTCTAAAATTTTCCAAGTTCTGACTCCGAATTCGCTACATCTTCACTACCGCTGGTGTTGTTTTCTGCTTGTAGTCAGGCAGATCCTCAACTGCTGACCTCTGGAGAAGGACGGTGTGTGAATGAAGACACACCGCTCTTCACTTCTTTTATCTTTATCATTGATCAATTGGGTATCATCAAATTTGTTTAAGAGAGCCGAATAACATCATTCCTAAGGTTACGGTAGTCCTCTTCTAGCGCACTTAACTATCGTTCGTGCTGGAAATCAATTTCCATTTTCAGGCTCAATTTTATGATTGAGCCCGGTAGACCACACTGGTAAACTTTGGCGCGTCAAAAATGTTGGACGATGAGGTTGGAAGGCGTCAAAGATTAATATCCGCCACCAATTCTCACCAGTCATCTAGCACTTTTTCCTAGAATGTTGGTGCGACCGTAAGACAACAGGAAAAATAGTTACGGCACGAACTCCACATGCAAAAAAACTCGATGAAAAAAAAATGATTTTGGCGCGAAATTCAAATTCGTATTTACAATGTGTTCCGATTGACTTTTCTTTAATGAAGAAGGGAGTTGAAAGAAGAATGAAGGTTTTTCATGGGCCCCTTCAACATTTTCGTTCACTAGAGGGGCCAAGCTACGCAAAAACATGAAAAAATAATACACGGTTTTCTGCGCGTACGATGTATTTAACTATCGTTCTTGTTCCGAAACAGACATATGGGCCGGCGCAGACGAGCCACGTCAGCAAGAACCGGTGAAGTTTGGCTAGAGCGACTGACCCTGGGTCTATCCTAGACTGGGTGAGGCCACCCAAGACTCATAGAAATGATGGAAAATTCTGATAAAAGATGTCTGATACTGCTATCAATCATTGTTTTTATAGAAACTTCATGAAAATACTCCGACTGGTAGCCTTACCAATGGGTGGTTCATTTCACTTCTGTCTTGAATTTGAATGGCGGGTGCCCCCCTCTCCCCCGTCTAGGATTGTGCCCCAACCCTGTACAATTGGGTCATTTTAAAACTCATTTCTTCATTTTCTCGATTTTTAAATTCAAAAAGTATATGCCTTGTATCTTGTCTGTAGGAAGCCGCGTTGTAACTATTATCTTGCAATCCTAGCAGCTGGTTCTTCATTTCTACCACTATGTTTCAAAGAAAAACAACTTGCCTTTTAGAGCTTGACGATATTGTAGAAGGAAACCCTTGTAAAAAGTTGTGAAATTTCTGAAAGTTGGGCTCCGCAGAAAAGGTCAAGGATTTGGCATTGCTCTAAATGTCGTGAAATTGTCTTATTGGATTTGGCTCTTAACTTGATTGATTTTTCAAATGTAGTGAAATTGTCGAATTGATTTGGCTGTGATGATACTATATGCAGATAACATAATCATTAAATCTAGTGAAATTGTTGCAAACGGATTTGGCAGGAGCTCTATCAATTATCACAGTCAAATCATGCGTCAGAAGGTCCTCTGGCGAGCGAATGAAGACAAAAACAAAAAATAATAATCCTCAGTCAACAATGCTGAACGAAACGTGGCCTTATGGGCTAGAATTAAGGTTTCCAAATGCTATTCTGCCTTTTCAGTGTGGCCTTTTCAGGTACCAGACCTTCCCTCACCGATGAGATAAAATTCATGAAAACGAAATCTAACGCAATTTACTCGCTACTGACTATGTCTTCGTGTCCTCAACGCTTTCACGGTTCGCATTGTATAGAAACGTTTTTGCTGCTAGGTTTATTCCTGTTCTCATTCGATTCAATATGCGCTTCAAGGAAAACCCCTTCTGACGCGTGATTTGACTGTGATATTTGATAGAGCTCCTGCCAAATCCGTTTGCAACAATTTCACTAGATTTAATGATTATGTTATCTGCATATAGTATCATCACAGCCAAATCAATTCGACAATTTCACTACATTTGAAAAATCAATCAAGTTAAGAGCCAAATCCAATAAGACAATTTCACGACATTTAGGAGCAATGCCAAATCCTTGACCTTTTCTGCGGAGCCCAACTTTCAGAAATTGTTGCAAACGGATTTGGCAGGAGCTCTATGAATTATCACAGTCAAATCACGCGTCAGAAGGGGTTTTTCTTGGAGCGCATATTGAACCAAATGAGAACAAGAATAAGTCTAGCAGCAAAAACGTTTCCATACAATGTGAATCGTGAAAGCGTTGAGGACACAAAGACATAGCGTCAGTAGCTAATAAATTGTGTTACATTTCGTTTTCGTGATTTTTATCTAATCAGTGAGGGAAGAGGGAAGGTCTAGTACCTAAGTGGGAGCTACACTGAAAAGGCAGAATAACATTCGAGAACCTTATTTCTAGCCCATAAGGCCACGTTTCGTTCAGCATTGTTGACTGAGGTTTATTATTTTTTCTTTTTGTCTTCATTCGCTCGCCAGAGGACCTTCTGACGCGTGATTTGACTGTGATAATTCATAGAGCTCCTGCCAAATCCGTTTGCAACAATTTCACTACATTTAATGATTATGTTATCTTCATATACCAACAACAGCCAAATCGATTCAGCTATTTCACTACATTTAGAAAATCTGTTCGATAGCCAAATCTAATGAAACAATTTCACTACATTTTAGAGCAATGCCAAATCCTTGACCTTTTCTGCGGAGCCCAACTTTCAGAAATTTTCATTTGGATTTGCTCACTGAATTTCCTGAAGATTTGCGTGAGCAATTGCCTCTGGTTCACGTTTTCTTCTTTTGTTGCCAACTGAGCCATGGATGTCGCGATTTGATCTAAGAGTTTCCGTTGCTGACGAGTGGACGGTCCCTCTGCCTTGAGGTTCTCCAGCCTTCTATAGAGTTGATCAATGATAGTCGTCTCACTGTTGCCATAGCGCTTCTGCAGCCATTGAACGGCTTCCATGTAGTTAGCTTCCGTGATTTGAAAACGCGAAATGGTTTCCTCTACATCTCCCTGGAGTGCCTTGATCAGATCATTGAATTTCATCAAGGGAGGCATCGGTTGATCGTGAACATTGGCTCTGAAGATTTGCCAGAAGTTGTCCCATTCCCAGTTTGTTCCAGAAAAGTTGGGGACTGGCAGTATGGGGAGCAGTGAATGTCGCCTTGCGAAATCAGTCGTCTGGATCACTGGTGGTTCATTCGCTGGAGTGTGACTTCGACTCCAACTTCGTGTTCTAGCAGATCCAGCTTCAGTCTCTCAGCTTTCTCCAATACTTCATCTGTTGAGAGCTGGTACTCTTGAATGGCCTCAAGTCCAGTAGAGGGTCCGCCTTCTTCGAGTCCCTCATATGCAAGCTCGAGCTTATCCATCGCTTCTTCCATCGAAATCATGGCTGAGTCAAGCACTCGTATTGACTGCTTCACTTTAAAGGCAGGGTCCCGGCAGAAATTCGATTTTGAGATTTCCCGCTAAATCGGTGCTCTTGCTACAGGTAGTCCCAAGGAACATGCGAAAATTGCGTAAAAACCGGTCTTCTTCGAGCTATTCCAGCCACTTCCGTTAGCCGATGATCCAGAAAAGTCAGAAAACTGTGGTCATCGTCCATATTATAGCGGTTGTCCACGCAATCTTCAAAAGTGCTGTGTAATTATCGGTCATTCCAGCCATGATTATCATGCTGTGAATACCGTAATCCCTGACTTTGAGGCTGTTTTCTCCAAAACTAAGGACTCAGAGTTCGCGAAACGTTCAGACGATGTTCAGCTAGGCCAGCCCAATCTATTTAACCCAAATTTCGGTAATGTCAAAATTTGACCGGACCTTGCCTTTAAAGGCATCGTACGCGCTGAAAACCACTCACCGTTTTTTCGGTTCAAATGATTTTCTGGGCCCACCCAAGAACATAGGGAAAGTTTGTTCGGTTGAAAAAGCCTTACTCTGAGGATAAATGAGGTTAAATGTCTGAAATTGCGTCAAAAGAGGCCGGCCCTCCGTCAGTCATCTGACACAATTTGCTGTCAGCCATCATATAAGTAAATGATCAACATTTGATACAGAATAACTGAGGGGAAGTTGATGGAATATACTATACGATTACATGAAGAATGACTTTCCTACACACATCGGTAAACCTTTCCTTATGCACGAATCCTTCGGAAGAAAGATAAACTTTATTTGATCGTGAGATCGTTGGTCAAAACAGCGATCTCTAACGATCGACTCTTCCTTTCTCTCAGATATTTTCGGTTTGAAAAAAGGGGTTTTCAGTGATTTTTTTTTGCGCTTTTCGAACGTAGCTGTTATACCGGGTACTAGAGCTCTCATTCTATATGGAAAACTCGAAAACGGAATTCATCGTGAACGATGCCTTTAAGTAGCTGGTGCTCCAACTGCTCTCGTGGAAGACGTGACCCGTCCGCCTCCGATTGTTCGATGACATCCGAAGCATCGCTCACCGCTCTCGTGAGTAGATTCTTTGACCTGACAGAGCACCACCTCGTGAAGTGCGAGATTCTTCAACGTTGGATCGTGCGGTCAGCTTCGGAGCACTGTTAACAGCTCTCGTGAGCCGATTTTGGGTACGAGACACCCTTCCTTTGTGAGTCCTCAACGACATAGCAGTAAACAGAGGTGACGCACGGAGCGATGGACAAATCTAGCCTTTTATCACAGGACAGAACTTCGTTGAGCCGCTTTCGGAGACAGCCAGACAAGCGGTGATGAAGCTGTAGTCTTGAGCACGGGACACGACTGCTACGGGACGGGACAGTGAAGAATTAAGACGCACCTTTTCGGATACCTTGATCGACCAACCAGCAGCCACAATGATCAAGCACCAGATCAGATCGATCGAGCGTTGTCGAGCCAATTCCACCAGACAAACACCAGAAGCCAACGTCTTCTAGCGCTTGTGCTAGATTCCAGCTAGTTGCCACACGTATCGATCCAAGATTCGCCAGAGCCGATGCACCATGTAGAAGCCCGCTTCTGGGCTGTGCTGCTGTAAGCGACCGTCGGAGAGAAGTGATTTATTCACAAGTGAAGTATGCACACCGAGTTAACCCTTTTATAGGGTAGCGTTCATTATCATATCGCACAATAACAAACATAAATGCTAATAGTATCACATTTAAGTAGTTTGTTCTTCCGTGATATCGCTTCATTGTGAAGGAGCCCAGTCTTGCTCGGTCCCCCCTAGGTCTTCTCCTAGTTGTTCTCGCCATAGCCGCGATAGTGGTCTATCGGGTGTCGGCAAAATCAAGCTCGTTTCTGTCCAAAAAGGAGTCAGAATTAATGCCGAAGTCTATATAGAACAAATTTAGGAGGATGCTGTGCTTCCTTGGACAAACGCTAAGGACATTAAGGCACAGTCCAACCTCGAAATCGTTATCCAGTTTTTCTGCTCAGTTTGGAGAGAATTTCACGCTGATCACATTGGTTCCTTCGGAATCGCTCAGAGCCCACTACTAACGGAGTTATGGCCCCCCAAAAATTGTAAATTTGGACGGTGAGACTTTCGTGGACGAGTTCTCTTGGGCTTGCTTTTTCTCGTCATTCGCAGATGTTGCTTTAAAGAAGGCTTCAATACAAAGCTGGACCGATAACAAATGGAAGAACGTAGACTTTGATCAAAATCCGTGGCGTGTCTCGTCCTTGCTGAAACCAAAACCGCTGAGGTGGGCGGAGCAAATGGGTGACCATAATATCAAATTTTACCCACGAGCTTAGACTGTGCCTTCAAAGGCAGCATACACGCTCATAAGCGTGGTTATGATAACAGCATGAATAGGCCCGCATGGCCGCTACCATGTCGACAAGAGCCAAAAACCATCCAGGAGAACAGTATCCTACTAACTATTCTGCCAACGCGTAGCTAGATGCCTCCGAAGGCGCGGCCTGTAACGCCGCCCATTCCATGTAGCAAAAATTTACGGGTTTTAGCTGCGATAGCTAAAACCCGCATATTCTTGTTTCAACGGTACAAGGGTGCGAATTCTACGCGTATTCTACGTAAAAACGAAGGCTAAATTCGATACATTGATCTCTCTGTCGCTAAACCCGTACATTCTCGCTATAATTTTGTAGCGAGAATCTACGGATTTCGCGACAGCCTGTGTTGAAGTGCAATCTTGAACCCGCGCTGGCTACGCGGAACGCAGGGATGTCGTTCAAACAGTGTTGGCCCAGTCATCTCAATGAGTGATTACTCGACACACTGTGGCTGGCCGTGGAGGGTGGCTCCGTGTCGCTCTCTGTGTCACCATGGTGAGGATAATTTTGACCAGTGGAATGCGGCGGGCCGTGGGGAAGAAACGGCGACGCTGTCGATCGCAGCTGGGATCGCCTTTCTAGTACGAATCAGGACTGGGTGGATCGATCGACCGAGTGCTGCAACGAGAATAAGCGTAGAATATGCGGGTGCCGTAGCGAGAATTTACGTAGAATATGCGGGCGCTGTAGCTAAAATTTCACCAACTGAGGCTAAACATCCCGTAATTTACGTAAAATCTCAGGTAAAAATTAGACTAGATGCCTCCGAAACCCTGGGCATCTCCGTTATCCTTGTGAGGCATCTAGCTACGCGCTGGCAGAGTATATTTGGCTAAGTGTGTGTGACCGTCTGTGTGTATGTGTGGGAGAGTGAACGGGAATTAGTCATTGTCACCCATCGTTAACAATTAACATCCGGCTGTCACACCCACTGTCTACGTATGCAGCGGTGGTCATTGCTCAGAGAAGTCCAAGGACGATCCGCGGCGCTTTTGCAGGATCGTCCGCGGCCGACGATCGGACGATCCTTCACCGAAGCCGCGGATGCGCCGGCAATGCGCCGCGGACCATCTTGCCAGCGCCGCGGATCGTCCTGCAGGCGCCACGGATCGTCCTGACAGCCGCCGTGGACCGTCCTGAGAGCGGCCGCGGACCGTCCTTTTCAATAATGTTATCCAGCCCACCCCGATCGACTCATTGGCCGTGGGACAGATTTTGGCATTGGAGTACGCTTTTCGCGCTAGCATTCCATACTCCTCAGAAAGCCTCAATATCACAATTTTGCAGGATTTCTCCATCGTACGAGCTAATTTTCAAGAGTAGAACATCTCGATTATCATGCATATCTGGTTTCGATATAGTTTAGCTGTACAACTGTGACATGCATCGCTGAAGAAGTATTGTGAAAATATTATGTTTTATTGCAATCTTTTAGACATCGGTGATGTATAATTATGATTATGAACAAATGATTATGTAACAAATGACTAATGTATGATCATGAGCTGTAAATTCTCGAAATCGAGAGCTCATATTTTATGTCTCTTAAGCAACAACTTTGTAATATTAGTTTAGACTGAAGACCTGTAACACTTAGTTATTGCACAATCAGTTCTTCATGGTACCATGGGCATACATTGCAATATGCTGTAAACTGAACAAGTCTCCGAAATTACATCGAAACCGGTTCTACATGTGAATTGAGCTATTCTACCTCGGAAAATAAGTCGTACGATAGAGCAATCCTGCGAAATTGTGATGCTGATGCTTTCTGAGGAGATTAGAAGGCTAGCGCGAAAAGCGTGCTCCAATGCCGAAATCTGTCTCACGGCCAATGAGTCGATTGGTGGGGTGGGCGAACTGACTCTGTTTCCATCTAATTGGCCATCCTAGAGGTCAGAGAACCCATACAACAGTCAGTGGCAAGACCGGCAGTTGCGGCGGTGATCGATTTGGTTTTCTGGTTACTCTAAGCGGCACTGCGTGCATTTTAGTTGCGTAAGCAAAACACACTGAGCGAGGATATAAGGACTGCGCTTTATTAGAATATCCCACTCGATGGAAACAGAGTTCATGTATTGTGCTTTTCTGCGTCGAATTCCACTCCTCTGCGTCAAATTCCGCTCCGCAATTGCGTATTGAGACGATTCGCAGCCGCACGCGCTCGAGCCGGACGAGATTCCTGCGCTGTAGCCGATCAGCTGATTGTAGGTGTTTTTTTTTTATTTTCTTCAATTTTCTTGGCTTCTGTGATCAAACCCGTCCTTCTATGTTTCCTCATATATTCAAGTTATATCTACATGCACACCAATTTTATCCTTCCAGATGCCTCCGCAACAACTTCTAGGAGAAAAATTCAAGGTGGTATTTAATTTTTTATTTCACGTTTATTTTTGTAATTCTCTCTTTTTGTTTTTCTTCCTTACATTCCAGTGATTTATATGATTGTTTGTCGCCTAGGGTAGATCCGGTTTCATGCCGAAATCGATCGAACTCGGGATCAAATCGGAACTATTCTTGAAAAATAAAAACACGTGAGGAGAATTACGAAACCAAACAATCATAAAAATTATTTGAATGAAAAAAAAAACAAAATCAGAAGAGAATCCCAAAAATGAACGAGAATATGAAAATTTACTTACTATCAGGAATTTTTGCTGCCCTAGAAGTTGTTGCGACGCCATCTAGAAAAAATAATTAGCGTGCATGTAGATATAACGGTTTGAAGAAGTTATAAATACGAGAAAGTCGAAGTCAGCGGCTGGGAAAATGTCTTGAGACCTTGAAGGATGAGATGGTGGAGTCGTTCAATTAAAAAATGTAACTGGAGGAGAAATGCCGGACAGCACCAATTGCCAGCATAGCCGTCAAAAAATGCGTTGTGGTGCGTGGTATGCACTTGCACACAACGCTCCCAGCTACGCCTATATTGTAATTCACGACCCCCTGACTCAATTCAACACTAACTGATCGCAATTCATTAATGAGAATGAAAATTTTAATAGCATTGAGGATTTCGGCTGTTATCCGTGAATTTCGAGGTCGAAACTCTCTAAAAATCATTTCTAACCCTATTTGGACGGTGCTTAGGGGAGGAAATCCCCTGCGTGGGATTAAATCTGTCGTGTATCGGGTACTTCAGGGGTGAAAATCAGTTTGAACCCTATTTGGACGGTGTGGAGGCTAAATCTGTCGTGTATCGGGTACTTCGGGGGGTGAAAATCAGTTTGAACCCTATTTGGACGGTGCAGCCTGCGGCTGCACCGTCGCTTAGGGGAGGAAATCCCCTGCGTGGAGGCTAAATCTGTCGTGTATCGGGTACTTCGGGGGTGAAAATCAGTTTGAACCCTATTTGGACGGTGCAGCCTGCGGCTGCACCGTCGCTTAGGGGAGAAAATCCCCTGCGTGGAGGCTAAATCTGTCGTGTATCGGGTACTTCGGAGGTGGAAATCAGTTTGAACCCTATTTGGACGGTGCAGCCTGCGGCTGCACCGTCGCTTAGGGGAGGAAATCCCCTACGTGGGACTAAATCTGTCGTGTATCGGGTACTTCGGGGGTGGAAATCAGTTTGAACCCTATTTGGACGGTGCAGCCTGCGGCTGCACCGTCGCTTAGGGGAGGAAATCCCCTGCGTGGAGGCTAAATCTGTCGTGTATCGGGTACTTCGGAGGTGGAAATCAGTTTAAACCCTTCAATTTGAACCCTATTTGGACGGTGCAGCCTGCGGCTGCACCGTCGCTTAGGGGAGGAAATCCCCTGCGTGGGACTAAATCTGTCGTGTATCGGGTATTTCGGGGGTGGAAATCAATTTGAACCCTATTTGGACGGTGCAGCCTGCGGCTGCACCGTCGCTTAGGGGAGGAAATCCCCTGCGTGGGACTAAATCTGTCGTGTATCGGGTACTTCAGGGGTGGAAATCAGTTTGAACCCTATTTGGACGGTGTGGAGGCTAAATCTGTCGTGTATCGGGTACTTCGCAGGTGGAAATCAGTTTGAACCCTATTTGGACGGTGCAGCCTGCGGCTGCACCGTCGCTTAGGGGAGGAAATCCCCTGCGTGGGACTAAATCTGTCGTGTATCGGGTATTTCGGGGGTGGAAATCAATTTGAACCCTATTTGGACGGTGCAGCCTGCGGCTGCACCGTCGCTTAGGGGAGGAAATCCCCTGCGTGGAGGCTAAATCTGTCGTGTATCGGGTACTTCGGGGGTGGAAATCAATTTGAACCCTATTTGGACGGTGCAGCCTGCGGCTGCACCGTCGCTTAGGGGAGGAAATCCCCTGCGTGGGACTAAATCTGTCGTGTATCGGGTATTTCGGGGGTGGAAATCAATTTGAACCCTATTAGGACGGTGCAGCCTGCGGCTGCACCGTCGCTTAGTGGAGGAAATCCCTGCGTGGAGGCTAAATCTGTCGTGTATCGGGTATCTCGGGGTGGAAATCAGTTTGAACTTATAAGGACGGTGCAGCCTGCGGCTGCACCGTCGCTTAGGGGAGAAAATCCCCTGCGTGGAGGCTAAATCTGTCATGTATCGGGTACTTCTGGGGTGAAAATCAGTTTGAACCCTATTTGGACGGTGCAGCCTGCGGCTGCACCGTCGCTTAGGGGAGGAAATCCCCTGCGTGGAGGCTAAATCTGTCGTGTATCGGGTATCTCGGGGGTGGAAATCAGTTTGAACCCTATAAGGACGGTGCAGCCTGCGGCTGCACCGTCGCTTAGGGGAGGAAATCCCCTGCGTGGAGGCTAAATCTGTCGTGTATCGGGTACTTCTGGGGTGAAAATCAGTTTGAACCCTATTTGGACGGTGCAGCCTGCGGCTGCACCGTCGCTTAGGGGAGGAAATCCCCTGCGTGGAGGCTAAATCTGTCGTGTATCGGGGATCTCGGGGGTGGAAATCAGTTTGAACCCTATGAGGACGGTGCAGCCTGCGGCTGCACCGTCGCTTAGGGGGGGAGATCCCCTGCGTGGAGGCTAAATCTGTCGTGTATCGGATATTTCGGGGGTGGAAATCAGTTTGAACCCTATAAGGACGGTGCAGCCTGCGGCTGCACCGTCGCTTAGGGGAGGAAATCCCCTGCGTGGAGGCTAAATCTGTCGTGTATCGGATATTTCGGGGGTGGAAATCAGTTCGAACCCTATTAGGACGGTGCAGCCTGCGGCTGCACGGTCGCTTAGGGGAGGAAATCCCCTGCGTGGAGGCTAAATCTGTCGTGTATCGGATACTTCGGGGGTGGAAATCAGTTTGAACCCTATTTGGACGGTGCAGCCTGCGGCTGCACCGTCGCTTAGGGGAGGAAATCCCCTGCGTGGAGGCTAAATCTGTCGTGTATCGGGTATTTCGGGGTGGAAATCAATTTGAACCCTATTTGGACGGTGCAGCCTGCGGCCGCACCGTCGCTTAGGGAGAAATCCCCTGCGTGGAGGCTAAATCTGTCGTGTATCGGGTACTTCGGGGTGGAAATCAATTTGAACCCTATTTGGACGGTGCAGCCTGGCCGCACCTGCGTCGCTTAGGGGAGGAAATCCCCTGCGTGGGACTAAATCTGTCGTGTATCGGGTATTTCGGGGGTGGAAATCAGTTCGAACCCTATTAGGACGGTGCAGCCTGCGGCTGCACCGTCGCTTAGGGGAGGAAATCCCCTGCGTGGAGGCTAAATCTGTCGTGTATCGGGTATCTCGGGGGTGGAAATCAGTTTGAACCCTATAAGGACGGTGCAGCCTGCGGCTGCACCGTCGCTTAGGGGAGGAAATCCCCTGCGTGGAGGCTAAATCTGTCGTGTATCGGGTACTTCTGGGGTGAAAATCAGTTTGAACCCTATTTGGACGGTGCAGCCTGCGGCTGCACCGTCGCTTAGGGGAGGAAATCCCCTGCGTGGAGGCTAAATCTGTCGTGTATCGGGTATCTCGGGGGTGGAAATCAGTTTGAACCCTATAAGGACGGTGCAGCCTGCGGCTGCACCGTCGCTTAGGGGAGGAAATCCCCTGCGTGGAGGCTAAATCTGTCGTGTATCGGGTACTTCTGGGGTGAAAATCAGTTTGAACCCTATAAGGGCGGTGCAGCCTGCGGCTGCACCGTCGCTTAGGGGAGGAAATCCCCTGCGTGGAGGCTAAATCTGTCGTGTATCGGGTATCTCGGGGAAAGAAATCAGTTTGAACCCTATAAGGACGGTGCAGCCTGCGGCTGCACCGTCGCTTAGGGGGGGAAATCCCCTGCGTGGAGGCTAAATCTGTCGTGTATCGGGTATTTCGGGGGTGGAAATCAGTTTGAACCCTATTAGGACGGTGCAGCCTGCGGCTGCACCGTCGCTTAGGGGAGGAAATCTCCTGCGTGGAGGCTAAATCTGTCGTGTATCGGGTATTTCGGGGGTGGAAATCAGTTTGAACCCTATTAGGACGGTGCAGCCTGCGGCTGCACCGTCGCTTAGGGGAGGAAATCCCCTGCGTGGAGGCTAAATCTGTCGTGTATCGGGTATTTCGGGGGTGGAAATCAGTTTGAACCCTATTAGGACGGTGCAGCCTGCGGCTGCACCGTCGCTTAGGGGAGGAAATCCCCAGCGTGGAGGCAAAATCTGTCGTATATCGGGTATTCCGGGGGTAAAAATCCGTTCTACTCTATTCGCTTCAACGGAGGGAGATCCCTGGGTGACGGCCTATTCTTCAAGCCAAAACTACGAAAGCTGTTACAAGGCATAAGCCATTCATTACTAGTTTCTGCTACTTCCTTTTTTCACGTTTCATATATTTTAGAATTCTCTCTTAGTTCTTATGTTGATCATTCTCTCACATCTTCCTTTAGTAGCGTATCAAATGCACATCTACTTCATAAATAGCGTTTCCGCTATGAATTCGTGGTTCTCCCATGATTTGTGGTGGAATCAATAACTTAGGCGTAACATCTGCAGTGTGTTGTGCAGTCACACCACCAAACACTGCATTTGACGCCTGTGTTGGCAATCGGTGCCGTCCGGCATTTCGCGTTTTCAAAAAATGTATGTGGCTGCTTTTGGGCGATCGGTGTCAACATGGTGGACTGCCGGTGCGCCCCGAAACCACCTTATCTAGAACAAACAGCGCCGTCGATCGGCCGTTTGATCATCCCACTATTAATTGTGCCGCGGATCAGCCGTGAAGCGCCGCGGATCGTCCGGAAAGCTCATCTGCCGCCGCGGACGGGCCGTGAGTTTCTCTGAGTGAGGCAGCGTCCATACGTGGCGAGAGCCGGCGTTCCCGCTGCTGTTCGCCTTTCAACGCTTCTCAACGCTGGAGCAGCTCGTGCACGCAAATGAACACAGGCACACACCCTTACCTCGTGTTGATTCGATTGAAACCGTTTGATCGGGTGATCGACCGCTCGAGTCGGCGCAACGGCAGATGATTTTGACTTCCGTGGTGGGATTATGGAAAACAAGGGCAGTAGTTTTGCTACAGGTTTAATGCCACCTGCATTAGTCAGGAAGCAGTAAGCTTGAAACTTGCTGCTTGCTTCGTGGTGCTGGCGTAAGCGAGCGGGCGAGGGCGCGCGAAAAGGAGCGCCTGTGAGCGGCTAGCGAATCGTGTGCCCACGATGACCATCGATTTTGCGTAATCGCACGCTCTCGCCACGTATGGACGGAGCCTGACCTCGCTTTCGTGTCAATGGACAAACAAGAGAACAATCAGTTCTGAGTACTGTTCTACTGCACATATTTAGCTTCATTTGTGCCTATTGCTTCAACTGTTCATTCATAATCACTTTCTGGGGAGACAGCTTTCTGGGATGAGCTCAAGAACTGAGCAGGACATCAATCTACCCCGAAAAGTTCACCAAACCATGGAGAAGTGTGGCATAACTTTCTCCGCAGATTCTCTTCTTTCAAAGCTGTGTTAGACTGTGAAGGGTTATGCATCGCATTGCAAAAGTTCCCTGCGTGAGCTTGATTGAGCACAGTGCATCTGATTCCCGTGAAAACGTACAGGTTTTTTTTTCAAAAAAAGGCTTTTTGTGACGTTTTTTGATCACACAACTCTGAGAAATTTTGCCGCAACTTCGCCGCAACTCCTCCGGCTTGGTGCCTGCCGGAGGAGTTGATGGGGAGATGCGAGCCAGAACCGCGGGCGACTCTTTATTGACCGAATCGCGGTAGGGTAGCGGAAGAGTTTCGGGGTCGCTTGAGAGTCGCGGGATGGTCCGGCATCGCGAAGGAGTCGTGGCGCAGTAGCGGAAGAGTCACGGCAATATTTCTCAAAGAAAGCGCCACATCGCCATATCTCGCTTCAAAATTGACGAAACGAAATTTTGAGGTAGTTTTCGTGTTTCTCTCAGTGAGGCAAATGTAGAGAGTCATTGTGACATTTTCCGATGCACTTCTTGAGTTCAATCTATTCTTTTCTAATGCTATCGTATAGCACTCAATGAAAGCAGTTTAGAAATTACTTTAAAATTGAAGTCGGACCACTTTGAAGCAAGCCATGGCGATACAGCGCTTCGTAAACGCAAAAAACGCCGCAAAATGCTTTTTCTGTGAAAAATTGTGCGGTACTGTACCTCAGGGGTAAAATTTGATATTATTGTCCGCCCATCGTCTATAGCAACCCGGCCAAACATGATATCTCAATTCGATCAAATATGTAAGTGAGAAACAACACGGAAAAGTCGGCCCCGCTCACAACACCCTAAAAGCATAATCAAGCGTTTCGACCCCGAAAAGGTAACCAAAATTTTTGCAAACGGAAAAATTAGTTTGTCTGGCTATGCTCAAAAGCGAAATGTACAGTAGCAGAGCTCTTGTTTCCCTTTCCGGGGCGGTGTACGAAGTTAGGAATTCGGGGCGGAGTCGACTTTTTCCTTGAAGTTTCTCACTTATTAGAGCGAATTGAGATCTCGCGCTTGGCAGGGTTGCTAATCACAGTGGGCATGCTACAATATCAAATTTTATCCCTGATGTTGCACTGTGCCTTCAAGGCTATTTGGCACAGCAAGGCACCGCTCTGCAATTCAAATAATTCATAGATCCTAAAGCACGCCCACAAGTACGCCGCGAAGCGGTGTGGGTGTGCACCTTGTTTGACAATGTTTGAGCAATTTGCCTTCCACACCTGTATTTTCCCACCCATTCCAGTACGAGAAATGAGAAATTAAATTTGAGAAAACATGTGACAAGATAGAGTGATAGCACTATCAAATGGGAGTGCACGAGAGAAACAGCTTGATTAACCCGAAAATAACATGTTTGTTCTACGATGAAATCCTCCATTTCGAAAAGTCAGTCGAAGTAGAGCGGCATTCTCGAAAGTGGACGAGAGTTAGTTGGTATGCAGACATGTTATATTCAAGTAAATCAAGCTGTTTCTCTCGTGCTCTCCCATTTGATAATGCTATCACTCTCAATTATCACATAATTTCTCAAGTTAAGTTCGTCTGAATAAGAATGGCGGCCCATGCGGCCGGCGGGGTTGGCAGGCAGCCGTCGCGTTCGCCGCTCTCGGACGAGCATGCGAAACGTCCCTCACAGCCTTCGACTACGAGCGGGGCCGGCACCGGCTGGCAGAAAACACTGCGCTGATCAATCAGCTCTGCAGAAGGGGGGAAGGGGGACTCAGAAAATTGAAAACAAATTACTTGTAACTAAAAGGTCGGAAACCAGTTACTTGTAACATATCTAAGCCGATGTAAGTTACTCGCGACTTATATCAGGTCATTTAAGTTACATGTAACATATCGAATGGTTACTGCGTGCAGTGCGCCTACGATATGTTACATGTAATTTATATTGCACAATATAAGTCGCAACTAACTTGAATCGGCCAAAGATATTCCCAAGTTTGATGTACGACGCACTCTCGGGGTCTGGCTTACGACTGGTGTTGCTGTTGGTTCAATTACCCAAGTTTGAGGTACTTGACCCCACACCAGCAGGGAAAGCCCTGCACTGCATTTTTTGCGTAGTGTTTGGTCTGGGAGGCGCACTCTGCGTCGCGTGTCGTCTGCATCACACGATGGCCACCCATAGTAAAAATTCAAATGTAAGTTACATGTAACATAAGTGTAACTTACATGTAATATAAATTTAAGTTACAGGCCATAAAACGGCCAATGTCTCACCGTCGACTGCATACCACGCGCTGCGCGCCCGCACGCGCGACGGAAGCAGACGAGTTTGGCCCGCCGCGCGCCGTGTTTTGGCCGCCGCGCGACGAGTTTTGGCCGCCGCGCGACGTTTCGGCCGCCGCGCGGCGGCCGAAACTCGTCGCGCGGCGGCCAAAACTCGTCTGCTTCCGACGCACGAGCGGTCGCGCAGCGCGTGGTACGCAGTCGACGGTGAGACATTGGCCGTTTTATGGCCTGTACATGTAATATAAATGTATGTTACATGTAATATAAATGTAAGTTATTTGAGACATTCAAGTAAGTTACATTTACATTACAAGTGACTTGTCTTGATTTTTCTGAGGATGGCCGCCGTTGGAATCCAACACTCGTCCGAGAGCAGCTTATGCGACAGCCGCCTGCCAAGCACGCCGGCCGCGTGGGCCGCCATTCTCATTCGGACACACTTTACCAATTCTCATTGTGGTCTTCGAAGGGGTGTGAAAGTACGGGCGTGCGAGGTATGATTGCTCAAATACAACCAAATATTGTCATCCTAGATGGTTTTTAAGGCTTCAAACGTCGTTGACGACATGGTAGGGGCCGTGCGGGTCTATTTATGCTGTAATCTCCACCATGTTTGTGAGCGTGTATGCTGCCTTTAAGTAGACCTTCCAACAAGATTTGGCGCCGGCACGCGTTACAAAGAAGGCTTTGGAATGGTGCGAGGCCGATCCCTCAAGCTTCTGGCCGAAGGATGTATGGCCTTCAAACTCACCTGACCTCAACCCTTGCAGTTTCGTTATCTTGTCGAATAGGGAGCAGAAACCTGCTCTTTCGAACACAACTCTTAGGATTCGCTGAAACGAGCCTTGGTTATGGCATGGGACGAGAGTTCCCCGAAAGTGGTTGCAAGCATCGTCAAAAAATTCCGGAATAGACTGGATGCTTGTATTGAAGCAAGAAGGGGTCATTTCAAATGAGATCTGTACGGTCTCATCTAGAATGTTCATATGCACTGAATAAAAGTCAATAACCCGCATTTGAATTGTTTTATGCGAAGTTGTGGGCAGTTTTCCGCGTCACTTTTATTGTAGACCACCCTGTACAACAAGTAGCATAGAGGTAAGCAGGTGGAGGTACTGTGCTTACCTGGGCCAAATCCCAGTCTGCAATCGCGTTTCGACACACTTTGCAACCGCACGCGCTCGAGTCAGTCGGGTTTCCAGCGCCAAAGCCGACTCGATGTGGCTTTTTTAAACAATTTTCTGCAATTTTTCTTAGTTTCCAATTTCCAAAACTCATCTAGAGTCAGCAGATCGGCGGCTGCGGCGCTGGAAGCTCTTCTGACTTGGGAGCGCGCGGCCGCAGAGCGTGTCGAGACGCAATTGCGGACCGGAATCTGGGCCAGATAAGCACTGTACACAACACAATGGAACAGATTCTGCCGTCCTCTGGCGATGTGCCGAAATTTCAGTTTTCTATGTCGTACACACCTGACCATTTAGCACTTTTTTCTCGACTTCTTGTGTTTTGATGTTTCTCAACCTTGGATAATCCGATAGGATATTCGATAAATAAGGCTCTCGGATACTAGGTATTTCGAGGGTTGCTAGGTAAATGCGACAAATAGAGAGCCCGTTAGAGCGTTATTGTACGTTTGGCCTGCTGTAGCTGTGAAAATGTTTCCGCTTATCAGCACTGCAATCTGAATGCATGCGCTTTTGTACGATTGCCGCATTGATCGATAGGCATGGCACACATGGTGATCGTTGAGTAAATTGATGTCTGCTCATCGAATGTTTCTCCGCGTGATCGGTCTCCCTCAGCAAACATGTTGAACAACTTAGTCTGGATCACAGCTCTGTTATTTTTCCCTTCATTTCCATCATTTTTCACCTCATAACACGTGGTGCGGGCGCATTTTCCCGACGATCCCTTCCCGTCCCGTCCCATCAATCGTCCCCGATTGACGGCTCTGTTTTCAACGCACTCGGCTACCTCGCCTCGCCCTCACCATTCTCGGAAGCACTCATGTCCTAATAACTTCACCTCGAATTCGTTGAGTTGTTCATGAACAAAGTTCCGTTCTGCAAAGGATCTAGTGAGATTCAACATTTGTCAGCTGGTAATGTAATACTAAAATGTTCGTTTTCATCACATGCGCCCTGAATCATCTGGCCAGCCAGTTGTTTTTGTCTCGCCGATCGATACAAGTGCAATGCGTTGACTAACATTCTCATTTATACCTTCAGTTACTATGAGCTTTTCGCTTTTTTTCTGTTCAATTTTTCAAGCGTTTCTTCTTTTTCCAGAAATAAGCCATTTATTGCTAATAATGGGTTGATTTTTTTCTCAATTGCAGAGTAAACTAGTAGAGGCAAAATGGCTTTTTCAGTAGGATTGTTCTGTTTTGGGTCGGTTTTCTCAATGGAGCCCAGTTATCAAATTCAGCATTAGCAAAAAATAACGGTTCTCTACGCGTATGATGTTGTTAAAGGCTGTGTATTGTCATTCTCGGAGCCAAATTCCGGTGGGTATTTGCGGACAACGGCTGTCACATCGCCCAACAAGAGGATAATCGTGCCGGGACCACTTAGTGCCGACACGATTCAACCTTCTCCCAGCACGATTATCACGTCTTGCGTGATGCAAATCACGTCTTGCGTGATGCAACAGCCGTAGTCTGCAATCGCGGACCGTAATTTGGCTCCGAGAACGACAGTATACTAGAATAGGGACAGAATTGAGTGATGATTTGAGTATTCGTGTTTCGAGTATTCGGGTATATGATTCCGCGAAATATTCGGGAATTTTGATATTAGTTTTTCTGGACTTTGCAATTTATTCGGGGCATTAATTCATCCATTTTATTGAATGTTCGACTCATTCTGGAAATTTGATTAATCGTTTTTCAAATATTGGATTCATTCGAGAAAATACATTAATACTCTTTTCGAGCGTTCGACTCATTGAAAATTCAAGCTATTCGGTTTTTCGAATATTCGGTCAACTTCGAATGGCCACATTCGAAAGTTTAGCCGCTGGCAAGATGTTCAAAAAAATTTCATGAATTATTCGAATCCCGGTAATACATTCGGGTCGAATGAAGGACGGGTTTTCCAATTCTCTCGAGAAAAATGAGGCGCGTCATTCGAATCTATTCCTTCATTCGAAAGTTTTAAAGAAGCCTTGTTCAAAGAATTTTTTTCAGAAGCAAACTTCCAAAAGTTTGTGTTTGAAGACTGCTTTTATTCGTGAGCTTTGAAGACTGCTTTTTCGAATTATTCACTTATTTAAGGCAGCGTTTACGATGATTATCCTCGTTGACTTTCCTCAGTGAAATGATAGGCGAGAAGGATCCTAGGCTCCCAGTGTCGAAAGAATGGTAGAAAACGAGTTAGGGGCGGCAAAATAACGGCTGCAAATGGGCGTTTTGGTGCCCCAGACACGCCTGGTGCCCCAGATCCGCCCCCCCCCCGGAATGAACTAATGAAGACTCAGATTACAGGAATGATCAAGTGAAGGAAGTGCTGATAAGTGAGCTGATCGCTTCATTGAACTGATATGTATCATCATTCGAGCGGTCAATTCCTCCACGCTCGAAAATCAACGTAAACAAGAGAGGGCCTATTTTTGCTCAAAAACGCGCCTTTCGTGTTCTTTTTAAACATGCCTTGCTATATAGGGCACCAAACCTTCCGTAAACCGTGGAGATATCGGAAGTGAAATTTATCGTGAACACTGCCTTTAAAGGTGTCAAAAATTATATATTCGAATTTTCCATTACATTCGAAAACTAAAGTCGAATGCCCATGTCTGGTATTATGGATGAGAAGGTTTCCCTTTTCTCGCAGAAACGTAGACTTTTATCCCATCAAGGAAGGCAAGGAAAAAGGAACGAAGAACAACTACAACGAAGTGGGTGGACTGATCAGCCGCTCCGCATCATGAAAGAGTTTTCCATCTAAGACAACAGTGGCCGAAGTTCTAAATACGCTTTATCTTAGAATATCTTAATATCCAAACAAGCGCATCAAAATCTTCTATTCTTGAGAGGTTTTCTGTAAAAAAGGCAGAGGTTGTCCACTTACACAAGGGGTTGTGGAGCGCAAAAGCATTTCGATATTTCAAATTCTGCAGTGCCAAACATGCAGAAATAGGCGAACGGGTGGAAGTCAATGTTTAATAGTTTTTTTGAGCAGTTAACTCTCCGAAATTGAGGGTTCTATGGGGCCTTCGTGGACTAACCTGCCTGAAAAACAACACTTCCTCGTTTCTGCACCCGCGTGAAATCACTGGTTCAACTTCGCTCGTTTTCCTTTTTTTTTCTCTGAAATGATTGGGTGATTCCATCAGATGATTGATTCATGTTTCTTCCTTTTCTGCCAGTTTTTTTCCTTTCTTTCTCTGTTCTTTTCATGTCTTTATTCTTTTTCTCTCTGTTTTTTCATGTTCTATTAAAAATTGTCTGCCATTGTATACTCTGCCAGCTTCCTTGAAAAATGGGGTAGTTTGGTTTTCACAGCAGCTGCGACGTATCAGCTCTGAAAGCCCGGCCAGGGCAGTGAACATACGATGACCTTTAAACATAAAAGTCAGGGTCAAGCTCCTGCTGTCTCGCGGGACTACTAAGGGGACGTAAAATTTCCTAGAATGTTATCTGATCTTAGGGGGGGGAGGGATTAAAACATTTAGTCTAAAATGAAAATTAATCCCCAAGACTGTTCAGTAGGGTAAGAAGGGTAGTGCTGTTCTCAAGAAAATTGGAAAAATATAGTAAAAGGAACGAAATAATTCTTTCGAAAATTTTCAGTTTCGAAATTGTCGAAAAAAAAATCATTTTTGGGAGACGTGTAAGTTTTCAATGTTTTTCAAAAAAAATTCGGTCACCAAGGGAGGGGAACGTAATTCGCCGAGGTTCGGGACAGCGGGCTGCCTGCTAAAAGTAGACGAGTGTACTGCTTGCTCATGCGGTTAGCTGTTCTAACGACCTCAAGCCCATCATTTTTTTTTGCTTCCAAATTTTAGCATTGTGGAACAAATCATTTCCAAGCTGTCCGGAATGTTTTCAGCGTTTCCAATATTGCATTTTTCTAATTTCCATCGTAGGGAGGACCGGGACAAGAAATGTAATTCAGTGCCGAAAACGCAGGTGGGTTTAATTTGAGAAGTATCTTGTTTGATTTCAGTAGTATAAAACTCATTCGTAAAGATTTTCACTCTGGGTTTATCAGTAATATCCCGTATTCCCTTATCCTTGATGCTCTTAATTATTGTTTTTCTTTGGTGTTCTTGGCTTTCTCATATGTGGCATTCATTTTGTTTGTTTTTCTTCATTTTTTTACGCTCTGCTGACTTCTTTTAGTTTTTGGTGCTTAACACGAGTTTACTTATTTTTTCTTCTCGTTTTCGTTCCCGTTTTTTTCTCTAGACTTCCTAGATTCTAAAAAGATTTTTGGTTTATTCCCTCTTTGTCTCCTTGGTTTGTTGGTTTTACTTTTTCAATGATTTCCCTTCAATTTTGCCCATTCCCACTTTCCTCCTCATAACAACATCACAAGGTATTTATGATTTACTAACTAAACTAAATCATCTGGTTATGTATCTGCTCCTGGAGTGCAACGTTATGGCAAGCCAAACCTACTTGCTAAAGAATGGAGACGGGATATGCACATGATCCTTCAAGTTTTAAAACGGTTGGGGAAAAGGTAAATTTCAAGGCAGGATTTTGAAACGGAACAATCCTGTACGCCAAAGAGACGGCCTTTGAGCGGTTTGGTAATAGCAGAGCAGAAACGTGTATGGCGCATGCTGCTACTTCGTTCCTATTTTTGCCTTTTCTTCGACACCGGTGCAACAGCAAGGGCCGGGCGAATTTCCAGTGGAGACTTAGGAACTGTACCATACATATTTTGTGGACACTGCCCAAACGATGCTCAAATTCTCTTATGCGCGAAGAGCTCAGTTAGGTCGAGTTGATCTTTTGCTGTCCATTGTTTGACCGTTTTCCGTCTCTCCCACCCCACCGCACATCCAAACACCGTTGGACCACGAAGTTTGGCTTATTGATTCGTTTTTAGCGGAACTATGCAGCTTCAGAGACCACCATTGAGCCAGCATCGCACACACAACAAACATACTTCAGTGAGTCATGAAAGCCTTGCAAATGTCAGCCCATTAGCTGGAATGTCATTCCCTAGCAATTTCGTTTTTCCTTTTTTTCTCTCTCTGTTTTCGAAATTGCGTGCTTTTCCCGATACATGGGCGCTTCCTCGTTTTTTCTCTTTAGGCTGTAATGCCCAATTTCTTTCTATGAACCTCCACTGGATAGATTAGTTGCTACAGTGCAGCGTGTAATTTTGCAGTTCTACCGCTCATCTAGATCTGCAAATTTAATCGATTTCTAGAGTTAGTCGCTTCTGATTAAGAATTTACTTTCCCTTCATTTTTCTCTGGGTACTCAGGCATACATCTTTGTTTCTAGTTACGTTCTACAGACCACCTATCCTATAGTGAACATCTGACATAATACTTGATTCCAAGGAATGGGACTACTAGGAAAAGACATTTCCTATTGTTTCCCCATCTCAACGAATTTATCGCTGCTGTTGTGGAAGGAAATTTGACTGAAGCAAGGCTTGGTAGCACCTTAATTCTCAACGCCCACTTGGACACCAATTTCCAAAAATTAAGATTTCATTCTAAAACCTGCACATACCGAAACATGCTCATAATTTTTGAGATCCCACAACCCACTTTCCATCTAGGACAACAAACAAATTTTACTTTCAACATTTATTATTGTTGACAAGGCATAGAATTATGTATGTACAGGAGATCACTGAGTTGGGAAAGGCATATTCGGGTTAACGTTTAAGCCTTGACCTTCTTCGCGGCTTTCGGCTTCGAGGTCTTGGGTTTCGTCGCCTTGGGCTTCTTGGCGGCAGTCTTCGCCTTCGGGGCCTTGGCCTTCTTCGGGCTCTTCGCCTTCTTCTCAGCCTTGGGCTTCTTGGCAGCGGCAGCCTTCTTCGGGCTCTTGGGCTTCTTAGCAGCAGCAGGCTTCTTCGCGACAGCCTGAAATTAGGACATTAAAGTTGAGGTTATCTTCACAAGCAGTTTATCATAAGAAAGTTTTATACAAAATGCATATTTAGAAGAGAGTAACAAACCTTCTTGGGGGCAGCAGCCTTTTTCTCTCCGAGCTTGAAGCTTCCAGAAGCACCAGATCCCTTCACTTGCTTGAGGTCTCCCTTCGTGACTGCTCTCTTAATAGCCGAACGAAGCTGAGCATTGACCTGTAAATTGGTTGTTTAGCAAGTGTTCCACTCAAAAACCAATTTGACTCGAAATAAACGACTCTTACCTTGTTAACATTGTCTCCGAGCTTGTAGTGCGCCAGCATATACTTGAGGATTGCAGCCTTCGACGAGCCAGATTTCTCCTTCAATTCCGTGACGGACTTCTTGATCATGGCGGAGTAGGTTGGATGAGACGGTGCTGGCTTGGCAACCTTGGCCTTCGGGGCCTTAGCTTTGGGCGATGTAACAGCTGGAGCAGACATAGCGATGGATTAGCGAGCGTTCGTGAGTGAACTGACCCTTCCCAGCAGCCCCTGCTTATACAGCGCGCCGAGTTCCCCCGTTGCGCCCCCATCGCCGCCGACCCGCCGCGGACCTGAAAAACGCGGCGTCGTGTTGAGTGTGGCACAAATAAACGTTTGTAAAACAAGAAGTACTGAAAAGAATCTGACAAAACCGGGCGGTATTGTAGAAAAGACATGATTCTAAGCGCCTACCAAGTTTGACAGCTCAAGCTCTATCGCAAATGCTCATTTGTGCCCTGTAAGTTGGTTGTCGACGATTATCAAGCGTGGGTGAGGCCAGTTTATTGGCAAAAATTCAACTAATCGGGTGATTTACAGCTAGTTTCTTCACTTATTGTTTGAACGACTATATTTTGCTATTATATTAGCCAAAGATCGTTTGAAACACTCGTCCTTGTGAAGAGCTACACCTGCATGAATTGCCGCCGCATTACACGGATAACTTGGAAAACACGGCTGTATTCCAGAGTAGTCTTCGAAGAAACAACACTTTACTGGCCTCAATTATCAAATACAGATTTCTTCACAACCTAATCATAAAAGCTTTAATAGTATTTACTCAGAATCCATTTAATTTCCAGGTTTCCTCGTGGGTCGTCACCCTTATGCTACGAGATCTATCCTCACTAACGCAGAAGAAGTTCAGAAAAGGGTGACCAGAACAGAGGTGGCTCTGTTTCGAAGAACTGGATTCCAAAAATACGCTAATTCTATTTTCAAAACACTTTGATCTATTGTGGTCTACTGCAAATAATCGATAATTTTTCAACGCTGGAGGCCCATCTTTGCTTGCCAAGGATGTAATGTATTGGGATATCTATATTATTGGCTGCCCCGTTCAATAAAGAGGGTGATTTTGTAGATCATGAAATAATTTCCTTTGTTTTTTGAAAAATTACGTGAGACTTTAGTTTTCCCTTTGTACTTCCACATTATGATGTGCGCTATTTTTATTTAATGTATGAATAAGATACATAACTAATGCTGAAATAAGTTTGCCTTTCACACGGTAATATGAAAAAGCACGTTAGAACATACCCATGCTTCGTTCTGGATGCCTCCTCAACCAATCATAGTCTTTTTCTAATCAATTTGTGCAGCTATAAAGTTGCAGGTATACGATTCTTAGCACCAAGCGGAATTCTCAGCAGTTATCTAGCATACCTGCCATCTGATTCAAGAAACTCTCAGTTTCCCTAGCGGAAAATTTCATTCAAATGATGTTCATGTTCTATGAAGAAGGTCTCGTTTGGTTCAAGAGTTCGAATATGCCAAACAAGCGTTTGAATTTGAAAACTTCTCAATCAATTTCAAAACGACATTAATGTTCGATTATCTTTTCTGACTTACCGAGCTTTTTTATGAGGTGTTATTCTTTCTCATGGTATGTAGTGCCTATATTGATTCTCCCACATGACTTGCTCCTTTTCAATCAACGTATGTAGACCTAAAAGCAGTGCAGGTTTTGATGACGAATGACTTTTCCAGTTCATCGTCGATCCCATCCTATCGTGTTTGATCAAGATCGCCTCCACAGCTTTCATGTGTTCCGTCGACTATCGCATCGATTCGCACACGACCGTCTTTGTCACTACCTCAACAACCTCACGGACGCCCCCCCCCCATTCGTTTTGTACCGTCTGCTGTTTTGGAATATTCTCTCTCAAACTGTATGCTTTCCCGTTTTAGCCTAGTGTCAAAACGCGTGTGTGGGATATTTTACTGTTTTCGAAAGTAGCTATCAGTTGAAATTCGTTAGGTTTATAATGTGTAAATCAGGTATGAGCGGATTATCAATTATCCGTAATCCAATCCGTTTTGAATAAGATTGCAGATGGTTTCTGACCCACAATTCGTGCATAATGTTTGAAAATTTCCAAAACTTACCATAGCTAATGACGTTTCATTCGAAAAAAAATCTTATTTGATGAGTTTACTATTCAGAATGCAGCCCCAAAACGACGTCTTACACAGCTGACAGTGCCCATAGAGATCATCCGTAATCATCTAGCTTTGAGCAAGGTGCGTCGACAAGCTGAGTTTGCCTAATCTGGGGAATTCAAGATTTTCGTTCGCTGCAAAAATTAGCGTCCTTCTCTTTACTTGTGTCATGTCAGCGTAGCCCTTGGCCCTGCTAAGCACAGACCGTTTTTGAGGTTTCGACGCATGGTTTTGAATTATTAGTCGTTATTCCTAGAGTTTGCTGAAAAATTCTCCCAAGTTTACGTATTGTACATGGAACTCTGTTGTTAAAGGCGCAGTCCAATCTTATTGGTACATTTTTGATATAATAGTCCGGTTGCCGTGTATAGCAACCCTGCCAAGCGCGGAATCTCAATTCGCTCCAACAAGCGAGAAAAAGTGAAGAAAAAGTCGACCACGCCCCCATTAAAGAAATATTGGGTTACTCCCACTTACAAGCTTTCGATCTCAATAGGGAAAAGAAGCGGGATTGATTTCATTCAAAATCTATGTTCTTCCATTTGTTTTCGGCCTGGCTTTATATTGTGGCCCGGCTCAGAACGATGGCTGCTAATAACGAGAAAAAACAGGCTCGAGACATCTCGCCCGCGAACTTCTCGCCATTCAAATTCGAAATTTTTAGGGGCCATAACTTCTTTCGTTGTGAGTTTTGAGCGATTCTGGAGACACCATTGTGTTCAGCGTGAAATCCTCTACTAGATTAGCGAAAAAAAAACGGAAATTTGATTGTGAGGTTTCACTGTGCCTTAGAGGCACAGTGCAACCTCAGGATCGTTTTTCTGTTTTTCTGCGTCTCAAAAGCGGTCCCGCTCTGATTCCAATGATGTCT
This sequence comes from Aplectana chamaeleonis, assembly GCA_029168955.1. Lineage (NCBI taxonomy): Eukaryota > Metazoa > Nematoda > Chromadorea > Rhabditida > Cosmocercidae > Aplectana > Aplectana chamaeleonis. The sequence continues at coordinate 1,655,123 of JAPDOI010000050.1, read as the reverse complement.
CTGAAATCGCAGAAGACCCTTTGGGAACGGAGTTATGATCCCTCAAAGATTGAGCAATGGAAGCATGATGGGCGAGTTGTCCGAGGCTTGTAACTTCCGTCATTTCAACCGATGTATGCGAGCTGGCCTGAGTAAAGAGGGAAGTAGAGAATGAAGGGAAGCACTGGGCTACTGTTCGAAAATCATCGCTCATTTCGCCACTGTTGTGCTCGAAAGATCGTAAAAGAGGCGTGCCGAATTGGCTTCCTGATGTGGGCTCCCCAGGGTGGCTTCCCCCTATATATCGCTTATTCGAAGGAATTGAGAGCTCGCATTTGGCAGGTGTTATATGGGGTGGGTCTACTTTACCATCATGTGGGAAGTTCAGATTTCGTCTCTGAGCTTTGACTGTGCCTTGAGGCTTGCGCTTCATTGTTTTTATTTTGTTAAATATTGTAAAGGGGCTCTTTTGCAAACTATGTTTAAAGTGTGACTAAGCTTAGGTTTTGTTGGGCTGGAGCCGGTTGCGTAGTGTTTTTTCGTTCTCTGCACAGTTCGCGGCTTTGTCAAAACGTGTTTGAACATGTCACCGAAAACGCCGGAGAATACCAGAACACCACGAGAGAATTTCGTTCAAACGCCTTCACAAAATCTCACGAAACACTCAGTTTAGTGTAAAACTGAAAAAAAAACGCTTCTCAACCGGACGGAGCCTGAGCAAAAGTGATCGCATCGCCTCCTTCTGTGGACCCTTATAGCGGTTTTAGGCTGTCTTCTAGCCTTTGGAATATTCGATCATTTTTCGTGCAGAATTCAGAAAAGTATGCCTACTTCGGTATCAATAAATTCTCAAGCCTGAAGTACAATTCGAAAAGGGTAGCACTCTATGTAGTTCACATACATGACTGACTAGAAAGCAAATTCGCTCAGGTTCGACTAGAGTTACGAATGAAAATATTGGAACATTTCTCTGTGATCCGTCGAAGCTAAAGTGGGAATCTTCCTTGTTTAGCCTAGTATTTTATAAAGCATAGTCTGCCAAATGTAGCCCATCTACATGTAAATGAGAAGACCAGTATGCTTGAAACTCACAGCGGCATAACCACTCTCGCTCAATTGTAGCGAACGTGCTGCTATGGGTTTCATGCATATTGATCTTCAGCCGACCGTTTCCCATTTATATGTAGATGAGCAATATTTGGTGGACTAAACCATGTACAGTCTATGGCAACGGAAAAAGGCGGTGGTGTGGTTGCGTATTTTCACTAAGTATACTGTGGCCATGGCTGGCTGGATTCCAAGTTTGCCATTAAGCGAAGAGGTAATAGCTGGAAATTTTTTTCGGGGGGATTCACCGTTTCTCAGCGCTCCCGTTGCCAATTTCTCTGAAGTTGAGAAAATTTGATAATTTGCTGTCGATTAAGTGCTTGTCTGCCTCTACTGGCGTCCCGCCAAAATCGACGGTAGGTCTGTTATTTTTTCCTGGTGTTTGGATGAAAGCACCGGAAATGTTGAAAAACGCTAGGTCTTCTTGCCATCCACAATACCAAAAGATCTTGACCTTGACGCAGAAATTACACGAAAACCCCCATCGTGTCTCATTACACAGTTGTTTTCAAAATACTTCAATGGCGAATAAATAAATAATTAAATGAAAGAAACAGAAAAACCCATGACCTAAGAAAGACGTAAAGCTGTTTCTTCATCGATGAATGACAAAGTTGAAATCGGGCAAGCCATTGCTACAGTATGCTCAGTGAAAATACGCAACCGCGCTAACGCCGTTTTCCGTTGCGAGAAACTGTTTGAGTAATGATGGCCTAACTATTTCATTCCGCCAGCACCCATCTAGCGGTAAGCCAAGAATACGGTAAGGGATTGCTTTTGTTGTGTCGTGACGCGTCGCCGTATGACATCATAATCTCCGTGAACTTTGTGTTCTGATTATGACGTCATATGGCTGTGAACACCAGAATCAAGAGGCTATTGTAATCCAAGTCGGTCGCTCATACCGGCAATCCGACTACCGACATACCGACAAACACTTCTCGAGCATGGCATGCCCTAATTACTTTATTGCGAACACAAGTTTTCCTGGAAAATACCTGCGCGGAGAAATTTTTCTTATTCAGAGCGTCAGGTATGCTTCCCAACAATTATCTGCGCGACTGTTCTCCACATAAAACCACTCTCTAGACAGACTTGTTGTGTTGAAGCTCTTACTCACTTTTCATACTTTTGCGGTTGCGGCAGATGCTGCTTTTTGAGATACAGCGAAAGAGGAGTTCGGGAATGCTAAGACATTAGGTTGAGGTTGACAACTGACTCCTTTGCACATGAGAATGCATGTAGAATGCCCATATCGGCTTTGAATCCCGGACGAAATTAGGTAAATGTATGATAAAACGCGGCAAACGCAGCTAAGGCGAAAATAACTCGCTTTTCTTATTTTTGCGATTGCGGCAGACGCCGCTTTTTAAGCTACGGCGAAACCGGTTCTTGGTAATGCTAATAATTTAGGTGTAGGTTGACAAATGACTCCTCTGCACATGAGAATGCTGGTGAAATGCCCAGATAAGCCACGGATTCACGAACGAAACTAGTGCCGGTACGGTAAAACGCGGCAAATGCCGCTGTGGCGGCATTAATGATCCAGACCATTATCTTCGCCTTAGCGGCATTTGCCGCGTTCTATCACATATGTACCAGTTTTCGCCGGGGGTTCAATGCCGATGTGGGCATTCTACCAGCATTCTCGTGTGCAGAGGAGTCAGTTGTCAACCTCCACTCAAATTCCTGGCATTCCCAAGCACCGGTTTCGTCGTAGCTCAAAAAGAGGCATCTGCCGCAATAGCAAAAATATGAAAAGCGAGTAATGGTTTTGGTTATTAATGCCGCCAGAGCGGCATTTGTTGTGTTTAACCGTATCGGAACTAGTTTCGTCCGGGGATCCATGGCCTATCCGGGCATCCTACCAACATTCCCATTTGCAAAAGAGTCTTTTGTCCACCTCCACTAAATTCTTAAAGGCAGTGTTCACGATAAATTTCACTTCCGATATCTCCACGGTATACGGAAGGTCTGGTGCCCTATATAGCGAGGCATGCTTAAAAAGGACACGATAGACGCGTTTTTTATCAAAAATAGGCCCTCTCTCGTTTACGTTCATTTTGAGCGTGGAGGATTGGACCGCTAGAAGGTTGATACCTATCAGAGCAATGAAGCGATCAGCTCACTTATCAGCACTTCCTTCACTTGATCATTCCTATGATCTGAGTCTTCATTTGTTCCTTTCAAGGGGCGGATCTGGGGCACGGGGCGTGTCTGGGGCACCAAAACGCTTGTTTGCAGCCGTTATTTTGCCACTCCTGGCTCGTTTTCTACCGTTCCTTTGGCACTGGAAGCCTAGGATCCCTCTCCCCTATCATTTTACTGTGGAAAGTCAACGAGGATGATCATCGTGAACACTGCCTTTAACATGATCAAACACCCGTTTCGTCATAGCTCAAAAAGCGGCATTTACCGCAATCGCAAAAGTAAGAAAAGCGGGTTATAAATATTACTATATGAACGCGTTCAGACCGCCTCTGCCTGATCTGTTTTCAGCAGCCGAATGGCATCTTATCCAAAGTATGTGGTATATACAGGGTGCCTTTCAAATATGGTGACAAGGTTTCAAATCTCAACTCGTCAACATATGTGCGTGCCTAATGGGCTTCTGTAGTCTTCTCTTTTCTATGAACCTTTCTCTCAACCACCACATCCAGAAAACTGCTACAAGGGGGTCATTCTGAAGCGAAAGGGGTCTGCTTGAAGACGTATCATAGCTGTCTTCAAGTTTGACGCCTGTACGTCGTCAGGGAAAAGGTGGCAAAAAATGGATTTCGGTGAGTCGCCCTCGCGGTCTTTTAATGGAGGCTTCAAGGGCTTGAGCTGTGACACGTTTTTAAGCGGACACCCTCTGCTTCAAAGCAACCCCATTGAAGCAATTCTTCACGGTCACATGGGGAAACGAGCAAGAATTATAGAAGCCGACTCAATGGCGAGTTCCACTGTGCAAAATCGGGGACACTTCTGGCTTTCGCTCACCATTTGTTTCAAAACCCTTTTTACGCTACGAAACTTTGTGCAGCTTAAGAGAGAGGTTTGCTGAAAGTAACAGACTATACAGTGTGATTAGCGACGTACATAACGTCGGCATGGATCTTGAAGAGACCGCGTTCACGGTTGAAGACTGACGCAAACTCGGTGCCATATGTTACAACATAGGTGCATCGAGTTAGCGCCAACCTCCAATGGGGAACGCAAAGTCTCTTCAGGATCCATGCCGATGTTATGCAGGCGTGGCAAGGTTAGGAAGTTTTGCCATCATATTTAAAAAGCACCCTGTAGATGACCAACTCCGCCTGTATGAGACCTAGGCCTTGTGAATGGTCTCAGTATGTTCCCTTTGTGAGAATAAGCATGAAAAGCACAACATGGCGCGTTATCTGCTTGAATGAACTTCCGCGGCGTACATATATATTTGATACGCCTCGATAATATAAAACTTCTACTGTGTTCTTGAGCAGTTTTATGGCATCGTATTGCTGAAAGGATCAACTACTCGTTAACTTTTGAGTTTTGATTGGAATCTAATGTTTTCCGGTCTTCATCTCTCTGATTTTATTGCCCAACCGTTCGATTGTCGTCTTTAAGGTGACCGGTTTCCATTGTTGCAAGATCCCTTTTCTGGTGGTATGGCGAAATATGGGTGGACTTTAACTTGCGGGAAAGACGTGATATTCTTATCAAACGCCTGGCCACATTATCAGCCACGTGTACAGGACATCTTGCTGATCTTCGCACTGGCGATGCACACATTGAAGTTCTGGCGCACCAATCTTGGCCTTGCCTACCTCATTATATACTTCCCACAACTGGAACAAGCAGGTTGTTCCAGGCTATCATATAGGCCTCAAACTTTAAGCGGAAACGTTTGAGGTAGCTAATGCGTGATCTAAACCAAGGTTTTTTTCATGATTAAATTCATCAAGCTCAAAAATTGCTTTTACTACAATGAATAAATTCATTACTGTATAGTGTCAAATTAAATTAACAAAACGAACAATCATAGATGCAGGTGGTGTGGTGCAGCGATTTGCCCACTCTCAATCTTATCAATCACTCCACGCCTCTGATCTCTTATAGAAGGCCTTATCCATTGTTTTATTTGTCTTGTTGTTCCTGGCCGATTCCCAATGATTTTTGATTAACATGCCTTTGATTCCAATTTCTCACATGAATCTTAAAGCAAATCACCGTTCTCTAATGTGTGAACAGCTTTTTATAACATTGAAGGGGATTCGAACCTTACTGAGTGCCACGAAAGCGGCGCCTTCTAGCATTACGCTGTACGAGTTTGCTGTGCTTCATTACTTCATCAACAATGGTGTTTATGGCCATTTTTCTCAACAGAGCGCTGTTTTTCCAAGTTGTATATACATACACATACACACAATACCTTACGCAATGAATGTCTTTATTTTTTCCGTGGCAAGGCGCACTATCACGATCATTATCACAGATCACTTCAAAGTGTGCTTTCGAACTTATTGGAGTGTTTCCCACATTTTTTCCGGACTTTGAAATTTGAGTTTCCATCAGTTGCATTTTTCTGTGATTTTTTGGCAGCAACAGTTTATTCTCTTTCCCAAAAAGTAAATACAAGATGTCCTAGTATGCGAGAACAACTGAGAGGACTGCAGCGAGACTGTAATTAGGTTAGAAGACTTGCAATTCACACGGCCTTCGACAGGGTCGCGCTGTGTGAGGTGTGAATTAGGGCCTGGTGGACCTCACGAGAATGGCGGAGAACCGTCTGAAACCCATCTCCAACTAAGGGGGGGGGGTTGAAGACATCTTTGATTCTCATACTAATCGGCATATTTGTGACCATTCTGGTTTTCGGATTCGAGTTTCACGTTTTTGTGCATTATTTTCACTTTCTCATAGTAGTGTTTCGCTGATTCAATTCCTTGCGTTTATTTGAGATATTGTATAGTAAAAATAGTTCTTGTCCTGATAATCGATCGTTGATGAGCAGACACGCGGGAGTTTCTTGACAAGAATTGCCGTCTAAAACGACGTTGTCTATAATCATAGTATTCTAATCGGCTTTTTGGTTTTTTCGCTTCCTATTCGCTGACATTTCTGTCCGTGCGCATTTTCGTCTTTCATTTAGTGCTCGTTGTTTTTGTTTTGCGCTTTTCCATAACCTATCGATTCCAACAAACTCACTATTAACCGAACTGCTCTAATCGATAGCGCAAAGGGGATCGCCCGAACATGCAATTGTGAGGGTTGTGGTCTAAGTACACAACGATGGGAGGGGGGGGGGGCTGGCTCGTATTTGCGGTTCCAAACATCAGGGTATTCCATTCAAGCGAAATGGTCCCGAGCGGAATTTGAAATACAGAGGACGGTACAACTTCTTCTTCGTCTTATACTGCGCCGACAATCCCATTTGTGACATTGCTTCTAATGTTCAGAAAATTGGAGTGCAACGAGGGTGTAGCCCAGGAATGCTCGGTGAAAAGCATTCCATCTGTAAAGAAATACGGAAAAGAATTTGAACCCCGAAATGGAAAACGGGTTAGCCAACGCGGACCAGAAGGCGGGAAATGGGGACGGAGAAGAATCAGTTTTTCTTATTTTAATATGCATGGTAATTCCAGAAAACGGATAAGCCAAATTGGACCGGAAGACGGAAAATGGATTCTGAAGGCCGCGGAAATCCAAAATTCTCTATTCTTTATTCGGAGAGATCCTCGAGTTCGGACGTGTGTATGGAAGTTACTTATTTTTGAAGAACTTTTGACAGCAGAAAGGCGAAAAGAATTGGTGAACCTAAAAAGCTAGGGGGGGGCTAAAACAAATCAGCCGTTTAATTTTCCGAAAATTGTGTATTACGCAAGGCACACCGGACAGACGTGAAAAAAGGGGAGCTGAAGGCTCGGGGATTTTCAAGCGAGTTTCTCCCAGGAATTTGAATGTTTTGGGTGGTTTCTTTGCGATATATCGCAGCATTAATACGGTTTTTTTTGCCTACGCTGCCTTCAAAGGCACAGAACACCCAGAAAATTGATTTCCTGTTTCTATGCTAATATTGGAGAAAATCACACGCTGATCACAGTGGTATCTTTGAAATTGTTCAAGAACCCCTACGAAAGGAGTTATGGCTCTTCAAAAGAGCCTGTTATTCGAGGGCGGAAAATTAGTGAACGAGTTGTCTTAGACTTGTATTTCTTTTCATTCGCAGCTATTGCGCGAGAGCGAGCCAAAATAAGGTCAAAGACCAGTAGTGGACTGAAGAACGTAGACTCGGTTGAAATTCAGTCATCCATCCAGCCCATATCGAGGTCGAAAATCCAGAAGGGGGTCGGGTAAGCAAAACTCGGAAGTGGGTACTGTCGCCCACACGTTTTAGGGTTAGAATCCATGCGGGGGCGGCATGCACGTACATGGCGGGTTTGGTTGTGGTTAGGCAGGGTTTGGGGCATCGACGCGTTTGTTTTCCATGTTTTCCAAATTGAGTTTTCCATGTAGAATACCTGGAAAAACGTTGACTACACCAAAGAGAGAGGGCTGAGTATTAGAAGTACACCCTCTATTTGAAAAGTACCTCTATTAGTAGTACACTTTGGATTATGATAAGAATTGAAAAATTAGACTCTTAAACAGTGTTACGCAATAGAAAAGGACGACAATATTAATGGGTTTTCAGACGATGACTCACTCGGACTCGAATAGCTGACTTTTTGTGTATGTTGGTCATGAAAATTGTGGTGCGCTCGAAGCGCGCACCAGATTAGGTTTCGAAATGCACGTGCGCGGACCCGTGATTCCGAAATCAGTTGAGAAGATTTGGGAAATTGTTTTTTTTCTATCGAGAAGAGCGTAACAAGTTAGGGGGAACACCCTAAAATGGTTTAAAATGGTTCGCGGATATTCGGGAAAAATTGAGGAACCCGTCAAGTTATGATGTTAATCTTATTTTTTCAGTTTGCGTTCACGATCTTGATGGAACACTTGAAATTGAGCTAGGAAGCGCTTTGTAAGGCTAGAAGGGGGTGCAGCTCCTTTTTATTAAATCTTGGAGTCGAAAGCTCAATTTCACCGGAACTCAAAAGTTTAGGTAGAAGACAGGCAAGAACATGTAAACGCGTCCTTATAAGCCATCCAACGTTCGCTCATTTAGAGAAATGAACTAACGAGTATCAGCACAGGTGATGCTTAGCTTCCGCCCAAGATTGTGATTTCTTTGGTTCGTTAGTAGGGTTTCAGGAGTGCGCAGGACGCCGTATGATGTGTACGGGACCCCAGTAGTTGTATGCAGGACGCCTTGGGAAGTGCATGGGACTCCACTGGGAGTGCGCAGGTCGCTTTTTAAAAGCACAGTCCAATCTCAGGGGTAAAAATTTGTATTATAGTCCGCCCACCGTGAATGTTATTTGGGGCGCTAAACGCAATTATGAAGTCCGTTTTCAGGTTTCCGGTAGATTACTGAGGATAACAACTGGAAGATCATAAGGCTTGAAACTAGTTGGGGGCACTCGAGGAGATAGAATGGTTCATTCATGAGAATGAAAATTTGTGCTGATATCATATGCCTGATAGCGTTATCAGTCATTGTTTTCGTGGAGACCCCATGGAAGTACTTCGATTTCTGAAAGCCGCATTATTCATTCTCCAACTGAATCCTGAGTGCCCCCCCTAACCAGTTTCATACCGATCATAAACGACCTTCTTGCTTCTTTTTCTCAAAGGGAACCTTCGCTAAAATAAAATCAAGTTTGTAACTGTTTTGCTTCGCTATAGAAGGTTTATGATTTGGCATCGAAAAAGTCGTGAGAATCTGGTTAAAAGAAGTGAAATACATTTTGCGTATGATTTGGCACTCGGAGGAAACTTTGAAAAGTCAGTGAAATGAAGGACCATTAATTTGGCGGTGCACTTGTTTTATAAACAGCAAAAATTGAGTGTAGCATTGAAAAAACAAATTACACCCGCCTTACTGAGCACCCCCATACATACTATCTTCGTGTGGCTTCATTTTTTTTCAAATTCATCAAATAATGTTGCTCATACAATTGTGGTTCATGACTTATCCGCTAGCGAACATATAGACATGAAGGAATCAATAATGTTCGAGATTGTGTGTTCCTGAAATTTTTTTGAACGCCAAAACTTGGTTCTTAGCTTTGCAAAACTAAATTGTAAATATTAGCTTGATTGGAGAAATTACGGGTGTGATTTGTTTTTTCAATGCTACACTCTATTTTCGCTGTCTATTAAACAAGTGCACGGCCAAGTCAATGGTCCATCATTTCACTGACTTTTTAGCGTTTCCTCCGAGGGTCAAATCATACACAGGAAGTATTTCACTTCTTTTAACGAGATTCTCACGATTTCTTCAATGCCAACTCATAACCCTTTTGTAGCGAAGCAAAACAGTTACAAATCATAGTTTTGTTATTAAAATTTTCACTGCGAGAATTCCAAAAAACAAGGCTGAAAAAAAAACAAAAAAAATAGATGTACATACACCCTCTATTTGAAGTACATCTCTATCAGTAGTACGCCTAAAAAGAGGCCAGGCAAATAGTTAGTAATAGAATAGTTAATATCATTACTTCTAAAAGAGAGAATACGGTATATACATATAGTGGGTGTCGAATCAAAGTCGCATGGCCATTATTCTATCAAAATTGATTCATTCAAACAGGTGTTTACACAATGTGTTATTGATAGAGAGAGAGGAAGTAGGAATCCCTCGATTCGTCCCTTCCCTTTCCACGACGAGATCCAATCATTTGCATTCTGTTGCTACTGTTGCATGTACATATGTTCCCACCTTCTAGTTTCCTTTTTCTCTCGAGCGATCAATTATTGTCTAAAGGTTCAATATGGGACAATCACAATCACAGTGGTTAAAAATACTTTGCCTTGTTCTTGTATTTGATGCTTTTCTCTGGCTTGTTACACTTTTAAATTAATCGCTAGCTTGGCTTCCTCTTCTGATTTTTTTTTCACAGAATGGCGGTGCTTGAGTTTGTTTTCTTGATTTATCAGAGGAACTCTCTTGCTTTCGTTGTTTGTGTCGTGTTTTATTCTAGTGCTTACAAAATTTTGAAAAAGATGAAAGATACCACATACAGGCCATAAAACGGCCAATGTCTCACCGTCGACTGCGTACCACGCGTTGCGCGACCGCACGTGCGTCGGAAGCAGACGAGTTTTGGCCGCCGCGCGGCGGGCCGAAACGTCGCGCGGCGGCCAAAACTCGTCTGCTTCCGACGCACGTGCGGTCGCGCAGCACGTGGTACGCAGTCGACGGTGAGACATTGCCCGTTTTATGGCCTGTACTTATAGGCAACCATACTAAGAAATGCACGTTCCGAACATTCCGCTTACTCCAATAGAAAAACTGTCAATTACCGAATCTTCCCGTTTTTGAATGTTTTGAAATATTGGAATTTTGAATAGCCGGCTCAAAGGCAGTGTTCAGGATGATTTTCGTTCGTGAGTTTTCCACTCAAAATAATGCGTTGGCCACCAAGGATTACCAAAATTACGAAGAAACGGCGAAAAAACGAACTAAAACGTCTTATTTCAGTGACATTATTCTCTGGCCTGGACTAGTTGTCCGGTTGGATGAAACATGTTCACGACGGATGTCACCGGTGAAAAATGGGGTTAACCGGAAATGAAAGAACATTTTTCGCAAAACAGTATTAGTTAGGGTCCGAAGCAAAGCAAGTGGAGAATTTTAAAGCACGGATCCACAAAAGGTTTAATTGTCACCACAAACAGTTCAAGTGAGAGCAGAAAGGCGGGGTGAGATAAAAGGATTTCGTGCCCTCTGATGCGTTTTTCGCGATTTCTTCGTCATTTCAGTTCTACCCGGGGGCCAAACAGTCGATTTACCCATTAATCATAAAATTGAAGATTATCGTGAACACTGCCTTTAAAGGCAGTGTTCACGATAAAAACCTTTTTATAGTTTCTGATTTTTTGGGTAGGTAAGTTCACTAAGAAGAGGTCAGTTGGGACAAGTCCCCGCAGAACACTCAAATAGAGGGGCAAAACTGTTCAAAGTAATCTCTGAGGAAATTAATTATGCCTGTTTATGTGTCACCCCGAAGTCAGGTTCGATGCGTTGCCTGCAGGAAGACTGCGGAAAATGCCTCGAACCTGACGTCGCGCTTCAAAATTCTTAGGTAATCGGTTTTGTTTTCTGTTTCCTGTCGCAGAAATTGTTAAAAAATAAGTGGGACCAATGTGAATGCTGGGATGTTAGAACTTTTCGCGATGAAGAATGTTCGAAAATTCGGTGTCTGTTCCTACGGTAACATGAATTCAGGACAACTGTTCTAGAACGTGGGTGGGGTGGCCCAATGGGTTGGCTGGCCCACGGGATTTTCACCCATTCCCCGACCGTTTTTCGTCGCTTTTCCGTTCTTAATCTCTCAGAGGGACACAAAGCTCACGTTTTAGCCAAAAAAAGCGAGCAACTATTTCATCGTGAACGCTGCCTTCAAATGATGTACGTACAGGGCCGCACCTCTCACGGACTTTTTACCGTGACAGGCCTTACCCTGATTTGCGGTTTTATGCTGATGCCAAAAATTCTCAGTCAAACTGAAAAGCGTGTATGTCCACCCGATTTTTGCATATTTCTTATTTTTCAGTATCTACAATTGTAAGCTAACTACAATGCAGAAGCTGAGAATGTCAAATTTTCCTTTAACATCGTTTTTCATGTTGTTTTTCATACAGTTTGAAGACTATAGAGTGGTTTTTGTGTAGCGTTCTAATCATATCAGTTTGTGTCGAGTTCCCGAGTTCCTATGAACTGATTAAATGTTGCAAGTGGCAGCGCTCTGATAACATCTCTTCTTTGGTTGGTTATGTCAGGAAGCTGAATTATCACGTAAGGCCATTCTTGGACTAAAAAAAAGAATTTTCTCGGCAAATTTAATTTCTTGTGTTTGTTATATTTTGTTGATTCGGTGAGCTCGAAAATAGAGGAAAGCACATAATAGAAAGTTTCTGAATAACCTTTGCGATGTTCCATTTCGTGATGCGTCATCATTATATCGATCCTTGAAAATACCACTAATGTTTTCGCCATCCGAATCGTGTCATTTCTTTCGGTATGCTAGCCCGCTATGATTTTTTTGAAATCTATGCAGTACTTCATTTTATAGATGGGCTGCAGCCCTGGGTCGCGTTTGCTCGGACTCTGGTGGTGGTATGTGGAGGTAAGATCGTTGTATTCAATCATATTATTCTTCACTCATTCAATCATTCATTTGTTGATTATTATTATTATTATTATCATTATTATTATTATTCAAATCTTTGTTACAAGAGGCTGCAGAAGTTTAGAAATCTGGCTTTTCTCGAAAGTTTCCAAAAAACCAGGGGTAAAAAAGAAAACTATACAAGAAAGAAGAAGTCCCAAGAAGTCCTGGCTGGAAGAGAGTTTTCTTTTTTACTCTAGGTTTTTGGAAACTTCCGAGAAATGCCAGATTTCAGTACTTTTGCAATCGCTCCAGCCGCGAAGCGGCTTTAGAGATTTGGTTTTTAAACATTTGAATCACTAGTGTGACTGAGTGACAGGAAAATCCTATCAATATTATCATTATCAATAATGATAATTTTTATTGTTATTATTACTATGGGTAATATTACTGTTATTTTCAATAATCTTCATTTTTTATTTAGAAGTATTATAGATTTATTTGACTTCACACTTGCTTTCGCACAATCCATCTAGGAACGAAATTTTCCCGGTTGGACCGGGGTGGAGACAAGAGCATAATCAAGGAGAGCGTGTGGAGGAGAGGTGAGAGCAACGAACGCTCGGTAGATCCGAACGAATTTCGCTCAGAAATCGGGCATGTAATGACTAATTTGGCTCATGTAGTGCATTCGTAAGCATATAGTTAGGTCCGTGGCACGCTTCCTGAAGAAACAAAAAAAAACATTTGAATCTCACCTGCGGCTGGCGCGGCGGCCGCGTGCGCCGGCCCGCTAGTCGATTTTGACCGAGAGAATAGTGCAGCTGATTAGCTTACCATACCGTCAGCCGCCGTTGAGATTTAAACCGCCCGAGCCAGCCGCGCATGAGATTAAAATGTTTTCTCTTGAGGAAACAAGCCATGGACCTAACTGTATTTTCTTTATCTTTATTATACCGGTCTATAATCTAGTACCAGGAACAGAAGCGCCACAACAGGCTCCGACAGGCCGGGAAACCCCAAAATTCTATATTCCCCTTTTTGAGAGCTCCCCGCGTTCAAACGTGTGTATTGATTGGAAACTTCTTGTCCTTGGAGACTTCGTAACAATGGGAAGGCCAAAAGAAATAACAACCTAAGAAGTTAAAGGCAGGCAGCATACAAGCTCGTAAACGTGATTGAGATAACTATAGAAATAGAATGGTATGGCACAGATTACAATGCCTAAGCATTTTAAAGCGTCAAAAACGACCCACAAAGACGCAGGGTTGAGCACAGGGTTGCGACTTGGCGCAACGGGGGTCGTAAAAAATTTGGAAATTTTTCAAAAAAAAAAAGATATTTGGGGGGGGGGCTCGTAAAAGTTTCGAAGAAAAATGGGAACTTTCTCCAATTCTCTATAAGGTGAAATGAGGTGGGGATGGGAAAATTGTTTTCCATAACCACAAAGTGTGAAATTTTTCCAAATTTGTCACCTGAAAGAGCTAAGGTAGTTTTTCATCTCGAGAGCGGGATCGTAAAATTTTTTCGAAAGTTCAGTCAACGGGTGAGGGGTCGTGGCTCCGCCGAAATTTGGCGCAACGGCCTGCTCCACCGTGCGAAGACGCTACACGAGTGAGAAGTTGGCCCCGCCCCTGTATCTGCCCGCCCCCTGTATTTACGTCCTCCACCAAAACAGGGGTGGTGGGGCATTCCCACCGTCGGCGACGTTTGTGGGTGGTAGGATAAAAAAAATAGGTGAACCATGAACATCGCCGACGGCGGAAATGGCCAAGCACCCCTGTTCTGGAGGAGGACGCAAATACAGGGGGCGGGTAGATACAGGGGCGGGGCCAATTTCTCACTTGTGTAGCCTCATTGTGGGTCGTTTTTGAAGCTTCAAAATACGTCGGCGTTGTGTTCTGAGCCATACCATTGTATTTCCCTAGTTATCTTAATCACGTTTACGAGCGTGTATGCTGCCTTCAGAGGGGCCAAACAATTTGAGACGTCCAGTTTTTCGACATTTGTGTATTAAATAAAATACACCGTTCAGACGTGAAAAAAAGGAAGCTAAACGCATTGGGATTATCGGACCAGTTTTTCTCCGAAGTTTGAGTGTTTTGAGTGGCTTCTTAGCGATATATCACAACCTGGTAGGTCTACCTGCACAAAATAGTGAAAAATTGAACAAGGTTTATGCGTGCACGCTGCATTTAAACAATCCTCGAGAAGAACATCCACTTCTTTTTTTTTCAGACAGACTCCTTGGCAAGCGAGCAGGAGCTGAAGCGCCTAGGAGAGCACAAATATTCAGCCGTGGACAACAGTTGGCTGGATGAATTGTGCATGAAACGGCTAGTCAAATTCTCTTCCCGTACAGTCTTGGTTCGCTGGATTATTATTATCGTAGCTGATTTCAGATGGTGGGAATATGTGGTGACATGGTGTCCAATGTGGCTAGCACCGAATCTTATTACTCTTATTGGTCTCATTATCAACTTAATTACTGTATTAATATTAGCGACGTTCTCGTATTCTGCCACTGAGCCGGTTAGTTTTATGTGTACTTATCTCATTATGCCACACACAATGTAGTATCTTTCTTTCATTAATTATTCTGCACATCTTTTTCATCACTTGCGGTGTAAGAGGCGTCTCTGCGAAAACAAAAAACCAAATCCAAAAAAATGAACAACAATAGATAGTTCAGACGAAGGAAAAGGAAGTGGATGAGATTTCTGTTTGACAAAATTTCTAATAATTAAAGGCAGCGTCCGCGCAGAAAACCACATCTGTGTTTTTCTTCTCAATCCAATGTATGAACCAAGTGGAGATAGTTGGCGAAGCTTGAGATCTCAATGTTGCGTATTCATAATGCTATAGGCTCGTGAAAATCGCTCCGTGGTCTGAAAAGGCGTTTTCCCGGTCGATCATCTAACACGAGGAACAGAAACCCCACGACAGTCTTCGGCCGGCCGCGGAAATCCAATTTTCTAAATTCTTTATTTCGAAGAATCTTCGAGTTCAGACGTGGATATTGAAAGCCTCCTATTTTTAGATGATCATTGACAGCAGAAAAGCGAGAAGAATTTCGGAACCCAGAAAGTTAAGGGGGCTAAACCAATTCAGCCGTTCAAATTTCCGATATTTGTGTAATACACAAGACACACCGGACAGACGTGAGAAAAAGGAGGCCGAATGCTGCGAGATTTTCAAACGAGTTTTTCTCGGAAACTTGAGTGTTTTGGGTGGTCTCTTCATGATATATGACAACCTGGTAAGCCTACCTACGCAAAAGTGTGAAAAAAAACAGGGTTTTTTGCGCGTACGCTGCTTTTAAGTACTTATCGAATTTGATTCGTTACCGAAACCTCCAATCATGAGCATGTTTTCAGATTCGGGCTCGGATTTTCCTTTTTTTTTGAGTGTTTTTGGTTTCGCAAATGGTTTTTTACCCATTGCCTGTTTTTCGTTTGATTTGCGTTGAACCTGTTAGTTGAGCCGTTCGAGTGGATGAATCACAATTGATTCCTTATCGATTTTCGGATCGATAAAATGAAGGGTAGAAAATTGTTCCCGCTCCATTGACTCAAGAATCAATGAGCGAAATTCTTTATGAAAAGTCAAGTGCTCTGTTTTGTTATGCGAGACGACATTCCGCGAATGATTTCTAACATAGTGCCAGACTTCCATTTTTTTCGTGTTTTTTTTTTCAGAAAGGCGCACGCACCTCTTCTTCAAGTATGGGTCGTAGCATAAGTTCTTGTGCTTCGAAAATCAGCATTTATTCTTGAGATATGCAGTTATAACAGTAGTACAATCAAATAAATATCAGCTGCTGTCTTTTGCTCCTGCTCCCAGCTTTCCACCTATGCATTCATTCATTTTCGCCAAAATTCGCTCTACTGGGTGCCAATGGTGCGTCATCCAGGCTCTGAGGTTGTCGTCATTGGTAAAGAAAGTTCGCGAAATTTGGTGATTGTGCTATAGGTCATTCGAAATAGAAATTTCTGTCTCACCAGATACTGCGATTAACATTTTAGAAGAAAATTTCGTGTAGTGATTCTCGGATGAATGAAGCACAGCCTCTTTCCGACTCTCCACTTTATCTGTCCACAAATCGATGGAAAATCAATTTCATGGAGGGACAAATTACAACCTTGGAGAGCAAACGTTCTCTGTCGAACAAGCTAAAACAGTTGCCAGAGTCCTCAATATTCAGTGCCTAATTCCCGGTTGAAGAGAAACGCGGGAACTTAATCCTTCAACCAATATACAGGATGGCTGAAAAAACAGGGTCAGACATATTGTTGTCCAGGACCTCGACGAAGCTAACTACGTATCCGCTGGTGATGAAAATTTTCGGAAAATTTCCAAAACTTTCGCTTCCCCCTCCCAGGTCTGTAAAAAAAATTAAATTTTTTTGCAGTGAAAATTTTCAAAAAAAAAAAGGTTAGAAAAAAATTTGTTTATTTAGTAATTACTGCATTCCATACCTTAATAAGGAGATTCGGGGAGTGTAGTTTTGAGTTTCTCTTTGCTATACAGCAGCAATATCTAGTTTTTGGGTTTCTGCAGCGGACGTAGCTCGATTTGGCTTTGGAGCGCAGCATTTTTCAACTGCTCGCCGCAGCGCAATTTGCAGCATTATTCTTAAATACCTTAAGCTGCAGAGTTTTCAAAGCGACATCGCTCAAACCTTTGTGGCCATTGTGGAATCAATACTGGCTTCTCAGTTTAGGTTCACTTCAACATAAGTAATTCTGGGACTATCCTACGCTACCGTATATGCAAATGCAAGCCAGGAAATTCTGTGCATGTCGCAGTGGAGGCACATCTTTAACCCGCACCGCCCTGGTGGTGCCGCCGAATATTTAATAGTTGTTTCCCGCGCGTGCTGCGCGGTCAAAACTTTCATAGTCCACCGCTTATCCTGCGCGTGACGTGCGTGCCGCGCTAACGGTGAGGATTATGAAAATGCCTTAGGATTTCACCGCCGCGATGCAGCGGTCCTGGGGCGGCATGCACGAACGCAAGTGTTACTAAAGGGTCAGGGCAGGGTTTCGTGCGTCGGTGCGTTAGACGATAGCAGTGCGAGGGCTGAAAAGGGATGGAGGCAGCACTGAAAAATCGTTTCCTCGCCAACCGCACCTAGAAGTGTGGGGCAGATGAGACCCCGCTGAGACACCAATTATTGATTATCTCCAGACCCTGGACAACTGTCACGAAGTGATCGCACTCGGAGCACTTCATAATCAGGAGCGAGGGAAAAGGAGCAGTTATCCTTCTCACCTCAGCGGCGACTAAATGCAATGAAAACAAGGCTTTAGAAAATATGCGAACACCACAGAAGCACACGTCCTCTTTTTTGGTATCATAGCCCGAGCTCCCTCTCTCCCTTCTTCACTAACCCTTAATCACGCTGCGGCACGGTTTTTGGCGACTGCGCACGTTACGAACAAAACGTCTATCGTTCTGTTCAGCGCTTTATGCTGTTTCGTCTCTCACGTTTGTCGAAGGCTACTGCGCGATCAGGGTACTGCACGAGTTGTGCTCAGACACCCCCCACTCCAAGGCCAATTTGGCTCAGACCCCCCACCAGAAACGCTTCTTCCACTTCCACCGAGAGCTAATGTATTCAAACAATTTATCCAGCAGGTTTACTTCTGAAGTTTCATTGCAGTGAAATTTCTCTTGTCGTATTCAAATGGTAGATATAAAATTGTCGAATTAAAAAAAAACCAAAATTGAAAGTTCGAAGCCAATGCTTTTCGAAAAAAATTCGGATGTTAGTGAGGATGAGGGCACAGAACAGCGCTTATTGCAATTATGTGTAGAGAAGCGCAAAGCGCAAAATTGTATGTGACTGGTAACAGCATGTGCTGCGCAATAAAATGCGGATGTTTGAGGAAGGATCGATCTCGCCAGATGTCCATATTCTCTTACGAGTCATGAGAATAGGGTATTTGAGTCGAGCGTGGTCGATTTACCCAGCATACCAACTCTAACCGTCTGAGATGACGTTCAAAGGCGCTGCACTGTAAGGGCCCAAACCTTGCTGCAGGTGCGGTCCCGCCGGAAGTCCACATTTTCGCAAAGTGCGGGTCACGAGGGTAGGATATTTGAGGCGAGCGGGGTCGATCTGCTCCATGTGTACACCATTACCGTCTAATATGGAGGCTGAACACCTCTACAGTATAAGAACTCACACCTTTCTCAGGCGTGGTCCCGCCGGAAGTCAAGAACTTCAAGACTAGGAGTAACGAGAGTAGGATATTTGAGTCCAGCGTGGCCGATTTAGCTTGGATATAGACTATCACCAACTCAGATGAGCGCCGAAGACCTCTACATAGATATCAGAAGAAGGCAAAAAACGCCCAAGTCCACGAAATTAGGGTTTTAAAGCTGCAGTAACTCAAGTTCTGAGTAGGATATACCCGGAAAATCTCTAGCTTCAAGAAACTACGCTCTGAACCCTACCGTTCAGGACCATCCGCACTCCTGGAGAAGGCCGTTGAAGAAAATTTTCCTGGTGTGGGTTCTGCAACATTTTTCGCGTTTTCTCAGTACTTAGGTGTGGGCCCAGATGTGCGCCTTCAGTGCATTTTAAAGAAGAATCACACCTAGAAAATTTTCTTCAAAGGCTTTTTCCAGGGGTGCGGGGGGTTTCAAGCGGTAGTTCAAGAGTAGAAAGCCTGGTTACCTAAAGCCAGGATTTCCCCATATAACTCATTCAGCACTTAACTTATAACGTTTTGAAAAACCATCTTTTTCAAGGACTTGGAAATTTTTTTTTCATCATTTCCTGCTATCTATGTAGTGCTCTCGGCGTTCATCTGAGATAATAAAAGTTTGTATCCAGGGTAAATCGGCCTCGATGGACTCAGATATCCTACTCTCATGACTCCTAAATTTCGAAATTGTCGACTTCCGGCGGGGCCACACCTGAGAAAGATGTGATCCAGCATACTGTAGCGGTCATCGTCGTTCATCTGAGATGATGAAAGTTTGTATCCAGGGTTAATCGGCCACGCTGCACTCAGATATCCTACTTTCGTGGCTCATAGAAACCATTTGCAGAAATCATTCAGAATTTAGTAGTCAAACTGCTTTGGTCACTTTACATGGAGGATTCATATGTCTTGACTATTATTTTGAGAAGACCTTTACTTCAGCCTAAACTTCCAATCTTAACTCCGTGACTCGTAAATCAGTTAACTCAGGCTTTCAGTCAAACCGCCATGTATATGTGAAATCCATGTGAAAAACTGCTCTTGTCGGTTCTTACTTACGAACAGGATGGTCCAATTAGTCTTCCTTCAAAGATCAGAACCCCCCTCCCCTCCTCCACCCCTCCGAACTTTAGACCCCCTCTGTGGGGGTGTGAACATCCGCGCGGAACCCTGTGCGCGATGACATAACCCACCAGTTGTGTTTTTCCATATATGTATTGGGTCTGAGACACTATTTTAACCTGACACTGCCTACAATCGGTGCGGATCTCACTGATGCGTTCCTTATTGTGCGTGGGCGCAAATTCGGTGCGCATATGGTATAAAATTCGTGCACCAAGTATGTGCCAACACACAATAAGGAGCGCATAGTAACAGTGCGCTCCTTGCCAAAAATATGGTTTTTAGCAAATGCCTGCGCTACCTAGCCTAAAAAAGTTCAAAATCGCGACTCAGACCAGGATTTGATTTTAATCAGTCTTTCAGGCTCCTTCATGGGCCTATGCTCAAGCGGCTCTGGGTTTATTTTTCTATCAGACGTTAGATGCTATTGATGGCAAACAAGCTCGGCGTACAGGATCGAGTAGTCCTTTGGGTGAACTGTTCGATCATGGATGTGATAGCATGACCCAAGGTAAAGTTGCGTTGTTTTCTCCTCGTTGGACATCTTTGCTCCAAATCGCTTTTGGAATACGATATAACTTGAGTGACTTTGACATAATTTACGTTACAGTTATATAATTACGTATACCTTACAACATTTGAAGTCCGTGCTAAAATTGCGTTTGAATTTCAGAGCCTCCATAGGGCCTTCTGCTCCACGAAAGTGGCTATTCTCACAGGACGCGAACTCTTTACCCGTGGCCGCATTCATGAAACGGCGGGCGCAGGAAGGAGGCGTAACCTTCCCGTACCCGCCGTATGGCCATCAGTTTTGTGGCTCCTCTATCGAGATTTCAATAGTGGCGGCCTCCTCTTCGCCACCTGTCAAAGCAGAGACAGGCATGGATAGCTACCTGCAGAGACGAAGTGGAGGTCGCCGGGTAGGAAACTGCTGTGTCTCAACCCCGCTATCAATGCATTCCGGCGGGCGCAGAACGCCCGACCTCGACTGTGCGGGTGGACGGGCAGAGCGCGCGCCGCCTGCCAGTAACATATTTATCACGTTCTGAAACGCAAGATCGACGTAGGAGGCAGCAACTAATCTCTCAGTCCACCCGCTAGGTGGCTAGGAACCTTCCTGTCTACCCGCCAGGTAGCAGGTAGCCTTCCTGTCTACCTGCCGGGCACCAAAATCGTAAACTCGTCCAACAACGGGTGGACTTTGGACCTTCCTGGGAGGCTCCCAGTGTTTTGTGAATACGGCCACTGGTGGTCAATCCGCCCCAACCTTGACTATTTTTGCATTTCGTTTCACAGTTGAAGTTACTGCACACAGGAACATTCGATGTTTCGCGTTTTTTTCTCGGCCGGAACCATTTGTAAAGGGAGGAACGTCAAAATTGCTGCACCGTGAAATTAGGAATGCGGTCGTTCGGTCACCAAGCAGCAAAAAGGGCGTGGGAAACGGGGATGAGCGAATGGGCCGTGGTTGGCGGTCACACAGGCTTGTTCTAGTCCTTTCTACGTCTCTGGCGGTCGTCTCCCCTTCTCGTCTCTGGCGGTTGTCTCCCCTTCTCGTCTCTGGCGGTTGTCCCCCGTGTGTAACCTTTGTAACCACCAGTCACAGCACATCGCTCCTCCTCGTTTCCCCCGCTATTTCTGCGGCTTTATCACCTAGCGAACGCAACCCGTGAAGTTGTGGCCAATTACAAATGGTTCTGAATTGCGAAAAAGGTGGAGATGTTTGACGGTCGCCCTTAGGATTTCGTCACGAACATTTGAGCCCTTCCTTGGTATTTCGGAGAAGTCCTTTTTCCAAATTAATGTTTTTGTCGAACTCGTCATCTCGATTAACTAGGATAGAGGAAATAGATCTGCGCAATTGAATTAAGAAAATAAGATTTGGTTTTTCGCCTGAACGAAATGGCAATCACCTGCGAGAAAAACTCATTATCAACATGTGATTTCTGAAAATTTAGCTTCCTGGCAAAAGTAGCGATTTGGTAATGGTCAAAAAAAAGTTTCAAAAATGTCTTGAAATATTTAAAAAAATGATTTGGCGTAAAATAGTCTGGAGTAATAAAAAAGCTAGGAAATGAAGTGAAATAACCAAAAATACGATTTGGTGGTCGATCATTTCACAAGCTTCTCCGTTAAACTTATCAAAACGAAATCAAGCACGATATGGAATGGAGCGTTGCGTTCACCTAGCTTGACCTATGCTGATTCCCTTATTACAGCTTTCAAAAATGGCTTAATGTTTCCGTTGCGCGCTTGATTTCGTTTTGATAAGTTTAACGGAGAAGCTTGTGAAATGATCGATCACCGAATCGTATTTTTTGATTATTTCACTTCATTTCCTAGCTCCTTTATTACTCCATGCTATTTTACGCCAAATCATTTTTTAAAAATATTTCGAGACATTTTTGAAACTTTTTTTGACCATTACCAAATCGCTACTTTTGCCTGGAATCTAAATTTTCATAAATTTCACATATTTTTCCCAAAGGTTCCCTTTCTGACTTCAATTTTGCTCAACGATTTCCATTCTGGAATGATGAAACATCTAACAGACGACTTTGTCGTATGAGTACAAATTTTGAAACTTATGACTTACAACCATAAAAATAAAACTCATCGCCGCATTCGGTGCAAAATGTGAAAAATCGATATTATTGATCATTAATATTTGATCTTGCATGATGAGAAGAATTTCCCAAACAAATGACTTTGAGCCATCAATCTTGACTTGACTTACTTTGACTTAATCGGTTGGCTTTCGCCTGACGCGGTCATTCCGCATCTTCACCGAGGGGTGCCGTCCTAGTAGTCAGCCGTGTCCATTTGTCACGGTCTTCAGCCACAATTTGAACACATTCCATCCAGCTGTCACTATTCCATTTCCTGCGAAACGAAACATCGCGCCTGAACTGTCTTTCGATGCCGAGTGACTTTAAATCCTCTTTAACCACATCCGTCCAGAACTTTCGCCTACGCCCAGGTGGCCGTTTCCAGACAGGATTTGGAAGCATTTTTAAAGCGTGTTGTACGAGACGATCCGGCGTTCTTCTTAGTATATGCCCGAGCAGTCGAAGTCGACTTTCCATTGCTGCTTGAGATGGCGTTAGGAGATGCTGGCACCTCCCTCGTGTCAAGCGTTGATGTACTGCGTCGATTTCCTTGTAAAGGTCTTCGTTATGGCATACACGCGGCCAGAAATATCCAAGCAAACGCCTAAAAAGCTTCCTCTCCGTGCAATCCAACCTTTCCATCTGCGTTTTCGGTGCTGCCCACGTCTCCGATCCGTACATCATGATAGGGCGAATAGCGGATAGGTAGACGCGCAACTTGACTTCCTTCGCGATGGTGGTAGACCACAAACACTTGGTTAGAGAATTGAATGCAGACGTAGCTTTCGCACATCGTTGTCGAATATCCGCTGCATAACTACCATCGTTCTTCAGCAAACAGCCCAAATAACAGAAATCGTCCACCAGTTCGATACGTTGTCCGTCCACACAAACTCCAGTTGAAGGCCTCTGAGAGACCCACATCTGCTTGCATTTGTCGGGACGAAGACGAAGTCCATAGGCTGCGGCATACTTCGAAACGAGGTTCACAATCCTTTGCAGTTTTGCGTTGTTTTCAGCGAATAACACAATGTCGTCGGCGTACTCCAGGTCGACAAGGGAGCGTCCTGATGGTGTTAGGATCACATCCGCAGGAAACTGTTCTGCAACTCTACGCATGATGTCATCAACTGCAACGGCTCCTTGCCTTACTCCTGTTTCCACCTCGAAAGCTGACGTAAATCCGACAGGTGTACGGACTGCTACTGTTGTTTCTTTGTTCATGTCCTCGATTAACCGAACATACTTTTCCGGGACTCCATCTGCTCGCAGAGCATTGAGCAATCGATCACGATGAGGAGAGTCGAACGCGGCTTCAAAGTCCAAAAAAGCAAGCTGTAATGGCTTCGAAAACCGCTGCCACGATTCAATTACTCTTCTCACGACGAACACTTGGTCGATGGTCGATCTTCCAGGTCGAAAACCGGCTTGCTCATCTCTGGTCGTTCCTTCACGATGTTTGATAAGTCGCTCGAGAATGATACGTTCTAAAACCTTGTACATGACACGAAGTAGAGAGATTCCTCTGTAGTTCTTAGGATCCGTGACGGATAGCTTCTTGTGAAGAGGTACGATGATCGCATGTCTCCACGAATCGGGTATCCTTTCGCTCATCCATATGGCACGGATGGTGTTGGTCATTTCACGAATCCCAGACGGAGGAAGAGCTTTCAGCATTTCAGCAGTGATGTTGTCATCTCCACCTGCCTTTCCATTCTTCATTTTCCGGACACAATCCAAAACTTCAGACTCAGTCGGCGGTTCCTCACTGACATCGTAATGTGCTCTCTGAACATGCGGGAGCTCAGGTACTGATGGCGCTGGACGATTCAGTAGTGAACTGAAGTAATCCTTCCATATTGGCAGCGTCGCATCACCAACTGCAACTCCATTGGTAGTGTTCAAGACAGGAGAACATCTCTTCATCTTCCCGCTATACTGTCGCAGCAAAGTGTAGGCTTTCCTCGGATTCTTCTCCTCCCAAGCCTTCTCGAACTCCTTAGCTCTACACGTCCACTCTCGTTCGCGGTCACTTTGAAGCTGCCGACGCAACTTCCTCCTCAGACGCTTCTCCTCCACGAAGTTTCCTGCAGTTCGAGAGCACATACTCTGTTGTAGGTAGATGTTGTTTCTTCTGAGACGTAGGCGAACTTCTTCTTAGGCTGTACAACCGGGAGTGCCTCTTTCGAAGCGTCCTGGATGCATTTGACAAAAGAATCCGCGTCGCAAAGTTTCTTCTTAGTCCGTACTCCGATGTGAATAGAAACGCGTTGTCGGAAATTCCTTCTGCACTCTTCATCTCTGAGACTTGTCATGTCAATCCTCTGGAGAGGCTGAGCCCCTCGCTTCCTCTTATGAATCCTCGCAGTGAAGTTCAACAGAACAGGACGGTGATCCGAATCGAATGCGACATCCCACACAGCTCTAGATCTTCGAATGTCCGATACTGGAATATTCCTCGTCAGGACATAGTCAAGCTGTAGTTTCAAAGTTGTCATCTTCCGCTTCCGCTGCTCTTCTGGAGATAGCCGGGTTGGTCCCTGCCACGTAAGCTGATGGCGGCGATGATTCCTCTTGAATGTCGATGCAATAATCAGACCACTGCGTTCACAAAAGTCGACAAGGCGGTAGCCATTGTCCGATGTTTGCTCCACTGGGTAGAACCATTTACCGAGTACTTCGGATTCCTGATCAAGTCCCATCTTCGCATTTGCGTCAATCCCCACGACAACAGCATGTTGACAAGGTATCCTGGCCAGCAACGTATTGAGTTCCTCATAAAACGCATCCTTCGAATCGTCTTCGGCGGTTTCAGTGGGCGCATGAGCACTCACTATCCACAGATTGAATCCTCTGTGATCCCGCAGTCGTACGAATGCATTCCGACACGACGTTGAGCCGAACTCCTTGACCATACCATTGAAATCCTTCCTTACAACTATTGCACAGCCTCCCACTCTCCTATCGTCAGCGTTACCGCAGTAGATGGTGTACTCTCCGACGCTGATGACGGGTCTATCCTTGAGGCGGGTTTCCTGCAAAGCAGCAAACGGTGCATGGAAATAGCTCAGAAGTCTGGATAGCGCAGTTTTTTGGATATCACTCGACAGCGATCGACAGTTCAGGGTGGCGAAATTGTGGCTTGTGGCCAAAGACTCCATGACTCCCTAGGTACGGATCCTAAGGTGTTATGGACCAGAGGCCTTAGTGTGCCGGACGGCGACACCTTTATGCAATGTGCGGGATACTTTCGCGATATAGTTGTGCACGCTATATCGCTCGAACGTTCCCTGTGTACACTCAAACGTCTGCTGGGTTCAGTAGAAGCAGGGGCACCAACGAGCAGGTACCAACAGACTTGTATACACACCCCCGCAGCCATCAATCAAAAATCATAGCCATCAATCAAAAATCATTACGGCATTTTGTGCAACAGGTGAAAAAATCAGTATTATTGATCGGTATTTATCGATAATGACTCATGAGCGAAATTCCTCAACCAAGAAAACCAATCCCAAAAGCAATCACCACTGTTCGCCGCATTTTGTGCAAAAAGCAAGAAAATCGATAATATTGATTATCGATCGATGACGTGTCATGAGTACGAATTCTGACAAGTTCAATACTTACCTTCGACGAACTGTGTTGATTGGCTGCGAATTCACCCACACACCCCGGTCTCCAGAGCCGTAGCAGAAAAAAGGAGTTTTCGTGCTCCACGGCTAATTTAGTATGTAAACCCACGATTTTGAGGTACCCTTCAAAGTAAAGGTATCGAGTTCAAATTGGAATAGGAGCGACCTGCATCCATTTCCAGCCTCCTGTCCAAAAATGAGCTCCCTAACTCAATTTTATCTGGTAGCACAAGATCGTGAACGCCGTCTGAAAAAATGGAGATTAACAGAGAAAAGTTGCGGTTTTCCAAAATTTGCTCAAATTCTAGGAAACCATTCCAAACCATTTTTGGGCATTGTACACAACTTTTTGCGCCCTTTTCAATGCAATTTCGAGCTAATTTCTACCTTCAGCCTGAACTTAGATTTCGAAAAACGGGTTGCGCGCGTGGCCGATTGAAAAACCAAATCTGGTGCGCGCTTCGCGCGCACCACAATAATGACGCCATGTATTTTCCTTATCGGGGTGAAATTCCGCTCTGCAGAGGCGGACAGCCGCTGTTGCAGCACGCAGCACGATGATAATCGTGCTGAGACAGCTGGGTCCTGGCACGGTTACCCCTATATAGCAGCACGCAGTACGATTACCCTTCGTCCCAGCACGATTATCATCGTGCTGCGTGTTGCAACAGCGGTTGGCCGCAACTGCGGAGCGAAATGTCATCCAGGTTACGTCAGTGCCGCCTTAGATTCACGTTTCAACTTACAAAGTTATATAGCCCCAATTTTAAATTCTTTTCCCTAGTGCAGGAGACATGAGAAGCCTAATTCAACTTTTTCCTCCGTGCATATTGTCCTGTCCGTGAGTAGATGCATCGGTGCTGGCCGCCCGCACTACGCTCACTCGTGATGTCTCCCATTGATCTTGGCCGTGTTGATCGATGGTGCGGCCTACGAGTTGGCTGGAGCAGAGGTAATTGCTCACGAACTCACTCATATGTATGTGACTGAATGCAGTCATACTAAGTATCACCGTTTTGTAGAAAACCAGTCCGTTATCTTACGTTTTTTAGTATTCGTGACGCTGAATATTTGCTATGCAATGTCGCTAGGTCATATGACAAATGGCGTGATGTTTGTTTCGATTGTTTCTGTGGTGATGTTCTACGCGGCCCATTGGTCAACGTACTGTACTGGTCAACTGAGATTTTCCAAGTGAGCCCGCACTTCTCACTAAATACATCAAGTATTGGGACATGGTATACTTTGCCGCTGTCATAAGCGACAGGCATGCAATCTAGCACAAATCGAGGTGGGACCCGCATAGGAACAATGGCATCGGTCGTCGTAGGAACAGTTACCGCGCGCCTGTCTCAGCGACGTGTCGCGGAGGGCTGACATACTGCAAATGTTGTACCGAAGCCTGTCGCTGCCACTGTCACTGTCGGGTTTGAAGGGCGGGAGTTCCGCGACAGGTGGCCGCTGTCGCTGTGCAGAGAGACCCGACCGTGTGTCGCAAAAGTATACCATACCCCGTATATTTCTATATCATATACCTACTACTGTTGTTTCTGCAGATAGTACTGATAGCGGCACATTCAGCGCGCAATTTTTGATAGCTAACATGATCATCTCTCTCTTTTAAAACGGTCCAAATGCATTTCTCAAAGTGATTTATGGCCTCCCCTGTGGTACATCGCGGATAACGTCGGCATGGATCCTTGTGAGACTCTGCGTTCCCCATTGAAGGTTGGCGCAAACTCTGTGCCCCTATGTTATAAAATATGACACCGAGTTTGCTCTAATCTTCGATAGGGAACGCAAAGTATCACTAGGATCCATACCGACCGTACATTATGAGGGCCCAAGGGAAAGGCGTTCACCCATCAACAGTAAACTTCTTCCGAAAAATTGAGACACTTCCACGTTCCGGGTTACCTTTGCTGCTTTTTCAGTATGGGTTGATTTTGTGGAAACAACATGATGTGTTCATTTTCGAAGGTTAGCGGTAGATCTAGAAATTTTTTCTGCTGTATCGGGGCTAGTTAAAGGCAGCATATACGCTCTTAAAGGCAGTGTTCACGATAAAAAATGTGTTTCAGTTTCCACTAGGAAAGGGTAGTGGAGGGGCACAATGTAACGTTGACGTCGAAAGAACGCATGAAAACGAGCCAGGAAAAGCTCCAAAAGAGCCTGAAGTTGCCATTTCGAGCGCAAGGCAAACCTCAAAAGCGCATCACACGCCCACCGACGTAAACAAATGAATGCTCAAGATCGTGAGATGAACGATGATTTTCAATCATTAGCCCCGTTCTTCCCTTCATTCTCAGCTTCTCTCTTTACTCAGGTCAGCTCGCATACATCGGCTGCAAAAGACGCAAGTTACAAGCCTCGGACAACTCGTCCACCATTTTCCCTAGCTCAATTTTTGAGGGGCCATAACTCCATTCCCAGAAGGTCTTGTACGATTTCAGAGACATCATTGGAATCAGCATGGGGCCGTTTTCAAGATAGGCGGGAAAACAGAAAAACAATTTTCATCGTGAACACTGCCTTTAAACATGGGTGAGGTAACTACAAAAGTAGAATGGTGGGGATCAGAACCCAACGCCTACTCATATTGAAGCGTCAAAAATGACCCACAATGACACACGAGTAAGAAGTTGGCCCCGTCTCTGAATTTCTCCGCCCCTATATTTGCCGTCCTCTTTCAAAACAAGGGTGCTTTTCATTTCCCCCGTCGTCGGTATATGTGTTTACTTATTGTACTTATTGTACTACCCACAAACGTCACCGACGGGGGAAATCGTCCAGCACCCCTGTTTTGGAGGAGAACGGCAAAAACAGGGGGCAGAGAAATACAGGGCCGGGCCAACTTCTTGCTCGTATGTCGGCATTGTGGGTCGCTTTTTACACTTCAAAATGCACAGGCGTTGTGTTTTGAGCCATACCATTCTATTTACGTAGTTATCTCAACCACGTTTACGAGCATGTATGCTGCTTTCAAAGCAAAATCTGAAGATAAAAGGAGAGCCCCCTCCTCGCTGGGAACGCTCCTTTGTTGTCTCCCGATCAACTGCTGATGAGTCGTGAAAGGATGTGATGTATGTTACTTGCAGGTTCGATGTCACCGAGGCTCAAATGTCCGTCATTGCCGTTCTTGTGACCACTAGTATTTTTGGCAATTCTTTCTGGGATATTGGCCTAGTGAGAGATGTTTATCCATGAATCGACTTCTTTTTCTGCGTTTGATTTATTCACCATTTGTAGATTGGTGGCTGGAAATTTCGACACGTTGTTTTGGGTACATCTATGATAGGATCAGCGTATCAAATTTTTGGCTATGTGAACGTCATCATTCATGGTGGCGTTGGAAAGAATGGTTCTACAATCGCGGTATGTCTTTTGCTGCAGTAAGCTCTGATCAAACGTATTTGAAGACTTTGAGCTTTGACGTTTCCAAAGCAGGGTGATTGAAATTCCTCTTTTCCAGGGTACATCAGTGATTTTTCCACTCTTCCCTCTTCTCATGGTCGTAGTACCATTTTGTATGATCTACTCACGAGCAATGTCTTCTGTATACGATGACCACATCACGCTGTTTTCGTTATGCTTTGGAGCTGTTGGTAAGGAGTTGCTACTATACTGTAACGAAATATTTCTGCGCAATGTAACTTAGCTATGGGGTGCTTCGGAGAGTTATTTCGTTTTTCATTTTTTCTCGATTTTATGTACCTTGTTTGGCAAAGTGTAATATAGCGTTCGGAAGCGCATTTCTTCCTCTATTTAATGCTCCTCGTCGCTTAGCGTAGAGCTCGTTCATTTTAGCATTTCGCATTCAAATTTGGTGTGTGGTCCAAGTATTGGATGTTTGAAAGAGTTAATTTTGCATACTATCGAGGCACCAAATCGGTAATTGGTATGAAACATTTGACGGCTCTATGCGGACTAGATGATAGCACCAAAGCAGGTTCCCGGAAGCTCTTCAATGGAGTGAATTGCACTTTTGTAAAACTTGCCTCTCCTACAGTTCCTTATTTATGCCAAGACTATAGGGCACCAAGTTCGATGGTTGAGAACTACGTGAAAAGAATTCTCTAACCGAAGATATATGAACTACGTTTTTTAAAGAATTCGTTTCTTAGTTTTTCCAAATTTTGAAAAAAAAACAGTCGATAAATCAAAAATTGAATCTATGAATGAGGAACATGTGAAACTCGCGAAGGGTCGAGTTCTGTGGAAAGCGATTTCAGGTAGAGGATGAAATGCGCTTTTGACTACTGTAATACACTTCATCAAACAAAACACAAAATATGGAGAGAACAATCAAGACAAAAAAACGTGAGAATTTTTAGAACAATTTAATACCTTGTAATAGCTTGTGATATTTACCCATGCCATAAAAAGCCATAAATTACTGAAAATTTAGCTACCTGACAAAAGTAGCGATTTGGTTATGTCAAAAAAAAATTTCAAAAATGTCTTGAAGTATCTTAAAAAAAGATTCGGTGTAAAATAGCCTGAAGTAATAAAAAAAGGCTAGGAAATGAAGTGAAATTACTAAAAGATACGATTTGGCAGTCAATAATAAACTAACTAGCGATAAGTAAAGACGGAGGGATCGATTTTTACTAGCTTCTCCGTTAAGCTTATCAGAACAAAATCAAGCGCGATATGGATCAGAGCGTTGCGTTCACCTAGCTTGACCTATCTATGCTGATTCCCTTATTACAGATTTTGAAAATGGCTTAAAGGCAGCATACACGCTCGTAAGCATAGTCGAGATAACAGCATAGATAGGCCCGCACGGCCCGTAATATGTCGTCATCGACGTTTAAAGCGCTGAAAACTGTCCAGGATGACAGTATTTGACAATGTTTGAGCAATCTTGCCTTCCACGCCCGTATTTTCACACCCCTTTGAGTAACAGAATGAGAATTGATACTTGTGAAAACGTGTGATAATTGAGAGTGATAGCACTATCAAATGGGAGTGCACGAGAGAAATAGATTGGTTTACTTGAGTATAACATGTTTGTGCACTGATAAAATCCTCCATTTCAAGAGTTCAGCGAAAGTAGAGCGGCATTCTCGAAAGTGGACGAGAGTCATTAGGTATGCAGACATGTTATACTCAAGTAAACCAAGCTATTTCTCTCGTGCACTCCCATTTGGTAGTGCTATCACTTTCAATTATCACACGTTATCACAAGTATCGATTCTTATTCTGTTACTCAAAGGGGTGTGAAAATACGGGCGTGGAAGGCAAGATTGCTCAAACATTGTCAAATACTGTCATCCTGGACAGTTTTCAGCGCTTCAAATGTCGTTGACGACATAGCACGGGCCGTGCGGACCGATCTATGCTGTTATCTCGACTATGCTTACGAGCGTGTATGCTGCCTTTAATGTTTCCGTTGCGCGCTTGATTTTGCTTTGATAAGTTTAACGGAGAAGCTCGCGAAATCCGATCCCTCCGTCTTTACTTATCGCTAGTCAGTTCACTATTGACCGCCAAATCGTATTTTCAGTTATTTCACTTCATTTCCTAGCTTTTTTTATTACTTCAGGCTATTTTACGCCAAATAATTTTTTAAAATATTTATAGACATTTTTGAAACCCTTTTTTTGACATTACCAAATCGATACTTCCGCCAGGAAGCTAAATTTTCAGAAATTTCACATATTTTTCCCGAAGGTTCCCTTTCTGACTTCAATTTTGCTCCACGATTTCCATTTCGGAATGATGAAACATCTAACTGTCGTCGTATGAGTACAATTTTTTGAATCCTATGACCCACAACCGTAAGAAGAACCACTAACTGCCGCATTTTGTCCAACCAGTGAAAAACCGATATTATTGATCATTGATATTCGATTTTGCATGATGAGAACAATTTACCGAACAAGGTACTTAGGGCCATCAACAATCAACACTCATTGTGCAACAGGCAAAAAACGATATTATTGATTGATATTAATCGATAGTGTTTGATGAGTAAAATCCCCAAACCAAGAGATCCATACCCATCAACAATTACCACTCCTCGTCGCATTTTTTGCAATAAGCGCAAAAATCGATAATATTGATTATCGATTGATGACGTGTCATTAGTACGAAATCTGGCAAGTTTTGTACTTGCCCCAAATGACCTTTGTCAATTGGCTGCAGATCCACCCAGATACCCTGCTGTCCACAGCCGTAACATGCTCAAGCAGTTTTCGCGCTCCACGGCTAATTATGTATACCCACGATTTTGAGGTACCTTTGAAAGTTAAGGTATCACGTTCAAATTGAAACATGATCGACCTGCATCCATTTCCAACCTGTCTAAAATTGAGCTTCTTAGCTCATTTATAAGTGTACCAACAAGATCGTGAACGCCTACTGAAATAAAAGGAGATTAACACGAAAATCGAGCGGTTCTTAAAATAACAAACTATTCCAAACCATTTTTGGAGGATAATACCAACTTTCTGCTTTCTTTTCACTGCGATTCAGAGCTAATTTCTAGGTTCGCTCTGAACCTAGTTTCGAAAAAGCGGTTGCGCGCGTGGCCGGTTCAAAACCAAATCTGATGCGCGCTTCGCGCGCACCGCAGTTCAAAACATCAAACATACATTTTCATGTGCTTTTCAGGCGCCAAAGCAACGAATCGCTTAGTGATAGCTCACATGAGTAAGAGTGAGCTACGATTGTGGGACTGGATATATTTAGGTCCTCTGACATTGATGCTCAATCAGTACTACAATACTGTTGTTGATGAACTCTTATTACTTCGAATTGTTACGGTAAGGTTCAGTGCTCTGAATTTTATTGGCATTCTTGAAAAAAATTGGGCAAAAATTGTCTGTCTTTTTCAGGTTTATTGTTATTTCTCGTTGCTGGTATATTGTACGGTGATCTGTCGACAATTTTGTGAATATTTCAATATATACTGCTTTACACTTGGCGCTCGAGATGCGAAGAAGAAGAAGACCACATGACTATTGGTGAGATTTTGTAATTGCTATGGTTTTACCAACAAGGGGAGTGTCTAGAGCGCATCTGTAAAAACGAGTTACATTGTTAGTATCGCTTGGGTCTCTATAGTAAGACTGTCTAGTACCTGGCCTGAGCTTCTGGTTCCAGGATTTCATAAGCGTTTTTCAGGCTACACAAAAAGATGGGAGTACCCATCAGGCAATTTTTTGAATGCTATGAAGAAGTTTTACCGATTTGACTCAAAACTTGTATGCAGGCGGTTTATAGTGTGCGAAAAACGAATCTGGGGTCCGTTTGTCGAAATTCTGAGGTTTACTGCAGGTAACAGTGGGTTCCATGCCATTTAGGTGGCGAAACCGACGTCAATGTATTGAAAAAAGTCAACATTTTTTTTCTTTGTGCAACATTTTTTTGGTAAATGTGGTGCTCTCGATGGAAAAAGCTGTCGAAAAATCTGCAAGAATATGTTTTGTTCGAAAATAGCTGAAGAACTGCGACGGTTGCGCGGCGAAAAAACGCAAAAATAGTGTTATTACTAAGGCTTGAAGATGTCAATTCGTGTACTGCTGCATAACGCCGCCCATAGAAATTCGAGTTCCATGCTGTGTCTGGTCGAAATTCTTTGACTTGCAAAGCAACGAATGAAGTAATTTTACAGCACACAGAAACAATTCCCACAGAAAACAAAGTCAAAACTGTTAGTTTCAAGTAAATGAAACAATGGAGCTCCAAGAAAGCCAAGTCGACGATTAGAAGTCGTCTACTGTATATTAGTTTCGAGCCAGTTGATGACCCCTGATACACCAAATCATCAGTCCAGAACCCTAGGCTAGTCCACCAAAAAAAAACGAATGATTTGAGATTTCTAAATTCACCCCATATAATCTTGAGAAGTGTTTTTAAACGTTTCAGAACCACCTGATTGACATGAATAAACGCTCCATCAACATTCTGTATAGGTTGAAAACGCTAATAATCTGTTCGAAATCCGAAAAAGGTACTTTCTTACGATCTTGCTCAGGCAAGTAATTTTTCGTGCTACAGGCGAGTATGAGGTCTGTTTGTAGCCCCTGGAAAGATTACTGCGCGTTCCGAAGGTTTGAAAAGTGAAAAAACGACCGTCTTTATCTTATAACTTCTTGGAACCAGCGGCTCGGAACTAAAGAGTACGCAGTTGTTCTGACATAAAATGCGAGGGAGTTCTGAAGCAGTATCGCTTTCTAGTGTTGTCAATTTGCAGAGTTTGCCGGAAACTTTGTTCGGAAATTCCTTGTAATTTTTGCAAATGACCGAATGCAGGATTTCGGAGTAGAAACATGATTTCCATCAGGTTTTCTCTCAAATACTTTTTTTCAGGATGATGCGGTTACTGTCTGACAGTGCATTACACATGAATGCCATCTCTGACGAGCCTTTCAGTACAGGAGGAAGACATCAAAATGTGAGGTGGTGTCATATTGTAAATTATGAGAACTTCTTTTCATTGTTGACTGGTTCTTAGTGCTGAGCGGTGAGATTGTTTAGATGAAGGACTTTCAATAAGTCTAAGTTTAGTAGTTAATAACATCATCGCTGTTGATCATTACTAGTTCATTCACACGGGAAAGGATATCGGATTTTATGGCCATTTCAACTGGGATATGGGTAATCAACAGCTAATAAAGTCTCGCTGAAGTAGAAATGTTTTCGAAGCATCACGGCCTTATTTTCATTTCTGGCAATGCAACCCTGTAGTCCTTATGGTTACATACAGGGTGCTTATTAAATGCCCGTGCGAAAGTACCAAATCTTGTGCTGCCAGTATTTCCTTGTTTCCAGACACCCTGTTTTCCGTTCTCTTCGATGAACTTCTCTCGCAAAAGGTACAAATTTTAGGGGCTCGAAACTGTTTCTCAATCGAATGGTGAGCGGAAGTCTGAGGGATCCTTAACTCACGTAAGCAATCTCCTCATATTCAGCCTCGGTAATCTTTCCTCATTCCCGAATGTGAACATGGAAGACTGCTTCGGTATGACCATTCGGGAGCAAAGGCTGTGCTCGAAAACACTATCGCTGATGACCGCGAATCTATCAAAAGAATACGAAGGCGAATTGTGAAGTGCAACCTGCCTCGGTCAGCGTTTGGACTCGCTGAGTCCATGTCACCTTTTTTGGCACCATTCAGGCGTTTAAATTGAAATTTAAGTGCTTTTGAAGATTTCTATTGATCCGCACACATTCTGCACTTGAAAAAAATCTATAGAATCGATCGATCTATTTGTCTAAAAATCAATTGCAATTCAAAAACTGATGAAGAAAAAAGTCATTCAAGCACAATGCAACTAGACCAATTACAGTCTGTCCGAACGGTAGTGTCCGCCCACGCAATCGGCGTGCGTGTGGAGCGGCCGTCACGCATTCGTTACCTCGGACCAACCTTCCCATAGTTGCAAAGCGATTATTGAGATATTATTCACCATTCACAAGATGTTCCTGCTAATCGATTTATAAGTCGGAAAGCCTTTGCGACAGCCGCTCGAAACGCACGTCGACTGCGTGGACGGACAGTCTTTTTCGGATGGACTTCACCTTCAGGGAAAGCCAAAGCAAACAAAAATGTGGGTACCTTGAAATAGAGCGGAACCGATTTCCGTTCACAGCTATTCGCCTTGTGTTATTCGATAGGGGATCCGAGGACTCCAGCGATAGCGCGTTTTAAGGGAAGACGACCTCTGGTCCAAAATGACCCTACCGTAGCAATTCATTGTGTTCACATGCAAGAATGAGGAACAGTTACCGAATCTGGCTACGAGGCGATTGTGTTGTGCAATGAGCATAGCTTTACTGCTTTGCGTCTCATTTGAAATGGACAAGATAATCGATTATCATCAAATCCTTCTCGGTATCATGCTTGCACTTTATTTTGTACAGGGTTCATCCGATTCCACATAGGTTATTCCGTTTTTAGCAGATCAGATTCTCTATTAATGATCGTTATAAAGCTAGCTTCTGGAGCCCGTTTTTTTACTCTCTGCTTAATTGCATAGGTTTTACTCATTGGAAAATTCTTCAGTAATATAGATGAGCAAATATGTTGCCATGTTTTTATAGTATTTAAATAGTCTGCTTCAGTCATTTTTGAATGAACGAAGTGTCTTTTTGTTGATGTTGAACTTGTTTAGATGTTGATCAAAGTATTAATAAAATATTTTACATGAGCACTAACGACATTCGTAGCTGGTGCATGTAGTACAACATTTATTGGTACACGTGAGACGTCGAGCATTGAAAAAATCTCCATGATGAGTCCGTTGATATGGTCTTCGAATTGTCAGCATGATGCGTCCGCCCTGAAAGTTTTGGTGTTTAATTGAATAATGCGACACTTCGTGAATTTATACCTAATCGAATAATGATGCCCAGACTGCTCCATCTTGAGGGCTTTAGATTGTATCTATTCGACTGGGCACCTTTCTGGTATTAGTCCTTGAGGTCCAAACACTAATTCAGAACCGTCTCACACGGTAATGACCAGACTGGTTCTCCTGATCAATTCATCCAGTCATGTTTATCTAACCCGCTGCCTTCCGGTTGCTCACAGGAACAGTATACCTGGTGATCAAGTGATAGTGAGAAAAGTGATGAGCCATTCTTCTG
This sequence comes from Aplectana chamaeleonis, assembly GCA_029168955.1. Taxonomy (NCBI): domain Eukaryota; kingdom Metazoa; phylum Nematoda; class Chromadorea; order Rhabditida; family Cosmocercidae; genus Aplectana; species Aplectana chamaeleonis. The sequence goes on along the minus strand of JAPDOI010000050.1, from coordinate 1,618,677 downwards.
AATGAGGTCGAAACACTGAAAATGGTGAGCGCTGTATCACATTTCCGTTCAACAGTATATAACAATAGCCGAGTGGTCCAAGGCGCCGCCTCTCAGCCGCGGGCTTCTGGGCTCTGTCCCCCCTGCTGCAAACAATTTCTGCTATGGTATTTTAACACTTGAAAACCCCGTGCTCCACGGTATAGTTGTACCATTTCGAAAAACCTTCGAAAGAACGAAAATCGAAAAATATTCGTTTGAAAAAATTTCGAAATAAGAAAAAATGAAAAAAAAATTGTTCGAAAGAATTTCGAACGATCGAATTTCGAAAAACTTTCGAAGTTTCGGAGGTCGAACGAACGAATTTTGAAACTCACCGAAATTTCGATTTCTTTCGAAATTTCAAATTCTTTTCGAAACTCGTTGGCATTTTCGAAATTTGTCGAAAATTTCGATTTTTTTCGAAAGTTGCTCGAAAGAGTTTCGAACGAACGAATTTCGACAAAAATTCGAAAAATCGGATCCTGACCGAACGAAAATTGAAAATTTCCGTTCGAAAAAATTTTGAACGGACGAAACTTGGAAAAAATTTGTTCGAACAAACTCCGAACGAATGAAATTTGGGAAAAATTTATTCGACGAAATTACGAACTAACGGAATTTGAAAAAAATTCCTCCGCGGCCAATCAATTTAGTGGGCTTTCAAACTGAATTTTTTTTGTAAATGATTGTCAGAAGAACATATATGACGCCTTATATCTGCATAACAGCCATTCAAATTGCTTTAAGTATGTATATTCAATCTTTAGTTAAAAGGATTCCGTTTTCCTTCAAGTAAAACGAAAAAATCGAATTCTTGGCGTGCGCAGTGTGGACACACGGCCTCATAAGAGTTAGAAGATCAACAACTGTAGTAGCTGTTTCTATGACAGTTCATCTTCAATAACTGTATTGAAGCAACAGGAACATCTATTTAGTAAAGGAAAAGTTTCTTATTGGAAATCACTTTATTTTCCGAATCCTATGTACATCGTACAGTTCTTCGAGCATGAACTATCGGCACGCAATAGGTGACCAATGAAAATCAGTAATTTCTTAGCCCGATCGACTTGACAGCCCAATCGCTGCGCTTTTTCCTAGCGAAATCGGCGAATGTGGGGAAGCTGTACTGGCAGCGTTGGACAGAAGAATTTTGGGAGAGGCTGCGAAAATGTTGGCTAAACTAGCCTGCTCAAAACAAGGATTACAATGGCGATCCGCATTTTCAGCGCGTGTACGCTGACATCGTTAGCTTTAATCGAGGATCTACTGATGCAAGCCAAGAAGACCAAGTGGGACGTCTGTAGACAGGCCGAGACGTGGAAACAACGAAACGCACTTTGCCATTACGAACTAGTTACGAAGATTCTTAAAGTGTCGCAAAGTACAAGATTGCCCCATGTACGTCAACCTAAAAAATTTGAACAGAACCGGTTTTGGATGTACCGGATTATAATGGTGTTTGTAGTCAATATGCAGAGATACTTCGTGAGCTATAAAGCACCTTCACAACCACTTTCACCATTCTACAGAGAGATCATCTTTAGAGGGATTGGTTGATGTGATACGATTACACTTAGCAGCATTCACGACGGAACCCGTCTTCGAGTTCTTCGCGGATATTGAAAGGCGTGGGGCCCATAGCAGCCGCAATGTCGAAAAAACGGCTAAAATAGCTCTAGTTCTTTAATTTGATCAGTTGCCGTTGAGACGAGTGGGCGGGGTTGCGCTCCACATAGAAGTTCAGGACCGTACATCCTCTGTTCCCGAGTGAAATTTATTTCGGTTCAACGCGTCCGTCTGCGCGTGTACGCTGCGTCTCCTCCCCACACTTTCTTGCTTTTTCTACTCTCGCTTCACACAACCGCGCGAGCGATCAGAGTAAATTTGGCTTAAAACCATAGAATAGGGCTATTTGGGGCTCATTTTTAGCCGTTTCTTCTGCATTGCAGTTGCCATTGGTTCCGAACCTTTCGACTTCCGGTGGAAAGTCGGAGACGGTTTTTATCGTGGACACTGCCTTCAAACTCTCCGGTGTCTCTCTTGCAAACGTCATGCGCGAGTTGGAACAGCAAGATATGGCAGTGAAAACTGACGGCAGCAGCTAAATCATTAATGCTTTGCTAACGACATTGCTCTTATAACACCGTTCATCAGTCGACCCAAACAAGTACTCACCGACGTCGACAACGCGTGTGGAAAAGTTGGGTGCGTAGCGTTATTTCCGACCTGTTCTGATTTTAGTTTCAGCTTTAGCCTGTCAAAACTTTCCTGAACTCGTCACTAGAAAACATTTCAAAAACACCCTCAGACACTGCTACGGGGCAAGCGCCGAACAATAGAGCCCGTTTTCAACCTGGGGGAGCGACAGCGCAGAGGCCTCTCCGGAAGTGGGCTTCGGGGGAGGCCCTGCCCTCGCCCGGCGCTCACTCCCCTGAAAGAGACGGAAGAGACGCGAAGAAGTCGGAAAGGGCAGTTTACGATATTAGAGATCATAGAAGCTATAGTAGGGCGAACGCACGCAGCATCGTTCACGTCCACTTCCTCAGATAAAAAGAGCCTACTTACCGCCGGCCAAGTGGCGCTAGTCGACTTCGCGCGGCTCTAATTTCGTGGGCGTGGCACAGCGCCCAACTTCCCGCAGAGAGAGAGAGAGGTTTTCCCGTCTTTCCGCGGAGTGTCGGCGGGCAGTCGGCTATTCCTGGGGGTCATCGAACACCCACTCATTGATTCCCACTTTGATAACATCACCCACTAGAGTGGAGCCAATGAACGATTGCTGAGCAGAAAACGCTGGGTTGAGACTCTGTCCAGAAACCGCGCTGTGTGCGCCGCTGGTTTTGGGCATGTGAGCCACAATCCGTTAATGGAATTTGCGAATGAGAAAACTGCAAGAACCAGTGAGTGTAGAAGGCTTTCCCGTAGAAGCTCTCTTCTTACTTGTCAAGAGCAGTTTAAGATGAAGTGGCCAGAAGGGAATTTTTGAAATTTGGTCTCAGCAGTCTTTTACTTAAAGGCAGCGTTCACGTTAAATTATGGGTGTTCAGTTTCTCACAGATTATGATAGGTCAAGGGTTTACTGTGACGGCAGTGTCAGAAAGGTCTGAGATATGAGACGACAAAGCACTTTTTTCCGCCAAATCGGGATCTCTTGTGTGACTTCCCATTTTTGAGAATGTGAGGGTTGACTGGTGTGAAGGAATGAAGTCTTTCCATGTGATAACGTGATCATATCTTATCGACCGACTTATCGAAGCCATTTCTGTTGTTGACCGGCTGTTTACGTGCTGAAGCCTTTTCAGAAAGGAATAGTATGCGGGGCGGGGTCTCCGGAAAAGGGTGGAGTCTTCGGACTTTGGGAGTGCTTCGTTTGAGCACTTCAAGACGGTTTTTTCGCGTTCTTCCTTCGTGATCGGCTCACCATCTAATACACCGTTAGTTCTCTGCGAGAAAAACGCCAACTTTCTCATCGTGAACACTGCTTTTAAAGGCACAGTTCACGATAAACTTCATCCTCGAATTTTCCATGACAAACGCTTCTCGTGGCTCTCAGAAGCAGAACAGCGTCCGAGAAACAGGACGAAAAGCTACTCAACAGCCGCAAAACGGCTCAGAAAAGTGGGCAAACCCTGCCGCTTTGGGCAAGTCTGGCCCCTTTCCGACCCTCGACGTGAACAATGGAACACTAGAGATCGTAAGATGAGCGATGGTCTCCGATCAAAAGCCTCGTTCTCCCCTTCATTCTAGACTTCTCTCTTTACTCAGGTCAGCGCGCATACATCGGCTAAAAAAGACGGAGGTTACAAAGCTCGGACAAGTCGTCCACCATGCTTTCCTATCTCAATTTTTGAGGGACCATAACTCCGTTCCCAGAAGGTTTTGTACGTTCCCAGAGACACCATTGGAATCAGAATGGGACCGTTTTTAGGACTGGGAAAAAACTGAAAAGTGATTCTCATCTTGAATACTGTCTTTAAAGGATGATTTTTGAATGTGCCGCAAACTGCTTTTGGATTGACTTCTGTCAGTCATCAGATTAGCCGTAAGGCGGCGGCAGAAGGGCCGCAGAGTGCTTGTTCACCGTGTTTGAGCAGTCAACGAAACGGCACTGCCGAATGCCCGCAACCGATCTATTGGCCTTCTGCGGGAGGGGTTGCGGGACGTAGGCTAGTGCTGTGCTATCTGTATCTAAGGAGTTCCTATCAGAAATTGATATTTTTGGAGAAGAGCGGACGACGCTTTCCGGTGGGGGGGGGGAAGAGTGACGTCAGTGCTCCGGGGCGGAGACGGCAGTGCTTTAGGGCAGTGATTGCAGGGCCTCAGTTCAGTGACGGCAGCGCTTCAGGGCAGTAATGGCAAGCCATCAAGGCAGTGACGGCAGGGCTTCAAGGCAATGACGGCCGGGCTCCGATCAAGCCAAATGAAAGCATTCCAAACCTACGTCAGACCAATTTTGGAAAGTGGAACGACATTTTTTTACCGCATAAAAGAAAATATATTTTGCAACTTGAGAAAATCCAACACAATTTTACACGCAAAATATATGTAAGATCTCAAATCCAGGCCTATGACAGAATACCAAGTGCGGGAGCTAGGTATGAAGAGTTGAAAATGCATTCTCTGGAATCTCGCCGACGCCTAAATGATGTTTGCATGGTGTTCAAGTTACTAGCTGGCATTGCGAAAATCAACCTTTCTAGATTCTATAGGCTGAATCGCTCGAGGACCAGAAGGAGCAAGCTTAAGATTTCATATGCAGCTCCGAAGGGCAATATTAGAGCCTGTACCTTTACTTGTAGAGCCGGATCAACTTTTGTCTCTCTGAACCTAGATATTACACCGGTACCAGTACCTTCTGCGTTGTGGAGTTTCAAACGCATTGCAGGGAAGAAGCTGTTGTGATTTTAGGTACACATGGAGAAAAAACAGTATTTGTCCTTTTTTGTCCAGTTCATGTTCTATGTACTTACTTGTATCAATGTTTCTTACGCTTGCCTTATGTGGCGTACTAAATAAATAACTAAATAAATAAATAAATAAATAAATAAATAAATAAATAAATAAATAAATAAACAAAAAATAAATAAATAAATAAATAGATAAATAAATAAATAAATAAATAAATAAATAAATAAATTAACACTTCAGCGCTCGCTCCCCCGTTTGAAGGGCAAGCGTCGGTGCTTGGACTATTGCTCCCCTGTAGACTTACGCTAGCGCACTCCAGTGTAGGGGCCAGTAAATTTAGATTTTTTAACAAGTTAAACTTTTACAGAGCGCTACAGATCGAAAGATCGGAACAGATCGGAAATAACGCTACGCACGCGGAAAAGCCGATCTTTAGCTGAATCTAACGAAGACGCTGTTCATGAGAAATGAATGCGTTTCTGATGCTGCATTCATTCTCAATAGAACGACCATTTTTTCGGGAAACTTCGGGAACCTGGGCATGTTTGAGCTTTGTTTATCTAGGTCGCAATGTCAGCATGAAGAATGATGCAGCACTGGAGTTGAATAAATGGAAACGAGCTGCCTGGGAAGCTCATGAAACCGGCGAGGAGTTTGTGATGGAGATGAAGAACATTCGACTCTGTGCCCACCTGCTCGATTTCATAATTTTCCCAATTTGAACGTATGCTTCGGGAACCTGGGCATTATGAAAGCAGGATGAATGTGCCGTCCACGTCACTCAGTTCGCAATCGAGAGGATAGTCCTCGGGGTGTCACTATTCACTCAAAAGATATGTAAAAGGAATTCGACGTTCTGAGCTACGCAGACGGTTGAATATGCAGAGTCGTCGAAAATCAAATGGAGCGGATATTTGGCGCATTTCGAGAGGAATCGTTGAAAAGCAGCTGTAACCAATCGGGTATGGCGGGACCTCAAGCGCACGACTGGCCGTCCTTCAACGGTCAGACTTCTTAACTAGGAGCCTTGACGAAAGGAATGAGAATCCTCGTGTTTCTAGGGTGATTAGGAGTTCATGGTCAACTATGGCGCGCGATAGGGACGATTGGAGGTCGTTAGTGGCGCCCACTTTGCGTTGTCGTTGATCAACTCGAGAACAGGTTATGCAGGTGATACTAGTCGGGCAGCTAAGATGAGACCTTTACGCGTGTCCAGGAAAAAATCCATCGGAACAATATGGCTTCACGGGTGGTTCTAGTGAAGCGGTCTGGTCATTCCCTTGTCAGTCATCGGAAGATAGAAAGATCTTCTGTGGAGCACAGATTGCCTACCGGCTACTGATGAGCGCTGGTGGTACAAATCTCACTAGGACTGCTTCTGATTGGAGCGTTTTCACATCTACTCAATCGCGGAACGGTTAACGCTCCTTACAAAGGTGAACGCGACATACAGAATGGTTTCAAAAACTGGTGACGAAGCTTCGAGTTTCATCTCATCGAGGTAGTTGCGTGCTTAAAGGCAGTGTTCACGATAGGAATAGTTTTTCTGCTTTTTCGCCTATCTTGGAGACGGTCCCATGCTGATTCCAATGATACTTTTGGAATCGTTCAAGACCTTCTAGGAACGGAGTTATGGTCCCTCAAAAGTTGAGCTATGGAAGCATGTTGGACGAGTTGTCCGAGGCTTGTAACTTCCGTCTTTAGCAGCCGATGTAGGCGAGCTGACATGAGTAAAAAAAGAAGGTGAGAATGAAAGGAAGAACGGGGCTATTGATCGGAAACCATCGCTCATCTCCTAATCTCGAGCATTCATTTGTTCACGTCGGTGGGCGTGGAAAGTGCATCTGGAGTGTGACGAGCTGACGGGTGTTCAAATTTGGGGCCGTAGGGGCCGTTCCGAGCTCATTTTTCTTAGTTTTGTCAACGTTAGGGGTGCGCTGGGCCTCTCAGCTGCCGATCTCCACCAAAAAATCAGACATGGTTTTTATCGTGGACACTGCCTTTAATCACCTTTTATGATCCATTCTCTGCTTTATCTGTCTTCCAAAATGCAGTGAATTGGAGCGCAAAATCACTCCTGAAATAAATGATGAACAGGAGTCTGTGGGGTTCCCGCCTTTTACAAAATAAATCAAGGACACTTACACTCCAGGCATAGGTTCGCTGAGGTGAAGGCACGGGGCCCCAGAGGTCAGGGTTGTGCAGGATGCTTGAAAGCAAAAAGATGAGGGTTCTCTTCAAATCTGTGATTTTTAAACGTAAAAATTGGTGATCTCGCACTCCAGCTCACCATTATTTCCAGGAACGGTTTTTGACTCCAAAATTTCTTGCAATTCGAGATCTAGGTTAAGCGAAAATAGCAGACCCTTCAAGGTGTTCAAGAAAGGGCATGTACGAGCGTGGTAAGATGAAAAACATTGTCGCTAATTTTCCTAGGAACCCTGAGTTTCTTAAAGGCAGTGTTTACGATGGAAATCGTTTTTCTGTTTTTTGGCCTATCTTGAAAACAGCCCCATGCTGATTCCAATGATGTCTCTGAAATCGTACAAGACCTTCTGGGAACAGAGTTATGGTCCCTCAAAGTTTGAGCTAAGGAAACATGGTGGACGAGTTGTCCGTGGCTTCTAACTTCCGTCTTTTGCAGCCGATGTATGAGAGCTGATCTGAGTAAACAGAGAGGTTGAGATTGAAGGGAAGAACGGGGCTAATTATTGGAAATAATCGCTCATCTTACGATCTCGAGGATTCATTTTTTCACGTTTGTGGGCGTGTGTTGCGCTTTTGGGGTTTGCCTTGCGCTCGAAGTGGCAAGTTCGGGCTCTTTCGGAGCTTTTCCTGGCTCGTTTTCATGTGTTCTTTCGACGTCAACGTTACAGTGTGCCCCTCCACTACCCATTCCTAGTGGAAACTGATACACATTTTTTATCGTGAACACTGCCTTTAAAGGCACTGTTTGCGATAAAAATCGCTTTTCTGTTTTTTTGCCTATCTTGAAACCGGTCCCATTCTGATTCCAATGATGCTTCTGGAAGCGTACAAGACCTTCTGGGAATGGAGTTATGGTACCTCAAAAATTGAGCTAGGAAAAATGGTGGACGAGTTGTCCGAGGCTTGTAACTTCCGTTTTTTGCAGCCAATGTGAGCGAGCTGACCTGAGTAAAGAGATAGGGAAGAACGGGGCTCTTGATCGGAAACCATCGCTCAAGAAACCATCGCTCAAATCACGATTTCGAGTGTTCCTTTGTTCACGTCGAGGGGCGGAAAGGGGCGGGGCTTGCCCACAATGGCGGGGTTTTCCCACTTTTCTAAGCCGTTTTGCGGCTCCTGGGTAGCTTTTCGTCCCGTTTTTTCGACGCTGTTCTGCTTCTGAGAGCCACGAGAAGCGTTTGTCATGGAAAATTCCAGGATGAAGTTTATCGCGAACAGTGCCTTTAATTAACGGTTACGAAATTAGAATACGGTTTCAATAAACCTCTCCGAACTACGCTGTTACTTCAAAATGACATTATGAAATCGAGATGCTCACCTATTAAAGGTACAAGAAATGGTCATCTTGAGTTTGCCTTGGAAGGAGCTTTCCCTGTCTTGACGCATTGGAGACAAAGTCGTTGACGTTTGTCTGAAATTTTTAATGAGGAGAGACTATCGCACTAGTAGATCACTGTGCAGTGTTTTTTTTATCGAAAGCTGCAAAGGTAAGGTTGGTGTTGCCAAACACGAATTCTGAATCTGTTTTTTGAAGCGCCGTACATAAATATGAATGGGTATATTGCATTCCGTTTTCTTTCTGATGCAGTAGTTCATCAGGGTGAAGTGTTTGAGTGGAATTTTTTCTATCACAAGAGAGAGATAGCATTTTAGTGCCAGTTTGTCAACTATCTACACATATATTTTTTTGTGCAAGTTGAAGCACTAACCTTCGCCTCGGACCTCTTGCCCCATCTGATGCTGGCTCGCCTCAGTCCGTTGAGTTCGTCCTGTCTATTATCACGACCACTTCTTGATTCTCCAAGTAAATTCCTCAGCAATGGGTCACTGTCGTAGTAAAGCAGGTTCTGAATAGCCAAGGCACTAATTTTGGACTGATCCGTAGATTCGGAAGCTCAAGGCTGTCCTCCAAGCTGCTGACAAAGAATATAAGCGCAAAGATTACAAGAAGATGAACAAAGTCGCCGCCGAAAGGTTATTTATGTCGTACCCAATCAGTACCTTATAATTAGCAGACTCCAGCATCCATGGATTGTTCACGAGTTCTTCAGCTCGACACTTCAACTAAATCGTGATACGTACAGTGAAATTATGAAGTCTTGCATGGATTCAAACATGAACATGTTGATGGCCAGAAGGGACAGCAACAACGGACTTCGGGAGGGTTTCGAAAACACATTACACCCTCAGCCATGAGTCTTGGGAATTTAATCTATTTAATTGTAAAATATGTAGGCGCGCGCAGCTGGGGCGGACGTTATGTATGAATAAAACTTTACAATTAGAAGTGAATGGAGGGCCTGTGAAGGGACCACTCGTACCTTCTTCAGAAATAACTTGCTCCAAAATAAATGGATACTGCATCGTCGCATCGTGTAAACTGACATATTGCGACATGACTTTTGTGACATGATGATCAAATTAAGCTCCTTCTCATTAGCTTAATGGCAGAGTTCGTGATAAAGACAACTTTTGGGCTCTCTTCATGAAGATGTTGGTCTGGTAATTACAAAAGTAGAAGCGCATAAGCAGAAAAATACTTATCATAAACGCTCAGGTATCAAGAAGGAGGAGGCTGGCAAATACCAGTCAATATAATTATTTCAATAATACATATCAAGCAATTTAGTGCACTTCATACTTGAAAGAGCCTTGTAAACATATATACTTTATCACTTGATTATGGAAAGAGGGCCCAGTCGTCCGCTGCTGCCGCTTCACCTCGCCGCACCGCCTGGGCTTATAATGCGGCGCCGCCTGCTCAGAATTTTTGAAACTGCTTGCGCGCCACTAAAATCAGCGTAAACAAGCTGCACGCGACGCCTTTTTCTCAATGCTACTTGCGCGCGATCCGGGAAGCGTAGAACCCTATATGTGTTCTCTTGCCTTTGAATCGATCGATCAACACATCCTGGCTGAACTCACTTCAAATGACATCTCCAGTACATCATTGCATGCATTTAATCACTTTTCTTTTCTGGGGTAATACATGTCGTAATAATTCATACGTTTTCCTTGAAATGGACAAGGATTCTCTAGGTCATATTCTGTATACATCCGCCTGATTTTTTATGCCCGCTGCACATTTTGTTATTCTGCTGATTCTCCCCCTAAAGGAAAACATGATCTGTCTCTGTTTTCACTGACCCTGATTTGCAGCCATGTGCTACAAATTGAAATTCTTCTATCACTTATTGAGTTTCTCGAGGGCATGAAGTAGATTATCAAACGGAATTACTATGAAGACTAACTGGTCTTAAAGGCCTTCTTGGAGTGCACGACAGTCTGATGCTCTAAAGGAACTAGAGAATTGGACTGATAAATTGATTATCGATTTACTGTTATGCTGGTCTAAATTTTGCACTTTTTCTAACGTTTCTCTCGTAACTCTGACTTTTTTTTTGGCTAGGTAAATTACACATGGCATTCTAGAACGCTTCTTTCCTTTATCTGAGGCTCTTTGTCGCTTTCAGTGCAACTCGTTGTTGCTCAAGCTTCGCATTCAAATTGAGGGTGTGGTTTCGTGCAGCGTTCCAAATAACTCCCACAGTGAAATTTTGAGTCAAATCTGAGACTTTGACCGAGCTACCGTATGCCCACCGTAATCTACCGTAATCTATCGAAAATCGATTAACGGGTTGCAGATTCGAGTTAGGCAGACCGAATAATCGCTATGTATGATACAAGCTTTGAGGCGATTTGATTGTAACATTCTCGAAATCGTCAAAAGTGGCGTTTTTCCAGCAAATTTTCCCACGTTTTAAAGCTTCGGACAAAATCGGACGGATTTTTTCAAAATATTAATAAATGAGCCTCAGATTCGTGATCACCACCCAAAACAACCCCTAGAAACAAGTTTTTAGCCCAATCCGAGACAATTTTTTGAATATCCTGAAAATTGCCATTCGTGTACCCCTTTCATCCACGCAAAGCTATGAAAATGCCCACTTTTGGAAATCTCCTGTAAATCTCTAAGGCATTTAGGGGATTTTGAAAATGGATTATCAATACTGTGTCCCATACCCACAACTCTCAACACATGGTTTTATAAAATCCCACCGGAAATGTAAGGCAAGCCCTAGTTAGAGCCATCAACAATCAAAAATCATTGCGGCATTTTGTGCAACAGGCGAAAAAATCGACAATATTGATTATCGATTACGTGTCATGAGTACGAATTCTGACAGGTCCAGTACTTACCCCCAACGACCTGTCGACTGCCGATCCACCCACACAACCTATTCTCCTCTACAGCCGTAGTATGACCACGCAGTTTTCGCGCTCCACGGCTAATTTAGTATGTAAATCCACGATTTTGAGGTACCCTTCAAAGTTAAGGTATCAAGTTCAAATTGGAATAGGAGCGACCTTCATTCATTTCCAGCCTCCTCTCCAAAAATGAGCGTCCTAGCTCAATTTTAAGTGTACCAACAAGATCGTGAACGCCAACTGAACAATTTAGATTAACACCAAAATCGAGCGGTTTTTCAATTTTTCTCGAAAACCATTCTGAACCATTTATGGGAGCTTCGCCCAGCTTTTTGCGCTCTTTTCGATGCAATTTAGAGCTACTTTCTACGTTTACTCTGAACTTTCAATTATCAATTTCGTTTCTTACCTAATAATACGCGATAGGTGTTATACAGGGATCACCTCATGATCTTGATGTTTTTGAATGTTTAATGCCTTTTTATGACATGGTATACAGTCACAAGATATCACAAGGTTGCTGAGTCAAATACAAAACTTAGGTATCACGCAGTAATCGAACCCGCCTGACATTGCTTACCGGGCGAGAGTGTTACCAGTACACTGCCGACACCGCTCTGCATTCCTCAGCTTGTTGACACATGAACTGTGTAGAAACAACAGCAATCGCCGACAGATTTTTTGATGTTTTTGAATGGCCTTCAAATTCTTCTGTCTTCAAAGGTCTCAGCTTCACTGAATTTAATGCCGGTTTGTTCTTACCACAGCATACCGTTATCGGGTGATTGCTGTTGTGCCTACACAGTTCATATGTAAATAAGCTGAGGAATGCATATCGGTGTCGGCAGTGTAATGGTAACACTTTCGCCCGGAAAGCGATGTATACCGGCTCGGTTCCTGCCTGAAATCCAAGTTTTGTACTCAACTCAGCAACCTTGTGATATCTTATTATCTTCTATCTTCCTTTCTATTTCGCAGAGGAGTGGCCGCTAATGGGCTGTTCGTAGTTTTGGTGCAATTTTAAAGGCAGCATGCACGCTCGTAAAAATGATTGAGATAACTACTGAAATAGAATGGTATGGCTCAGATTGCAAGGCCTACGCATTTTGAAGCGTCAAAAACAATCCACAATGCCGTTACAAGAGTATCAAGTTTGGCCCCGCCCGTATTTTCACGCCCCCTGTATCTGACCTTTTCCTCCAACGCAGGGTTTCTGGGCCATCTTCGCCGTCAGTTACGTGTTTGGTTCACTTGTGAGGCAATCTTCCAACAGTACCAACGGTGAATATGACCAAGCAACCTTGCGTTGCAGGAAAAGGGCAAATACAGGGGGCGTGAAAATACAGGGCGGGGCCAACTTCTAACTCATGTAGCGGCATTCTGGGTCGTTTTCGGCACTTCAAAATGCGTAGGCATTGTAATATGGGCCATACAGTTCTATTTCCGTAGTTATCTCAATCACGTTTACGAGCGTGTATGCTGCCTTTAAGAGAGTGGCTGGATAGCCTAGCGTTGAAATATATAGGGTAACAACAGCTGACATCATTCCGACCTAAAATTTTCTGAGAAAAGCATCCCATGTTGGAATAGACAAGCTCAAAAAGAAAAGTGGATAAATTCGCCGCATCGTACCGTCTTGCATTTAGTTGTAGCAGCTGCAAGAGTTGAGACAGATGCGGTCAGAATCACCAAGGTTCTCCACATTGCCGCTGCAGTGACCTGAAAGTGTTCTAGGCAGGATATTTCATGTCAGAAATGGAATAGGCGTGGTCGTTTGCACTTATCTATTTGGTTTGATTAACGGGAAATTGAAAATTATCCTCCTATCAAACTGCAGTTTTTCTCAGAGTGGTTTGCTAGTAATTCGTCAGTAGCTGCACAATCAATGGGCTGAATAGGAAGAATAGGAAAATTTTCTTTACTTATCTATTATAGCGAGTGTTGTAATGAAGCAACAAGTAAGATGTAATGAGTATAACTTTTTACATTCTTTCGCAGATCCACTGCAAATCCTAACTTTTATATCGCAACACAGTGGTGAGCGCAAGGTCCAGCAAGTGTGCATAGCCTGTCAACGAGTGGTGGGGGAAGTCGTAAAAATTTTCGGGAAAAAACGAAAAGTTGGAGGGGGATCGTAGAATTTTCGGTTGGAAAAATGTATGATTTATTGAAAAAACTATACAAAAATGCCGTAAAATTTGTGGAAAAGTGGTTTCTGCGAATGAAAAACGAAATTGCAACTGTTTAAAAGCCGAAAAGAACCAGTTCCAAGTCCTTTCAACTGTTTTTAATCCCCTTGTAGGTGGGAATTTGCTGTACTTCTTCTTAAAAAAACCACTATATGAAAAGTTATTAAAAAGTAAAATTTCAACTAAAAAAAAAAGATGAATTCCTCATAGGCTCATAGGATCCCCTTAAATTGTCACAGTTTGACTACCCAATCCGACTGATGTATAGGAGTTTAGACGAAGTAAGTTGGTGGACGTTGGCAAGCCACGTTGGCAAATCACAGGATTTTTGCCATCACTATCCAACGGGTGGCACCCCTTCAGCAATAAAATTTTCGACCATCAAGTTTCTAGACTTTTAAGTTAATGGGCTGTGTGAAAATTTCCACACAGCTTTTTCTCGCAGCGCCTCACACTTTTGAAAATTTTATAAGGGAAGTTAATGCGCCCTAATCTCAAAGCCGCGCCACAAGCGATGAACATACTTGGCATTAATTAACTCAGACGTTTTCTAGACCCTTCCTCATCATTTCTGCTTCCTTCGTCTTGATGTTTTCAGTAGTTTTTTATAGTAGTCCTTTTGTATCCTCCAAAATTAAATGATCACGTGAGAACTGGTCCGCACCGCGATTTCGTAAGCTCCGATACTTGGGATTACTTTCAATCAGAAAACCTCACTTTTCGTTAGAAATTAGGTACTTACTAGGGAACCTCGCATGGCCTACCCCACCATTTAGAAGATGATGAATGTTTTCTGGTCAATTCTGGTCTGCTGTCTCCTAATCTGACAGCGGATTTAGCTACGGATACCTCTGAACGAATGTATACGCGTTTTTGAAGCTTTTTGAAAAGGTAAGGGTCATATCAGCAAATTTTTAGGGTTTTTGAAAAAAAGATTTCGGATACGGCTCGAAACTTTCAACTGGGGGTTATTTAGGGCGCTGAACGCAAATCTGGGGTCTGTTTGTCGCTAGACTTTCAGCTACAATACCCGCGCTAAGTTTTGTAAAAACGGGGAGCATCTGGCAAACTTGGCAAAAAAGCGTCCGATGCATATAACTTTTTTGAATGAAGACTTTTTTGAATTCTGAAAACGCTATCATATTCACAGATCAAATTGCTACCTAATTATGTGACTTGTTAGCCGAAGTTCCCCAAAACCGCTTTGTTTTTAAAGGAAATAGTTTTTGCAATCGTTTTTTAAAAACGTCGCGCGCGGCGAGGTGCGGCGAAACTTTGAGCAGTATTTGTACAAGTAATGTAAGACCAATCTGTATGATTTCTTCATAAATTAGGTGCAGGTGAGAGAATCTCAAGGTTTTTGTTGGTTGAATTTTCGAAATCCCTCATCTAAGAGTCCAGGGTTTTGCAACAAAACTCCGACTTTTCAGGTAGTTCTCAAGCGTGTTTAATAAAGGATTTCAAAAACTCAACCAACACAAACCTTGAGATTCTCTCACCTGCACCTAATTTATGAAGGGAGCATACAGATTGCTCTTTCATTACTTGTACAAATACTGCTCAAAGTTTCGCCGCGCGCGATGTTTTTGCAAAACGATTGCAAAAACTATTTCCTTTAAAAACAAAGCGATTCTGGGGCACTTCGGCACACAAGTCACATAATTAGGTAGGAATTTGATCTTTAAATATGATGGCGTTTTCAGAATTCAAAAAAGTCTTCATTCAAAAAAGTTACATGCATCGGACGCTTTTTTGCCACGTTTGCCAGATGCTCCCCGTTTTTACAAAACTTAGCGCAGGTATTGTACTGAGGTTTACTGTAGGCATAATGCCTTTTCACTGGCGTTACCTACCTAAAAATTTCGAAAATCCGAGAATGGAACTCAAATTCGTCTACGGCGTCTTAAATAACACCCACAGTGAAAATTTGAACCAAATCCGAGACTTTAAGTTACCGTATACCCACCGTAACCTACCGTAATCTATCAAAAATCGATAAACGGGTTGCAAGTTCGTGTTTGGCACCGCAAATAATCCCCAGAGAAACAACTGGAGCCATATCTCCCGTAGCACTCCGGAAATCGGCAAACGTCGCGATTTGCGATCAAATTGGAAGCTTTGAACGAATCAAACTGAAAATCTCGGAGAATTGTCAAAAAAAAACCCTCAGATTCGTGATCAGCGTCCCAGATAACTCATTTGGAAGGATTTTGAGGTAAATCTGCAAGATATTATTTCGAACACTTTCAGAGGTACACTATAAAACGTCGTAATTCACATAATTCGAGGCGCGTGCGACGCCTCAGCCTTCGTCTGCCCCCCCGCTCTCTCACTGTCTCTAACCTCCGCTCCGCACCAGCACGCGTAGGAACCAAGTGAATTTCGCCGTTTTATAGCCTGTATAAATAAGCGTCCAACCGAAATTCCGCACAAGTCCAAAACGCTCTCAGTCGGTGTGAAGTTCGGAAAATGTGACTTCACCCAAAACTTGCTCAGTGGGGTAGTTTTGGGCGCTGAACACAATTATGAGGTTAGTTTCCTAAGTCCAAAGACTAATGCGCGTTTTTGGTAGAAAAAAAAAAGGCGGGAAATACGAACTTTGACGGGCTCTAACTTTTTTTCGCAGATATCCGTTGCAAAATCCGAGTTCAGATTCGAGGAGCGCGTGCCAGAGTTGACTAGAAAACATTTATCAGCTCCCTGATCCAGGGGTACACCATGCGAGGTTCCCTAGTTAGCTCCTTAAACTGTCCTGATTTCGGAAGGGGAGGGCCAAGGGGAGGATACCTTTTTTAGGTATGAGTTCTGACTGATTCATCTGCGGACTGTTTTTTGACACATTAACACCTCATGATTCAATTTCAAAGGAAACGTTTCTTTCCTCTTGAGTGGGGGGGGTCGTAAGAATTTTCGAAATTTTCGGACGCGGACTGAACACCAATGTGGGGGATCGTGAGAATTTCGCGGCTCTTGCCAGAAGGCTGCTGGGCCCTGGGTGAGCGTGCATAGGCGGCTGTGATGGTGGATGTTCAGCAATATACATAAGGCCGGAATAATACTTCCCGCGACTAGCAACAGCGAGAGTACATAGCAGGCGTATCGATTTTCGGTCAACATTGATGGTAAACATGGCGTTGGAAGTATGATTCCGTCCTAAGGCCCTCGTCATAGTTGGCCGATAGTCCGACCTAGGCCCTCCTAGGTAGTCTGTAGTCAAACTTAGGTCGTTTGTGCGCGCGTATATTCCGCGCTCGACGGGACGCCGCAAAGGTGTTCATGGTGTTATTGATTAAACTTCAATCGAGGTAATACAGGGAGGGACTACGGACGGCCTAGGGGGTCTACCAAAGGTCTTTTTTTTTGTCCTAGTTACACGTGCTTTGCTTGTATATTTACCGGGGACACTAGGTGAGACCACGGACAACCTAGTAGGGACTACGGACGACATAGCGGCAGCTATCAAAGGACAATTCTTTGTCCATGTTCCGTGTGCTTTGCTTGAATATTGACCGGTGGAATAAGGTAGGACTATGGACGACCTCGGGGACTATCAAATAGCAATTTTTTGCCCTTCTTTTGCGTGCTTTAGGCTCCCGTCATGGTGTGCCGATCGGCTCTAACCAGCCCGGTCGATACGCATATAATACATTGCTCACTCAAGTCGAAAATCGTCCCTGATGTGTCCGGGCTGAACCCGCCTTGTCCTTCCTGTTCCGCCCGTGGTCGTCCCGGTCGAAACGCATGTAATGCATCGCTCATTAAGGGGGGAAATTCCTCGTTGTGGCTATACTGCGCCGCCCGTAGTGTGCCCGCCTGATCGACTGGCACACAGCCACTCACCAGGGACGGGAGAGGGCGACGCAGGATCACTATGGATGGGAGAAGAGAGCTTAGTCCGGCCTTCGGCCGACTATGGCGTAAGGCACTGTATGTCGAATGCTGAACTTTACCGGTGCGGTGGCGGACAATCATGTCGGGAACAGCTTGACGGTGTTATCAACGATATGGGGTTTTAGGATAGTGTCGTTGGTGTTTTCTGAAGTGGGTAGCCGTTCTGAGCCCCTGTTTAGTTACGGCCTAACGACAGTTATTCAAAAAGTACAATCAGGATGTGTCCTTCAACATTCCAGTGCAGACGCTTGAAGTAGGGTTGCAGGTTGCGTTCATCGCTCCCAAGCGTCAGCAGTAAGCAAAAATATCCTGCAACAAGTGTCTCTACTAATTACGTAAATTCCAGTGAGTTGGTAGCTTCGATCAACCTATAAGGAAAGGATTTGTCTTTTCAACAGTGAAGTCATTCATCTTCGGAGGGTTCTCACGAAGAGTAGCCTAAAATAGTTTTCATGTTTCAAAATCGTTTACCAAATGAGTTTTATTTGGACCTGCTTCCAATACCAGGCTCATTGCTGTGATTTCGCTCGATTTTCACGAGACGCTGCCCAAACAGGAACATTTGGATTGACAACATGGTTTCACAACTTGTGTAGGAAGTTACGTTTTGATCTGAAGCTCTCGGTGAACTTTTTCTGTTTTGTGAACAGTAAGCCTTATAAAAAAAATACAAGATTTAACTCAGGCTAGAAAGCAGGAAGCTTAGTGAATCATCTAAAACCCAGCATACCAACAAACACGCACTAATTTAGGTGAGTCGAACACTTGATTTAAGAAGTTTTGATTGGGAAACTACGAGTCTAGCCGGACATCAGATCTAGCGAGAAGTCATGGGAATCAAACCAGTCGCGTTGGAGAACTTGCGAATGCGCGCCCCTAGCGCACAATTTCGCGCGCATCATGCAGCTGTATGCGGAGTTGGTCCCGATGCGATTATCCGCTACCGTACCGGGGAAACGCAGTGGCTTACGACCATGACGAGGGTTTCACTTGTATATCGACCAGGTGGGACTACGGACTATCGTCCAACTATAACGATCACCTAAGCATTCCTGGCAGATTCAATAATGTCATTGCTAGGTGGTGCGGGTCGAAAAAAAAATGGAGAAGCTCGATTAGACCTGCTGGCGAACTAACATTTTTGGTTTTGAGATGGCTTTTCATCCTTTTACAGCAGCTCGCGGTTGCCTTTGAGAAGGGCAAGGGGCCAAAGAGTACATCAGCAGTGATTCAGGAATCAATGAAACATTGGGTATTTTAGAGCATAGCTAGCCTCCATATCCCGCGGATAGAGCTCTGATAGCTCCGTTGTCGGGTGATATGACAGATGGTATGGCAAACATGATGATGTCAGATGCGCAGAACGTCGTGGATTCTGAGCAAAGGCGACACCCCTACTAAATGCCATGTAGACTGTTTCATGCTTTCCATCTTGAACGCGATTATAGTCTCTGCTTACACCAACCTTCAGGCTCCTCTCGAAGCAGCGGAGCCTACTGAATTTCACGTGATCGCTTAAAGGCAGTGTTCACGATGAAAATCGTTTTTCTGCTTCCCCGCCTATCTAGTAAACGGTCCCATGTCGATTCCATTCATGTCTCTAAATTCGTACAAGACCTTCCGGGTAGGGAGTTATGGTCCCTCAAAAATTGAGCTCGGGAAGCATGGCGGACGAGTTGTCCGAGGCTTGTAACTTCCGTCATTTGCAGCCGATATGTGCGAGCTGACCTGAGTAAAGAGAGAAGTTGGGAATGAAGGGTGAACTTCGCTATTGATGGGAAACCATCGCTCATCTCACGATCTCGAGTTTTCAGTTGTTCACGTCGGAGGGCGAGCATTGCGCATTTGGGGTTTGCATTGCGCTCAAAGTGGCAACTTTGGGCTCTTTCTGTGCTCCTCCTGGCTCGTTTTCATGCGTTATTTCGACGTCAGCGTTACAGTGCGCCCCTCCACTACCCATTCCGAAGGAAAACTGAAAATCGGAAAGTAACATTTGGAAATCCTTAAGTTCAGCTGACTTTTAACTTTAGGTCATAGAAAAAAATCGAGCCTGAAGCAAAGCCTTCTGATTAGGATTATTCACAATTGCAGTTATCGCCAGCATCAGGCACTGCCGTTAAAAAGGTATCGGTTTATTACTATTATTTTACATTGAAATATGACCATCTTTGATTACCATTTTTAATAAGAACTGACTGATCTCACTTTTCTTCTATTAATTATTTCTTATAAACCACTATTAACGAGCCAGAATAGCGGAATATTTGAAAACCCGTAAAATGGGAAATAGGATAGCCCTGTCAATCTTCTTTAGTGCAGGCAAAAAGGTAATAAGCTATTGAAGTTAAGGGAATGATTCCTCGAATCGGAAATCGACGAGAATCCGTTCTCGCGCCATTGATAGCGCCTCATGTAGATCGCTTGCGTAAGTGCAAAAAAAGGAATTTGATGATTCCGTTAGCGCGTTAGGCGGATACTTGATAGCGAACAGCGCCACAATAGCACGCATGCGCTCGCCCGCATTCCCTCCAAGATATTTTCGGGTGCTCTGTTCTCTTAAAAACGCCCCGAACCTCATCGCGCGATACGGGGGTACATTAAAACACAAGCTACTTTAGGTTTCAAAATTAAGTGTTAGGGAAACTGCACACAATGATATTCTTAACACGGCATAATGACTAGTGCTGAAGCAAACGGTATTCAAGTGGAAAGCTGTCGAGACATAAGAACTTGTAAAGCTTTTCTGCGCTAAATGTAAGAGAGCACCTAGATCCAGGGAAAGGTAGAAAGACGTCCCACTGTGAGTCACGATGTCAAGAACTGCTGTCTCACAATACTATTAATTTCAGGTCCTCCTCCGTAGTAAATGAGTTCACACGAGACTCATAAAGAGTCGTGTGATGAACGAATACTTGCCAAACAGCTTTTGTGTAGTGAATGGATTGGTAAGGGAAAATACACTTGCATTGACTCCGATAAGGTTGAAGTTTTTTTTGTCACAGATAGGCTGGAAAATGGTTGCAGTGTTTCTTTTTATATGGAGTCTTACGCGCTTGCTCAATCAGTTCAATAAATTTCTAATGTAGTCTTCAGCAATGGAAGTAGGACCTGGTGTGGATGCGGATTCTTCCTAACATACTGTAGTCTGATTGATTTATCACTCGATTTTTTTTCGAAATAACTGAGATTGGTCGGTGAGTTTTTGTTTCCACTCTCACATTTTCACTTTTTTTCATGGCTTCCACAGATGTAGTCATATCGGTGAAAACACCGACTCAGCTATCACAGCTGTTTCGGAAAAATGAGTGATACCACTAACAAACCACCGTATGTTAGGACGAGTCCGCAACCTCACCAGGTCCTACTTCCATTGCTGTAGACTAAAACTTGATGGAAAAGCATGTTTTTTTTACACATTGTTGAAGATGCAGTACTTCACCTAATATTTGCGCACCTTCAGTCGAACCACGCGGCCTATCCCGTTTACTCTCACTTGGTAGTGCTATTAATCTTGATGAATCGGCCTATTTTTTGAAGACTTTCGAAACTTGTAATAGGTACAGCGGGATTTCTCAAAGGCATCGTACGTGCTGAGAACCATTCACCGTTTTTCCGTTTTCAATGATTTTCTGGGCCCATCTAAGAACGTAGGTAGAGTTTGTTGGGTTTAAAACGCCTTACTGTGAAGATAAACGAGGTCCAATTTCTCAAATTCCGTCAAAAGATGTCGGTCGTCCGTCAGTCATCTGGCACGATTTGCTGTCAGTCGTCATATAAGTTACTGATCAACAATTGACTAAGGCTAAGTTGATGGAATATATTATATGGCCAAGTGAAGAATGACTTTTCTCTACGAATAGGTTAACCTTTCCTTGTCCACATGTCTCTTGAAAGAAAGATGAGTTTCATTTGATCGTGAGATTGCTGGTCAACGCAGCAATCTCTAGTGATCGATTCTATCTTTCTCAAGAGTCGATTAAGGGATTTCCGGTCCGAAAAAAAAGAGTTTTCAGTGATTTTCTCTCGGTTTTTTTTAACGTAGCTGTTATATAGGGTACTCTGAGAAAATTTGCCGCGTCACTGCCGGGAAAGTACCGCGACCCTTGACTATGCCGCGATAATTCCGCGAAAGCACCGCAGCCGCTCCGTGATCTGAAAATTCTTTTGCCGTGTCTTGAACCTTGAGATCGCCGCGATAGTACCGCAGAGGCTCCGCGTTAGAAGCGCTCCGGCTCCGCGAGGATGCACCAGCAAACCCGCGTGCAGTACGATGTACTGTCCTGTGTGGTAAAACGAATTTGTCAATGGTTCAATTGCCAAAGTTTGAGGTACATTCCGTAATTGCTTGGGCGCAAAAACGCGGTAACCTTGTCCTTATCAGACAGAGGACGTAACAACGCAGGTGCGCGTTCTTGTACTTGGGCCCCCTTAGTTGTTTTATAACTCCTAATTGACTTCGTATGAGATACTCTTCCGGGGCCGCTGCGGTACTATCGCGGAGCCTTGGCGGCACTGCCGCGTTGCCGCTACGTCTCCGCGGTAGTGCTGCCGCGACAATTTATCTCAGAGCAGAGCTCTCATATATATGGAAAATTCGACCAACGAAGTCCATCGTGAACGATGCCTTCAAGCGAGGGAAAGTGACTTCACGAGCCGAGGACTCAGGATTACTAAATTGGAGTGTTCCTAGTAAGTTTTTTCACACGCCTGCTTAAGGCAGTACCGAAAAAGAGGTTGAGATCGTGAATTTGATGAGGTCGTCTCCAAACCTCTAAATAAGGCTCCGTCCATACGTGGCGGGAACGTGCGCTGTTGCTGTTCCGCGCTCCTCAACGCTCCCTAGCGCTGATAGGTGCCCGGTGCACAGAGAGAGGCAAGCAAGCACCTCCTGCCTCGTGTTGATTCGATCTACGACTGTTGACCTGGTTATCAATCAATCAAGTCGAATCCTTGGCTGCTCATGTACCACGGTTTGTGACAGCCGTGTTCGAACTATGAGATACGAGGGCATTAGTTTTACAGCAGGCTCGAGGCTAAATGCTTTAAGGACTGAGTAAATAAGCTTGAGACTTGCTGATTCTTTCCCGGAGTGAGCGTGAGCGGGCGTGAGCGCGCGATAGCGAGCGTAAGCGCACGTCAGCGGCTGGCAAATCGTGTGTTAATGATGACCATCGATTTTGCGTAATCGCACGCTCTCGCAAGGTATGGACCAGGAGTTTGCTTGACCACAATAAAAATCCATAAATCACCAGAGGTCGTAGAAGAAATAAAGTAGCCCTTCTAATAACGTGCAAGACGTCATGGAAGGTAGGTAGTGCTTCAGATTATGTTACATAAAGTAAGAATGGTTTTAATTCACGTCAGTAGGACTTTATGGAAAGTAGCTAGGGCTTTGGATGACGACGTCAGGACGCCGTGGAAAATGGTTAGAGCTCCATGAGTGTGTGCGTCGCGTTTTTGAAAGTCAGCAGCGCTTGATGTAGAGCGTGCGACGCATGGTAGAAACTATACTTCTACATTTTCAGATTTTTTCGAATATTCGACTTTTAATGCGGTTTTTTAGCCCTATTCAAATATTCGGTTTTTCGAACCATTCGGAATACCACTTTTTTTCGAATTATTCGAGAATTGGCCTTTTCAAGTGTTCGGTTCTCCAACAATTCGGATACTGGTCTTTTCAGAATATTGTGGTGAGCGCAAAGCGCTCACCAGGATTTGGCTTTGATCTCTTCCCGCGCGGATGCCCTACAATGAGATCACCTATTCATACCGTCAACAGAGGTATGAGCTGTACACTATTCGACGCGCTGCAAGAAATTACATATGTGTGCAACTTTTCATCCCAACTGGTCCCCGCTTTCTAAAGTTATGACCTCTCAAAGTACGCAAAAACGTTCTCCACCACCGCCTCCGCCTCCGCCTCCGCCTCCGCCTCCGCCTCCGCCTCCGCCTCCGCCTCCGCCTCCGCCTCCGCCTCCGCCTCCGCCTCCGCCTCCGCCTCCGCCTCCGCCTCCGCCTCCGCCTCCGCCTCCGCCTCCGCCTCCGCCTCCGCCACCGCCTCCGCCTCCGCCTCCACCTCCGTCCGTCGAAAACCATTTTTTGGAAGGCGTGGAACAAATCGCTCGAAAATTTGTGACTAGAGGTAATCGGCCACGGGAATGACGAAAATAATTGTCAGAACTCACCATAATGACTTCTGGGCCCTAACGGGCGTTTGAAACTCGGAAACCGGCCTCTCAAGATTAGTTTATAAAAATGACGGGTTTTCGTTATCAGTCATTGTTTTCTTAGAGACTCCATATAAATTCCTTTGCTCTCTAGGGTGGTGTACTCTAAACGTCCGGCTTGGAACAGGACGCTATGCGGAAGGGTTGTTTTTGAGCGTGGCGCGTGTTTGTACCATGCGCACCAAAGATAAGAAGTCGTCGCAGGGTGTGCTGAAGTGTCGGTTGACTATGCGAGACCGCAGTAGGGTATGCAGGACGTCGTGGAACTACAGCAACCCCTCAGTAGGGGTGTGCAGGACGCCGTAGAGATGTGTGCAGGACCTCAGTAGGAGTGTGCAGGACCTTAGTAGGAGTGTGCAGGACATCATGGGACCTGTGCAGGACCCCAGTAGGGGTGTGCAGGACGTCGTAGAATGTGTGCAGGACCTCAGTAGGAGTGTGCAGGACCTTAGTAGGAGAGTGCAGGACATCATGGGACCTGTACAGGACCCCAGTAGGGGTGTGCAGGACCTCAGTAGGAGTGTGCAGGACATTTTGGGACCTGTGCAGGACCCCAGTAAGGGTGTGCAGGACGTCGTAGAATGTGTGCAGGACCTCAGTGGGAGTGTGCAGGACCTTAGTAGGGGTGTGCAGGACATCACGGGACCTGTGCAGGACCCCAGTAGGGGTGTGCAGGACCTCAGTAGGAGTGTGCATGACATTATGGGACCTGTACAGGACCTCAGTAGGAGTGCGCAGGATATCATGGAACGTGTGCAGGACCCCAGTAGGGGTGTGCAGGACGTCGTAGAATGTGTGCAGGACCTCAGTAGGAGTGTGCAGGACCTTAGTAGGAGTGTGCAGGACATCATGGGACCTGTGCAGGACCCCAGTAGGAGTGTGCAGGACATCATGGGACCTGTGCAGGACCCCAGTAGGGGTGTGCAGGACGTCGTAGAATGTGTGCACAACCTTAGTAGGAGTGTGCAGGACATCATGAAACATGTGCAAGACCCCTGTAAGGATGAGCAGGACTTCATGGAATGTGTGCAGGACATCAGTAGGAGTGTGCAGGACATCATGAAGCGTGTGCAGGACCCCAGTAGGGATGAGCAGGACGTCATGGAATGTGTGTAGGACCTTAGTAAAATTACACAGGACATCATAGAACGTGTGCAGGACCCCAATAGGGGTGTGCAGGACATCATGGAATGTGTGCAGGACCTTAGTAGGAGTGTGCAGGACATCATGAAACGGGTGCAAGACCCTGTAAGGATGAGCAGGACTTCATGGAATGTGTGCAGGACATCAGTAGGAGTGTGCAGGACATCATGAAGCGTGTGCAGGACCCCAGTAGGGATGAGCAGGACGTCATGGAATGTGTGTAGGACCTTAGTAAAATTACACAGGACATCATAGAACGTGTGCAGGACCCCAATAGGGGTGTGCAGGACATCATGGAATGTGTGCAGGACCTTAGTAGGAGTGTGCAGGACATCATGAAACGTGTGCAAGACCCCTGTAAGGATGATCAGAACTTCGTGGAATGTGTGCAGGACATCAGTAGGAGTGTGCAGGACATCATGAAACGTGTGCAAGACCCCTGTAAGGATGAGCAGGACTTCATGGAATGTGTGCTGGATCTCAGTAGGGGTGTGGAGGACCTCAGTTCAATGTTCAGGACACCGTATGCAAGCCAGGCCTCCGAATCTACAAGAACGATAGTTAAGTCCGTCAGAACAGGGCTACCGTAATCTCACTCGAGTTGGCTCTAAAATTTTCTAAGTTCTGACTCCGAATTCGCTTCATCTTCCCTACAGGTGGTGATGTTTTCCTGCTTTTTAGTCCAGGCAGATCCTCAACTGCTGACCCCTAGAGAAGGACGGTGTGTGAATCAAGACACACCGCTCTTCACTTCTTTTATACTTTATCATTGATCAATTGGGTATCATCAAATTTGTTTACGAGAGCCGAATAACATCATTCCTAAGATTACGGTAGTCCTCTTCTGGCGCACTTAACTATCGTTCGCGCTGGAAATCAATTTCCATTTTTCAGGCTCAATTTCATGATTGAGCCCGGTAGACCACACTGGTAAACTTTGGCGCGTCAAAAACGTTAGACGATGAGGTTAATATCCGCCAACAATTCTCACCAGTCATCTAGCCCTTTTTCCTAGAATGTTGGTGCGACAGTAAGATAACAGGAAAAATTGGTTACGGCACGAACTCCACATGCAGAAAAACTCCGAAAATGATTTTGGCGCGAAATTCAAATTCGTATTTACAATGTGTTCCGATTGACTTTTCTTTACAAATGAAGGCTTTTCATGGGCCCCTTCAACATTTTCTTTCACTAGAGGGGCCAAGCTACGCAAAAACTCATAGAAATGATGAAAAACTCTGATAAAAGAGGCCTGATACTGCGCTATCAATCATTGTTTTTATTAGAGCTCTACGGAAATACTTCGACTGGTAGCCTCACCAATGGGCCGTTCATTTCATTTCTGTCTTGAATGGTGCGTGCCCCCCCCCCGTCCAGAAGAGTGCCTAGAACCTGTACAATTGGGTCATTTTGAAACTCATTTCTTCATTTTTCGACTTTTAAATTCAAAAAGTATATGCCTTGCATCTATTTGTAGGAAGCCGCGTTGCAACAATTATCTCGCAGTCTTAGCAGCGGAGCGGTTGTTTCCTCATTTCTACCACTATGTTTTGAAGAAAAACTACTTGCCTTCTTAGAGCTTGACGATATTGTAGAAGGGAAACCCTTGTAAAAAGTTGTGAAATTTCTGAAAGTTGGGCTCCGCAGAAAAGGTCAAGGATTTGGCATTGCTCCTAAATGTCGTGAAATTGTTTTATTGGATTGGGCTCTCAACTTGATTTTTCAAATGAAGTGAAATTGTTGAATTGATTTGGCTGTGATGATACTATATGCAGATAACATAATCATTAAATGTAGTGAAATTGTTGCAAACGAATTCGGCAGGAGCTCTATGAATTATCACAGTCAAATCACGCGTCAGAAGGGGTTTCTCTTGGAGCGCATATTGAATCAAATGAGAACAAGAATAACTCTAGCAGAAAAACCTTCTCATACAATGTGAACCGTGAAAGCGTTCA
Source organism: Aplectana chamaeleonis (assembly GCA_029168955.1). Taxonomy (NCBI): domain Eukaryota; kingdom Metazoa; phylum Nematoda; class Chromadorea; order Rhabditida; family Cosmocercidae; genus Aplectana; species Aplectana chamaeleonis. The sequence goes on along the minus strand of JAPDOI010000050.1, from coordinate 1,591,926 downwards.
GGACACGAAGACATAGCATTAGTAGCTAATAAATTGCGTTAGATTTCGTTTTCATGATCTTTATCTAATCGGTGAAGGAAGGTCTGGTACCTTAGTAGGAGCTACACTGAAAAGGCAGAATAACATTCGAAAACCTTATTTCTAGTCGATAAGGCCAGGTTTCGTTCATTGTTGGCTGTTTTCTTTTTGTCTTTATTTGCTCGCCAGAGGACCTACTGACGCGTGATTTGACTGTGATAATTCATAGAGCTCCTGCCGAATTCGTTTGCAACAATTTCACTACATTTAATGATTATGTTATCTGCATATAGTATCATCACAGCCAAATCAATTCAACAATTTCACTACATTTGAAAAATCAAGTTGAGAGCCCAATCCAATAAAACAATTTCACGACATTTAGGAGCAATGCCAAATCCTTGACCTTTTCTGCGGAGCCCAACTTTCAGAAATTCAATTTTTTCGAATCGTACGGGAATTTGCCTTTTTCGAATGTTCGAATAATTGAAATTCGACTTTTTGAGTTGAATGATATTTCGAATCATTCGATTCGGTCAAAGTATAACAGAAACTGAATACTCCGCCAACGCGTAGCTAGATGCCTCACACGGAAACCAGAGATGCCCAGGGTTTCGGAGGCATCTAGTCTAATTTTGACACGAGAATTTACGTATATTACGGAAAGTTTAGCCTCAGTCGGTGGAATTTTCAGCTACAGCGCCCGCATATTCTACGTAAATTCTCGCTGCAGCACCCGCATATTCTGCGCTTATTCTCGTTGCAGCACTCGGTCGATCGACCCACCCAGTCTTGACCCGTACTAGAAAGGCGATCCCAGCTGAGATCGACAGCATCGCCGTTTCTTCCCCACGGCCTGCAGCATCACAGCGGCCAAAATTATCCCTAGCAAGGTCTTCCAGAGAGTAACACGAGGTCACCCTCCACGACCACCCACAGTGTCAAGTCAGTGACTCACAATCAGTAAGATGACTGGACCAACACTGTTTGAACGGCATCCCTGCGTTCCGCGTAGCCAGCGCGGGTTCGAGATTGCAATTCAACACAGGCTGTCGCTAAATCCGTAGATTCTCGCTACAAAATTATAGCGAGAATATACGGATTTAGCGCCGGAGAGAGCAATGGTTCGAATTTAGCCTTCGTTTTTACGTAGAATACGCGTAGAATTTGCACCCTTGTAGCCTCGACACAAGAATATGCGGGTTTTAGCTATCGTAGCTAAACCCTTAAATTCTCGCTACATGGAATGGGGCGGCGTTTGAGGCCGCGCCCTCGGAGGCATCTAGCTACGCGTTGGCAGAGTAGCGCTTCATGTGGGGTGTGCGTCGCGTGGTGCACTTGATACAGAGCCTGCGAAAATGGGTGATCTTTAATCCCCACTACCAACCCTCATTTGATAGCTTACTCAACCGCAGAGAGGTAGATCAAGCCTCAAATTTCCTTTTTGGAACACGAATTCCAATTCTTAGATATTTAGAAGAAATAACTAAAATAGATAAGCAACGGAATGGGAAACATTAAGGCCAGCGATATAGTACATCACAGCAAGAGAAAATTGACCGCGCCGGAAGCCGACGCAACGTGCACGGCCCCAGTTTTGAAGTTTGCCATTGAAACAGATCAATCAATTGCCAGGATCGAACTGTTTCTCGACTCGAAAAAAGTGTTTTGAAAAATCTACACGAGTATGTGTCTGCTTTCATCCTCGAATTACAAGGGAACCACAATAGGTCATAGTGACCATTTCAAATGCAATGTACTTTTCTAGAACGATTTTCAGACGAAAAGTCCGAATATGCCCATCGCAGCTGCCTAGACCCACTCTGAAAAAAGTTATAGGCATTTTTTCTCTGATTTTCGTACTTATTGTACCCTCCAAAAAGCGCATTATTTTTACGAAAATTCGGAAACGTAACTGATAATCGTGTTCAGCGCCCAAAACTACCACACTGAGCAAAGTTAGGTTGAAGGAACATTTTCCAAACTTTGCGCAGAGTAACGGCGTTTTGGACTTGTACGGATTTTCGGTTGAGCGTTTATTTATACCAATTACAGGGCTCTCGAAGCGTTTCAGAAAAATTGTCCAGATTTGATTAAAAATTCGCCCTGGGGGGGTTATTTGGGGTGCTGATCACGAATCCGAGGTTCATTTATCGATTTTCCGAAGTTTTCGACTGTATTCGTTCACAGATTCCCATCGGGGGAGAATTTCATGGCAAATCGAGACCTTTGACGATTTCCGGAGTGCTTCTATAGAATATGCTCAAGTTATTTCTTTGGGGATTATTTGGAGTGCTGAACACGAATCTGATGTCGGTTTATCGATTTTTGGCAGCTTACGGTAGATTACGGTTGGTATACGGTAGTTTGGTCAAAGTCTCAGATTTGTCTCAAAGTTTCTATGTGGGGGTTATTTGGGGTGCTGAATATGAATTTGATGTCCATTTGTCGATTATCGGAATATTTAGGTAAGTTTTGCCTCCTAAATGGCATGTTACCTACCGTAACCTACAGTAAACCCTAAAATTTGGGCAAGCAAATCCCAGATTCGTGTTCAGCACCCCAGATTACCCCTACATACATGTTTATAGCGAAATCAGAAGAAAAATTCAAAAACACCCTAAAAATTGCATGGGGGGTAGATGGGCATATTCGGACTTTTCGTCCGAAAATGGTTCTAGAAAAGTACATTTCATTTGGAATGGTCACAATGACTTATTGTGGTTCCCTTGTTAGAGCTTTGTAGGATTGAGTTTTGTGAGTTCGGCAATATTCCGATGATAAGACAATCTGAACCACATGTCCGCACCAAATGGTATTATTGCCACAGATTACCTGGATGGAAGTGAATGAAGGTCACTTCTGTCATTTCTGGGGTGTATTCGCTTCCTCTTTTTGTCACGAGGACGACGCTGACTTGATTTCAGAGCGGATGATACAAGCCTGTGGTTAAGCTCAATTTATTCTTCATCAGCGAATGGGCGCAAATTGAAGGGGAAGGCTCTGAGAAGTCGGGTTGAAGTTTGCCAACGACAGTTCTCGGTCCTGACACTGGGCCAGCACAATCTTTTTAGGCAATAAGCTCAATGTCTATAATACTTCTTACTATGAACGATTCGATACAAAGGCTGCAGAGCCGAAATTTTCGCCAGAGCTTCAGTTAGTTTAATTTTGCAGCTACCACTTTCGACATTTTTTTGGTGCCAGTTGTCGCAAAAATTTGGGTATGTATGTCGTATAATTCTGCAACGCGTTGTGCTATTTCCAACTAAAACGATTTATAGAGATTTGGAGGTGGACGAAACACGTAAGTAGGCTAGGATGCGTGCCGGAGAAGGTAACTTCTAACAATATTCACATCTGTGGTCTCTGTAAGCGTTGACGTTTGCACCTGTCAGCTGTGTATATGAGACAGCTTTGCATCATTAATATTCTATCCACCTGTGTGCTCGACTTTGACCTAGGATCTATTCTAGTAATCGCTGCCGCAATTGATAAACTCCTAGAAATGATACTGCTCTAATTGAAGAGTCTGACTGTGAGGGTTGCTGAGCAGTATGGGCGTGAAAAAAACGCAACTATTTTCAACGATGTTTGCTACCTGACGGCATTTTCCGTTTTAACAGGAAAAAGATACGTAGGACAAGTAACAATATAAGGTCGGTTGTGTTTTCAGAGGAAGCTCTTAAATTTCAACTATCACCTAAAGGAGCGGTCGCTTCTTTGGCGGAACATCCTTGTCACCACTCATACACTGCGTTGCATGAGTATAAGAACACCCCCAAAATTGATGGATCGGATGTTGAAAGGAGGTTTTAGGTGACCGTATTAGTTTTTTATGTAATTTGCTACGCTGGAAACTATGGATTCCTTCATATTGGGTCTGCTCCTCAATCCGGCTCCCCATTGTACGACAGACTTCACTTTTTGCTTGTAGCATAAGTACCAGGTTGTCCAATAATTCTTGTCCGAAAATTTCACCATTTTCAATTTTTTTCAACTTTATTGAAAAACAAGTCTAATCAACAATATAATCACACAGTCATCCACAACAGTGGCCCATCGATTGGGCAGGTCGCCGATGCCCTTCGCCCAGAACTCCGGGGGCTGCGACTCGAAGAAGTCCGCGATGTCGGATTTGAGGTTGTCGTAGTTGGTGAATTTTTTCCGGCCAAATGGGGCTTCAGCGGGCGGAACAAGTGGTAGTCGGAGGGGGCGAGGTCCGGGGAATATGGAGGATGGGCAACCGTCTCCCAGCCGAGCGTCGCCAACTTCTGCTGGGTCTCCTTCGCCACGTTGGTGCGCGCGTTGTCGTGCAGCAGGTGGACCGAGGCCCGTCGGGGACGCTTTTCTCGGATGGCGGCGGCTAGTTTCTCGAGCTGATCGGTGTAGATGGAGGCGGTGACCGTCCTGCCTTGCGGGAGCTGCTCGAAGTACAGCATGCCCTTGGTGTCCCACCAGCAGCAGAGCATGATCTTCAGCGGGTGCAGGATCTAGACGGCACGGCGGGCGACGGTATCGTAGAGGACCCAGCTCTCATCCCCAGTGACCAGGTTCTCGAGAAATTCCTTGCGATGCGGACGAAGGAGGAGGGACTGACAGACGGTCACGCGGCTCTGCTTGTTGGCGTTCGTCAGACGGTGGGGGATCCAACGGGCCAGAACTTTGTGGTAGCCGAGTAAGTTGAGTCGATTGTGAATGGTGGACTTGCTGCAGCCGAGCGTCGTCGCCAGTTCACGGGTGGTGGCTTCCGGCTTCTCCTTGATACAGCGACGGACTTCGTCATCATCCACCGTAGAAGGCCTCCCGCTGTGCTCCCTGTCTTCGAGGCTCGTGTCGCCGCTCTCGAAACGATTGAACCAGCGGCTGACTGTGCGTTGGGACACTGTATCCTCCTTGCACGCTCTGCAGATGTTGGCGGCCGCGGTGCCCGTGTCGTTGCCCAGCAGCCACTCGTAGTACACGAACGTACGAATTTGACCTTGGTCCATTTTAGCTTGTAGCTATTTCATTTACCTGGAGAATTCTCCCGTTCAACTTCAATTATGAACATGTCACGAGTATCTCACCTCTCATCTGAAGAAGAAGCCCAAGCCAAGGTTTTGAACGTCGCTGGAGTCGGTGTCCGTCCAATTCGCGACAGCTTGGACGGTCATCTGCGTGTATTTCCAAACTTTTGCGTGGTCCGTCTTCGTATGGCATCCGTTGTCGCTCTGGACACCCAAGGATACTCACCGCTCGAGATGAAAAGCATATTGCTCGACGTGCATATGACGCTATGAAGTTGGCCACAACGATTCGTTCCTGAATGGCGCTGAATGTGTCGAGATATACCGTCTTGCGTTCCATCCACCGTTAGGATTACATTGTAAGATCCGTGAGAAAGGCTCTACTCCTAGAAGATCGCCACAAGGTTGTCGGTCTTCAGTTCGCCCGGTTGAACATGAAGACAAATTGGGACAAGGTGAGTCGCTCAGGGTGTTCCGCTTCTGAAACCTATGATCACAAATTGACCATTTAGATCATCCTCTCCGACGAGGAAAAATTCAATTTGGATAGCCCTGATAGTGCAAGATGCTAGTGGAGAGATCTCAGGAAGGAGCCATCCTGTTTCAGCCCACGAAACTTAGGAGGTGGCAGCGTGATGGTGTGGGCCGCTTTTACCTGTAAAGGTAGGCTGAGCATTGCATTTGTATCGACCAGAATGGACTCCGGAGAGTACCAGAAAGTGTTGTCCACCCACTTATTACCTTTTCTGCATGATCGAAGACGTCAGCGATTCCGCTATGCTCGAGATGATCCATGTCGGCCGTTCAACGCTGGAATGGTGCCGGAACAATCATGTGGAGCTCCTGCCTTGGCCAGCTGTAAGCCCTGATCTAAACCCCATAGAAACCTTATGGGCATCATTGTTCGAAAAATCTACAAGGATGGGACGCAGTAAAGTGCTGATGCTCTCAAACATGCTATTCTGGACGCGTGGTGCAAACTCGATGGAAACCTGCTCAAGCGGCTCAGCGACAGTCTACCAGACCGAGAATTCGATTTGATTTCACGTAACGGGGCTGTCACTTCATATTGATGACAGTTTGTTCATGATTGTGATACTAATTTCTTATAAATTGCGATAATTTACGGGTGTTCGTATACTTACGCAACAAGCGAGAAAGCAAGCATGTCCTATAATTGAAGTGAAATCGAGTTGTGACAATGTGATCGAATCCATCGTTTTCGGCGTAGCAGACTACATAGCAACTCAAACCTGTACTCAAAATCTCCATTTAACAACCAATCCATCGTTTTTGGGGGTGTTCGTACATATACTTATGCAACGCAGTGTGTTTCACCGAGGCCCACCACTTCGCTGCTGGTGACCATCAGAGTCGAAAGCTCACTGGAGATCCTCAGAGTTTAGTAAGAAGCCGTCCAGAATTACCACCTTCTGCTTTTATCCAGGCTTCTGAGCGCAGGTGCACAAAATTAACAATGTGCCTCACGGAAGGTGTTTTGTGGTCGAACGAGAAACTCTTCTTGACCGAGAAGGAGCACGACAGCCGGAGTGGGCAGCCACCAGTGAGGCTAATGCGGAGAAGCTTCGGAAAGAAATGGTCGCTACAAGAGGAGTTCTTTTTGGAAAAGTTACTATCACGGAACTAATCCCAGAGCGTTCCTTAAAGGCAGCGTACACGATAAGAATCGTTTTTCTGCTTTTCCACCTATCTTGAAGGCGGTCCCATTCTGATTCCAATGATGTCTATGGAATCGTACAAGACCTTCTAGGAACGGAGTTATGGTCCCTCAAAAGTTGAGCTAGGAAAGCATGATGGACGAGTTGTCTGAGGCTTGTAACTTCCGTCTTTTGCAGCCGATGTATGCGAGCTGACCTGAGTAAACAGAGAAGTTGGGAATAAAGGGAAGAACGGGGCTATTGATCGGAAACCATCGCTCATCTCACAATCTCGAGCATTCATTTGTTCACGTCGGTGGGCGTGGAGTGCATCTGGGGTGTGACGAGCTGACTGGTGCCCAACTTTGGGGCCGTAGGGGACCGTTCCGAGCTCATTTTTCTTAGTTTCTTCAACGTTGGGGTTGCGCTAGGCCCCGCAGCTGCCGATCTCCACCAAAAAACCAGACATGGTTTTTATCATGGACACTGCCTTTAACAGAATGCTGGATTGAATTATAGCTTGATGGGGCGGAATAACATCCGAGGAGTTTTCCAACAGGACAATACACCCTTCCATGGAGCAAAAGCGAACCGGGTCACACCAAAATGGGCCTAGGCAGTAGGTTGCGTTATGTGAAATGCCATTCCATTTACATTTACCCATAACACATATTCTTCTTGGAAACTTAGAACGGACCTCATTTTCGTGTTCAGTGCCCCATGTTACCTCTTGTGCAAAGCTTGATCGAAAGCCTCCCTGGTCATATTTGGTGGAGTTTACTCTGAGGTAAAAATGCATTGAAGGTGATGCTTTGTCTCCCATTCTGGTCAACATATTTACTGCAGAATCACCTTCAATCTCCGAAACTCTACGAGGGAGCTGCAACATGTATGACGACATTGAAATCTAGAAGGCTATATCTCTTTCTAAGGGTTTGAAATTTCTGCAGCTTTCAGTAGATAATACTAGGAAGTAGGCAGGGTCATGCAATTTATCACGAGCTCTACAGAAGGGTATTTCTATGCAAGTAGAAGGTGTGGAATCCATCCCGTATTATACATACTATCGCATTCGGAGCCAAATTCCTGTCCGCGTTTGCGGAGTACGGATGTTGCATCATGCAACACGTGGCAAATCGTGCTGGGAGAAAGGTGAATCGTGCCGGGACCGAGTGGTTCCAGCACGATTATAACGAGTCGGATGAAGCATTAGCCGTAGTCCGCAAATGTGGATCGGAATCTGGCCTCGAGAGCGACAGTATTACGTACTTGGTGCAACCGATGTTCCTCACGTGCAGTCCGTACGGGATCTGAGCTTCTACTGAAGTGATGAGCTTGAATTTTCCAAACATATTCATATTCCTTGTAGGATGGCTCTCTTCCGAACGCTTCACATTTTAGAGTTTTGTTTGTGGAAAACAAACATATTCTCCGCAAAGCATATTAGGCCTATGTACATTTGTTTAATTGTAGAGTTGTGAGCCACTGTTTTCTACCCGGAGAAAGAAGGTGGTACAAGGGAGATTGAAAAGGTTCAAAAAATTATGTGCAAATTACAAGAATGAGTGGTTTCTTATATTTAGAAAAACCTAGACTGGTAATGAGTATTTGGGTCTTTCCGACACTTGAAGGTATGCTGCAAGGCTTTGATACTTTTAGCCATCTTAACTTTTTTTTTCAAATTTTTTTTCAAACTGCGTCGCTCTCAAACAAAGTGTTGAGAAACTAAGGTCCCCGTTAGACTTGGTCGAAAACCGACTTAGTCCAAAACCGACCATGGGGATCGGTAGGTCCAACAAATTCTTCCGCCCGAAACTCCATTCGTCAGAAGCACTTGGAGCGCTGGAGACGGATATGAGGTCCGTTTTCAGCTTTCAGGAAGAACACGCTGGAATGAGGTAGGTGAAATGTCATTCAGCTACCGCAACTCTCCGTATTCTTGTGAAGCTTCGGTCAAAATATTCGTATTCAGCGGCACAAACAACCCCCCCCCCCCGCCTTGACCGACATTGCACAAATAATTTTCCCGATTCTGAAGTTCGGATAGGTTTGGACTTACAGTCCACGGCAGCTGGAAAAGGCTGTGGTGCGGTTGCGTTCGACATACTATGTGTACGTTTAATTCTGGCACTCTGCCAAATTTCGTCAATTTCGTCGATCAGCTGAAATTCAGGTGTGAGTTAGGTTGTTCCTCCGCTCCCTCTGACTTATACTTCTTTTTTATCGTTGTGTGTTGCGGGTGGGGGTTTTCCATTGTGCGTTGGGGAAATTCGCAACTTTTCGGACTTTGAAAAATTTTCTCAGAGATTTCATTCAAAGTTGGAAGAAAAATGTCAAACCGGCCGCCGTTTTCTCTGGGAATCTCACTGGGAGAGGCTTATTTTAAGTGATCTTCAAATAGTTACGTGATTTAAAGGCAGCATACACGCTCGCAAGCATAGTCGAGATAACAGCATAGATAGGTCCGCACGGCCCGTACTATGTCGTCAACGACGTTTGAAGCGCTGAAAACTGTCCAGGATGACAATATTTGACAATGTTTGAGCAATCTTGCCTTCCACGCCCGTATTTTCACCCCCTTCGAGTAACAGAATGAGAATCGATACTTGTGAGAAGGTGTGATAATTGAGAGTGATAGCACTATCAAATGGGAGTGCACGAGAGAAATAGCTTGGTTTACTTGAGTATAACATGTCTGCATACCTATTGACTCTCGTCCACTTTCGAGAATGCCGCTCTACTTTGGCTGACCTCTTGAAATGGAGGATTTCATCAGTGCACAAACATGTTATATTGAGGTGAATCGAGTTTTCTCTCTACTGCACTCCCTTTTTATAGTGCTATCATTCTAAGTTATCACATGTTTTCTCAAGTTTCGATTCACACTCTGTTACTCAAAGGGGTGTGAAAATACGGGCGTGGAAGGCAAGATTGCTCAAACATTGTCGAATATTGTCATCCTGGACAGTTTTCAGCGCTTCAAACGTCGTGGACGACATAGTACGGGCCGCGCGGACATATCTATGCTGTTATCTCGACCATGCTTGCGAGCATGTATGCTGCCTTCAAAGGCACAGTACACCCTCAGACATGAATTTTGTGATTTTCATGTAAATGTGTAGTAGACCCCTTCTGCACAACCTGCCAAATGCGAGATCTCATATCCTCCGAATAAGGGAAATGTAAGCGACCAGCACGGGCCCGACTCCCTTCATCCACCATCAGGAGCCACACCCCCTTCCTGATTTTCGAACTTAGTGGCGGCTAGATGGATGGATGAATTTCGACCGAATCGTCGTTCTTCACACCCTTGCAGGCCTGTATCCTCACTATGATTTGTTCTAGGGGAGGGACTGCGAATTAAGAGAAATATAGGCCTGAGAAAACTCGTCCACTAACTTTTCAACCTGAAATATGGGCATTTTTTAGGAGTCATTACTACGCTTGTAGTGGGCCCTGAGCGATTTCAGAGATATCGTCGTGATCAGCGTGTGATTTTCACTGAGATAAACAAGAAGCCTGAAAAATAGTGTGTCCTGTGCCTTAAAGGCATCGTCCACGATGAAAACCGAATTTGGGTTTATGCGTTCATTCGGACTAGTGGGCCATGACAATGTCACCAGAAAGTTTGGAGTTACAAAACCGTCTCTGAGTGGAGATTCGCTTACCTCAAAATGGCTTCCTGGGTTTGGGGGGCCGGCCTTGGGGTCGATCCGTTGTTACAAGGAACAAAACTCTTGGGTTGCCGACGGCGGGCGTGCCTTGACGCGTCGTAGGGCACAATACACACGCCAGTCGATTTCGAATTCGGCATCGATCGAAAGCAGCCGGCAGCACTGGACGCAGCCCATTTTAATTTCGCTGAAGTCGTAGTTGAGCGGCAACCTCGATGAATTGCTTCCAACGCTGCGCCAAGGAACGAAGCGTAAGACTGTTCCTTGCATTCTCTGCGCAACTATCACAAGTTGATGCCAGCGCGAAATTCAAATTTGCTATGAACTTTCTAAAAATGGGTTTTTCTCAAAAAGTTGACGTTTTTGAGGGGGCGTTTTGCTACCGTTGGTCACTATAGGGATAATACAACACGAAAACATCAAAAACCCAAATATGGTTTTCATCGTGTACGATGCCTTTAAAGGCAGTGGTCGCGATCAAATATGCTTGTCGTCTTTTTTTCTCTAAACACTTTTCTGGGTCTCGAGTAGTGGGACCTGTAAGAAAAAATCGCGAAAAAACCACTGTTTTGGGCCAAATTTGAAGCCTGAACTTTCTTGTCTTTTGATGGTGGACGAGCCCACTCCACATCATCGGCATCGGTGACCTCTTATATCAAGAACATCAGTTGGCTTGAAATTGAATTTCAATCAATGAAGCTTTGGATTTATGTGCACATCTAGTCAAAAACATTGACTGAAGTGATGCTTTCATTGTTCAACTGTTTTTCTTCGTTAAATTTGCATTTATTTCGTCCTCTGAATTTCGATGAATTTTGACTGCTCGGCATGAGACGGCGATCTTTTTCGTCATCGCTGTGCACGTGTGCACGAAACAGCTTCTTTGGGCCCTGAAAACTCTAATTCTAGCCCGTTTTTCACCGCTCTACCTTCATAGTTTTTCAGCTGTTTTTGATCTGAGCTGATTTTTGTAGTTTTTTCTATAACGTTTTTCATCGTGACTACAGCCTTCAAAGACAGTGTTCGCGAAGAAAAATTTGCTCGTTTTATGGCTGAAATGTAAGCTTTGGGCCCCTCTAAGAAGATTAACAATGGAAAGACGACGAAAAACGGCCAGTAAGTGGGTGAAAATTTCGTGGGCCAGCCAACCCATTAGGCCACTACGCCCACGTCCTACAACAGTTGAACTGAATTCGTGGTCAGATGAGCGATGGTTTCCGATCGGAAGCCCCGTTCTTCCCTTTATTCTCGACGTTTGCCTTTACTCAGGTCAGCTCGCACACATCGGCTGCAAAAAAGCGGGAGTTACAATCCTCGGACAACTCGTCCACAATGCTTCCCTAGCTGATTTTTTAGGGGCCATAACTCCGTTTCCAGGGAGTCTTGCACGATTCTAGGGACATCATTGAAATCAGCATGAGACCGTTTTCAAGATAGGGATTTTTAATGAAAATCGTTTTCGAGTTTTCACCAGAAAACGAAGGTTTAGAGTCTGACTTTTTCACCAGTGAAGAAAGAATCATAAAAAAAACGCTGCGAAACATCCAAAATCAGCTCTTCTTCTTGAAAGCCACATTTCAACGGTGGATGAGTTGTGCGGGCATGGGCCTGAAATAGACAGCGTGCGCAAATGCGCCCCAATGCTAAAACTCAGCCGCACTCGCGCTCCAATGCTAATGCGGAAGCGGACCAAACTGTTCCTCGGAAAACTCGACCGCGAGCAGAATTCGGAGCATGATGGAGCTCTCTCGGGCTTGTTTTCGTTCGTTCTTTCGACCGAAGTGCTCCGAAGAGACCCTGAACTTTTGATTTCTGGCCATAAACCGAGGATGAAATTTATCGTGGACACTGCCTTTAAAGGCACAGAACACCCATAAAATTATTTTTCAGTTTTTATGCTGATCTTGGAGAGAGTCACACGCTGATCACAGTGGTATCTCCGAAATCGTTCAAGACCCCCTATGTACAGAGTTATGGCCCGTCAAAAAAGCCTACATTATGATGTTTAAAAATTGGTGGTCGAGTTGTCTCAGGCCTGTATCTCTCTTCAATCGCAATCGTTGCGTGAGAGCGAGCCAGGATAAGGGGACAGTTCGGCAATGGACTGAAGAACGAAGACTCGCTGGGAATTCATCCATCCGTCAAGCCGCTATCGAGTTCGGAAATCTGGTAGGGGGTGTGGCCCGTGGTGGTCGCTTATATCTCGCTTATTTGGAGGAATCGAGATCTCGTACCTGAAACGTGTTATACAGGAGGAGTCTACTACACAATCAAATAAAAATCACAAAATTAATGTCTGAGGGTGTACTGTGCCTAAAAAAAAAGAAAGTAAAAGAAAAGAAAAAAGTTTCGCCTTCGCGCACCATCCATAATAGGGTGTTTAGCAGATTTCGAGATTAAAAAATTTGGATTCATCCGTTGCTTGAATGTGCTGTTTTCCAGTCTGTTAATTCTAGCCAAAATAGTAGCGTGAAGGACTGCATAACAAAGGTGTCGTTTCTTTCGTCCTCTTTCCCTTAATTGCTTCTTTTTAGGTGGCGATAGGTGCAGTTTATACTTCCGCCGCCGAGCAACGCCGCGCAGTGCGTGCCTGTAAGGGGCTGAATAGACTCCCGCCGCTAAAAGGCACGGCAGCATTCAATGGAGGGGAATCGATCGTGTGGCGCCGCATGATCGATACTCCTCCAATGAAGGCTGCCGCGCCTTTCAGCGGCGGAAGTCCATTCGGCTCCTAAGGCGTCGTTTATAAATACTATTGCCGCCGCCTATTATAGGATTGCACTTGGCGCGGCGAAGTGCAATTCTATAATATCGATCGTGCTGCGACGCATGATCAATATTACAGAAATACAGAGCGCCGCGTCGTTCAACGGCGGAAGTATAAGCAACTTCTAATATTGATCACACAGGGCGGCACGATCGATATTATAAGATTTCCCTTTGCCGCGCCGCTCGGCGGCGAATCTATAAACATTCAATAACGCACAAAGTAGAGCCTTTCATCCATCGAGAGAGAAAAAAAAACAGGGTTAACCCGAAAAGGAGCATGAAAAAAAGGTAAACAAAATAATTTTTGGGTATAATGGGTTCGCTTGATCAATAACGTAATCTGGCAAAGCGCTGGAATTGACCGCATATTTGGTGTGTCGACCGCAACCACATCACTGCGCTTTTCCATTGTCGTGGACTGTACATATACGCGAACATGTACAGCTATATGTCAGGGCCGCATAAGGACAACTTCGTTCCACATCGTCCTTATCTACTGTTGTTTGATAGTATCGATTCGTTGAAGGATTTGGTATTTCGATAAAGTCATCTCTGTTGTTGAAATCATTTGTGTGCGGAAGAGTTATTATGACAGATTAAAGAACAAACTCTGCATGAAGTTATGCAAAGCCTGAACCTTCATAGGTATAAGATGATTTTCCATGTACATTTTCATTGTATATTGAGATAGTTTCCGATGTCCTGGTCGGATTTGGAATCCCGGGAGCTTTCGTGAGTTCTGCTCTAGGTCTGAGACACTCTCCGGTTTCCTCTCAAAAGATTGGACCCCAGAATGGATAAAAATTTAACATGAGTCAACCAAGGGCTTCTGACCGCGCATACATTGTACAAAGAAGGTCACAAAAACAAGCAAATACCGTACATCTGAGCGAAAATGCAAACTCACTATAGACAAACAAGATTGACACTGTTGGCCGCCGCAACAATGATTCTACAAAGCAGGGTTCTAATAGTCAAGCCTCACCATACAGACGTTTATAGTCTGCACGCGGTGGGCGCTATTTATACTCCTTAACGCCAGCGCGTCACGGATGGGCGTGGCGTTGGAGTATGAATGGCATGACTCCACACCCGCGTGGCGCACAATTGACGCCAGCTACACCATGGTGGCCACGGCTGTGACAGCTTTTTCATCATTTTCAGTATTAGTCCATCATGAATTTCGTTCCGTTTACCGATAATTTCTTCCGGTACTGTCATACGCTACAATGAGATTTTGTCTGATTGACAAAGTTAAGTCCCACTTTATTCCGCTCCATCATAGCTTAGACGCCGGAGCATTCATGATCTCCTCGACCGCACGTAGAAAGTATTCATACTCCAACGCCGCGCCCGCGCTGGCGTAATGAGTATGTATGGTGCCTTACCAACTGAGCCATCGTGTGCTGATAGCAGCCAGCTGCTATCTTATTTCAATGATCGGTGGGTCTGCGAGCATTACTTGAAGGCATCGTTTGCGCTGGAAAACAATTTTCATTTTCAGGCTAAATTTCATGAATGAGCCCGGTACATCACACCGGTGAGCTTCAGTGCGCGAAAAAGTAGGGTAATGAGGTTGGAAGTGGTTAAAGGCAGCAGACACGCTCGTAAACGTGATTGAGATAACTACGGAATTAGAATGGTATGACACAGAACACAACTCCCACGCATTTTGAAGCGTCAAAAACGACCCACAATGCCGCTACATGAGTAAGAAGTTGGCCCCGCCCCTGCATCTGCCCGCCCCATGTAATTTGGGCACTCCTTCGAAACAGGAGGGTTCGCCATTCACACCGTCGGGGACATTTGTGTATGGTGGAATAGGTACAATAGGTAAACCACACACACCGACGACGGTGGGAATGACCCAACACCCCTGTCTTGGAGGAGGACGCAAATACAAAGGGGCGGGCAGATACAGGGGCGGGGTCAACTTCATACTCGTGTAGCGTCATTGTGGGTCGTTTTTGACGCCTCAAAATGCGTGGGCGTTGTGTTCGGTGCCATACCAATCTAATTCCGCAGTTATCTCAATTACGTTTACGAGCCTGTATGCTGCCTTCAAGATAGAAACGTGGACCGAACCGTACGGCTTTCTCCTCAGCGCTCATGCATTTTAAAGCTTGAAAAGCGAGCCACTACTGCTCTAAGCGTGTAATAACTGAGTCCTGACCCTTTAATTGCTCGCCCCTACTGTATTTCGCCTCCTCCGACTAGGAACACATTGAATCACCCATCTCGAGGAAGGAAACGATCAACAAGAGAAACAGCACCATCAAGTGGGAGTCGACGCGAGAGATTGCCTGATTCGATTGAGAGCTCATATTTTCTCGTAGTGGCCAATTCTTCCACCCGCATGAGTCAGTTGAAATAACATCGGATATTTCCGGGCCCAGAAGACAGTTTCCCATAACCTTCCTCGACTTTGTCAGCACAGATGTTGTTAAACATTCCAGACCATTAATATTCCTGGAAAAACAAGGGAGCAAATTTTATCGTGTATGCCGCCTTTAAAGATGAGAATCCGCTGCCAGTTCTCACCAGTCATCTAGAATTTTTTATAGAATGCTGACGCGACAGTCAGACAACATGAAAACAGTTACGGCACAAGCCCCACATGCAGAAAAACTTCGAAAATGACTGTGACGAGGCCTCCAAACGCAGGAAAACTTCAGAAACGATTTTGGCGCGAAATTCAAATCCAAATTTACGATGTGTTCCAATTGACTTTCCTTTACAAACGAAGGTTTTTCATGGCCCCTTCAACATTTTCGTTCACTAGAAAGGTCAAGCTACACAAAAACATAAACAAATAATATGCGATTTTCTGCGCGCACTTTAAATGTCGTTTTTCCGTTTTTCCGCCTATCTTGAAAACGGTCTCATGCTGATTTCGATGATGTCCCTGGAATCGTACGAGACCCCCTGGAAACGGTGTTATGACCCTTCAAAATTCAGCTAGGGAAGCACTGTGGACGAGTTGGCCGAGGCTTGTAACTCCCGTTTTTTGCGGCCCATGTGTGCGAGCTGACCTGAGTAAAGAGAGACGTTGAGAGTCAAAGTAAGAACAGGGCATCTGATCGGAAACCATCGCTCATTCAACCACGAATTTAGGGGAACTGTTATAGGACGTGGGCGGAGTGGCTCAATGGGTTGGCTGGCTTACGAGATTTTCACCCACTTACCGGCAGTTTTTCGTTGCAATTCCGTTCTTAATCTCCTTAGAGGGACTCAGAACTTACGTTTTAGCCAAAAAACTTTCAACTTTTTCATCGTGAACACTGACTTTAAGCGACCATATCAGGACCTCTGCACAAGTTATGATAGCTTTATTTCTATCTAAATCGAACGATTCACCTTTTTCATTTTTTGACCGTTTTCAATCTAACCATGTACGTTAAAGTCACGGTGCAACCTCGGAATCGTTTTTCTGTTTTCCTACTTAACTTGAAGAAGGTCTCACGCTTATTCTATTGACGTCTCTGGAGTTGTAGAAGACCCTCTTGGAAAGGAGTTATGGCCCCTCAAATATTGAGCTGCGGAAGCATGGTGAACGAGTTCTCCGAGGCTTGTAGCTTCCGTCATACGCAGCCGATGTATGCGAGCTATATTAAATGAAGAGCCAAGAATGAAGAGAAGAACGGGGCTGTTAATCGAAAACCATCCTTCATCTCGCCACTGTTGAGCTCGAAAGATCGTAAAAAGGGCGTGCCAAAGTGGCTTTCTGGTGTGGGCGCCCCAGGGTGGCTTCTCCTATATCTCGCTTGTTCGGAGGAATCGAGAGCTCGCATTTGGCAGGTGTTATATGGGTGGGTCCTCTTCACAATTATTTGGAAATCTCAGATTTCGTCCTTGACCTTGGACTGTGCCTTAAAGGCAGTGTTCACAATTATCTTCAATTTCGAGATTATTTGCTATATTGATTAGGTGGCCCCCGGGTAGAACCAAAATGACGTAGAAATTGAGAAAAATGCCCCAGAAGTACGAAAAATCCTCAAGTATCACCCCGCCTCTTAAGTATCACAGGAAATGCTTGTTTGACAATGAAATCTTTTGTGGACCCGTCCTTTGTAATTCCCTACTTTCTATTGCTCCGTTCTTTCGTCAGGGCCCTAGCTAATCCTGCTCTGCATAAAATATTCTTCTATTTTCGATTGATCCAATTTTCCACCGGTGACAACCATCGTGAACACGTTCATCCAACCGGACAACTAGTCCATGTTATAGAATAATGTCGCTAAAATACGACGTTTTATGGCGTTTCTCGCCGTTTCTTCGTAACTTTGGTAACACTTGGAGGCCAACGCACTGTTTTATGACAGAAACTCGGGGATGAAAATCATCGTGAACACTGCCTTAAAAGGCAGTGTTCACGATAAACTTCAATTTGGAGATTATTCACTATATTGACTAAGTGGCCCCCGGGTAGAACTAAAATGACGAAGAAATTGAGAAAAACGCACCGGAAGTATACGAAATCCTTACGTATCAGCCCGCCTTTTAAGTATCACAGGGAGTGTTTGTTGTGACACTGATATCTTTTGTGGCCCCGTCCTTTGCAATTCTCTACTCTCTATTGCTCCGTGCTTTCCTTCGGACCCTAACTAATACCGTTTCGCCTTAAATATTCCTCCATTTCTGATTAGCCCCATTTTATACCGGTGACAACCACCATGAACTTGTTCATCCAACCGGACAACTAATCCATGTTATAGAATAATGTCACTGAAATACGACGTTTTATTGCGTTTCTCGCCGTTTCTTCGTAATTTTGGTAACACTTGGAGGCCAACTCATTCTTTTATGTGAAAAACTCGGGAACGAAAATCATCGTGAACACTGCCTTTAAAGGCACCCTGAAGCGCCCATTTTGGGAAACCACTTTGGCACGCCCCTTTTACGATCCTTCAAGCTCAATAGTGGAGACATGTGCAATGCATTCCTATCAATAGCCCCGTTCTTTCCTTCAATCTCAGCCTCTCTCTTCATTCAGGTCAGCTCGCATACAGCGGTTGCAAATGACGAAAGTTACAAGCTTCGGACAACTCGTCCACCATGCTTCCGCAGCTCAAATTTTGGGGGCCATAACTCCGTTCCTAGGGGTCTGGTACGATTCCAGTGGCATCATTTGAGCCAGCATGGGACCGTTTTCAAGATAGACAGAGGAACAGAAAACCGGTTGTGAGGTCGAACAATGTCTTTAAAGGCAGTGTTCACGATGAAAATCGTTTTTTCTGTTTTTCCGCCTATCTTGAAAACGGCCCCATGCTGATTCCAATGGTGTCTCTGAAATCATACAAGACCTTCTGTGAACGCAGGTATGGTCCCTCAAAGATTGAGCTATGGAAACATGGTGGACGAGTTGTCCAAGGCTTGTAACTTCCGTCTTTTGCAGCCGATCTATGCGAGCTGACCTGAGTAAAGAGAGAAGCTGAGATTGAAGGGAAGAACGGGGCTAATGATTGAAAATCATCGCTCATCTCACGATCTCGAGCATTCATTTGTTCACGTCGGTGGGCGTGTGATGCGCTTTTGGGGTTTTCAATGCGCTCGAAGGTGCAACTTCGGGCTCTTTTAGGGCTCTTCCTGGCTCGTTTTCATGCGTTCTTTCGACTTTAACGTTACAGAGTGTTCCTCCACTACCCAATCCTAGTGGAATTTCGAAACTTTTTTCAGCGTGAACACTGCCTTTAAGGGAGATGTGAGTAATCGGAAATTGGCCATTTTTCAGAACATCATTTAGCACTGAGGGTTTCCCTAGTCAGTGTATTAGAATACCACACTCGCACTTCACCGAAAATCCCATAAAGTCCCTCGTCCTTTACAACGATAAGCTTCAACAATACGGAATCTCTTTCTTCCAGTTTGTGTGTGCTCATTGTTAGTTATGGCTTCCCTAATGCGTACATCTAGCATTTCAGGCTATTGCACTTTGGAAAGCCACCTCGGCCGCTGGCGTCATAATTGAACGCTGAATCCCAGCTACATGAGCTCCAAGGTCATTAAAAATGCCAAAGATTACTGGAATAAGTAGCACAAGTCAAGTGTGGTCTTGTTCTGCCAAATTCGGAAAGGTGGTTTGATGATAGGATTGGACTGAGGAAATAATCATGACGAGCGAAAAATTGAAAACCATGAGAGCACATTAACGCTGGAATCGAACACATCGCAGCAGAAAGCCTCAGATGCATAATGGATTCGAACAAAGAGCTCTTTAAATTACTGGGAGGACGAGTAGCTGGTAATAACTCTTCTCAGAAATCCGAAAACAAGTTGCATGTATTAAATATAATGGTAAAGTATTTAAATGTAAGAAGAGTACTACCTTTATATGACATGTAACATGTCATTATATTACAAGCAGAGTCGAGCAACCCGTTAGCCAAGGTGCTTCCGTTGTTGCGACCCCTCCACTCGTGACAGAGCAATGCGAGCCCCTCCCTAACAAGGAGCCGCGCTGGATCCAAGGTAGGCCTGGGCTGATTTACTGGGGACAAATGCTCTTAAAAAATTCAATCGTTTAAATAGCTAAAGAAATGATTTTTGGGAGCCTTCTAAAGATCGTCCAATGGGACTGCCGGCCCACGCGGTCGGCTCGCGTGTCGAGCGGTCGTCGAGAAGACTTTTTTCGTACTTGTGAATTGAATAGCAGGAACAATAGACCGAAAATTTAATCATATCCCAGTCAACCGTTTGCTTCTATAGTAAGGCTCGACCGAAAAAATACCTCTGTGATGGCCTATTCCGCGATGAGCGATATGCGCGGCTACCGTGTGAGCGGACAGTCACATTCGGACAAACATTATTTAGTGTCATCTATATTGCTCTTAATCAACGGTTCGGTATAATAGACCAAATAATAAAGTAGGAAAAAGCTAAGCCGCTCATGTAGAGTTAGAAATACAAAAATTGCGTGTTAAAAAGTGGTGTTGAAAGCTGTTTTTCTCCAAGTGGCCCTTTCAGCCCCATTTTTCATTTTTATAGGGCAGCAGTCGAACAGAAGGTATATCTACCAAATGGTTATCGAAAATAACACTAGCTAGATTTTTTCAAAAAAAAATTAGAGTTTTTTCACCTCACCATGTGGTGAAAAAAGAGTGAGGTAGAAAACCACGAAAAAAATTTCTGAAAAAATCCAGCTAATGTAGTTTTCGATAGCCATTTACTAGATGCACTTTCTCTTCGACTGCCGCCTTCCAAAAGTCAAAACTAAGTTCGCAAAGGCCATTTGGAGAAAAATGGTCTTTTTACGCCACTTTTTCCAACGGGCGATTCTTTCTATATCTCACTCCACACGAGCGGATTTGCTCTTTCTGTTTCACCGCTGGGTTTTATCACCGACTTGCTATTTAAAGCACAGTCCAAGCTCAGGGACGAAATCTGAGATTTTCACATAATTGAGAAGTAGACCCACCCTATAGAACACCTGCCCAGTATGAGCTCTCGATTCCTCCTAACAAGCGAGATATAGGAGGAAGCCACCCTGGGGCGTCCACATCCGGAAGCCACTTTGGCGCGCCCCTTTTACGATCTTTCGAGCTCAAAAGTGGCGGGATGAGCGATGGCTTCTGCTTAATAGCCCGTTCTTCCCTTCATTCCCAGCCTCTCTCTTTATTCAGTTCGGCTCGCATACATCAGTTTCAACTGACACAAGTTACAAGCCTCGGGCAACTCGTCCACCATGTTTCTGTAGCTCAATTTTGTAGGGGCCATAACTCCATTCCCACGGAGTCTTGTACGATTTTGGAGACACTGTTGAAATTAGCGTGAGGCCGTTTTTAAGATAGAGGGTAAAACAAAGAAACGATTCTGAGGTTGTACTGCGCCTTTAAACATCTGCAATTTTGGAGGGTCGCCAGCGGTTGATAAACGGGACTGGAGACCTCGTGGTTGTGTAAGAAACATTTCGTGATGAGGCTAAGTTGAGACCGAGAAAAAACGAATCGAAAAAATCTGGCGGTGCCACCCCCCCCCCCAACTTTTGGTGTTCGGTGGCGACCCCCCCCCCAGTAAAGGCAGCTTATAGTACGCTCAAAAATGAGTTCAATTTTATGGAATGAATCGAAGTTCTGAAGCTGTTAATATTCAGAAATGACGAAAAAAATCGGAGAAAAATCGACTGAAATGACGATATAACGGTTCGTTCTATATTGGTCCGGAAGTGGACGAGTTGTACCGCATTTGGTGAAATTACGGAGCTAGCATCAAATTTGTTGGGATAACGACGCTTATGTACTCGTACAGCCCTTTCTGGAACGCCTACGCCGTCAGAGGCGTAAAAAAGTATCCAAAATGAGCGTAACCGAGCAGTGAATATCTGTATTGAGGGGCGGAGCCCGTATCGATGGGCGGAGAAAGGATGATTTGATGACTTGATACGGCTCAAATACGGTTATTTTGACTCGTTTTTGACGCTTAAAACTTCGCGAAGGCTCTTCTAGGGCCCGCACGACCCCACTAGTGTAGTTATCTCGACAACTTTTACGAGAGTGTATGCTGCCTTTAAGGCACGGCGAATAATTCTTTGCTTGTTTTGAATTAATTAGATGGGCAATTTTTCCGTAAAACTGTTTCTGTTGCACGACTTCGGCTCATTACTTCATTTATGAACCAGTGAGTTGTACACTTGCCGCTCAAGACACGAAGCTTCAGTCTTTTTTCCCAAGGCATGCCACAGACGCCGTATGAGGGTATGATGCATGCCATCTGAGCGTTTGTTACATGAAACATTAGAGTAGGTCACTTGCAATCAGGCTGTCTACAACAGCTGTCTACAAGTCTCCAGCTTGAACAAAGACTTTTAGGTGGGTAAAGATAACTCACATGTGACTAAGCCACATTGGCTAATGTATGTAGACTCTGTTTCAGTTCAAGTGAACTCCTGTTTTCCATTATCACAGCCCGGAGCGGTGACTTTTTCGACGGAACCTCCTTATCACTAGTAATACCTCACCGAGAATCACCGCTTCGCTATTGGTGATAATCAAAATCGACAGTTCACTACGGATGTACCAGAGCTTATGTTATCATGCTACAAGCACATCCTTTTCGTCTCAAATGGTAAAAGTTGCATGCCTTCATTTTTCTGAGCAATTGAAAAAATATATCTCAGACGATTCTCAGACCCCAGCCGCCTAACAGTTTTCCTAAAAAACGGGTCACTGCTGTTGTTGTCTGTCCGCTGCTCCCATCTTTAATGAAGAAACACTCTCTGTGGTCTTCATGACTACTGTGTCGGATAAATTGAGAAACCGACTCACTTATGCTCACCTCTGATTACTAAAGTGGTCAGGCTTACGGCCTTAGATTATGACTTGACTTATTTACTAAAAGTCTGGCATTCATTTCATTCAAGCAGCAGCTAGCCTTCACAAGGAAATTTCGCTGATATTGTACCAGCATGCACGGGTGGGGTGCCATATTTGACAGCCCATTTGAACTCGATTCTAACACCCTTTCCATACTTGTGCCTCTCCTGTGAATGTAGCTTTTTTTAGCTACTGCTAAACCAGTTTTCGGAATATTCAGAATAAAGTGGAGAGTGGGCATTCGACTTCCGAGCACTCCTTTGGCTGAGAATGCTGGCAAAATTCCTAGATCGACAATGGGGACAGGGGCTGTCTACACACCGAAGGGGGAGTTGTCCCGTTTTTGCAGTTTTAAACGTCACGCCACTGAACGTGAGCGAAGTTGTCCCGAGTGGAATTAGAGCCGCAAAAGGAGGGACGACTTCTCCCTCGGTGTGTAGAGAGCCCCTGTCCCTCGACAATGGATACCCGAACGAAGCTGGTACCGGTGCAGTGACATGCGGCAAACGCCGCTATGACGACAGTAATGATCGAGACCATTTTCTCCGCCATTGCCGCGTTTAATCATATATTTACTAGTTTCGATCGAGGATCCAATGGTAATCTGGGCATTTTACTGGTATAATTATATGCAACGAAGTCATTTGTCCACTTCCACTTGATTACTTCGCATTCAGAAACGCTGTTGTCGCTGCAGCTCAAAGGCACAGTACACCCTCAAGTGTGATTGCGAAAATTGTGATTTTTATTTAATTGTGAAGTAGACCCTTCATACCCTTCCTGTATAACACGTGCCAAGTGCGAGGTCTCGATTCCTCGGAATAAGAGAGATATAAGCGACCACCACGGCCCTGACCCCCTTCTTGATTTTCAAACTCAGTAGCGGCTAGATGAATGGACGAATTTCAATCGCGTCTCCCTTGCCGGTCTGTCTCCTCATCCTGCTTCGCTCTCGTGCCGCGACTGTGAGGGAATAGAAATACAGGCCTAAGACAACTCGTCCACTAAATTTTCGTTCTCGAAATATAGGCATTTTTCAGGAGCCATAACTCCGTTTGTAAGGAACCTTCAGCGATTTCAGAGATACCATTGTGATCAGCGTGTAATTTTCCCAAGATAAGCATGAAATACGAAGAATAATCTTTTGGGTATCCTGTACCTTTAAAGGCAGTGTTCACGATAAAAAATGTGTTTCAGTTTCCACTAGGAGTGGGTAGCGGAGGGGCACAATGTAACGTTGACGTCGAAAGAACGCATGAAAACGAGCCAGGAAAAGCTCCAAAAGAGCCTGAAGTTGCCATTTCGAGCGCAAGGCAAACCTCAAAAGCGCATCACACGCCCACCGACGTAAACAAATGAATGCTCAAGATCGTGAGATGAGCGATGATTTCCAACCATTAGCCCCGTTCTTCTCTTCATTCTCAGCTTCTCTCTTTACTCAGGTCAGCTCGCATAGATCGGCTGCAAAAGACGCAAGTTACAAGCCTCGGACAACTCGTCCACCATTTTCCCTTGCTCAATTTTTGAGGGGCCATAACTCCATTCCCAGAAGGTCTTGTACGATTTCAGAGACATCATTGGAATCAGCATGGGGCCGTTTTCAAGATAGGCGAGAAAACAGAAAAACAATTTTCATCGTGAACACTGCCTTTAACATTGTGGTAAACTATATGTTCCCATCTTAGATTCTACTATGGACTCCGGCAGCTCTGCTGTAACACAATATTCGAACCTTTGTGAAAACAGATGCTTGTACTGAAATAGAAAAAAACGGAAATTGAGGAGTGGCATTCGCCTTGACGGCAAAAGTGTGAAAAGGGCGTAAGGGTTCTTTCCGCAGTTTTCATCAACTCTCACAAAAAAGGGGACAAGTCTGCCCTACCATGGGCAGAACTGCGTAAGCAATTGATGCTTATCTCTAAGCCGAATGACTATAACATTCTTTCTGCTTTTGCTGCACAATGAACCCCTCACCGGTCTCCGCATTAGACCCTCTTAAAGGCAGTGTCCACGATAAAAACCATGTCTGATTTTTTGGTGGAGATCGGCAGCTGCGGGGCCTAGCGCAACCCCAACGTTGAAGAAACTTAGAAAAATGAGCTTGGAACGGTCCCCTACGGGCCCAAAGATGGACACCCGTCAGCTCGTCACACCCAGATGCACTTTCCACGCGCACCGACGTGAACAAATGAATGCTCGGAATTGTGAAATGAGCAATGGTTTCCGATCAATAGCCCCGTTCTTTCTTTCATTCCCAACTTCTCTCTTTACTCAGGTCAGCTCGCATACATCGGCTGCAAAAGACGGAAGTTACAAGCCTCGGACAACTCGTCCACCATGCTTCCCTAGCTCATTTTTTGAGGGACCATAACTCCGTTCCCAGAAGGTCTTGTACGATTCTAGAGACATCATTGGAATCAGAATGGGACCGCCTTCGAGATAGGCAAAAAAGCAGAGACTGATTCTCATCGTAAACACTGTCTTCAAGAGTTCCATTGCGGAGCGATGCGACTACATGTAGCCTTGTATCTTTAATCAATATTTGCGAGTATAATCATCATTGGCATTTCGTAGCGGATGGGATGAATCATCGAACAAATGTAGGGGATGAAACAGCTTCTGTGGTTCGGGCGACACCGCCATAGCGAAGAAAATCGCTGCGCTCTCCCCCGATATTATACATATTTCTGCCTTTTAGATGAGGATGCAGCGCATGAGCATACTAGGAGTGCGTCAAGCGCTGGGAAAGTTTGTGGGGCCCATTAAGGAAACCGCCGAGAGCGGTGAGAATAGTGCGAGACCCGAATGGGAGTTTGCCAAGGGCCGGAAAAGTGTGCGGGCTCCAACTAGGAATGCGCCAAGCCCCGGAGAGAGTGTGCCAGACCCACGCGGGAAAGCGCTAAGCGCCAGGGAAAGTTTGCGGGACTCATGTGTGAGTGTGCCGAGCACCGGAGAAAGTGTGCGGCCACCAACCTGAAGGGCGCCAAGCGCCGAGTAAGGTGTTCTTCACCCCTGTGGGAGTGCACCAAAGACAGGGAAAAGTGTGCGGGATCTAAGTGACACAGCGTGAAGTGCCAGAAAAGTGCGAGGGACCCAAATGGGAGTGAGCCAAGCGCCGGGGAAAGCGTGCGGGCAGGACCTGGAGAGTGCCCCAAGTGCTGGAGAAAGTGTGGAAAGTGCGCCATGTAGCAGAGAAACCGTGCACAGCCTCGGGAGGTGTGCGCAGAGCGCCAGTGAATGACTTCACTGCGGGTTTGCAATGCGTTGTGTAAAGGATACTATACTCCACTGGTAATTGGTGGACCTAGGCACTCCGTCGTTTTCTATTTCGATAGCGCTGAAAAACATGTTATTGAGTTGAAAGTTGGAATTCTAAAATGAAAGGTTCAATCGAATTTGTTGCTTGACTACAAGCTGGATCCACGGAGTTTGGGATGATCAGTTGGTAGTATGGGGTGGTGTATGATTTGGGAAGGTAATTTGAGGTGACAGCGGTTTTTCAGGGGTCGTGTCTCTAGAAGTGTTTGAAAACTTAATCCAAAGGCGGGTTTTGAACGCGCAGTTCCGGGGAGATTTTAGAGGTTGAAGGGGGAGGGGTTAGCGAAGAGGAAGCAGTTTTTCAAGAATTCTCCCAAGACTGATCGAAAACATGCTTAGTAGTAGGAGTTCTCCACGTCTTTACCTTTCATTCAAGGTTCTCTCAAATAACGAAGACACCGTGAATTACGCCCACAAGTATGCCGCGAAGCTTCGTGGGTGCACAAGCTTGTTGCAAAAATAAGTCGGGAAATCGAGAAATGGAAGTTTACCAGAAATCACCGGTAAATCCAGTAGATTGGTCAACAGTAAATGCACACCTCTGATTGAATAGCGTTGATGAGGCGCGCAACAGCGAGAGCGCGCGTCCTTGCGACATATGGACGCTGCTGCCTCAGCGGTTAACCGCCGAAACCAGGTGTGTGCGTTTTCCAATCTCCGGTTTTTTCTTCGGTCTTTCTGGCGAATAAATCTATATTGGAAAAAACGAGAACTCTCGAGAAGTTCCCGGTATTTTTGGTTCGGAACTTGCGGTTTTGATGTGATTTGTAGCCAGTACTTGACGGTCCTAGACGTCTACTGCCACTATGTTTTTACCGGCGCTTTTCAGTGAATTTTGATTTATCGGTTTAGCAAAGCTTGAAATTCAGATAGGCTTTTACCAAAAGTCGAAGTTTCGGTTTTCTCCCCGTTTAGACCATTTCTTGTTTGTATTACACGTGGTTCCGCGTCATGGCACTGGAACCGTCATTTTTCGCGTTGCGTCGCGCACTTCTGCCCCGCCTGAGAAGAATTTTGAATCAACTTTAGTTGATATACATTTTCACGTTCATGTGAAACGTCGATATCTTCCCGCGACCGAGAGATTTAGGCCTCAA
Organism: Aplectana chamaeleonis; assembly: GCA_029168955.1. Lineage (NCBI taxonomy): Eukaryota > Metazoa > Nematoda > Chromadorea > Rhabditida > Cosmocercidae > Aplectana > Aplectana chamaeleonis. The sequence goes on along the minus strand of JAPDOI010000050.1, from coordinate 1,565,075 downwards.
AAATTCAATCATCAGTGGTTCGGTGCTGGTCAATAAGCAATTCAATATGCGAAGTATGTGACACTGCGTATGAAGACGATGCTCAAAGGTTCGTTTCAAATTGCACAATTGCAAGGAATTCGCCCATATAGGGGTAAGAGGGGTAAGACAGACAACCACTGTCGCAGCACGCGGCCCGACGATAATACTACTGGGACCAAAATTAAACGTCTTGGGACCCAGTAGTCCCAGCAAAATTTGCCTAACCCTGCGTGACGCAACAACGGTTGTCTGCAACGTCGGATATGATTTTCACTCTGAAATGGAATATATTGCCGAGTCAAGCACTGGAAATTGCATATCGGATTCACCGTTCCTACCGTATTTACCGAAAAAAATCTCGGTAAGAAAATTTACAGAAAACTTTTCAGGGCATAGACTAATGGTCCAGCGAAATCCTGCCTGCAGATTGACGTCGCTATCAAAATGGTGCAGCTTTGTTTCGGAAACCTGACCGTAAAACTCGATTTTTTTTTGCGGTGGAATTAACACCGAAATCAATAGATGGGACTCTCATGATAGGTTTCTTAGAGAATATCTCGCCCTTTAAGAGGTGACATCATTGGACGGAGTGCTTCACTGAGGCGGCAAAGGCAGATTGGTAAGATGTGATCGCGGAATTGGGGATGGAGTTCTCCATCAGATGAGATGTCTACAGAGACCTCTGTTCCGCGGATAGGCTGTCTTCGACACCATGTATGTACAGGGGTGACAAGACGTCATTGAAAGGCTATACCCGCCCTTTAGCCATGTTTACAGGTAGCAGTGCGTGAGGTGGCATCTCATATGTGTCCTGCAGGCAACGGAGAAGGCCTGAGTTATATAGATGATGTAGCAAGAATATCAGTATATCTCCTTATTCGAGGCGAGAAATTACGGAGTTTTAACACGTGATGTAGCGAAATTTTACGAATACTTTCACCAATTGGGGCAAAGAATCCCGCAGTTCGGTGAAATTCTCGATACCAAATTAGACTAAATAAATAACTCCAATACCCTGCGGTTCATGTGAGACGTCTAGGTACACATTGGCAGCGTACAGTTCACCTACGTGTTGCGTGGGCAGGTAAAGCGATGGCCCATCACACGCAACTGCCGGCCTAGCGCACAGCAGAGGGGTTCCGCCGGCCTCATGCCTACTCAGAAAATTCAAAACAACTTAAAAAAAAACTTGTGCTTCAACAGATGAAAGGAGTTCCTCAGGGGGGTAACTTCAGCCCATTGTTAGCCGATATAACAGTTTCTATGTTGGAGTACAGGTACTCTATGAGCGCGAAAATTGAAAATAACGTACTTTTCAAACCTTTTAGATATATGGATGACTTGCTTATAATCCATAATAAAGCTGAAATATTTGTGGACAGTCAAATTTCACTAATATACAAGAATGTATTGGAGCTCAAAAAGACGCACAATAATCCCTATAAAAGCAATTACTTAGACATTAGTATAGAAATAATTAATAATAGAATACACACAAAATTGTATAATAAGACAGATGATTTTAATTTCAGAGTTAAAAGATTTCCTCATGCTCATTCTGATATCTCTATAAAAATCAAAGCATCCACAATTTACACGGAGACATTGAGATTAGCTAATATCTGTTCAAATTTAGATTCGTTCACGGAAAAACTCAAAGAAATGAAAACAATTTTAATTGGAAACCAATATACACCAGAATTCGTAGAAGTAAATATAATAAAATGCATCTATAAACAAAAAATGATAACATATAAGTTTAACCTAAGAGATGATAAGAAAAGTATAACACAAGTGGTAAAAAGCATAACATTTTAAGTCTTCACTGTTGATAGGTCGGTGTTCTATACCGTCCAAGATAAGGACTTGTGATCGTATGGACTTCATTCTGATATTGATAGCATACTATAGCTTCTTGCCCTAATACCTCTTTCTAACGTTTCTAACACTAATTCACTCTGCTCGGCTCATGCTTTCGTATTCATCCTTCTTTTTCACCGACAGTTCTGTTCCTCACTGAGGAGCCCCGGCAGAGCTGTTTGATAAAGTTCGTCTGAGGCCAGGGGCGAAACGAACTTTGTCAACTTCTCTTTCTTGCCTTTCCTCTTTTGATTAACCTATCATGAATTATCTGAAGATGGGGTCTAATGTAATCATAAAGTTGGCGATCATGTAATTGTCCATACTTGATGTATATTCCTATACATATGAACTTTATATACGTATTAGTATAATTTACTACTTGTAATATAAATGTAACTTACTTGAATGTCTCAACTAACTTGCGTTTATATTACATGTAACATACATTTATACTTCACGTAACTTAAGTTTATATTGCATGTAAGTTACACTTATGATACATGTAACTTGCGTTCATTGCCAGAAGATTCTGATCTCGGCCCAGAGCCCGCTGTGGAGGAACTGAAGACTGCTATCAAATCGCTGAAGAACGGCAGGGCATCAGGCGTTGACAATGCTGCTGCTGAGGCCATCAAAGCGGTTGGAAACGTGTTGCTACTCCAGCTTCATCGTCTGATAACTCTCATCTGGCAGTCCGAGAACATACCCGCTACTTGGAAATGTGCCATAATTATACCCATCCACAAGACAGGCGACGCCAGGGACTGCAAAAACTACCGAGGGATCAGTCTGCTGTCAATCGTAGGCAAAGTCTTCATGAAGATTATCCAGAACAGGCTTCAACGTCATCGAGAACAGCCCGGTCGTGAGGAACAAGCAGGGTTTTGGACAGGGAGAAGCTGCAGTGATCAAGTTTTCACTCTTCGACAACTTATGGAAGAGAGGATCCGCACTGGAGAGCGAATTGTCATCACTTTCATTGATTTCAAGTCTGCATTCGACTGTGTTCATTGGCCTGCGCTATGGAGAGCACTTGATAGCGGACATATACCAGACAAGATAGTTAACCTGCTTCAGAAAACATATGAAGGTTCCTCCAGCTCGGTTCGCGTTGGAGATAAGCTGTCGGAAGAGTTTAAGGTTAAAGCTGGAGTTCGCCAAGGTGATGTTATATGGCCGTTGATCTTCAATACTGTCGTCGACGCTATTATGAGGGAGGTCTTTGAGAACAGAAGAGGTGTTCAGTATAGCACTAATGGATACGTCTCGGATCTGATGTTTTCGGATGACAGTGCAGTGGTTGCGGATACCGATGAGGATGCAACGTATGTACCTGATAAATCGAGTGGCGCATGTTGCAAGCTCTTACGGCCTAAGAATAAATCAGGAGAAGACAAAAGTGATGACATCGGATGGCTCGCCTGCAACTGTGCACTTCGAAGGGGCGGAACTTCAGCAGGTCAAGGAGTTCAAATACCTTGAATCAGTCGTGCAAGAACGGAAAGTCGCGGCCACAGCAGAGGTATGCATCAGGATAGGGCAGGCATCCAGTGCGTTTGCATCGCTTGGTTGATGTCTGTGGAGGAAAAACAATGTCTCACTGGAGACTAGAATGCGATTGTTTCGAGCGCTAATAATTCCGATTCTACTGTATGGTTCGGAAACATGGACTCTACTGAAGCCAGACCTTGTCAAGCTGGAAGTCTTCCAGTTGCGGTGCCTGCGACAGATTCTTGGGATCACGATTCGTGACCGTATTTGCAACGATAATACAAGAAGGAGATGTATGGATCAACTGCTGGTTGAAGAGCAACTGAAGACAAGAAGATTACGGTGGTTTGTACATGTATGTCGGATGGATGCTGGCCGGCTCCCATAGAGCATACTGTGGCGGAAGCGCCCGCCATCGTGGAAGATCCAGAGAACGGCCCCGAAGAAGACGTGGCTCAAGCATATAGAAGAAGATCTAAAAACCCAACGGTGCAGTGTTCTTAACGCTAAACTTATTGCTGCGAACCGTACTGAATGGAAGCGTATCGTTCAGGGCGCACGAGCTCCTATGGCACCTACAGCAGTGTATTGGTTGAGAGGGCATCCCGCTCCGCCAGACGCCAGCTAACGGGATGAGTGAGTGAGTGAACTTGCGTTTATATTTTCACTATGGGTGGCCAACACGTGACGCAGACGACACGCGACGCAGAGAGCGCGTCCCAGACCACACACTACGCAAAAAAATGTTCTGCGGGGCCTTCCCTGCTGGTGTGGTTCAAGTACTCTGCCAGCGCGTAGCTAGATGCCTCACACGGAAACCGGAGATGCCCAGGGTTTCGGAGGCATCTAGTCTAATTTTGACACGAGAATTTATGTAAATTACGGAACGTTTAGCCTCAATTGGTAGAAATTTAGCTACAGCGCTCGCATATTCTACGTAAATTCTCGCTACAGTCGATCGACCCAATAAGTCCCGATTCGTACTAGAAAGGCGATCCCGTCTGCGATCGACCGCAACGCCGTTTCTTCCCCACGACATGCACCTTCCCAGCGGACAAAAATATCCTCGGCAAGGCCTTCCAGAGAGCAGCACGGGGTCACCCCCCACGACCAGCCACAGAGTGTCGAGTAAACACTCAGTGAGATGTCTGGGCGAACACTGTTCAAACGGCATCCCTGCGTTCAGCGTAGCCAACGCGGGTTTGAAATTTCATTCCAACACAGGCTGTCGCGGAATCCGTAGATTCTCGCTACAAATTTATAGCGAGAATATACGGGTTTAGCGACAGAAAGATCAATGTAGCGAATTTAGCCTTCGTTTTTACGTAGAATACGCGTAGAATTTGCAACCTTGTACCGTCGACACAAGAATATGCGGGTTCTAGCTATCGTAGCTAAAACCCGTGAAATCTCGCTACATGGAATGAGGCGGCGTTACAGGCCGCGCCCTCTGAGGCATCTAGCTACGCGTTGGCAGAGTACCTCAAAGTTGGGTAGTTGAACCAACAGCAACGCCAGCCGTAAGGCTGACCCCCCGTGTGCGTTGTACATTTCCCTTGTAAATATCTTCTCGACAGATTTAGGTTACTTGCGACTTATATTGAGCCATTTTTGTTACATGCAACATATCGGAGGGGCACTGCACACAGTGTCCTCTCAGAAATCGAAAACAAGTTACTTGTAGCATATCTGAGCCGATGTAAGTTACTTGCGATTTATTTCAGGCCATTCAAGATACATGTAACATAACAGAGGCGCACCGCACGCAGTATTCCGTCGATATGTTACATGTAACTTAAATGACCTGAGATATGTCGCAAGTAACTTACATCGGCTCAGATATATTACAAGTAACTTGTTCTCAGCCTTTTATGTTACAAGTAACTTGTTTTCATTTTTCTCAGTACTCGACGCTCCAAGTTTCAGAAATTGTTGAGTTGCCGAGTGACTAGCTGACCGATGACGAACGCACATGACCGTTTCTATAGATAGCGAGTACGATTCCATGTCGGCCTTATTTCTTCGGAGATGCACCTTCACTCACAGCATCACGAATTCCAACGCCATTTGGACGAAGTAATGCCCCTTGGGTATTATACATATGTACTATCTAGACATATATAACAACAGCCTTCACACTGCCCCAGCACTAGACGATTGATAGATCAGAAATCTTCCTTTACCACAGCCACATCTTCATAAAAAACTTTATCTCTGTATCTAAACTTTGCAATACTTTTAAAATAAAGATAGTCTTTGAACAGCACCAAATTGAAACCGATGGCACGTGATGATTCATATCAATTTAAGGAGCGATTTCGCATACATGAGCATTCTGCATATAAAAGGTGATACAACATCGGTCAAACTTCGCTATTTCATCACGTCAATTAACACCTTGTTGGACGCCATTACCTTATACATTCACAATCAACTTCACCTACATTGAGCTTCTCGTTATGAAATGGGCACACAATATCACGGAACAAGTGCTGCTGTAGTGCATGACGAAGGGTACTTGTTAGGGGATTATATGTACGTGTGTGAAATGTTAAGTATGTCATGAAATAAATGTTATGGATCTACACCGTACAATGATGGCCACAATTTGTGTGAAACTGTTAACTACTCGATGATCTTTTGAGCTCATATCACTACATCCAACCCTACAGCTACTATGAATATTACAGCAATAGCACTCTAATTTTGATTCCACTGCTGAGCTTCGTACTCATCCAACTCACTATCTTCCTCCGAGTCAGACTCGTGAGGAGTTGTCGGACCAGATATGGACGGTGTTCCTGGTGCTGATATAGGGCGTGGGAGCATTGCTACCGCATCCGAAAGGCGCATCTGAGTACAGGCTACATTAAGACACGTAGAAAAAATCCTGAATCTTGGAATTTGTTTCACGGAGCAGAAGTGCTGACATTGCCTAAGCGGTTGCTCAGCTTTTGATGCCAATGGATGCAGAGGATTATGATTTTTCCAATGTGACTCCTCCTCAGGTCCTCCCCTTGATCTCCATTTCCCCTCCATCTAACTCTTCTTTTGCAATAAAAAACCTCAAATTGAACACAATTTCTGGCCAAATTATAATTTTCTATCAATTCAGCGCAGTTCTCACGTAGGTTTAGTGAATTTCCGGGCTGTATTGAAGCTGTGATATGGCAATCAGCATAGGTTAAATTGGTTAAACGCAATTCTCTATTCCATTTTTTTACTTTGATAAGTTTAACGGAGAAGCTTGAAGAATTCGATCCCTTGTCTCTCACTACTTGTCGATGATAGCTGTGCTTGACCTCCAAATCGTATTTTTACTCACCAGCAGTTCCCAGTTCTTTCATTACTTCAAGATATTCTGGGCCAAGCCTTTTTGTAAACATTTGAAGACATTTTTTGACTTTTGGCTTCTAGTTTCTCGTAATTATGACATTGCTAAATCAATACTTCTGCCAGGAAGCTAAACTGCTAGAGGTTCCATATATTTTCGCGAAAGGCCCCCTTCTGACTTGGTTTTTGTTGAGCGATTTCCATATTGGAGAGGCAAAACCCCTGACAGATTTTGCTCTTAAAGGCAATGTTCACGATAGAAAATGTGTTTCAGTTTCCACTAGGAATGGGTAGTGGAGGGGCACACTGTAACGTTGACGTCGAAAGAAAGCATGAAAACGAGCCAGGAAAAGCTCCAAAAAAGCCCGAAGTTGCCACTTCGAGCGCAAGGCAAACCCCAAAAGCGCAGTACACGCCCACCGACGTGAACAAATGAATGCTCGAGATCGTGAGGTGAGCGATGATTTCCAATCATGGTCCCGTTCTTCCCTTCATTCTCAACTTCTCTTTTTACTCAGGTCAGCTCGCATATAACGGCTGCAAAAGACGGAAGTTACAAGGCTCGGACAACTCGTCCACTATGCTTCCCTAGTTCAATTTTTGAGGGAACATAACTCCGTTCCCAGAAGGTCTTGTACGATTTCAGGGACATCATTTGAATCAGCATGGGGGCGTTTTCAAGATAGGCGGGGAAACAGAAAAACGATTTTTATCGTGAACACTGCCTTTAAATGAGTTTTTGGGTGTGGGACGTTTAGGCCGATGGGCTAGAGCGCAGAGAAAGGACTCCGCGGCAGAGTCAGCCGCTACAACTCGTTCGCCACGCCTCATCCTTAGCACTTTTTCAGCGCGCATAGGGGCACTGCACGAAGAAAACTTGTGTTTTGATTGTTCTTTTTAGCTTCTGAAACACTAGTTGATGCTCTGCTCCTTTAAAACACTTTTCGAGATGCTTATGAGAGTACAAAGAACTTATATAGAGCAGAATGTGCTTTGTAGTACACGGACGTATTCCGGAAGAAGAACGTACTCAATAGTGTTGAGCAATGATCAGAATCAATGCATCAACGTATAATTATACTTCTTTTTTTATTCAAAGCAGTGTTATCGGGTAGTAAAAACTATCGCGGTTATCCTAATCCCACCACGCATAATAAGCAAGTTTAGTGAGAAACGCTAGGCGTCTACTGATATTGAACTAAGAAATCAACCTTTAGAAGGGTTTTTCACGTGACGTGAAAAGCTCATATACTTCAATGTCAGTACCATTTTTATTAAAGAATTCCGTCACTACAGTAGGTAACGCGCGCGCGGGGAATTTGAATGAACGGAAATATTGAACAAGTCCTGCCAAAAATTACCCAATTCCAACGAGAATGCTTCCCGCACCACCTCAATTCCAAGGAAGATCGGAAACGAGCAAGTTCGGAAGGCATCCCGTTTTGGCCTATGATATATGTACATTTATAAAAGCTGTTTTCTATTAAATAGGTTAGTGTTTTGACATTCCTAGTTTTACAACAGTTTCATATCGACGTTCAGCTCCAAGTTACTTTCAGAAGTCAAAAGCAAAGACTGATTCACCCTCCATTCCATAAATCACTCGCGAAGTACTCACAATACTCTCAGAATAGTTGTTCCATCTTTTTCAACGAGAAAAGGTTGCTCAATCGGCGTATCAATAAAATAGAGGATTCACCAGATAGATTCACAGTTAAATAATCGACTTATATGAGAAAACGGATTATGAAGATTCCTTTGACTAAGATTCGTGGATGCTTTACTACAGCCACGCGAATGCGCTCCGGTTACAGCGGCGTGGGGACGAGCTTACCACTGCCTCCCCCCTCTGCGTCTCTGCCTCGCACCAGCCCCAATCGGCCTAAACGTCCGCCACCCTGAGTTTTTGAATCCGTACCTATCGATATTATGGAATGAGTGCATACGTTCTTAAAACTTATGACCTACAACCATTAAAAACCTTTATTACGGCATATTGTGAAACAAGCATATTGTGAAATATTATTGATCGGCCACAATCGATAATGTCTAATTAGTATAATTCTTCAACCAAAAGGCCTAAGCGCTTCCCCTATGAACCACTCCATAAAAGCGTAAAAAAGATTATATCGATTATCGATCGATGCCGGGTCATGAGTATAATTCCTAACAGGTTCAGCATTGACCTGAACGACCTGTTTTGATTAACTGCAGTTCCACCTAAAACCCTGGTCTCCACTGCCGTGCACGCTCACACGGATTTCGTGCTCTACAGCTAACTTAGCATGTAAACCTTTGAAAGAGAAGGTATTATGTTGAATTTTGAGTAGCAACTATGTAGGTGCACCCATTTCCAGCTTTCTGAACCAGAATGAGCTTTGCTGCTCAATTTGAAGTGTTTTAGCAAGATCAGGAACGCCGTGGGAAGAAGAAAAGGAGATTAACGCTTTGTCAACTACTTTTTTTTCGAGTCCAAAACCATTTTTGCGACACTTACAATTTTTTGCGCTCTTTTCAGAACAGAAAGAACTGCCTCTCCACGGTCACTCTGAAGCTAGATTCTGAAAAAGCGGAATAGCTCGAGAGCGAGTAGAAGCCGTATCTGGTGAGCGCTTAGCGCGAACCACAATTTTTCTCAAACAACTGACCTCAAGATCAGGATGTGTCTTCTTTAACGCCATTCTTCTTGCGTCCCGGTAGAACTGAAATACAGCTATGTATGTGTTCGTCGACATTTTTCAGAGATTCAACAGAGCTTCAGGATGACTAAAAGAATTATGGGTTTCCCCTTGTCCCACACCCCTCGTTTTCCCTCGAACGGATAATTGTCAACATCAACAACAAAACATCCAGTCGGAACTGGGAGATCCCTTCAGAACCTGACGCAACAAGTCGTAATGACGTCGTATAAACACATAAGCACGCACCATCGACAGCATCTTCCAATCCAGTAATTCACTCAGACGCTCTGTGCGATTACGTACAATTATACGCTGACGACGCGATAAACACCTGAAAACGGACAACGCTATTTCGGACTGCGTTCGCCACAGAAAGCCATTAACGAAACCGTAGAAGCTGAGAGAATTTCAACTTATCTTTCACATAATCTGCAATATTCCCACTGCGCCAACAATTTCATTGATTCATACATGGAGTCAGAATAACAATACTTCGTCTGCGAGTCAGTGTTTCACTCAAAGAGATGAGCCCACTTCTCGGAACAATCCTAATCCCTTCATATAAAATTTTCAGAATAAAATCGAGCGCCTGCCAGATAAAAACCTTCGTTTGGATACACAACTGACTTCTTTACGAAATTTCGAACGGACCAGGAGTGAATTAACCCATTCACGACGACGCCAAATTTTGGGGAGCTGCACGTTCGGACCCTGGGCAATATTGCCTTACCATATACCGTGTCCCACCGGTAGGGCACGTTCACTCGAATGGAACGCCACTGAGAATCAATTTTCATTTTTAATGTTCATCATGTAGCTATCTATGAAATATATATGGTGCCAGAGTCTCGGCGCATAAAACTTTCTTTCTAGAAAAACAACTCCTTAAAGAGTTGGCAAAGTTAAAAGAAGATTTCAAGTTCTCTCCCGCTGCTCTGGTGATATTGAATTAAAGGCAGTGTTCACGATAATTTTCGATTTTTAGATTAATCGCTAAATCTATTGTTTGGCCACCGGGTAGAACTGAAATGACGAAGAAATCGAGAAAAACGCCCCTGAAGGCCACCAAATCCTTTATTCTCACTCCACCGTTTTACTTTCACTGGAACTGTTCGTTGTGACAATGAAACCTTTTGTGGACCCGTATTTTGCAATTCTCCACTCTCTGTTACTTCGTATTTTCTTTCAAACCCTAAGTAATACTGTTTTGCCTAAAATACTTTGCATCTTTGATTAGCCCCATTTTTACCGGTGACGACCACCGTGAACATGTTCATCTAACCGGACAACTAGTCCAGGCCAGAGCATAATGCCTCTGAAATAAGACGTTTTAGTGCGCCTCAAGCCGTTTTTACGTAACTTTCGTAACACTTGCTGGCCAACGTATTGTTCTGAGCGCAAAACTCGGGAACGAAAATCATCGTGAACACTGCCTTTGAATTTGTTTTGTATGCGATTCACGAATCTGACATCTGTCTTCCAATTTTGTAATCCAGATTCGGTTACGTTAAAGGTATCGCACGCGCAGAAAACCGTATATTATTTTTTCATGTGTAGTTTGGCATCTCTAGTAAAAAACGTTTCTAATGTTTTTGTGCATTTGGAGATCTCGCAACTGTCATTTTCGAAGTTTTTCTGCATGTGGAGTTTGTGCCGCAACTGTTTTTCATGTTGTTTGACGGTCGCATCAATACTGTATGAAAAGGAGGTAGGAGATGAGATGAATGGCTAGAATTGGTGGCGGATCCTCATCCTTAACCCCTTCCAACCTCATAATCGTACGTTTCTGAAAGTTCACCGGTGTGGTCTATTGGGCTCAGTCATGAAATTGAGCCTGAAAATGGAAGGTGCTTTCCAGCGCGAACAATGCCTCTGAAGGCAGTGTTCACGATAAAAAAGCGTACTATAGTTTCCGATGTTTTTGGATAGGTAAGTCCACTAAGAAGAGGTTAATTTGGAAAAGTCCCCACAGAACACTCAAATAGAGGATGAAAACTGTTTAAAAAAATCTCTGAAGAACTTAATTATGCCTGTATGTGCGTCAGGTTCGATGCATCGTCTGCAGGGAGACTGCGACCAACGCATCGAACCTGACGTTGGGGAAATGGTTTAGTGGTTCAAAATTCTTAGGTAAGTGGCTTTGTTTTCTGTTTCCTAAACCAAAAATTCTTCAAAAAATATGAGGGGTGAATGCAGATGCTGGGAGCTTAGAACATTTCGCGATGAAGAATATTCGAAACTTCGGTGTCTGTTCCCTACGGTAACACGAATTCAGGGCAGCTGCTATAGGACTTGGGCGGGGTGGCCCATTGGGCTGGTTGACCCACGAAATTTTCACCCATTTCCCGACCTTTTTTCGTCGCTTTTCCGTTCTTAATCTCTCAGAGGGACCCAAAGCTTACGCTTTCTCGAAAACATGGCAACTTTTTCATCGTGAACACTGCCCTTAAAGGCAGTGGTCACGACGAAGAACGTTATCAAAAAAAAACTAAGAAAATCAGCTTAGATCGAGAACAGCAGAAAAACTAGGAAGGTAGAGCGGAGAAAAACGGGCTAGAATTAGAGTTGCTAGGGCCCCAAAGATGCCAGTTCCACGTGCACAGCTCGTATCAAAAAGATCACTGTCTCATGCCGAGCAGTCAAAAATCATCGACATTCAGAGGAAGAAATAAATGCAAATTTACCTACTAAAAACAGTTGAACAATGAAAGAAAGCACTCCAGTCAATGTTCTTGACTAGATGTGTACATAAATCCGAAGGTTCATCGATTGAAATTCAATTTCAAGCCTTCTGATGTTCTTGGTGATAGAGATCATCGATGCCGATCATGTGGAGTGGGCTCGTCCACCATCAAAAGACAAGAAAGTTCAGGCTTCCAACTTGGCCCAAAACAACGGTTTTTTTCGCGATTTTTCTTGTAGAGCTTACGACTCGAAACCCACAAAAGGGTTTAGAGAGAAAAAGAAGACATGCATATTTGATCGCGACCACTGCCTTTAAGTGTCGAAGTTTGAATGGAAATAGTGAAGGTTTAAGTCGTGGAGTGGTAGTAATAGTAATGGTAGCGGCACTTTGCAGTTAAATTGAAGATCATTCCAAAAAAAAACCTCATTTTCAGAAAACAAAAAAAATGACGAAAGAACAAGAAAACCATAATATACTAGGTAATTTCAATTTCCGTTTTTTTCTATTTCAGTACAAGCATCTGTTTCCACAAAGGTTCGAATATTGTGTTACAGCAGAGCTGCCGGAGTCCATAGTAGAATCTGAGATGGGAACATATAGTTTACCACAATGTTAAAAGGACGTGGTGCGGTTGCGGACTCGTGCTAACAAACGGTAATCTGATTGTGTTATCACTCATTTTTTCGAAATACCTGAAAGTGACTCTCACATTTTCACCTGTTTTAATTGCTTCCACAGATGTTGTCATATCGGTGAAAACGCAGACTCACCGATCTACCACAGCTGCTTCAAAAAAATGAATGACACCACTAGCAAACTACCGCTTGTTAGGACGAGTCCGCAACCTCACCATGTCCTACTTCCATTGCTGTAGACTATATGTAGGCTAGGAAACTCCTTCTTGGGGCGGAGAAATCGAATGCTGAAAAGTGTCTCTCACCGGTGGGACACGTGGCTGTGAGTGGGTCAAAATGCGAAACACTCATTCATGCGCACATACCACTGCCTTGCAATAATGATGAACGTACTGTGCTTCTCTGAGCCGAATTCCGGTCCGCAATTGCGTCTCAACACGCTTTGCGGCCGCGCGCATTCGAGTTGGAAGAGTTTCCAGCGTCGCAGCCGCCAATCTATTGACTCTAGGAGGGTTTTAGAAACTGTAAAGTAAACGTAATTGGAGAAAACTGTATAAAAAAAGCTATATCGAGTCGGCTTTGGCGCTGGAAACTCGACTGACCCCAGCGCGTGCGGCCGCAAAGCGTGTCGAGGCGTAATTGCGGACCGGAATTTGCCCCAGATAAGCACAGTACTTTACCCAAACTGCATTATTCAAGGAGGTTTAACGAGAACCTGGTACGCCATCCTTTACCTCGTCGGTGCCTTGAAGCAAGCCGGACAAAACTCTTAATCTCGTCGGTCAACGCTAGCAGTGCGATGGTTACTTACCTTTACGGTAAGGAACCAGTAGCCAAACTAAATTTTCGGGGATATTGAAGGTTCTCTATCGATTCGATCCACATCCACAATCTTTTATCAAATTTTTGAGAGGAGTCAATAAAATCGATAATCCCAGAAAATTGATAACATTCTATGGCAGTAATTTCTGTTGATAAAGGAAGTGATCGACAGGATATCACGAGTATAGCACATTTTTAGAGTTGATATTAGTCTGATACAGCTCACGAGTGGAATATTTATCCGGCTTTGTCGGCATTTCGTCAAAATAATTTTTTTGAAGCGGTTAATACTCAAACTTCCAGCATCGAAAATCGTAGAGAATTTTTGCACTATTGTAATTCTTTTCATATCTGAGGGCGGGCATATCCTAGGCTGCAGTTTGGTATTTCGCATGTGCGTCAAGAAGAAACAATATTTGAATGACAAGAAAGGGGTTTGAAGGTCTTCTGACGGCAAAAAGCAAAGCACTGTTTGAGAATTTTTATAGCTGTGTTCTAAGGAAATAGCCTTGATGTGATTTATTAGCGTGAAATTACTGTCAAAACTTGAATTTGTAAAACTGTGCGTGTATAGAGAATCCATTCTCTATTTTCATCTTTTAGTTACCCATGTTAACTATTATTATGTAATCATGTAGATCTAAATGTTGACTCGTTTCTATGCAACCAATCGATGTAGCCAATACCAATCGAAGCGGATTTCTCTCCCACGCCATCTCCGCTGCGGATCTCGCTCCCACGTTATCGCCGCTGCGGATCTCGCTCGCGCGCCTGCACTCCTTATCTCCGCGGCAGATCTTCTTGCGTCTCTGCTCGCCCTCCTCGTGGGACGTGTATCTCGCCCACACCCCGGTATCTCTGCGCTCAGCCCGAGAGGTATATAAGCAGCGCCCATCCAGTCGGAGCCCGTGCGCCGTCCGCCGGCCTCCGGGCCTCTTCAATACCTTGGTCCTTGGATCCCACAATATCTCTGGCCTGTCCAATAGGCGGGGCTCTCTCTCTCTGGACGAGTTCTCGATGACAGTAGTCTCTCAATACTCTTTATATTCGTTGTTATTTATTGTTGTTATTAATAAAGGTTTGATTACCCAAGTTTGAGGTGAACGCCGTCGACAACCCAAAAGACCCGCATGGCAACCGCGACTCAGGCGAGCACTCCACCACAACCTCCTTCACATGGTGCATGGGCCGGGAATCGAACCCGGGCCGCCCGCGTGGCAGGCGCGCATTCCACCACTGAACCACCGGCGGGACGTGTATCTCGCCCACACCCCGCACCCCGGTATCTCTGCGCTCAGCCCGAGGAGTATATAAGCAGCGCCCATCCAGCCGGAGCCAGTGCGCCGTCCGCCGGCCTTCGGGCCTCTTCAATATCTTGGTCCTTGGGTTCTACAATATCTCTGGTCTGTCCAATAAGCGGGGCTCTCTCTCACTCTCTCTCTCTGTCTCTCTGTCTCTCACTCTCTCTCTCTGGACGAGTTCTCCATGGCAGTAGTCTCTCAATACTCTTTATAATCGTTGTTATTTATTGTTGTTATTAATAAAGGTTTGATTACCCAAGTTTGAGGTGAACGCCGTCGACAACCCAAAAGACCCGCATGGCAACCGCGACTCAGGCGAGCACTCCACCACAACCTCCGTCACATGGTGCATGGGCCGGGAATCGAACCCGAGCCGCCCGCGTGGCAGGCGAGCATTCTACCACTGAACCACCGGCGGGACGTGTATCTCGCCCACACCCCGCACCCCGGTATCTCTGCGCTCAGCCCGAAGAGTATATAAGCAGCGCCCATCCAGTCGGAGCCAGTGCGCCGTCCGCCGGCCTTCGGGCCTCTTCAATATCTTGGTCCTTGGGTTCTACAATATCTCTGGTCTGTCCAATAAGCGGGGCTCTCTCTCACTCTCTCTCTCTGTCTCTCTGTCTCTCACTCTCTCTCTCTGGACGAGTTCTCCATGGCAGTAGTCTCTCAATACTCTTTATATTCGTTGTTATGTATTGTTGTTATTAATAAAGGTTTAATTACCCTAGTTTGAGGTGAACGCCGTCGACAACCCAAAAACCCGCGTGGCAACCACAACTCAGGCGAGCACTCCACCACAACCTCCTACACAGCGTGAAAAACTCGAGTTTGAGTGTACGCTAATTTTGTTCCATAGTGCTCTATAAAACAAAAAATTTCATCATGTTTAGCAGACACTTGGCCGAGTTATGTAGAAAACCATACACGTGAAAATGCAAGTCATCGTGAGCTTTTGCCTTGTTTGCTAATCTCGAACAAATAAATATTACGGCCCAAATGACTATGCTTTTTATTGAGCTCTATCCTAGACGGGGGGGGGGAGGCACCCTAGATTTTTCCATAGAAATAAACAATAAACGTGATAAAAGATGCTTGAAATTGTTCTCAATTATTGTTGTTATTAAAATTCCATAGAAATACTTCAATCGATAGCGTTACCGATCGGTGATTCACTTCAGTTCTGATTAAAGGCAGTGTTCACGATAAAAATCGTTTTTCTGTTTTCCCGTCTATTTTTAAAGCGGCCCCATGCTGATTCCAATGAGGTATCTGAAATCGTACAAGACCTTCTGGGAACGGAGTTATGGTCTCTCAAAAATTGAGCTAAGGAAACATGGTGGACGAGTTGTCCGAGGCTTGTAACTTCCGTCTTTTGCAGCCGATGTATGCAAGCTGACCTGAGTGAAGAGAGAAGTTGAGAATGAAGGGAAGAACGGGGCTAATGATTAGAAATCATCGGTCATCTCACGATCTCGAGCATTCATTTGCTCAAGTCGGTGGGCGTGTGATGCGCTTTTGGGGTTTGCCTTGCGCTAGAAGTGGCAACTTCGTTGTCTTTTGGAGCTTTTCCTGGCTCGTTTTCATGCGTTCTTTCGACGTCAACATTACAGTGCGCCCCTCCACTACCCATTCCTAATGGAAACTGAAACACAATTTTTATCGTGAACACTGCCTTTGAAAACTCGGGAGCCCCCCCCCCCGTCTAGGGGCTACTAATTGTTTTGTTAATCAAATTTGATAGGACACTAGCATTATCCATTCTTGAACCTCTGAATGAAACGTTTTGAGAATGATGCTTTTGAAAATTCACATCGTGTCAAATCTGGCGTGCGACATACATGTCTTCATTCGTAACTTATGAACATAATGCATATCTGTCCCTTATGCACCGTACTTAAATGGACACAGCCATTGTAGTTGAGAGTGCTTGAACTATAAGCCGGAATTAATTGTAAAGAAAACGCTTTCATTCCTCTCTGTAGAACATTTTAACTTTATATCTAACTGCGTAATCAAGTCAGCCCATTTCTCTTGCAGCGTAACTAATCATTCCAACCCGTTTAGAATAATCTAGATCAACAAAAGAAACTTTTACGAAGCTCTGTGCAGTAGGTAAAATTATGAAAATTCCGAAAGCATTGGCGCAAAATCACCTCCAGTATCTTCTCATTATCATCTAGCGCATCTGGGCACTCTACCAAAAACACATACCAGGCTGTCCAATAATTCCTGTCCGAAAATTTTCAAAATTCTATAATTTTCCTTAGAAGTGTTATAACATCAGGCAAGTGTAAGAATCTTCCAGAAGGTTCTCCAAAGTTCTACGCTAGGGGTATATAAGGCGCAGTCGCCGCGTCTAGCTACCAGTACAAGCTAAAATGGACCAAGGTCGAATTCGTACGTTCGCGTACTACGAGTGGCTGCTGGGCAACGACACGGGCACCGCGGTCGCCAACATCTGCAGAGCGTGCAAGGAGGATGCAGTGTCCCAACGCACAGTCAGCCGCTGGTTCAATCGTTCCGAGAGCGGCGACACGAGCATCGAAGACAGGGAGCACAGCGGGAGGCCTTCTACGGTGGATGATGACGAAGTCCGTCGCTGTATCAAGGAGAAGCCGGAAGCCACCACCCGTGAACTGGCGACGACGCTCGGCTGCAGCAAGTCCACCATCCACAATCGACTCAACTTACTCGGCTACCACAAAGTTCTGGCCCGTTGGATCCCCCAACGTCTGACGGACTCCAACAAGCAAAGCCGCGTGGCCGTCTGCCAGTCCCTCCTCCTTCGTCCGCATCGCAAGGATTTTCTCGAGGACCTGGTCACTGGGGATGAGAGCTGGGTCCTCTACGACAACGCCGCCCGCCGTGCCGTGTGGATCCCGTGCGGAGAAGAGTCCGCCGACGACGCCGAAAGCCGACCTGCACTCGCTGAAGATCATGCTCTGCTGCTGGCGGGACACCAAGGGCATGCTGTACTTCGAGCTGCTCCCGCAAGGCAGGACGGTCACCACCTCCATCTACACCGAGCAGCTCGAGAAACTAGCCGCCCCCATCCGAGAAAAGCGTCCCCGACGGACCTCGGTCCACCTGCTGCACGACAACGCGCGCCCCCACGTGGCGAAGAAGACCCAGCAGAAGTTGGCGACGCTCGGCTGGGAGACGGCTGTTCATCCGCCGTATTCCCCGGACCTCGCCCCCTGCGACTACCACTTGTTCCGCCCTCTGAAGCACCATTAGGCCGGAAGAAAATTCACCAACTACGACAACCTCAAATCCGACATCGCGGACTTCTTCGAGTCGCAGCCCCAGGAGTTCTGGGCGAAGGACATCGGCGACCTGCCCAATCGATGGGCCACCATTGTGGATGATTGTGGTGATTATATTGTTGATTAGACTTCTTTTTTAATAAATTTGAAAAAAATTAAAAATGGTGAAATTTTCGGACAAGAATTATTGGACAACCTGGTATTTTGGGCTAATTAACTAGATACTTACGTAAACTCAAGTAGTCCATCGGCCAGCTCATTGATGGACTCATCAGCCGATTTGAATCGGCGATCAATCACATGGATACCGTAGCTCTTCGCGTCAGACACATGTTCGTTGATGAAGCATCCAAAACCGCTAAGATTGGTCGTCACCGATGGTACTCCCATTACCGTACATTCAGCTGGAAACAGTATATACCTGCACTAGGTTCGCCAACACGCACAATGAAACTGTCTCGGAGATTGTGTTATCTTCATCACAATCCCCTCTGCATTTTCTATTAGTTCACTGTACTAAGAAACACAATACCCGCGCTAAGTTTTGTAAAAACGGGGAGCATCTGGCAAACTTGGCAAAAAAGCGTCCGATGCATGTAACTTTTTTGAATGAGGAATTTTTTGAACTCTGAGAACGCTATCATATTGCGAGATCAGATTGCTACCCAATTATGTGTTTTGTGGGCCGAAGTTCCCTAAGACCGCTTCGTTTTTGAAGAAAATAGTTTTTGCAATCGTTTTTCAAAAACGTCGCGCGCCGCGAAGTGCGGCTAAACTTTAAGCAGTGTTTGCACAAGTAATGGAACAGCAATCTAATGCTTTCTTCATAAATTAAGTTTATACTGGTTGAATATTCGAAATCCTTCAATTAGGAGTCCGGGGTTCTCGCAACAAAACTCGACTTTTCTGGAAGTTCTAAAGCGTGTCTAATTAAGGATTCAGAAAATTAAACCAACACAAACCTTGAAACTCTCTCACCTGCTACTAATTTATGAAGAAAGCATACAGATTGCTCCTCCATTACTTGCACAAATACTGCGTAAAGTTTCGCCGCGCGCGACATTTTATAAAAACGATTGCAAAAACTATTTCCTTCAAGAACAAAGCAATTTTAGAGAACTTCGGCCCACAAAATACATAATTAGGTAGCAATTTGATCTGTGAGTATGACAGTGTTTTCAGAATAAAAAAAGTCTTCATTCAAAAAAGTTACTTGCATCGGACGCTTTTTTTGCCAAGTTTGCCAGATGCTCCCCGTTTTTACATAACTTAGCGCGGGTGTTGTATTTGCGAAACCATTAGGGGACATTATGACTAGCAATCGCAACTACCGAAAAAATGCATGGCTTCGACTATGCCTTGCAGAGAAATTAGTAGAAGATTTTGTTGAGGTCTTCAAAATGCTTTATTCGCATGTTACTTCACGTATTCTCCACACTCTGTAAACGAATGAAACAGGAAATGCATCACAGCATTAGAAACGACGCATTGAACTTTCTCACGTTCAAGTATCAAGTTATGGTCGCTTCGAAAACTGTAGTCTAGTAAATGAATGGAGCTGCGACGGTGCAACAACACTCACGTCCAAAACCCCTAGGACCGGTGGCCTCGAGAACGCCGCAAGGGTCGCCGCAAATGATCGAATCTCTAATTCTGGAAGGACTACTTCAGGCCTTCTGTTATCACAAGGTCTGAGGACGCAATCCAACCTCACAGAATAATTTTTGGGCTGCGGCTTACAGCAATTCTGCCAAATACGGAATCTCAACCCTCTAAAATCGGCAAGAAAAGATAAAACTGCCAGTCCTTCGCATCCAAAAAAAGGCAGCCACTGCGGTGGTCCATTCACAGATCTCCGAATTTGATAGGGTCGAGATACGTGATGAGCTTGATCGAGAGTCTTCGATTTCATAGTTGCTAATGGTCTCTACTTTTAATCTAGTTCGTTCCTCTTTAACGGTTGCAAATTAAAGGTAGTGTTCACGTTAGAAACGGTATTCGACTTTTGACCGGAAACCGAATGTACCGGGATCCATTGCAACAATAATGGAGACAGAACGGCTAAAAAGGAGCCGTGGATAGCCAGCCTTATACGGCCCTCAAAATTAGTTGAGCTATGCCCTACCCGTCCCTTTCCTTGTTGGCGGTTGAGGGAGAGGGCGGGGTAGGCATAGCGAATGGAAGCTTGAGGTTCGTAGAGGCTTTTTATGGCTCGCTTCTATTCATTCTTTCGTCATTATTCTTCAGAAGGACACCGATTCGTTCCATTTCCGCTGGAAACTCGAAGACAGTTTATGTCGTGGACATTGCCTTTGACGGTAGGAACAGGCCCGGCGTTACTCGTCCGTTAAACCCGTCTTTTCGAAGTGCCAACTTTTGAGAAACCATAACTCCATTCATAGAAATATCGAGCGATTCTAGGGACATTGTTAGGATCAGCGCGGAACCCTCTCCAGGATGAGCTGGAAAACTAAAACATGATATCCAAGTTGGACTGTGCCTTCGAGCATCACTCTAATTTCGGTAAGTTTTGGTCGAATAGACTGCTTCGTAGCCAGCCGTGGCCGCCCTGGTCCATACATGTGAAATCGTGGATAAGGAAGATAAGGGATAAGGAAGATAAGAACAGGCGTGGCTCAAAAATACCCGGTGATGCCGGCTGTAGCCAGTCGTATCCCAACCAATCTTCCAAAGTTATGTATGATTATCACTTGGGTCGGCTCCAGCTGGGCTCCCTGGTTTTTCAACCCGCGGTTGTGCAATGTACATATTACAAGCGAATCGACCAGCCCGTCCAAAGCTGGCTACAGCGGGATCCAGCCGTGCTCACCTGGTTTTTCTTTTCACCCCATATTTCATGCTTTCAATATATATCAAGCTGGCTGTACAGCTAATCGGCCAATAATTAAAAGAGCCTGAGAGCTTTATTTGAAAATCTCGGTTACGAATTCGACATCAAACGTTCGGTTCCTGAGAGTTTACGGCAAGCTGTGGCTGTTGAAGGACATTACATGTGCCGTAACTTGCTGCAAACGGCTCATAAAAAGTGAGTCATTATCTCGAATAACCTAACGAACAAGGTTTCAGCCGATTCCTAGACTTTGATCTATTACGATGCGGTTACCGTATACCACAAGGTACGCCATGAGCACGGAAAATCGATAAATGGAAAAAACCGAATTCTTAAGCCGAATCAAGATGCAGAATTATGGGGTAGTCATGGGGCAAAACTTCCATCATCTTTTTAAGAAAACACGATCATGAAATTTGATAATTGCCCCATCCGCATCTCGGTAAGATTCCAGACGCATGAAGAGCGCGTGGATTGTAGCAAGGCATCCTCGTCCCACGTCATCTTAGAACTTTCTTCGGAAAACCGGCATGAGAATACGTTTTTGCGACCTTCTGTTTGGAGTCACGACAACAAGCTATTGCATATAGGATACCGTTAACATTCGGGTCCCAATCCGGAGAGTCAGGACATCATCCTTAAAGGCAGCATGCACGCTCGTAAACGTGTTCGAGGTAACCACGGAAATAGAATGGCATGGCTCAGATTACCACGCCTGAGCAATTTGAAGCGTCAAAAACACCCCCAATGTCGCTACACGAGTGGGAAGTTAACCCCGCCCCTGTATTTCTCCACCCACTGTATTTGCGTCCTCCTCCAAAACAGGGTCCTGGGCCATTCCTACCGTCGGCAACGTTTGTGAGTGGTACAATAAGTACAAAAAGTAAACCACATACATCGGCGACGGTGGGAATGGGCCAGCACCCTGTTTTGGAGGAGGACGCAAATACAGGATTCGGAGAAATACTGGGGCGGGGCCAACTCGTGTAGAGGCATTGTGGGTCGTTTTTGACGCTTCACATTGCGTAGGCGTTGTAATCTGAGCCATACCATTT
Source organism: Aplectana chamaeleonis (assembly GCA_029168955.1). Classification (NCBI taxonomy): domain Eukaryota; kingdom Metazoa; phylum Nematoda; class Chromadorea; order Rhabditida; family Cosmocercidae; genus Aplectana; species Aplectana chamaeleonis. The sequence continues at coordinate 1,543,070 of JAPDOI010000050.1, read as the reverse complement.
TATTTCCGCAGTTATCTCAAGTACATTTACGAGCGTGTATGCTGCCTTTTAAAAAGCCAATTTTGGCTCAAATGAAACCTCCGCAGATGGACCGCTACAACCGCTTTAGGGCAGAATCGTTCGCGGTACTCAATGATGATGAATACCGTAACGACAGAACGACGTCTTCTAGACTAGAACGGTCTTGATCAAATCCCAGATATCTAAGACGTTAATTGGTAATGTACGATTGGTACCTAATGATATGCGACAAAACCTGATAATGCATACCATCTTTAGGTGAGCCCAAACTTCGCACATGCACATACATAGTAATTTGCTGATCTGACAAAGGAAACACTACGCCTAGTCGATCTAGCTGTTTGCGACGAAATTCACACCCACAAATATACCCATAGTGGAGTCTCTGAATCCAAGTTTACAGCTGCAAAACAGGTCAGGTCATTTACAGGCAATTTTAAGGCTGTTCAAAAAATGTGGGCTCAAACAATCCAAATCGGCTAAAAACTTTTTCTGGGGATTAATCAAGGTCTCTAATACGAATCCGGATTCCCTTTCTCGTTTTTCATGAAAGTTGCACAGGTTTGATTCGCAACTTCCCAACTAAGGCGAAATTTGAGGGGAAAATTAGCCTTTAGTTGACTTCCACAATGCTACGACAGATTACTCGAACGCTAACGTCGGACAGGGAACGAAATTCTCACGCCGTAAAATAGCGTGTTTTGGTGTGTCGATTGCGTCCAGCACTACTCATTCTACAACATCATGGGAAAAATTTATACCAATGTTCTTTAATTTGCCTGTACACACCGAAACTCAGCCTAAATTGAAATTGCGTGGTCATTTAAATTTCCTTTTACGTACGTTATCATATAACTTAAGTTTTCTTCTCAAATAAAACAAGGAAGTCTGGGAATGAATTCCCGATGAAGAAAAAATTTTCATGATGTCGTAGAATGAGTAGTGTTGGACGCAATCGACACATCAAAACACGCTATTTTACGGCATGAGAATCTCGTCCCCTGTCCGACGTTAGCGTTTGAGTCGACAGATTTGCCTTGAAACTTCTCTGAAGAGATCATTTGAGGTGCTCAACATGGATTTGGGGCTCGTTCAACGATTTTCGATAGTTTATGGTAAGTTACGGTGGATATACGGTAGAACGGTAAAACTCTCAGATCAAGCTGAAAAGTTCTCCGTGAGGGTTATCTAAGATGCTAAACACGAATGAGAAGTCCACTTCTCGATTTTGAAAACACTTAACTAGGGATTAAGCTAGCTAAATAACATACTATCAACCGTAACCTTCAGTAAGCCTTAGAATATCAAGAAGCGGACCACAGATTTGTGTTCAGGATCCTAACTGACCTCTAGAAAAAAGTTCTGAGCCAAATTCAAAACATCCTTTTTTAACACCCTAAAAGTTGCGTGATGGGGTGGGTACCCTAACGTTTTCGCACAACTGAGAAAACCATTCGTAACGCAGCTGAGGCAATTATTTGGCAGCTAAAAGCTAGAATTTCGAAGTTGAGATTTTTTACTTCAACTTTTTATTGATTCCATACAAAATTTTTCATTGGGGTCTATTAATTGATATATTTTCTTACAAATGGGTAGATCGAGCATTTTTACTTTCCTTGTGCGACATAGAGACAAAAGGTTATTTGCTGTATGAAAACATATGCTGATTTTGACCTGATTCACTACAGCATTCATGTGCTTGAGGTCTAGCTATGCGAGAATCAAAGATCCGATTTCTTAGGCTTGCCCTTTGCAATTCTTTCCGTTAACGCTGCTAATCTCGATGCTGAAAAAGCGCCGGTCCCACGCGGCTAAAAAACCTCCACAGTATTGGCGTCAGAACATTGAATTACGATCCCCTGCGATTCATTAGAAGGCTGCTTATGTATGCAACTGTTTCCCAAGACTTTCGTTTTCGTTCAGTTTTCCACGTTGTCCTCTCTCTACCTACTTTTCAAATTGGAAAATTAATAAACTGACCGCTAACAAACCGACTTTGATTAGCTGAAATTGGACAACGCCTGCCCTAGACCCTCCCTAAACGCAAGTACGCGTTAGTGCAGAGCGGCAGAGGTTACAAATTATCATTCGCGAATCAGCCAGCCACCATCCATCAGCTGACGATGATGCGTGACTAATTGACTGCACAAAAGCACAGGAAACTGATCCATCCAATTAGCTCAATAATTACTCCTACGTACATACCTGGCGTATATCCCCATGGCTCATAGTAACTCGGAAACACTCCCAGATGACATCCACGCACAAAATCCTCATAGTCCAAACCAATTAGCGGCGAAACGGATGAGAGGAATTCCGGATGAAAAACAACCTAGAAGCGCTTGAATTTTAAAGCACGCTTTCATATGTAAATAATAGCACAGATATTTGATGTTCTTGCCACACCTGCAATACTTTCCGTTCATTCTTCTGGATGATTTCTCATATTGATAACAAAAGTTATGGATTCGGATACGCTAGTCGCAGAAAAACAAAAAGGGATAAAATTTCCATAAACATTTTTCATGAGTGGTAAAATACCGAAAGGATTCTCAAACTGCTGGCTACAGTAGATACGGGCCGAAATTCTCCATTATGCTACATACAATGCTCCAAAGCGATCAACAAAACCTTAACGGCATAAGTTTGGCTTCTAATCAGGAGGCAAACTTGATGAAGGCCTGGAGCTCTCGAGCTGTAAACACCTCATCTTCCGGTTCATCTCTGGTTCTCTCATACTAATCGGAAGTGGTTGCGGTACCATTGACAACCAGGCATGCCTCGCCCACTTTCCCTCGCGCTTGCTGCGCCCTCCTACCCCGGCTCTCGCCACGGAGACACAAAGAAAAAGACGCTACTGTTGTGTTCTCGACTGGCATCTGTCAGACGAGCGAGGTTTTGCTGCATAATCTGGCTAACATCTGCCTAGACCGCTTCGTCTTTAGGGATGCTGAAATTGAAATCACCAACTGAGAATTCATTTCCTGCAGTACCTCTCTATTCCCCAAAAATCGGAAAGAATTCTAGCGCTCATTATCTTTATGACACTGCAGTTCGTGTAAGAAAATTACTGGATGCAATACTAACCTGCTGATTAAACATATGATAAAGAAGAAAACGCAAAGCAAACTCTATAAAAAATAGTACTTTCAAGCAAAAGTGGCTTGATGCTGACAGAAACTTTCATACAAAAAGAATCAATAGGAAAGTAGAGTGGGCGAGTCTACAAAAAATTACCAATGCTTTTTGAGAACCGAGTCCTGTAGCAGAAATTCTGAATTCAAGAAATCAACTCGTGCTATTCTTCAGAGGAGAGCTTCTTGGTTCTGGAAAGGAGCTCCGGTTATTCTAGTACCGGTGTAAATAGTTTATACCTATTATCGAAAAGAAGACATAAAGTCTGACCCACATAAACTGTTTCCTTTCGCTGATCAGAAAATAGAACTGGTGAAAGCACAGAAGGAACTGCAATTGCTATCACATGAACTGAACCTTTCCGAACAAGTGAGTCTTTTATCGAGAGGCATGAAGCTCTTTCTTGCGAAATAGAGCAACGGTTTTCTATTGGGAGTTGAAAGTTTTTGCCAAGTGAATTGGTTCTCAAGAAATTTTGTTAATTTTTTGAAGACTAGCTCATTCCGTTTTATTTACTGTTGCTCCTTTTTTGTTGGAACGTTTCTGTCTGCTCAAAACCACCTTTTCCTGAAACAGCTCCTTTCTGATAGAATTGCTCACTTTTTTTGGAAATACGTGGGGACCCACGAGAAATCTCCAAGATTTTTCGATTTGTATCGATTGATTTTATAACAGTAAGTAGCCTATTTGTAGACCAGCTCCTCTGTACCACCTCATTAAAGAAAGTATAGCCCAGAACGTTTTTCACCGATTCGATCAAAGAAAATATCGACTACTTTAGTGATCCCTTCCTGGTTACAACCCTTGTTGAGGGGACACCAAGGATTCATCCACGGAAATGGTGAATTCTTTCAATACCAGATATTTGATATCGCTATCGGCCAGTGTTTTCCTGGAGACTCCATGGAAACGCTCTGATCCCTGAAAGCTCTAGCTTTCGTTCTTCAGTCGAATTTAGAGTGCTCCCCCCTCAAACTAGGTTTGCACTTATCCCTGTACTGTACAGCCATAGCTGTAAATAGTGGAGACGCAGAGATAGACAGCTTGCACTTTGGCCGGGCCGAGAGTGTGCCGAGCCGGCTGGCAGCGCCTTTCTTTTCGTCCTCTTCGCTCATCATACTGACTCGCGCAACCCGCGTGCCGAGTTGTCAATGCTCCGGAGACCATCGAGAGTACCTCAAACTCGGGTCGAATGATGCAGCGACGGATCACGCAGGCGTGATCGTATAGGCGGATCCCAACTGTCCGTCGTTTCGAATCACTGGGTAGGATGTCCCTCAAAACCACGGAATTCGCTAAGCCCGATCTCCGCAAGCATTTTCTGATGGCGCTGCCTACATCATCGTAGAAAACTGGAATTATGAACGTAGTAACTTTTTCGCTGTGCAATGCAACGTTTTGCATCTGCTCGCCGCCGTACGTGAGTCTCCGCTCAACCCTCTCACACGGCAGCTAAGCGATTTTGGATTCAAATGCAAGAAAATACTCAGAAGTGTGTTAATCAACAAGCTATTCCATTTGGAACTTTTTCCGCGCTGTGCATTAAAGGCAAGGCTCGGTCTTACTCTGACTTTTCCAGAATGACGGTTAGGTATGTCAAATTCGACTAGGTAGCACCTATCTGTAAGTTGTGTAAGCTATGAGGCGCTACTCATGGAGAAAATGACCTGTTAGTGAAGAATTACGGTACACACAGCGTGATCACGCCGTTAGAATATCGTTGTTTCTACGGCATGAAGGTGGTCGCCTCGCCGCCACTTGACGCGATCACCACAGTGGCGGCATTCTTGGCAATAATGGGAGACGATTTCCATCGCGCGCGGTGAAAAAAGCGCAGACAACGGCTGGAGGTGTGGACGACAAGCGCTTTTTTGTGATCGAATGATTGCCTGCAATGGCTGAAATAACTTGGGCCAGACCGTTTTCCTACAGTTTCTGCATGTGTCCTGGGATAGCCTGAGGCATTTGCTCCGTTTTAGCGAAAAAACCCTCGGTGAAAATTTTGCCCGGACTTTGCCTTTAAAGACACAGTCTAACCTCAGGGATGTTATAGTAAAATTAGATCTCAGTGATATTTTAGTAAAATTAGATATTATAGTTCGCCAAACGTGAATAGCAACCCTGCAAAGCGCGAGATCTCAATTCGCTCAGAAAAGTGAGAAACTACAGGCAAAAGTCGGCCCCGCCCATAATATCCCAAAAGCCTAACCTGGCACACCGCCCTTGAACGGGAATCAAGAACTCTGCTATTGTACATTTTGCCTTTGAGCATCAAAACACAAACCAAGTTTCCCGTTTTCAAGGATTTTGGTTCCTTATTCGGGGCGAAACGCTTGATTATGATTTTTAGGATATTGGGAGCGGAGCCGACTTTTTTCTTGTACTCTCTCCCTTATTAAGATCTCGCGCTTGGCAGGGTTGCTATAAACGGTGTGCGGACTGTAAAATCAAACCCCTCAGATTTGGGCTGTGTCGTTCTCCCACTCAAGACCACGCCTAATTTTGGGTGACTGCACGGTCGGACCGTGTGCAATATTGCGTCACCGTATAACGTGTCTCACCGGTGAGACACGCTGGCCTGAATAGCTCCCCACGGGAAACTGCTTTCCCTTTTTTGTGTCAATATTGCAACGATGGTTGAACAGTATCAGAGTTGGAGCTTCCGAGACGCTTCCCTTATCGAGAAACAATTACTCGAAACCAAAACGGTCAAGTGAGCTGCAACGCTTTCAGAAGAGTAAACGAGTTTCAAACGAAAGGTTTCTAATAAGCAACCTAAAAACTAGCTATAGAAGGAAAAAGAAATGATAAGGTGCTCCTAAAGTTGCTTCACAGCCGTTTTTCTCTCTACTTCAGCCCACCTGATTTTATAAAAGTCTAAAAATGCCGTTGCATTTGACCTACTGATGGACCACGAGGTTTTTATTCAAGTCTTGGCTAGGTCAATACATAGATCATATGTTAGTTCGAAAGTAGTTTCTTGTGGAGGTGAAATCAATTTTCGAAAAAGGTGTCCCACCGGTGGAACACGCGGTCCGAAGTGGTAGTCAACGCGTGTCCCACCGGAGGGACACGTGGTGTGAATGGGCTAAAGGTAATGTTCACGATAAAAGAAATTGCCCGCTTTTTGACTGCAACGTAAGCATTGGGTCCTTCTAACAATGGAAGTATACAAAGTGTTGGTTGGACCTGCGAAAACGACTAGTATCGTTAGTATCCCTTGTGACTATATAGAAAAAATGCGCAGCGTCCCGCCGCGAGCAGCCGGTTCCAAAAAGTTACAAGCGTTTTTGAAGTTTCGCGAAAAGGTAAGGGTACCCACCAGAATTTTTTGGGGTTTTGGAAAAAATTTCAGATTTTGCTCAAAACTTGTATCTGGGGGTAATCTAATGTGCTGAAAACGAATTTGGGTTTGTTTGTCGAAATTCTGGGGTTTACCGTAGGTTACGGTAGGTAATACGCCATTTAGGGGGCTAAACCTACATTCATAGTTTGAAAATCGGCAAATGGATATCAAATTCGTATTCACCACCCCGCATACAAATTTTGGGTCAAATCTGAGACTTTGCTAAAACAACCGTGAGCCCACCGTAATCTCCCGTGTTCTGTAGAAAATCGGAGAATGGACCTCAGATTCGTGTTAAGCACATGAAATTGCCCTCAGAGAATGATTTTGAGACCTATCTTTCGCAGAAATCCGGAAATCTCGAAAGTGGCGTTTTGCCCTCAACTTTTTCCCCCGCTGGGATGCTTTGAATGAATTGTTTAGAAAACATAAAAAGCGACAAATAACTTCAGATTAGTGATCAGCGCCCGAAAAACCCTCGGATAGTTTTAGGTTAAATTTGGAACATTTTTCTAGAACGCTTCCACAGTCCTCTAATGGGATTTTCCGAAGACTATTGCGCTTTTTGAAAGGTACCAAAAGCACAAAAAACGACTTTTTAAAGCTTATACCTCCTTGGAACCTGCAGTTCGGGGCGGGATACTGCGCAGATTGAGCCTTGAGAGGTACTAACTGGAAGTGCGACGAAAACGGTCGTGAAGTGGTTGAAGTTCTGTGGGCCAGCCAACCCCATTGGCCAACCCCGCCCACGTGCTATAACGGTTGTCCTGCATTCGTTTTACCGTAGGAACAAGCTTCGAATTTTCGAATATTCTTCATCGCGAAAGGTTCTAACATCCCAGCAGTATGTATATTGGCCCCTCTTCTAATGAAGAGTTTTCGGTCCAGGAAACAGGAAACAAAGCCACTCACCTAGGAATTTTGAAGCGCGAAACCTTTTCCCCGACGTCAGGTTTGGTGCGTTGTACGCAGTCTCCCGAAACACACAAACAGGCATGATTACATTTTTCAGAGATTTCTCTAAACAGTTTCGCTCCACTGTTTGAGTGTTCTGAAGGAACTTTTCCCAACTAACCTCTTGTTAATAGACCTACCTACTCAAAAACATCGAAAACTATAATACGGCTTTTTATCGTGAACACTGCCTTTAGAGGCATCGTTCGCGCTAAAAATCAATTTTCATTTTTAAGGCTGAATTTCATGATTGAGCCCGATAGACCACACTGGTAAACTTTGGCGCATCAAAAACGTTGGGCAATGAGGTTGGAAGGCGTCAAGGATTAAGATCCGCCACCAATTCTCACCAGTCAACTGGCACTTTTTCCTAGAATGTTGGTGCGACCGTAAGACAACATGAAAAATAGTTACGGCACGAAATCCCCATGCAGAAAAACTCCGAAAGAATGACAGTGACGAGGCCTCCAAAAGCAGAAAAACTTCGAAAAGGATTTTGACGCGAAATTCAAATTCGTATTTACAATGTGTTCCGATTGACTTTTCTTTACAAATGAAGGTTTTTCGTGGGCCCCTTCGACATTTTCGTTCACTAGCTACACAAAAACATGAAAAAAATAGTATACGGTTTTCTGCGCGTATGATGCCTTTAAGGCTCCGTCCATAGTTAGCCACGAGCTACGAGAGGCATGTCGCTAAAACGCTGACCCACAACGTAGACAGTGATCTAGGAAGGCGAGGGGGGGGGTTGAGGATGGTTCCTGTAAAATCACTGACAGTCGCTGCAGCTACGATGCCGACATGACATCAGCGGCAGGTCGTTCATGCCAGCTGTAGTAGTACGTCTACTTTGCTTGGGTCGTCTTCACGAACAGATGCACGCGTGGCACGATATGGTCCCGAATGGAATAGCGTAACAGCTAGCTAGTCCCCAGCGCCAGATCCAGTCTTCAGTGTACTGAAGCGTGAACCCCAGCTGTACTTGTCACTGCTTTATTATGCTTTGTTTTCGTTCCTGGTTGGAGTAGAGGAGCAAAGGGTGCGTGCCGCTAAACCACCACAGGCAATATCCCCATCTAAACCGCCCTCGCCACTAAATGACCACTGTTCCACTGAAGCATCATCAAAGAAAAAAGTTAATCAACCGTAGTATTACTCAGAATTAGCACTAAATCATATAACTATTTGTAGGTTACAGAAAAAAATGGGTACGGAAGGACTACTCCCTATAACTGTTCAGTCGACCGACAAAGAACATCAGCAGTTGCTATAGAATATCTTCATTAATCTGAGTTTTTGTACTTCGAGCTGATTGCAAAAAAGGAAGAAAACGTGATAAATCTTACAGCTCATTTTCATCAAAGGCTACTCAAGGTAGTACAACCGCTGAGCATATTCAAACCCTGCATCCGGACAGAAACCCATTACGACGATTACAGATAGAGAAAGGTGTGATAATTCAAGTTCGACTTTGAAAACTTTAGACGGAAATCATGTTGTCCACAAAATAGAATTGTCGAACGCCAACACTACAGATAACTACAGATAACACTACAGATACACTACACTACGGCTCTTCTGATTTGGTCACAATTCAGAAAGTTTTTCGAAAATCAGCATTTTCCAGATCTGAAACGTCATTGGATAGTCCCCCTCCACAAAAGCTTGGATGATTTTTCAGATTCGAACAAAAACTTGATACGAAGAGAAATATTCAAAGGAAGCTAAAAACGCGAAACGCATCTTCGCACGCCCTCTGACTCTACCTCACGAGCGTTTCTTTTACGTAAAGAGGGAAATGTTTGCACAAAAGCTGAGTACAGAAGAACTTCACAATTATTCCGAATAGGATGTCCGTTTTCGCATTACATGAAGGTCGAATGATTCCGCTGCTGAGCCGACAACAACACTTTCTAATGAAGTATAAAGTGTTTATCAATTTCATAAACCTTTGCAGAATCAATATATCCAGTCTTCGCATTTTTTGTTGAAATTAGATTACACATTTCAAATAAGTGGACTATTTCAACGAACCTCATCTTATAGACGGCCATACAATATTATGCCAATTTCCAAGATACCGACCGATAAGACAATGATTCGATTCCGCAAACTGCTTGTCGGCAACACAGGAAATTGTTCCGTGCAGCGAATTAAATCCTTTTTCTTTCGTCACAAATGCCGGTTACGCACAACACGATTTTTCACGACCGCTGCACCAAATTGTGCTATGTACATGACGGCCCTTTTCTTGCCCCAAGCTATAAGTGGGCCTTTCAGGCATATTTCCGGGCATAAAAAATTAAAATTAATGAAGTTTATGTTGCAAAATGATGATATGTACAAGTGGTGCATGTGTGCCTAATTTTTTTGTTGGTAATCAGGGTATAGCAAATGCCAGACCGAATCCCAGCTCAAAACTGATTCCGCTCGTAGGCCTCAGAGGAATTTTGTTTCATTCACATACCTCATTGATACACGTGCACACGCCAACACACGAATTCTCATCAGGGGACAAAGACTCGCACGGATGAGTGATCTTTGCGTCTCATTAACTTTTTTTTTCTCTGATGGTGAGAAAAACAGTGAGAAAAAAAGCTGCGATGACCAATGCGTCCCTGTTTTGATGGATAGCCACACGCAAATTCGATACCGTCGAATAACCGAATTTCGATAACTTTATTTAGCACTAATTGGTGCAACAAAAAAAGACGCCTTGAGCACGTCCTTCTATAGAAAGACGTGCTCTTTAACAAGCTCTTCTCAATGGTTTGGCACTTCCCGTCAACCAAATACCACTTTCTGTTCCACTATACGACTGCCTACGAAATACCGTAGACGCTCAGCCTCATCGTCTAAAACATCTCTGTTCAACCATTCGCGAATGAGAGTAATGAGAGTAGTCGAGGCATCCAACTATGAACAAGGCTCTAGCACTGCGATGTCTTTTAAACTGCCCAGCACCTCATGAAATTACGTTCAATGTCGTGTTTGGTGAACTTTACGAGGTGATCGTGATTATGTAGTAGGTTCTATTAACCAATATAGTCTTTTTTCTGTTCCTGCTCTAGATCTCAGCACATCTCACAACTTCTAATCTGTCTCATCCGGTATGCAAAACGGCAAGCATAGCACCCTGGCCCTCGCCCACAGGACTTTCTCCGCAGCTTTTGGAAGTCTGCTGAAATTCAGCCTCGAGAAAAAGCCAAGTTACACATGTACATACTATCCGCCACTAGCGAAACTCTGACCTACATATCGGAGTGCGCTCGACGTGAGTCCGCTGCGCACAAAATGAGTGCGACTTAAATGCATCGTACACGATGAAAATCGAATTCCAGTTTTTGCGTATAGTCGAACCTTTGGGCCATGATAAGGTCACTCAGAAAGTTTGGAATTTCAGAATCGTCTCTGAATATAGATTTTCACCTCACCTTCCAAAAAGGAACAAAACTTCGCGGTCGCTGAAGGCAGGCGTGCGTTGACGCATCGTAGGGCGTAAAGCACACGCCAGTCGATTTCACATTCGGCATCGATCGAAAGTAGCTAATCTCAATGGACGCAAAAGGTTGGTGACCCTTTTTGATTTCGTTCAAGCCGTTGTTTTTCTAGGCGTCCTCGGTGATTTGCTTCCAACGCTGCGCCAAGGAATGAGTCGTAAAACAGTTCCTTGCGTTCTCCGCGCATCTATCTCAAGTTGATAGCGGAGCAAACTTCGATAAGATATTGTGAAGTTTTTTTTTTAATGAGTTTCCTTGAAAAGTTGACGTTTTTGAGAGAGCCGTCTGCAACCTTCAGTCACTATAAGGATATAACAACACGAAAACGCCATAACCGAAATATGGTTTTTATCGTACACTGATGGTGCACTGCTGGTTTTGTCTTACTATTAGCCACAGCCCAACCTCTGGGTAAAATTTGATATTATAGTCCGCCCATCGTAAATCGCAACTCTGCCAAACGCGAGATCTCAATCTGATCAAATAAGTGAGAAACTACAGGAAAAAAAACTTGGCCGCGCCCCAATACCCCAAAATCCTAACCGCGCACACCGCCCCGGAAAAGAAACCAAAAGCTTTGCTACTGTGCATTTTGCCTTTAAGCATCACCACACAAACCCACTTTTCCGTTTGCAAAGAATTTGGTTCCCTATTCGGAACGAAACGCTTGATTATACTTTTAGGATACTGGGGGTGGGGCCGACTTCTTCCCTGTAGTTTCTCACTAATTTGATCGCATAGAGGTCCCGCGGTTGGCAGGTTCGCTATACACGGTACGCGAACTATAATATCAAATTTCACACCTGAGGTTGGACAGTATCTTTAAAGGCAGTGTCCACGATAAAAACCATGTCTGATTTTTTGGTGGAGATCGGCAGCTGCGGGGCCTAGCGCAACCCCAACGCTGAAAAAAACTAAGAAAAATTAGCTCGGAACGGTCCCCTACGGCCCCAAAGTTGGACACCCGTCAGCTCGTCACACCCAGATGCACTTTCCACGACCACCGGCATGAACAAATGAATGCTCGAATTTGTCGAAATTTTGAAATTTTTTTTTTTTTTTTTGCGATGGTTTCCGGTCAAAAGCCTCGTTCATTCTCAACGCCTCCCTTTACTCAGGTCAGCTCGCATACATCGGCTGCGAAGAACGAAAGTTACAAGCCTCGGACAACTCGTCCACCATGCTTCCCTAGCTCAGTTTTTGAGGGACCATAACTCCGTTCCAATGAGGTCTTGTACGATTCCAAGAACATCATTGGAATCAGCATGGGACCGTCTTCAAGATAGGTGAAAAAGCAGAAAACGATTCTTATCGTGAACGCTGCCTTTAAAGGCACAGGACACCCAAAAAATTAATTTTCAGATTTCATACTTATCTTGGAGGGAGTCACACGCTGATCACAGTGGTATCCTTAAAAACGTCCAAGACCCCCTTTGAACAGAGTTATGGCTCTTCAAAGATGCCTAGATTTTAAGGGTGTAAAATTGTTGGACGAGTTGTCTCAGGCCTGTATTTCTCTTCATTCGCAATCATCGCGTGAGAGAAAGCCAGGGTAAGGAGACAGTCCGGTTATGGTCTGAAGAACGACGACTTGTTGAAATTCATCCATCCATCGAACTGCTATCGAGTTCGAAAATCTGTTAGGGGGTCGGGCCTGTGGTGGTGAGCGAAGGGGGCAGGGCCTGTGGTAGTCGCTTATATCTCGCTTATTTGGAGGAAATGAGATCTGGCATTTGGCACCTGCTATACAGAAGTGGTCTTCTACACAATTACATGAAAATCTCAAAATTCATATCTGAGGGTGTACTGCGCCTTTAAGGTGATTCTCGGTGACCTCTGCATTTCAATCTGCAGCGAAACGCTCAACCAACTGCAACACAATACTCGACAGCGAATAGTTAAAATCGAGCCAATTTTACGCAACCCTCGAGAACATCATACATTTTCTGGCAGTCTTTCTCTATTGAACTACATACGTTGAAGAACCCGCAATAAAAATTTGCGTGCTTTTTCATCGAATTTGTAGTTTTTCCAGACATATTCTACCAATTCATCTAAAATTAATCTGAGAGCAAAGCTCATTCGATTTGTCTCGACTGTCAGCACGGCCTAATCTGTTGGCCAGAAAATATTATTGTACAATGTGAATGCATAAAGCGGAGCAAGTGCTTCGGCACGATAACGTCTCAGTGAACAAACATACCTAGTTCACGGATCTTCGATCGTCAAGACGGCAAACAACTGATTAAGGATTACATATATATTTTATAAAGCAATAATCTCATGACAGCTTGAAGTTTTGCAAGAAATTTTCTCGTCACATTGCTGCTCAAGTAAAAATGTATTCAATGTATCACTTAACACAAATTACATTTAGCATAAGAGAGGCTTTACATGATATCTTGCCGTTTAAAGGCAGTGTTCACGATAAAAGTCGTTTTTATGTTTTCTCGGCCTATCTTGAAAACGGTCCCATGCTGATTTCAATGATGTCCCTGGAATCGCACGAGACCCCCTGGAAGCGGAGTTATGGCCCCTTAAAATTCAGCTAGGGAAGCATTGTGGACGAGTTGCCCGAGGCTTGTAACTCCCGTTTTTTGCAGCCGATGAGTGCGAGCTGAACTGAGTAAAGAGAGACGTTGAGAATGGAGGGAAGAACGGGGCTATTGATCGGAAACCATCGCTCATTTAGCCACGAATTCAGGGCGAATGTTATAGGACATGGGCGGAGTGGCCCAATGGGTTGGCTGGCCCACAAGGTTTTCACCCACTTACCGGCCGTTTTTCGTCGCACTTCCGTTCTTAATCGTCTTAGAGGGACTCAAAGCTTACGTTTTAGCCAAAAAAGAACGCGCAACTTTTTCTTCGTGAACACTGCCTTTAATAGTCTCCAAATCTGGAAATCACTACATAGCTCTCACTACGCTTATGAGATAATTTTTAGCAGGCTCATAACGAGGTGCTCATTTATGTACTTCGGTGGGGATTGCCGCGGCCGGTATTCACAGGCGCCGAGGCGGCACTACCACATCGCTGCGGGACGCTACTGGGGCGGAATTCATGTGCGCGTTTCGTTGGGTACGGATAAAGGCGTCGGTACGTTTGATGTTCACCCCGCAAAAACAGAAGTTCGCTAACCGCTCGTGCTCACGACCTACCCAGCTCATAGCCTGGGGCAGCTGAGACACTGCTCTGGTAGGATACCACTGCCTCTCGCGAGGTAATCATCGAATGTGCCGACGCCTTTACCCAACACAACGGAACGCGTTGATGGATTCCGACCCTGGAAGGCCGCCAGTGATTCGCGAAATTTTCCAATGTCTGTATCCTGGATACTTTGACCTTTCTGTTCTGCTTCCTTTCTCTAGAAAAAAAACGAAAACAAGAAAAAAATCAAAAAAAAATGTTATAGTTGTGCCTGCAAGAGTAAGTCCCAGTAACTTCACAGGAGTTATCACGTTTGCGACAAGAAGCTTACGCAGACTTCTACGATATTCAACAACACTGGTTGAGAGGCTTTGCACGAGGACGAACTCGAGGCCGGACATGGTACAGAACTTTTTCATGAATCAGCCTACTGATAAGCTGGAAGGAACTCATAGCATGAAGCCATAATAGGCAGAAGTTTCACCGCTCGGCCATCAAGCTCCCTCCTATGGTCTAAATTTTATGCATTGTGATCTCCTTGTGCAGTTTTTGAGTGTGCGAATTATTTACACTATTACTAGATACCCCGTTTAGAGAAGCGCCTCTTAAATACTCATAATTTTTACTAGCCTTTTTTTTACTTTACTTCAAAAAACCACATCCTGATGTGAGTATACTGTTCTCATTAGTTAATTCTTTCTTAGATCAATGAATTTCGTCAAGGGCTAAGCAGCTAGAAATGGGCTCAGGCGCATGTAGCGCAGTGACTAGAGACGCCTCCGTAACCAAATATGGTCGTGTTTTCAATCTTCGCCCTGGAACAAATGGGCACGCTATCACTCCGCGGTATTTCAATTGGTACCAGCTTCGGCCGTGAGGATAAGAAGACTGACCAGAAAATCGGTTGTACCAAAGCAAGTAGTTGCATAGAGAGAAGTTAGGGATTATATCCTGTTTTCAATTGAGGGCAAGTTGAAATACAGTATATGTGTTACGAAAATTTTCCGTTTTCTGTCTTCTGTTTTGCAACCATTTTCGGCCGTTCTGTTTTCTATTTGCTGTTTTCCGACAAACTTCTATTCTCGTTTTCTGGGTAGGCGTTTGGAAATTTCACACACTACTGGAGGCCGCCGCGGCACAGTCACGGAGCCGCCTCAGAAATTTTCCTGCACAAACCTTTTCAAAACGTATATTTGTTTTATCGAGACAAATTTACGCGGGTTGTGCGATCATGGAGCGGCGATTTTGACGATAGTGCGTGCAGTGGCGACTCCCCGACAGTGGGACAGGGGCTGTCTACACACCGAGAGAGGAGCTATCCCGTTTTTGCAGTCTGAAACGTCACGCCGCTCAACGCGAGCGAAGTGGTCCCGAGTGGAATTAGAGCCGCAGAAGGCGGGTCAACTCCCTCGGTGTGTAGAGAGCCCCTGTTCCCCCGACAGTGTCCATAGTGCCGCTTGCCGCGGGAAACCTGGCATTGCCGCCGGAATTTTTCCAGAGTAGCTACGCCACAAGCGCTCTCAGACATCGCTATGGCCTGCATACTTCCCGCAATAAGCCATATCAATCGCGAATCTTCACTTCTCCTACGCATTGTCGTTACTGCGGGTACCGGAAAGTATGCACTTGGCTAAAGAAACCGATTCAAAATGGTAACTATTCGATGAGTCAGATACCGGTGATTGAGATGAAGTACGAGCACGTGGTTTCTCTTGGCGGATCATGAACCTATTTCTAGTTTTTCAGTGAAAAAATCACAGTGCACTATATAACACGCAGAATAGGATTCACTATGTATGTGTGAGTCATCGATGTGTCCACCATACCGATCTGTACACATTCTCATTTAATTTCAAATCCTAACTGATTTATGATCCTACTTAACTTCACAACCCTTTTTCCAACGTCACTCAAGAAAAAAGACATTTCCGAACCTCTGATCAAACCAGCCCCATTCGATGGGGAAGCCAGCGACGGAAGAGACCACATAATGTGATTTCTAAAGTGTCCCGCACAAAATTACCTCCAATTACACTCAATACCACATACACAAACAGACGCTGGCTGACGTTATTCTTCTCTTCCTCCATCAAATATGATGAGCGATGAGGACAGTCAGATGGCGCATGAGTCTCACCTTCACTCGATCATGATCGTGATTGAACAGCTGTACACGACGCAGTGCCTGCAGTACAGGATCGTTCGCGTTGTCCTGCATGTTGTGTGTGCAAATTGGAGGCAACGAATCGCGCTGAAAACGGAAAACATTTGAACAATCATTGTACGAGTTCTGAACAATGAGCCTTTTCTAACAAGTCACTCACTAGCACTTTCCTGAGTATTCAAGTGGTATTAGGCGCTGAATTTCGAAAGAAAAACATGAATTTCGAGATTCAGAACATAACAACTTTGATGCTACACTGAATTCAAAACCAAGACTTTATCTACTGAGAACCTCGGGAACGTTGTTCACAAAAGGACTGTTATTCATTTCGCAGTTTACTGCATACGAAATAATGCACTTTTAAATGAACAGAAATCTGGATGAGCCTTGAATTCTTTTTGTCCCCTCAAAGCTTTCTATGGAGCAGGTCATGATAAAACCATCTTTAAAGTTGTCCCCGTGATAATTGTTTCATGAGCCTTTCATAATCCTCAGAACTTTTTTTTAAACCTAATTTTTTTTAAAATCTAAAAACGTTGAATTCCCTCGAATATCGGGGATCATATTCATTAACGATATGGTTCACCCGGACTCTCTGGAGTTCCTTATGGTGAACACCTTCATCTCGCCGCTCTGACAGCTCTTGAAGGCATCGTGCCCGCTGGAAATCATTTCCGATTTTTTGTGTATAATCAAACCATTCGGGCTAGCTGAAACTAACCCACGAAACTTGAGACCAGGGATGAGCGGAAATTTTTTCCTGAATTGCGGAAATCGGAAATCGGAAGGACTCTCTAAAATGCGGAAATCGGAATTCGGAAATCGGAACGGCAAAAACCATCGGAAATCGGAAATCGGAAATCGGAAATGGTCAGCGAAATTCTCAACCCTCCCCTGGTGATTGTTCCTGCCAAAACACTTGGGCTTATCCTACTTTATTGGTAAGGTGTATGCCCACACGTAATTGTAGGCTTGTATCGTGACGCTCAGAATCATTGCAGAATCAGTTAGGTCCCACACACTTTTCCAGGCGCCTGCAGCACTTCAAGTCGGTTCAACACAGTCTCTCCGGCGAGCGGTACACTTTTATTAGAGTCCCGCAAACTTTTTTCCCGGCACATGGCGCGCTCCTAGTTGGGTGCAACACACTTTTCTCGGCGCTTCACGTACTCCTAGTTGGGGTGCTACACACTTTCGCCGGCGCTTGGTGCCCTCCAAATTGAGCGCAACACAGACAGTTCCTCCGACGCTCGGCGTACTCCCAGCTAGACCCCGCACACCTTTTCCAGCGGTGTGCGCACTCTAAGTGAAGCCCAGCCCACTGTTTTGACGCTTGACGCACTTCCACTCAGAAAATGCTGGGCAAGTTACCTGAGACTTCAACGCAAGTTGCAAGATGGCCTCACGCAACTTACTTTGAGTTAACAAGTAACTTGAAGCGATGTTACGTGTAATTGTACGAGATTTTTGATTAATATAACATACGCTTATAATAAATACACAACATTGCGAGTAACTCGCACTGCTGGTACATGTTACTTGACATGTACCAGCGACGTGGCCGGCACACTGACAAGCGACGAGGCCAGCATACCGTCACGCGACGGAGACTGCTCGGCGAGCACGACTGGGCCGGCAGCGGTCTGTCAGGCGGGCCTCCAGCCGGTGTGCGGGGCCAAGAACCTAAAAACTAGTGTAACTGAATGGACGAGGCTGCCTGCATCTGAGTCATGCCTCCAGGGTGCAACGTATACCTCCCTAGGGAACGGCACGCCGCGTAGATAAGTTACATGTGCGATAACATACATAATACATTTAGGTTTCACGCCAGTGCTTTATGTCACGTGTAACTCAACTCGCACCGTGGAGCATATATCCAATGTTTAAGGTCAAATGTAACTTAAAAATGTTAAGGCAGGTTGCCGAGAGCACATCTAAAGCCGAGAGCATTAGCATGTAACTCTGTCAGAAATTACTTACCAGTGAAGTCCCGCACACTCCCCTCGAGAAACTCACAGCGGGCCTTAAATCTCAAATGAAACCGTTCATGAACTCTTTCAGCAAGCTTTCATATAGGGAACTGATCGTGTTATCAGCACACGCCATCACACCATAATAACAACAAACCGAATATCTTCATTGTTGAAAAAAAACCACCGCATTCCCGTTCATTCTCACAAACACACACAGACACACACACTTAGTTAGGCAAACATATGTAGACAGTAGGATGTTATTGAATAACTTTCCTGTAAATGCACTCAACCTTAGCTTTCTGAAAAGTGAAGATGGGCCTCGAATTCGAATTCAGCGCCCCAGATATCCCTAAGAACTTGGCAAGGAAAAGGGTTCAAAAACCTAAACTCCGATATTTCCGATTTTTTCCGCATTTTTAGGCTTTTTTTTCGGAAATCGGAAATCGGAAATCGGAAGGCCAAAAACCATCGGAATTCGGAAATCTGAATTCCGCTCATCCCTGCTTGAGACCCTGATAATGCGCTCTTGAGAGTTATGGCCACCTGAAAGCTGCAGTCTGGCAGACGTCTAGCTTCTCTGGGTCGATCATCTCGCAGTTTTCATAAAATATTGGCGTGATCGTCGAACAACATAGAAAACATATACGGTACAAACTCCACATGCAGAAAAACATGAAAAATGACAGTGACCCTGGCTTCGAATGCAGAAAAAACTTCAAAAACGATTTTAGCGCAGAAATCAAATCCATTTTCGCAAATATTCAAACTGGTTTTTCT
The DNA here is from genome assembly GCA_029168955.1 of Aplectana chamaeleonis. Lineage (NCBI taxonomy): Eukaryota > Metazoa > Nematoda > Chromadorea > Rhabditida > Cosmocercidae > Aplectana > Aplectana chamaeleonis. Next base: position 1,524,050 of record JAPDOI010000050.1, on the reverse strand, counting down.
TTTCAAATATAAGTTTTTTCAGGGGCTTGTTTGGCGATTGCCGAAATTCCCGTTCTCTAAAAAGGCCAAGCTATACAAAACATGAAAAATTAATATATATGGTTCTCTCTGCGTGTACGATGCCTTTAACTCAGGGGTGCATGGTTGGTGAATCCAGACTCGGAAGAAGTCATACTCGTTATTGAATAAGAGCCTTGAGTAGTCTGAGCAACACGTGTATATTCGCATAGTCGGAGAGTTACTTGAAAACTTCTGTAGCATATACGTCAAGATCATTGAACCCACACATATACTTTAGTTCATCGAAAATTGCACGTCAACAGGCGAAATAGGAACGCCTGGTTGGGGATCAATATGCATGAAACTCATTGTAACACTCTGTTCACAAGTCGAGCGAGGGTGGTTGTGCTGAGATGAGCTTCATGTCCGTTAATCCCCAACCGACCGCTTCTACATCGCACATGCAATTTTGGTGGGCTACACATATGCTAATTGTAATAACATATCACAAGAAACAACATCGAGGAGCAGTCTTCCGCACATGTTCCCAACAACGACAGCAGAGTTTGTCTTGCAAAATCAGAGTCTTTTTAAAAATGATCTGAAAAGATAAGACAACTTTTATGCGGGCTTGCGTTAATCGAAGGCACAGTCCAACCTCGGGGACCAAATCTGAGATCTGAAAACTCAGCTTCCTGGCAAAGGTAACGAATTAGTAATGATCAAAAAAAGTTTCAAAAATGTCTTGAAATATCTTCAAAAAATGATTTGGCGTAAAATAGCCTGGAGTAATAAAAAAAGTTGAGAAATGAAGTGAAATAACCAAAAATGCGATCTGGTGGTCGATCATTTCACGAGCTTCTCCGTTAAACTCATCAAAACGAAATCGAGCACGATATGGAATGGAGCGGTGCGTTCACCTAGCTTGACAGATGCTGATTACCTTATTACAGCTTCCAAAAATGGCTTCATGCTTCCGTTGCGCGCTTGATTTCGTTTTGAAAGTTTAACGGAGAAGCTTGTGAAATCCGATCCCTCGTGATTGACCGCCAAATCGTATTTTTGGTAACGTCACTTCATTTCCTAGCTTTTTTATTACTGCAGGCAATTTTACGCCAAATCATTTTTTAAAGATATTTCAAGACATTTTTGAAACTTTTTTTTGATCATTACCAAATCGTTACTTTTGCCAGGAAGCTAAATTTTCTGAAAATTCACATATTTTTCCCGGAGGTTCCCTTTCTAACTTCAATTTTGCTTAACGATGTCCATTTTAGAATGATAAAACATTTAACAGACAATATTGTCGGATGAGTACAATTTTTGAAACCTATGACTTACAACCATAAAAAATAACGCTCATTGCCGCATTTGGTGCAAAATATGAAAAATCTATATTATTGATCATTAATATTTGATCTTGCATGATGAGAAGAATTTCCCAAACAAATTACTTAGAGCCATCAACAATCGAAAATCATTGCGGTATTTTGTGCAACAGACAAAAAAATTAATATTATTGATTTATATTTATCGATAATGACCGATGAGCAAAATTCCTCAACCGAGAAAACCAATCCTAAAAGCAATCAACACTCCTCGCCGCATTTTGTGCAAAAAGCGCGAAAATCGATAATGCTGATTATCGATCGATGACGTGTCATGAGTACGAATTCTGACAAGTTCAGTACTTACCTACTATACATTCCATCCGAAAATTTTCGGATAAAATTTAAATCGCAAATTACCCTCCCTTATTTTGCTTATTTGGATACAAACAGCACATTTTCTAATGCATCAGAACTGAAATATCGGCAGATCACTCATCACAATCCAAATAAAAGCTTTGTGTGCGAGCAAATCAACAATACAGCAAAAATTTAAATTTCGGATCGGATTATAGGATTATTTCGGATAAATGAAAATCTTGGAGCACTGAACAGTAATTTGATCGCGAAATTCATATCATACGCATGGTACAATGACTCTTGATTGAAAAAGGTTCTCTAGTTGGGAAATGAAACTGAAATTGAAGGGAAGAAGCTGTTTTTGTTTTTATCCGAAACCGATCGGATGGAACGAATACTACCTACGACGACCTGTGTTGATTGGCTGCAAATTCACCCACATACCCCGGTCTCCACAACCGTAGCAGAAAAAACAGTTTTCGTGCTCCACGGCTAATTCAGTATGTAAACCCACGATTTTGAGGTATCCTTCAAAGTAAAAGCATCAATTTCAAATTGGAATAGGAGCGACCTGCATCCAACTCCAGCCTCCTGTTCAAAAATGAGCTCCCTAGCTCAATTTTAAGTGTACCAACAAGATCGTGTACGCCTTCTGAAAAAAGGGAGATTAACAACAAAAACGCGCGGTCTTTCACTTTTTTACTCGGAAACCAGCGAACCATTCCAAACCATTTTTGGGTGGTAACACCAACTTTTTGCGCTCTTTTCGATGCAATTCAGCTCTAATTTCTACGTTCAAACTGAACTGAGATTTCCAAAAAGTGGTTACGCGCGTGGCCCATTCAAAACCAAATCTGGTGCGCGCTTTGCGCGCATCACAATTTTTTAGAGGTTGTGAAGAAGACCCAACCTGTAAAACACCTGCTATGTGCGAGCTCTCAAGTCTCATGACTAAGCGAGATATAGGAGGAAGCCACCATGGCGCGCCTCCATCAGAAAGCCACTTTGGCGCGCCCCTTTTAAAATCTTTCGAGCTCAACAGTGGCAACATGTGCGATGGTTTCCGATCAGTAGTTCTTCCCTTCATTCTCTGTTTCTCTCTTCACTCAAGTCCTCTCACATAAATCGGTTCCAAATTACGAAAACTCCGAGCCTCAGACAATTCGTCTACCATGTTTTCGTCGCCCAATTTTAGGCGATTTTCGAGGGATCATAACACCGTTCCCTGGAGGTTTTGCACAGTTCCAGAGGTATCATTGGAATCCCCATAAGACCTTTTTCAGAAGAAGCAGAAAAACAGAATATTGATTTCGTGGTTGAACAATGCCTTTAAAAAGGTGCGAAATATTGGGATTTTGTGAATTCTGGCGGGGACTTGGATTACGCGTAGAGCGCCACAAATCGTGTAGTACAATCACACACCGAAAATCAGCAAAGGCGTTCATCAAAAACTCTCTCAGATCGAATCGGGAGGGTCCATACGACCCAAGAGAAGCAGTAGCCCACTTTCTACCTTTGATTCCTCAAATTTGAAACAAGATATATAATCAACACTTTATGGAACCTCAAGGAAATAAAGGGTCTGGACAGGCATGATTTGTTTTTTTAGCAAGCTTCTTCTTACTGTCTCTCCGCCACTAACAGAAGACAAATTCTTGGCATTTCAGCGAAAGCCATGAAAACCCTGTCGCCGAATAAATCCCAGGCTGATTTCTGTTTGCGATTATCGCACAGCTCTATTCGGCAACATCTGGTAATCGACGCATTCGACGCGTTTATTGCACAAAATGAGCTACAGATGTGCTGGAAGTGGAAAAGCGGCAGGAAAAAAAAATCACCTACGACTGAACCATCAGGCCGAAGTCCAGAGAAACCAACGGCGGTTGGGGACTGACACAAAAAAGATTCTACCCAAATGCCCAGAGGATGCTTCCAACGGGTCTCTTCTTTTCGATAAACAAACCGCGTACCGAGCGGCACTGATAACAGAGAAAAAAACCTCCTAAGTAATGAAAATCAGTTTTAGAGCTCCCTCAACATTGATAGACCTTTGATAATTTACCACCCGTTTCTCAAAGTCATTTTTTCTAAATATGTACTTGTGGAATGATTCCTTTTGAGTTACTCAACACTGGGACAGCACCAGGAAGTACTGTTTAGATGCATTCACCAATAATCCTGGGGTGTGCCCTAATTGTGAACACTACAGGGTGCTCTTTAAATATGGTGACCAAGTGTCAAATCTCATTCCGTCGACATTTGTGCGTGCCCAATCGGCTTTTGTAGTCTTTTCTTCCCTATGGACCTCTCTCAAAACATACAAAATTTCGTAGCGTGAAATCGTTTTAAAATCAATGGCCGGAAAACGCCTGAGGGGTGCTCAATTTGTACAAATATAATCGACGCGTGGTCATCTTCGATAATCGATCCTGCTTCCCGTATGCGAACATAGAGAATCGCTCCAAGGAAGTCACTCTGAAGCAGAAGGTGTCTGCTTGGAAACGTATCATAGCTGGAGTCTTGAGACCCTATACTAAAAGGACTTGAGGGCAAGTTGCTGAATTCCGTACGTGGGCTCTGTCAATTTCAGCGCACACACATTTTTGTTGATCTTCGCATACCCTGGAGACATGCAGACGGCTAACTTCGTGACCAACTGCGGAGGAGTAATCTTCATCGAACTTTGTACTTTTCATTGATTTTCAGTCGATCAATTTTATTGATTTTTGAGAAAAGTTGGTAATATGCGGACAGATCGATAGCAAACCTTCTAAGGCACCTATGCTGCAAGTCTGACGCCTGCCCCAGGCGAACGAAAAAAAGTGGGGCGAACTCACCTAACTTAAACACTGAACTGGCTCAAAAAATGGATTTGGCAAATTGTCCTCGCGTTCCTTCGATGGAGGGTGCAAGCGCTTGAGCTATGATACGTTTCCATGCAGACACCCTAAGCTTCAAAATAACCCCACTGAAGTAATACTTCACGGTCACATGAGAGACCGAGCAACAATTAAAGGCATCGTACGCGCTGAAATCCACTTTCCACTTTTTATGCTCAATCCCTTCCTCGGACCCCTGTGAGAACGTACAACGAGCTTGGCTGCTCAAAAACGTACCATTGTGAGCATAGAGGAAGTGGAAAGTAGGGAATTCCGTCAAAAGGGGCCGGCACTTCCGTCAGTCATTTGGCACTTTCGCAATATTTGAGCAGAACGTCGTGTCGCTAAGTACAGAGCATGCCACTGTACGCTGACGCACCGTCGGACGAAAGTGGCATTATCGACTGGAAATTTCTGGTCACACAACGAGCGATTGCTTCCAGCGCTGCGCCAGTGGACGAATTGTAGAACTGTTCCTTGCGCCCTCCGCGTAACTATCCCGAGTCGATGCCGGCGCGAATTTCAAATGATTTTCAGAAGTTTTTTCAAAACGTTTTTTCTTGAAAAGTTAATGTTTTTTAGCGGGCTTTCCGCTACCTTTAGTCACTACAGGGGGCTAACAACTCAAAAACGCTTAAAAACGAAACATGGTTTTCAGCGCGTACGATGCCTTTGACGAAGCCGACTCAATGACGAGTTCTATTGTGAAAAGTCGGTGACCCTTCTGAGAGTTTTGAAACAAGTGGCTTTCGCTCACCACTTCTTTCAAAAACCATTTCGCGGGAGAGAGGTTTGATGAAAAGAACAGACTTCACAGGATGATTAGCGACGCACATATGTATGTAGGCGTGGCAAGGTTAGAAATGTTTGACACCATATTTAAAAGCACTGTTCACGATGAACTTCGTCCTAGATTTTTCTATGCAAAACACTTGAATTAGCCCTCAGAAGCAGAACAGTGTTAAAAAACGGATTCGAAAGCCTTTCCAGAGGCGAAAAACGGTTTTGAAGATTATGCCGAAGGGCAAGGCCGGCCTCCTTGGGTCTAGTTGTTGGCATACACCGACGCGGCTCCATCACTGCCATGCTTTGACCTGCGAGCATCAGCAGTTGTTTTTTATCGAATTAGGAATTGGATTATAAAGATTTTTCCCTGACGAAGATTTCGGGATGTTTTCGACAAGCAATTCTTACATCTAATGTCTCTCTTAAGTAAAAACCACTGCTGATGATACCAGGGTAAAGGGTGGCAGTGATAGAGACGTATCAGTGTTGATGACAACAACTGGACCCAAGGAGGCCGGCCTTGCCCACTGGGATAGTCTTTAAAACTGTTTTTTGACACTGGGAAGGCTTTCGAATCTTTTTTTCAACACTGTTCTCTTTTTGGGAGCTACCACCATTCTTTTTCAAAGAAAACTCAAGGACAAAGTTTATCGTGAACAGTGTCTTTGAAGAGCACCTTGTACAACAGGTTCCACTTCGGAAGCAGTGGCCCACAGACGGCGAATAGGTTCTGGATATGTTTCACATCAGAATATGTAGACTTTCTCTAATTATGGCCCCAACTTTTCGAACAACAAGGTGCAATCGCACATGAATCTTTTGTACTCCTGAACGTCTCGTGCAAGTCTTTTCTCTTGGACACTTTTCACAAGGCGAGGAACTAAACAGGGACTGAACTCAAACGGTAGCTGGTCAATTCCAGATATCCTGACTACGTCATATTTCGTATATAACGACTCATTCGGGTGAATCGCGTGCCCTCCTTTTGAGAGGTACCTGAAAGATCTGTGATGTCTGCCGAGTAATAGGAAAGCCTGCCCTCATTCGTATCCTTACATGCCGCCGACATCAAAAATACTCTGTGTTATGCTGATTTCCCCAACATATGTACATGAGACACATTCATTTGTGAGTACTCTTCCTTCCCCTGGAAGTCCCCAGAAACCACACACCACCAAACCCTGGTTAACTACATGGCAAACTATACATTTACTTTATTGGAAAAACCTACATATGGAGAACATGAGCGCGGGCGGAGGCGGACGGCAGCTGCGGAAAAATCCTCCCCTTTGTGTCACATGCAGCTGAACTATCAAATTTAGCAAGCATCAACTAATCAGTAATACGGCTTTTTCCATACAAAACCACCACCACGCAAACCAGCTCTCAGTTGCATTGCATTCGCCAATGGATCTAGTGCACGTCCACTCAGAACCTTTTAAGTAAATGTAAACGTGAAAATAGCTCGGCTACCGTCACTCGCAACAGCAAACAACGCCCGACGACCTTTCTCTCCATCTAATCTCATTAAAACTCAGCACACAAAAGCAGTTCTTCTAAATTATTAATGCTTGAAAGCCTTTCTGTGGGTGAAACGCATTAGCACAACCATGCTTTTCTTTCTTCTTCTACGATTTCTAATCATTCAGAGTGACATCCGTCGTCCCCAACCCCACCTCGTCATCATTCCACTCCTGAAATCTTTTTTCCCAATGACCATATGCTGCACACACGTCACTACAATGTCAACTATATAACTGAATGAAGGAATGTTTGCACAGAATCCCAGAAGAAAAACTGGTAAACCTCGTGCCCCTCAAAACTGCATCAGAACGTAACCAACTCTAACAGGAAAACTATTTCTATCCATTTTTTCTGCATTTGGGAACAAGTGATCGCATAGGTTAACTAACACATATCAACTCAGGCAAACCATCGCTCCGAGCGGGACCGGCTCCTCCCAATTATGACGTCATCGCCCGGACAGCGGCCGAGGGGCCAACTGGCACCGCGGTCCATGTCCGGTGCCAGTTCGCCCCTCGGTCGCTCTCCGGTCGCTCTCGGAGCCACAGCGGTGCCATCGCCAGAGATAGAGAGACGCGGGATTGGTTGTTCTTTGAGTGATAACGTGCGAGCCACGTTATCACTCAGAGAACAACCAATCCTGCGGGTATAAAAGGCGGCTCGCCTCGTGTAGACGGGTAGTTGGCCTTTCGAGGCCACTCTTGAGAGGTGACCTCGGATCACTCTCAGGGTGACAATTTTTGGCGGCCGAGGGGATCCCTCATGGCCCGCGGTGGGGAAGGCTTCCTCATTGCGGACCATGCTGGGATGGTATCCTTGTTGCGGCATGTGGCAGGATTAACCTCCTGACCCGCAGGCTGTAACAGGTACCTTATCCTCTTAACAGGCTAAATCCTCTCCAGAAGAGGCGGAAATAAAGAAAAAAAGCAATTAGGAAATTTTCGAAAATCGCCCGAAAAGAGACCGCAGTGCCAGTTGGGACCGAAGATCGCTCCGAGCGATACTGCTGTGGCCCGGAGAGCGGCTGCTGTGGCCCGAGTAGATGGCTGATTTTCGCTCCGAGCGGAGAGGCAGCGCCGCTCGAGTAGCTCTCCGGTACCGCTCGGAGCGATGGTTTGCCTGAGAACACAATCACTGCAGCAACACAAGAGCATCAATCAAAGCTAAACGGGTGAATGACCTAGAATGACGTGAGCCTGAATAGGAACCGGCTTTGTATTCAAATCTGCACTCCGAACATGCTCAACAATTCTACATAACGAGTTTTGGATACTGTTACATGCACTTCTAAATTTGGGCGACAACATATATGTTCAGATCTCAGACTGCAACTAGCGCAGAATCACGTATACTACCTTTATCCTGGCGGAGCCGCAGCAGAGAGAGTTATTATAAACACTAGAAGGTGATTTGTGGTAAAACTTCGACGTAAGGTCTCGTCTCGTCAAATTTCGACCTTCCAAAAACTGACTTGGGCAACTGAACACCATCTACACCTTTTTTTTCAATATCCAACGATTCTGACATTGGGATACAATGACCCGAATTCAAGGACTATGGTATTGGTAACGGTACACATGGTAAATATGCCAATATCTTCACGACATCCAGTGCTTCGACGCCAGCGTCTTCCCCGTCGCCGAGAAATGACTTAACCGCTGCGCTATAAAGAAATGCGTGGACGATGGGTTTAAGGCATCGTTCGCGCTGAAAACCAATATCCATTTTTCAGGCTCAATTTCATGATTGAGCCCGGCGGACCACGTTGGTGAAGTTTTGCGCGTCAAAAACATGAGGTTCTCAAGTTGGAGTGGTTCAAAATGACGATCCGCCACCAATTTTCACCAACCATCTAGCACAAGGAACAGAAGCGCCACCACATGCGCGGATGATTCAGCATTTGAATTTTTTAATTCGGGAAATTCTGACATCCAAACTTGCCCAATGGATACTTTATTTTTCAGAATAAGTTCCTGTGAACAAGAGGCAACAGGAGTTCACCCACCTAATAAGTTTGAAGCAAAAAACACATCCGACGTTTGCGAAAAAAACTTCAGACGTATTGCACCAGACACACCGAAATCGACGGAGGGGTGGGAAGTGAATAATTCGAGACATTTCAAGATGGGTTTTTTCGCAAAAGCCGATGGTTTTGTGGAGCCTTTCCACTCTTATTCTGTATGTCAGAGAATTGCCTGCGCAAAAACATGAAAAAATGAGATACGGTTTTTTGCGCGTACGATGCCTTTAAAAACGAGACGGTGGTTGTCTTCCTTTAGGACAGTGAATCCAAAAATTAGGCCTTGATAAACCTGTAACGCTCTATACCGCATCTATTCATATTACCGTCATCGCCAAGCCTACGTTAGAATCCTCACAACGTGAGTGGGAAAGGTGCGCGACTTAAAGGCACAGGACACCCAAAAAATTAATTTTCAGATTTTATGCTAGTCTTGGAGAGAGTCATACGCTGATCACAGTAGTATCTCTGAAATTGTCCAAGACCCCCTTTGAACAGAGTTATGGCTCTTCGAAGATGCCTGTATTTTGAGGGTTAAAAATTGGTGGACGAGTTGTCTCAGGCCTGTATTTCTCTTCATTCGCTGAGCGAGAGCGAGCCAGGATAAGGAGACATCCCGGCAGTGGACTGAAGAACGACGATTTGTTGGAATTCATTCATTCATCGAGCCGCTATCGAATTCGAAAATCTGTTAGGGGGTCGGGCCTGTGGTGGTGAGCGAAGGGGGTCGGGCCTGTGGTGGTCGCTTATATCTCGGTTATTTGGAGGAATGGAGATCTCGCATTTGGCACGTGTTATACAGGAGGGGTATTCTAGACAATTACATGAAAATCTCAAAATTCATATCTGGGGGTGTACTGTGCCTTTGAGTGCCGAGGAACAGAAAGGTGCCGGGGCCACGGGAGTGTGAGGACAGAGTTTAGGAAATGTTCTGAATAAAAAAAAGAACAAACTTGATAACAATATCCTAGAAATGGGTTCTTAAAGCAATTTACCTAATTTCTTCTCTCAACTCGAATGCTTCCACGTGACCTTCGAATGGTGACGAGAGGAGACAAGTTAGGGGGAGGGACGCATCACCGATAGACAGGGTTTGGAAAGAGTCGCACTGGCAATTGACTTATCCATGACAAGACTAGCCCTGCTTACTCCTAACAAACGTTTCATTCTCAAAGGCAGTGTTCTCGATAAAAAATGTGTTTCAGTTTCCACTAGGAATGGGTAGTGGAGGGGCACACTGTAACGTTGACGTCGAAAGAACGCATGAAAACGGGCCAGGAAGAGCCCCAAAAAAGCCCGAAGTTGCAACTTCGAGCGCAATGAAAACCCCAAAAGCGCAACACATGCCCACCGACGTGAACAAATGAATGCTCGAGATCGTGAGATGAGCGATGATTTCCAATCATTAGCCCCGTTCTTCCCTTCATTCTCAGCTTCTCTCTTTACTCAGGTCAACTCGCATAGATCGGCAGCAAAAGACGGAAGTTACAAGCCTCGGACAATTCGTCCACCACGTTTCCATAGCTCAATCTTTGAGGGACCATAACTCCGTTCCCAGAAGGTCTTGTACGATTTCAGAGACATCATTGGAATCAGCATGGGACTTTTTTCAAGATAGGCAAAAAAACAGAAAAACGATTTTTATCGTGAACACTGCCTTTAATGAACACAACTCCTAGTTAAAGGATGAATCAGCTCTTTAGATACCATTTCTTCCTCAATTTTCGAACGTTTCCTGAGACCTGCCTACTGGTTGGGCGAAAAATTTCAGTAGATGGGCCTTTCGTTAAGCCTTACTTTAGAGTTCTAGCAGAATAGCCTTATCTTATGTTACAGTGCGGTCGGCTGCCAAGGGTAAAAAGGCGGCGGCGGGCGGCGGCCGCCGCCGTTTTTGTGCGGCGCCCAATTTAGGAACTGTTTAACGCGTTCAACGACTTCCTCGGTTGTTTCTGTTCGTGAGAAATTCTTGAGGCAGCCCTACAATTCCACCAAAGAATTTTGGAGAAATTTAAACTGGTTTGGAATTTTTCGAAAAATTGAACTGGGAGAGTGGCGAGTCTTCAGATGCTCATAAACAATTCCAAAACAACGTTATATCGTTAGTGAGAAATGTATGTGGTGCAAAATATTCAGTATCTCAAAAATAAGATATGTTTTCAGAAAAACTCCGAGCTGAAAATAAAAATACTCTGGATGAAAGTTACAATACAGCGCTATGCAGCCCGATTGAAATTAATTTTGGGCTCAGACAGGCCTATGCTGATTGAAATGTCATAATGGTGATTCAAATAACTTATATGCCCAAACACGAAATTACCGAAGAACTTTCTGGTTGATCGTGCATTTTGAAAAAAATCCGAAAATTGGTGATTTTTAGAAATCCAGTGTCTTTCAAAAAGCCCATCAAAATTATTCCTTTATTGTGATGAATGGTTTTTCGTAGAGCTAAGTATGTGACACCAATGGTGAGTTATTTGGTCATTTTCGCTTTCCGATTTCCAAATTATCATTGACTCAACATTGTTCTGCGGGACGCAACCAGTTTTTTTGAGGCCCTGGACTGTATAACTCCTATAAAAAGGACTTGCCGAAGAAGTTAACTGTGAAAAAGTATATGTGGGCATCAATAAAAAGTAACAGAATAGGAGAAACACGAAAACGAGAAAAATTTGAAAATTTTCAGAAAATTTCGTATTTCGTGGTTTTTATTCTTTGAAATTCAGCACCTATTTCAAACCGTTATCTGGCAATACAACGATTATAACCCTGATCTCGAACGAAAGCTCGTATTTCTATCTTATAAATTAGTTTGAGCCGGATTCATTGAAGAATGGGTGAGAAAAGTTTCTCCAAAAAGTGCTCCGCGCTCACTTTAGTGACGTTTTTTACTATTCAGCCGTATGTGGATTTATATGAAGAGATGGGCTGTGGCACTTCAGCAAGTGTTTTTCTGCGTGTCAGTGAAGGTTTCTAAAATCCATGGAAAGAATTTTACAGAAAATTATTCAACTTCGATTTTGCAAAATATGACGATATCAAAAGTTCTATATTTACACCAACGTCAAACACTCTCCGTTCAAGCTTAATCAATGCTCTTGTCACAAACGAAAGAAGAGAAGGGTCGCTATTGAACCTCACATTGTAGACAAGAATCACTTGGTGGTGATAGAAAAAAATAGGAGCCAAACCCAGGCCATCATGCTCATAATTCTTTGCCTCAGAGTATACTGGATCAGAATGGTTTCATATCGTGATATTGAAGAGGAAAGGTTTCATACAGAATACTAATGGGTTGAGTCTCCTAATAGTCGTACCACAGAATCTCAAATGTGGATGCCAAAAATCCCGATTTTTTCTTCGATGGAATTCTGAGGTCTGGGTCCGATCTGGGCTAACTATTGACAGATGGGTGCCAGTAAAGTCCGATCGACGAAATTCGTCCTCGCCCACAAAAATACCCAAACAACATTCAGATATATAGAAAAAACATATACACCAAATTTTGTGCGAATTGGGATTCTTGGAGGGTATCTGTGCGTTAAAAACTACGAACGTTCAGACTGAAAGCGAAAATTGCAGAAATGTGAACTTGTCAATACCGAGAAGATTCCTTTGCGGTAGTATATAGATACGAATATGCAGGTTATGGCTAACATCATGGCTCCTCTGAATATGCCCAGATTCGTTCCTCTGGTATCGTTATGCCCTCGCCCTGCTAATCGCTGATTTCGCACCTCCAGTTGGACGCGTCAGGTCACCGCAACGGCTCACCAACAGCACAGAAGTCAACCGTTATATAGTTCTTCTACACAGTTATTTTTGCATGCAACAACTATTACAAAAATGAAAACACGAAACCATATACATCAAAAGTCTAAAAAAAAGAAAATTGAGGCATGTTTAGGAGTTAAATACGTCAAAACTATGGTAATTCTGAATGAAAATGGCTCAGTATCGGATCAGGGTAAGTACTAGACATTGGCATTGCACGCTAGATTTCAAATACATGGGAAATTCGATTAACCCTTTTGAAAAGTCTCGAGTGAAATAATTTCTCAAATATACCTTTCCCAAGTTACCGAATGAATTAACGCATTCGAATAAGACACATTTAAAACTCAGCGAATTTTTATAATAACGCGTTTTTATATTTTCGAATGAATGAGCGAGTTCGAGAAAACCTCGAATCTTTTCGAATGACTAAAGAAAATGGGAACAAGTCTAATTTTATTTCTATTCGATTCGGAATATTTTTTCGATTATTTGGATAGTGATTCTAACTTTCGTGTTTTCCGAGTAATTAATGAACATTTTGTATTTTTTTTCAGCATAGCTAATATTCAAATGTCGCCAATCGACATTGGCCGAGTACTCAAAACATCGAATTTTAAATTTTCTAAATCAAATAATCGAAAAATTGGATAATTTTCAATCCCGATAGAATGGAAACTTCGAAAAGGCCAGTAATTCAAATTTCCGAATTAATCGGAATTTCAAAAACACGCATAATTTAATCACCTGAATGAGCAGAAAGTTCGAAATAAAAAACTAGAGTACTGCAATGAATCAAATATTTGAGAAAAATCGAGAATTGGAATTTCTGAGAGATTCGCTATCATCTAGCTCTATGCTCGAATACTCGGATATTCGAATTATTCTTATTAGAATTGTTCGAATCGGTCACAAGTTTAGTACAGGGCTGTATGCCTTTGTGTACCATGCCAAGAACAAATTCCGATTTAAAATTATACATACGCATGAAAGGCATGAAGATTCTGAAAATTTCTAACCGAGACTTCAGAAGTTACTTCTATTCTGAAGAGATACATGAGTTGACTTCTGTGCTGTTGGTGAGCCGTTGCGGTGACCTGACGCGTCCAACTGGAGGTGCGAAATCAGCGATTAGCAGGGCGAGGGCATAACGATACCAGAGGAACGAATCTGGGCATATTCAGAGGAGCCATGATGTTAGCCATAACCTGCATATTCGTATCTATATACTACCGCAAAGGAATCTTCTCGGTATTGACAAGTTCACATTTCTGCAATTTTCGCTTTCAGTCTGAACGTTCGTAGTTTTTAACGCACAGATACCCTCCAAGAATCCCAATTCGCACAAAATTTGGTGTATACGTTTTTTCTATATATCTGAATGTTGTTTGGGTATTTTTGTGGGCGAGGACGAATTTCGTCGATCGGACTTTACTGGCACCCATCTCTCAATAGTTAGCCCAGATCAGACCCAGACCTCAGAATTCCATCGAAGAAAAAATCGGGATTTTTGGCATCCACATTTGAGATTCTGCGGTACGACTATTAGGAGACTCAACCCATTAGTATTCTGTATGAAACCTTTCCTCTTCAATATCACGATATGAAACCATTCTGATCCAGTATACTCTGAGGCAAAGAATTATGAGCATGATGGCCTGGGTTTGGCTCCTATTTTTTTCTATCACCACCAAGTGATTCTTGTCTACAATGTGAGGTTCAATAGCGACCCTTCTCTTCTTTCGTTTGTGACAAGAGCATTGATTAAGCTTGAACGGAGAGTGTTTGACGTTGGTGTAAATATAGAACTTTTGATATCGTCATATTTTGCAAAATCGAAGTTGAATAATTTTCTGTAAAATTCTTTCCATGGATTTTAGAAACCTTCACTGACACGCAGAAAAACACTTGCTGAAGTGCCACAGCCCATCTCTTCATATAAATCCACATACGGCTGAATAATAAAAAACGTCACTAAAGTGAGCGCGGAGCACTTTTTGGAGAAACTTTTCTCACCCATTCTTCAATGAATCCGGCTCAAACTAATTTATAAGATAGAAATACGAGCTTTCGTTCGAGATCAGGGTTATCATCGTTGTATTGCCAGATAACGGTTTGAAATAGGTGCTGAATTTCAAAGAATAAAAACCACGAAATACGAAATTTTCAGAAAATTTTCAAATTTTCTCGTTTTCGTGTTTCTCCTATTCTGTTACTTTTTATTGATGCCCACATATACTTTTTCACAGTTAACTTCTTCGGCAAGTCCTTTTTATAGGAGTTATACAGTCCAGGGCCTCATAAAAACTGGTTGCGTCCCGCAGAACAATGTTGAGTCAATGATAATGTGGAAATCGGAAAGCGAAAATGACCAAATAACTCACCATTGGTGTCACATACTTAGCTCTACGAAAAACCATTCATCACAATAAAGGAATAATTTTGATGGGCTTTTTTGAAAGACACTGGATTTCTAAAAAATCACCAATTTTCGGATTTTTTTTTTCAAAAATGCACGATCAACCAGAAAGTTCTTCGGTAATTTCGTGTTTGGGCATATAAGTTATTTGAATCACCATTATGACATTTCAATCAGCATAGGCCTGTCTGAGCCCAAAATTAATTTCAATCGGGCTGCATAGCGCTGTATTGTAACTTTCATCCAGAGTATTTTTATTTTCAGCTCGGAGTTT
Organism: Aplectana chamaeleonis; assembly: GCA_029168955.1. Lineage (NCBI taxonomy): Eukaryota > Metazoa > Nematoda > Chromadorea > Rhabditida > Cosmocercidae > Aplectana > Aplectana chamaeleonis. Next base: position 1,508,689 of record JAPDOI010000050.1, on the reverse strand, counting down.
TTCTGAAAACATATCTTATTTTTGAGATACTGAATATTTTGCACCACATACATTTCTCACTAACGATATAACGTTGTTTTGGAATTGTCTATGAGCATCTGAAGACTCGCCACTCTCCCAGTTCAATTTTTCGAAAAATTCCAAAGCAGTTTAAATTTCTCCAAAATTCTTTGGTGGAGTTGTAGGGCTGCCTCGAGAATTTCTCACGAACAGAAACAACCGAGGAAGTCGTTGAACGCGTTAAACAGTTCCTAAATTGGGCGCCGCACAAAAACGGCGGCGGCCGCCGCCCGCCGCCGCCTTTTTACCCTTGGCAGCCGACCGCACTGTATATGTACGTAACTTCGGAAACGAATTAGATGTGTTCCTCAAACTGCATTCATAATATCCAAAGATCTCACACAACATGCGCAAGATCTTAGAATGTATTCGTAGAATCTCTCGGATTCATTCCGTGGGCGCATATCACAAATATTCGTGTCTGACAATTGAGCTAGCCCAGGGGCCGGATTCCTCCAATGATAAAACTGCGGCTTGAGGGTGAGTTTTACCACGTACTCTCTGCACTCCTCAATGACATAGGTCACTCTCTGACAAGTCCTCTCATTCTTGGACCATGGTTCATCATATTCCTGCATAAACGCCTCCAAATGCTTTACTCCATGGTTTCATCGTCAATAAATCCGCCTCAGTTGTTTCCAAGGGGATGTGATCGAGACGGTCCTGAGGTCCCCTGGAATCGCTAAGTTTTCGGATCCCTAATATGTGTTCTTAAAACCTCCAAGACTGCAATCACTACATTCTCAGGTCATTATGATGCCTTACAACTTTCCAAATGCGAGTGTTGTCTGGAAGAATACCAACTTCACGGAGTTCCTGAATGAAGTACCCCGGAATGTGCATATGGAATTTTCGAGACATCTGTACTTATGCAACAGCTTGTACTCAAGGGCATAGCAACGTTGCTACAACGCTTTCAAAGAATGCCTAGTGAGTTCAAATAGCAAAGAGGTATCACGTTTTCAAGACATATACAGCCCCAGTCCTCTGAAGAACAGTGTTCACTATCGAGCACGGGGAACTTCGCATTATCTGATAGCTCCACAAGAAATAAGCTCAAAGCGCCTCGAAAAGCTTTTTGGAGTTAGAATAGGATTTTCGCAAATTCTTGAACAGCAGTCTGTAACACGATAGTTTATCACTGAAGGCAGCCAGACGAAAAGCTGCATATTAAGTACCATGGAACCAGAACTTGCCTCGGAGCTTCACTTCAGTTTTGAAAGCGCAACATATGACACGTGCTCTAAATCCTTTGGATATTTCGTGAAGGAATGAAAAGAATGCCAGCTATTTACAAAACTTCAAACACTTTGAGGGTGCTCACAAATTGTACGAAGTACTGGGTCTGAGTTCCACAGAAGCATTGGCAACCTAAAATTATGCACCACATACCACTTGTTTTTGGGAACCAGATTTGAAACGTTTGTTTTCAAGATTTGTCCAAAAATGGCCCACAGTCTCAGAAACCTAGTTACCCTCAAAGGCAACATTTTTCAGTCTAAATTTCATGAATGAGCCCGGTGCATCACACCGGTGAGCTTCAGTGCGTCAAAAAGTAGGGTAATGAGGTTGGAAGGGGTTAAAGATGAGGTTTTTCATAGAATGTTGATGCGACCGTCAAATAACATGAAACGCAGCTACAGCACAAACTCCACATGCAGAAAAACTTCGAATATAACAGTGACGAGGCCCACAAATACAGAAAAACCTCAAAAACGATTTTGGCGCGAAATTCAAGTTCGTATTTACAATGTGTTCCGAATGAATTTTCTTTACAAATGTAGGTTCTTCATGGGCGCTTTCGACATTTTTGTTCACTAGAGAGGCCAAGCTAAACAAAAACATGGAAAATTAATATACGGTTTTCTGTGCGTACGATGCCTTTAAGCTGACCTGCTACTAAACACCACCTTGAATTGGATGAACAGGACGGAAAATGGTGTCGTGGAAAGTCACTTCACGACTGGGATCCCTCCATTCTGCCTACTCGCTCAGAAAACCGTTGGTCTAGTTTATTCTCAGCCTTTTCACTGGCGGCAGTAGCAACTCTGACTTCATTATCCTTGCGCCCACACAGGTGGAAGCAAGCGTGGGAAGAGAGAGAATAGGAAATGCGGATTATACCTTGGCTGCTAAAATAAAACACTTCACTTGAACTTTCTCCGCAGGCAAGAACAAAGCCTCTCGATCCGGCACTTTGCCACTGAAATAAAAAACCGTATGGATAACACTTCAGATACCGAACAGTAAAGCAGTAGACGCTTTGAAATACAGCGTCTAGATGTACTTTCAAACAGGGTCCAGCAGCCTGTTGACAGGGTCTCCACGGAGTAACGACCCCCTCTTACTGAGAACACTGTTTCCAAAAGAACGATAAGCCCCCCCCCCTAAAAACTTCATGCTTCCAATATGTACATTCTTCGCGCTTAAAAAGAGCACATCCGAAGTGAGATCATTTTGTTTACTTTGTGACTACCCATAAAAAATTTTTCTCACCAAAAAACTTACGATCCCTTGAACATTTTCAATTTTTCCCGAAAAATTCTACGGCCCCCGTTGGCAAGTTATCCAATCCTGCTCGACCGGCTTTCAAATACAGCGTACAAATCGGGTACCAGTTGTCCGTTAGTTAGCTAAGAGATGGCCGGAGCGATAGACCTCTTTGACGCTTTGAATTGAGACAATGTGAAACGCTGTATGTTCAAGGAAAACTCTTCTAGAGCGTATCCAAGGTTGAAAGCTGCAGACACGCTCGAGAAATTTACTGAGATAACTACGTTACTGGGGTCGTATGGCTCTCAGTAGAATGTTCACTCCGTTGGAAGCGTCAAAAACAAGTTAAAACTACTGAATTCGCACAATGCAAGTCGAAAAATTCCGTCAACCCCGCCTCCAAATACGAACTCGTCCAGATTGATTCTTCGAATACGGTCACTCTGGCTGGTTTTTGATGCTTCCAACGAGGTGAGCGTTCTAGCACAGGCTGCAGGAGTCTATCTCAATCGCTTTCTGTCTCAATCTGTTTCAACCGCGCGGACATGATGCAGTGTAACTCGTCCACTTTCACCCCATCACAAAATCAATCGTTATTCCTTTTTTTTGCATACTGTTTTTGTTGGGATTTTTATTAGTTTCCCATACTACCAGCTCCAAACCGTCCATTAATGTCATAAATTCCATCCATTTTGAGGGTGTCTGCTGCCTTTAAACCAGCATTTATACTACTATGTAAGTCGAAGACAAAAACTCTCTTGACTTCAAAGAATTCCATTGAATATGCTCTGATGTAAGTTCTCATTAACAAAGATTTTGGATTGAATTCTAGCAGAAAAATCTTCCAATACACGATTCTGAAGTTTGCTTTATATAGCAGTTTTGCTTTATATATTTTATAGGGGCAAATACCATATTCGATCTTTCAAATATTCGGTTCATTCGTAAAATGAGAAATGGCATCGGTATATGAAAAACCCTTCGCGCGACTTTAAGCTGATGAAGAATCCAAAAACTTCGGTAACATAACTTTGAGGTGCTTTTGAACAGCAATAATGCAAGACTAAACGTTAAACTCGCTCCTGTATGCCCCAAGAGATGATTTTAATCCTGCTGGTAGGAGATCTTCATCTGATCAAGATTGCAGCAAACCTCCTCGCTCTGCCATAACGAGCACGCTCAGAAAAGCTATTAACAACTTTGCTAGAGGCCAAACCTACCAGAATCCATGACCCAACATTTTGCAGCACTAAACAATGCTTCACAACGGCATTGAAGCCAAGGCAAATGAAAGCATAGCAAAACAAATGTTCATCTCAATTTGGATAATAATTTCGCCTGCGCAGGCGACACTTTCGACCTAACGGTCACCGAACAGGACGTAAAACGGGTGTCTCTACACACCGTGACAAGTCTAATTTCCAGTCCTACACAAAACCACTAGTTCTGTAGCAAAAGGTCTCTAACGTGTTAGGATCTCATTCCACTGGCAGATGACCAGGCAACCAGGCGAATCTCGGCCCCGAACCACCTGACAGTTCGGTTTGTATTCTCAATCTGCGGATCGGCTTGGTCGGTTCGGGCCAACCATCCTGTTCGCCTGAACAGCAACAGTAGCGGCCCAGAGATTGGGAGAACGAGCCGATTTGTCAGGTGGCTCCAATTCCTGTTCGGTACGGCCCGGGGACGAGATTCGTCTGAGCATGATTGGCCGCCACTACAGTTTTCAGCCATCGCGCAAATGAAGCAAGAGCCATGAAGCACTACGAAGAGAAAATCTCCACAATGGCTACGACTATCCCGACCCGCTGTACAGCAATGGTAGTTTCAGTCTACATCAGCACTGGAGCTAGACGAAGCCGTTTTAGATAACTTGCGCAAAGCCTCATCTTCCACTCTTTGTTGTGAAGAAAAGTAGAACTATTTAATATTGTTTGTCCTCTTTACAAAGCATACTTTTCCGCGTAAGAACTCCCGTCTTGATGCCTGAGAATGCAATGCGATGAGCCCGTGTCATGCTGCTATGGCACTGCATATTCAATGTCCGCGAACAAACAAGTGGTATTGCTTATTGGCCAACATCGCAACGACGCAAACCTATTGTGACCCGATACTTGCTCCCAGTGGCTTCATGAGCCCATGGCAACACTTCCCTTCTGACCCCATTGTTCCAGACTGCGAGAAGCATTCCCTTGGATCCATCGAAGGAGAGCCGCGCATGTGTGGTTCAATGATTGGCCTATTAGATTCATCCCGCTAACGGCAATGGCCCTCTATACGCGCTCAGTAAACAGTTGATCGAGGCGAGATTGAACTCGTAAACCTTCACGTCTACCCACATCAACGTGTCTACACCAAAAATCAGTTTACGCATTGGAGCGCCGAGTTGCTAGAAGGTAAGCTAGATAGCATCGGCATGGATCCTGAAGAGACTTTACGTTCCCCATTCGAGGTTGGCGCAAACTCGGTGCACCTATGTTATAGCATATGTCACCGAGTTTGCGCCAACCTTCAGCAGTGAACACGAAGTCTCTTCCGGATCCATGCCGACGTTATATAGCCTTGATAACAAAATCAGACGAATAAATGAGAAACGAAGAATACATAGTGAACACGAGAATTACTTGAATTTACACTACGTGCAAATCGTTTAAAGTCAATTTTTTTAACACCCAAGAACGCTAAATACACTCCGAAACATAAATACACGAACGCCCCAAAATCGCTGATTCTGAAATGCGAAAAAAAGTTTGACAAATGAAAGTTGAGCCACCGTCTTCGACGACTCCGGAAACCGTGGTACCAATCGGAGTTAACCTGCCTGCAGCTATTTCACTCATTTCCCAATGCAAGACACGATTTTTGACCGTTCCGTAATTACACGAATACTTGAGAAGAAACACTTTTGGGGAAATTCTGAAAATCTTTCCTGCTTCACTCATTTTCCTAAAATGGCTGAGTTGATGCCACGCGCTGCCCTCATATCTCGAGAAAACAAAAGCAACAGAGGAATCTGCACATTGCTGGCCAAGAAGTACGAAAAATTACAAGATGAACGTCACATTTCAATTCGTTGCGGCGTATGGGGCGCAGAAGCGAACTTTTCTGGGCCCCATACGCCGCAACGAATACGTGTGAAGGCATATAACAAAGAAAGCCTTCCCTTTTGAACGGGAACCAAAAAGCCACTCGCGGTTCAGTTGGCCAGCATGAACGTGACCAGATTGAAACACAGGATTTGAAACAAGGTCTGATCCTTACTTTCTTTCAATAGAAGCCCCATAAAATTTGACTGATTGTGAGTGTTTCAGACAACCTTGGCCGACGAAAAAGTTCAATTTGGACGGTCCGGACGGAGAACGACATTAATAGAGAGACCAGAGGAAGGAACGAAGTCTGGTCAGCCTTAGCAAAGAATCGGCCTTTTGGTCGGTATTGTGAAACCATGCACAGGAAAGCTAAGGCAGGACCTTCGATACCGCCACGGCAAAAATCAGTACCTCATGAAGATAAGTTTATGAAGTTCCCGAACAAAATTTCTTTTTTTTCTAGGCGGCTGCTGAGCAAAATTTTCAATAGGACCGAATAAACAGGATTGCAAAAAAACCGGAATTAAGCTGAAGGGGATAATGGTTGTATTGCAAGGATTCATCTTTTCAGAAAAACTACTAACGAACCAGCCACATCGAAATCCCTTGCCCTTTGTTGTGCCAGAAAACTGAGCACCCTTATACTTCCCATGAATATCTGGAGGCATACAAGAAGTTTTTGAGAGCAGCGTGGGATGAAATTAAGCCCAGACTACACTTGTACCTGAGCTCCGTGTCCACCGCACTACCAATACTATACGAAGACGAGGACTCTATCATATTTCACTCAAAGTTGTAGTGTTTGCATATGAATCTGGAAGACACTTCCCGTTTTTTCAGGCTCTATTGCGTACGTGAGCCCTTTAGACCACACTTGTGGGGTTTGGCGCATCAAAGAAGAATCCGTCAGAAATTAAAGTGACTGCAAGCCAAAAAAAACGGACGCTCCACCTATTTCCCCCAATCAACTACAGCGCGCGCAAAATATAAAGGGAAGTGTTAAATATCGTGGTTTCGCTTCGAATCCGACCTTGCAGCTCAAATTGGACGCCAGATTCCGATTCTTCGACTCGAACAACACTTTCAGACAGCAAACTAAAGTTCCAGCCAGAGGAAAAATTTTAAGGTTTTTTTGGAGAAAAAAACGTCATAAAAGACCGCGTCAAAAGTATAGCAAGACGTTGCAAAAAAAGAATTTATTTCTGAATGATGACAACCAGAGCGATCGGCTCATTAATATGTTTTTCTCGTAACGAAACTACCAGATAGATTTGAATTGGCGCCGACGCGAAGCAGTTTTCAGGCTCATTCTTGTCCATGTCAAGCTCTGCAGCAACTACGGTCCGGGACGGCCGTCAAAGTCCTTCACTTTCTGCGGATTTTCTGGATTGAAAATTGGAAACTCTTAAAGGTTTTCTTTTAAGTTAATGTCAGAATAGCACATAGGACAGTATGAAAATGTGATCTAATGGCGACTGAAGCACTCTGCTGTCAGGATATTGAGGCGGATTCTGGTCTTTTCCGGCTAAAATATGCACCCTTGATTCGCGTGCTTCTCGAATACAACGAGCACCTGAAATCTGAGGTCCACATCTTAGTTTACAGATGACTTGCGCTTAGTGACGGACTCCAGTTCGAGGATACAGTCAGCAGCAATTGACTGGCTCCCAATGTTTCGTTTACTCCCATAACGCCATTCCTTCTCTAAATCTAGTCAGTAGTGCTGATTTCCATTCGAGCAAACAAGATTCACCTACCTCAAACCAGGGAAGTACTACTGCTCATGTTTACCCCGTATTCAGATTGGGAGCTCTCCAATTATTTCCTGATGGAGGCGACTACCATTTGTTATTTGTCACCGGCCGCATGACATCTTTGGATTACCAGGAGGCTCAGAATTCAGGTGCTCACCGTAAGGAGGTGCGTATTTCGGCCGGAAGAGGCCAGGATCCGCTCCTACACGCTTCAGTGGCTATTAGATCACAATCTTGTACGATTCGATGTGTTGTTCTGACATGAATTCAATAGAAAACCTCTAAAAGATCTTGCTCGAGTTAGCCCGCAGGCAAGAAGCGACTATGACTATGACGGCCATCCCGGACCACGGTTGCTTCAGAGGTTGAAATGGAATAGAATATGCCGCGGAACTGGGTCGCGTCGATGCCGAATCGAATCTCTCAGGTGATTTCTTTTCGAAGAGAACACAGTAAGTGCTGAGCACTTTGATTCACTGGTGAATGTTGTTGACTTGAAAAAATGTTTTTCACTGCATTTTCTTATACTTTTGACAAGAATCAGGAACTCCTATGAAAATCGACTATGTGAAAAATATGAAGATCACTAACCGAACCGACTCTTCGAACATGCGCATCGCAACGTTTTCTTTGATTTTGGCTATTGTGTCCTTGAGCTGCTTACAGACAGCTTGGCCCCGAAGAGAGTCCACATTGAACGAGTTCGCTGCTGCTGGATAGATAATGAACGCAATCACCGTCACATCCTTACATCGCGGATCAGTTGAGGTCTGAAATAAGGCAATGGTGAAGACTTCAAACAACTTTTTTAGCGCGGTTCACGGAACTTCCCTTGATCCTCTGAACCTCTTCAGCAGTAAAGTACCCTCGTCCTATGAAATTGCCACAAATCACTGCGCTCAGCTCCAAACATGGATCGGCTGGCATTCAACAACCAACACACAAATACACACACACAACGGGCGACAATAGCCGTCCGAAAGCCGATACTGTGCAAATAGACGAGACATAGCCCCTCAACCACCCCCGGTCCAACTAAAAACTCTCGTTAATTTTCTCTTCTCTACGTTGTTATCGCCAGCCTATCATAATTGGCTCTATAGAATGATACGCTAGGCAGCAATCCAAACATGATCTTTCAGGATTCAGCGACGCAAATATTCCATTCATATAACCATGTTTGTTCAATGATCATAAAGTGAAAGACGCTAAATGATAAGGACAAGAAATAGTGAAATTAATTTATCCACGCTCATGAGATCAAACACATTTCATACACGACTGACTTCGTCATATATATCCGCCAGGAAATTGAAGGCGACTATTAAACCGAATCTCTTTTCAAAGGAAGAGTAGATGATGATAATCTCCGACTATCACCAGCTTTCTCATTATGTACAAATCGCAAGAAAATCACTTCAGAACACCATGTGTATCACAAGGAAAATAACTAACATGACACAAGTAAAGTAGAAAACAACGACACATGTATACTGGCATTGAATGTACCCATCATCCATCCTACTCCAACACCGATATTGGAGAGCACGTAAGAAATAATAAATTTTTAACGAGAAAATTGGTCTCTCATTAAGGATATGACTTCTGCACGAATGACATAGTTGGCCACGTTTAGCACAAGGTAACAACAAACTGATAGAAGTAATCACGAAAATGATTTGATGCACAGAAAATTTATACAGCGATGTTGACTAGATAGGAAACAGAGGCCGCATGCAATAATTCTGCGAATTTCGGGACACGCTCAGAATCTGCAGCGTTGTTGCGACTGCAACATACCCGCCCGCATCTCATGTGATCCTCCCAAGGCATGGACCGCAACAACGTTCTCACCAAACTCAAAAAAATGAATTCCATTTCAATTCGAATACCTTTTCACTTCGGCACGACCTATAAAACCCTGAATGAAATTCAAAAATGAACTACCCTTCCGATCGCAAAATGCCCTCCACCTCACCTGAGGCCCAGCCTCGAATAACCTATGCTGACTTAACCCACAGAATAGACAGTTACGACTACGATGGTACTTGCAAATCTTATGAGCAATAATTAGTCTGAAGCGGTCTGCAGAGATGAAGTCGCGGCGTAGCTCACAGTGACTAGCAACTTGAAGGATGCAATTGATTACATCGAGCAACTGCGGTGACCGACGCGGCGTGAAAGGCGACGAGAGCGTGAAGGGGGCAGTGCTTCGACGCGGCGACGGCCCTGCGTCACTGTCAGCGAGCGGCAACCGACGCCGCGACGATAATGTTCAAAATCATTAGTCGTCGCGACAACGCTAAAGGGGTCTGCAGAGTTGCAGCGACCGGCGAGCGGTTGTCGAGCGTCGGCCGTGACGCGGCAACAAAACTTTTTTGAACATTATCGTCACGGCGTCGGTTGCCGCTCGCTGGCAGTGACGCACAGCCGTCGCGGCGTCAAGACCCTCTGCGGTGCCCTTTTGTCGCCCTTCACGCCGTTTCGGTCGCCCCCATCGCCGAATGTAATCGATATAACATCATCCACCGCTGTTCTTCGCTGCGAGCAACGCCGCGACTTGAACTCTGTTGATCCCTTAACGCTCGGCGACCACTCGCAGGTCGCTGCAACCTGCAGACCCCTCAACAAACTGTAAATAAGAGCATCTATTCAATTGCGCCAAGCTGATGAGGCACGTCGTCAAAAACCCTGCAAACGGCCTCAGAAATTAGAAGAAGAGAACAGTAGAAAACAGAAGGAAACAAGCATACACTCGAACGGATAGCAGTGTAGGTTGTGATTCTCTTTGCGCAAAACCCTTACACGTAGGCGTAAACTAGGTGCACGTAACAAATGCTGCGTGCACCAAATTCGCGCCAACGTATGTGGGCGTTGCGCCAAGGTAACAACAACCACACAACGATTCGTGTCGACTGTGAACACCCTTATAGTCACATAAATCATAGCCACTCAACGGAGGAGCTTTCTGACACGACAGATGGTGACGGTTCACTGGGCTTCTCGATCAAATGAGAATGCGGCAGATCAGAAAACGATAACGCTTTCCCAACCAAAGATGGCTCCTGACGTGGTATCAACGTGGACGGTCGTCGTTGCTGAAGATCCAGTAGCGACGACGTCATCAACGTCGATGGTGGCACAAGACGGTCCAGATATGTCGAGTCGAGACACGTGGAACTCCTGCAAGAGAAAGCCAGTAACCAGGATGTTATGGAAACCCTGGAAAATCTGTGCTCATTAAAGAAGATAAGAGAAACTTAACAGACACCTTCGTTTCCATGCAAAAACAAAAAGCGAATTAGGCGAATACATGATAATGGCCAGTTGTTTGTCCACAATATTCTATCCCCCCCCCGTCTCTGTCCTTTCAATACGGGTTAATATTGGTTCCTGAGGAAGCGTGGTCTGTACGCAACCATAGAGCGCGCCCGGGAGAGTGGGATAAAGTTATAAGCGATTGATCGGTACTCAGACAAACTAAAATTTCGACAACAGGTCCATGGACTGCCATCTTATAAAAAACTGACAGCTGAAAAGAGGCGTTTTTGATACCGTCGACAAGCATGGTGCCCGGGAAAGTTCGGTTGTAGGCCGCCTGTTGACATCCTATACAGTGCGTTTCAAAATTATAAAGGCACCCCAAAAAGTGGCGAATTCGCACACAGGTCAAAAAAATTTCGAGCCGAGACCAATTCCATTCTATTCAGCATAGCCGAAAACCCTTAGTAAATTTTCTTTATGAAAAACACATCTCCATACTTTTCAAGAACTATTCGAAAACATAAGATCCGACCGTTTCAAAATTATAAAGGCACCCCCTGCGGTGCATCTTTATCTCCCACAGTTTCGATCCTCCTGCACTCCACTTAAAGGCATCGTTGGCGCTGAAAATCAATTTTCCTTTTTCAGGCTCAATTTCATGATTGAGCCCGGTAGACCAAACTGGTAAACTTTGGCGCGTCGAAAACGTTGGACAATGAGGTTGGAAGGCGTCAAAGATGAAGATCTGCCACCAAATCTCACCAGTCATCTAGCACATTTTCCTAGAATGTTGATGCGACCGTCAAATAACATGAAAAACAGTTACGGCACAAAGCCCACATGAAGAAAAACTGCGAAAATGACAGTGACGAGGCCTCTAGAAGCAGAAAAACCTCAAAAAGGATTTTGGCGCGAAATTCAAATTCGTATTCACAATGTGTTCCGATTGACTTTTCTTTACAAATAAAGGTTTTCTCACGGGCTCCTTCGACATTTTCGTTCACTAGAGAGGCCAAGCTACACAAAAACATGACAAAATAATATACGGTTTTCTGCGCGTACGATGCCTTTAAAAGGCAACACTTTCGTGTACCTCTCTGACATTATGCCTCGTGGATACAAACTTCCAAGTGAGGAACAAGCCCAAGTGAAAGCGTTGCATCAGGCTGGGCATTCGAATCGCTTCATCGCTGCTCAGCTTGGCCGTTCTCCAAGCTGCATTGGTAGCTACGTCGAGAATCCGGATTCCTACGGAAAGAATAAGAATGCCGGAAGACCACGAGTGCTGTCTGATAAAGATGCCCGTCATATTCGGCGTTCCATGTCCAATTCTACGAAGTCTGTCAACCAGGTCAGGTGCGAGCTGGCACTTCCTGCGTCAAAGACTACGGTACGGAGGGCCTTAAACGACAGTCCTGTCATTGTTCGGCAGTCTATGACCAAGGCTCCGAAGCTGACTGATCTCCACGAATCCGGCCGACTCTAGTTTGTTCGTGGGAATATGAAAACGGATCGGGAATTGGTAAGTTATGAGGCAGCCCAAGGCGCTTTTCCATTTTTGGGCAATTTAATTCAATCTACGTTTTTCCGATCATCTTTTCTGACGAAAAGAAGTTTAACCTAAATGGCCCTGAAGGTTTTCATAGTAACTGGAGAGATATAAGGAAGGAGCCGCTTGTCTTCAGCAAGCGCAACTTTGGCGGTGAGTCACTAATGGTTTGGGGGGCATTCTGCAGCAGTGGCGTTCTCCAACTAGATTTTGTTTCATGTCGAATGGATTCCGAGGAATACCAGAAGGTGCTCGCTGATCACCTCCTGCCGTTTCTGAAAGGACGTCGCCGTCAGAAGTACGTTTTTATGCAGGACAACGCCTCGGTTCACAGCAGCCGGCCAACTGTCGACTGGCTTAACAGCAAGAATATCGCTCTTCTGAAGTGGCCACCTTGTGGTCCTGACCTAAACCCGATTGAGAACATCTGTGGGATTATTGTTAGGCAGATATACTCTGATGGACTCGAACGCTAACGTCGGACAGGGAACGAAATTCTCATGCCGTAAAATAGCGTGTTTTGATGTGTCGATTGCGTCCAACACTACTCAATCTACGATTATTTAAAAAATTTACAACAATTTTCTTTCAAGTTGCCTGTACACACTGACACTCAGCCTAAATTGGAAATGCTTTGTCAGTCTAATCTCCTTGTACGTACATTATCATGTAACTTATGTTTTCTTCTAAAATAAAACAAGGAAGTCCAGGAATAACTTCCCGAGGTAGCAAAAATTTCCATGATGTCGTAGAATGAGTAGTGTGGGACGCAATCGACACAGCAAAACACGCTATTTTACGGCATGTGAATCTCGTTCCCTGTCCGACGTTAGCGTCTGAGTCTCTGATGGCATGCAGTATAACAACATTGGTGACCTCAAGAACGCCATTCTAAGGGCTTCGGATAATTTGGACCCATCTCTTTTGGAGAAGCTTACGGATAGTATGCCAAATCGCATTTTTGATGTTATTGCTAATCATGGTGGAACTATCCGTTATTAATCTGTTGTTGCTTTTCATTTTTGTAAATGAATTTTGCGTTTTTCTATAGTGCCTTTATAATTTTGAAACGGCCTTATTTCGAGTTGCCGAATATTTCTAGAGAAAGTGTGGTGAAATATTTCCGGAAATAAAGTTGCTTGATGTTTTCGACTATGCTGAATCGTATGGAATTGGTCCCAGCTCCAAAGTCATTGATATGCGAGCGAAATTGCCATTTTCTGGGGTGCCTTCATAATTTTGAAACGCACTGTAGTAGTATTGCGTTCAGCTTCCTAATGACGTCGAATGCGACACTATAGTAAAAAGTGAACAGCCGATTGACAAGCAAAGCTTCTAGACAACACATAGGTCAACGGTGACGCGAGAGCTTCGTCTTAGTCGTCGATAGAAAGCGGTTAATGATATGATCGACGAATTAGATCGCCTGATGAGTGTTTTTTCTACACATTTTTTAAACTTTTACGCTGGTTATTACGCTTGCAACTGCGCTCCATCCATCAGGAAGGAATCTCGGACATTGCACATGGGATGACCCAAGGTGAGTACAATAAAGGAAACGAAGGGAGGAACGAAAGTGAAGGGAACGCCTTCGAAAGAGGCTCAACTTGAAATTATACTGAAAACCAACAGTTGTTCAAAGATGGCCTTCACAAAATGCTCCGATGCTTCGTTTTACATGGACTTCAAAGGGCCTAGAACTTTACATAACAGAAAATACACTAAAATTGATTGAGAGCTACATAGCTTTCTACATAAACCGCACTATGCATATACTTTCATTCAAAAAGACGGAAGAATTAAGCGACAAGTAGGAACGATGTTTTTCAATGTAATCAAGTTGTCTACCTCATCGGCTCGCACTTAACAACATTATTTCTTATGGGTGCCTCTTTACTCAAAAAAAAAGCTTCGGTTCCTTGCATAGCAGCAAGGAACTGGAGCTTTCCTATTGCGCACGCTGTCTTTTCGAGGGTAAATCTTAGATCTATTGCCCTTAAAGCTATTTAAGCCAAAGAAGATGCCAATGCCAACTTTAGATCTAGAGAAAGAAGCTATGTCATGAACTATTTAGTTCTCTGCACACCTTTCACCCAATCGCCTCTACTGGGACTAACGGCGATCGCTCGGATACAATCGATATAAGGCGACGGGAGGAGGGGGGTTGGAAAACGGGAGGGGGTGGGGAGGGTCGTAAAACTCTGTTCCGCTAACCTGGAACACCTTACAACATTTTGACTAAGCGATATAATCAAGATACATTAATCTGCGAAAAACTTTTAACAACGCTCGGGATTTCTTCTTGACACTCAATTAAAGGCAGGGTTCGCAATAAAACGCATTTGTTGTGATATCCTCATGATAAGGTAAATATGGTCATCACAAAAGTGAAAAAAAACGTGAAGAGTTTGTAGAAAAAAATCTCGTTGATAGGGGGGGGGGTGTGCGGACACCTGTAATAAGCCGCTCTCCATGGTTTTTTATGCGTTTTCATTCGAACTTTTCCTTTTTCATTTATTTTTACTTTTGTAATGACCAAATCTACATTCTCATGAAGAAAGCTCAAAAGTCCTTTTTATAGCGAACCGTGCCTTAACGACTATTTAATACATTTGGGCCACACTATGGAATCTTTGGAAAAAAATAAATGATGACATCCAGAAAAACTTGAAGGTCAGATAAATTACAAAACAGCCGGCGAATACACAGAAATTTTTATACCAACCCAAATGTTTATAAGCTAAACCCAAACGAATTGAGACAGAGTGTAGTTCGGCGCTCTTATAGCTCTGCTTCGACATTATCTACGCTTAGAATTGAAATTTCCCTCTACATTACCTCTTTTGAGTGTTTCACATATTACCATGAAACGAGGCGAAACTATTGACGTGACATCCACAGTAATCACAATCAAGCTCTATTGTGTTATACCTGTTTTTCTCGGACAATCTTATGGAAAAAAAAGTGAATCGCCCCCAAACATCACTCGCAGGGCTGTGCGGAACTGTTCCGTTTCCGATTCCGTTTCCGTATTTCCGGTGTTTTTTGGGCTGTTCCGTTTCGCTTCCGTTTCCGACTTTTTGGGGCCGGAAACGGAAGAAATTAGTGGTGCATGGGTAATGGTAGTGGGTCTAGGCAACGAATTTTGAAGGCAGGTAGTGGATTTAGGCAACGAAGTTTGAATGCACCATAAGAGGCTCTCCTTCGAACAATTGTGTTCCATTGAAAATGTATCTGAGCTTGGCTGAGATCCTCGACGAAGTTCGGGGTTCAGAAATTTACCCGCCCCCCCACCCCAAGGACGATGATTGAAACAAAATCGTCTCATGAATCTGACCACTTTTTGGGGGATTTTTCTATAAATTGCTATCTTTCCGAGACTGAATGTTTTTTTTCTGGAGGTCTCCGCTAAAGTCCTCCTACTCGTTTGCCAACCTCTACAACAGCAATAAGAATCAAGACGCGTTTTCTCGTACGTACAAACTATCATTCAGAAAAGTCTGGGTGGAGGCAGGTGTAGGTGATCATGGCGTGCGGCAGTGCGCGTTAGAAGCAGATCGCGAGTAAATTCTCCTATACTCGCCAAAGTCTTTACTTTTATTTTTAAGCTCAAGTAAGTGGTATTAGCTCAGGTAGGGAATTAAGGTTCAAAATAAAACCTAAACAGTCAACGGGGATATTTTGAAGACTGACTTCTTATCAGCCTTGAACATGCAGCGCGGTTGAAGGGGTAGTCTTCAAAATCTCCTTTCCGGATTTTTCAGTAGCGAGCGTTCCAAATCGTGTCATATCTCATAGTGATTTTATGTAGTTCGAATAAAAATAGTTTATTCGTTGATAGTATATGTTATTCAACGAGAGTTGCAAAAATGAGTAGCGACGAAATGTGAAGTGAGACAACCCTTAGTTTTTTGGTCTCTTCCGTTTCCGGATTTCCGTTTCCAGCGCTTTTTGAACATTTTTCTTCCGTTTCAGTTTCCGAAAATCGTGAAAAAGATTTCCGCACAGCCCTGATCACTAGCTTCATAAGCGAAATGAGAAAAAAAGTAAACCATAATGTCAAGCAACACCGTCGTGAGCTCAGAACTTCCACCGGTCAAATTTGGCTTCAGTGTAGCCAATGTATAAATCGATAAAATTATACTTCATTACAAGAAGGTACTGGATAAGCTACTGGTGAGCCTTTTTAAAGCCTAGTGGCAAGATTAATTGCATTCAGAACACTTGTCTGCCAATTTAAAGGCAGTGTTCACGATAAAAACCGCTTTTCTGTTTTTTCTCCTATCTTGAAAACGGTTCCATGCTGATTTTACTGATGTCCCTGGAATCGTACAAGACCCCCTGCAAACGGAGTTATGGCCCTTCGAAATTCAGCAAAGGAAGCATTGTGGACGAGTTGTCCGAGGCTTGTGACTCCCGTTTTTTTGCAGCCGATGTGTGCGTGTTGGTTGACCTGAGTAAAGAGAGACGTTGAGAATGAAGGGAAGAACTAGGCTTTTGATCGGAAACCATTGCTCATATAACCACGAATCCAGGGAAACTGTTATAGGACTTGGGCGGAGTGGCCCAATGGGTTGGCAGGCCCACGAGATTTTCACCCACATACCAGCAGTTTTTCGTCGCACTTCCGTTCTTAACCTTCCTAGAGGGACCTAAAGCTTACGTTTTAGCCAGAAAACGTGCAGCTTTTTCTTCGTGAACACTGCCTTTAAAGTGATTTACCCCACGGTTAGCTTTCAAAAATTGCTTGACAACGAATGACCTAATATCAGATACACATACCTCGACTGAATCCGAGAACGCGTCCGGAACGGTGACATTTTCAGCAATGCATTACCAGTATCAATACTAGCTGATTTCAAATGGCTGCCAACTTGTTGCAAATTCTTCCACAAAGGAGTCAGACCACTGGCCGAGCTCGCTCCATTCTCAATAATCGTGCTCGCCATAGGCACTGTTGATCGAACGCCATTGCTATATCGTCCGGAGGAATTTCGTAGATTCCGATTCAAGAACGCATAGAATAACCAGTTGAAGGCGCTCTGAGCATATGGTAATGAGTGCAGTAGGTACATGATGAAGATGCCGTTCATCGGAGTCGACATCTCTTCCTCCTCACCCATCACCTCCTCAAACTCTTCCATCGTCTCATTCACCGATACCGCTCCGACATTCTTCTCAGCTGCTGTAAAACAAATATTCAGACCATGCACTCATTTTTTACTAAGGTGATGTGGCCATTCCAACGGGACACACGAAAATGAAACAAAATTTAGCTATGCATGCCTCCCCATATGTGGGGTGGGCTCATCAGAAGGAATCTAAAGAACGATTTCTTGCTTCTCAATGTAGGTACAGAATATGCACGTCATCAATCCGCATTGAGCGCTCATCCCTAATGTGCTCCCTTAATGGAAAACAAACCAAAGAGCAGAGCTCCTAAACGATATAACTACACTAGATTTCGAAGTCACATTTACATTCTGCAATTCGCGGACACTGTCTCGCAGCATTTGACGCGCGATTTTGTACGAACCTCCCCGCTTCGCTCCGAATCAGTTTAGCAGGTCAGTTTTCATAAATTTTCATGAAGGGGTTCATCTTGAAGCGATAGGTTTTTTTTTGCTGGAAAAGGTTGGGGGCCAAAATCAGAAACCATTTTGTGAGCATGGAATGGATAAAAGCCCGAAATAAAAAGAGTATCTCGACCAGTCCTTCCATTTCCAGACGATTTCTACTATTTCTGGAACAAAAGTATTTGGGAGCAAGGCTCATGTACTTACCATGGCATATAACACTTCAAGTTATTTGGAACGAATTTACACAAAAAGTGATTGAAAACTGATCTGGGGCGTGATTCGCCATTGAGCTAACACTGGGTTTGCCAGTTTATGTTGGATTCGGCGCGACCACAGCCGTGTCAATCCCCGCGCAAAACCCAGCCCAGATTCAAAAACCCAGACTTAACGCAACAATGAATTCAGTCTCTGATCAGCTGCGGAGCGGGGCGGGGAAACTGTAGAAAAGCGTGCGTCGCGTGCAGCGAGCGTATGTATGTCTACAAACTGTACAAAGTAGCTTTGGTTTTGAAATAGAATGCATACGCAAGTAAAAGAGAAGACGGACAAGTCAGCCACGACTGTACAGAGCAGTTAGCTAGAGAATCGAGAAAGGAAGTTATGAGCTCCTTCAGTGTGCAGAAACATTATATTCAAACCAACAGGTTAGAGATTCGAAGATTAGAAAGAGATTATGACGATAATCAATCTTAATCGACGGCGAAAAGGAATAAAGGTGGCTAACCCTGAAAAACGATAAGTCATATTTGAAAGGGTTTAACCATGCCGCGTTTTGTGCAGCGATCCCTCTTGAGTAGTCATCTCTAGAGGAAAATCTAGTGAAACTATTGAAAAAGCTGTCTTAAGCTAAATTTTAACTTTTTCACTACCGCATTTCACTGAATATGTTGGTTACGAATGTTTAAGATAAGTGAGAAGACATATGTCAGATCTACCAGGTTGTTCAATAAGTTTTGTCGTTCGATAAGAGAGTGCGTTGCTACAAGCCCAATTTTTTTTTGATTTGTTGGTACACTCTTCATATGAACGTACGTGAAGTTTCATTTCAATCTGTCAATTCATTCTTTGTTAACAAGCCATTTAGTATCGCCGTATCACAGCAATCGAAAAAAATTGAATATCGTGCAATGATAAAATCCTTATTTTTGGAAGGTGTAGCACCAAAAGAAATACACGAACGAATGTTAAAAGTGTATGATGATTATTCATCTACAGTTAGAACAGTAGGAAGATGGTTTGCTGAATTTAAAAGTGGTCGTACAAGCCTTGAAGACGATCCGCGTAAAGGACGTCCAAAAAGCGCATCAACACCAGAAATCATAGCCAAAATACAGGATATGGTTTTTGAAGGTAGCCGATTGACTGAGAGATTTAGCAGAGGCTCCACACATCTCATTAGGCAGTGTGAGCCATATTTTGAGTGAAATTTTGGGTTTTAGAAAGCTGTGTGCACAATGGGTGCCGCATTCGCTAATAGTGGAACACAAACAAATTCAAAAGCGACTTTCTCAGCAACATTTGGAGCGTTTTACAAAGGATAAAGTGGATTTTCTGCGTCGATTCATCACTAAGGATGAGACTTTTGTCTAGTACCATGATCCTGAGTCAAAACAAGAGGCTAAAGAGTGGTGTGAGCCTGATTGTTCTGCTTCGAAACAAGTTCGTGTCCGGAAATCGGCCAATAGGTTATGGCATCAGTTTTTTCGGGATGCGAAAGAAAATTTGTTTGTGGATTATTTGCACACTGGTAAAACAATTAATTCTGAATATTATTGCAACCTTTTGGGCCATTTGAAGGAGAAAATTCGTGAAAAAGACCCGGTTTGCAGAGGAAAAAATCCTTTTTCATCAGCACAATGCACCGTGTCACAAGAGCATTTTGACATGGGCTAAAATCCATGATTTGAAGTTCGAATTGATGGAGCATCCACCGTATTCACCAGATTTTGACCCCAGCGACTTCAATTTGTTTCCAGAACTCAAAAAGTTTATTGTTGGCAAGCGTTCTTCATCAAATGATGAGGTCATAACGGCTGTTGAAGAGTATTTTGCAGACCTTCCGGATTCTCTTTTCAGGGATGGGATCCACAGATTGGAGGATCGTTGGAGCAAGTGTATTAATGTTCAGGGAGATTATGCTGAATAATAAAGTGTATTTGAACCATAATTTTTTTTCTTATCGAACAACAAAACTTATTGAACAACCTGGTAAGTTGACATAGCATCATAAGATCAATCAACCATCTAGGCTAAATACAAAAATATCAAGTCACGATCAAACGCGAGTCCGTATTTGGAAATCAAAACTAGTGAGAAATTACAAAGGAAAGCTTTAAAGGCAGAGTTCACGATGATTTTCATCCCCGAGTTTTTCACATAAAACAATGCATTGACCTCCAAGTGTTACCAAAATTACGAAGAAACGGCGAGAAACGCATTAAAACGCAGTATTTCAGTGACATTATTCTATAACATGGAGTAGTTGTCCGGTTGGATGAACATGTTCATGGTGGTTGTCACCGGTGCAAAATTGGGTCAGTCCAAAATACAAGGATATTTTATGCAAAGCAGGATTAGTTAGGGCATTGAGAAAAGAACGGAGCAATAGAGAGTAGAAAATTGCAAAGGACGGGTCCACAAAAAATTTCATTGTCATAACAAACACTTCCTGTGATACTTAAGAGGCGGGGTGATACTTAAAGATTTCGTGTACTTCTGATGCGTTTTTCTCAATTTCTACGTCATTTTAGTTCTACTCGGGGCCACTTGATCGATATAGCGATTAATCTCAAAATTAAAGATTACCGTGAACACTGCCTTTAAGGAAGATAGGTGATTTACACATGTACAGTATTGAATAGAAACATATTATACAGGTATTTTTGTGGAAACTGTTTCTATACGTGTCCCAGTGTAGACATAACCAACCCTGATAGAGCTGAATATGCTTTGGGGCATCAAAAACCACACCTGAGACTCACGCAATATTGAACTTTGTAAATTTTTCAAATTCAAAACCTAGCAACGACTTCGCGGTATCAACTCAAATTCAAAGGCAGTATTCGCGATAGAAACGGTCTTCGAATTTTCACAGGAAATTGAATGAACTCGGGTTCGTTGCAAAAAATAATGGAGAGAGAGCGGCTAGAAATGAGCCTTAAAAAGCCCTCTACGGCCCTCAAATTTGCTTGTGCTATGCCCGCCCCGTCCACACCTGCAAAGGTCAACATGGAAGAGGGCGAGAAGGGCATAACGCATACAAGTTTGTGGGCCGTATAGGGCTAACTATGGCCTGCTTTCAGCCATTCTTCGATATTATTGCTGCAATGGATTCCGGTACATTCGATTTCCGGTGATAACTCGACGATCGTTTTTATCGTGAAGACTGCCCTCAACATATTTCCACAAAACATGGCCACACAATACTCCAAATTCTTAGCACTTGTTTGGCATCAGAAGACCCTCAGAAACATTACTTACCCTAACTTCGTCTCCTTTCCTTTACTAAGAAGCAAAATACTTATGATGATAGAAACATCGTAAGCTCATATCGAATTATTTTCTGAAAACGTGCTTTAAGAGCTTGTTTTCTTGCAATGACATTCAGGAGTTCTGGAGTTCCTCCTATAGACGAACAAGCACTATGGGTGTGGAATTTTCATGGCCGTGAATGGAGAAAATAGCCTCAATTTGGGTTAATACCGCCCATTTGTTATTTAAAGGCAAAGTACACCCAGGAAACTGTTATTCTGTTCTCGTGCTTATATTGGAGACGGTCGCACGCTGCACACAGTAGTATCTTTGAAATCGTTCAAGACGCCCTATGAAAGGAAATATGGCTCCTCAAAAAAAAAGCCTGTTATTTGAGGGTGAAAAATTGGTGGACGAGTTGTCCTAAGCCTGTATTTCCTTTCATTCGCAATCGTTGCACGAGAGAAAGCCAGGATTATGTGAAGAGGTGATGGACTCAAAAACGTAGACTAGGTTGAAATTTATCCATTCATCCAGCCGATAACAAGGTCGAAAATTAGGAAAGGGTCGGGCCTGTGGTGGTGAGTGAAGGGGGTAGGGCCTGTGTTGGTCGCTTATATCTCGCCTGTTTAGAGAAATTGAGATCTCGCACTTGGCAAGTGTTATGCAGTAGGGGTCTGCATAACAGTCAAATGAAAATCACACAATTGATGTCTAAGGGTGCACTGTGTCTTTAAGCCGAATTAAGAAAACTGCAGAAAAATTCAACCTCGAGTGTGCGTTAGGTATGGCTGGCGATGTCACATAACATATTAGAGTTTGGAAAAGTTCCGCATAGCCTGGATCGAGGTACGTATAAAAAAGAGATTTTACAAAAATGCCAGTGTGGCATCCTTTTTTCCAACATACTACAGTGTTCAGTATTTCCGAAATTTTGAGCCTGCTTACAGGAGAGATCAAATATGCTGAACGTGAAGAGAGTTTTGTATACGTAAGCCAGTAAATTGCTTTACAAAGCTGTACAAAAAATACAACGGCTTTGTCAAGTTAGTCTAGCAGATTACAGAATTAAAATTAACGAGAACACTGCCCTTGAACGGCATAGATCAGCATCGGAAAGAGCTGAAAAAGAAACTTGTAGCAACTTTACCGAAAAGTGACGATTTAAGCAAGTTGCACGCGATTTTGGAGAGTAAATGGATCTGTATCCGCCTGCCAAGCATCTAAAGAGTGTATTTTTCGAGTATTGGAACCTGATGATGCTATCCGTGCCATGTGAATAGCTTACGAAATCCCCATTTACTTCGTTTATGTGTGTATTTCGAACACAAACCAGCATCACAAGTAGGCTACACGAAATAATCCCGACTCGCAAGGCTCTGGGGTGCAAAAACTCAATCAACCATGCTTGAAGTTATTCATTCCCGATATTAATAGCTACTTTCAGTCATAAGAGAAAATCGAGTTCCACAAGTACCCATCTCGAATCAAATAGCCACTGCACCTTGGAATTCTTTTCACAAGTCAGCTATGTTTCCGCAAACGATAACGTTTTCTCTGATAAGTGTTTTATAGACCGCTAAGCTAGGCCGCGTCACAAACATTCTTTCATTCCAAACAAATGACACCCACCACCAGATAATGCGTGTTCCCGTGCAAATGATGGGTTCGACAAACGAGCAAAAACACCCCGTGCTAAAGCCGGTAAATCGCATCGCGCTGTTAAAGGCAGTGTTCACGATAATCTTCGATTTTGAGATTAATCGCTAAATCGATTGTTTGGCCCTCGAGTAGAACTGAAATGACGAAGAAACCGAGAAAAACGCACCAGAAGGGCACGAAATCCTCAAGTATCAGCCCGCCTCTTAAGTATCAATGGAACTGTTCGTTTTGACAATGAAATCTTATGTGGACCCGTCTTTTGCAATTCTCCATTCTGTGTTGCTCCGTTCTTTCCTGTGGGCTTTAACTAATACTGTTTTGCCCAAAATATTCTTCCATTTTCGATTAGTCCCATTTTTTACCGGTGACAACCACCGTGAACATGTTCATACAACTGGACAACTAATCCAGGCCATAAAATATTGTCACTGAAATAAGACGAATTAGTGCGTTTCTCGCCGTTTCTTCGTGATTTTGGTAACACTTGGTTGCCAACGCATTGTTTAGAGTGGAAAACTTGGAAACGAGAATCATCGTGAACACTGCCTTTAAAGCGCTTCTCCTCACGCAATGATCCTAGCATACAAAATTATTTCGATCTCTGCCAATGGTAATATACCGAGTCTAGCTCCCTCATTCTTCTCTCACGTCGGATCACATTAGGAGCTGCGCCGTGAATGAAGACGATTCCACGTGCAAACACCGGCTCTTGGAAGCTTTCATCCGCATCCGCGCACATCCATCTCAGGTTTCAAAAGCTCGCCTTTAACTACTACACAGGCACACGCGCTGCTTGGCCTTTAGCACATAAACGCCAATCAGAGTCGCTCCGAATGAAATACGCAACACCAAAAAAGGAAGCAGGAATGCATTCAAAATACACGCAATTGTGGAAACTAACAGAAGGATTACAAGAGTCATCCATTAGGAGACATGATAAAGGTGCTCTGAATGTGTTGAGGCGAGCAAACTCCCAGAAACCAATGTTCTCCATGAGGTACAGGATTCAGCATTCACAAAACACTTTTCAAAGTTCTCTCATGCTTACAGCATGAAGATTGCAAATCGACCTACGGGTTGGCACTACATATCTAGGACCATGAAAAGTCAAGATAATTTCAACAACACCTTATCTCAGAGCTACGTTAGATATGTACAAAAACGTCGTCCCATTTTTCCCGAAAAAAACATGCTCCGTTCGAATATTTGAGAATGAAAAAGTCCCAATATATGGAAAACTCGTCCCAAATATCTCAGGTATTAAGGCTCCATTTTCAATGTTGCATACAGTACCGCACGGGTTCTTTGCAAAAACAGAATTGCGCGACGTTTTTGCGAAGGAAAAGCGCCACATTGCCATAACTCGCTTCGCAATGGTGCGATTTCGAAATCGGGTTATTTTGAATTTCTTTCAACAACACAAAAATGTGACAAAATAAGAGATCTAACTCTAGCAATTTATTGAAATTTGCATAACTTCACTCCAACATCCCCTTTATGAGCTAATCAGTCCGTCATGCTGAAGGGAATCTATTGTGCTCTAACTGTGATCTATGGTAATTTCAGAAGAAAATACACACTTTTCGTCAAAACTCTGGAGTCGAGAAGACTTCTATCACACACGAAAAAAACACGAAAATTTCAATGAAAATTCAGTCCGTCAGCATTAAAGTATGTAAGTTCTGGTGATGCGGCGCTTTGCGTGAGCGCGAAACTCCATCTTGGCAAGAAATCTGTGCGGTACGTACATCAGGGCTGCGCGTAACGACAATAACGTGTTAACGAATTTAAGGCTTAACGCGGTTTTCTTTGTAAAAATCAACGCTAGACGAATTAAGGGAAAAGTCGCAAAATTGCGATCATCTGGTTCGTTGATTGTGGAGGGATAACGGCTCTAATTGATCTGCTCCAGTAATAAACTTTAATACTACCCATCACAGAACCAAACATCGGTTGAGATTGGTCAAATGCAAAATGTCGACATTCTACGCTATACCCAAAACAGTCGCTCTGAAGTCGGGCATGAGATTCGTTTCTTTTCGAATTCATGACCTAAATTCCTTTCAAAAAATGTATATACACTTGGGGGGCCGTTCTCTTATCGACTCAATAGTTTGCTCACATAATAATTTGAACAATTAATCGAATCTGTAGAGAACAGGGTGCAGCGGGCCCTCGTGTAGGACTTCAACGGAGCTACGATCCCCTCTCCTCAGTACCAAAGTTTTGAGAAGTTTTTCATGTCCCTCTCTCTTAATTTTCCTTTTTGTGACAAACTTCTTTTTTTTCGGGGCCGAAATTTTGACGACGCCTTGAACAACCGTACGTGTTCCGAATGAATTTCGGATATTATCGCAGAACGACTGAGCATTTTTCTATCGAGTTGTCCCCCGAAATCAACAGAGGATTTTTTCTTTTTTCAAAATGGACCGGATAATAACAAGACAATTAAAAATTCTGAAAAAGCCAAATCTTTGATGAATCGGCAATTTCAAATTTTCGAATGAGCCAAATTTTCGGAGAACGACCGGTTCAAGACTTAGATTAAATAAATCAAATAGTGGGACAAAGCAGCGGTCCAATTACAAAGATACATTGTGACCTATCAGGCCTCGAAGCTCATTGGTTTTTCTCATTATGGTAGGAAGGAAAACCATGGCTGTCGCGAATCCTAGGATGGGTTTTGAGTCAAAACCCAACACTTTTCTCATTCAATATGCAGAATTTACAGGGAATCCCGCTACATGTTTTTATAAGATGCCATATTTTCGTTCGAGTGGATCCACGGGACGACACTTTTTTGAAAGAAAAATCATCTACTCCTTCTCAGTATCAGACGGTATATCATGTTAACCTTTTTGAGTTTTCATAAATGCGAATTTTTTCGCTGTCTATGATAGCGGATTTGATTTTTTTATTCGCAGGAACACTTTTTCGATAAATGATTGTTTTTGAGATTTCATACTTGCTAATTGCGGATTAATCACAGTGTAGTTTAGGGCGGTGTCTAGTATACGAAGTGTTTCACATTTTTCCCCGAGAGCTCTGGAATTTGTTTAAAAGTTCCGAGATCAGGCAAGGTTTTCTTCTATTTCTAACGAACCGCAAAATCAACGCGTTAACGCATTAATGGCTGCTACGGATCTTTCTCAGAACAATTTTTTCTCTAAGTGAATGGCCACTAAATTTCGATGAGCTTATAATCAAAACGTCAGATCTTTGAAATGCAGGGGGGCGGAGACACTGTTTTTGCAGGCGAGAAGCTTAGTTTGCTTACGCTTCTTTTTTTAGTCAATCTGGATGTATATTGATTACTTTTATGTTTCTGTTCATCGTTTATGATTGACGAATGAATGAATGAATGAATGAATGAATGCATGAATGAATGAATGAATGAATGAATGAATGGGGGTCAATGCGGTTTTTCGCCGGAAAATAACAATAAACGACTTATCGAAAAAATATTTTTCACTGAAGCACACCCCTGTCATACAAGCTGAATTTATAAGTACAAATGCTCCCAAGTCTGTCAGAAAATTATGAACGGTCTGGAAGTCTGAATAGCACCTGTGCCGGAAAAATGCGAGAATGATAAAAGAAGTCTGATCGAAAAGGTTGTTCTAAATATAATCTCTACAACATTCATGAACGGGAATGTTGACTTTAAGAACTTGAAACCGTTCTTTGAAGATCTTCTCCTAATTCTGTGTGTTGACGAACCTTCTCCTGATTTCTGTTTTCTGTAATCGATTCGAAGACTCACGCACGTCTCAACTGCGCAGTTTTGACATGCGAATTGTAACATGCTATTTGTTAAGACGGCCACGAGATAACGCTCAATTAGAGCCCACCTCACTATAACAACAAGCAAAAACACGAAATTGGATGTCCGTGAAAATGAGCACTTTTGACAACACCAGTATCTTCCTGGTCATTGAAAACAAATGGAGAAAAGCGTCATAGGCGATTGCTTTCGAAAAGCGATTGAGAAAAACGAGTAAATAGCTCTTTTCAGATGCGAAGAAAAACGGTCCCTGCAAATGCAGATGAGAGGAAAGCATTGTATGATGGAAAAGAATCGAATTTGGAACGGGATGTGATCTTTACAGCCAGAAACTATTTTCGATTTGCCACATCTCAATGCCCACGGCTAATCCCAATAACACCGAACTGGGGTATGTCAGCAGAAATTCGTTGCAGGAACCTTTAGCTTTGGAGAATCGCGCGAAAACATTATGAAATCCAGTTTTCAAGTGGCCTACCTCCACGAAAACATGCAAGAGACTACTGAAAAAATTGGTTAGCGGCAAAACAGTACAAGCTAGATTTTAGCCGTGAAACATAGCGCTGAGGATGGTAACCAGAAACCCGTGAAATAAAGTTCCGTGAAGATGTTGGCAAAAAAAAATTAAGCAGACTCAGTACTTTCCGCCTTGAAGTCACCCTCTCACCAGTCTCAAACACTGAGGAGAAATTGTATTCGAGAAAAGGATTGCTCGCGAAACAGTCTCCAGCGTTTTCTCCAACCTAAAGCCTACATATTGCAGAAGAAATCCCCAGTTACGGAAGGAGGATCAACTCCCTATCTCGGCTGACCCACGTAAGCGTCTCGTCTGGACAACAGGAACTATTCCAATACACCATATCACGAAAAACAGCTAGTAGCTATCCATTGAAATAATACTGGAAAATGGAAAACGACCGGTTAGAATAGAAAGTTACATAAAATCTTTTTGTATGTATATCGGTGAACGTATTACACTCAAGGATTATATGGGAAGATTGCCTTATAAAGGTGGAGGATTCACTTTCGCCCCTTTCGTGGATTGATTTAGAAACTTTGCAGAGAACTTCGGCCATGATTCACAAAGTGCATGACCCCAAAGATGCCAGAGGATTTTTGGAATGAGCAGATTGACTATTGTGGAACAGGATTGTATTAGGAGATTGCTCACTACGCCATAAATAATGTGTAACTGTATTTCAGCCCCAAGTTATTTCTCACAAATGTGTGACGTAAAAAAATGAATCATAATCCAGAGGGATAGATCGCAGAGTTTTCCTCCAAAAATTTTCCCGTTTCTAGCAAACTATAACTATGTATAAGAAAGTAGGCAAGATAGTGATTGTAGATAGAACCCGTGATTCGAAAGCTCAACTTGAGATTGAAGGCAAGGTTCGCGAAGAAAACGTTTGTTGAGTTTTCGCAATGGAAAAGCTGGTTCGGCTCTCCTTCCAGTAGAAATTACTGAAAGATTGGCAGAAAACGTCGAAAAGAAGGTAAAAACGAGATATCAAATACGGATAGTCACCATGTCATGCACCTCTCCCGGATTGACAAGATTTTTATCAGCGCTAACTAATTTTACACAAAATGAAAAGGTTTGAAGTGGGGCGGATCATGTATCGGTAAAGCTGTAAACTTAGTCACTTTCCAGAACAAGAAATGATCGCAGTCAATGGTTTTCGTCGCATCCCCACCGATTTTTTGACACAGCTGTCATGGTAGCCATCAAAACAGTTTCCATATCCTGAATTCCTGATAGTAGCTTTTATCGTGAACCTTGCCTTCAAAGGAATTCATAGTAGGAAAACAACACTTCCTGAAAGCCCCATATTGGATATAGAAAATTAGGAAGAACCGCAAATAGAATACAAGAGTATCCCAAAATTGAGTGTATTTTCAATGGTCATACATGTTGACATGAAATGTCCACAAATACCATGTTGTTTTTCATTCAGTGAACGCCCTCTGACAGATCTTCGGAAGACAATCCCGAACAGCACTGCAAAAAAGGTGAGCTCAATGGAAAGAAACTTTAGAAAGTTATTCAGTTCTGGAAGAGATGGAAAGTTCGAAGAAGAAATCCGTGAAGATTAATGCATAATGATAAAGCATGTATGATGAGTATGATAAAGCATGATAAAGTAAGGTACATATGCTGAGCGAAAATATGTTACAATCTCATGAATCGCATTGGAAAAGCCCGTTATAGAGGTTCAAGATAATACTATCGAAAAAGGGACATTCAGAAAATGGCCACATTAAAAATGAAATTAACAATCTCAATTCACCCACCGTTTGCCAAAGCTTGAATCCGCATTGTCCAATACGGCGTCCAACAGATAAAATAGAATGCTACAACCATTACAGAGCATTTCACCACTCTCGACAAGGAAATGCTTGTCTTCCGTCCAACAGTGGAATAGCGAGTATGTCGGAATAGTTTCGCCAATATCACAATATACACAGAGAATATCAGGACTAATGGGACCACATAGCAGGTGAGCGTATGAACGAGATCGAACCACAGATTATCGTCCAATGTACACTTTCTATAGACCATTCCGTTAAAGTCTTCCATGTCTGCAATTTTCGCATGTGCCGTGATCGGTGTGATGAACAACAACGACGCCATAATGCAGACGGACACGACGATCACTGCAAATCTGGTCTGTCGCATCCAGATCAAGGCAGGTTTGCATACTGCAATGTACCGATCTATCGACAACGCCGTCAGAATCATTGGTGACAGCGTCTTGTTGGTGCCCTCACTGAACCACAACAGTTTGCAAAGGGCTATGCTGAATATGAACTCGTTTTCCTGCAGGTCGGCGACCAACATTGGTACAGGTATCAATGAAATTAGATCCACTACAGACAGTAATAACAGGTAGATGTAAGCTGATGACTGTTGTTGTGGTTTCACTACACGTCCTCGCGCTGCCGACGAGCTGCAACAGCCGAGTAATTGCGAGGAGACGGTGATTAACACCCAGATATTGCCGAGTAGTCCGGTAACAGCTAGGGTTGAATAGAGAACGATCAGTACGATGATGGTTAGGCCGACGTCCATGGCCGGCTGGCATCGCACTGTCAAGATGGGCGTGGTCTAAGCTGAGCGCGTGCGCCCGGAAGGGTCACTTCGGGCGAATTGACGCCGCTACAACAACGGAGGCGGCGACGGCAACGGTGGTGGTAGTGGTAGCGGGGGCGAATGGAGGCGGAGGCTGATGCTCCGACGGCTCAGATGGCGGCGGCGACGGCGATGACGTCGCGCTCAGCTGAAAATCACAAACTTCATCGCATAATCAAACACGAGATGCATGATAATACACGATGTGTCGACGCAATACAAGTAACGATCTGATCAGTAAGGATAGGCACGGTAAAACCATGCAGACACATCGCGAAAACAACGCTCTCACAAAGGTAACTATGTTGTCGGTGAACTGGTCAGCGGCCTTTTCACATTTTTCTCTCTCCACAGAATGGGATAATTTTCATTTTTGAATATAATATGAAATAACTACGGAATCAGTTCTCGTCCAAACACTCAGAACACACCTTCAAGATCTTTCCACCTCAATTTAATATGAAAACATCTGTTTCTCCATGAACGACTCAGCAAACATCACTCAGAAACAACAATTAACTCCGATTCACGAATTTTTAGCAACAACTTTGACATCACTATTCCATACGCGAAGAAGACCAAAATAATAGCTCAAACGATCGCCCCTCTATGTAGAACTTTACAGCCCGCTCTGGAGAATTATGGCAATCCTCTATTCTACAAAAAAGTATGTTCAAAAATTTTACGGCCCCCAAGATAAGACAAAATTAGCAAACACATAGAGTATCGGGCTGTCCATAGTGTTCCCAGTCAGTTGAAAAGATCAGCAAAAACGTTTTTTTTTAATACTGCTTCGCAGAAATTCATCCACAAAGAGATTCTGCTCATTCCTACAGTCGAACGTAACTTCTATGCGTTAAAATTTTGAGTTTGCTGCTTTGAAACGTGGAATAAAGCTCATGTCCACATACACATGCATGTAAGTACTTACCAAAGAACTTATTCAAAAGCCATCATTTTGATCAAGTACATACAGTTTACCGCAATGTTAAAAGATTATGGTACGGTTGCGGTCGACACACTAAAACTACAGTGATAAACCTGGCATTTTGATTTTCTTTCTTATTCACGCTTGTTTCTGCTTTATTTTTCTTTCTAACTCTTTTAAAATTGCCAATAGGGGCTTTTCTTGGTGCGTGAGCGGCATTGACCTTTTTCTTCAATTTCGAAGTCGAAATTTGAGAAACACTTTGAAGCCCGAACAAACCGCCAGTTCCCCTCACGCACGGAGAAACGCCCCTATTTGCAATATTTAGAGAGTCAGAAACAAAAATAAAGCAGAAACAAACAAGAAAAAGTAATGAAAACCGTAACTCACCCAGGAAATCAGCTGTGCTGTCGATCGATGAGGAAATCTGACAAAGTGCCAGGTTTTCCACAGTAGTTTTAGTGTGTCGACCGCAACCGCACCATAACTTTTTAACATTGAGGTAAACTGTATATGGTTTTCTTTTAAATTTTAGTCTATTGAATTGACATGGCGCGACCAATGCGGGGACCCGCTACACCACCGGCCGATGGGGTTTTGACTGTGCGACGATGATCTACCTCCGCCACCCCGTACACTAAGTAGACTGAACTGTACAAGGGGCCTCTACATTATGGCGGGGCTTATATTTCTCACGCCGCGCGACCGCGACAATGTATTTGAGGGACATTGATTTTTGGTCGATAAGAATGACATGCAGTGTGTCGCATCGCCTTTCGCGGGAGGTATGAACCTGGCAAACTTGACAAGCTGCGCCCAAACATTAAGGGATGAGTCCTTGACACTCTTTCGCTGAAATAATATGTAGTTCCAATCCCACAACGAGTAGAAACAATGGCTAGAAAATACGAATCATGTTAGACCACGAATGTCAGTTCTTTTTTTTTAATTGAAGAAACCAGCCTCAAAAGCGTCTACGTCTATCCGAAACTTTGATAGGAGATAAAAAAGATTCTTTGAAAGGCTCACCAATGAAGAGATTTAGATGGGTAGAAAATGCCTCAAACGGGCTTAAACTCATGAATTATGCTAGCAATCAAATTTTATAAGCATTTAAAAGATTGCGATCAATTATGAGCACTTCTAATTTTTTTTATTGCTATGAACAATAGGAAGGGAGAGCAGTTGAGTGACAATCCCATTCAGGCACTTGACTGAACTGCGGCTATTGTATGTATACCATATAAGAACTTTGTCAAAAACTTGATTTAGCTTACTCGTGTACTGAAGACTCGGTAGATTATACTTTGCGCAGTGACTCTGCCCAGTGTTCTTTCCTTGGAAAAATATATTATCCAGCAACTATGCATATCCTTTATTCAGGACAATCGCCGAGCTGCATCGTCGTGGAAGTGGGAACGGATCGAGCCATATGGTATTTGATATATTTCAATTTACACAGGAAAGTAAACTAATAAATAACATGTTTCACAGAAAAAAATCCGGAAAGTATGCATTCCAAAGGCGTTCATGGAACTCATCAATCGCGATCGATGATGGGTCGCGAAGCGTGCCGGAACAGAGCAGCATGGACTACAAAGAAGGGAATAAAAGGTTCAATGCATCCAGACCGGCACATACTCTTGACTTCACTTCTCGCACAGTCTCCCTCGATCTTATTTTTGTTAGGTTCTGCATGTTTGTTTTCTAATTGATATGTGGAGAGGGCGCGTGTGTGGCAACGGCAAAAGGCGCCACTGTCGCACACACGGTCGACTGATCGACCCTCGCACAAAGCCAACCAAGCCTTCTATTAAATTGGAGGGCTCTCCGCTGTAAAGGCTAAGTCATTGTATAGTCCCAATACACATTCAAGAGCCTCAGCGATTCTGGATGGAGAATGTCTGGCGCATCCCCACAGGGACTCATAAACGCCGACGACTTTATCCTTTTATTTCTTTTATTTATATTTATACACAGAAAGTACCTCAAGAAGAGAGAAACACTGGTCTAAACACTGGTCCTATATCAACAAGCCAGCTTATTCTCATTAAACGATTAAACAATTTGCATAACTAAGCGCATACTTCATAGCAACAATGACAGTAATCGTTCACATGTATTTGTATGCGTATATGTGCAGAACTAATTAGTATAATGGAACGTTACACTTAATACGCTAAAATTACGAAAATAGATATCCACATGAAAAACATGAAACTTGGACTTGACGCGAATGACGAAAAGAATGGCACAAAAGTTTGACGCTTAATTTTGTGAAGAATGCGAAAAAAACGCATGAAGCGCGAAAATACTTCAAAACTAATCTAATGGGGAATTATTGTTCTTTGCCCAAGGAAAAGGGTAAATAAAGATAAACTTCAATGATTCAGGAAGGATTATTATGCAAAACGGGCCTCGATATTTGAAACACCAATATCACTCATCACTACGATTTCTTAATTTGAAATTTTGTAATCTCTGATTCTATGAAGACAATTCGTTCACTTAAATATACAGAAAAAAACATACGTACTTCCCTCATAAGACATTTTCCAAATTTTATAACAGTCAGTAGTATTCAGCACCACCGACGCTACGTAGTGATTCACACTGCTTTCCCAGCGGTCTATGAACGAAAAAAGAACGAGGGTACACCTTTCTTACGCATACGGGAAAAAAACACTGGCCCATATTCACTAATTTGTACACATAGTTACTGCCTCTGAGACGCGAGCGCGAAAGAATATTTCCTTTCCTTCAATTTGGATAGACGGTTATGAAGTTCTACGTTTCGGCTTGCAGTA
Organism: Aplectana chamaeleonis; assembly: GCA_029168955.1. Classification (NCBI taxonomy): domain Eukaryota; kingdom Metazoa; phylum Nematoda; class Chromadorea; order Rhabditida; family Cosmocercidae; genus Aplectana; species Aplectana chamaeleonis. The sequence continues at coordinate 1,475,116 of JAPDOI010000050.1, read as the reverse complement.
CGGCTGAAGTAGTCAACTCAAGGAGTGAACGTTCGATGCTTAGGTGGAGGATTAGCAACACTGATGACAGCTTGTAATGGATATTTCACTATATTTCACTGGGTCACGAACATGGAAAACTCTTCGTAGAATGAAATTGCAAAGTCTCGTTTGACGGAGGGGAGCACCGGTTAAACTTAAAGGCATCGTTCACTATGGATTTCGTTTCCGAGTTTTTCATAAATAATGGAAGCTCTAGAGCCCTATAAAACAGTTATGTTGAGAAAAACGCGAAAAAAGTTATTGAAAAACCAAAAATGCCCAAATCGGCTTAAGGGGAAGGAAGGCCATTGTTATACCTGAAGTTTGCGACCGCGACAGGTGCGGTCAACTGTTACAAATCGTGTCGGGACCAGACCCACACAGTAGAAAAATGCTGTGGCAAGAACAGTTTGCAGCACCTGTCGCGGTCGCTGGCTCGAAAGGGGATGTCATGCCTGAAATGTGGAAACCGTGCGGTAATCGGTCGCTGTCGCGGCTGTCCGTCGCAGTGCAGTGCACTGCGACGGGTGTCAGCGACATCGACCCAGCCAAATCAGGCATCGTGCCGGGTGTCTCTTGGCCCTGAGCGACAGCGACGGCTGGCCCTCAGCGACAGCGACGTAGCAGTGCTCTGCGACCGCGACAGGCCTGTAGTGGGGTATAACAATGGCCGAAGAGTCGATCCCGAGAAATCGCTATGTTAAGCCGTGATCTCTCGATCAAATCAGGTTCATGTGTCAGGCAGGAATCGAACCCGCATCGCATCGCTTTCCGGGCGAGAGTTTTATGTTTCTTTCAAGTGATTTGTGGGGAAGGAAAGGTTGGCCGATATGTGTAGAAAAGACATTCTTAACGTAATCATATAATATTTTTCATCGACTTCCACTCATTTGTACTATATCGTTTGCTGATCAGTTACTTTCTTTTCTCATTTGGTGAACGGAGTGCCAGAAAACTGTCGGAGATAAGTGGAGCGGCCGCCATTTTTTCTCATTTCAAGCTTCTCTAAATCTCTAAATTCAGAAAGGTGCATTTTTTGATGAGTGAAACTTCACGAAAGTTGTGTACAGAAGCCATTCATGCAGTTGAGCCTGAGAAATGGAGAATGATTTTGATGGCAAACGATGCCTTTAAGAAGATCAACCGCAGTAGAGTCCAAAAGACTTCGGAGAAATGATTTTCAGAGAAATCGTTTCTATACGTCTCGTTTCCAGCTTATCGGAACTTGATAAAACTACAACAAACTGAGCAATCTAACAAAACTAACAACTTTTAACATGTCCAGCTTCTGCAACTATAACATTTTACAGAGCATCGCAATCATAACATACTCAATTGGATTTTGAATGCTTAGACTGTTAAATATGGAAAATAATGACTATTTCTCAGTACTATGACAGATTCAGCCCATTTCTCTAAGATAAGGTCATGATAAGTCCAAATCTATAACAGTTATTGATTATTGTATGACCTTCAAAAGCCACTATGAGTCATGACGAGAGAGCAGGTGGCTTTTGAAAATCAAGAGCAGATCACACAGAAAAGGTCTTTTTTGAAAATTTATCTCTTTCGAATGAAACACCGCGGAGCCTTTTCAAAACATGTATTGCATAGGCGTTGGCAATGCCTAACTGGCCCATGCATTTCGCCTTTCTTCACACACGTCGAAGCGACATAAATATCAGCCGCGAAATCTCGTGAAAATCAGTTCATTTTTTTATTTCTCGAGAAGAACTTCCTCTCTTGCACTAACATACAGAGGTGTTGAAGGCCTTCTAATGGCTAAAAGCTGTCACAGAGTTGGAATTTTTACGATCATGCATCGAGGAAGCAGGATAAAGCAACCATAATACCGCGGAACCGTTATTATTTTCCATATTGAACACACTGTCTATTCAAATCCCAACTTTGGGTATGTGTCAGGTATGATTTGTGATGACCTATAACATGTAAAAGTTCCATCAGGTTTCGATAGGCCTGAGCTGAGTGAGATACGTCTAAAGCAGTTTTCCCATAAAGAAATGATGTTCGGTTTGATGTAGGGATATTGTTCATTCCACGGCCTTTCGATTACGTCATAAACGGGTTTCCGGGGACAGTGAAAATTCTGCAAAAATCAGCTCATGGAGACCAAGAAAATGGTATCAATTCCTTTGATAGCTTTAACTATACGTTAACTATTGGCATGTGTTCTATCTCAGAACACTGTTTGACTCATCAGAATGAGAGAGCCGGCTGAGCATTCTGACGAGTCAAAACGTGCTCTGAGAAAGGCAGAACTCCTACCGCTACCGTTTTCTGAAAAAAAAAACAAATTTCAATACCACCTCTGTAGATCTTGATGAGTCGATTCTGTCAGTATCACCTAAAATCCAAATGTGATACAGCTATAAGCAAAACGGATAAAACAATGGCTTCTGCGCTTTTTTCAGAAGTTCAAGAGCGGGTGTTGTACTTTCGACTTGGCGACATTTGGCGACCACAACAGGGCAACGCATGAGACTAAGGCAGGTCCGTGAGAGGTGCGGCCGCACTCCTTCCATCTTGAAACTTTGTACGGCCCCCTCTCTCCAGCTTAAAGGCAGTGTTCACGATAAAAAATGTGTTTCAGTTTCTATCAGGAGTTGGTAGTGCAGGGGCACAGTGTAACGTCGACGTCGAAAGAAGGCATGGAAACGAGCCAGGAAAAGCTTCAAAAGAGCCCGAAGTTGCCACTTCGAGCGCAAGGCAAACCCCAAAAGCGCAACACATGCCCACCGACGTGAACAAATGAATGCTCAAGATCGTGAGATGAGCAATGATTTCCAATCATTCGCCCCGTTCTTCCCTTCATTCTCAACTTCTCTCTTTACTCAGGTCAACTCGCATACATCGGCTGCAAAAGACGGAAGTTACAAGCCTCGGACAACTCGTCCACCATGTTTCCTTAGCTCAATTTTTGAGGAACCACAACTCCGTTCCAAGAAGGTCTTGTACGATTTCAGAGACATCATTAGAATCAGCATGGGACCATTTTCAAGATAGGCGAGGAAACATGAAAACGATTTTTATCGTGAACACTGCCTTTAGGAATTTATGCGGCTTCTCAAGTAGATCGCGAGTCTGGTGCGAAATTTAGCGATACCTGATGATTTCGTAGAATAAGCTTTTCTTATTTCAATATTTCAAGCTATTTTTGAATGTTTTTTAGTGAATACAATTTTAATCTATTCAGTTTTAAAGTTTTTTTTTGCACCGCTGAATTCCTCATGGTGGTTGACGAAGGCTGCGGCCCCTTTCATTCCCTGCGCTCAAAGCTGCGGCCCCCTTCTGTGATCACCACATCGTGAGCCTAACTCTGAACTGCAAGTCGGCAACAAGATGAACCTCAAATCGTATTCCATGCAAAATTAGATCCTAACAACTACAGGTTACAGTACTTCTGTAGGATTTATCCATTAATGTATGAATTACCACTACCGTATAGTATGTAGTTGTTTGCATGCTAAGCTAACTACAAACGAAGACAATAGCAATAGCCGTCTTACTCACAAAACATGTATGCAATACTGAGCTACAAATGGTGTGAAACCTTAGAGAAAAAACTGAGTCCTCATTGGCTGCAAACACGTATGTATAATACATATATTGTACGCCATAACAGACGGCGACTTTTTATCCCTCGTTGTCTAAAGGGCACAATAACGAAAAGCAACACAAAACTATTAAACTAGAGAAGTTTGCAAATAATAATCGTATCAGAAGAAACGAACCAAAAAGCAAGCGGATACACAATAATAATTCAGTACACCGCACAGCTGCTGCTTATACACCTTAACAATGATTCACGACGTAATTGCAGATGTATGTCCTTGCCTTCAAGACGCGTGAAAATAAAATTATGCCCGGCCCTTTCAAAAAATTGCTGCCTGCATTGCGACAAATGAAATTTACGTTGACTGGAAAAGCACTTACTACGCTATATATTGTTTTCTAGTCCCATTGAGGATAAAACTTGCGGCCAAGCTGAGAGCAAGTGATTGTAAACCTCTTCCTTGCTCAAAAACACACCGAAAGCGCAGCAACACCTACAATTCACTGGTATCACTATCCAAACTAATTATAGCACTTGGAAAGAAACTCCAGGAATGGGTTTGAGCTAAATGATCCACGCTGCATAGGATCTCTTCAAGCCCAATGTTCGCCCTAATTTTTGTTTTCTACAAAATATAGAGAACTGGGAACGTAGCATTCGTAAAGATTTTCCCGTTTTCTTTTTCTCGCCCATTTCAACAACTTGTCGAAGCATGTTCAAGCATACAGCCAAATGCATCAGAAAGCTACATGAAGAAAAGAAGTGACTTCCTCTAATAATGCTGGACAGAATTAAAAACAACACTTGATTCACAGTTAGGCGGCGAAAATCAGAAAAAAAAAACGTTAGAAAGCTAGGAGCCCTAGTGACAGATGTATCGAAAAGGCGGAAAGAGATCTTGGAAACCGTCCATTGCCGGCAAGGCACCGTCGCCTTTACACAACTCATTAATGAGATTGAAGCATTTGAAACGACATGGTGAATTGAAGCTTTCCATAACAACGTGATCTACAGAACAAACTTGGGCTCCTTTTCTGCTCATTTCTCACTCCTACCCTTATCTCTAATGTCACGAAAAGGTACCAAGGCCGGGAGCTCTGCAGAGTTACGACAGATTTATTTCAATGAAAGAAGCGCGCACGAAGCGATCAAAAACGTTTCAGAATGTACTCGATTGAAATGTCTACAGGAGCGAATTTTAAAAAAAACATTGCGAAGGAAGGAGAACTGCACAGTGAATGTGTCTTACGAAAATGGAATTCTCAAAAATGTACGACATGATCACCCTGTCTCAACCATGTTTACCAAAAAAAATATTTCAGTCCTGACATTCTCTCGTCTCAACTGACATGACGTGCAACCAAGTCATCTTCCGGTGCACAAAAAATTGCCTGACCAAACTTTTTTTCTTATCTAACAACACATTCCGAAACGACATCTAGCTACCTAACACTGATAACGTTTAATGATTCCGGCGCATCCATATCACACTGAGAAAAATCTTTCCATCTCCATCCGGCTGTAAGCTGACAATAAAATAAGGTCTAGCGTTTGGTAAAAAAAATGCCGTTGATACTAATTTACAACCAAACAAATTCACGGGATGAATGCATCTCAGTCATAGAACTGAAAATTTGAGAGAAATTAACGAAAACACACAAAAGTCCCAAAAATTGAATGCGCCAGCATGATTCCGTACAGGGTCAGGCGGGTGTTATTCGGCCGGACAACAGGGTGGACGCGAAAATTTTTTGGGGGACGTAAATTTTTTTGGCTAAAATTTAAAGAAGTAGGGATGACTTTTCAATGAGGAAGAGGCTTCTGACAGAGCAAAATAACGAGAGTCCTCACAAATAGTAAGGCATATATATTGTAATAAAAAAGGTTAAAGAGAGCCATACCAGCTCTATAACAGTACACGTGAAGAATGTCCCTACACATAAGGACGTTATAGCACTGTTTTAGACTGTAACCAAAGTTTTAGCTCATAGGACATACTTTCAGAGTTACATGCATTGATAAAGCCTATTATCATTTAAATCCTTTGCTTCGCAGAAGGGACAAAGTACTTTCCTTCATGAAATTTTAGATTTTCATAATTCTGAAGGTTTAGAATCTCCGTGAAAAATGCTCTTAAAGCATACCCAACACCTCTCCCATAACCTCATACGGATAACATCGCCTAAAACCCGCTTTCTCGTTGTCCAGCACCGTCGTCGTGAACCCCGCCTTCAAGCCATGTTTTGACACTTCCTCCATCGCAGGGTCGCGGCGTTGAAATCCTATGTTTTATTGTTTCGCTGCTGGAGGAGCGAGTTAAATTTCTTCGAACATCCGTGAGGCTAAGCACTATGAACAAAATCGCTGCCGCTGCCAGATCGCTGCAGCAGCGGGTGCAAAATCGCTGCGATGAAAAACATCAGCGATGTAGTCAAAGCATGGCTTTAGCCGCAACGGAACCACGAAGGTTTTTTTTCTCTAAAAAAAACAACCCTTAGATCTCAAAGATAGTATTTCCCTCATAGGCTTATCCTCTGCATACAGTGGTGAGGTCGCGCGGGAAACTCATTCCATGACATAAGGCATTTAAGAGCAATGTTCCAAATTGCAAAGCGGAGAGCCATCGAAAAATACCGAGCTCCAAAGCCGAACCGAGATCGGAAATTTGAATTACTTACTTTTTTCTCAATACGGACATTGCTACTGCATAGCGAAGAGCAAGTCAAACCACACTATCCGAGGCTCATCAGTGGGTAGGGAGTTCAGAAAATATTCAAAAACAACCAAAAAAAAACTTTTTTTCAATTTTCCCTGCAAAACCTGACATTACAATTTTTTAGAACATGGGGGCGGGCGGGGACGATAAAGTTTTGAACATTTTCGAAAAATCTCGTTCACCAAGGGGGACGTACCCTCGATGCCCGAGTAGCTCGCAGGGAGGAGCTTGGCACTCCGGTGCCTGTGTTGCGGCTCGTTTTGATAAGAGGTGAACGGATGGCTGTGTGGTGTTCCGCCCTCAGCCCGGGCACCTGGTAATCGATGCGCTGATGACCATCAGCATCGATTATCAGGTGCCCGGGCTGGGGCCAGAACATCACACGGCCATCCGTTCACCTCTAATCAAAAAGAGCCGCAACGCACGCCCCGGACGGCCAAGCTCCTCCAAGCGAGCTGCTCGGGCATCGAGCGTAGCTTCGTCGAGGTCATGGACAACGGTCTGCCTGACCCTATAACCGCTTATTCCTTTTTCTTCATTCATTTTTATATGTCTCGAGGACGCGCCACATATGACCATATGGAATATTTCGGATTCTTCTTCCGTGGAATTGAAAGCGATGTTTCAAAGGTTGTTCGAAGAAAAAACTCAGTCGTAAATACTTCTAAGAGATGTTGATTAAGGTTTTAGCTTGCATGTACGATTAATTTTTCCATGCAAATGAGAACCGGAATAATCGTCATAATGGTGACAAGTAGAGAAGTTTGCCACTGCACGCCAAAAGTTCATGGAAATAATCACATCCATCAAGGTGCTGAACAGAGTGGCATAGCGGCGCGGCGCGAAGCCGACCACAGTATTTATGAATCGCAGCGATCTATCAATACGGCAGCCTGCCATTAGGTCACGCCGCGCCGCGATGACACTCTGCTCAACCTCTAAGCGAAAATTGCGGCTGATTCAGATCATTAAATAGTGTTAAGTACTAGTGACTTCGGCTTAATTTTGAGAATTAAAAGGCAAACTAAACAAAGGTTTTTTTTTCGAGAAAAGCAAGTGTGCAGAGAGAAAGAAAGCAAGATAGAAAGAAAGAAGGAAGGAAGAACGAACGAACGAATGAATGAATGAATAAATATGTAAATTAGTTAAATGAATAAACGAGAACTTATACAAAATGGTGATAAACTTATTGAAACCTGAGAAAAAAAGAAACAGCAACATGACAGAACAAGCGAACAAAGAAAAAAAGAATATATGGTAAGCCAAGAGTGAATAATGAAAAGTAATAGAAAAGTTGCACTTTTTACGCATAAGTCAAGTGCAACGTAATCATATGGCAGTTCAGTTTTTCAAATCGAAAAACGAAACAAAGCGCCAGCAATTACGGGTAATCTAGTGCGATCCCAGTGAGTATACTTCATTTCGATATTGCCAGAAAATGTATACAATATCTACGCTAACATTCTTCAAACAGTCTACAGCTCTAGTGCATCAACTGAACTTGCTTGCTTGCAAGTGGTTCGACGACCTTTTTGCGAAACGTGAAAATTACCTCATTCATCGAGATACAAGCATCGGTGTTGCTGCCTGCTTTAACATCTTCTCCACATTTTCATGAATGCTAGAGCGGATTTGTGCATAAGGTTAGGAGTCAAAGATTAGAAAGAAAGGTTATACAGAAAAAGAGAGTCATTAGCGACATATCTATGTACATATGTAGCAAAGCGGCGAAGGGGTTGACTACAGCACGAGAAAGTCTCCAAAATGATCAGAACCTACTCAACACGTTCTTATCTTATCCGAAACCTAATACGCCATGCTAAGCATTACGGAGGAAACTCGCCGATTTGAAGGTTCGAACATGAAAGAAAACCAGAACACTTTCGGGATCCACCCAACAAATCGCGTTTTAACTGTTTAGGGAATGCCTCGAACGCAAACTGGAGTTTGGAAAAATGTCTCTTGCGGGTAAAAGGGGAAATGAAAAGAAACAAATCCGAGCTTTCAAATTTCCTTTGATGCACCTGGCTAAATCGAAAACGGCCACAAAGTTCGTTCCTTGGGCTCTACAAATTGAAGACATTAGCTCAAACTTCGTCCAGGGGATTGGTTGGGGCACCCGTCTTCAGTTTTCCAGAAGAATACTGCCCACTGCATAAGATAGGCGAAGTTCGGCAGAATTTTTTCACCGCATAAAAAAGATAACCTTTCGACCTTTTTTGATCTACAGATGTGCATAAATGGAAATCTGAAAACACAGAATTGTCTCACTTACAACCCTCAGAAGACCGTCTCTCAAAACGTGTCACATTTCCTAGTGAATGTACGGCGTGCTTCATGCTACGACTCCATGATATCTAGAGGAGAAGCAATAACATAACATCAACAATATAGACACGAAATAATAAGAGAGCATAATCTGCGACTTCATGGGAAATTACTTTCAGGTTTCTATGAGCACTCAGAAATATTGCTGTATTTAGGCGGAAAGGCAAGGCTTGGAAGGTGTGCGATCACAATGAAAATTGTTATATATTAAGCACTTTAACAGAACCCTCACGACGCACTGTCCATGAGTCAACGATAAGGAAACACTTGGGCTGTTAATAACACTATCCACTATACTTGATCATCGAATAATTTTGAATCATCCAATAAATGAATTTTTCCCCTCAATGTTACAACGAATCGAGCTTTCTCTGGTTTTCAGACAAGAAAGATTGATGACATCTTTAAATGTAATACATGCTTTTCAAGCAATGTTCCCCTAATTATGAAGCCCTTATGTTGAAAAACCCATGAAAATCACACCAGGATACCCTGCAGCTTATGAAATCCTGCACGAATAGAGACAGGGAAAACCTGCAACCTACTCCCACCCTAACTTCAAGAAAGCTACACTACAACAGAAAATGAGATCAGAAGATGGTCTCTCCTATCAACCACTGCTTCTTGATCACGAAAAGGTTACCACCTCCACCTTCCAATTCGCCAACAAAGAATTTATCCATATGAACAAGGATTCCATTCACAGTTAAACTACTAGCTTCATAAATCGGTGAAAAATTATGATTTCGATGAGAGTTCCTGGACGACTAACTTTTCGACAACGTTTTTCACATGTCTAGCTACTAATTTAGTCCAATTAGCAGATCAATTCCCACAAACACATCGCTATTATATATCCGTGGCGCAACTCATTAATGCACTTGTTACGACCAAAAAGGATGAACAACGTGAGAGGTGCAGTCAGTAGAGTATGTCAACGAATATTCGGAAAACGAATATTCGGCCGAATAAACAAATAATCGAATATTCGAATTATTCGATTATTCGGAAAAGTCAATTTTTCGAATGATTCATTTATTCGAACATTCGAAGAAATCAATTTTTCGAAAAATTCGTTTATTCGAATATTCGGAAAAACCAATTTGTAGAATAATTCGTTTAGTCGAATATTCGTACGGCCCAATATTCGATTATTCGGCCGAATAATTTTAGAAAAATAGGAAGCACAGTCTACGGCACATGTTCATTTTTGCTGTCCGGTTATATGTCTTCAATCAAGTTGTTAGAAAGTTCGAATATAATCAGACCAAACTAAGTGCTATCTCAGCAGTGGTCTGAATAAACTTGGCCCCGCTCATTTTACCGTGCCGCACTAAATTTGAGCACTTACCCGGGGATTCCCTCCCCTGTCCACATCAGGAGTGATTGCGGCCCGGAAAAATGAGCGTGGCCAGGTGCGATACAACAGTGCCCCCCCCCCCCGCTAACATAGCATCCCCAAACTGATTGGAAATTCAGATATTGTTGGTAGATATTGTCTAGAAAGTTCAGAGACTTTGATCGTATCGTTAACAACTACTCCTAGACAGTGGTAACTACTCGGTCCGTACTTCTTATTCGAAAACACGTGATTTTGGTCGGATATTCGAATTAATCGTATTCGAATCATTCTAATAATTCAATTATTCGGAAGTCAATTTTTCGAGTAATTCGTTTATTCGAATATTCGGACAAGTCAATTTTTCGAATTATTCGTTTATTCAAATATTCGAAATTTTTTATTCGTTTGACATATTCTAGCAGCCAGTAGGAGATCATGGGCACTAAACTTTGAAGCACCTTCAGAATTCTAAATTTTTGAAGAAACGTTAAAACGTTGAAAGAGCTTATTGCCGGTTGATCTTTGACTTCAGGCTCGCACCGAATGATCATCAGTGATGAGTTCTTCGTTTTTTTTTCTAAAGTGATTCGATAAGATGAAGGTGTTAACTGCTCAAGTTGTGATGCAGGTATGTAGTGAGCAGCGTTCACGTTCGAGATGAAGGCATGAAGTTTTGTAACTGGTTGAATGTGTGGTTGGGACAAGTTCAATGGCGATCTTTGCCACAAATTCAAGAAATAGTTCGTTCTTTGATTTCGTAGATATTTCATGTTCATTATTGAACAACTATTTCAAATTTTCCCAGGCCGACAACGGAAGACAGACGCTACTAAATAGTGCTCCAGAGACACGAACTGCTCAATAGTCATCAGTTTCATCTAGCACCTCAGGTTTCCTTATCTAAGAGTACGTCAGCATCACCTCGAGTCCTTGGTCACGTAAGGACTATCGAAGCTCCTCCCATTGACGTTGAACCCCAGCAGGAAACAACGTCACCGCCGTCCTATCTCTAAACCTATAATTGCTGTCTTGCCTCACAACCAGAACCGTTTTGACCCTTCACCGCTGCGGTTCCAGTAGAACCTCACAGGGGAAGTAATTTCGGAGAAAGTAGCCACTACAGACAGAATATAAATTTCTAGGACTAGTTATAGACAAGGAATTGGAATTTCTTCTTGTCTCTCTCAACAAAGTTACCGGCGTTTTACCCTATTTGTCCTTGATGGTTGAGTCTTCACTTAAAGGCATCACACACGCTAAAAACGGTATTGATTTATGACATAAATCAAAGGCGTGGAGTTGGTAGCAAGTGGAACTAATAAAATACCAAGCAAAACTGGATGCACATGGAGAAATAACGGGTTGTTTTGTTATAAAGTAGAAAGGGACGAGTTATACGGCAGCATGCCCGCTTGGTTCAAATAGTGGAGCCAGCGGTAAAGTGGTCGTGAAAGCGAAGCTAATAGATTTTCAAGGGTTGTACTAGAACGCTAACGCTGTTGAAAGCTTCGAGAACTAGCCAAAGTTACCTCACTAAAACAATGAATCTGGACGAGTTTGTATGGGGGTGGAGTCTGCGCAGCTCATGGGCTGAGTCTTCAATTTTTCTCCTCCGATGTTACTCAAATTTGGTAGTTTTCACTCGTTTTTGACGCTTCCAACGGTGTGGGCGTTCTAGTGGGAGCCATGAGACCCCCAGTATCGTCATTATCTCAATTACGTTTACGAGCGTGTATGCTGCCTTTAAAGGCAGCATACACGCTCAAAAATGGTATCAATTTTATGGAATGAATCGGAAGGTCTGAAGCTGTTAATATTCAGAGATAACGAAAAAACAGAAAAAAAATCAACTGAAATGAAGATATTACGGTTCGTTCTATATTGGCCCAGAAGTGGACGAGTTGTACCGTATTGGCTGAAATAGTGGAGCTAGCGGAAAATTAGTTGGGATAACAACGCTAATGTACTCTTACGGCCCTTTCTGGAACTCTTACGACTTTAGAAGCGCAAAAAATGAGCCGAAGTGACCGTAATCGAGCCTTGAACATTTTTATTGAAGGGCGGAGCCCGTATCGGTGGGCGGAGAAAGAATAATTTTGAGACTCAATACGGCTCAAATACGGTCATCTTAACTCGTTTTCAACTCTTCCAACTTCGTGAGGGCTCTTCTAAGGCCCTCAAGATCCCACTAATGTAGTTATCTCAACAACTTTTTTGAGCGTGTCTGCTGCCTTTAAAGGCAGTGTCCACGATGAATTTCCTCCTCGGTTTTTGGCCGGAAATCGAAAGTTCAGGGTCTCATTGGAGCACTGGGGTCGCAAGAACGAACGAAAACGAGCTCGAAAAAGGTTCATGAGGCTCCGAAGTCCGCTCGCGCTAGCCCTTCCGCTCGCGGTCGAGTTTTCCGAGGAACAGTTCGGTCCGCTTCTGCATTAGCATTGGAGCGCGAGCGCGGCTGAGTTTTGGCATTGGGGCGCATCTGCACATGCTGTCTACTTCAGGCCCATGCCCGCGCAACTCATCCACCGTTGAAATGTGGCTTTCAAGAAGAAGAGTTGATTTAGGATGTTTTGCAGCGTTTTTCACGATTCTCTCTTCACTTATGAAACAATGAGGCTCTAAACCTTTGTTTTCTGGTGGAAACTCGAAAAAGATTTTTATCGTGCACACTGCCTCTAAAGCCAATCAGGTGGTTTTGAAAGCTTCAAAAAACGCTCCAGATCTGACATATGACCCCCAAGTGGAGATTTTTAGGAAGTTGATCAAGAAGCTTGAATTCATTTTTCCATTTCAAAAATTTTCAGAGAAAGTATCTTACGCGATGCAGACATCAAGCCATTTAAATGACAAAACACATAAAGTGAAATTGATTTCAACCTTTATACTTCACTGAAAACCTTGCTGAGACATGTAGCTAATGTCCCATGCTTCATCCAATTTGCTACAAAAAACACTCGAAAAACACTGAGTAGTCTATTCAGTCATGAACAACAAATTGAAAAATTAAGTTCCACACATTTTCCGTGCCAATCCTTCCCATGGACGTTTTTGATTCAGTGGGTGTGCAACCAATGAGTCACAGTCAACACGAAAGAATCACGAACAAGTACGAAACTAGGAAAACACACAGAACAGCAAGAGTAAACTCTTCCAGACAAAGTCAAAGCAGTTTTTCCGCAGCCGTTTCTCCAAGCTATGAAACCACTTTTCGCATGCATCCTGTCTCTCAAGCTATAACTTCTTTACGCAGGGACCAGGGCTGGGCACACGTCCCGGCATGGCGATTCTGAATATGCACCCCCCTTAGCTCGGTAATTTTTAGGCACCCCCTTATGGGAAATCGAAATCGGCTGTTTTCCGAATAGTTGGACAGCCATGATCTTGACTTCCTGATTTTGATAAACAAGAATATAAAAAAAGCACTGAATAGAGAAAATTCCGAAAATGGCCACAAAAAGGGTAGTGTAATTTCTGAACTTCAAAACAACCCCATGAGGAAAATTTGTTAGTTAGACGGTAAGTTATTACAAAAGATGAAACATTTTTCAATACAAAACAATCGAACAATTACCAACAACAGAACTACTACTATTGCGATAATTAATGTTTCCTGTCGAATGTTTTCATAAACCTACGAAGGATTAGTTAATCCGTGTTTGATTGTTCTGATGTGGAAATCAGAACTATTTTGTGTTGTGGAACAATGTTAGGATTCATGTGATCCGTAGGGAGTAGAAAACCCGAGTTTTAGCCTCCTAGAATGCCGCTATCCCTTAAAAAAATCGGCTTGCCGTGTGATACGGTGTCAGTACGCAGCTACACAGCGCACACGGGAATAGACGCGCACTCAATATTAATAACAAATGTATTTTATTACAGACCAGGGAGGAGAAAAGGATTGAAACCAAAGGAAATGGAAGATGATGAAAGTTGTCTATTCTGGATGTACCCATTTTAGAAATTTAATGTAAATAAACAAAGTTAGAGGCAGGTGTAAATATTTAGCCGTGACAAGGTTCATTCAAACGAACCTAGTTGATCAAAACTAGCATTAAACTGAGAGCAAAGGGTATTGTTAGAAAGAGGAGAATCTGGCAAACATTTTAGCATCAATGGGACCGGTTTTTAATGTGATTTAAGGACCTTAAATCTCGTCCCGGTTCTACCCCGAAAACCGGGACAAAACCGGGACGAGTTTTAAGGTCCTTAAATCACATTGAATATGAAACCTATTGCTATTAAAATGTTTGCCAGATTCTCCTCTTTCTCGCAATGCTCTTAGTTCTCATGTTTGTGGGTGTTTTTAGTCAACTAGGTTCATTTGAATGAACCTTATCACGTCCGAAAAATTCACTCCGCTCCAACATAGTTTGTTTACATTAAATTTCTATACTGTATACATTGAAAGAATCCTAGTTCTGCCTGCTTCCATTTACTCCAGTTTCAATCATTTTCTCCGCCCCGTTCTGTAATAAAATACATTTTTTAATTAATATTGCGTGCGCGTCCACTCCAGTGCGCGTTGTGTAGCTGCGGACAAACACCAGATCGCACGGCTAGCCTAGTCTATGAGATACTGCGGCATTCAAGGTGGATTAAACTCGGGTTTTTATGTACAGGGTACTTCTCAATGAGGAGGAAACGGTCATTCGCTTCTTTCATAGTAACTTGCAGTCTTCATTTTTTATAGTTGGCTCTCTTCATAAGTCACATTCTCATGAATAAAAATCTATTGACTAGTTGTGATGCTGACTGTGCTATCTGTACTTTTAATTTGTCGAAATAAATCCTAGCCTGCTCGGATGAGTCCGGGCAGAGTAGGCAGCGGAGCGGTCGGTCATGGCAAAGTATAACAGTGATAAGAAGATTTTGACATGATAAGCCCGATAAGCCTTGCTTCGACCGGCACAAAATGAGCGACCTAGGCTATACATCAGTTCGCTAATATTTTTTTTGAACTTGAATGATAGTTTTCCTGGGCGCTGTCTTAGTATCTTTGCCTCGAATTGGTAACCACCCGCGTAATCAATGAACGTTGCATCAAAGAAACATGACACCACATCAATCCTTACTTGCTACAAGATAACAGAGTAGTGTTTAATCCTTCATCGAAACAAACTTTGACAGCAACTATGAATTATTGCGAACACAACCTGCATCTCTATCAATGTTTTTATTCTTTAAGTGTTTGACTCAAAAAGCGGAGAAGAAGATATGACAATTCAGAAGAATAGTGCGTACTACTTTTTTCCTGAAATTCGACAGAACATGCACTTCGTTCTTTTTCGTGTTCGGCTTAGGCACCCCCCCTCGCCCTCTCTGCAACGTCTAATATGCACCCCCCTAAGGTTACCCGGGACGCGTGCCCAGCCCTGGCAGGGCCAAACTTCCCGCGAAGGACGACACGACGCGATGTGTGTTATACATATCGACCAAAATGCGATATGGATGATGAAGATTGCGTTGCGTCACCCGTCGCGGAAAGCATGATTCCGGCATTTCTCAGTGAAAGAAAGAACACTTTTAAAGGAAAACCAGACAGTTTTTATTTAAAAAAACCGTTGCTGATGCGTCTAGATCATAATTAACCCAAGAAACTAACCGAACTTCCCCTCTCTGTTTTTAGAACAAAATCGCCTCAGAACGAAATATGTCATTATGTACAATCGGTCACAAAAAATCTGCTGCCGTGCTTGGAATTCGACACATCTTATCAAGAAACTCGATTGCCGAAGGATTTAAAAGTTCTGAAAGGCATTTTGAAATCATCTATTTCTGTCCCCACTCCGAGAGGGACGAAAACTGAAATTTAGTGATTTTTCAATGCTAAGCTTTCATGGAAATCAAAGGGTCGAAATTATGCGATCGCGACAAAAAACGTGAATAATACAGGGCACATATGCAAGTGAATAGAACTATATGTACACGCGGGAGAATAGCCGAAACAACAATTTTGGGAACTCCTATTTCTAGGTTTCTTTCCCTTGTTGAATCACCACTATTGCCCTAGAAAATTCAACACCCAAGTCAGTGGCTGTTATAGTCTTACAAAACAGACGCCCACCATAACCACTAGGCAGCAACCTTTAAATCGCCCTCTATACCACTCTCAGGGAGCCATGCGGAACGATTTTCATGACTGCCCATTCTGATTTTCCGTTGCATCTGTCAAGATCATTAGAATAGGTTGACAGAACTAAATATGGTGGAGCATACACTTGTTCGCACTACATCGCTGCTGTTTTCCGTCGCAGCGACGGGGCACCCATTTCTGCAGCGATCTGGCAGCGGCAGCGATTTTGTTCATAGTGTATAGCCACATGGATAATCGAAGTAAGTCAATCGGTGAGAGGTAATGGCTAGTGGCCATCAAAATCATGTTCCGGCTTGTGAACATTAATCTCGTCAAGTGAATGGATAAATGATTGCCAATCGAAAAGTGTCATTCGCTGACAATTGGCGGCGGAGGAGCGATTATCAGTGATAGCGGGAACAGCGAAGCAGTACAACATGGGACTTTACCGCTGAAATACAGCGATCACGGACGTCTACCATGAAGCGATCGCAACCGGAAAA
This sequence comes from Aplectana chamaeleonis, assembly GCA_029168955.1. Lineage (NCBI taxonomy): Eukaryota > Metazoa > Nematoda > Chromadorea > Rhabditida > Cosmocercidae > Aplectana > Aplectana chamaeleonis. The sequence continues at coordinate 1,458,559 of JAPDOI010000050.1, read as the reverse complement.
CCTTAAAATCAGGCGCGATGCAAAAGAAGCAGCTGTTCTTTGCAGCGGCTTCATGGAGTACAAACAAGGCTTATTGAATATGTACTATGATCGGTCTTCGAATAAACAGGACATTTCAGAGGGACCTCGCAACCAGCTCCAAACCCTATTACCACCAAGTGCCTCGAAAAAGGCACACAAGAACGGATTAATGAGGAACAATCGAGCTTCGTTTCTGCGCCAATATTGCATATCTGCCGGAGAGCAAAACACAGGTACGGGGTTGTTTTTGTCATAGGGTACACAGGAATACAATCGACGAAATCGTTGGGTTGAATCCAGGGCTGAAACCAAATATTCCTTTCTATATCGAGAATGGAAATGTCTGAGACCCTAATCTGCCACTATATACGACTGGTCAAGAATCCGCTCCCCTCCATTGCCAGGATCTTGATCCGACAAGTCAACAGACATGTGATATATGTTGGTCTTCGGATCTCCCTCCTACTGCTGCTACTGCTGCCGCCAGTGATGCTGCTGGTGCTCCACCAACACACCACCATCAGCGAAAACAAAACAATGACGTACACAAGCTGCAGATGAGACCCATTTGTAGGCGAATATGTAGTAGGCAATAGATACAAAGCAAACGAAACTCAACTGCTACGCAAAGAAATCAGGTCGCAACTCTGTCCTTGTCTCACTTCAGCAACATCATACTTCAGTCTCTAAATACTATAGGCAGAGGACCATCAAAACGATAACTGGGCAAAAACCGCGAACCTGCTGGAGCGGTATGACGCAAAAGTGTACAGCCAAAATGGAAATCTCAAAACAGTATCATATTCCTTGAATCCAACCCCTCACCTTACACATGTATGTAGGTTGGACACCTTTTGTTATAGCAACAAACCCTTACGTCATTGTTAAAGGCAGCTTACACGCTCGTAAACGTGGTTGGGATAACAATGTGAATCAAACCGTATAACTTACAACATAATGCCTACGCATTTTGATGCGTCAAAAACGACCCGCTACACGAGTTAGAAGTTGGCCACGCCCTGTATTTTCACGCCCCCTGTATTTGCCATTTTCCTCCAACGCAGGGTTGCTGGGCCATCTTCGCCGTCAGTGACGTGTGTGGTTCACATGTTAGGCAATCTACCAACAGTACCGACGGCGAAGATGGCCCAGCAACCCTGCGTTGGAGGAAAGTGGCAAATACAGGGGGCGTGAAAATACAGGGCGGGGCCAACTTCTAACTCGTGTAGCGGCATTGTGGGTCGTTTTTCACACTTCAAAATGCGTAGGCGTTGTAATCTGGGCCACACCATTCTATTTCCGTTGTTATCTCAATCACGTTTACGAGCGTGTATGCTGCCTTTAAACCCCGCATAGCAACGGTTGCTCAACCTGAAGAAGCCAGCTTTAGCTACAATAACAAGCTCGAATAACGGCTCGAAATGAGCAGTGGGACTAGTGCTACACGTACATGTCACCAAGTCAAAATCGTCAAATGACGATGTGACATACAAAACCTGGAATCGCTCTAATACTACTTTTTCGAACAACTTGCTTGAGTTTGGTGTCAAGCTTACGTTGGGATTGTCGTATCGGGGGTAGAATGGGTCGCAACTCCGGTGTCGTCGGAGAACGGGGGGCCGCAGTGCCGGGAGTGAGAGCAAAATATACATGAAAAAGTGTTCGGCAAAGACGTGGTCAGATTCCAGAGACAACCTTTCCATTACTAAAGAATGTTCTTTTAAACTTTGTGATTAGGGCAGATTGCGGAGATTCAATTTTAACCGATAGGCCCTTCGAGCCAGAGCAACTTGTCTTGACCAAACAAGGTGCTAGTGCTGCCTATGACACCTATCTCTTTAATCTGGTACATAAATTCCAAGCAGATACGGATCGCGAATTCAAATGTCGCAAGTGGATCCCGAAGACAACAATTGTGCGGACCCTCTTCATTGAGGGTATGGATCCATCCAATCAAAACGAAGGAAAAACTGGTTTTTTCCCAAAAAAAAGCAGGTACATGTTGTTTAGAATCCTTGGTTGCGAACTATAACATAGCACATGAATTCTATCCGAATGACGCTGTCCGCCCACGCCGTCGACGTGCGTGTCGAGCGGTCGTCATGATAACATTTTTCGGACGAGCCTTCCCACGTCTGAGATACGGTTGACAGGGATATTATTCACTAGCCTACTGACATTCCTGCTAATGGAATCACATATCCGAGCAATGCCTTCGCGACGGCCGATCAACACGCCCGCCGACCGCGAAGGCTGACAGTCTGATTCGGACAGACTTCACGTAAGTCGCTTACAAATTGTCTGTTTGCCTTTTTAAGGAGTTATCGAAGTCAGCTCGACGAGGAGAGTCTCTGAAATAATTGACCGAAGATTCCGATGTCACCCCTTTAATTCACAGATTAGCTACAACAACAAGTCAGGAAGAGTTTTCAATTAAAAACGAGTAAAAACAAAGACTAGTTGTTATCCGCACCTCCCAAAATTCATAGCCTCAACTACAGAATGAACAGAGATGTTATTATTATGAAAGCCCATATGTAAGCGCCAGAAATGAACCGGTTTTTGTGCCACAGGATCAGGGGAACATGATGACATGTTTCCTTGATTGAACTTCATATCTTCTGACAGGATATAAGTAAATCAGGGACTTTTGGCTCCGCTCACTCTTCGAACAGCACCATCTCCACAGTAGTATAGGAGCATTTATGTAATAAGGGTATCACTGCGGTTCAAAAGCACCAGTTACTTCTTCGAAAAAGTACAACAGTAATCTAGGGATTTGTCCTGCCTACACTCAAACCGAAATTGTCAATTTCAAATTGAACTAAACTAGTGTAACAACCATATGGCATATATATATATATATATAATATATATATATATATATATATATATATATATATATATATATTATACTTTGGTATTCGACGATTTTTTCGAGATGAATGAATAATTCGAATATTGAATTTTCAGTTTTCGAATGAATGAATAAATCGAATATTAAATTTTCGGAAATTTCGAATGAATGAATAATTCGAATATGGCGTTTTTCAAAATTTCCGAATGAATGAATTTTTGAATATGTGTTTTTCGAAATTTCGAATGAATGAATTTTTCGAAAATTGCGTTTTTCAAGATTTCCGAATGAATGAATTTTTCGAATATGGGTTTTCTGGAATTTCCGAATGAATGAATTTTTCGAATATTGCGTTTGTCAAGATTTCCAAATGAATGAGTTTTTCGAATATGGATTTTTCAGAATTTTCGAATGAATGAATTTTTCGAATATGGATTTCTCAGGATTTCCGAATGAATGAGTTTTTCGAATATTGCGTTTTTCAAGGTTTCCGAATGAATGAAATTTTCGAATATTGTGTTTTCCGAAATTCCGAATGAATGATTAATTCGAATATTGCGCTATGGGAAATTTCGAATGAATGAACTATTCGAATACCACCTTAACAAAAACGTCGAATGAATGAATGATTCGAAAAAAGTTTTCTTCACTCGGCTCGAATGAATATTCAAATATTCATTCGGAAAGTCGAATATTTTTCGAATATTCGAATAATCTTCGATTATTTGGATCTGAGCTACCAAAAATTGAGAAACAGACTCAAATCTGTCTATATGCCGCTTCACAAGTTCTATAAATTGTTACATTTATTACCGACGATTATTCCAATGCCAAATTCCACAACAGTAGATTCCTTCCACAACAATATAGTTTGTTTAGCGAAATGAACCACCGAAAATCGTTAAGAGGATCTCAAAGTCGGTCTAGCATTCCAAAATAACCGAGAAGGGAAGTGTTTAGAGTGGTAAACGCATCTGCGAAAACGATCAGTATCGTTAGTATCTCTTGTGGCTCAATAGTAAAAACGCGCAGTATCCCGCCCCGAGCTGCAGGTTCGAACAAGTTATGAGCATTTTTCAAGCTTCGCAAAAAGGCAAGGGAAGCAGGGGAAGAGAAGAGAGGCAATTTTTTTGCTGGTGTTTCAAAAAGGTTTTGGGGTTCACCCCAAAACTTGCATGTAGGGTAATCTAGGGTGGTGAACACGAATCTGGAATCCATTTGTCGAAATTTCGAGGTTCACTGTAGGTTACGGTAGGTAACATGTCATTTAGGGGCCAAAACCCATCTTAGTATTCTATCAAAAAGGGGTCTTCCAAGCAAAAGAGGTTTGGTTGGCGTCAGAAACGTTCCAACAAAAAGGGAACAATAGATAAGTAGAATGAGGAAAGTCTACAAAAAGTGAACAATATTTTCTGAGACTGGTTTTCCTGGCCGATACTTCTTAGCAGCAAAAACATACCGTTGCGGTGTTCTACACGGAAGCACTCTGTGGTTCCAAAAATGCTCTTGACTACACGAGAACCGTTAAAAAGTATGTGCATGTGAACCTAATACTTACCATCAGAATAGACGATGATGCCAAAACACAGACGAACGGTTAGCTTCAGTTGCTACGAGAAGCGAAACCAAAGTGCAGCATCTAATGAGAGTATTTTCTTATGATCTCGTCAAAATTGAAGTCCATTCTTGGAAACCATTGGACTCTTCCTCGTGAAATACCACAACGGTTTGTTTTTGCTGTTAAGAAGTATCGGCTAGGAAAATCAGTCTCAGAAAATATTGTTCACTTTTTGTAGACTCTCCTCATTCTACTTACCTATTGTTCCCTTTTTGTTGGAACGTTTCTGACGCCAACCAAACCTCTTTTGCTTGGAAGACCCCTTTTTGATAGAATTGTTCACTTTTTATTGATATTACGAAGTAATATCCGTGAAAAATCTTCAATATTTTTCGAATAGCTGAGATTGCTATAATAATCAGTGAGCAACAAACTTGTTGCGCACGCTACAAATGAAGCGCTACTCACTTTCCACGACGTCCTGATGACGTCAGAAGATGCCCTATGCACTTGGCACCAACTTGGCTCGACGTCCTGATGACGTCACCAGATGCTTTATGCACTTGGCACGACCTTGGCACGACGTCCTGATGACGTCATCACATGCTCTATGTACTTCACATGACATCCTGATGACGTCATCAGATGCCCTATGTACTTTACATGACATCCTGATGACGTCATCAGATGCCCTATGTACTTTACATGACATCCTGATGACGTCATCAGATGCCCTAAGTACTTTACATGACATCCTGATGACGTCATCAGATGCCCTATGTACTTTACATGACATCCTGATGACGTCATCAGATGCCCTATGTACTTTAGATGACACCCTGATGACGTCATGAGATGCCCTATGTACTTTAGATGACATCCTGATGACGTCATCAGATGACCTATGTACTTTAGATGACACCCTGATGACGTCATCAGATGCCCTATGTACTTTACATGACATCCTGATGACGTCATCAGATGCCCTAAGTACTTTACATGACATCCTGATGACGTCATCAGATGCCCTATGTACTTTACATGACATCCTGATGACGTCATCAGATGCCCTATGTACTTTAGATGACACCCTGATGACGTCATGAGATGCCCTATGTACTTTAGATGACATCCTGATGACGTCATCAGATGCCCTATGTACTTTAGATGACACCCTGATGACGTCATGAGATGCCCTATGTACTTTAGATGACATCCTGATGACGTCATCAGATGCCCTAAGTACTTCACATGACATCCTGATGACGTCATCAGATGCCCTATGTACTTTAGATGACATCCTGATGACGTCATCAGATGCCCTAAGTACTTCACATGACATCCTGATGACGTCATCAGATGCCCTATGTACTTTACTTGACATCCTGATGACGTCATCAGATGTTCTATGTACTTTACATGACATCCTGATGACGTCATCAGATGCCCTATGCACTTAAGATGACACCCTGATGACGTCATCACATTCCCCATGCACTTTGATGACGTGATCAGTAAATAACAAACTTGTTAGTAACTTTCCCTGTCCCTTCCCATCGAAAAGTTCAGCCTACGACGTGTTTTAGCGATTTGATCAACCAACTGATAATATCACATGATATGATAAGCAGTAAGAAGTAAAGTAGTTAACGTGAATTAGTAAATAACAAACTTGTTAGTAACTTTCCCTGTCCCTTCCCATCGAAAAGTTCAGCCTACGACGTGTTTTAGCGAGTTGATCTACCAACTGATAATATCACATGATATGATAAGCAGTAAGAAAAAAAGTAGTTAACGTGAATTAGTAAAAAATAAATTTGTTAGTAACTTTCCATGTCCCTTCCCATCGAAAAGTTCAGCCTACGACGTGTTTTAGCGAGTTGGTCTACCAACTGATAATATCACATGATATGATAAGCAGTAAGAAAAAAAGTAGTTAACGTGAATTAGTAAAAAACAAATTTGTTAGTAACTTTCCATGTCCCTTCCCATCGAAAAGTTCAGCATACGACGTGTTTTAGCGAGTTGATCTACCAACTGATAATATCACATGATATGATAAGCAGTAAGAAGTAAAGAGTTAACATGAATTAGTAAATAACAAACTTGTTAGTAACTTTCCCTGTCCCTTCCCATCGAAAAGTTCAGCCTACGACGTGTTTTAGCGATTCGATCAACCAACTGATAATATCACATGATATGATAAGCAGTAAGAAGTAAAGTAGTTAACGTGAATCAGTCAATAACAAACTTGTTAGTAACTTTCCCTGTCCCTTCCCATCGAAAAGTTCAGACTACGACGTGTTTTAGCGATTTGATCAACCAACTGATAATATCACATGATATGATAAGCAGTAAGAAGTAAAGTAGTTAATGTGAAACAGTAAGTAACTAACTTGTTAGTCACTTCCCCTGTCCCTTCCCTACGAAAAAGTACAGCCTACGACGTGTTTAAGCGATTTGGTCTACCAACTGATAATATCACTTGATATGATAAGCAGTAAGAAGTAAAGTAGTTGATGTGGAACAGTAAGTACTCACATCTGTCCACATACCTACTTACCTACCTGCCCAACTGATCGCCTGCGACCACTGGCAGTGGCTAGTGGCAGGAACGAGGAACGAGGAACAGGACACGAGGGACGCGTTACAAGAAAAAACGCGAATTTTAGCTAAGCTTCCGCCGATCTAACTTTGTTAATTTTCAATCGATTTGGCTCAAATTTTGTCAGCGGGTGTCTTCTAGACTCTCTCACTTATATCCAGAAGTAAATCTCTAGAAAATTTGTTTTACAGGTTTTATTAACTACTTTACCAAAATCTAAGTGATCACAAGTGCCAGGCAAAACCAAACCTCTCCAGCCGCTTCGCGGCTGGAGCGATTTGCAGAAAATCCATGAACGGACTCCAGATTCGTGTTCACCACTCCAAATAACCCACAAAAGAACAATTTGAGCAATATCCACCGTAGCACTCCGGGAATCTCGAGAGTGGCGTTTTTCTCTCGAATTTTCCCCAGTTGGGAAGCTTCGAACGAAATTAGCCGAAAACTTTGGAAAATCGACAAATAAACCACAGACTCGTGATCAGCGCCCCAAAAAACCACCCTGGAGAATTTCAACTCCAATCTGGAACATTTTTCCAAAACGCTTCCAGAGCCCTGTAATCGGTATAAATAAACGCCCAACCGAAAATCCTTGCAAGTCCAAAACGCTGTCAGTCTCGACAAAGTATGGAAAATGCGCCTTCACCCAAATTTCGCTCAGGGGGGTAGTTTTGGGCGCTGAAAACAGTTTTGGGCGCTAGAGATACCAACAATAATAGTCGTTTTCGCAGATGCGTTTGACACTCTAAACACTTCCCTTGTAAGTAGTTTTCGCGTTTTTCAAACTCCGCTCAGACGGTTCTTCGAGTCGCTGATCATGAATCCAAAATTCAGTTACTTTTTTGCGAAGGATCACATTAGGATGCGAAGGACGTGATGGACGACACTACCTCAGACAATTGGGGTGTCCGATTCGGCCACAAAAGGCTTTCGATTCGAATACAAAGCGCTGTGGACGACGTAACGGCCCGTACTTTTCGAGAGTCACGTGGCCTAATCGTCGTCGAAGTGAGAAGCACGTGCCGCAACACATAGGCCTAGTGCATATTTTCCACGACGAGCGACGCAACTCAATGTTTTCCATCTATATCGACCGAAAATCGATTCTGCTGATATGCACCGTCATGGCGGCGCGTCGCGAGAAATATGCAGTGGGCCATAGTCGTTCCACAAGACCGAGACCCGCTTTCGAGTCGACTACGATGCAATTTGAACGACAAATGAACCACTATGCTTTTGCTTGGACACGTTGATCGATGGCTCCACAATTGATCAGGCGCCCATCAGCCGCACAGCACGTATATAAGGGGACCCATCGGCGACGAGCGACGCGACGCAATGTTAATCAACCATATCGACCGAAAATCGATTTGCCTGATGTGCACTGTCGCCGTAGCTGCTCGCGGGAAGTATGATCCCGGCCATAGGCCTAGTGCATACTTGCGTCGCGGCGACGGGGTCGCGGTGTAGGAACTAGTACAACCCGCCGCGCCCAGCGCAGTGATCGAGCACGCCTAGCACTTACAGTCGTCGCGCGCGGCCGATCTAGTAGGAGCTGCTACACGCGACGGTGTCGTGCCTGCGTCGCGGCCAGTCTACACTTTTCCAAAATGTGCGCGCTGTTTAGCGCCATCTGGATGGTGTGTCGTGTCGTCGTGCACTGCACTACGACACCGCGACGTAAATGCCAGACATCCGTCCTGGAAGGCAATAATACGTTTGTTTCAACAATTTTTGGTTGGTAGATGGCCTCGAATTCGTTTGTTATGTGTTGTAGTCGACAGTTGGCGTAGATTATATAACGACGATCGACCAATCGGAGGTTTTCATTTTCCCGAACACTGTCATGAAATGATTTTTTTCATTATTTCTATCATTTCACATTTTCTTTTTTCATGATTCTTTTATTGCAATGCACTCACTATTCCTTGTCCGAAATTATGTTCACATTGATAATCATAGAGAGAGACACTGTATTAGAACAAATATTACGAAAATGGAAAAATGACATCGAAATTCACAGAGACTGGGGCTTCTTTCTGGAGGAATTCCAACCGCTGAGGGGGTCTCCGTCTCGGTTCTCAGCGAAGGAAGCTCCTTCGTTGTCGACCGTGGCGAGGACCTCGGGATTACGATAGGAGGACGTGCTGTTGCGTGGGAAACGGCGGTGCTGCAAAAGTTTCGCCTCTCTGCGCCACGTAGTACCTTTAAATAGACCACTTGCTTCTCGAAACAGCTCACGCTTCTGTTCAATAGCCTTTCAAGAGAGTATTAGATTAGAAAGCCTATCGTGGCCGAAACGGACTCCACAGTTGTCTGAGATCATACTCTCATGACTCATACTCTGCGAAAATGTGGGCTTCCGGCGGGATCAAACCTGCGACCAGGTAAGGGCCCATACGCCGTAGTGCCCTTTAGCGTCCATCTTACATGGTGAAAAGTTGTATATAAGGTAAATCGACAACGCTCAACTCATATCGACTACGCGACTGTTTGATCACTCTAGGTGGGGAGGGAGAAAACGGCCAACATTGACCTACTTAAGCTCCTGGGGGACGGTCTGACAAGGGAACTATACAAAGCATTGTCAGTATCTTTTTGGCATCCATAGTAAAAATGCGCAAAATCCCGTCCCGAACTGCTGGTTCCAGAAATAAGCGTTTCTGGAGCTTTGCGGTAGGGTAACGGTACCCATCAGGCAATGTCTGAGATGTTTGGAAAAAAGTTGCGGATTTGGCTGAAAACTTGTCCGTAGCGGTTGTTTACTCAGGCAGTAACGCCGGATGAGGGGGAGGAAATACCGGCTGACTAAACATTGTACCCGGGCGAGCCCCGGTATTCACTGCCCCCTCAGCCGGCAAATGGTGGAGCGCTCAGCCGGCAAGTGGTGGCCCCCTCACACCGCGTTTACTGCCCCCTCAGCCGGTAAATGGCTGCCCCTCAGCCCGTACTCACTGCCCCCTCAGCCGGTGAATGGAGGTCCGCTCTGCCGGTATTAGTTGCTTACTACGTGAATGATATCGATCTGCAAGAGTAGATAAAGCCCCTAGTAGGCTCTCCCTATTCCCCAGCAAATTCGAGGCTTGCGTTTCATTTCTGGAGCGGCAAGCCTTACCTTGCTTTAAAAATCATGAACTGACCCGCTGTCACGTCCCCACGGTCACAACGAACCGTACGCGGTGAGGGGTCAATGATCCAAATCGTGTGGATGACCACCCCTTCGAATACCATCACTCGAATCAGCTCGAAGTCCATTTCGTCCGCGCCCTACATGAGCCTGGTACGCTTTAGTGTCTGCCCGATCAGCCGGTGATATGCTCCGCCATTGATTAATGTCTGCCCGCTCACCCCGTAAAGCCATGCCCCTCAGCCGGTAATGCTATGTCTGCCCGATCAGCCGGTGACATGCTCCGCCGTGGATTTATGTCCGCCCGCTGACCCGGTAAAGCCATGCCCCTCAGCCGCTAAAACGCATGCCCGCCCGTTCAGCCGGTAAGACGCTCCGCCTCCAAAATAAGCCTGCTCGCTCAGCCGGCGACCCTACTTCTCCGCCCGCTCAGCCGGTGTTATTATCTGAGCAGGGATATGAAAACGAATCTGGGGTCCGTTTGTCGAAACTCCGAGGTTTATTGCAGGTTGCGGTAGGTACATTGCCATTTAGGAGAAAAACCTGTCATACTATTTCAAAAATCGATAAAATTCGTATTCAGCACCCTAAATAATTCCCACGTAGGAATTTTGAGTCGGATCTGAGACTTCGCCGAACTACCGTACACCCACAGTTATCTACCCCGATCTGCCGAAACTCAATAAACGGACCTCAGATTTGTGTTGAGCACTTCAAATAACCCGAAGAGAAAGATTTATAGCCTCGTGGGCAGCTTGATTAGAATGGGACATCGAGCGCAACATTTGACCGACTGTACAGAGAAAGGTCGAGGTTCACAAAGTCGATTTCTTCTGTTTCCCTTCGCGAGGTCGACTCTTCTTATTTGGATCTTATTAGTAAGATTCGAGCAAATCTCGTTAATGATGTCACCTCCAGCTCTTTACAACTCACCTTGGGATTTCACAAAAATGAAGGAATGTTCTCAACGGTTCGTAGGGTATGCAACCGGCAGCCATGATTCGTGGCGAGATGGCAGTATACGCTCTTGCGAATATTCGAATATTACCACCCAAGTTCGGCCGAATATTCGAAAAAACGAATATTTTGGTTTTCCGAATAAACCGAATATTCGAAAAAACGAATATTTTGATTTTACGAATGAATCGAATATTCGAAAAACGAATATTTTGGTTTTTCGAATAAACCGAATATTCGAAAAAGCAAATATTCTGTTTTCCGAATAATTCAAATATTCGAAAAAACGAATATTTTGCTTTTCCGAATGAATCGAATATTCGAAAAAACGAATATTTTGATTCTCCGAACAAACCGAATATTCGAAAAAACGAATACTTTGCTTTTCCGAATGAACCGAATATTCGAAAAAACGAATATTTTGATCCTCCGAATAAACCGAATATTCGAAAAAACGAATATTTTGCTTTTCCGAATGAACCGAATAATCGAAAAACGAATATTTTGCTTTTCCGAATAAACCAAATATTCGAAAAAACGAATAATTTGATTTTCCGAATAAATCGAATATTCGAGCATTCGAATATTCGAAAATTCGAATATTATTCGATTCGGACCAAAGTATTATATATATATATATATATATATATATATATATATATATATGTATATATATATATATATATATATATATATATATATATATATATATATATATATATATATATATATATATATATATATATATATATATATATATATATATATATATATATATATATATATATATATATATATATATATATATATATATATATATATATATATATGTAAAAACATATTAGATGGTTTTCATTTCGTTAATATGCGTGCTAAGGAATGAATGAGTGCAGAAACATTCAAGAAATTTCAGATAAGGAGAACTTTAAATGTTAGTTCTCATAAAACACATCGCACCTTTACTTCCTGAACATCGCGAAACATAAAAGAATGCCATCTCGTCCACCTTTTAGATAATTCTACCTATTGAAGCCACCTAATGAAGATGTGACTTTGACAGACAGTACATTTTGAGTTTTGAAGGCATTATGGGTGTTAACAGTCTTCTTGAAGCTCTACCAGTTGTGTTTACTAGAACTATAAGACTCAATGTGAGATATAGAGAAAAGAAGGCGAAATTATTCACTGGAAACATGATTGCTGAGAAATAGTGTACGTAGAGTATATTGTCACAAAACTGGTCAAACTGCAACGCTTATAAGCTCGCATAGAAACTTTAGGAAAACGAACTGAGTGATTTTACTCACAAATGAGGTGTCTCCAGCGTTTATGGCACCTGAGAAGAAGATGTATCTTGTGAAAATTTCTTGGTCTATAATGGTGTGAAAGTACGCGCGACTGGGTCCGTGCCACTGATCCCAGTGAACTTTGAAATCAAAAAGTCTGCGAGCCTCTACTTATTTCTTTAGTCTCATTTCCCTGTGAAAAAGCAAAGCTAGTGAATTATTGTGACCATCGACTCGGACCGAGTACCACACAATTTCATACCATAATAGATCAAGAGATTCTCACAACAGCGAGTCGACTCTGTGCATATGAGGACTCACTAGGAAATGTTGTGGTCAGCGGTCTGAGGGAATGAGTAGTGACAACTACTGGTTCATTGTTAGCTGCAAACCTCCAGCTCTTAAGCATGAATGGCTGATCAAACTTGAGCATTTTGAGAAAACCTCTCACCTAACTAACAATCAGCATGTTCGAAAATACGAGATCAGTGGTGAACCTAAGGAAACACACGATTGAAAACGTACATGAGCACATTATAATACCAATCACAAATTGGATTACTTTTTGCAAAAAGATCACTTATATGGGAAACGCACTTGTAGGACTCAGAATGTGAAGACTTGTCTGCCAAAAGTTCCAAAAACGTTGTGTAGACTCCAGATTTTCACGATCATCAATCTTTTTTGGTCTCCAAGCAGCATTAGTTCGGTCGCTCGATCTTGTTTGAAGTATCTGGTTTGAATTCAAACTGGTCCAGCTTCAAACGGAAGCGACATAAAGCAAGACCACCCACCTCACTATAAGATATTAAAAGAGGATAAACTATATTTCTCAAGTGTGAAGCAAGTGAATTTGTACAACAGGGTCATGTGTTCACTACGCATTAGAATGCGGCAGTTTTTCTATTTCAAAATTATTTTCAACATTTGAATGTCTCACGAATGAATTTTGTTTTTGCAAAAAAAATCGTCAACCTTTTTGGATTTGTTCCACTCAACCTACTATATATGTACGCGTGTACCTCAAACATAATCAATAACTATATTCAGGTCTCCCGCGAGAAAAATGCGTATTAATAAGGGTATAAACGGAATTCGTTCTCCAACCCAAACTTTTCATCTTCTAGAGGAGATGAGTGTGAAAACGTACTCCGCTTATACGTGAATTGTGGACATTTTTTTGAAGAATTTCGAGAGTAATGTGCGCTGAGTCGAACTAATCGATGGAATGATCAAAGTCCATCCCTTTCTACCCAGAGTTAGTCACTTCGATAATATTTAATTTTTATAAATGTTGAATTGGCCACACAAAAATTTAATGTAATTACCTGTACCGAAACTTCATCTGATTTCTTACAAAGCGTTATACATGCCAATACCCTTAGAACACAAGAGAAACACAGGAGACCAAGTTATTCGTCAATATATGCAGTATGGTCCGTTTTGCTCAGTAAGGAGGCCGCGACTGTGCGTGGCGACAAAAATCGCAAGCGAGAAAACGAAGGAACGATGGCTATCGATCGAATGGTTCCGCGCCCAATGAACGTCGCAGCTTCCTGATTGAATGACACAGACAATGCAAAGCATAGAGAAAAAAATGCAAGCGAAATTTTTCTTCGTCCCCCCCCCCTAATGTTCTATCGAGCCTTAACGACAATCGTTGCGATTGACAAGGTGCAGTTTCGTAAGGAACTGAAGAGGAAATACACAACTGTCAGAAAAATTCTGTTTTCAGTCTGTGTTACACATAAAATAACAGCGCATTTCAGACTGAAGTATTCTAGTCACTCCCCGCTGCTATTTTTCTCCACTTTTCCACTCATTATGCGGTTCAACCCGAAAGCAGATGAAAATCGAAGATTAACTGTATGAAGCTTACAGAATGTCAAGTTCCCGCCAAAAAAAATCGCTCCTGAGATCTGTGAAGAAAGCAATTTTTGGGAAAAATAAATGAAGAATTAAAGTGGATCACAGAATAATGGCCTGAGACCGCCCTTCTCCTAAAATCCGTCTTCTCCTAGATAACTAAAGGCAGTTGATGAATGAGTTATAGAAGAATTCGCAGGATCAGATTAAAACAAAAAAGGAATAATAGGAGTGCATGTCGAAAGCGAACATCAAAAACATTATTGAACAAACTTATCAGAAGAAACCTTATTCACCCAAGTTTTTCAGTAGCTACTACATGTGTATATGTAGCGCCGAAAAAACATGATTTACTGTGCTTTTCTGAACCGAATTCCGGTCCACAGTTGCGTCTCGACACGCTTTGCGGCCGCACGCGCTCGAGTCAGTCTATTTTCCAGCGCCAAAGCCGACTCGATATGGCTTTTACATACGGCTTTCTCCAATTTTGTTTAGTTTCCAGTTTTTAAAACCCATCTAGAGTCAACAGATAGGCGGCTCCGGCTCTGGAAACTCTTCTGACTCGGAAGCGCGCGGCCGCAAAGCATGTCGAGACGCAACTGCGAACCGGAATTTGACCCAGAGAAGCAAAATATGAAAGCTTCCTTGGCGTAGACAACGCGGATAAAGCTTTGCATGTAGTCGTTTGCACTAAGCAACAATCACAATGTTCAGCGGTGCAACGCATAAGGCAGATATATCGAATTGATCAGGGTTTCTGCATTTCAGCACCGCTTCAATAATGATTCGTTGTTTCCTAGCGGTACTACTCAACTATTAAGACAATGATTACCAGCTTGTTTAACGTTCAAAAAGTTGAAACGAGAAAGTAGTCTGCACGATTAAACCTGTAACACGTTGTGTATCGTCACATTAAAACATAGAATCACCTTGTAAAGTTTCGTCGAGTGAATTGACACGGCGCGACCATTGCGGTGGGTCGTGCCTCCTTTGCAACACCACTGGCTGACCGGATTTCGATCGCGCGCGGCGGTCTACCTCTGCAACCCCGTCAGTTCACTAGACTTAAGTGTACAAGTGGACTCTACGTACAATCGGCACAGAACGCAGTGATACTTTGGGTTCCTAATTGTGCGTATCTCAATCTCGATGCACGCATATTGTCACACATGTGCACCCAGTTTGGGCCGACGCACAATAAGGAGCCCCGGTATGTGTCAGCGCGATCCGTGCCGAGTGCATGTATGTATGCATGTGAGATACAACCGGCACGGAACCTGACCGATTTGGTTCCCTCTGGAACGCGCACGTGTATTATAACATAAGCATGTGCACAAAGCTTGCGCCCACGCTAACTGCACAGTCAAGAGGGGATAAAACTGTCAATGCCATCCGTGCCGACTACACTTAGTATCCGAATCACTCCTTTTCGGATATCCGACCGGATATCCGAGATTCGGATAATCCGATAACCCAAAGTTTGAAAAAACGCATTATCTGAATCGAACCTATATCCCGGAAATCTAAAATCGGCATTATTTGAATCGCACCATTATTCGAAGGGTCAATATTTCGGATAAAATCGGATAAAACTGTATTTGGCCACGCCCATTTTCTGTACCGCCTTCTACTTAGTACATCAACCCAGGGTTCTCCTCCTTCCGAGATCGGAAGAGTCGTTGCGGCGCGGAAAAATGGGCGTGGTCAAGTGAGATGACCAAATGGTTAGTTATTCAGTGTAGAAATTTTTTGCGTATAGTTGCTTTGCATACTTTGTAATAGCCAGTTGTCCTGAATCAAACCTGTGTATGGATAATACTGTGCCTCCCAACGAAGATATAGTAATTGAAGATTTGTTTTCTAATTTTTATTAATATTCATATATGAAGCTTGAAGTTTGTATGTTAACATGCTGCAGCAGCTATGAAGTTTTACTGTTTGTTCAATTATAGGTGTTTTCGAAGGCTTGCCTTGAAAACCCGGGTTATTTTTCACCGTTTTGTCTCAGCTTAGTTCGAAAAATTATCCGAAATATCCGACCGGATATCCGTATCCGAATCATTAGAAAAATGGCATTCTCTCAATCGATCCATTACCCGAAAATTTAAAAAAAAACGCATTATCCGAATCGAACCATTATCCGAAGAATTATCTCCGGAAAACAAGTATAGTGCCGACTGCATGTAAGGAAATATGCACAGTTTACCGCAATGTTAAAAGGACATGGAGCGGTAGCGGTCACACACTAAAACTACGGTGGAAGCCGCCAGATTCTGATATCGATCGAGAGCACAGCTGACTTTCTGGGTGAGTTACGGTTTTTCTTATTTTTTGTGTAGGGGTTTTTTTAGTGTGCGAGAGGTATTTGCCGTTTTTTTCGATTTATTGAACAGAATTTCGAAAGAAAAACATTTCGAAGCCCGAACAAACGGCTAATTTCCCTCACGCACTATGAATAACCCCTACTCGCAATACTTAAACAGTCAGAAACAAAAATAATGCCGAAACAAAAAAAAGAAAAACCGTAACTTACCCAAAAAATCAGCAGTGCCGTCGATCGATAATGAAATCTGGCGTCTTCCACCGTAGTTTTAGTGTGTGACCGCAACCGCACCATGTCTTTTTAACATTGCGGTAAACTGTACAACGAAGAACGTTTGCTACGGTGAAAATTCAGTTCAATACATGAAAATTTGTTCCATGTAATTATGAAGTAAACATCTCACGTCCCCCAGCACAAGTTTCGAGATGGAATTTAAAATCATTGAATTAATCTCCCCAGGTTTGAGTAAAATAAGGATCTCAACACTCTGCTTCTTGAAGAAATTATGTACACGTTCTGTTTCGCACGACTTTAGTAACAATTGGTCGTTTATTCTCATGAACAATATAGAAACAGAATATTTTGGAAAATTATAAATATGTAACTGCATAACGTTCCACACGCCGAATGTGATTGCTGTCTCGGAACATGATAGAGGATACTG
This sequence comes from Aplectana chamaeleonis, assembly GCA_029168955.1. Lineage (NCBI taxonomy): Eukaryota > Metazoa > Nematoda > Chromadorea > Rhabditida > Cosmocercidae > Aplectana > Aplectana chamaeleonis. Next base: position 1,441,295 of record JAPDOI010000050.1, on the reverse strand, counting down.
AAGAAGATTATGAGCTTAGATCGCACTTTTCTTCGTGAACCAAAGTGTTTCTTACTCCTTATTGCAAATTTAGCGACATAGACTGACAAGTGAGTCACACAAATCACATGAGAACTTAAGGACAAGTGAGCGCAAATTTCTCATCGATTATTTGTCAACAACAAGGGTCTGTGGAAATGAATAAGTATATATATATACGTTATATGCAGAAGTTCATGTCGAAAAAAAAACCTCCCACAGACTTCTACAGACACCGCACTCCTCCATGTTTCTAGCTGTCCAGCATCTGGACTCACACAATCCTGAACAAACATTTGGTGCCGGCTACTGAATGATGCCCAAATCTCGTCCTTTATTAGCCTTTCAGATGAGACGTCATAGATATACATATCAACTGACGTCTAAAGAAGGTTGTTTACCCAACTATTTACTGAGTATGATTAGAAAAACTACGAAAAGTAAATAACGATGGAGAACTCTCTCGGTGCTGTCCGTCCTCTGGGACACATTCTCGCTTTTGCCTCTTGCATGTCCATGGAGAGAAAGAGAGTGGGAATAAACACACACACACGCATATATAGCACCCGTCAATTGCAGAACTCCAGTAATCGCTAAGTACTATGATGCTACTGCAGAATGGGCACGAATGTGTTTTGTATGAACACATCAGAGAAGAAAATCATACTTCATAGGACATACATACATGCACGTATGTCGGTAGATTGTATTACCTTTTAATATTCAAGCAACATTCTGCAGCAAATATAGACCTACATACATATGTGGAGGGAGTGGGCCAATGTATTAATTTAAGAAAGCACATTGACGGCCACAAGATAGAATATCTCGTTAAAAATACAGAAAGCAAAGTCATATCAGAACTTTGAACTCATTCTTATTTTGATGTTCTTGAATATTCAAAGACTTTCCATGACATAGTCTATATTTTCAAGATATAACAAAGTAGTTGAGTTGAACACAAATCTTAGGTGTCAGGCAAGAATCGAACCCGCATCGCATCGCTTTCCGGGCGAGAGTGTTACCATTACACTACCGACATCCCGCTCTGCTTTCCTCAGCTATTGACACATGAATTGTGCAGCACACACCGATTTGTGCTTACCAGATCATAGCCGTTCCCGGGTGACTGCTGTTTTGCCTACACAGCATGTATCAATAGCTAAGGAATGCAGAGGGGGGGGGGGGTCGATAGAGTAATGGTAACACTCTCGCCCGGAAAGCGATGCTATGCGAGTTCGATTCCTGCCTGACACATAAGTTTTGTGTTCAACTTAGCTACCTCGTGATATCATTCTTATTTGCTGAATGGAACGGGACGAGCCTTCTGTTTCACAGCAAGAATCTCACGGTCGACTGCAGACAACCGGTAATCAGAGAAAAAAGTGAGGAAATAGTACTGATACGTAGAAGTCGTAAAGGCATACTTTATAGTTGTCTACAGCCGACAATGAAATCTTCACTCCGTAATAGGAAATATAGTGTAGTCCATGGAAAGTTGCACATCTACAGACAAAAGAAACCCTGGGGCATCCGCAAAGAGCTGGAGAGATATGCGCCGTCACACGTGTGCGGTAGCGCTGTGTGCTGAATCGTGCAAGGTAGGTTGCCGCAGGAAACAGCTGATTCCGGAAATGTACCTCTCAATATTTTTTTAACCTCTGCTTATTTTAGATCCAAAAAATAAACTTTTCACATCTAAAATTAGCAATTTGTCATTTCTATGATATTTTGAATGCTTTATTGACTTTCGTCCCTATGCAGACTGTCTTCATAGTCTTTCTCTGCCACCACGTTCTCTTCTCATTACCACCACTTTCTTTTCTCATTTTTAGTTTCAACTAATTCTTATCTCAGAAACACTGTGGGCTAACCTGTTTGATTCACCATTTTGGCCAAAATCAAAAAGCGAAAGAGGTAGCCCCCAGCTCGCTAAAAAACTACTGTGCATAAAAAAAACATTTTTCGTGTTCCAGAGTTCGCAGGATCCCGGGGACATCCCACAACAAGGATCCTCCTTGTTGGGGTCCCCACAGCAGGGGTGATCCCACCGCCACCGTCTACGGTGGAGGCACCCTAATGCGGACCGTTGGGGAGATTGACCCGCATTAGGGAACCATTCCCATCCCAAAGCCGTGTAGAAAACTTTTCGGCGACAAAATTATCCTCCAAAATCTGGTATATCTTCTGCAAAATGACTCGAGTCCACCTTCCGGACCCGGCTCAGAAGAGCCTTATGGGGAGTGACGAGGCTTATACACCGGTACTACTTCGTCTAAGTATGTTTATGATCCAGATAGTTGAGGTAGCTCCCCGTATTTACTGGAGCAGTTGCGAAGGAGGAACGATTCCACTACCAAGTTCCTCCCAAGGGAGAGGGGATGGAGGACACGTCAAAACTGCCACCTACGGTTGTGTTTAGCCCTAGGGGCGTGGCCGATCCCGTCCGGTTGGGGTCGATCCTCTGCGTTCACCAGAAAAGGAAAGCAGTTTTAGAAACCCGCTTCCCTTTGCGGTAGTCCCAGTTAATTTTCTCTAATCACGCAACCACAAACTTATACAACGCCTAAAGAAGGACTATGATTACACAGAATAGATTAGCTACTTAAAGTGTACATACTTGGCTAGAATACTACAAGGAGTCTCTACAAATGACCTGACCAGTCATACCAGAAAGAATAGGGCTGTGAGTATGCCACATCGTTGCAATATCATGTTGGGCTTAATCTCGCAAACTACATATAGCGCAGTCAAAGAGCAGCAATATTCTTGTTTAGGTTCAAGGGTAATGAAGCTAAGAAGAAAAAAATGATGACGGAAGGGATCTTGTATTGAGAATCAGACGATCAGATGATGCAATTGCCAATGCTGATAATGATAATGACGGAGCTCATGCTCGCACACTCAATCTCTCCTTTCCGCTCTCAGTCTCTCTCTCATACCTCTACCTCAATCGCATGGAAACAAACGACGAACGGCAGTCGAGAGTAGGAGCTGGATGAGCTGACAACGGCCAGATTACAACCCACCCTCACTATTATCACCTACACCAACACCATAATCATATTCTGACGAATCACCAGCAAAAACAATAAACAACCACGAAACACAACTACACACTATATCAGAATTCGAATCGAATAATTCTAGGCTATACTCAAATGACTCATCGAGAAAATTTCAATTCAGAATTCGAGATGACCTCGCTGATGATTACTTCAATAGCACACACTCAAACGTGAATTTTGAATGTACAGTTTTCTGAGCATAGAAATTATCAACGATTAAAGGCAGTGTTCACGATGATTCTCGTTTCCAAGTTTTCCACTCAAAACAATCCGTTGGCAAGCAAGTGTTACCAAAATCACGAAGAAACGGCGAGAAACGCACCAAAACGTCTTATTTCAGTGACATTATTCTATGGCCTGGACTAGTTGTCTGATTGGATGAACATGTTCACGGTGGTTGTCACCGGCAATAAATGGGACTAATCGAAAATGGAAGAATATTTTGGGCAAAATAGTATTAATTAGGGTCCGAAGGAAAGAACGGAGCAACACAGATTGGAGAATTGCAAAAGAAGGGTCCACAAAAGGTTTCATTGTCACAACGAACAGTTCCATTGATACTTAAGAGGCGGGCTGATACCTGAGGATTTCGTGCCCTTCTGGTGCATTTTTCTCGGTTTCTTCGTCATTTCAGTTCTACTCGGGGGCCAAACAATCGATTTAGCGATTAATCTCAAAATCGAAGATTATCGTGAACACTGCCTTTAAGTGGCATTGACGCAAACTACATATGTAAGGTTCTCTATATTTTCAAAAAAAAATTGAGCAGAACATTATCCTCATTTGAGTATATGTGACAGTCCTGAATGCTTTATGATGGCGAAGAAAGGCTATGGGTTGGGAAATTGTGTTGTCATGAAATGTGAAAGTATGTACCCTTAAAGGCAGTGTTCACGATAAAAAATGTGATTCAGTTTTCACTAGGAATGGGTAGTGAAGGGGCCCATTGTCACTTTGACGTCGAAAGAACGCATGAAAACGAGCCAGGAAAAGCTCCAAAAAAGCTCGAAGTTGCCACTTCGAGCGCAAGGCAAACCCCAAAAGCGCAACACACGCCTACCGACGTGAACAAATGAATGCTCGAGATCGTGAGATGAGCGATGATTTCCAATCGTTAATCCCGTTCTTCCCTTCATTCTCAACTTCTCTCTTTACTCAGGTCAGCTCGCATACATCGGCTGCAAAAGACGGAAGTTACAAGCCTCGGACAACTCGTCCACCATGTTTGCTTAGCTCAGTTTTTGAGGGAACATAACTTCGTTCCCATAAGGTTTTGTACGATTCCAGAGACATCATTGAAATCAGAATGGGACCGTTTACAAGATAGGCTAGAAAACAGAAGAACGATTTTCATCGTGAACACTGCCTTTAATGCATTAGTACCGCGAAATTGTTCTCAAACTCTGTATTAAGAAAATTGTACATGCAAAATCCAATCCTTAGCAAATGCTGGGTATGGCATGCGGAGCCCTATCGCATATTTAAGATTCATCAAGTTCCGTGGAGCATCGGCCGATATAAGTATAAATGTTTTCACGAAAAAGCCGATTTGGTATATTTTTGTCCAGTACTGCATGTAAACACGGGCGAATCTAGTAAGCATTCAATTTCGATTATCACCAGCAGCCGGTGGTCTTCGGTGAAATATAACTGGTGGTAAAGATTTTTCGTCAAAAAAGCGAACGCTCCTTGCTGTGATAATCGAAATCAACAGCTCACTAGAAACTCCTCAGAGCTTAATTATGTGCGTTTCCAGTAAAGCACCTTCATAACACGGAGACCATTTATGGAGGTATTCCACGCATACGTTATGTGGTAAAATTTTCAGGGCAGTCCCTTTGTACCTTTTCACTCAGCGGAATGCGTATTTTTGAGATGCTCTTATTTCTATGATGTTAACTATATGGTCGCCACGAGGCCCCAACAAAAAATTGTGCATTAGTGTCGAGTGCACTGAAGGAGGGCGTGGTACGCTTACTTATCTCACGTAATTTGGATTGCTTCATGAACCCAGGTCAAAGGAATGATGTCAGGTTCAGATTGTAACATAATTTTGCGAGCCCCACCTTTTGCTCTTCCTCTTAGTCCTCAATCTTGTACTTGTTGTAATGGTTCGAGCACGGAGCAGGGGGCTGCGAAACCAGCTTAAAGGCAGTGTTCACGAAAATATTTTATTCTGAGGTTATTCGCTATATTGATTAAGTGGCCCCCGGGTAAGACTGAAATACCGTAGACATTGTGAAAAACGCACCAGAAGTACACGAAATCTTTAAAGGCATCGTACACGATGAAAACCATACTTGGGTTTTTGACGTCTTAGTGTTTCGAGAAAAACCCATTCAAATAAAGCTCAAGACAGATTTGAAGTTCCTGGCAACATCAACTTGGGATAGTTGCTCGAAGAACGCAAGTAACAGTTCTACGATTCGTTCCTTGGCGCTGCGTTGGAAGTAATTCACCAGAGACGCCATTGAGACGAGCAATAATTTTTTTCTTAAACAAAGTTAAAAAGGGTTTTCAACATGTTGCGTCCAATGCTGTCAGCTGCTTTCGATCGATGTAAAATGTGAAATCGAGTGGCGGTGTACGATGCCTTCAAGTATCACACCGCCTTTTAAGTATCACAGGAAGTGTTTGTTGTGACAACGAAATCTTTTGTGGATCCGTCCTTTGCAATTCTCTACTCTCTATTGCTCCAGTCTTTCCTTAGGGCCCTAGCTAATCCTGCTTTGCATGAAATAATCTTCCATGATCGATTGACCCAATTTTCCACGGGTGACAACCACCATGAACATGTTCAGCCAACCGGACAACTAGTCCATGTTATAGAATAATGTCACTGAAATACGACGTTTTAATGCGTTTCTTGCTGTTTCTTCGTAATCTTGGTAACATTTGGAGGCTAACGCCTTGTTTTATGTGAAAGACTCGGGGAAAATAATTCATCGTGAACTCTGCCTTCAAGGTTTCGGTCAAAGGAAAATTTGAAGTAATCTTCTAATCGACGAAGGCTTTGAAAACAGGGTTATCAACTAAAAAGCCTTAACCGGGACTTTAACGATCAATACTCGAAATTTTCATAGGGTCGGAACAGTGCCCTGTCACAGTGAATAATGATACACATAAAGAAGTAGGTGAATGTTTCTATAAGAATGATTGCTCTCGCCGACATAATCGAGGGCTCGATATCGTCAACAGGGGGAAGAGGAACACCTCCCGTTGTTCAACACTCCCTCCGCCTACATTTGATATGCTCTCACAGACACACATACGCATACACACATACACATTTACGTGAATACAATCCCAAATGTGGTAATTGCTATTCAAAAAAGAGACTCCGCCCTTTTAGAGAGATATGCCTCTACATTGTGATTTCCGCTCATTCATTACAGGATGCGACAAGGTTCACATGCTCATGGAAACAGAACGCAGTCAAACTGATTAGCCGGCCAATCTATCACGAAAAGCTGGATTCTTCATTTTCCATGCTTTGATCATTACATCACATCTTCAATGAGGTGCTGGTCCTGGGCGCTATTCAAACTCCTCAACGTCGGCGCGTCACGCGCGTCATGCGCTTGCGGAGACTATGAATACTCCAGCGGCGACGCAACAGCGGAGCAGATTAGAGTGCGTCTTTACTTTGCCGAGCATGGAAAATCTGTACACGCAATCACTATATCACTATCATGGTAGCAGAAGATAGTACTGGAAATAATTTTCGTGGAACAGAATGAAATTGAAGATGGATTAATAACCGAAATGATGAAAAAGTTGTTACGGCCATGGCGGAACAGGCGTCACGTGCGGGCGAGGCATCAGGCCACTCATACTCCAACGCCACGAGCAAGCGTGCCGCGCTGGCGCTGAGTAGTATGAACAGCGCCTTAGAAGGCCTCCACTATGCAAAAAATGACGAGCAATTCTTTTGTGATTGGAAAAATTTGGATCCATTCAAGATCACTACTAATTTGAAGGCTTGAGACCTCAAGGCTCCCTCACTATCTCTTAACCATAGCGACTTGGCGAGCTCAGACTGATGGGAAGCGGTGCGCCCTTCTTCCTGAGGATTGATGGATGATCTTAACAGAGGGTCCGGCCTGGATTTCGACAACGAGAATTCCCGCTAAATTGTTTGGATGCTACAGGTAAACAAATAATATAATAATAATAAAAGGAAACGTGCGAGAACTGCAGCAAAGACGGTCTCCTTTGAGTTCTTTCAGCATCAAGGACTCTAGTTCAAGTATCCATGTATCCAAGAAAGCATAACCGTTGTCACCGTTTTTGCCCAACATCCACGCTTCTACACGCCGTCGTCAAAATTGTCTTCCAAAGAGTGCCGAGAATACCTAGCAGGGTCAAGCGATTGATGCCCCATTGGACAACGAGGATGACGTAAATTTTTCAAAAACTGGAAGTTTGGGGAGGGGGACGAAGGCCCTTTGAGCCAAAAATGAAATACTATAACCAAGGGATGGTCATTAGGTTAGTCTCGATTGCAAAAGAAATAGTTAGTATTGATAACAAAGAAAAAGGAATTCAAAATTACAAAAAAGTGTTTCTCATGGAAAAATTCAAATCCAAAATTTTCGAAGAAAATTCCACACCAACGGAGGAAGTAAACATTTTCGATATTTCTCACCGATTTTTGTCACCAGGCTGGAGGGACGTAGCTTCGTCGAGGTCCGGGACAACGGTCTGCTTGACCATGATACCCTGGGTGCCAAGAGCAGCGCCGCGGTGGCCGCGAAAACACCAAGTGCCGTAAAAAATCGACTGTTTGCCGGGCTTATAATCTTGTGAATAACAAAACCTTTTTAATAGGCTATTTTCTCCGGAAGTGAAGGCCCACAGCTCACAAAACTCCCAGATGGAGTCCAAATAGCCCGGATCTATCTATCCAACTAAACTTTAAGAAAAGCCGAAAATCGACCGAACCATGTCATAAAGGTGGCGAATGCGCAGTAGAGACGATGACTACCATGACTCCTTCTCATTCAAATGAATGAAAAAAAAACGGAATAGGGTAAAACGACGCCACACCAACGGATCCCCCTTTTTTTGTCGTCCAACCCATCCCTAGTCACCCCCTCATCTTTAGGCATTCTTATCGTAGTAAAAAGGGGTAATACTCCATCCACAACAGAGCTTCAAGTCAGTGGCAATCGAATCTGAAAACCTGATCATACCTTGCGTGGGGGTATGACTGACCCTCATGGTTCTTCGTTTGCTCATGCATACAAAGTCTGCTGGTTTCAGCTTTTTCCAGAGCACTTTTCTGACTACCAGAAGTCTTTACACCAGCATACGTACATAAGCCACCTTTGCTTCCTGAGAAGAGGAATTTTGATCTTTGAGAAAAAGATTTCGAGATCTTTCTCAAGAGTGATAACCTGACGGGCGCCAGCTCCTCCTTTAGTTATAAGCAAAGTCGAAAACATGAAAATTACCAAACACACACACACGCAAGAAGCAGAATCTCTTGAAAACAGCAGAGCAACCAAAAATGTTTTGAACAGTGGTAGTCAGTTGTATTCAAGCACGAAAACATGGCTTAAATATAATATGACGTACGATTTCCGATTCTCGCCAAACACAGGTGAGAAACATCCGCTCAAATAGCGGTTTCCGCTAAATCTCTAAAAGCGCATTCGAAGCATCCACGATTAGCCAAAAAAATGGATTTGGAACCACAATTCTCAATTCGCATCAGGCAGGGAACTTTTAGTTGCGAATAAAGAAATAGACTTGTGGAAGCGGATACTTTCAGGTTCAGCAATGAATATCCTTTGCACAGAATACCACACCTGAAGCGGAATAATCAAAAGCCTCCGAACTACATATATGGTAAACTCACAGGAACCCGTGCAGGTTTCTGATGGCAAGGACGCATTACACCTATAATTTGAGAAAGAGAGCGGCGCTCGAATTCCGAGCACAACGCTATGGGTAAGCGAGCATTTCAACAATACCATATTTTCATGAATATGTCGGAGATCTTTGTCTTCAAATAACTCATATACAGCATAGTCGAGAATGCTGAGTGGGAAGAAAAATGGAGCGGAAGTGTGCTCTCGAACCTCCCTCGAGTGATTTCTATTCTAGACGGAGTGTGCCACTATGCTCCAAAAATCACTATTTTCAACGAAGTTCGAAAAGACGAAGTTTCCCACTGAACGTGATTTGAGAAAATGAACGTTTAAGTTTTCCGTTTTGAAAGCAAGGGAGTTTTCAACTCATAAAAGCACTTTACTAGGCAATATAACAGTAGGACATTAGGTCAATTAAGCGCGAAAAATATCTCGAACAGGGATTTTTTTTATCACCTGCTTAGCATATATTAGCAATTGCTAACACTTCAGCCCCGATATGGACTGAGCACACCACGCTGTTTTGGTGATTACGTAAAGTAAGCGTCTTTAAACCTCGCACTACGTGCTTATCGAAATTTGAGCTCACTTCAGGAGGAAAGCGTGGTTTGAGAAAAACATTGCCAGAACCGCTTAAGCGCAGCTCTAGCGTGCACTTTAACAGAGATATGTAACAACATATCTCCACAAGGTGAAAGCACACCCGTTCCAGAGATCGAAGAGAATTTTCTTCGAAAACCTAACTGCACGGGGCCACACCATGCTGTAAGACAGTCTGAGAAAGGTATTGTGGAATGGACTTCCCGAAACGAAAATGCGATATTTCAGTCCGATCCCTGCTTTAGCGACTCAGGCAAACTCAAATGTCGACAGCAGGTTGACCCGCCCCTTTCTCAAGCAACCCGGTGATGACAGTTTTTTTCGGGAGAGAAACATAGACCTGTTATCGACCTGCTATCGAACTGTCGATAGCAGGTTCATGACAGGTTGTTTAGGCAACACATCCATCGCCGGTGATCATTGATCACCCAAACCTCCATATGCTTTACGAAATATTTTGTCGGTAGAACGATTGAAGAATCTGCTTTTGTCTTTATCTCCTTGTCTTTCATTCGCGAAGCACGTGGACTTTGGGCAATAACACGCATAGTAGACTTTAGATTGCATGAAATAATTACTGGAGTAATGTTCTGAGCATTCTCCAAGTGTTCAAAAATTTTATTATTCTTTGGATTTTTATTCACCAGTATGTAGATGTACGGGGCGTCTCAAACATTTTTTCAGTTCGATTCTGTCATGATTTTAGGTCATGATTCTGTTTCTCGACTTACTCGGTGTTTCGAACTTTTTCAACTCTTGAGTGCTCAGCTTATTCGCAAGATCGAAAACTTTAGTGTTTTCGGGCAGCTGAAATGTCCGATTGTTAAAATATTTGTGCGAATTCTCTCACACATTCGAACTTAATACGGGATATGTATGTTTGAGATTTTATTCATTCATTAGAAAATTTCTACGTGTCTTACTCCAGGTTTTTGATACCATTGGGAAACTTTATAAAGATCTTTTACTTTATAAAGATTATTATTCGGGAAATCCTCCTTATTCCATACTTGACCTAGTAGTGACGCTGTTGTTAACAGATATAGGCATTCGACGCTAGGTTTCGAATAAATGAATGATCTGAATACCGTATTTTTGGAACACCTTGAATGAATGGATAATTCGAAGAATCCCTTTTGAAAACTTTCGGGTGAATGAATATTTCAGCCATCGATTTTTTGAAATCACCGAATGGAAGAATGTATTGGAATGAGGTAGTTTTCAGGTCACCGATTGAATGTTTCGAGTAACGAGGTTTTAAAGACTTGAAATGAGGCCTCTCAAAAATTTCGAGAATAAATTATTATATTCTCCTTGGAAGCTTGTCCTCCATTCAATGCGAATAAATCTGTATCTGGAAAATCCGAACGAAATTTCGAATTGAAATTCGATTTTTCAAATTCTTCCCGAATAAATCATGACCATTTTTTGAAATTTTTTTGTGGCCGTATACTCACAGAGCGTGACTCGAAATTAGATTAGTCAAAAAAACAATCAAGAATCTCAGTTCTCCGAGCAAACCAAATTTTTGGAAAATCGAAAAGTTTGAAATTTTGAAGGGAGTGAATGCCCGAAAAAAATCAAAAGTTTCAATTCCTAAATGAATCAATTTTTCGGAAAATTAGAACTTGAATTTACCGATTGAATGAAATATTGATGCACTGAAACATTTGAGCTCTTCAATTATTATTCGATTAGTTCCCAAGTCTTGTAGATAATAATGACGTATCTTATTTATTCTTTTGTCGTACGGGTTTCGGGCTGTGGCGAGTCCGTTCCCCTACCTGATGCTGCTGGAAACCAAAAGTTCAGTGGTGATCAGGGTAAGCAGATTGCGAGAACATGGAATTCAGCCCCCAGACTTGCGTAACAAGACGGTGGATAAAACTGAAGCCCAGGTCATCCAATTGTGGGGTCACAACGTTCAAGACTAAAGTACAGAAGTGCGGCCTTTTCTCCGAGGACGGCGAATGGCCTAAACGTGTGCCGCAGAGAAAACAGTGGAATGCACTGGTTTCAAGAAAGTCGAACATGTCTATTGCAATAATATTATCAGGTCGTTGAGAAATTCCCGCACTAATTGTACCCACTGATCGGAATCCCGCAGAAAAGGCTTGCGTTAGGGCGCGCGGCTGCAGTGGGTGTCTCTTGGTTAAGCGCAGATTTTTCAATGCATGTGCTCCACTGATTCAGATAATATGCACTCTCTGCTTCCAACTCCCCAGAGCGCCAGTGGCTGATTTGTGTTAGGAGCGGGTGGTCGAACTGTGTGTCTTCTGATACGGCCGAGTGGCGCAGGAGCAGAATGGAAATGGTTAAGACGTGTCAAACAGGTTTTAAAGAGTTATTTCAAAAATATCACTCCGGTCCTACTGTGGATCAAACGCCGCTCGCCTCTAACGCGAGCCAGATCGTCTGGTCTGCGGAATTCCGGGCAGAGAGTAGGCCAGCGAGTTTGTTCTTGTTCGTATATATGTATGTTACTTTCGAGAAAATGTGGTATACTAAGCGTAAGCGCAACGCTTCCTCTATGTAATCTCATTACCCGAACAACTCCAGCTTTGGAGGTTTCGGGCACCGAAAAGTTTTGAATACACCACGTTCTACGCTTTCTATCTATCAGGGAGCTGCTTAGGATCATGGGCATTCGAACTGTGTGAGGACTGAATTATAGCAGCAGAACAGACTTCCTGATTTTCTACTCAACTGAGCAAAGTTCGAATTTTTGAAGTTTCAGAAGAATGAAATTTCCATCATATTTTCATTATCGAACGACTTCAGCCCAACCAAGTTTAAAATTGATCATTATGCAGAGTGTCTTATACTATTACTATACTCATTTTGTTAATTATCAATGTTTGTTTCAGAAGTTCGATTTTCACAGTTTTGAGTGGTTTTGGAAAAGAATGAACACAGTTGAGATTGGACCTCCACAAAAAAGCGGATTCCGTCACATTGGAGAATTTCAATAAAACCGTTACAGTACCCTAATCCAGCCTCACATATCTCGAATGTTCTATAATCTTATGTAGGCCTGATGGATGGAAATAAGAGAACGAGGGGCAATCAAAAATTACCGAGTTCCAAAGCCTGGTCTAGACTTTGATGTGAAATACACAGAGGGTCCAGTTTTTTTTCAGCTGCTAGAACGCAGTTAGATAGAGGACGAGTTGAGGTTTCCAATAGTAAACCACATTTGATCGGAAGATTACATACGGACAAGGAATTTTTCGAAATATCATTGATTGCTTTTCTTTCCTAACGGCCTAATAATTAGAACGTATCAGTAATACTAAAGCAATAAAGCCGAGTCGTACGCGTGGCGGCCATTAGATCGTCTCCCTAGTTGGATTCTTCGAATAGGCCACCCTGTTAATAAAAGCCCGGCTATAGCACGTCTACATCAAAATATATAAATCCGGCGGTAGCAGGTCGACAGCTGATGTGCTCTGTGACGACACCTCAGAAACCTGCTGTCGACATATGAGTTTGCCTGAGAAAGATGAACAAAGAGTGAAATGAAATCACTTTCTGATGAACAAAAAACTACACATCACTGACACATAATCAACCAAGTCTACCATTTCAATTAAAGGCAGTTTTCACGATAGAAAAACGAATTCCAAGTTTCGATATTTTTAAGTAGTCAGTTCACTGAGTAGAGGTTAGTAGGGAAAAGTCTCTACAGAACACTTAAATACCTAAGAAAAACTGTTAAAAGAAATCTCTGGGAAATTCAACTGTGCCGGCTGGTTTTTCGGGAGATTACAGACAAAGCGTCAAACCTGACGCCGACAATTGTGTGCCCCGCCTAAAATTTCTTAGGTAAATGATCTTATTTCCTTTTTCTTGTACTGAAAACGCTTCTAAAATAAGATGGGCCAATGCAAACGCCGGGATACTGAACCTTTCGCGATGAAGAATATTCGAAAATTCGATGCCTGTTCCTTTGGAGAATGCAGGACAACTGTTACATTGGGCGGGCGGGGTGACCCGATGGGTTGGCTGGAACACGAAATGTTCACCCACTTCTTGGCAGTTTTTCTTTCTTATTCTCCTAAGAGGGACCCAACGCTTACGTTTCTGCAGAGAAACAGGCAACTTTTTCATCGTGAACACTGCCTTTAAAGAAGAGCACTTAGCGCTATTTCGATGAAGCTGAGTTCTCTTGAATCAAATTCGCTTACCTGATCCTTTGTGCTTTCAGGTACTTTGAATGTAAGGAGAAATTCTAAAAACTTTTACTCGGAGCACTGACACTTTTCAAGAGACACTTTGTCTACGAATAAAATGGCGAAGAGACGTTTAGAACCATTTCAATTCGGGACAGGGGCTCTCTACACACCGAGGGAGTTGTCTCGCCTCTTGCGGCGCTAATTCCACTCGGGACCGAATCGCTTGAATTGAGTACAAATCCTATAGAATTTCGAAGAGCTGCTTGCGTCACTGGGGGGAGGGTCGAAAAAAATCGAACCCAGGTCGAAAATTCGCCCGCCCAGGAGTTCCAACCCCTTTGGAAAAATCAGGTTAGAAGCTCGCGCTAGAGTTCACGAAAACTCCAGATCTTCTATCCAAGGCCAAAAATCGGGCAGCAGCGCTCTTTATGTTCCTTCCCACTATCGGATACTTTGCCGATTTTAGTCTGAACAGGAGCAAGCAGGAAGTCTCAGAAGCAATAATCAAATTCTGCCCAAAATTATACATCTACGAAACAAGGTTCATTGTACTGAGGCAAAGTTTATAATACTCTGCTTCCCTAAAAATGATATGCATAAAAATGCGCTTTAGATCTATCAATCGTGAATGGCCTATTGAATCTGAGGAACCGTCGAACAGAAGTCTGGCTTAGAAACAAAACCTGAAATCATTTAGAAATGTTCTCCATGACTTTATCAAGCCTTCTCTATAGAGAAGTAGCCGCCAACTAGGGATGAACAGAAATCTCAGATACAAACCATATATGTATATCCAAAAATCGAATACTCGGGTCTGCTTTATGTATATTCAAACAATATTAGAAATAAAAATCGAGTATCAAAACACGTATGAATACAAGGAGATGAGAGTATAGATGCTTCTCTGAGCTTGTTTTTTTGAACTATGAATGGCAGCACCTGAAACGCATTAGTTGAAACTTCTATTGACTAAGTTTCGGGCATAAGCCCTTCGTCAGGTAAACTGAAATAATGAAAACATAAAAGTTTAATGAAAACTCCGATTGATGAGCTTCAGCTACTGCCATTCATAGTACAAACGAATGACGTGAATGATGAGTCTGATAAACCCATTCGAGCGCAGTCTCCAACTATCCCACCTGGACATTTGTCGAAATTGATACTGAATCTTCGCAACCCCCACGCTAACGCTTTCGCAGTGTTCCTCAAATCACGTGCATGTCTAAAGGCGAGCTGTGCTGTGTCCTCAAAGTCCTGCCTAGTTTTTGAGGAGCTCAACGCCTTGCTACAAAAGTCTCGATCACCTATAGGAACCTGGTAAGCAGAAAAACCGGATTCCGAAACTCTTGTTCTGCTCATCCCTGACACGAATCCATAATTTGACAAAACTGCCAAGCGGCAGAGAAAACAATCACCTTTTCGATATGGTACATACATAAGTAGCATTCTGCATGGACTTATACCCCTGCCCCTCAACAAAACTTCTCTTCCTGAATGTGGTTATATAATGTCTCGCGCATCGCATCCCTGATCCAATGTCTGTCCAATCAGGAAACCGACTATTTCGAGTTTTGATTTAAAAAATATATATGGCTGACTGAATTCTCCCAGATAACAAAAATAGTAGAAAGAAACACTGAGGATCCGCCAAATATGAGAAACATTAACAAATACTGTTTCTAGAAGTTCGGAAATATTAGGCTGTCAACGATTTATTAGTTGTACAGCCAACTTTCACAGAGTGGCTATTGTTTCAAAGAGCACAATTACTCACATTTAATGCTGTTTGCGGGGAAATTCCTATAGTACCGAGAGAGTCCAGTATCCACAACTCTATGCATAGACTGTTTGGACCTTAGAAACCTTCACCAGCCCGTTTCAATGCCTAGATGAAGTATTGACAGAAATTTCGCGATTTTTTAGAATACAAATTCTCAATGGGTTAGGAAGGTTCCTAAAATGTCTCTAGTACAAAAAAAGGTGTTTGCCTGTTCAATACGTGTAGAATGAATATGGAAAAAGTCGAACCACACACGAAACATATCATCTGTGATGTGTGTGACATCCATTCATGAGAAAAAAATCTTTCGAAAGAAAATGGCATCGTCCCTAGAGAGAACAAAGCGGAGTTTTCGCGAAGCAGGAACACATTGAGATAGAAACCTACAGAGACTAATAGACACGTTACAGGAAAATAGGAATGAAAGAAAACTATTCAAAGGAAATAATCAAAACTCTGCAGTAACTGAGGTAGTCAATAGTACACATTCATGCACTGGAAATCACGCTACAAAAACACACATGCCCGAAAGTGAATCAAGCATGGGATGCAGAACACGAAAAAACGTATCCAATTATCATGCGCTTCGCAACAAAGCCCAGAAAAAGTGTTCGTCATTAATCGTTGAAAAAATAGAGACAGAGGCGATGCATAGCGAAGAACGACAACAACATGAAAATAACCCAAACTGGAACAGGAGCGCGAACGTCGGATCATGAGCTGGACCAACCGGACCAGCTTCTCCCTCTCATAACTGACGAACGGGAACACATCGCGCGTAAGTAAACATAGCGCCAAGTACTATGTTTGAACATCTCATTACGTACCTAATTAGCCTATGCGGCTACACATCAGTACGTAAACGTTTTCGAAACTTCAACAGCATTTAATGTTTCCATGCTTTTATCTGTTTTCTCTCTCGTGCGATTTGAATTCAGGACGTGGCACGTGGCGTGATGCGCGACACAGAAGTCGAACTGTCTTAAACCTGAGGGTAGGGGGGAAATGAGCATGAAAGCTCCGGGAGGGAAAAAAAAACCACTAATCTGACGAAACTGGCAACAATTGATCCTATCGACGACAGAGAAAATGAAAAGTATGTATTCTTGCAAGTGGTTTGAGTTATTTATACTTTTAGCCCAAAACAATTTCGTATACGTAATAAATGAGTTGAGAAAAGTTGTACATTCACAATCACGCTTGAACACTTCCACAAAAATCAACTTAGAGGCAGGGTGCGGACAGAATTCCGATATCGAGATTTCCCGATGAATCGGAGCGTATGCTACAGGTAGTCGCAAGTATTGTGGGAAAAATGCGTGAAAAAATGTCTCCTTCATGTTATTCCGGCCGTTTTCGACAACCACCTTGTTAGAAAAGTGTGTCCATCGTCCATGTTCTAGCCATCGTCCACGCATTCTTGAAAACTCTCGCGTGAGCAATCTGGTCATGATCATAATGCTGTAAACACCGTTATACCTGACTTTGAGGCTGTTTTCTCCCGAAGTAAAGACTTATAGTTTGTGAAACGTCCGGACAGTGTTCAGCTAGGCCAGCCCAACCTCATTAACCCCCAATTTCGGTAGCGCCAAACCTTGCCTCTAAAAGCACAGCGCACCAAAAATATAGTTTGCAAATTTAGTACTAGCATATTTTGCAGAGAATCACATGCTGATCACAACGATATATATGAAATCGTTCAAGCCCCCCCCCCCGCAAACAGAGGTAAAACAGGTTTTCCCGTGATAAACGTGCGAGGTTTAAGCCCATTCATGATATCGGTACTCATATCTGCCATTATGAAGAATTTGTTTCCGATTTAATTTGACCTATAAACTATTTTATCCTTCTTATAGTTTCATGGCGCAAATTTGGTGTCGCAGGTCAGTATTTCTCTTCTTTGGCAGTCACTGTATGAGAGTGAAACAGAACGATGAGAGAGAGAGCGACAAGGAAGCGAAAAACTAGAAGATCCGATTGAAATTAATCCCCTTCTCCGGCCCCTACTGAGTTTGAGAATCAACGGAAGGGGCGTGGTCTTTGCTAACTTTTGAGCGGTTCGTGTCCGTGGTCCCCCCCCCCACCATATCTCGCTCATTTAGAAGAATTGAGGCCTCGCATTTGGCGAGTTATACAGATTGGTCTACTGCACAATTAAATGAATATCTTGAAATTCATGTCTGAATAGGGACTGTTTTGCCCGCACCCCGACGATTTGGAAAACCATGTTTTCGTTGTTGAAGGTTTGTGACAGTACATAAATTATCCGTGCTCGAAATATACAAAATGAATCCGGGGATTCCAAAAAAGGACATCTCACTGCTTCGCAGAAAAGTTAACGGTACCTATCTGGAAATTTTCGCAGTATTCTGAAAAAAATTTTCCGATTTGGCTCAAAACTTTCACAGGGGGGTTATTTAGGACGTTGAACGCGAATTTGGGGTGTTTGTCGCTATACTAGAGGTTACTGTAGGCTACGGTAGGCATAATGCCTTGTAACTGACGCAACCTACCTTAATATTTCGAAAATCGACGAATGAACCTAAAATTCGTGTTCGGCGTCACAAACAACACCCAAAAAGAAATTTTGAGCCAGATCTGAGACTTCGACCACACTATGGTAAACCCACCGTCACAAACGATAATCCAAGAAAAATCGATAAACCGATCATAGACTTGTGTTAGGCAGACCAAATGACCCCTTCGGAGAAATTTTGGGGTCACTTCATTGCAGCACTTACAAAAACGTCAAAAACCGCGTTTGGCCAGCAAAATTCCCCCCCCCCCTCGGTAAGCTTTGGACCGAATCTGCTAAAAATTTCTGAAAAATCAACTAATGGGCCTTAGATTTGTAATCAGCAATCAAATCAACCCCTAGAAAAAGATTTGAGCTGAATCCGAAACAATTTTTATGAACAAAATCGAAAGTGCCATTCGGATATCCTTTTCTTTTTGCAAAGCTATGAAAATGCTCACGTTTGGTAATCTCCAGCAAATCTCTAACGCATTAAGGAAATGTAGAGCACAGATTATTGATAAAAAAGGACTATAACTGCGACATCCAGAACATGGTTTTCTAGAACATTGGGGTGTAAGCTCCAAGTGAGTGTGTACTGAGCCTTTGAAGTGAGGATAATATTGGGCTTAAAGGCACAGTACACCCTCAGACATGAATTTTGTGATTTTCATTCGATATTGTTGTAGACCCCTCCAGTATAACACCTGCCAAGTGCGAGATCTCAACTCCTCTAAATAAGCGAGATATAATCGACCACCACAGGCCCGACCGACCCCCTTCACTCACCACCACAGGCCCGACCCCCTTCCTGATTTTCGACCTCGTATCGGCTGGATGGATGGATCAATTTTAACCGAGTCTACGTTCTCGAGTCCATTACCGGCCCTTCTAAGAATCCTGGCTCGCTCTCGAGCAAAGACTGCGAATGAAAGGAAATACAGACCCAGGACAACTAGTCCACCAATTTTTTGCCCGCAACTATCAGGCTTTTTTTGAGGAGCCATAACTCTTTTCGTAGGAGGTTTTGAACGATTCCAAAAATACCACTGTGATCAGCGTTGAACCGTCTCCAATGTAGGCATGAAAACTGAGAAACATCTTTCTGAAGGTACTGTGATTTTGAAGTCGTTTCCTCGATAGCGTATACATCCTCTCGCATTCTTGCTCACATGGTTCTGTTCTGCATCAAATAAATCGAGTCGACGAACAATTATGAGCCGAATCGTAAGTTCCTTGGCATTTTTTTCAGGACCACTAGAAAATGTCTCATACCCTCTGTTTTCGCAGCGCTATGAAAAACTCTCACTGAAAATAGAAACTTCAGTATTTTGCAATTTAAATCGCCACCGCTCCCACGCTGACACTAGGGAAGTAGACTTAATGTTCAGCAAAACGATACACCCATAAAAAACATGGCCGCAGAATGCGACAAAAATGCAAAAGATTTTTTTACCAACTTATGTCCAGTATTCAAGACACGCATAACATCGTCTATGCTAATGGTAAGCCGCGCAACTGTGTCATAAACACCATTCTCCCACGCGTGCGGCGTTTCCCGCATAGCTGCGTCGCGGCCCACCGATTGAATGAAACGGACCGTATTAAAACTCTCTCATTAGAAACCCACAACTATTCGCAAAGAGAACACTTGCTCTCGTTTGTCGATTCTTAGCAAAACTACTTGTAGTAATGGAACTATATTTTACTCACTACTCAGGAAAGCCTCAAAGGCTTTCACTAATCCTGCTGTCCACATTGTTGTTCACATTCCAATGATTATAAATTTGTTTCTTCTCACGGATTACTGCTCCACCATGCATAGATCTCCGGGATAACAGCGAAATGAGGAAAACATACGTAACAGAAGCGAAATAACGAGTCACAAAACACACTCATGGGCTTATCCGGTAACCTTTGTGGTCGTCTACGCAGCGCTAGTGTATATTACAATTACATGTATGTCACATACAGCAATCAGAGAATAGATAGGGAAATTTCGATAGCTCATCCGTCATCTTTCGTATGTCCGGGCACACATCGATTACCGAGTTAATGAATCTCACACATATGACGTTAATTGAGCAGCTCTCGACACCTCACAAACTAGTAAGATGCTTATCATTTCTGCCAAGCATCGTCGAACCTTGCACATATAAAGAGCCAAACAACGCGAGATCCGTCTCAAAGTTGACTTCCAAGGTGAAATCAAAAATGAGGGAAAAACACCTCCTTACACCTCAACAGCATCCACAGATCTCACCATGAATACTGACGCATAGTGACACCACTATCCCCATAGATACTTGCACAAACATCAAAATGTACCTGCAATTTGTAGTTCAGACGAGCAAGAGCCTCAATGAAAAAGTCGCCGCCTTTATTAATAAATTCATAACGTCCTGCGGTGAAGAAGTAGAGGGTCTTATCCAAGTCAAATTTCAGGCTCCTGAAATGATTTGTTCACTATTAGAGGTATCAAAAAAGTGAAAGATATACCACCGCAATTAAAATAGGACGATGCCGATAGAAGTGAAATAATATTTTTAACGCACAATCTCTTTCGAATATCCTCCGTGAAAAATGACATGCCCCATCACTCATTGCGTGTGCGTGCACGATGTAGTCCCCTCCCTCTGCCCTACGTTCTTTTGCTGTCTCCAACATCCGATACGCACCCGCACGCGAACAAACTAGGCGAGTTTTGTTATTTTACAACCTGTACCTGGCCTCGCATTAACACTTTATCAATACGGCGAGCTTTCGTGATGAGTTTTTGAAGAATCTATCGCCCAATCCGCACGGTAAGACGAATCAAGTAGCGATCGGTATGAGAGCGTGCCTCTATCGAAATTTTCGAACCAACATTACAACAAATTCAATGCAGTGTTAAACACACCAACTATATGAAATTTTGTCTTCGCTGAGAAAAGCGGTCCAACCCGGTCACAACCCGCTTTCAACGCGACTACGTTTTCGACTCGGACGGCAACACGACCGGGCGCTCCTCCAGCAGAACCTGGCCATAGTGTCGTCCGAAAGGGAGTACGGACTGTAAGACTTTCAGAATTCAATTCGACAACGAAGAGCTCTCTACATGACTACAAGGAAACCAGGACGGCCACCATACTCCTCATTGGGCCCGTCCTTTTATCGTTCAACAATAGAGCATGTGCTTATATTCCACCCAGCGGCTACATTTATTTATTTATTTATACATGACGAGCCCTATCTCATAAAGAGCGCAACTGGCCTTTCAAAGCCGATTCTGGAAGACGACCTCAAAACACTCTGAATGATCGGTGAGGAGTCGACCCCATGGTTCACAGCGAGGAAAGCTTAACTGTTGCAGGGCTGGCCTACTTGTTGCGGACCGTGATATGAACCATATCCTTGTAGTAAGAGATCCGCTCTTAACGAAGGGGTGGGGCTCCAATCACCTTAGCCGCATTGGTGCGCGAGGTACTGTACTACTATAAGATCACGAGCTCCTGCGATGACGATGGTGGTGCGGCAGAAGTTACCAGGTTGTTCAATAAGTTTTGTCGTTCGATAAGAAAAACAAAATTTTATGGTTCAGAACACACTTTATTATTCAATATAATCTCCCTGAACATTAATACACTTGCTCCAACGATCCTCCAATTTGTGGATCCCATCCAGGGATGTGCGGAATTTTCTGTTTTCTGTTTCCTGTAAAAACATGCGAAAATTGGACAGAAAACACAAAAAACGCTTACCGCGCTTTGCAGCCGGCTGTTTTTTGATTTTTCGAAGCTGAGCCGATAGGTTGAGAGTGTACTTCACTCAAGCTCTCTGCAGTTGTACCACGCTAGACACTTTTATCTCGCTGTAGTGGTTATCCATCAGGGCACAAATGGCGTGTTGGGAGGAAACGGTTCTGTACACGGTCGGGTTCGATCCTCGCCGAGTTGAACCAAACCAACCAACCCTCTGGGATCCTTCAATTGGTAACAGATTTATGTAGGGAGATGAAGACACTAATTGGAAAGTCGGCTGGCCCCCGCAACCCGCTAAATAAGCACGAAATCCATTCCTCTTAAAAATGTGCCGCGTCAGTGCCGGCAAAGTACCGCGATCCTCGACTGTGCCGCGATAGTTCCGCGATAGGTGAGCAACGGCTCCGTGATCAGACGATTCTGCTGTCATGCCTTGAGCCTCGACATCGCCGCGATAGTACCGCAGCAGCTACGCGTTAGAACCGCGCCGGCTCCGCGAGGATGCAGCAGCGAACCTGCGTGGAGTACGATGCACTGTCCTGTGTGGAAAACGAAATTGTCCCTGGTTCAATGTACCCAAGTTTGAGGTACATTCCTGTTTCTCCTTGTGCGCAAAAGCGGCGGTAACCTCTGTCCTTATCAGACAAAGGACGTAACGACCGCAGGTGCGAATTTTTGTTCTTAAAATTAGACCCCCTCCAGTTGTCTTATAATTCTTAAATAACTTCATATCAGACACTCTCCCGAAGCCGCTGCGGCGTTATCGCGGAGCCGAAGCGGTACTGTCGGGCCGCCGCTAAGGCTCCGGGGTAGTGCCGCCGCGGCTCCGCGATAGTGCCGCTTCGGTGCCTGTACGCGCCAAAGCGGCACTATCGCGGAGCCGCAGCGGCAATTTCTCTCAGAGTCAAACTCTACGGATACGACGTCGAATGGAATGCGCTGCGCATCCCAATGAGGATTCGAAAAGCTGTTTCATTATCGTTATTTTAGTGGATACCCTTACCCAGAGGTTTACCATTGACGAATCCCTCAGATGTAACGCAAAGCAGTCAAGTGAAAGAAAAACTACAGTGTGACTCTATACTAACAACAACAAGCCACTAAAGGCAGTGTTCACGATAATCTTCAATTTTGAGATTATTCGCTATACTGATTAAGTGGCCCCCGGGCAGAACTAAAATGACGTAGAAATTGAGAAAAACGCACCAGAAGTACACTAAATCATTAAGTATCACCCCGCCTCTTAAGTATCACAGGAACTGTTTGGTGCGACAATGTAACCTTTTGTGAACCCGTCCTTTGCAATTCTCTATTGCTCCGTTCTTTCCTTAGTGTCTTAACTAATCCTGCTCTGCATAAAATATTCTTCTATTTTCGTTTGACCCACTTTTCCACCGGTGACAATCACCGTGAACGTGTTCATCCAACCGGACAACTAGTCCATGTTATGGAATAATGTCACTGAAATACGACGTTTTAATGCGTTTCTCGCCGTTCCTTCGTAATTTTGGGAACACTTGGAGGTCAACGCATTGTTTTATGTGAAAATCTCGGAGACGAAAATCATCGTGAACACTGCCTTTAATACTACTTAACGCCCACTATTCATACCCGCATCCCAGTGTACCCGCTTTGGTAGAGCGGGGTAATGTTGGCCCCAACTGTGCCATGCACGCAAAACTCTAAATGCGTGTTTCAATTAACTGCAACGCAGATGGCACAGAGTTCAGTTAAGATGAAGCGCCAAGAAATTGATGGTGAGCCTATGAGGCAGATGATAATTCTGCCACAGAGGTACGAGAGGCTCTCAACGGTGGAGCGAACGGCGCGTCAGGTCATTTATACTCTAACGGCACAGGCGCGCGGTACGGGCGTGACTTTCACCTCTGAGGAGTAGTACAGTGTTCAGAAAAGCAGTTATCCCACGATAAGTGCCAAAATATGTACACTCAGGAATGGGATTCTCGCTCCGATTTCAATACGTACTCCTTGCACAGACATCTGTATTGAGCTTCTAATAGAGTAATCAAGTCTTTATTACCTGAGAAAAGGAAGGTTCGATGAACATTTATCATCACATCGCACTCATAATCTGCAATTCTTAGACGTGCGTCTACACTTTTTGCTCTGGCCAACTGTAAGGTTTTGAAAATTCAATAATAGAAGCATAGATCACTCAAAAAATGTATAAAAAAAGTTCAATGTTTTGAAAAATTTCATTTAGTGTACGCTGAACACCCTTTATTGATTTTTAAAAATTTTCTGTTTTCTGCCCATTTTTGGAATTTTTTTCTGTTTTCTGTCAAATTGGATTTACTGTTTTCTGTTTTCTGTTTCCAAGAATATTTTTTCCGCACATCCCTGATCCCATCCCTGAAATGAGAAACGGGAAGGTCTGCAAAATACGCTTTAACAGTCATTATGACCTCTTCACTTGAAGAAAGACGCTTGCCACGCATAAATATTTTGAGTTCTGGAAACAAATGGAAGTCGCTGAGGGCCAAATCTGGTGAATACGGTGGATGCTCCAACAATTCGAACTTAAATTCATGGGTTTTAGCCATTGTCAAAATGCTCTTGTGACACGGTGCATTGTCCTGACGAAAAAGGTTTTTTTTCTTCTGCAAGCCGAGTCTTTTTTCACGAACTTTTTCCTTCACTTGGTCCAGAAGGTTGCAATAACATTCAGAATTAATTGTTTCACCAGTTTGCAAGTAATCCACAAACAAATTTTCTTTCGCATCCCGAAAAAAACTGCGCCGATTCCCGGACACGAACTCGTTTCGAAGCCAAACAACCAGGTTCACACCACTCTTTAGCCTCTTATTCTGATTTAGGGTCATGGTGATAGACCCAAGTCTCATCCATAGCGACGCGCGAAACCCACTTTATCCTTTTTAAAACGCTTCAAATGTTGCTGAGAAAGTCGCATTCGAATGTGATTTTGTTCAATTGTTAGCGAATGCGGCACCCATTGTGCACACAGCTTTCTAAAACCCTATGTTTCACTTGAAATATGGCTCACACTGCCTAATGAGATGTGTGGAGCCTCCACTAAATCTCTCTCAATGAATCGACGATCTTCCAAAACCATATCCTGTATTTTGGCTATGATTTCTGGCGTCGATGCGCTTTTTGGACGTCCTTCACGTGGATCGTCTTCAAGGCTTGTAAGACCACGTTTAAATTCATCAAACCATCTTTCTACTGTTCTAATTGTCGGTGAACAATCATTATACACTTTTAACATTCGTTCGTGAATTTCTTTTGGTGCTACACCTTCCAAAAATAAGGATTTCATCACTGCACGATATTCAGTTTTTCCCATTGCTGTGACACGGCGACACTGAATGGCTTGTAAACAAAGAATGAATTGACAGATTGAAATGAAACTTCACATACGTTCATGTGAAGAGTGTACCGACAAATCAAAAAAAATTTGGGCTAATAGCAACGACCTCTCTCGGCGAACGACAAAACTTATTGAACAACCTGGTACGTCAATTAGCTCCACGTGGTCGCTTTGAAACAAACACGTACTCCTCCGAGCAGCCCGAGCTCCTGCTACTGCCTGCACGCAGGTTTCAATTCGACGAGGTACTTGATTCAAAAACATCTTGTGGCCGAACTTGATCTCCGATGAGCGAGTAACTGGTGCGAGTTATTGTGGAGGGATCAGCTGGTTCATAACCATGAACACTATTACATAGTCCCAAAAGTCTAGCACTTCCCATTGAAGTGAATAGTAACAATACATAGTCCTAAAATTATACATGCTCGCAACCTTGAAGTAGTTTGGCTCTTTCCAGTACAACTGTAAATAAAGCTCTCTCCATGCTTCGAAAGACACGGTTATGGGAATGTTTTCGAAAAATATGGGGAAAAAGAGAACGAACAATAGCGCTGATTACGCAAAACAGCAACTGATATGCGCAATGATGTTTTTCGCGATGCTTCACTGAATGGCAATATCTGAAGTAGCGAAGGTGTTGAACGAATATCCATTGAATTAAAAGGATTCTGCAAGACACAAAAAATAGTTATGTAAGGGGACCAAACGCACTTCTCTAAACCGGTTCATCAGTAAGTTATCCATAACCATGCGCATGAAAACATCTCCACGGCGAAAATGAAGAGCAAGGTTTGTTCATGGAGATTTAGTGATAGAATCAGAGATTAAGCAGCGTTGGAAATATTTGTTCAAAACTATTAGGTTGCAGCGAAAGTTTCTAGTCACATGGTTTTGACGATTTTTGAACTTTCAGCGCTGGTCTTCTGACCGAGTGCGATATACCGATCAAAACCAGAAATTGTTTTCTACTGTCGTTCTCGGAGCCAAATCCCGGTCCGCGATTGCGGACTACAGCTGTTGTATCATGCAACATGATGATAATCGTGCTAGGAGAAAGGTTAGCCGTGTCTGGACCTAGGGGTCCCAGCACGATTATCATCCTGTTGCGTAATGCAGCAGCCGTTATTAGCAAATCGGACCGGAATTTGGCTCCGAGAAAGACAGAACCTAACACTGCTTTCCATTTGAGCTAAAGTCTGATCGGTTGCGAAACATATGCTATCATTCACTGGTTATCTTCAGTACAGAGCACCTTTGCGTGGTCCTACTTACTTGGATCTAAAGCATCAAACCTGACAATGTTGATAGGATACTTGAGGCACCTTAGAACTAGATGATAGCGTTTGCGAAAACCTTCGACGGAGCGTAATTACTTAATTTTTGCGGATTTTGTGATTTTGAAACTCCAGTCTTTTCCGCCTTATCCGACGAGGTTCGGCCACAAAGCTTCCAAATTTAGTACAGTTGCCAAGTCCCTATTCAACAGAAATTCTTCGCCAATTATCGATCTTTTTTGTTCCAAATTCGGTTTTCGTCATTCTTATCGTTGTAGGGACTTGGCCGTTAAATTTAACTTTGGAGCTTCGAGACCGTAACTTCTCGGATAAGGCAGAAGAGACCTAAGTTGCAAAATCGAAAAATTCGCGGAAAATGATTAAATCTGCTCCGTCAAATTTTTTTCCGCAAACGCTATCATCTATGTAGTTCTAAAGTGACTCAAATGTCCTATCAACTTTGGCAGGGTCGGTGGCCTACCTCAAAGTAAATGAAGCGCTCAAAGATGCTAAGCGCTGAAGATTATCACCTCAGGCAAACTGGGACGTCGACAGCAGGTTGATAAGTTGTCATCTCATAAACCGCTCCCTGCTGACAAGTCAAATCGCGCGTATTGTCAGCCTGAGACCTGCCCGTTGAGCAGCGACGTCCGCCTGTTGTCGGGCTGTTGACAACTCGATGTGTTGCGTTTAGCGGCCTATTTAGCAGCAGCTCACATCCTACAGGACTGTTTCATCTGGCTTAGGTACTACTTTACACCGACACGCGTCGCGGTCGGAACTCCCACACGCGTTGCGGTCGGCACACCGGCGCGCGTCGCGGTCGGCACTCCGACACGAGTCGCGGTCGGCATTCCGACACGCGTCGCGGTCGGCACTCCGCCCCGCGCCGCGGTCGGCGCTCCATCACGCGTCGCGGTCGGCATTCCGACACGCGTCGCGGTCGGCACTCCGACACGCGTCGCGGTCGGCGCTCCATCACGCGTCGCGGTCGGCATTCCGACACGCGTCGCGGCCGGCACACCAACACGCGTCGCGGCTGCGTCGCCCAGCCTCCACTGGGGTCATCACCGGATAGGCAGGACCTCCAGATGCTGGGTGGGGCGAATGTACCGCAAACTTGGGTAAATAAACCGACTGCGCTTCCATCATTCACAGCATGCCTGAAAAATGCGTCGCATACTTCCCTTGTATCTAGAGCGCTAGCTGTGCAACAGCTCGACATCGACGAGATCATAACTCGTAGCCGTAATTGCGTTGCAACAGCTCGACATTGACCAGAGCATAACTCGCGGACACGGCCCCGCCGAATATTGGCGCGTTGGCCAGCGGTGACTCATGGTGGGCGGATCAACCTGTTGTAAACGCCCCAGTTTGCCAGAGACTGAATTATAGCATCTCAGGCAAACTGGGGCGTCGACAACAGGTTGATCCGCCCACCATGAGACACCGCTGGCCAATGCGCCGATATTCGGCGGGGCCGTGGCCGCGAGTTATGATCTGGCCAATGTCGAGCTGATGCACAGCAATTACGGCCGCGAGTTATGATCTCGTCGATCTTGAGCTGTTGCACAGCTAGCGCTCTAGATACAAGAGAAGTATACGACGCATTTTCCAGGCATGCTGCGAATGATGAGAGCGCAGCCGGTTCAATTACGCAAGTTTGAGGTACATTGGCCACGCCCAGCATCTGGACGTCCTGCCTATCCG
Source organism: Aplectana chamaeleonis (assembly GCA_029168955.1). Classification (NCBI taxonomy): domain Eukaryota; kingdom Metazoa; phylum Nematoda; class Chromadorea; order Rhabditida; family Cosmocercidae; genus Aplectana; species Aplectana chamaeleonis. The sequence continues at coordinate 1,413,187 of JAPDOI010000050.1, read as the reverse complement.
GTGGTGACCCCAGTGGAGGCTGGGCGACCAGCCGCAACGCGTGTCGCTCTGCCGACCGCGACGCGTGCCGCTGTGCCGACCGTGACGCGTGCCGGTGTGCCGACCGCGACGCGTGCCGGTGCGCCGACCGCAACGCGTGCCGGTGCGTCGACCGCGACGTGTGCTCAGTGTAATGTAGTTCCTAATCTAGATGAAACAGTCCTGCAGGATGTGAACTGGTGCTAAATAGGCCGCTAAACGCGACACATCGAGTTTTCAACAGCCCGACAACAGGCGGACGTCGCTGGGCAACGGGCAGGTCTCAAGCTGACAATACGCGCGATGTGACTTCTCAACAGGGAGCGGTTCATGAGATGACAACTTATCAACCTGTTGTCGACGCCCCAGTTTTCCGGAGATACACTTCGCCAATGAGCGGGCTTTCGCCTAAGTTCATAGAAAGCAGCGCTAGATAGAAAAGAATTTGTGTTTTTGTGTTTGCCGATGATTTGAAAATTTATGATACGGTAGGGACCTCAAACGCTTCACACATCCAACTTGCTATTGATACTGTTGCTAACTGGTCTCACAACAACATGCTCCCACTTTCCGCTGAGAAAACAAAGGTTCTGCATTTAAGTGCTTCGAATACTGAGGCAAGGTATAGTCTAAATGGCACAACACTTAGTTCGGCTGATTCAGTCAAAGGCCTAGGTTTTGTAATCGATTCCAAACTCACGTTCGATCAACATTTAAGAAGTATACAAGCTAAAGCAGAACACCGACTTTTCCTTTTGTTCAAATGCCTCAAGACTAAAAATCCAATTCTCCTCATTAAAGCGTATAAATTGTACGTTCGTTCAATTCTGGAATACGGAACTTGCATTTACTTCCCAAATAAGAAGACCATGGTCAACAAACTGGAAAAGATACAGAATAGTTTTACCAGAAAGTTGTTCATTCGTTCGTTGGGATTCACGTACGCGAGTATCCCACGTTGGCTGATAAGAAACAGAATGCTTAATCTGGAAACGTTAGACCTTAGGCGTAGAAAAAATGATCTAATTATGGTATATAACATTCTTAATCGAAAAATTGGTCTCAAAAGTAGAAATTTTTTCGAGTTAGCATTATCCAGAACGAGAGGTGAGCGGTTCAAAATTGTTTTTCATCAGCCTCGAACTTCGCTAAGGCGCGGCTTTTTCACTTGTCGAGCTGGTTCGGAGTACGCAAGGATGAGCAGGGCTACACAAATTTCGGACAGTCTTGCCATTTTCAAAAAACAGCTCTCTTGTTACCTGCACTAGGGTTAATCATTCGTTTTCCGTGGCTTTTAGGTTTTCCTTGTTGAATATGGCTTTGAAAATCCATGGCTCCCTTTTTAATTGTGCGTCTACCATGTTTTTTTTACTCTCTTCTCATTGCTATTTTGTTTTGCTACGTTTTACATGTGCATCACATGTAATAAATTTGAAAATTTGTGCTTTTGATCGGCCTATTGCACCTGTAAAAAATAGCACCTCCGAAGGTTTTAAAAGTCGTCAATAGCAAGTGGCGGGAATTTTTCGCTACAACACAATACCACTAGAATTTTGATGAAGGCTTAGGCTCTCAAAAGGTGTAGCTTAAGCATACAAAAAATACCAGGCAAAAACAGCGGCAAACGGTTGACTGCTGCGCTTTCGGAAACAATCTTCTACAGAAGCTAAATACTTGTGGTGAACCTTACGAACACTGGTGGTTCCACACCAGAAGACTGGCCACAAAAGGCGAAGTTTTCCATCAACAACTCTGCAAGCGCTTCATAGCATAAAGAGGTTACAAAATGGCTGTAAATGAAAGGAACTACATTCACATGCGGAAAGTACACACGGCCTTATAACAACCACAAGAAAAAGTCTCCACAGTAAAATTGTTAACCATCACAGCTTAATGATTGAGATGCAGCCCAAGTTCCTGGGAAACATCACTATTTGGCAGATTACCCTGTGCAAAAAGAGCACAGAGCAAATCCGACAAGGAATCTACTACAATACCGCTCGTAGGATTTGGTCAGAAATCGAGCGAGGTCGGGTTTTCGCGTCTTTTTCGTCTTTTTTGTATAACTCGCTTCAAAATCAAATTTGAGCGAAACTAGGGAGATATTCATAATCCAGGCGTGGAGGGCTATCCAATGGTGTAACTATTGTAAGGATTCCATGGAGAACCATGGAAATTTCGCAATCAACCACCTCTCAATATACGGTAGACACAGGAAAACGCAGGCAGAGACGGTAGCGCACCATGCATCACGGTACCGTAATCACAAACCTGGGTGATTACGAAACTTCTGTAGTACTTAACGTAATCACCACAAAGGCTTAACCATTGGGTAGCCCTGAACGCGAGGATCACGAACATCTCCCTAGTTTCGCTCAAAATTCACTTTGAGGCGAGTTATACAAAAAAGACGAAAAAGACGCGAAAACCAGACCTCGCTCGCTTTCTGACCAAATCCTACGAGCGGTATTGTACATGCACACTAGCCAGGGGTCCCTCCGAATGGAATGTACATTTCTTGAACCATTTCCAGATGTAGAATCCAAACGTGCCCAACAGAGCTGACTACCACAGCTCTGAACGACGCTATAGCCATTATCCCCTATTTTCCGCCGTTGGTTGTGCGTTTACCGTACACCAGTTAAAGGTACAGGTACTTCACGGGGTGTTTTAGAAATTTTAGCTCTGACGCGGAATTTTCCCATGAGGTTTTTTGGGGTTCTGATTACGAATCTGAGGTCCATTTGTCGATTTTCGAAAATTTTCAACACATATATTTTTTTTTGTAAAAGCTTCCTTTTCGCGGGAATTTTTTAAGGCAAAACGCGTCTTTCGACGTTTTTTCCAAACGCTACGATAGATTCCGCTCAAAAATTTTCTCTATGGTTGGAGCAAAAAAAATTCTTAGGTGGGGTGAACACAAAATTTGACATCCACTTGTCGATTTTCGAAATACTATAACTACCGTGACCTACAGCAAACCTAAGAATATCGACAAACATACTCCAGATCCGTGTTCAGCACCTACATTTTCTGTACATACATACCCATGTTTTGAACGAGAGCCGATTTTTTTATCGGAACGCTCTGCGAAAGTGCCTAATGAGTACCCTCACTCAACCACGAAGATTTGAAGACGCCTATCACTTCTTTCAGCGTTATTTTAGGGCAGCTCTTCTCGGGAATTTCTGATAAAGTTACATGCGAATTAAGGACTCTAAACATGTTACCGGCGACTTATCTTCGTAACTTTAAGTTATATGTGACCTTCAACAAAGGAAGTATATTGCACGGTATACTTGGGCAAAACTGTAAAAATTTTCGAATTTCGAATATATTCAAAAATCATTTCTTTCGAATTTCAAATTTTCGAATATATTCGAAAGTCAAATTTATCGAATTTCAAATTTTCGAGTGAACTCGAAAATGGTATTTTTCAGATTTCGAATTTTCGGATATATTCGGAAAACTGATTTTTCGTATTTCAAATTTTCGAGTATAATCGAAATCAATTTTTTCGAATTTTCGAATAATTTTTTCTATTTTTCGGATAAATTTTTTCGAATTAACAAATGATAGTCCAATTTTAAAAAATTAGTTTTGAGCTGTCATGTACTGTGACTATCACTTTGTAGAAATATTTATCGGCTTACCACAATGTTAGGCGCTATTCATAAGGCACGCGCATGAGGCGCGGGCGTGGCGTTGATATTTTGATAGCCTGACGCCTCGCCCGCGTGCCACGCGCGGGAAGCCCGCTCCGCCATGGTGGCGGCCGTAAGAACTTCTTCGCCATTGTCATTATAAATCCGTCTTCAATTTCATTTTCTTTAATAATAACTAATTTTCGCGCTATCTTCTGCTAATATGATAGTGATCGCATGTACAGATTTTGCTTGCTCGGCAAAGTTTGGACCCATTTTGCTCCGCTACGCCATAGTTTAGCACAAGACGCTTGGCTTCGGGCGAAACCTGACCACCACTATCCCTTTCCGGGGAAGCGCCTTATCGTACCCAAGCGCCGAGACCTTAGCGCCGCTTTCAAGACCTACTAAAACTACTCCACGGCGCGGTCTAGGCAAATTTGCTGCCGCCGAGCTTGCAGGGCTTCAGGTGGGGGGCAGCGCTGAACACTCGAGCTTGAAACCCTTACACCCTTTTACCGCCGCGGAAAAGGCCGCTTTTGAGCTACAATGAAGCCAGTGTTTTGGATTACTGGAAAATTAGCCGGAATTCGGCAACCAGCTTCTTTCCACATGATAATGTTGGCGAAATCGATTCGCGATCGGAACTGGTAACGAGAAAGTAGAGCGCGGCAAACGCCGCTATAGCGGTAATAACGATCGAAAACGTTTTCTGCGCCACCGCCGCTCTTATCATTTATCGTAAGGAGTGGCATTTGACGCGGCAGCAAAGGTATGAAAAGGGTATAGTTTTGTGACACGAGGTCGTGTCGCTCAGCACAGCAACAGCGACAGTGGCAACGACAGGCATAAGCACATTTGCAGTAGGTCAGCCCTCCACGACACGTCGCTGCGAGGGACACGCGACAACTGTTATTACGACGGCCAGTGCCATTCCTCCGATGCTGGTCCCGCATTTGTGCTAAATGCCATGACTGTCGCTTATGGCAGCAACAAAGTATACCACTGACCTCAGGCATCGTTTACACTACCGCCGCCGAGAGGCGCGTCGGAGTGCGATCCTCTAAGGGGTCGTTTATACTTACGCCGCCGAGCGGAAGCGGCGAAGGGAAATCCTATGTACAATTTCGATCGTGCCGCGCCGCGTGATCAATATTACAGAAACGCGAATCAGCGCACCGCTCGGCGGCGCAAGTATAGACGACCCCCAAAATCGATCGCGCCGCGCCGCGCAGGGCTGCGCGTAACTGAATTTCGTAATTTCGTGAAAGATAAATCGTAAGTTTCCAAAGTCCTCGTAATTCGCAAATCGTAGTTAACAAGGCCTGAGCGAAACCAAACCTTTCCAGCCGCGAAAACCACTCCAAGCTAATGTTTCTAGAGTAGTCATTGTAGATTAGTGAGCTCAATCGCTCCTGTCCGTATTTCAAGTAACTGTTTCTCTGGAACGGGAGGGTTTTGGAAGCTAAGACCTTGGTACTGTTCACATCTGCCTGACAGCAACACAATAGATGCGAAAACAAGAGAAAAACAATTCGCATTGGCTCGCCGTTCAAGCCAGCCTATCCTACCGATGGAGCACCTTCTACGGTGACGCAAACTTTCACACGATCCAAGCGTGTGAAAACCCCAAATCGGGCGTGGGTTGAATAGGCCAAGATGGTGCTTTGATAGAGTGTGCTTTCAAAGGTTGATCAGAAAAAAAGAACTTCTAATGAAATGATGATTGTGCATTTCGATTATTCGATTTTCAAAAATTCGTATATGCTCTCGAAAATATTCGAATTTCGAATATTATTCGAAAGTCTGTTTTTTAAATATTCAAATTTCGAATACTCTTCGAAAGTCTGTTTTCGGAATATTCGAATTTTGAATATTATTCCAAACCGCTTTTCACGGAGTATTCGAATTTCGAATATTATTCGAAAACCAAAATTTGCGGATTTCGAATTTTGAATGAATCGAAATTCGAAAAATCATTCGTATTTTTTTCGAACAATATAATTCGGTCCGAAGAATATTGCACGGTGCGAGTTGATTTACACGAGGCATAAAGTATTGACGAGTAACTTAAATGTGCTATTTTATCGCACATATAACTTAACTCGGGGCGGGTTGTTTCCTAGGGAGGTATACGACGCACTCTATAGGCAGGACGATAGCGTCGTCGGTTCAATTACCCAAATTTGAGGCACCTCGCCCAGCACACGGGCTGAGGGCCCCGCCTAGCCGCTGGCGGCTGCCGGCGCGCTAGGCGAGCATGCCGCGTGTCGGTGCCGCCCGCGTCGCGTTTGGGTGTCAGGTAACATGTAGCAACAGTGCAGGTTACTCGCAATGTTGTGTATTATTGGAGCAATTTACATGATATTTTAATCAAAAATCTTGTCAAGTTACACGTACTAACACCACTTCAAGATACTTGTGAGCTTAAAGTAGGTTGCGTGAAGCCATTATGCAACTTGCGTTTAAGTCTCAGGTGACTTATTCAGAAATTGCTGAGTTGAGGACATATTTGAATTTTACATCCGAAAATGATTCTAAAAATGTACATTATACTTGGAATGGCCACTTCGACTGAAAGAAGTGCTTTAGCGAAGCCGCTTCTACGCTTCCATCGCACATCGCCGCGACGACATGCTTCATATATGGATCAGGCTATGGCGCAAGATGTGATGTATTCCCTCGACGTCCGGTGGGGGGGAAAGGGGATCGAACCTTCGACCAAGAACCAAGATGGGCTTCCATCAAAAAGGGGGGGGGTATTGATAGCCATAGTGTTAGTATGAATAAGTATGTAGGTATATAATGATAATTTTTTTTATAATAAATTTTCAACATTTGATACAGTGCAACTGAGGGAAAGTTGATGGAATATACCAAAAGATTACGTGAAGAATGACTTTTCTACACATATCGATTAACTTTCCTTAACAAATCACGTGGAAGAAAGATAAACTTCAATTGATCGTGAGATCGTCGGTCAAAACAGCTATCTCCAACGATCGACTCTTCCTTTATCAAAAGTCGGCTGAGATATTTTGGGTTCAAAAGAGAGGTTTTCAGAGCATTCTTCGCAGTTTTCTCAACGTAGCTGTTATATAGGGAACTATAGCTCTCATTATATATGGAAAATTCAAAAACGAAATCTATCGTGAACGATGCCTTTAAAGATGCGTCCATGAAAGTTTGGGCACGTTTTCAGATACGGACAGTCACAATCTCAGTGTAGTTTTCGTACCTGAAACTGCACCTTTGTGACCTTAGGGCATTAAAAAAAGGCCCCGCCCCTGTAGTGTAGCGCTCTTCAGCTTGCAGTTGCGCCCATTAGTTGCTTCCTACCTTAATCACAGAACAATCGAGGGTACTGAACGGAGATTTGAAGATCTCCCCCCCCCCTCGGTCGTTTCCAGAAATACTCGAATTTCGATTATTATTTCAAAACCTCTTTTTGAAATATTCGGATTTATATCATTCAAAAGCGCTTCTTATGAAGTATGTGTTCGGATTTCGAATATTATTCGAAAACCAAAACTTTCGAATTTCGAAATATTCAAAATTCGAGAATTCATTCGAATAGTTTTCGAATAATGCGATTCGGTCCTAGGTATAATACTTTACTCACCATATGTAGTAAATACTGGTAGCTTACTAATTAATCCCTTTAGGAACGCACAACGCATTTGACTTCAAAGGAATACATTTACTGCAAGTAACTCCTGCAGACCTTTCAGTTTTGGGAGTATGTACGCAATACTTATAACTAGAAAATAGTAATTTCCTCGCATTTAAAATCCCCAAGACAGCCAAAACATGAAGTCAGCGCCACGACTGCAACACCCTCTTCATTCGCGAAGGAGGCACTAAGCGAAGCGTAATCCTTACATATATCCCATGGTTTTCGGCCTTCCGAAATCCGATTTTCAAAAAACGATTCAAAATGCGAGAGAAAACCGGAAACACGTATGTAAGTGGTCCAGAATCTAGAATGAGAGCTTTTCTGATTTGCCTGTTTCAGATAATTTTAGGAGTTTCGATTACCGGATTCCGCTTGTTGAAAATTGATTGGACGTTCCGATTCCCTAAATTTGGAAAAAGAATCCGCTTATCCCTTAAGAGAGAAAAAAATTTCCATTCCACGGAAAAAATCAATTTAGGGACCAATTATGAGTTTTAGACGAACCTACATACAATAACGATACAACTGATGATTATAGAATTCCTAGCTGCGACTCCCAAACGCGGCGAAGCCGCCCATCTTATTGTGCTGGAAAAACAGTCGTCTCATCTAACGAAGCCAAACCTTCGTTTGAAGGCAGGGTCCAAAATAAATCGCATTCTCGAGGTTTCAGTGCGAAACACTAAGCTGGCAGATGCTGGAGGGGATAGGGTCGAAGAAAGCTGCGAAAACGGGCCAGAGTTATCCCATTACGCCTGCTTATCCCGGTCCGCCCCCCCCCCATTCGGACGAGCATGTGGCGCCACGCACGTTTTCGATGGCAAATTGCCAAGCAACTCGGCCGCTTCCGGCTTGATCAATCCGCGCACATTTAGCGATTAGCGCGCGCTTGCGGAAACTAGCAGGGCCCATAAGCTCGTACAGGCCATGAAGGTTAGGAACCGTTATTTTAGCTTATTCTGAAAGTTTTTCTTCGCTGTTTCTTCATTATTAATTATCTCATGACCGAAAAGCCCCATTTTTGGGTCGAGCTCGGGTGTGATGTTCATCGTGAACACTGCCTTAAACAGAAGTGCCGCGCATTCGGGGCATGACGTCGGAAATCGGGATGGTTGCTAGGCCGCATCTTCTGTGTGTTCGGTCTCCGCCATCGAAAAGCAATATATCCAAGGACTGAAATGATCGGCACCCTGGATGGTGGCAAAGCCGCCTCCCGAGTGCGCGGTCGCTCATTCCGTAGAAATTGAGGTTCCCTCAGACTTCTGTCCACCACACGATTCAAAAGCAATTTCACGTTGCGATTATCGGGAAATTTCATGATAGAGGTTCAATGAGAGGAACAGGCCACACGAGGTGTTCGGGGATGTGCATATTACAGCGCCGTAAGATTCCAAAGCTTGCACGAGTACCTAAAGCCAGCATACACGCTCGTAGACGTAATTGAGATTACTATGGAATTAGAGTGGTATGGCACCGAACACAACGCCCACCGATTTTGAAACGTTAAACACTACCTACAATGACGCTACACGAGTGAGAAGTTGGCTCCGCCCCTGTATCTGACTGCCCCCTTTATTTGGGTCCTCCTCCAAAACAAGGGTACTGGGCCGTTTCCACCGTCGCCGATGTGTGTGGGTGGTGGAATAAGTGAGCCACACACATCGACGATGGTGGAGACGGCCCAGTACCCTAGTTTTGTAGGATGACGCAAATACAGGGGGCGGGCAGATACAGGGGCGGGGCCAACTTCTCACCCGTGTACCGTCATTGTGGGTCGTTTTTGAAGCTTCAAAATGCGTTGGCGTTGTGTTCGGTGCCATACCATTCTAATTTTGCAGTTATCTCAATTACGTTAAGAGCGTGTATGCTACCTTTAATTGGCACCCTGTACAGAAACATCCTTACATATCAGCCACACTATACAGGGCGGCTGAAAAGTTCCGGCACTTTTTTAATTGGCGGGAAAAGTTAAGCCTATTGCTCGCGAATCATCGAATCAGCCCAGAACAACAACCAGAGGCTTCTTTGGATCAAGGACAATAGTTTCAGTCAGAAAAAGTTGGAAAGAGTTTTCGAAATCGTGTTCCTCCGTTTCAAAAAAAAACATAATTCAAGCTTGAAAATCACCCACTTTGGTCGCACACGTTTGAGCCGTAATTCGGTTCAAACCATGTATCAAAGCTATTTTCAACGCATCCGATGTAGCGTATCGTTTTCCTGATGATTTTTAGCACGGGAAGTATCAACCCAAAAAAATGATTCTAAGTCGGACAAATTATGTGGCCAAACATCTTGCCTCAGAATCCCGGAACCAATTTCACGAAACAGCAGCTGACGAATTACTCGAATGTTTCGGTGCCCAGACCTTCTATAACGGGAATCCTTCTGCTGGAGATTTTTTTCAAGCAGCTGGTCACAAAACTGGCGGTTATGGTGTTGAGATATGGTAAGAACCAGGGGTGTGCAGAAAATTCTTTTCGGTAAATTTTTTACCGAATTTTTTTCCCGGTTAAAACGGTTTTCGGTAGAAAATCCGACTTTGACTTTGGTACATACCTCATACAATAGCACGAATGAACGATAATGTTTATGTATCATTTTTAATAATGCATGAGGATAGTGAAAATAATGAGTGACTTTTACATATTAAACTGAGCTCAACGTCAGCGGGACGTTGATTTTGATAAAAAATACTAATTCAAAATTTTTTGTCATCATGGCCTTTCTGTAGTCATTCCAAATCGGGCCAGCTGAGGTAAGCATCCTTCCCGCCTCGACTGTTCCAGGAGGCGCGCAAAAGCACTTATTGGTCAGCGAGGAGAGGTGCGGGCAGGGCTGGGCACGCGTCCCGGTTAACCTTGGGGGGGGGTGCATATTGGAAGTTGCTGAGAGGGCAAAGGGGGGTGCCTAAACCGGACACCAAGAAAAAAACGAAGTGCATGTTCTGTCGAATTTCAGGAGCAAAATAATACACGATTCTCTTCTGGTTTGTCATATCTTCTTCTCCGCTTTTTAAGACGAACACTTACAGAATTTAAATTATTGATAGATAGGCAGTTTGTGTTCGCAATAATTCATGGTTGCTGTCAAAGCTTCTCATCAACAACTCTATGAATTAAAGATCATATATAATGTGTTTGATTGTTTTGATGAACGAATAAACACTACTCTGTTATCTTGTAGCAAGTAAGGATTGATGTGGTTTCATGTTTCTTCGGTGTAACGTTCAGTGATTACGCTTGTGGTTACCGATTAGAAGCGAAGATACAAAGACAGCGCTCAAACGCGCTATCGTTCACGTTCAGAAAAGGATTAGCGAACTGCTGTATTATGGCAGACTAAAAATACAGATATCAAGGTCAGTATAAAAACTAGTCAACGGAATTTCGTCTATGAAAATGACTTATGAAGAGAGCCGACTGTAAAATTTGAAGACTGCAAGTTCCAGTGAAAGAAGCAAGTAATCGTAACTTCCTACTTGAGAAGTACCCTGTACATAAAAACCCGAATTTTATCCAGCTTGAATGCCGCAATTCCTTGGAGACTGGGCTCGCCGTGCGATCTGGTGTTTGTCCGCAGCTACACAGCACACACTGGAGTGGACGCGAGCACAATATTAATTAAAAATGTGTTTTATTACAGAACGGGGAGGAGAAAAGAATCGAAAGTGGAGTAAATGGAAGAAGGCAGAAATAGGATGCTTCCAATGTAAACATTTCAGAAATTTAATGTAAATAGTTTAAATTAAAGCAGGGTGAATTTTTCCGACCTGACATGGTTCATTCAAATGAACTTTGTTGATTAAAAACAGCATTAACCATGAGAACTAAGAGCATTGAGAGAAAGAGGAGAATCTGGCAAACATTTTAGGAACGAAAGCTTTGATATTCAATGTGATTCAAGGACCTTAAAACTCGTCCCGGTTTTGTCCCGGTTTTCGGGGTAAAACCGGGACGAGATTTAAGGTCCTCAAATCACATTAAAAACGATCTTGTTGAAGCTAAATTGTTTGCCAGATTCTCCTCTTTCCCACAATATTCTTTGCTCGCATGTTCAATGCTACTTTTGATCAACTAGGTTCGTTTGAATTAAACTTGTCACGGCTAAATACTTACCCCCGCTCCAACTTTGTTTGTTTACATTAAATTTCTAAAATGGGTACATCCAGAATAGACAATTCTCATCATCTTCCATTTCCTTCGGTTTCGATCGTTTTCTCTTTCCCGTTCTGTATTAAAATACATTTGTTTATTAATATTGTGAGCGCGTCGACTCCCGTGTGGGCTGTGTAGCTGCGTACGCACACCATATCGCACGGCGAGCCGAGTCTCTAAGGGATTGCGGCATTCTACGTGGGTAAAAATCGGGTTTTCCACTCCCTACGCATCTCATCAATCCTTACATGATTCCACAACACAAAATATTTCTGATTTCTTCATCAGAACGATCAAACACGAATTAATCCTTCATACATAGGTTCATGAAAACATTCCATAGAAAACATTAATTACTGCAATAAAAGTAGCTCTGTTGTTGTTTGTAATTGCTGTATTGTAATGAATAAAAAATTGTTTTATCTTTTGTCACAACCTACCTTCTTACTAAAAATTTTCTTCATAAGATTGTTTGGAAGTTTAAAAATTACACTACCTTTTTTGTTGACATTTTCGGAATTTTCTTCATTCAGTGCTTTTTTATACTCTGGTTTATCTAAATAAGGAAGTCAAGATCATGGCTGTTGTGCTCGACTTCTCGGAAAACAGCAGATTTGGATTTTCCATACGGGGGTGCCTCAAAATTACTGAGCTAAGGGGGGTGCATATTCAAAATCGCCATGCCGGGACGTGTGCCCAGCCCTGGGTGCGGGTACGATGATTTTACAATGGAGTCGTTCCAGAACTGCAGTGGATTCAGTGTTGTGTGCGGGGGCTCCGAAAAGAAATTTCCAGTTTTTGAAATACCTGCTTCAGGACTCCCCTGCATTGCAGACCTGTTGACACTTTTGAATAAAATATGTATCTCTCGGATCTAGATAAGAAGAAGCACGTGACAAAAATGATCGCTTGGACATTCAAAAAGTGAGCCAAAGGGTTAAAATCGAGAAACAAAAACAGGGAGAAGAAGGATATTGCGTCAAAGGTAAGCCATAACAGTAGCAAGCCCGTGAAATGCGCTAAGAAATAGGCCGATTAGGCAAAAAAAAAACATCCAGTTTTGTCGGTAAAAATTTCGGTAAATTTCGAGAAAATCTCGGTAAATCATAATTCACCGAAAAACACCGGTAAATGCGAAAAATCGGTAAATCGGTTAACGAAAAAGGCACACTTCTGGAAAGAACCCTCTCATCTGAAGAGGGTTTCCTAAGGATGACGCGTGCGACCAACGCCAACCAAATGGACCATGTGACGGCATCTCTCCAACAGTTTTTTGGAAGCCTTGGTAGCTTTTGTTATCCCTCTACGTGGTTAATTTTAATCTTGTTAATATGGTGAACCTCTTCGTTTTTGAAGACTTTCCGCAATACGCGCAACTACGAAAATCGTTACATATCAAATTGAGATCCCTTTCGCAAAAATCTAACCTACGTACTCGCGTGGGAAACCGGGTTCAGAAATTCGTCTGTGCAGTCCGCCACCATTTTACGGACTCAAAATATGTATGCATGGAACACCATAAGTCTTCAATACACTTGTTTTGAATAGCCCAGTATGTTTTTCTCAATGTTTCCCAGAGGATTTCAACGCAATTAAACTTACCACCAGAGAATGTGTGATCAAGTCTTATTGGAGCTCATGGATCATCAACAACTTGCGAATGAATGAAGGGTCGTTCAGAAAAACCTGCTACGAAAAAAGTCGTACCCATAGAAATGTCCGCGAATAAAATCGTGAATTTTCTCCTTGGCCATAGCATGCATATTCTGGAACTCATGTAGAGCTGCGAATTTTACCACATTCAGACCATTTGGCGTGAGAATATCCGGTTTACGGCCCAAAAGATATTCGGCTTCTAGCCCAGTGATTTCGCTGGAAAAAAAATCATCAAACACTCAAGGTCTACAAATGTAGCGCAATCAGAAAAAAGGACTACAACAATATTCTCATCCACTCCTGCTCGTTACAGACTGACTGCACTACACTACATACATAGTTAATCCTTTTATAAATTACTTGATCATTATCCATGACGGAACAAAATAACTAAAGACCGATATTTATTATTCAATTATTATTGCAATGCGTTTCATAATGATAGGTGCACCATAATTTTACTTATTTTTGAGATTCACGCTCGCATTCAATGTCTTCCTTTATCTTTACTGAATTCAGCATGCTAAAAAATCTAAGCAAACATATCTCAAGTGGACGATAACCGGAAGGACGAGGGCCAACCGGAAGGACGAGGGCCTATATATAACCCGGGAACTCCAGCCCTATATCAGACTTGCCTTCTGATTCGGGCCGAATTTCTGTTCCACCGGTGCCCATCCGTACTCCTACTGATCCATGATCGCTTGAGGACTTGATTAGGTACGATACGTTGTCTACTTTTCTCCTGTTTATCAGTTTGGAAATTTGGGAGTCGATTTTCTGTAGAGAGTTTACCGTTACGGCGTTTGATCGTGTATTTTTATAAATGAAATTGGCTCTTTCAGACTCTGAAGAAGGCGAAGCCGCCGAAACGTCAGTCGAATAAAGTCGGTTACCACCTCGTGCCAAGCTGTATTCAACTTCAACAATATCTCAAGTGAATCGGAGAACGGAATTGGAGGAATCACTGAGCAGAAAAGCGATTTTGCACGTTTCATAAAGACAGGTTCACTATCGAGGATAGCCTAACATGAACCATACGAATCGTATACCAGTCAAAAAACAATTTCGCTATTTTCTCATTATCATTAGTCAGTATACCTTCCTGCTAAGGGCTATTCTGATGCAGGATGAAGTAACCAATCGCGGAGTTTTAACGGTCTCAGGATGTTATCAACAAGTTGCTACAAGATCCTGAAGCATATTTCAAGAACAGGTAGCACAAGGAAGCTAACGGACCGACAGAGTGACTAGTTTGCCGCCTATCGTCCAGCTCGAAGAAGAGTCTCCCTGAAATGCGGACGAATGTGAAGCTGTTGGCTTCTGAAACGATGAAGAAAAGGACTGCAGCCAGGTCTGATGCATCGTCAGTGCAACCATGATGCGTGTATATATGTAGTGCGGCACAAGGAAGCCCTTCAATAAATCGCTCGACGGAACATGGCTAGAGATTGGTCAGGGGTAGGTGATTTGAACTTCTCTTGTTTATCCTTCCATTAACAGCATTGACCCGTTTAGGTAAACCTTCTACTAGTTCAATTTGGATATACCACTTATGTAATAGCCTTCACTAGTGGCACGATCTTCAAGGGGGCCTCTCTTTTCCAAGCGCCGCAACTCTGCTGACGGCTCCATGGAGGCGTGAGGGAGCGTTTCATGAGAGCGGAATCTTGGATCTAGCATTCGCAAGTTCCCGCATAGAATGCGTCGATTACAAGCAAACCATTTGCTCTCGTTTCTAAGTGGCCTCCGTCAAAGCTACGTGTTTATGCGGATAACGCTGCCGTATACGTCAGCCATTCAACCATCTGGTGGCTTCGCCTAAAAGCACTTAAAGGCATCGTACGCGCTGGAAACCACTCACCATTTTCGAGTTTGAATCATTGGCTGGGCCCGCCAGGAACGTGGGTAGAGTTTGTCGGGTCACCGACGCATCATGGGGGAGATATGAGAGATCGAATGTCTCGAATTCCACCAAAAGAGGCCGGCCTTCCGACAGCCATGTGGCCTCAAATGAGAAAAGAGGTAGCTTATCAACAAATGATACATCAACTTCCACTCATTTACGCGATAGAGCTTGTTGAAAATCTTCTTTCTTTTTCATTTTATGCCACATGGCTGTCAGAAGGCCGGCTTCTTTTGGTGGAATTCGAGGCATTCGAGCACC
This sequence comes from Aplectana chamaeleonis, assembly GCA_029168955.1. NCBI lineage: Eukaryota > Metazoa > Nematoda > Chromadorea > Rhabditida > Cosmocercidae > Aplectana > Aplectana chamaeleonis. Next base: position 1,397,872 of record JAPDOI010000050.1, on the reverse strand, counting down.
CATATCCTCCGAATGATGCGTCGGTGACACGATAAACTCTACCCAAGTTGTCAGGCGGGCCCAACCAATGATTCAAACTCAAAAAACGATGAGTGGTTTTCAGCGCGTACGATGCCTTTAAAGGCACAGTACACCCTCACATATGAGATTTGAGATTATCATGTAATTGTGTAGAAGACCCCTCCTGTGTAACACGTGCCAAATGCTAGATCTCAATTCCTTCGAATAAGCGAGATATAAGCGACCACCACAGGCACGACCCCTTCGCTCACCACCACAGGCCCGACCCCCTAACAGACTTTCGAACTCGATAGCGGCTCGATGGACGGACGAAATCCAACAAGTCTTCGTTTTTCAGCCCATTGTTGAGCTTTCTCCTTATCCTGAGTCGCTCTCGCGCAACGATTGCTAATGAAGAGAAATACAGGGCTGAGACAACTCGTCCACCAATTTTTCACCCTCAAATTCTAGGCATCTTTGAAGAGCCATAACTCTTTTCAAAGGGGGCCTTGGACGATTTCAGAAATACCCCTATGAGCAGCGTGTGACTCTCTCCAAGATAAGCATGGAATCTGAAAATTAATTTTTTGGGTGTCCTGTGCCTTCAAGCTATACTTGATTGACCGATGTGCTCTCCTGACCTGATCCAGTGTTGAGCAGGGTTTCGACTCGGCTCAACGGGGTCGTTAAAAATTCGTAAATTTTCAGAAAAAAAAAAGAAAATTTGTGAGGGCTCATTATTTGTGGAGAAAAAAAGCAACTTTCCTTCAAACCACTTGGTAACCTGAAATGAGGTAGTAATAGTTGCCTTTCATTATAAGTTTGGAATCTTTCCAAATTTGTAACACGAAAAAGCTTAAAGGCAGTGTTCACGATGGAAATCGTTTTTTTGTTTTTTCGCCTATCTTGATAACGGCTCCATGCTGATTCCAATGATGTCTCTGTAATCGTACAAGACCCTCTGGAAATGGAGTTATGGTCCCTCAAAGATTGAGCTAAGGAAACATGGTGGACGAGTTGTCCGAGGCTTGTAACTTCCGCCTTTTGCAGCCGATGTATGCGAGCTGACCTGAGTAGAGGGAGAAGTTGAGAATAAAGGGAAGAACGGGACTAATGATCGGAAACCATCGCTCATCTCACAATCTCGAGCATTCATTTGTTCACGTCGGTGGGAGTGCATCTAGGTGTGACGAGCTGACGGGTGTCCAACTTTGGGGCCGTAGGGGACCGTTCCAAGCTCATTTTTCTTAGTTTTTTCAACCTTAGGGTTGTGCTAGGCCCAGCAGCTGCCGATCTCCACCAAAAAATCAGGCATGGGTTTTATCGTGGACACTGCCTTTAAGCGATTTTTCATCTAGGGAGGTGAGATCGTGAAAAAGGTTTCACCTTCATTCAAAACTTTAGTCAAAAGGAGGTCGTAGCCACGCCGAAAATTGGCGCGACGGCCTACTCAACTCTGCCTGAATCCTATAGAACACTTGAGGTGGATATTATAGAGAAGGTTTATACCAAATGCAAGCACTGCAGTGACAGAGAGGAGCTTTGAAATGCGATTCTGAGTGAGTCGTACAATATCCACCCATCCATTGCACATAGCTTGGTAACGATTACACCTCAAATACTCTGTCCCAAACGAGATGGCAAGCGAAGAGTCCAAAGAAACAGCGCTCCCTCTGCGTCTCTGACGTTTTTGGATAGCGGTAAGACGTCGCGTACGCAAACCACGTGCGCGACGCAGCTTCTGTCTTACCGTAGTCCAAAGCAGAATTCATTGTGTTTTTCACATTCTCATTTCTTTTTTCCGCATACTTCATCATTTTTTGCGTTATTTTCGCTGAAAATGCCCGTACTACTCACTCTCGATGTACCAGGTTGTTCAATAAGTTTTGTCTTATCGAATGACAAAACTTTTCGAACAACCTGGTACATAGAGTGCGAGTATTACGGGCATTTTAGCGAAAATAACGCAAAAAATGCTACTAACACTGCTCAGAGCAAAATTTTTCATAGCTAGAACTGTCCCTCTACTCAATAGACTTTTGAAAGAAGGTTTATCTGTTCATACTTCTCCTCACCTAATCAGGAAAAGAGCGGCTGTTCTGTAGGAATCAAGGGTTTTCTGATGTGCTTTACCTTCTTTCAATTTTTTTCCTTGTTTGCGTCTTTCATAATGCATAATCAGCATTGTTGGTTGACTGTTTGTTTTATGAAGCGCTGTCTTGCTTTACACGTGGGTGTATGCCCAAGTCAATAAAATTGAAATTGAATTAAATTGACTAGCCCAATTTAATTTTGTTTTGTTGGTACACTCTTCATATGAACGTGAAGTGAAGTTTCATTCCAATCTGTCAATTCATTCTTTGTTTACAAGCCATTTAATGTCGCCGTGTCACAGCAATGGAAAAAAAAACTGAATATCGTGCAGTGATAAAATTCTAACTTTTGGAAGGTGTAGCCCCAAAAGAAATTCACCAACGAATGTTAAAAGTGTATAATGATTGTTCGCCGACAATTAGAACAGTAGAAAGATGGGTTGCTGAATTTAAACGTGGTCGTTCAAGCCTTGAAGACGATCCACGTGAAGAACGTTCAAAAAGCGCATCAACACCAGAAATCATAGCCAAAATACAGGATATGGTTTTGGAAGATCGTCGATTGATTGAGAGAGATTTAGTGGAGGCTCCACACATCTCAATAGGCAGTGTGAGCCATATTTTAAGTGAAACATAGGGTTTTAGAAAGCTGTGTGCACAATGGGTGCCGCATTCGCTACCAATGGAACAAAAACACATTCGAATGCGACTCTCTCAGCAACATTTGGAGCGTTTTGAGAGGGATAAAGTGGATTTCGTGCGTCGATTCATCACTATGGATGAAATTTAGATTTTTTTCATCAAAAAATTTTTTTAGTTTTTTTTAAGTGTATTAATGTTCAGGGGGATTATACTGAATAATAAAGTGCATTTTGAACCATGAAATTGTGTTTTTCTTATCGAACGACAAAACTTATAAAACAACTTGGTAGATACTCTTATCTGCGTGGCAGGTAGGGTGTTTCAGAAGATGGATTCTGTTTTTGGATTACGGTAAGGCAGATGCTGCGTCGCCTACGTGATTTGAGTATGCGACGTCTTACGGTAATCCAAAAGCGTCAGAGACGCAGAGAGAACGCTGCTTTTTGAACTCTTCGCTTGCCCTCTCGTTTGAGACAGAGTATAAAATCTGCGGGGTTTTCGAAAAACGAAGAGAATGCACTAGCTTTATTTTGCACTGGATATGTAGGGTTTTCTCAATGAAAATAGATTTTTATAAGAATGTACCTATCATTAGAAGACGGTTAGAAATCACGCTTCCACTTAAATGTTATTAAAATTTTGTTTCATCAATCGATTCAAATTTTACCTTGGATTTCTTGGAAATGGTTGCATGTATGTAATTGCGGATCTCGAAAATGAGAAATATGATGGCGGACCTATCATAACGAAATGCACTTCATACATATGTAATTATTAATTAAGTGGAACACGACAATGACAATAATGCTTACTAGGAGACCTCGGCGGGATTTCCCCGATTAGATAGGCGATGAAAGTTTTCAGGTGAATTTTTATCATGCTTTCTCCGAATCTGATATCAGATTTCACTGAGGACGCCTGAGAAGTAATTACATACAAGGACTATTTCATTCATTCATTCATTTTCTCTAGTGAGAACATTTGAGATTCCGAAAAATGATTTTTGGGTGCACAATTCCTATAAGTACATTTGAAAATTGGTATCTGAGCATTTAAAAAAACGGAATGGATAGCCATACCAACTGTAAATCAAGGAGTGGGCGACTAGGGAAATCACCAGTAGAAAAACCTGAGGGACATCCATAACTTCAAGAGCCATATTTCAAATTGAAAATACAAAATTTTCGCGTGTCCGAGAACAATTAAGCTATGTAGCTGGAAATCTGACTATATGTAGCTAGCCTTGAACAGTAGAGAGAGAGAGGAATGAGAAGGCTAAAGTACTGCAGTTCTCCCGCCGCAACGCGGCGAGTCAGTCGCGCACGTTGGATGGACGCAGAAAGCAATGTTCCACGGTACCCAGAGCGTTACAATCGGAGCGATTCAGCGGCCACCTGAAGATTTTGACGGTTACCAGACCAGTGTCGGAAAAAGTGTCGAAAAAAGTGCTGATATCCAAAAAAATGCGACCGTATCTGAAAGTCCTAGTTTTTTTATAAATTCTTTCTAGGATTTTCGTGAACAGTTCCGATTTTAGAAACACGGAGGATAAGCACGCTCCATAGAGGAATCTTTTCCGTTAAATTACTTATTCGCGGACGTTGGTACGTTATCCCTAAGACAAAGTGAACAGTTCAAAAACTTTTTAAAAATTTAACAACAAAGTGCTAGTTCGAAAAAGTTCTGAAAAAACTAGCACCGAAATCCGGTGAGCAGAAAGCGCGATAACGTGCTCAATTTATAATCATCACGATAAAGGAAACTCGTCCGAGTTTCGCCGCGGTGCGACGAGCTTGGCCCTTATCGGGAGAACTGCTGGTCTCCCAGAGAAAAGGAATACGATGTGCTACAAACCTCACGGTCGTGAAGACATGTGCCAGATGCACAGCGGCCCTTTCGATACAGTATCGATGATAAATCTGTCGCTGGCCAGCTTCTCGATCCACATCAATCTGAAAATTGCTCGGGAATGGCTTACGAATTGGAATTTTTATTCAAGGACTCCCCCCTATTTACCCTATGACTTCACCCCATGTATTAGCACATTTCTTCGCTCAGTTGGAGCCTAAACATTCACCGGTACGCCCCGTGTAATCGGTTCGGAATCCACAATCAAGAGCACGAAACGCACACCTTCAAATAGAACCTACGTTAGAAAGATTATTATAGAGATCGACACCACCAGCACACAGATGACGGCCGAGGAGAGTTGCATGAGTGGTGAACACCAGCGAAATATCGACCTTCCATAACCTGCAATTATATCATCTTATTGGCAGTGTTTCAATATATGTCAAACTGGCAGTTTGATTAAGTTCCAAAGAATTTTTAGAGTTTTCATTAAGTGTCAAGAAGCTTCCGCAATGATTTACTTTTGCTATTGCAAACTCATGTCTTTTCACGGCAGAAATTAAGGAAAATCCTATTCCAGCAACACAGCCAGTCCGCTCCGGACAGGTGCGCTGCACACACAGTGCCAGCTGTCTCCACCCAAGTGGCAATATAACCGCAACGAGCATGGACTCGTCTTACTAATGAAAGAGTTGAGCTCAGAGAAACTCCACAATGCCAAGAGCGGGTTGATTCGCCTTGTCAATTTACCAGTCGATAATAGGTACTTTCGGAAGAGAAAATGGATCTCTTACTGAGCTAGTGCCATATGCACACAGTAGCGGTCATAAATCTATTGACATGGCCTTTTGACGAATAATGTTTTTATACACATCTCTGCCTGCGATTAGCGGACCTTGATGTAAGGTAAGCATGTTATGGGGCATCACAAGCCTTGCTTTACACATACACAAGCTTAGGTTTTGAGGATGCAGTTTTCAAATATTGAATTTACTTATAAATTCGTGGTAATATTTCAAAGTTGGGCTATTCCCTCAAACACGGCCACAAAATTTCAATGTTTTCATTAGTCATCGTAGTCTTTGAATCGGTGCATAGCATTATGAGAAAGTAATCTCTACCAGATTTTGTTTTTGGGAATGAATTCGAAATAAAATTATGCAGTATCGCACTTATATAAAGTATCTCTTTTCGACGTTAACGAAAAAAGGAAAACTCGGTGTGCTTTGTCAAAGCTAATAAAGTACACATTTTGAAATGGTTCCGAAGCGGATAAATTGATAGGGGTGAATTTTCAAAAATATGCCTAAATCTGTGCAACCTTCGGTCTTCAGAAAAATTCTGATAGAGATTATTTTCTTACAAGCCTATACAAATGTTCTAAAGATCTTTGAATGGTTTATGACTGGTACAGGTTTGGAAATTTGATAGCCATGTTTTCAGGCGAAAGTCCTGATTTTAAATGTTACTACAGAATTCAAAGTAAATTCCATGTTTAAAACTGCGAAGACAAAACCTTGTTTTCTGTATGTGTGAATTGAGGTTTGTGATGAACCATAACAAACCATAAGTTCATCAAGTTTAGCCCGACCCAGGCTGAGATATGTATAAAAACAGTATCCGCAAAAAAGCCATGTCAATACCTATGACCGCTACTGTATGTATGTCTCTCCAAGCTTCCTCCTTTTCCGCGAAGATCATCTCCGATTGGCTATCACAAAAGCTCTTAGGCAGCGTCCATACGTTGCGAGAGCGGGCGTTCCCGTTGTTGTGCGCCTCTCGACGCTCCCCAACGCCGGAGCAGCCCATGCACGCAAATTAACACTGACAAACACTCCCTACCTCGTGTGTATTCGATTGGAAACATTCGATCAGGTGATTAATCGCTCGAGTCGGCGCAAGGCTAAAGATTTCCCACGGCTTTCGACTTTCGTGGTGGGCTTATGAAAAACAAGGGCAGTAGTTTTGCTACAGTTTTAATGCCACCTGCTTTAGTGATGGAACAGTAAGCTTGAAACTTGCTGCTTGCTTCGTGGTGCTGGCGCAAGCGCGCGAGAGCGAGCGGGCGAGGGCGCGCGAGAAGGAGCGCCTGTGAGCGGCTAGCGAATGGTGTGCTCACGATGACCATCGATTTTGCGTAATCGCACGCTCTCGCCACGTATGGACGCTGCCTTATGGATCTGGGAGAACATGCCGAGGCCTACGAAGGGAACATTTGCAACTTAATTTGCAGGCTCGCCTCGCCGTGACGTGGCACGCAGCACGGGACCTGGGAACAGCATTGTGGGCTAAAAGTGAGGGACTTGAAGTTAGTTTGTTTTGTTTTGTTACGACTACGTAAGGCAATCGTTGAAAAAGGCACACATAAAACTGCGAATACTAGAAACTTACAACAGACGCAACGTATATGAAATAAAATAAGTATTTTCAAATGCGATTTTCGATTGCACCCATCTTTTCATTGTCCTAACGTAAAGGAGCTTTCTCGTTATCCCGTGGCGGGACGGCAACTGCAGAGTATACTTTGGCAACTCGAAATTTTTTCGAATTCTAGAGTTTTCAACTAACTCGAAATTTCAAAAAACCGAGTTTTCGAATAACTCGAATTTTTAGAATTTCGAATGATCTCGTTTTTGATTAAGTCGGTTTTTCGAAAAGAATAATAGAGTTTGTGAAATTTTGCATGACCGAATTTCTTGCACACTTGATGTCGACTGTTTTACACGGACTACTTTTTTTCCTCACATTTTTAGTTGAACTTATATATTAAGCCATAAAAATGACTTAACAGCATAGCTGGCCGAGTGAAACCAAAATTCGTTCTTAAAGGCAGCGTCCGCGCAGGAAACCACATTTAGGTTTTTCTTCTCAATCCAATGTTTGAACCAACTGAAGATAGTTGGCAAAGCTTGAGACCTCAATGTTGCGTATTCATAACGCTATAGGCTCGTGAAAACTGCTCCATGGTCTGAAAAGGCGTTTTCCCGGTCGATCATCTACCACGAGGAACAGAAGCGCCACGACAGGCCGTGGAAATCCAAAATTCTATTTTCTTTATTCCGTGAGATCCTCGAGTTCAGACTTGTGTATTGAAACCTTCCTGTTTTTTGAGAACTTTTGACAGCAGAAAGGCTAAAAGAATTGTGGAACCTAAAAAGTTAAAGGGGCTAAACCAATTTAGCCGTTCAAATTTCCGACATTTGTGCATTACACAAGACACACCGGACAGACGTAAACAAAAGGGAGCTGAATGCTTCTGGATTTTCGAACGAGCTTTTCTCCAAAACTTGACTACTTTGGGTGGCCTTTTTGCGATATATCACAACCTGGTGGGTCCACCTCTACAAAATTATAAAAAAATTGTTCACGGTTTTTTGCGTGTACGCTGCCTTTAACGACGATTGAGAATTTCCATCGAGAAAAACAAAATTTTAATCTTAAGGAGAAGCTTTCAAGTTTTCAAGAGATTGTCGAAGCTCTCTCATTCTCCAAAAACCTATTCGACCGCTACGTAACTTCATTCCGTGCTTGAAATCAGGTAACACTTCACACCTACTATGGTTCTCTGAGCCAAATTCCGGTCCGAAATTACGGACTACGGCTGTTGCACCAAGCGACACGTGATAATCGTGCTGGGAGAAGGGTGAATCGTGCCGGGACCATGATGCAATAGCCGGGGTGTGGGACTTTTAGGCCGATGGGCTAGAGCGCAGAGAAAGGACTCCGCGGCAGAGTCAGGCGCTACAACTCGTTCGTCACGCCTCATCCTTAGCACTTTTTCAGCGCGCATATGGGCATTGCACGAAGAAAACCTGTGTTTTGATTATTCTTTTAGCTTCTGAAACACTAGTTGATGCTCTGCTCCTTTGAAACACTTTTCGAGATGCTTATGAGAGTACAAAGAACTGATATAGAGCAGAATGTGCTTTGTAGTATACGCACGCATTCCGGAAGAAGAAAGTACTGAATAATGTTGAGCAATGATCAGAATCAATGCATAAACGTATGATTATAGTTCTTTTTTTATCCTAATCCCACCACGCATAGTAAGCAAGTTTAATGAGAAACGCTAGGCGTCTACTGATATTGAACTAAGAAATCAACCTTTAGAAGGGTTTTTCACGTGACGTGAAAAGCTCATATACTTCAATGTCAGTACCATTTTTTATTGAAGCTGTATGCTTCGAATTCCGGTACTACAGTAGGTAACGCGCGCGCGGGGAATTTGAATGATCGGAAATATTGAACGAGCCATGCCAAAAATTACCCAATTCCAACGGGAATGCTTCCAGCACCACCTCAATTCCAAGGAAGATCGGAAACGAGCAAGCTCGGAAGGCATCCCGTTTTAGCCTATGATATACATTTATAAAAGCTGTTTTCTATTAAATAGGTTAGTGTTTTGGCATTCCTAGTTTTGCAACAGTCTCATATCGACGTTCAACTCCAAGTTACTTTCAAAAGTCAGAAGCAAAGACTGATTCACCCTCCATTCCAAAAATCACTCGCGAAGTACTCGCGGAACTCTCAAAATAGTTGTTCCATTTTTTTTCGACGAGAAAAGGTTACTCAATCGGCGTATCAATAAAATAGAGGATTCACCAGTTAGATTCACAGTTAAATAATCGACTTATATGAGCAAACGGATTATGAAGATTCCTTTGACTGAGCTTCGTGGATGCTTTACTACAGCCACGCGAATCCGATTACAGCGGCGTGGGGACGAGCTTGCCACTGCCTCCGCGCTCTGCGTCTCTGCCTCGCCCCAGCCCTAATCGGCCTAAACGTCCGCCACCCCAATATCCGTAGTCCGCGAATGCGGACCGGAATCAGGCCCAGGGAACGACAGTATCTCATCCTGGTGCAAGCACAGGCAATTGTTTCTTCAAAGATCTAACAAGAGTAGGATATTGTTCTCCACGCTACATTTAGCCAAAATTGAGATTCCTTGAGCAGACTTTTGTCTTCTGCGGGCTAAACTATTAGAAGACACAGCGAATCTTATATGAATTCATACGTGAGGGTTACCCTTTTTGTTAACTTCGTAAAAATTTCCAAGTAAATAGCTACAAATTCCAGGTAACGGCTCACTCAAACCACATTATAAAAGGGAATGCACTACTAATACCGACTGAGAGGAGAATCCAAAAGGCGCAGTCAACTAATGCCACCAATTGATTGAGTAAGGAATATTCTATGACTAGGGGTGAGGGGAGCGGTCATTGCTCACCCGTGCGTTCTGCGTCGCGGTTGGTGAGCGTCGCGCGCGATGGAACGGGCGGCGACGCGACATCTCAACAGCTAAGCGAAATCAAACATACTGGCATGTCTCCGAGCATTATTTGCTTTCCTGCGTTCATTTTTTATCACTAGCATGGACCGTTTTCCCGTATTTGGGGTTGAGAACTCTTCCACACGATGATGGGCTTTCCGCGTTCGCCGCGCGCGCGACACTCACCGGACCGCAACGCGTACGCACGCAGGTGAGCAACGTCATGGAGCCTGAATCTCTTTGAATATTACATTGTCAGACCCGTTCCATCGCTCATAACTCTCCATACAACTTCTACTATTTTTTTGTATTTTGTGCTTCATCGCTCTTGTTTCGGGTACGTCACATGATTTGTTTTTTCTAACTTAGCCGAGCAAACAAAATCTGCACAAGCGTTCACTATCTCGGTGGCAGAATATAGCACTGAAATTGAGTATCATGGAATGGAATGAAATCGAAGATGGATTAATAATGAGAATGGAAAAAAAGAATTTACTTACTACTTACTTATTACACGACTTACTACTCCTAAAGGCTATGAAACCGCGAAATTCTTATGGTTTCTACGCGTGCTGGTGTGGAGAGGCGGTTAGAGACAGTGAGAGAGCGCATGACAGACGTGCAGGATCGCCCACGCCACTCGCGTAATGAGTCATGAGAATTGCGACGTTTTACAGAGGATATCTCATTCTACCTTTCCAAGTGGTGTTGAGATGAGCCCATTTTTCCAAAAATTTTACGATCCCCCCTCAAATTTTCTTTCTTTTTTCGAAAATTCCCGAAATTTTTTCGACCCCCGTTGCAACTGGTCGCAACCTTGCTCAACCCTGTATGGAAACGTGTTATTAAGGGTATCAAAGTCAGTGGCACCTTAAAAAGTATTATTTGTATCTCTTATCTCCAGGAAGCCGCGTTGTAGCTTTTATCTCGTAATCTTGAGAGCGAGGCGGTTGTTTCTCCATTTTTACTATTGTGTTTTCATAAAAACGACCGCTCTACTTTCATGATAAAGCAATCATAGCAGCGTCGCGACTACCCCACATCCAGTGATCGACGATATCTTGGTTGAGAAGTCGATCCGCTCCTCCAGACGCCAACTAAAGAGAGTGTGCAATTGTCTCAGCTACCCAAGTCTGAAATACTCAAACACTCCTCGGTATCAGCAGCAAAGAAACCCTAATGGAATTTCTTGAATCCCGCTAACTACAGAGATCTACTTGTTGCTAGCAGGTAGAGAAGTTATCGTTTACTTTTCATGCGCTGACGTTCGGATGTGGAAAGCTAAACGTTTCAGGGAATCAGTAGCTTCGCCATGTTGGCTCCTAATCCGGAAATATGGTTTCGATAACTAAAGAGGAAGATCAGCAATGTTTTTATAGAACTGTATTCAAAATAGCGCCCGCGGATGAAAGCATACCAAGCAAATTTTTCAAAAAGTGTCAAAGCCAACCTGCACATGATAAGACCAGCGGCTGATTGCCATTCGTGAAAATGTCCAACGATCAGAGGTTTAGATGAAGCGATGGATTCAGCAAACTAAAACATAATGATGTACATGATATGTTGACACCCACGTTAAACCCAATAACCTTCTGCAAGAAGGTCGCCACCATGAATCCGAGAATGATACAGTCGTTTGCCTCTCGGTCGTACCACGGTACCCCAACTTTCGTCACCGACCACATCTTAATGACTGAATACAGTTGGATACATATATACACCTTGTGCAGATAAGACTAACTTCATGTTTCCATTGGTCGAGTTTCCACGCTGAAGAGCCAATGTCGAACAATACCACCTTTGGGTACCCATCGATCAGCCAACGTCCATACACAAGCTGAAGCAAAAGTTTCAATTCACCACCTTCGACATTGAGAACGGAAACATTGGCCCAGCCAAAAACGTTCCAACCCCTAGCGACACGTATAAATGCACCCCTATAATATCGATAGTGCAAGGTCGCGCAATGACTATAGCAATAGCTGCCGCGCCACTCTTTGCGGAAGTATAAATGCCGCTCAGAAGTCCGAGCAGAGTAAGATCGCGGCGTAACCTTAACGGACGTTGCGTAAAAGGACAAAACTGAAGGAGAAAATAGCAAGCATTGTAGAATCAAGCCGGATTCCGCACCGCAACCCGTACTGTATTGCGGTTTTGACAGCTAGACCAGATGGTCCACTCAGGATCGATCGCGTATCGTTGGTTTCTGCCGAAAACATGTAGACTACGCGCGGCATGCACAGACAGACAGAGACGCATAATCTTCTTCTTCTTTGCAACCGCAGGAAGGTTTTGTCAAAGGTTCAAGAAACGGGCGACTGAAACCGGATTCGTCCACAAATCCATTGTCGTTAGAGTGGTAGGCCTCTTTGAGCATTCGAATAGGTGTTCAGTTGTGTGGCCACGGCTACCACAGTCCGGGCACTCGTCCGGCTTACTGCGATCGATCTTATGCAAGTATGACATCAGCTTAGGGGAATGACCGCAGCGTAACGAGGCAAGGGTACTTCTAGCCCGCCTACCGAGTTCCATCTCGGTGTCGCTGACTATGGGTGGTACGACCCCCAATATGGGATTGACGGTCATCCTACTCGAGTGATCCCTGACGAACTTGGTGTGCTCCGCACGTATAAGACGCAGACGATCCAGTTGGGAGTCCGTCCACCTTTGTATATTAACTTTCTTGGGAGGATCCGCAAAAGGCCTTCTGATACGTCTCTCTCACGGGATTCATGATCCTTCTTAATGGGTGGTCAGGCTGCTTGACAATATTCATAGCCAATCGCTGCGCTTGGAGTTGGCAGTGCTCCTTAACTGGCAGAATTCGGGCTTCAGCATGAAGATGTTCCACTGGGGTGCTTTTAGCACACCCTGTGGCAATCCGAAGAGCAGCATTTTGGACTCGCTGCATCTTTGTCCACGATGAATCCGATATCATGTGCTGCCGAACCGGTGCAGCGTACTCCAACGCCGGCTGCAATATTGCCTTGTAGGTGGTCAAAATTGTCTCCTTGCTACTTCCCCTCGACGTTCCTCCCAGAGCTCGTAGGACGTTGAGCTTTGCTTTCACTGTAGCCTGTTTCTGCTCAGTATTCTTGTGGAACCTGACGAAGGATCCAATACTAGGCCGAGCAGCTTAGGAAAATGTGCGGCAGGCAGACGAGCGTCTTCCCAATTTACAACGGGGTGAGCGCAGTATTCCTTAGGGTCAGTGGAGAAAACTGATACAGATGATTTAGCGGCAGAGACAGTGAGCATCATATGATCGAGAAAGCTCTTCAGAACGATGAGGTAGCTATTGCATCTTGCGTGCAGCTACATTTATGTCTCTGTCCCGGCACAAGATGGTGATGTCATCCGCATAAGCAACGACTTTGATGTCACTTGGGGGGACGGGCAAATCTTCCAGGTAAAGACTGAACAGAGCAGGCGATATGACTTCTCCTTGAAGGACACCGGCAGCGATCGGGATGCTATTAGAGACATGTCCCTGAAACAGCACTTTTGCTCGGCGCCCTTTGATGAGTGCAGAAATCCATCGCTTCTGCCAAGGCGGGATGGTGGACATCAATAGCTTCTCAGACAGTATGCCCAAGTTGACAGTGTCAAACGCCTTCGTGAGGTCCAGGGCTACTCCAACAAAGCGTTGAGGCTTGGTGGCGTTGAAGCCATCCGAAACCTAGCTCACAATCTCCAGCAGCGCCGTGGTGGTAGAGTGTAATTTGCGGAATCCATGCTGGTGCTGCTGATTGTTATTATGCTCGGCAAGCTCTTTGACGACCAGTTTCTCAGCGACCTTTGCGATTGGTGATGGTGATTTACCTGCCTTAGGCAACGGAACGACGCTTGCCATTTTCCAGTCTTGGGGTACGATGCACGTGCGAAAGGATGTGTTGATGACGTCAGCCAGGATTGGCATAATCTCAGTCGGCAGTTTCTTCAAGACCGCTGGACTGATGCCATCCGGCCCTACAGCCTTCGAGTTGCGCATCTCTTTAATCACCTTTTCAATCTGCGCGGGCGTCACAGCTTCTGCTTCACTCATGAGCGGCAACTTACAGAGCTCTCTTACAGTCACTCGATTCTGTTTCCCTCTCTTAGCCTGAGTTATGAAAAAATTCTTTCCAAGAGCAGTTGCAGCCTCCTTTCCCGATTTGAAGACTCCATTCTCGAACTCGATCATAGAATAGTTGGTGGAGGTGCTCTTGTATGAGATCTTCTTTAGAACTTTCCAAGTTGATGCTCCGTCTTTCTTGAAATTCATCTTCTCCGTGAATTTCTCCCAACTCTCCTTCCTGTGCTTGTCCAGATCTAGCTTAATCTTACTATCCAGCTCGGCAATTTTTGGATCCAGGTGATCTGCCACTCTCTTTGCATCCCTTGTCCTTATCTCCTCCAAGATTTCCCTGGTGACATTGGGAAAAAAGGTCTTAACTCGGCCCTCCGGAATGGCGGCTTTCATTGCCTTGCGAATCGCGTCCGTCAAGTGACGTTCTTTCTGGTGCACGTTTCCATTCCATGGGTAGTCAGCCACATGGCGAAGTGTCACTTCCCTGAACAAGCGCCAGTCTGCAAGGCAAAGATTAAGATAAGACCTTTGACGGATACCTGAATAAGGAGCAAGAGAATTAGAAAGATCGACATGGACAAAAACGGGGATATGATCACTGGACAGAGTTGTAGCGGTCGACCAAGAGCAGGCGCTGGAGAGATTAGATGATACAAGAGAGATGTCTGGACTAGAGGATCGGCCGTTGGTCTGGAGACGATTGGGCCGATCATCGTTGAGAATGACCAGATCGCACTCCTCCGCCCATTCTTCGACGTCTTCTCCTCTAGCGTCAGTGTCAAGCGACGAGCAGAATATATGAGCATTGAAGTCGCCTGCGAAGACAACAGAGGGTGAAAGTGAGCAGTCGTACAACTGCTTGAGTGAGGGAATAGGGTCATAAGATTGGGACGTGGTGGGAGGGATATAGATATTAAAAAGAGATATAGGTGTTTTAAGAGGGAGATGGATAGGTAGATACTCGAGAGTACCGTCCTTTGGTGTGCTTGGTATGATATGAGAGGGAAGATTTGATAATACGAAAGTGGAAACTCCTCCGCCGAGAGCTGACCTTGGAGCATGATAAGCAGTGTAGCCAGGAATGTTAGGGTGACGTGCGGTAGTAGAAGGAGAAAGTTTGGTTTCCTGAACCATTATGACATCAGGATGATGAGTACGAGCAAAAAGAGAGAGTTCAGACAACTTGGCACGAAGGCCATTGAGGTTGATATGAACAATAGAGAGGGGGCGGTTGGTAAATGAGGAATCAGAATTGCTGGGGGCAGAGCACAGAATACAACGGAAAGAAGGATCGTGATGCCTCACAGAACTGAGACCCGAACAGGAGAGATGCACCCACCTTTGGCATCCGAAACACTGAACGCTTGTTTTTCTCCATGTGACATCCTTGCCGCACGTGGCGCATGAGTACTTCTGAGCGGGTCCTGGATTCCTCTCGACGCCGGCCATTTGTAATAGAATCCTTAGGAGAGCTGCAGCCAGCCAGCATCTCTGCCATGACAAAAACCCTCCACGCGGAGGGGTTGACGTCGGTTTGCACGGAGGTGATCTTCTTTCCTCCACACTGCCACGGCACGAACGCATAATGCTCGGAAATACACTGATCCGACGAATAATTCTGAGTCGACCTTAACCCATAAAGCAGACTGATGGAATGGAAAAAATACTGTCGGAAAACCGTTTGTGCGAAGACTTCTGTGCGCTATCGTAGTTAAATTTCAGTTAACCCACACTAATTAACCGCAAATCAAAATCGGCCATCATATCTCTAACAGTTTCCATTTCTAGTCGAGTTAACGAGCCGTGTGCGTCCATCTACAGCTGCCCATGAGACGTACTACATGACTCCGCGAACCGTGAATTTTTGCCGCATATACGTAGACGAGTGCGAACGGTGTCCGCGGCCATGTTCATTCCCTGGGCTAAAATTAAAAAGGCGATCATATGTGATCAGCAATTCAAATCATGTTTTTTTGAGAATTATGCGAGCAAAACTGTTCCGATTCCTAGAGTAGAGAGTCTATTAATAGGAACCACAACTCTGCCTTTACCCAAACACAACCAACCTTGAAACCACATTCTTTCGCATGCTCCAGCGCGAATTTCATTGCAGCATTATCCGGTTCGAGAACTTCTACCTAAACAGACACTACATAACGAAATCAACCAAAGAAACAATCAAATCTAATCACAAAGCATGGGTGTTCTCCGACGTTTCTAAAGGCACACTCCAGCCTAAAAAAAATTTTTCAGTTTTTTTTTTCTGCTCAACTAGGAGAGATTTTCACGCTTATCACAATGATCCCTCCAGAATCGCTCAGAAACCACCAAGAACGGAGTTATGATCCCTCAGAAATTGTGAATTTCTAGAGCAAGAATTTCGCGGACGAGGTGTCGCGGGGCTGAACTTTCACGTCATACGCAGCCATCGCACTGGAGTTGGTCTCAATAGAAACCTGAACAAAAAACAAGCGGAAGAACATAGATTTTGAATAAAATCCATTGCGCGTCTCGTCCTTATCGAGGTCGAAAATTTGTCAGTGGGCGTTACTCAACTTTTCTTACCTACGGGCGTGGTCGACTTTTTCCTCGCTTTTTCCAGCTTATTCTAGCGAATTGAGGTTTCGTGCTAGGCTGGGTTACTATGTACACTCTGGGGGGGGGGGGGACTGTAATGTCAGAAATCGCCCATGAGGTTGGACTGTGCCTTTGAACATTCTAATTACAACACCTTGGTAATCTCTTCGTAGTAGTCCAAACCGCCAAGGGCTCGAACCGTCCAGAGAACACCAGAGAGAGGAGGGGAGAGAGAGAGAGAAAGTTCGAGAAAAATCTGTACACTTTGAACGTTCTCTGTTTACACGGAAGCAAGCTCATACATTATCAATCAACTTCTTTCTGCACTACGTGACGAATTCGCAGATCGTAAATACGCACTGTTATCAACATGTTTTTGTAAGGTTTGCAGTGATAGGAGATGTATCGAAGTGTAGTGATGCAAGTAGTCATAAGGCGACATACATATCATTTCTAGAAGGTCACTGTTTACTGCTTTGAAGTATTAATATAAGACAGCTTAAAATAGCTTGAAACTATGATTACAAACAACTCTCCGAAATGTGGACAGTTGAGATTGAATACCGGCGAAAAAAGGATGATAGCCGATTTCAACATTACCTTTCAACAACATGAACTAAGCGACAGCAATTGTTGGCCTGAACCTATCTTGCCATGAGATAATCGGCAAGAAATCGCTGCATTTGAACATTGGGGAGAGAATTTTAATGGGTTATCAACACAGATAATAGCTAGCATAACTCTTCTAGTTTACAATTATATAATTTGGGGTTCACTCGAGACAATATCCAGCCTGTACTTCGGTCTCGGAATAATTAGCTAACGTCTGACAGTCGTGTGCTAGAAGCACTTATCAATTTTTCGAAGAGAATTAGTGCCTGGGGGCAGATGACTGCAACGTCGCAGCCCCGATTTCGGCCTAAACGTCCGCCACCCCACCGTGGCCAACGAAAACGGGCCAGCTGCTACGCACGACACGATCACAGGTCTGTTGCAAACGTGTCACATACTTTGTTCCAATCGAGCCAGCTAATGAGAAACCCAGAGAAGCAGAAGCTTTTCCTCTGCGTCTCTGTTCGCACAATGTTGGATGGATATGCGGTGCAGAGAAGCAGAGAGGGGACTCTACTTCTTCGAGCTCTTCATTGGCTGACTCGATTGGAACAGGGTGTACCTATCATACTTGCGCCGAATCGAAAGATCGAATCATCATCCGATTAAAAAAAACTCGACTCAGATGAAATCGAAATGGCCGACTATTTGAAAAGTCGAAATTCCGTAAGGAAAGTCGTTCATGGAGTTAATTCTTCTGCAATTTCTCGTTATTCAAATCCATAGAACAACTATAGAATGAGCATCCTGCGAGCGACCGCAGCGCGTTCGCTGCTGGTCGCGCGCGGCGCAGCCATCCTCTTTTCTACCGCAGCTTTAACTCATTGGAAACGCAATCCCGCAAGTGTTGCTCTAGTGAAAATCTTCAATAGAGCTAATTCAGAGGGGATAAAACTGCAAGTACAGTGGTTCAGGGCGAGATGGGAGTACGGGAGAGGGGGATTTCTGCCTTCGTCGGCCAATTGGCAACGTCTTGAGAGGTGGAGAGACCTTCGCCGATTAGCCGACAGAACTGGAAAACCCGACCCATACTCCTATCTACCCCTATACTGATTCACTTGAAAAATGTTCAACCTCCGTCCGTAGTAGTGTGCATGTAAGGCCGGGATCATACCTCTAGCGAAGAGCGACGCGACGCAATGTTTACCATCAATATCGACCGGAAATCGATACGCCCTACATGCCCGGTCGCTGTCGCCGGTCGCTGGGAGACTCCGGCGTAATGATTACAGGAATAATCGCAGATAGACATGTCGCGCGTTCTGCCGCGCGGCGATAATCCATTTAGGCCCTGAAGCGAGTTCCAACTGATTTCGCAGGCGATTTTCTGCTAAAGCTGTACAATTAAGGATTATTATCAAACACTTTGAGAAATGGCTCTTTCGAAGAAATTAATTCTCGTCTAGAAAAGGATTGCTTCGCAGCGCGCGATTTGCTGCGAACGCGACGAAACCACTCGCGGAAAAGCAAGCTATGGAAT